>CM061749.1:119613999-120926811 GCA_030979885.1 Lolium multiflorum | reverse complement strand
GCAAACACAACATATAGTATTACATATAGATAGTCTTGATCATGTTAGGCAGCTCACAAGATCCAACAATGAAGAGCACAATGATACGTCTCCAGCGTATCGATAATTTCTTATATTCCATGCTACTTTATTGATGATACCTACATGTTTTATGCATATTATATGTCGTATTTATGCATTTTCTGGAACTAACCTAGTAACAAGATGCCGAAGAGCCGAGTTGCTGTTTTCTGCTGTTTTTGGTTTCAGAAATCTAGTAAGGAAATATTCTCGGAATTGGACGAAACTTTTCGCCCAGGGTCATTTTTGGCTTTCGGAAGACGAGATAACTTGAAGTGGGGCCACGAGGCAGCCCCGGAGACAGGGGCGGCGCGGCCGGAGGGCCCTTGGCAGCGCCCGACCTGGAAGGCCCCTGGTGTAGCCCCAGGTGTCCGCCTGCCAAGCCTCATCGCGAAACCCCCCAGTACACATCAATACGGAAAACCTTCCAGGGGCGCCGCCGCCTAGAATCCCATCTCGGGATTCGGGAGGTCCTCCGGCACCACACGGAGAGGGGGTTAATCTCGAGACTCACACCGCCGCCATGGGCGCCTCCCGGGTGTTGAGTGAGTAGTTCACCCCTGGACCATGGGTCCATAGCAGTGATAACTAGATGGTCGTCTTCTCCTTGTTGGTGTGTTCCATTGTTGGATCTTGTGAGCTGCTAACATGATCAAGATCATCTATACGTAATTCTATGTTTGTGTTTGTCGGGATCCGATGGATGAGAAGTACTATGATTATGGTGATTATCAATCTATTGTTTTATGTGTTATTTATATTGATCTTGCATGCTCTCTAGTGCTAGTAGTTGCTCTGGCCAGGGTTTTTCTCTTAACTCAGAGGAGTATTTATGCTCGATAGTGGGTTCATGCCTCCATTGAATGTTGGACAGGGACAGTGTGAGAAAGTTCTAAGGTTGTGGATGTGTTGTTGCCACTAGGGATAAAACATTGATTCTATGTCTAAGGATGTAGTTGTCGATTACATTGCAGCACCATACTTAATGCAATTATGTGTTGCTTTGCAACTTAATACGGAGGGGGTTCGGATGATAACTTTGAAGGTGGACTTTTAGGCATAGATGCGGTTGGATGGCGGTCTGTGTACTTTGTCATAATGCCCGGATTAAATCTACTATATTTATCATATCATGTATATGCATTGTTATGCCCTTCTCTGTTGGTCAATTGCCGAGCTGTAATTTGTTCACCCAACATGCTTTTATCATATGGGAGCTCTAGTGAATTGTGGACCCCGGTCTATTCTTTACAACTGAACTGCAATTGTGTTTCTTGTTTTCTTTGCAAACATCCTCGATTGGTTTAATCCTTTGTTACAGCAAGCCGGTGGATTGACAACCTCATCGTTAAGTTGGGGCAAGTACTTTGGTTGTTGTGCTGATTCCACGTTGATCGGAATCCCTGTTGTTAACGGCGCGCATCATTTGTGACCATCAGCTTCAACGTGCTTCTTGGCTCACTCTGGTTCGATCCTTGGTTTCTTTCACGAGGGAAAACTTTGCCCATTGTCTTATACCTTCCTCTTGGGGTTCCCAGGACGTGTTGTTATCACAGAATGTGACCAGACGAGGAGGACCAGAAGCGGAAAGTGGAACGATCAAGATAGATGTGAAGATTATACATAGAAGGAATACATGAATCGGCCTTTTATACCAAATTGGGCTAAAATGCCCATGTATCTGTAATACATTAGATCGCATGTTAGTTGTAGAAGTTAGAATTTATCTCGTGCACGGTTTGGTGCACGCCCACATTAGAAAGTCCCTGGACTATAAATATGTACCTAGGGTTTATGGAATAAACAACAACCAACGTTCAACACAAACCAATCTCGCGCGTCGCCAACTCCTTCGTCTCGAGGGTTCCCCGTGCTTTCCATCTTGCCTATCTCGCGATCTAGAGGCAACCTGTGGCTCTAGACTGTTCATGCGTTGCTCGTGCGAAGCCTTTTTGATGGCGAGCAACGTAGTTATCGTAGGCGCGTTAGGCATCGTTCTCAGCATCATATGCTCGCGTAGTGCAACCGTTTAGGCGTCCTTGTGCCTCATCATGGGTGGAGGGGCCCCCGCTTGATCTTTATTTATTAGATCTGATCCGTTATGGTCGCTCATGATTCATCAAAGGATTAGTTTAATATCTGCAATGGTTAGGCCTTACAAAGGGTTGGAGGATCCAGCGGCATGCGGGGTGTAGTTGCTGCCCCGAGAGAGGACGTTCCGAGGATCAACCTAGTGTTGGTTTTTAGGCCTTGTCTAGGGCTGGCTTACGTTTACCGTGCGTGAGCGAGAGGCCCAATCGTGAGTAGGATGATCCGATTATGCGGTGAAAACCCTAGATCGTCGTGGATCTCATATGCTTTATCTTGATCAAGCGGGACCACCATATATTCGGCCCTTGGACGAATCATGAGTGGATCGGCTCCATGAGCCGATTCACGAACAACACAGAACGTCCGAGGCTCGTGTTGCGTGTACGTGTGTGCCACTGCGAAGCAGCGAGACATCATCCACAGCTACGACCAGGTATAGGTCGTGCTTGCCCTCGCGACCGCATCGGCGCGCGACCGGGGAGGCTTTGCGGGCCGTCGCTACGAGGCCGGGACCAGCCGCAGCCCTAGTCATTCCCGACTCTACGGGTCTTGGCCAGTCACTGCCCGCCGGTGGGTTTGACCGCAACACGGCGCGGCCGGTGGGACAATCTTCAACGACAACCACCTCGCCCTCCACATCGGAGATGGCGGAAGGAACTCCGGTCACCTACGAGGAGCTTGGCGAGAGGCTCAAGAAATGCCGACCGAGGTCAAGTGCGCCGACCGACTGTCGGCTCTTCCCACACACCCGCTCCCATGGCATCGGCACCAACGTGGTGAAGCTGGGGGTACCACCCTGGTGAGGGGTGGTGATGGGCGGCTGCTCCACGGCTGGGTGAGGGAAGAAGCCGATCAGTGGTCGGACCATATCACCACGCCTACACCAGCTCTCCCGATCGGCGTCGACCTCTCGGGTGACGGGAAGCTAGGATTCGGGTTCACATCGGGTGACGAGCTAGAGGAAGTCGACACCGGCCCCGGGGATAAGCGGCCAACTTCTATCAGCAGGAAGTTAGACCCGCAGCTCGAGAGTCGAGATGATTGCTCTCTTGAAGAGTACCCGATTGTCGCATGGGACTGCAGATACTGGGCTAGACAGAGGAGCATCATCGAGCATCGACCCCCCCTGAAGAAAGGATTGGCCGTTCCAACAACGAGCACGACAAATGAAGGCCGAAATCCTAGAAAGGTAAGAAAGAGATCGAAGATATTGTTGCCGGATTCATCGAGCCATGCGGTACGCGGAATGGATATCCGGTATCGTTCCGGTGGAAAGGGCGGCAGTGGCGGGTGGCTATCGATTTCCGCGACCTTAACCGAGCTACGCCAAAAGATGAATGCCCGATGCCTGTGGCGGACGATCAATGCAGCTGCTGGCCATAAGGTTTTAAGCTTCATGGATGGAAACGCCGGCTACAACGATCTTCATGGCCCCAGAAGACATTCACAAGACTGCATTCAGAGTACCAGGGGCAGTAGGCTTATTTGAATGCGTGGTCATGACCTTTGGATTGAAGAATGCCGGCGCGACGTATCAGAGAGCCATGAATTATATATTCCACGATCTGATCGGCAAGCTGGTGGAAATCTACATTGATGATGTGGTGGTCAAATCTGTCTCCATGAAGGGACACTTGGAAGATTACGACAGGTACTAGACCGAACTCGAAAGTTCGGACTGAGAATGAACCTAAAGAAGTGTGCCTTTGGTGAGACGCCTAGGAGTTTTGGTCCATGAGCGAGGAATTGAGATCGGCCTAAAGTCGAGGCGCGGTGCGCATGCGGCCGCCCACTACGAAGAATGAACCTGCAACGCCTTATCGGCAAGATCAACTTCGTTCGCCGATTCATCTCTAACCTGTCGGGACGGATCGAGCCGTTCATGTGGGTTTAGTAAAGACTAAGTCCGATGACCAGATGAGATGGGGGCGAACGGCGGCGGCGTTCGATGACATCAAACGGTATCGGACGACACCGCCCGTGCTAGTACCGCCCCAACAAACGAGGCCGTTCTCTACATTTACTTGTCGATCGCGGACACATCCATCGCCTCGGTGGTGGTGCAACTCTGCGACGGCGTTTCTACCTCAGGAGAAGGATGTTGGACGCGGAGACAAGGTATCAGGTCGAGAAATTGTGCCTCTATCTGTTCTTCACCTGCGCACCATATCCTTTTGACGACAGAGATCTTCGTCATATGCAAGTCCGACGGCACATGTTGTCGGGCCCCGTGTTGAAAGGACGATTGGGTAAATGGATGCGACGTTGTCGGTCGACATGCGGCGGTATCAACTGCCGAAACGATCAAGACAGCTGTAGCCCGATCTCATAGCTGAAGCGAATCAATACCAATATAGCAGCGTATCCATTCGTGCATGGGCTATGTTCTTCGACGGATCGGCTTGCGACGGTGGGTGCGGCATGGCATTCTGCTCGTATCGCCTAAGAGGGACAGAATACTCCTTCTCCATCGGATTATCTTCCAACAGCGTGGCGGAGTATGAAGCGATACGAAAGGATGGAGTTACTACTAGAAGCCGGAGCGGAAGTAGTAGAACTGTTTGGAGATTCAAGTTGGTGATCAACCAGCTCACGGATGAATATAAGTGCGGGAATCCCTTTTCCCATATTGGATGGAATGCCGTGAGCTAATGACAGTTTCGTACATCCACTTCAATTGGGTTCCAAGATCCCAGAATACGAGGCCAACAATCTCTCGCAAATGGCGTCGAGCTACATAGATACACAGAGGGTCAGAAGTTCAGGTCCAATTCCCGGAACAAGATGATTGGAGAGCAATCTTCAAATACTTAAAAGATTCGGCTCGGGGGGCACCCTAACGGACAAGATACAAAGCCATGAAGTGTGTCCTCATAGGAGACGTTCTATAGGACGTTGGAGGGGTTACTACTCAAGTGCCTAGGACCAGCCGAGTCTGTCGGCTCTTATGAAGTGCACGAAGCGCTTGTGGAACTCTCTCATCGAGTCGACTCACAAGATGAAGTGGTGATCGGGGGCTCGGGGTTCACATTGGCCCACCATGTGAGGATTGTTTCAATTACAGGGTGCCGGGCATGCGGAGATGTTGGGAAGATTCGGATGATGCCGAGCGCCGACAATGAACGATCATCAAACCTTGGCCATTCCGAGGGTGGGGCATGGACATGATTGGAAAAATCCATCCGGCTTCGAGCAAGAAACACACGAATTTATCTTGGCCATCACGAATTACTTCACCAAGTGGGTGGGCCGTCCCTAAGAAAAAGGTAAATCAGAAGATGTGATTAAGTTCGTGAAGGAACACGTGATTCATAGGTCCGAGATTCCCCAAACTATCACGACAGATGGAGGCTCGGTCTTTGTCTCTAAAGAATTAGGGGATTCTGCGATGATATGGGGATCAAGCTGATCCGATCATCTCCGTACTATACTCGAGAGCGAACGGGCGGAGGCGTCCAATCAGAGTTTAATCAAGCTGATCAAGAGAAAAGGGTGGAAAACCCAAGGATTGGCATGAAGTTATCGAAGCGTATGGGCCACTACGCATGTCTGCATGGAGCTATATAAAGACTTCGCCGTACCAGCTCGTTTATGGGCAAAGCCGTATTACCTTGGGAGATTACGGCTGGGTCAAGACGTGTCACGTTTCGGGACGACGGCCGACGAATATGCGACTTTGATGAGTGACACCATTGGGCCATAGCAGTAGAGGCTTTGGTCGTTGGAAAAGATCAAGGAAAACAAGGCGAGCTCGGGCCTATAATAAGAAGGTTAGGCCAAAAGAGTTTCAGGTTGGTGACATGTGTGGTATGGGAGGCTGTGTTGCCGTTAGGAACCAGGGACAAGGCATATGGCAAGTGGTCTCCTAATTGGCACGGTCTGTAGTCGGTCAGGCCTTGAAAGGTAATGCATACATGTTGGAAAGAGTTGGACGGGCAGAAGTTCCCGGTGGCCGTAAATGGTCAACACCTCCAGAAATATTTCCCAAGCATGTGGGATGATGGGCACTAAGGTAGGGGGGCCGATTAGAATCGGCCAGCGAAAGGAGACGATCCGAAGTGTGGGGGCCGATGCAAGCAAAAAAAAGCCGGTGTCGCCGCCATCGACTCTAGAACAGTTATGGTGTTCAGTTTAGCCTCACGTGGATGTACTTCTTGTCCTCGCCTTGGGCGAGGCTCGGGGGGGCTGATCTAGTGGATGCTCTATCAAGAGCCGAATGGGGTTGCTCAGATTAGCCGATAGATGATCATCGGTACAATAGGTCTAAAAGACCATGGTCAGAAGGAAAATAATAATCCGATTTGTTTGCTATCGGTCTTGGTGGCGCGAGGAAGATGGAATTGGTGTGAAGAAAGATTGAACGAACAATTCTTATTAATTCAAGGCGGCTTCCAAAGAAGGCAGGGCTCCCAAAGAGGGATGCAGTGCCTAGTGCCTTGTGCTGCTATTCCTACTCACCGTCAGTCGCCCGTCTTCACCATCATCGCCCGTCGTCGTGGCGCCTTCTCCCGGAAGGAAGCTCTCGCCCATCGCTTCATCCCGGTATCGGTGAACTTCTCCTCCTGTCGTCATCATCGTCCTCTCATGTCGAGGTGCGGAGCGCCGTTGGGTGTCTGGGAGGAGGAATCATCTTCCCTCCTCCTCATCCTCCTCTTCCTCGTCGGCCTCGTCGTCTCGACATCCTTACTCAGGCTTCAGAGCGGAGCGGCGGAGGGAAGCCTCGGTCCTCAGCTCTTTTTCTTCCTTCTCCTTGTCGGACGGAATGGGATTCGCGGAACGAGGATTGTCCTCTTCCTTGTTCTTCGGCGATGGATGGAAGAATTTGGACGGAGGAGGAAGAGGAAGACATTGCTACGAAGAAGAGGGTTTTTTGGTGTCAACGCTAGAGCAGAGGAAGGGGATGAAGGTGGTCGGTTGGCATGGTTAAATAATGAGGAGCCTAGTGGGGTTTCAATGCCATTGCAGTTTCCGGGGAAGTGGTGCTGGAGCTAGTACTCAGAGAGGAGTGGGGAAGACAAGGCGTCATGATGACCGTTGCTGCAGCAGTTCCGCACGACATGACCAGCGAAGAAAGCATAATGATTTTGGAAATGTCATTCCAAAACCAGGGGGGCATGTATCACCATAATATGACCAGGCCGGAGGACCAAGCCAGAGTGGGCACGCGATCAAGATGAATGTGAAGATTATACATAGAAGAATACATGAATCGGCCTTTTATACCAAATTGAGTAAATGCCCATGTATCTGTAATACATTAGATCGCATGTTAGTTTAGAAGTTGGATATATCGTGCACGATTTAGTGCACGCCCACAATAGAAATCCCTGGACTATAAATATGTACCTAGGGTTTATGGAATAAGCAACAATCACACGTTCAACACAAACCAATCTCGGCGCGTCGCCAACTCCTTCGTCTGAGGGGTTCCCCGTGCAAGCACCATGCTGCCTAAGATGGCATCTGTGATCTGAGCATGCCTGGCGCCTGCCTAGTTGTTCATGCGTTGCTAGTATCTGAAGCCTTTTTGATGGCGGTCGCGATGTTCTCGTGAACGCGTTAGGGTTAGCATGGATTCCTTAGCATCATATGCTCGTGGTGCAACCCTTGGCGTCTGCCGTCACTGTGCCTCATCATGGGTGCAGGGCCGGCACCCCTGATCTTTATTTGGTAGATCTGATCCGTTGTGGTCGCTCCTTGATTCATCAAGGATTAGTTTAACTTATATTTGCAATAGTTAGGCCTTACAAAGGGTTGGAGGATCGAGGGGCATGGAGGGTGTAGTTTGCTGCCCGTAGACAGCGTTCCGGGGATCAACCTAGTGTTGGTTTATAGGCCTTGTCTAGGATTGGTTTACCGTGCGCGTGAGCGGGCCCAATCGTGAGTAGGATGATCCGTTATCCGGTGAAAACCCTGGGTAGTGGATCCTGTAACTGTCCCAGTCAGCGGGACCACCATATATTCGGCCACTGTGGACGAATCTCGGATGAATCGGCTCCATGAGCCGATTCACGGGACAACTTGAGAGCCGATCGAGGCTCGTATTTATGTACGTGTGTGCCCTGCAGAAACTAAGCGAAGGCATCATCCACACCTTCCTGACCTTATGAGTCGGGGTGGCATCTCGCGACCATCGGCGCGCGACCGAAGGGAGGCTGCGGGTAGTCGCTCTACACCTGAGGGGCCAGGGCCGGGCGCAGCCTGGTCATTCCGCTCTACGGTGTTGGCCAGTCAGTGCCCGCCGGGGTTTCTGACGTCAATACGTGTACATTTACGCGCAATCAAGCTCTTTTTTTACGCCGTTGCCGGGGAGATCAAGACCAGCCATGTTGCAAGGGGAGTCTCCACTTCTCAATCTCTTTACTTTGTTTGTCTTGCTTTTATTTTATTTACTACTTTGTTTGCTGCACCTACACAAAAACAAAAAATTAGTTGCTAGTTTTACTTTATTCTTGTCTTATTCTCTATATCAAAAACACAAAAAAATTAGTTACTTGCATTTACTTTATCTATTTGCTTTATTTGTCTTGCACTCTATTAAAAATATATAAAAAAATTTAGTTACTTTTGTTACCATGTCTATCTCTGAATTCTTCACCTGAAGAATTAGTCTTCACTTTTAAGCAAGGGGATGAGGGAGAGTTTTTAGGATGCTTGGTCTAGATTTTTACTTCTTATCGTAAACTGAACCTCAAATGACTCTAAGTTTGCTCCTTAGTAATTTTTATTTTGGTCTTATAGTTCGCTATAGATATGCTTTGGACACTTTAGTAGGAGGAGATTTCCTTCATTGTAATGGGGATCAAGCTTTTAATGTCATAAAGAAATTGGTTGCATCACATGATTCAGCTAATAACTTTGATTCAGCCCTTATTAGCATTTATAATAGATTGAACAATCTCGAAATAAGTACATCTCGCTTAAATGACAATTATCACTGTGTTCGTAATCGTCTTGAACAAGTTTTTGAAGCCTAAACCTTCATTATGGGATCTCTGTTGTTAAAATTGTTATCGGTGATCGAACTCTTCATGCCTACTGTGATATTATGTATGAATTTTGCCTTATGCCTGAAAACATTTATAAATCTTTGAAACTTTGAGGAGTCGATGAAGGGGGAGAAGAAATAGCTCTCATTGATAACTCTATTATAATTCCTAAGGGAATAGCTGCAGGTGTGCATACAACCATTCTTGGAAGAACAATATCCATTGATTATCTTGTTATTGAAACAGGAAAAATCATACTCGGAAGATCCTTGCTGAAACTGTGGGAGCAGTCATTGATGTGAGAGAAGGCACTCTGAAATTCACACTATACGAGGGAAATCATATATTTCTAAACCAAAGGAAAAGAAAAGCCAATAAGAAAGATGGGATCAAGCTATGATGTTGATGCTACGTCTCTTGATGTTACTTGATTTGCACTTTCTGCGCTAGCTGAAGGCGTTAAGCGCTTATGGGAGACAACCCATGTTTTTACCTACAACAACAATTTTTGTTTTGTTGGAGTCTTGGAAGTTGTTTACTCATGCAGCAGCCTCTCCTTATCATGTTTTGTGCCAAGTAAAGTTTCTATGTTAGTTGATGTTATATTTGGGATCGCTGCGCAGAAATGGCATTGCTGTCATCACGAATCTGGGCACAGTTCTCTGTAGAAAATTCGAAAAAATCTGCCAATTCATGAGCGTGATAGATATGTACGCGCCTTTCATTAGTTTTGAGTTTTTCCATTTGAGCAAGTCTGAGTGCCAGCTTTAAATTAAATGCGAACTGTTAACATTTTTGATTACGCCTTTTATTTGTGATACACTATTTTTGCTATGTTGGATTTATTTCTTTGATCATTAATGTCAGGTAGCATTATGCAATGTCCGGGAAGTGAAAATAATGATTGTGTCACCTCTGAATGTGTGAATTATTAATTGTGCACTAACCCTCTAATGAGTTTGCTTAAAGTTTGGTGTGAAGGAAGTTTTCAAGGGTCAAAAGGGGGAATGATATACTATGATCAAGAGGAGTAGAAAGCTCTAAGCAGGAATGCCGTGGTTCACCCTATTTAAGAAGACTCAAGCGTCTAAGCTTGGGGATGCCCAAGGCATCCTGATCATCGACAACATCATCAAGGTTCCTCCCCTGAAACTATATTTTATTCAATCACATCTTGTGTTCTTTATGTGGGTTTGTTTCGTTTTTTGTTTTGTTAGAATAAAATGGATCCTAGCATTCTTTGTGGGAGAGAAGAGACACGCTCCGCTGTTGCATATGGACACATGTGTCCTTAGGCTTTACTCATAATGTTCAAGGCGAAGTTTCTTCTTCGTTAGATTGTTATATGGTTGGAATTGGAAAATACTACATGTATTAATTCTAAAATGTCTTGGATAATGTGATACTTGGCAATTGTTGTGCTCATGTTTAAGCTTTTGCATCATATGCTTGCACCCATTAATGAAGAAATACATAGAGCTTGCTTTCATTTGATTTGCATATTTGGTTTCTCTGAGTCTAGATAATATCTAGTATTGAGTTTTGAACATAAAGGAAGACGGGTGTAGAATACCATAATGTTTACAATATATGTCTTTTATGTAATTTTTGTTTTTTTTTATCTTATGCTTGCTAAATAACCTTGCTAGCTAAACATCGAGAGGGAATACTTCTCATGCATCCAGTGAGCCAACTACTATGCCATTTGTGTCACCATACCTACCTACTACATGGTATTTCCTCGCCATTCAAATTACTGTAGTGCTACCTTTAAAATTCCACTCATTCACCTTTGCAATATATAGCTCATGGGACAAAATAGCCTTAAAACCTCGTAGTATTGAATATGTACTTATGCACTTTATCTTTTATTAAAGTTGCTTGTGCGATAACCATGCTTAAGGAACGCCATCAACTATTGTTGAATATCATGTGAGTTGCTATGCATGTCCGTCTTGTGCTGAAGATCTATCATTTTAGTGGTTGCACTCATATTGTTAGAGAAGAACATTGGGCCGCTAACTAAAGCCATGAATCATGGTGGAGGTTTCAGTTTTGGACATATATCCTCAATCTCATATGAGAATAATAACTTTGCTACATGCTTATGCATTTAAGAGGAGTCCATTCTGTTGTCCATGTTGTCCCAGGTATGGATGTCTAAGTTGGAGAATAATCAAAAGCGAGGAAATCAAAATGCGAGCATTCTCCTTAGACCTTTGTAAAGGCGGCATGGAGGTACCCCTTTGTGACACTTGGTTGAAACATGGCATGCAAGATCCGGTAGTCCAAGCTAAGTAGGACGAAGTGCGGACACTATTAGTACACTATGCATGAGGCTTGCAACTTGTAAGATATAATATAACTCATATGCTTTATTACTACCGTTGACAAAATTGTTTCATGTTTTCAAATAAAAGCTCTAGCACAAATATACAATGATCGATGCTTTCCTCTTTGAAGGACCTTTCTTTTACTTTTATTGTTGAGTCAGTTTACCTATCTCCCTCCACCTTAAGAAGCAAACACTTGTGTGACTTTGTTGATCACTACATACTTGCATATTGCACTTGTTATATTGCTTTATGTTGACAATATGCCATGAGATATACATGTTATAAGTTGAAAGCAGCAGCTGAAACTTAATCTTCTATCTTCCAACACCTTTACTTTGATTTATTGCTTTATGAGTTAACTCTTATGCAAGACTTATTGATGCTTGTCTTGAAAGTACTATTCATGAAAAATCTTTGTCATATGATTCACTTGTTTACTCATGTCATTACATTTGTTTTGATCGCTGCATTTTATATGTTTACAAATAGTATGATCAAGATTATGATGGCATGTCATGAGTATCTTTGTTGTTATCGTTTTGCTGGAATGACGAGAACCAAGCAGGGGATGCTGATGCGTCTCCCACGTATAATTTCTTATGTTCATGCTACTTTTATTGATGATACCTACATGTTTTATGCACATTATATGTCATATTTATGCTGCAGAACTAACCTATTAACAGATGCCGAAGAGCGATTTGCTGTTTTGCGCTGTTTTGGTTTCGAAATGCAATGAGAAATATTCTCGGGTGGACAGCTCCCGTAGAGTCTGGCCACGCGGCTTCGGAAGACCGAAGAGATAACGAAGTGGGGCCACGAGGCAGCCAGGAGATGGGCGGCGCGGCCAGGCCCTTGGCCGCGCCGACCTGCCCCCAGGCCTAGTGTGGCCCCTTCCGCCTGCCAAACCTCCCGTCGCGAGGCCCCGAGTGCCGAGCCACGATCACGGAAAACCTTCCCGGGCGCCGCATGATCCCATCTCGGGGGATTCGGGGGATCGCCTCCGGCTTTGCGGAGAGGGAGTTCATCTCTGGGAGGACTCTCTGCAGCCATGGTGTCAGGATTGAGTAGTGAGTAGTTCACCCACGGACCATGGGTCCATAGCGATGCTGTAGCTAGATGTCGTCTTCTCCTTGTTGTGCTTCATTGTTGGATCTTGTGAGCTGCTTGCTGCCAGTCCAAGATCATCTCTGTGGTCTATATGTTGTGTTGTGGGATCAGAATGGATGAGAGTACCATGATTATGGTGAGTATAAATCTATTGTTTATGTGTTGTGTTTATGATCTTGCATGCTCTCCGTTACTAGTAGAGGCTCGGCAAGTTTTACTCTTAACTCCAAGAGAGTATTTATGCTCGATAGTGGGTTCATGCCTCCATTGAATGCGGGACAGTGACAGTTCTAAGGTTGTGATGTGCTGTTGCCACTAGGGATAAAACATTGATTCTATGTCTAAGGATGTAGTTGTCGATTACATTACACACCATACTTAATGCAATTGTCTTTGCTTTGCAACTTAATCTTTGGAGGGTTCGGATGATAACTTTGAGGTGGACTTTTTAGGCATAGATGCAGGTTGGATGGCGGTCTATGTACTTTGTCGTAATGCCCAATTAAATCTCACTATATTTATCATATCATGTATATGCATTGTTATGCCTTTCTATTTGTCAATTGCCCACTGTAATTTGTTCACCCATGCTTTTATCTTATGGGAGAGACACCTCTGGAATTGTGGGCCCCGGTCCTATTCTTTACATAGCATACAATCTCCATATTGTGTTTACTGTTTTCTTTGCAAACATCTTCCACTCGATGCGTTTAATCCTTTGTTACGGCAAGCCGGTGAGATTGACAACCTCAGCTGTTTCGTTGGGGCAAAGTACTTTCGTTTTGTTGTGCAGATTCCACGTTGGCGTCGGAATCCCTGTTGTTGCGCCGCATCACATTTGCGACCATCAACCTTCAACGTGCTTCTTGGCTCCTCACTGGTTCGATTGATGGCGTGAACTCACACGTTCGTTGGGAACCCCAAGAGGAAGGTATGATGCGCAAGAGCAAGTTTTCCTCGAAAGAAACCAAGGTTTAATCGAACCAGTAGGAGCACGTTGAAGGTTGATGGTCGCGAAATGTGATGCGAGCGCAACACCAGGGATCCCGGCGCCAACGCGGAACCTGCACAACACACAACTTTGTCCCAACGAAGCAGTGAGGTTGTCAATCTCACCGACTTGCTGTAACAAAGGATTAAACGTATCGAGTGGAAGATGTTTGCAAAGAAAACAGTAAAACAAAATGGCATAGATTGTATGCTATGTAAAGAATAGGACCGGGGTCACAGTTCACTAGAGGTGTCTCCCATAAGATAAAAGCATGTTGGGTGAACAAATTACGGTCGAACAATTGACAAATAGAGAAAGGCATAACAATGCATATACATGATGATAAATATAGTGAGATTTAATTGGGCATTACGGAAGTACACAGACCGCCATCCAACTGCATCTATGCCTAAAGTCCACCTTGGTTATCATCCAGTATTAAGTTGCAAAGCAACAGACAATTGCATTAAGTATGGTGCGTAATGTAATCAACAACTACATCCTTAGACATAGCATCAATGTTTTATCCCTAGTGGAAACAACACATCCACAACCTTAGAACTTTCTGTCACTGTCCCAGATTCAATGAACCCACTATCGAGCATAAATACTCCCTCTTGGAGTTAAGAGCAAAAGGCCAGAGCCTCTAATAACGGAGAGCATGCAAGATCATAAACCACATGAACAATTGATAATCACCATAATCATAGTACTCTCTATCCATCGGATCCCGACAAACACAACATATAGAATTACATATAGATGATCTTGATCATGTTAGGCAGCAGATCCAACAATGAAGCACAACAAGGAGAAGACGACCATCTAGCTACTTTATGGACCCATGGTCCCGGTGGACTACTCACCATCACTCCGGAGGCGACCATGGCGGTGTAGAGTCCTCAGAGATGAATCCCTCTCGGCGCCGGGGCGATCTCCGAATCCCCGAGATGGGATTCGCGGCGCGTCCGGGGTTTTCCGTATCGTGGCTCTCGGTCTGGGGGTTTAAGCTTTAAGTAGGCGGAGGGTCAACGCGGGGGCCACACGAGGGCCCCAGGCTGGGTCGGCCAAGGCTGGGCCGCGCGCCACCTGCGCCGCCTCGTGGCCCCCTTAGTCTCTCTCAGAAGCTTCGTGCAAAATAGGACCCTGGCGAAAGTCGTCAATTCCGAGAATATTTCTTTACTAGGATTTCTGAAACCAAAAGCAGTAGAAAACAGCAAACTGGCTCTTGGCATCTTGTTAATAGGTTAGTTCCAGAATGCATAAATATGACATATAATGTGCATAAAACATGTAGGTATCATCAATAAAGTAGCATGGAACATAAGAAATTATCGATACGTTGGAGACGTATCATCGATCAACCTTGGTTTCTTTCTGAGGGAAAACTTGCCACTGTGCGCATCATACCTTCCTCTTGGGGTTCCCAACGGACGTGTACATTTACGCGCATCACACAACAAGGAAGAACGACCATCTAGCTACGCTATGGACCCATGATTCCCGGGTGAACTACTCACTCATCACTCCGGACGATCATGGCGATGAAGAGTCCTCCGGGAGATGAATCCCCCCTCCGGCAGGGTGAGGCGATCTCCTGAATCCCGAGATGGGATTCGCGGCGCGTCTCGGAGGTTTCGTATCGTGGCTCTGTCTCAGGGTTTTCGCGACGGAGGCTTTAAGTAGGCGGAAGGGTAGGTCGGCTGACGGGGGCCCACACCAGGCGGCGCGGGCCCCCTGCCGCGCGGCCCTATGGTGGCGGCGCCTCGTCGCCCACTTCGTTATCTCTTCGGTCTTACGGAAGCTCCGTGCAAAAATAGGACCCTGGCGTTGATTTCGTCCAATTCGAGAATATTTCCTTACTAGGATTTCTGAACCAAGAAAACAACAGCGGGCTCTTCGGCATCTTGTTAATAGGTTAGTTCAGAAAATGCATAAATATGACATATAATGTGCATAAAACATGTAGTATCATCAATAAAGTAGCATGGAACATAAGAAATTATCGATACGTTGGAGACGTATCAACTGTGCATTGATTCCTACATACTTTCTTATTTGCATTCATCATATTACTGCATTGACAATTATCCATGAGATATGCATGTTGAAAGTTGAAAGCAAGTGCTGAAACATATCTTCCTTTGTGTTGTTGATGCATTCTACTTTGAATTTATTGCTTATGAGTTAGCTCTTATGCAAGTCTTGTTGATACTTGTCTTGAAAGTACTATTCATGAAAAGTTTTGTTATATGATTCATTTGTTTAGTCATTATCTCTTTGTTAGCAATCTATTGCTTTGAATCATACCATTCACTTCATATGCTTTACAATAATGTTGATCAAGATTATGATGGTAGCATGTCACCTCAGAAATTATTCTTGTTATCGTTTACCTAGTCGACTAAGCTGGGGATGCTGATACGTCTCCAACGTATCTATTCTGATGTTCCATGCTTGTTTTATGACAATACCTACGTGTTTTTGTTCACACTTTATATCGTTTTGATGCGTTTTCCGGAACTAACCTATTGACGAGATGCCGAAGTGCCAGTTCTTTTTTCTTTGTTTTTGGTTTCAGAAATCCTAGTAAGGAAATATTCTCGGAATCGAACGAAATCAATGCCCAAGATCTTATTTTTCCCGGAGCTTCAGAACATCAAAGAAGAGCCGGAGGCAGGGGGGCCACACCACCGCGGCGCGGCCTAGGGCTGGGCGCGCCCCTATAATCAGTGGCTCCGGGCCCTCCGGGCTCCCTTTCGCCTATAAAGTCTCCCTGACCTAAAACTTCGAGACGAATAAGCCACGGTGCAACCTTCCGGAACGCCGCCATCGCGAGCCAAGATGCGGGGGAGTCTCTGTTCCGGCACGCCGCCGGGGGAAGTGCCCCGAAGGCTTCTCCATCGACACCACCGCCATCTTCACCGCCATCTCCATCAACGCTGCTTCTCCCATGATGAGGAGGGAGTAGTTCTCCCTCGAGACTAAGGGCTGTACCGGTAGCTATGTGGTTAATCTCTCTCTCTGTACTCCAATACAATGATCTCATGAATTGCTTTGCATGATTGAGATCCATATGATGAGCTTTGTATCGCTACTAGTCTATGTGCTACTCATGTGATGTTATTAAAGTAGTCTATTCCTCCTGCATGGTGTAATGGTGACAGTGTGTGCATCGTGTGGTTCTTGTCGTAGATTATGATAATAATCTCTTGTAGGTTATGGAGTTGATTATCGCTATGATAGTATTGATGTGATCTATCCCCCTTCATAGTGTAATGGTGACGGTGTGTATGCTATGTTAGTTCTCGGTTTATTTTGCAAAGATCTATTATGCTCTAAGGTTACTTAAATATGAATGCCGAATGTTGTGGCGCTTGTTAACTCCGGCTTGAGGGAGCTCTTGTAGCCCTACACAACGAATGGTGTTTGTCATCCAAAAAAGAGTGTATGTAGCACAAATGAGAGAAGTTATTTATTTGTTATGTGATCAATGTTGAGAGTGTCCACTAGTGAAAGTATGATCCCTAGGCCTTGTTTCCAAATATCGAATCTCCGTTTATTTACTATTCTGTTGCATGTTTACTCGCTGCCATATTTTATTCAGATTACTATTACCACTCATATACATCCATACTACTTGTATTTCACTATCTCTTCGCGAACTAGTGCACCTATACATCTGACAAGTGTATTAGGTGTGTTGGGGACACAAGAGACTTCTTGTATCGTGATTGCAGGGTTGCTTGAGAGGGATATCTTTGACCTCTTCCTCCCTGAGTTCGATAAACCTTGGGTGATCCACTTAAGGGAAAACTTGCTGCTGTTCTACAAACCTCTGCTCTTGGAGGCACAACACTGTCTACAGGAAAAGAAGCGTGAGTAGATATCAAGCTATTTTCTGGCGCCGTTGCCGGGGACGAATCAAGACACTCCATCAAGTCCGTCAACCGCCATCAAACCTCCCACGTCAACCACGCGCCAGTTGTGGACAGCAAGGTCATACTCCAAGATGCCCTATATTGTTCTTGAGGGAGCACTTCTTCTACGGAGTTTACCGTCAAGGCAAGATTGTTCCCTTTTGACATACCAATGGAACGATTGCGAGAATCATGGGAGTTTTGCTCGAGCACCTTGAGGGCTTGCATCTCGTGCACGGCTTGTTGAGATGTGAGAGAGGAATATCATTCTCTCCCAACAAGAGTCTTGACATCAATGGGTTCAAACGACATCATGCAATCAATGTACTTATCCTTGATCCAAGAGTCATTGATTTGGGTGGCACCCACAATCCGGAAAGCATCGGCAACGGTGATGAGTCTTGCATACATGTCTTCATGATCTTCATCCGGTAGCCTCATGAATCCTTCGGCTTTATTCTGAAGAGAATTGTACTTGTTTCTTCTCGTGCTTTCACTTCCAATGCAACAAGCGGCCAAACCATCCCAAGCTTCCTTGGCGGTGGTGAAGTTCCGAATACGAGACAATTCTTTTGTCCCCACACTAGTTTGAATCATGTGCAAGGCGGTATCATTGAGTTGACTATCAACCGCTTCTCTTCTAGTCAACTTGTCGGGGTCGTATGGCTTGAAGCCTTCCACGATGACTCTCCAAAGTTCATTGGAGGCACTGCGAACATAAGAACGAAACTCAAATTGCCATGTATCGTAATCTTTCATATTAAACTTAGGTGGGTCACCCCGAATGTTCATATGAGGATGGGGAACCGGGATATCGGGAGATAGGAAAGGCGGAGCCACTCGATTTTAGCTCTCACCTCCACTAGTTCCCATGGGAGAGGCAGCGAGGGGTTTGATAGTGGCTAAGTTGTCACCATTCAAGGGATTGATAGAGGAGGGTGATGTCGAAGCACCTCCCCCTTCTGGCACCCTTGACCATTTCCTCTTCGGTGGGGATGATGGGGGGAACCGCGGGAAAGCGGTCGTTAAACATTTTCATCAATGTTTCCATTTGAGTTTGCATTTGGGTTTGCATGGTGGATCTCAAGGATGTTTCCACCGACTTGAGATCATCCATGGAAACCGGCTTTGCGGCCCCCTCCGATTGTTCATCCCCCGGCATACTCTTAGGCGATTAAGCCCGAAATAAGAGCCGAGGCTCTGATACCAATTGAAAGGATCGTATGCCGCACCTAGAGGGGGGTGAATAGGTGCTAACCATTTTTTAGTTCTTTTCAATTTAGGCTTAACACAAAGGTAAATTCTCTAGATATGCAACTAAGTGAATTTACCTATATGACAAGGTTAT
Organism: Lolium multiflorum; assembly: GCA_030979885.1. Classification (NCBI taxonomy): domain Eukaryota; kingdom Viridiplantae; phylum Streptophyta; class Magnoliopsida; order Poales; family Poaceae; genus Lolium; species Lolium multiflorum. Next base: position 120,907,966 of record CM061749.1, on the reverse strand, counting down.
CAACTAAGCACGATATAGCTACGCAATATATAGGAGCTTCCGGGGGGCCGGATAATCCGTCCTAAGTTAGGGCCGGATAATCCGGCCTGACCAAAAATCCGGCCACAGGGCAAATCCGGCCAAATATCCGGCCTTGTCCGAGATGCTTTTTTCTGGTCCTTAGCCGATTTCGAGGGGCCGGATATTTCGGAAATATCCGGCCGGATAATCCGGCTGGGACAAATCCGGGCAAATATCCGGGCAAATGTCCGGCCCTTGTACTGAGCTGCTTTTCTTCTGGTCCTTAGCCGATTTCGAGGGGCCCGGATATTTCAGAAATATCCGGCCCGGATAATCCGCCCCTGGGACAAATTCGGGCAAATATCCGGGCAAATGTCCGGCCCCTGTCCAGGGTATACTGAGCCACAACCCCTCCAGTCCTTAGCCGAAAATTGGGGGCCGGATATTTGGAAATATCCGGCCCGGAATATCTGGCCTGAAAAACCTGTTACAGCTTCTTTTTGACATGTCTCATGACATCCATCACACATGTATATATGTATCTATATAATCCATGTACCACTTAGACAAACATTAGTGTATCATATACATTGACATCAAACACACAAAACATATTATGAGAAATGTTCAAGGGCTCTATGCACTTTCAACATGTCTCAGCTCGAAGATCTTGGTGCTTTCTTGTCAGCGCCAAGCATATGTACTTAAAAGAAACATGTGATTTTCATCAAAAGGCATGCCACCATGCCGACAAAGCTACGGCTAAGGTGTTGGAGAAAACTAGCGCACCTATTACCCCTTGATTGAATATTAGCAAACACTTAACACATGATAAGTTGTATATAACTTCAGCTCCTAATACAATTGTACTAACTCAAGGATAGTTCCGTGTATCAGAATAAATATAGACATCAAATATATATGGATGTAACAACAACAATGTTCTCAGATCGCATCTAGGCTGAGACAATGTCTATCTTTGTGAGAGAGCTCACATCCACGCAAATACAATGAGGACAGAGAGTTCTCACAACAATAGTAACAAATAAAATGCAGAGAGATATCAATTCTTTTACATGAAAAACTCGACAACTTAAAAAAAACACTGGTTGAAATCACCTAAATTTTTTTTCACTACTATCGAATGTGTAATACAACAAGTTCTTTTGTAGAGAGCATTAGAGAGGATCTCCATATATCAGCATATGAAATATCCTGGATGGAAACAACAATATGTGAGGTACAAGAACTATGAGTTGGAACAACCTCACCAAAGCTGGTGGAACCAAAGCTTGAAGGAGCATGTAGAGGTTTTGGACTTAGCAGACTTTTGCGTACCATCCAGTGCTTGATCTCAAGCTCCTCTCTTTACCTTTTATCTTTCCATTCTCTCTTGGTTTTATTTATTTATTTTCTCTAATGAAGGTTCGAGTAGAGGATGTTTTCTGTCTCGCCACCTTGTGGTGGACTGGTGGTTGGATGGGAGGCTTAACATCCACTTCTCTCATGTGCAAAGTCAGACACCCTAAGTTGGGCCTTAATATTTTAGTTTTATAGATTTTTTTTGTTATAGAATTAAACTCGGAATGTTTTAAACTTGCTCAAACCTTCGTAAAAATATTGATTTGTGCATCGAAATAATGGTAAAATTGAGATTCGCTGCAAGGACAACAATGGCACCAAATTCATAATGTAGACAGGTGAAGGTGAGGGATAAGAGGCTTAACATCCACTTCCCTCATGTGTCTTATGATGCCAGGTGCCTTAGCAATGGATATTGTTCTGAGTAGTGAGTAGTGACCAGTATGTCCCTAATTTGGTACTTCCTCCGACACATAAAACTTATCTAAAATTGGATATATTTAGAAACTAAATAGCATATAAGTATATTCGAATTTGACAAAACTCAGAAAATTTTCATGGAATGGAGGGAATATAAGCAGAGAAGGCATGCATGCCGTATTTTCGTTAACAGCGAATTCCCCTGCATGTGCGAAATGAAAAAGAAAACAATCATATTTGTAATTTACAGGCATTAGAAAGCTGATTGCAATTTGCAACATACCAACACCCATCATTCTAGGAGCCACACGCGGCCGTGTGTTCGTAGCAAGCAAAGACAACCGTTGCTAGCGTACCGAAGACATTATCCTATACTGAAACATAAAGCACAGATACATGCATGGATCTTGTATGTCACACACGCACACTTAATAATCTGGCTCGAACATGGACAAGGACGATGTGGTTAGCGACAGCTCCTCTTCGCCGTCGCCGGCGCCCCTCATGCAGTTGGCCCGCTTGCTGGGCGGGAGGAGGTACACGTCGTCGTCTTCGATGGCATGGAAGGAGAGATTCCTCTTGATGGTCTCCAGCACCGACGCCAGCTCCTGCGGTGCACTCTCGCTGCGCGCCCTGCCGGTAGTGCTTGCACCACCGTCGACCTGACCGGAGCCGCCGCCTATCAGGTACTGCAGGAGCTGGCCGTCGGTCCAGTCATCACCGAAGCCGACGTATGCAGTGCTGGGCACGTGCACCTCCCCCGTGGCCGCCGCCGCTGGCGCAGCAACCTGGCTCGGCGCCCCGGATTCTCCAGCCGCGTCCGGCGCGACGGCGACTCCCTTCTTGCGGACGCGGCACAGGACCCAGTCGTCCAGCCTCATGGAGTCGTGAGGCCTGTGGCGGGCGGCGCCGGCGTCGGCGTGGAGGAGGCGGTACTCGTGCATGACCCACTCCGTCTTGGTGCCACGCGGGGAGCGGCCCTGGTAGAAGACGAGCGCCTTCTTGACGCCGAGGCAGCGCGTGCCGCCGGCAGCCAGGATGGGCTTGTCCGTGCCGGTGGCCTTCCAGTATCCCGACCCCGCCGTGCGGTTGGGCCGCGCGCCATTGGGGTACTTGCGGTCCCTCGGGCTGAAGAAGAACCACTCCCCCTCGCCGAACATCGCCTTCTCTGCAGGCGCAAGATTGTCAGCGTTGCATGCATCAATTTCTCAGTACAGATAGAGACTGCGTGCGTATTTCTGGGTACACTTGTCACTCTCGGCGCATTATGGCAACATGCGTGTGTGCGTCGGCGCGTGGTAATTGTGGCCGGCCTGCGTGTAACATGCACATCGTAGTCCATTCATGGTAACTAAGACTGATGTATTTGATTAGGAGCTGACCGGCTGATGGTGTGAAACGGACGTATACATAGATTGTATCTAGCGGAGTAGACAAGGAGAAGAGACAAGTGGTACGGCCGGCAAATTGACCTTGTTATTTCCATTCTCCTAAACAATTAGGTATGTCGACCTAATGCACTTCCTAATTGGGATCTCAAAAATGTCTCATGCATGCATAGATCAGAGCGAGGAATCGAACTTGAATTGCATGCATGGCATGCCTCTGCATTCATACCTGGTAACTCCCACGGGTCGAACTTGTAGATGTCGACGTCGGCGATGATGGAGGTGACGGCGGCGGCGGCGGAGGCGACCTTCTTGCTGAGGTAGCAGACGATGATCTCCTGGTCCGTCGGCTGGAACCGGAACCCCGGTGGCAGCTGGCAACCTCGGAACACAATTCCTTCTTCGTCCATTGCTGAGCTTAGCTAGCAGACGACGATGCGCAGCTAGTGAGCTAGGCGACGATGCGTTGCTGCCGATCGATGACGATGAATGGCTTAATAGACTTGGAAACACATAGGCATTGACCAACCTATATATACACAAGCCCTAGGCGTCTTCCTGCCCGTACGTGTGTACATGTCGTCAAGATACCAAGCATTGCGATTATCAACTCGGGGACGACGGCGACGCGCGGGGCACGGATCGACCTCGATCCGGCGAACAAACGGCTGCGAGTGACCAAGGAGATGGAGACAAAGCAAATCATGCTAATATAGGATTAGCTTGCTGACGTCCAATGCTAGGTCACGCTTCCACATGATTACTTGTATGATCTTGACAGGCGCCGTCCTTAATTAGGCCGGTACCAAGGCAAATGGGAATGCGCTTTTCAGCATGCATGCTGGTGGCCAGCTGGTGACGTGGACTAGAGGTTAATTGACGCCCACGTAAAAGTTGAAAGTCAGTTTCACATTGCTACTACTGCACACATGACACATACACGTACGGATGATCCGTAACGGATCCTCGCCATTGGTACATAACATATGTAATTTCTCCGTTTTAAAATAAGTATCGCGGTTTTGTCTAGTTTTATTTTGTAGATCTATATATATCTAGATAAAGTTACGGCACTTACTTTGGAATGGAAGGAGTAAAGATAACATAACAGATTATATTACTAATTACCTAGTTATGTGATTTCCTCGTTCTAATTAAGGGTGACATTTGGCCGGCGGTTTAGCAGTGGGATTAATCCTTGGTAAGATTTTGGGCAACCCTTGATAACATAACATATTATATTACATGTCCCATATCTCACTACGGGAAAATCAGGCGCTGCCGTGCAGCCAAGCTTTGCCGTGAGCTGCTGCACGGCAAAGATTTCTTTGCCGTGCGTAGCAAGAAGACCAAACAACGCAAAAATGCGGCAAAGAATGAGCAGCGCACGGCAAAGAAACATAGCACGGCAAAGAAAGATATGGCGCACGGCAAAGTAGTTCCTCACGGCAAAGAATGGGAGCAGCGCACGGCAAAGATTTTAAGCGGCAAAGTCCAAGCCGCACGGCAAAAACAGCGCACGGCAAAGGCCTGGCACTGCGTGTCCCGCCCTTTGCCGTGCGGACAGACAGTTGCACGGCAAAGGGTCCTTTGCCGTGCGCTTTCTGCCGTGCGCCAATATACATTTTATTTGTTTTTCTAACTATTTTATTTCATCTACTACTTATATTTATTTTGTTAATTAGTTTTTATTTTTGATGACTATTTATTACACTATGTGAAATACAAAATTAGTCTCCATGCTCATCCCCCACATATATCAGGGTTCCGGTGCTCCGGCGGCCGTCCCCCTCCTTCCCCCCCCAAAACCGGGACGGCGGGTCTACCCCCTAGATTTCTCCGCGCGAGGTTCCACCAATATACCTTTTCATAGGTTTAGGTTTGTTTAGTCCATGGACATATGGAAAACCATGTGTGGTACCCTTTGGCACAGTCTAGCCCCCGATATACCCGCGGCGGGACACTTCACCGTACACGTCCAGGAATCTGTTAAGTGTTATCGCCGAAGGTGAGGAATGTCAGACCGGGGATCCATGCCATGCACCATTTGGTGAATTACACCTAGCATCACACTTTGAAACATAGAATAGGTCCACATGCAAGGTTTGGTGGGGTTCCGTGCTCCGGCGGTCGTTATCCCCCTCCTCCCCCAAAACAGCGGAACGCGTGCCCCGGCGGGTCTACCCCCCTAGATTTCTCCGCGAGAGGGTGCACCAATGTAACTTTTCATTCTTTTAGGTTTGTTTAGTACATATACACATGGAGAACCAATATTGGGACCCTTTGGCAAAGAAAAGCCGCACGGCAACGAAGCGCACGCACGGCAACGATAGCTCGCACGGCAAAGCGGCTGCCGCACGGCAACGCAACGCGCGCACGGAAAAGCCCTTTGCCGGGCAAGTTGGTCAGGCGCACGGCAATGTTGTCTTTGCCGTCGGGGACAATGCCGTGCAGACGTTGCCGTGCGTCGACGCACGGCAAAGCCTTTGCCGTGCAAAATAGGCTCTTTGCCGTGCGATCGGTCGCACGGCAACGCCTGTTTCTCCCGTAGTGTCTCGTGTTGTTTGGGCAACCCTTGGTAAGATTTTGGGAACTTCCAGGTGCCCTTGGTTCTCTTTGCTAGGCTATCTGCTGGTTCTATACTTTCTTACTTGGAGGGAAAGAAGTGTATATTGTTGGACTTGTTGTTGTGTGTTGGTCTATCTGGATTTTGCGGAACAAAGGGACTCTCCATTGGCAGATAGTAAGGAACCCTATGAATGTGTTCGTTTTGTATTGGGCAGGGAGCAGAAGGCATCAAGGAGCCAATGGTGCGTGGGACAGGGGAGCTCCATGAAGATGGCGGCTGAGATGTTGAAGAAAGCCAAGATGGATGACGCTAATGGATCTCGTGCTATGATCGGAGACTAATGAAGCTTCCTGCGTATGCTTCAGTTTTTTCAATTATTGGTGTTCCTTAGTTGCGATGTTTTAGTTTCATCCTGGCTAGTTTTGGTGTTTCATGGTGGACTTTGTCCCTGTTATTGTGTTTGTTGAACCTATCGCGAGGGTTAAGGTGGTAATAGGTTTTTGCCCCATAGTGACAATTCGATTTCAAAATGTTGTTGCGGGTTTCCTGTTAGTGCCCCATGTCGCTTCTCACTTTCTCCTACCCCACTTTCTCGTTGAGTCTGTATGTATGTTGAACATTGTATTTCCGTTTAGCAATGAAATGGAAAGGGGTGATAACCCCTGTTGGAAAAAAAAACAATGGGATTAATCAATCCTCATTGTCTTTGATGATACATGCTACCTAATTTTGTGTAATAAAGTTATTTTGGTCTTGATCTTAGTTATATTCCTTGATGTAGAAATAAGAAGCTATATGCATTGATTAATGAAGAAGCCGAGACTACCCCTCTTCGAGGAAAAAAGGTTATATTCCTTGGTACCAAAATGTACTCCCCCAAACCTAAATACCGCATGCTGGATGGTATATATAGGCTTGTTAAGGAAAAACCTAAAAAGCAGATAACCACCAATGTATGTATCTATTTTCTTTTCGGAAACGGTGCCAAGCAAAGCTAATATTGATGACCACCGAACCAACAAATGTCATACTAGGGGCTATCACGACCAAAGATAATCGTCGAACCAAGACCACCAACAAGAAAATAACGCGCCTGACGCTGGATTATCAAGCCGGAAATCAAAACCATGGGCCGTCGACGGAGAGAGAACACGGTCATGATGCATGTCACCATAATCCTCCTCCACGACGAAGAAGTACGCCCCGTCCAAAGAATTAACACGCCAAAAGGGCCACCAACTTTCCCTACTATACCGTCTTGCTCACGTAGAATTGGTTGGCAAAGTAGAATACGGCGGACAGGAGAATTGTTAATTTATTATATATGATTAACTGGATATATAGCAAAAAGAATCTACTTATGCATACAATGATTTTAAGAAAACCCATTTTATGACAATACTGTCACGTACTGTATTCCACGTTGGATAAGAATGTAAGGTAAGCATGATACAAGCGGTGGTAAAATCAAGGTATAGGTATACGCTGAGAGATTTAATTAGTTAATTTCCAGGATATGCATGCATCATATAGACAAGTTGGTATTATCTAGTAAAAGAATGTAGACGACTTTCCAGTCTAGGAACAAATTACTCGAGGAGAACAATGAACAATGTTGGGACTTGTTAATTGTCGACTGTCACGGCAGTCACAGAATAATGTAATGCTCGGGTCGTGCCATCTTCATCAGGCTGATAGACCAGGAGCAACGCGCGCGTGGACGGTCCAAGCAAAGCAATTTTAGTACCGCGGATTGGCCTGATATAGTTTATCTGTTTTCTCGCGTGTGAATGGGGTTTTCAGGCAAAACGTACGGATCCTGTCGAGGCATTGATCTCATCACGGTTTGCTCGGACAAGCACATAAGTCTTAATCTAGTTTTATGATAACTACGAGCATACCAAATACAGTTTCCAGTCTTAGTAAGCGATGTATATGTGCCCTGTGCATCTACTTTCTCCGTCTATAAATAAGTGATGCAACTTATTTTTAGACAGAAAAGTACTATATATTTGCATTTGTACGTATCTCTCAAAAATAAAACAGAAAGCACCATATTTACTGTTGACCATGTTGGTGTTTATACCGTGCTGCACACCCCCAGTGGCGGTGTTTATACCTTAGATTGCAAATCTGTTTTTCCGTCTAGGATTTCCAATTTTCTATCCGGTTTCTTTTGTATTTTTTTCCCGGGTGATACGGTTTGTTTTGAAAAATGTTTAGATTTTTTAAAAATGAATACGGTACGTGAAACCCCTACTTTGTTTTTCTTGAAACAACAGGAATCAAATTATGGGTCCCTAATGACCTGAACCTGGGTGGCACGTTGTACACCACTTTCCTAACCAAGTGAGCTAGACTCACTTCTTAAAAATGTTCATATTCAAAAAATGCTCATATTCGAAAATTGTTCAAATCTTGAAAAAGTGTAGATATTCAAATTTGTTGAAATTCAAAAACTATTCAAATATTCATATTAGAAAATATGTTGAAATTAAAAAATTGTTCACATTGTTTTAAACCTTTAGATTTTTTTGAAATTTTAAATTGTTCAAACTATTTGGATTTAAAAATTTGACGAAATTTGAAGAAAAAAATATTCAAAGTTATTAAAATTAATAAAAAGTTCATATTTGAAATTTGTTGCAATTCGAAAATTATTCAAAATGTTCAAATACGATGAAAAACAAAAGATGAAATAATAAGAAGTTAAAAAACTAAACGGGAGAAAACGTATTAAGCTGGACGAACACCCCCGCATGGGGTGGGCGGCATATCGTAGTGATCGATTAGGTTGGCATGGAAAACCCTACTTATCGCCCACGTGCCTGCGGGAATACGCCACGCACGCACCAGGAGGCCACTTAGGCCGAGGCCCATTTAACGTCGAGTTGTTGGCCTTTTCCAGTTTTGGGACTAGTTCTCGGATTTTTTTGGTTTTCTTTGGTTCTTCAAGGTTCTTTGGTTTTGGCCGGTTTTTATGTTTTTTTTTGTTTTCTGTCTTTTTTCTCTACTCTTTTGATTGAACATTTTGAAAGAGAAAAATTAATGAACATTTTTAATATAGGAACAATTTTTAATTTGAACATTTTTCTCATTTGAATTTTTTCCAATTTGAACATTTTTCAATTTCAAGAAAATTTCAAACTCAAACAATTTTTGATATTGAACAATTCTCAAAATTTGAACAATTTTCAAGTTCGAACAAATTTCAAATTCAAATAATTTTTGAAGTCAAACAATTTTAATTTTGAACGTTTGTCATATTTTGAATAGTTTCAAATTTCAAACAATTTTTATTTGAATCAATTTTCAAATTTGAACTTTTTTTAAAATTTAAAGGTTTTTCAAAGAACAAATTGAAAACAAAATAATGGAAATAGCAAAAAATTGTAGAAAGCAAAAAAAAAAGCAAACTATTACCTGGGACTATATCGCCATGGCGCCGTACGGCCGGAAAAACTGAACTGGGCGAAATGTTCTCTGCCGGGCGGGCAGGCCTGGGTAGCGAAAACAGCGATTAACACTGGCCCGGCCACGGCCGACGGCCCGGGCTTGGTGGGTATTTGGCCGGGCCGGGCGGGGGCGTTTTTTTGCGTCGGGCTTACCTCGGGCCGGCCCGAGGCCCGGCCCGGCCCGACACATGCCCAGGTATACCTGGGACGGAGTAACACGGACGGGGAGGCGGGCGGGTGCCATTCGCTTTCGCACTTGTTGACGGGAGCACCCTAAACCGCGCCTAGCAGCGCACGGAAGGGAACCATCGCCAATTATCTTGTTCGCTTACTTGAAATAAGTAACACTATATGGTTAACATTTGTACAAAAACCTGGCTGTAGCCTACTGGTTTCAACTTTTGTCCGAAGAGACCCGAGCTCGAACACCATCCACTTGCAGTATTCACAACCATTTTTAAAAATTGAAGCAAAATTTGAGTCCGAGCAAAATTTGAATTCAAACAGTTTTTTGAATCTGTGAATCTAAGCAAAATTTGAATTCGAATAGTTTTTCAAACGAGCACAATTGAATTAGAATAGTTCTTAAAACCGCTAGAAAACCGAACAGATAGGCGAAAACCGCACAAAACCCGACTAGAACCTTGTAGAATATTTCTAAAACTGGAAAAAAATAAAAGCATATACACCAGCCGGTCGCTTCTGTGTCTAACGGGCCGAGGTCCAAAAATATTCGCTCCCTTAGGGATGCCTATTAACCTGCGCCAATGAACGGTTAATAGGATTGGCCTGGTTGGTATATACTACGTAGAACCTCTGCCAATCCTATTTCCCGCTCATGATTTTTAAGTTCGGATGCCTATTATGTCATACATCGCAATCCCAGGAATATTGTTGTTTCGAGGCATAATAGTTAAGTATCACAGTTATCATTCATTACAAACTGTTGCAGTGCTGCTATGGTTGCTTGGCGTTCCGCTCTGTCAGCTTCCCTGTCCGTCATCAGGGTCTGCAGCAGTTGCATCATTGCATCCGGGTTCGCGTTGCGATGCGGACGAGCCATCTGAACAGGTAGATAGATCATGAGACGAGAGGGAATTTTCTATGGCTTATTTTGGGTAAGTTTTAAAACTTAAACTTAAAGTCTTTTGATGATGCACATAACACACAAACATTCATTCATGGTAACAACACACATTACAAGCTAACACACTAAGGGTTTTAAGAACCCTTCTTCTCCCATCTACGATACATGGTGCGGGATACAACTCACACCTACATAAGTGAAGCTAGTGCAACTACTCCTCATCGTCTTCATCCACATCGATGGGAATGATTTCATCCTCCGCAGACTCCAGAAACTCGTAGTCCTCCTTATCAGTGAACTCATCCTCCTCAAAGTCGTTGTCGTCGCTCAGGAAGTCCTCGCCTCCCTGGATGTCCTCTCCATCCTCCTCCATCTCCTGAATCTGGTCCTGCTGGGTCCGGACAGTTACCTCCAAGGTGCGTATCTTCTCGCGAAGACGTGCGATAGTAGCCTCCTTCTTGGCGCGCTGCAGGCGGAGTGACCTGCGGTCCTTGGCGAGTAGCCTGATGGCGTCGGCATGATGAGCCAAAGCCATCTGGGCACGGTGAGCGTGGACACGCGTCAGCTCCAGGTCCTTCGGGTCTCATGAAGCATAAAGTCCAGATGCTCCACATGATGCTTGAGCAGGGTGCGAAGAGAGTGCCATGGGCTCTCCCATGGTGTCATGCCTCGCGAAGTGGGCGAGCGGGTCCCTGGAGTGCAGCGATGTTCCGCACACCCGAGCAAGTCCCTCCTGAAGGGCATGAGCAAGCCCGTCCACCGGTTGCATGCCTTGAAGGAGAAAAGGATCCTCTCCGATATGGGAGGCTCCGGACTTCCCTTCAAGTCAGCGGTGATCATCCTGCTGTTCCCCTCCGGGGTGTTGTGGATCCGGACTCCGTGGGGGGAGGTGGGCGTTCAAGCTTCTCGGACACCAAGAACAAGTCTCGCTCGAACACCAAGCTTCCTCCATTTCCCAGCTCGTAGGACTCCGTCTGGGCGTAATGCTCCATCTGAAAGTGAAATGGATAAGTTAGAGATGTGAACAGGTGTGGCAAAATTTTAGATGGATTTATAAGGAGGAGCATGGCTTATCATTTTTGAAAAGATCTTAGAGAGAAGAAAAGGAGTAAGTTTTTCACAAATATTTACTTCATTGGTTTTAGAAACTAAAGTTTTTAGAATGTCCATTCTAAACTAGGGTCTCCTAAGGTCAAACAATGGCTCTGATACCAACTTGTCAACACCCGGATTTTTAAGTCCGGATGCCTATTATGTCATACATCGCAATCCCAGGAATATTGTTGTTGCGAGGCATAATAGTTAAGTATCACGTCATCATTCATTACAAACCATAAAGTCTTACAACTTGGAATCACATGATCCATATTACACAAATAGTTGATCTAGTGATCAACGAACTGATCAACGAACAAACATAAGTTCATAGCGGAAGCGTAAAGATAAAGGACTCTATAGTCCACAGGCCAACGCTTGACGTTAGCACTCCTAGTTGTTGTAGACGTCCTGCGACCGTCCTCCTCGTCTGCTCTCTTCATAGTTGGCCATTTGAATAGCCGGGACATAGCCGTGAGTACTGCTGCAAACTAATACTAGTGAAAGTGCTAGCAAATCTAGTAAAGGGGGGGGGGGTGCTAAGCTCTAGTTTCTTTGCATAAAGCCAATTTTAGTTTGCAAGTATTTGCTAAAGACTTATTCATGTGCTAACTAACTCAAGTGGGAACATTAGTGTCATTCCCAAAACTCTGTTGTATTTCAAATAAACAAGTCACCATTCACCATTCATTTCGTCAACATGTTCAAAATCTAACACTGGAAACTGTATGGCCTTTCCAACCGTCCGTAACCGTGGACACGGCTATTCGAATAGGTTTACACTGCAGAGGTTGCACACTTGTGCCACAACATTTGATTTCATCCGTCGGGATTACCCGAATCATCGTAACACAGTACGCGGATCATCAACCATAACCTTTCATTTACTAACCCTAGTATGAGCACCTCTCCCCATGAGCTTGGCCTCCCAGTGAAGACCAACTGTCAACCGGGAACGCACAGGGCTTGGCCGTACAATTCACTTCAATTCACATCATTTCTCAACAACGGAGGCAGCCTCGGCATAACCCCTATGACGTGTGTTTAGAGGGAACTCATACTAAGATACATAAACTTCTAGTTAAGCCCTTACCCATAATCAGGTATTGTGGGGGTACTCGATAATTGGAAAGGTATCGCATCCAAACCAATATTAGTTTTTAATCAAAAATCACTATCTTCTCTTGGTCATATTCACCTTCAAAGTTCATTTCATAGTTTTCATCATCTTCATTTCACCACACATGTTCCCATCTAGAGTACTCATTTTTAATTTAGCACTAGCATCTAGGTATGAGGGGTGCTAAGTACTTTGCTTTGCTTCTAGGCTAACTTTGATACTCTTGTACTAATCTAACATTAACCCCATTGAATCATGAATCAAAAAGTACCTTGATAAAACAACGGTAAATAAAGGTTGGAAATAAAACTGGGAAGTAGGCTCATAAACATGAAGTAAATGGGTAATGCTTTGCTCATGATGAGCTTGGCACTTTGCAAGAGTATTATCTTGCCTTGGTTGGGGAATTGGTCAAAGTGGTCTTCTTCTCCTTGGGTGTAGCCCTCCTCCTCCTCTTGATACTCCTCGGTACTAGCGTCTAAATTACGAATATGGGGTACATAATCATCATACCAAACTTATTTACTACACTAAGCACACACATGATCTACACAACCTAAACTAGCATCACATATTACTATTGAGTTGGTGGATGTGTTGGTCTTATTTAAGAAAAAAATAATTTCCTTTCATATTAACTTGAGTGTTATTTTCATTTATTTAGAGAAATAATTTCCTCTCATTATTCTATTAAGATTTAATTTCTCTCATGAATAATATATGACCTAGGTTGACCAAAGTCAACCTCTTCATACTTATCATTTAAGAAAATGATTTAAATGAGGTGTAGCACCTCATACAATTTAATCCTATCATGGTAAATATTTAATATCATCAACAAACCATATGAGACCTATATGACCAGAGTCTCTACCTCATCTTGGGTTGTTCATGACAAGATTTAAATGGGAGAAATAGTCACATACTCCCTCCATTTCATTCTATAGTGCCTATAATTTTTTGGCACGGAAATTAGCGCAAGAGTATTTTTTACACAAGACCCCCTAGTTGAACGATTTGAGATCAACGTAAAATTTGGGAAATCCATATCTTCCTAACTTACCATAGCAAATCCCATAAATCTCTCTTGTTGATTCTACATATATGTGCAGCCAAGTTCAATTAAGGACAGTAAAATATTGCTGCCTAATTTTTAGGAATTATTGGGCCATGCGTTAGGAATCTCAGTTAATTGTTTCCAATTTTATATGGATTTTTTCTCTCGCATGTTTTGTGGGAGCTAAACGGGGAGGGGGTAATTGAAAAAAAGCCAAACTACAACCTTATATTCTGAAACAAATGCCAAAAATTTATAGGCACTATAGAAAGGAACGGAGGGAGTATGATTTATTAATATTTTTGGGACCATAACTTTGACTAAAATCAGCCATATAGTCCTTTAATTAAACTAGGCCATGATCATTCAAAGTAAGCATGGCATATTTTTGCAAAAACAATTAGTACAAGTGTAATGTGATCTATAGGAGTTGGAATTAACTTAAAAGCATTTTTGGTTGATTTTTAATAATTATTCTAAGGCAGAAAAGTCTCTGTTTTGTTTATTTTCTCACTTTAATTCTATAATAGACCTAGGGTTCCAACCAGTGGCATTGGGTAGATAATTTCATAAGGTTTCCAAATATATAAAATTTGTAAAATTTGGTTTGGTGGATTTTCTCCTATTTAATTTTGAATACAGCATCTGAAAGTATTTAATTAAATTCGAAATTTCAGTTTGAATCTGATGGGCTTAGGCGGGAAGGCTACTAGGCTAAACGGGGGAAAGGAAAGATGGGCCGGCCCAGTGCTGCATCCAACGCAGCGGGCCAGCTGACAAGGTGGGGGCCACCTGTCTGTGGGCTGGAGCGAGCGAAGCGGTACGGGGCAAATCTGACCGTGCGATTAGAGGAGGACCGCACGGTCCAGAGTGGTCGTCTTCTCCGGCGAGAGGACCACTTACGGGCGGCGGCAGTAGGGGGTCGGCGAGCTCGTCGGAGATGTGCGCAGGGACGTTGTCGACGACGAGGATCTCCCTGGTAGCAGCGGCTCGTCCTGGGGTGGCCTGGCGCTCCGTGTACTGGCGGCGGCGGCGAGCTTGCAATTGGGGCACTACGGCGGCTAATCGAGCAAATTGAGGTGGCGGGGAGAGCTGTGGTGAGGAGGGGAAGGAGTTGGCGTGCTCAGATCAGCGGGAGGAGCTCACATTTTATAGGAGCGGAAGGTGACCGTGGGGCGGAGCGGCAGTCGTCGTCGTCGTCGCCGTTCCAACGTTGTGAAGGGGCAAGGGATGGGCGCTACAGGTTGATGGTGTCCTGGCGAGGCTGACGCGCGTGATGGCGGTGAAGACGAGGTCTCTGCGGCGGTGCGGAGCTCGCGGTCATGGCGGCGTCGTGGACGCGCTCGTCGTCTGCGGGTTCCCGGGGCAAGTGGCCGTGTCCGCGCAGGGTGGCGTCGCGGCGACCGTGAGGGCTGAGGTGACGCGCCCGCGACCGGCGTCGGCGCGCATGGCCATGCGCTCTGGGCGGCGCCCACTGGGCGCGCTGTGCTGGCGTGTGCTGCAAGCTGGTTGGTCAAGGGGGTGGGCGTGTCCAGGGTGGTGAGAGGAAGAGGATGGACATGGTGGTTAGGTCCAGAGATGGCCAGAGGTGAGGGTGGCATGATGGTGGCATGCCATGCCACGGCCTGGCATGGTTTTGATCATGGTGACCAAGTGGAAGGGTGGCAGGGGTTGGCACTGGTGCTGAGGGGTGTGATGGAGTTCCAGGGGTGCAGAGAGGGTCAGGGTTGGACCAAGTCCAATGTAAAATTTCAGCATGGGCTTCATTTTTCACCCTGCCTGCCAGGTGTTTGTGGTAATGCCCGAAAGAAAAATATTTTCGAATTTTGCAAATCTTTTTGGTGAGTTGAAATCATATATTAAAAGTAATAGAATGGTGTTAGTTTGGTTCAATTCGGAATTGGATTGCAAAAATTCATTTTGCATATGATCTTCATTTTGATAAAAAGTCCCTACTTTGCTTGCTTGCCATTTGAAATAGAGACAGAGTTTGGGGGTGTGGTTTTGAGCAAATGTGTTCACCATGTTGTGGTCTTGGATGAGGTGTAAAGAATTGGTCCAGTGTAGAGGTGAAAACTCAAAAGCCAGGGGCTCAAAGTGAGCATCAGACTAAAAGTGCCCCATATGACCATAATCACATGTGAGCTCATAATTGTTTCAAATTTGATTTGAATGGTGTTTGGTTGTTTCCAAAGTTGTTAATATGTGTTTAGTATCCATTTACACTCAATGGTGCAAACCAAAAAGGTCTATATCAAAGATTTGTAAAAATGGCCTAAGCCTTATGTGTGTGTGAAATGGATTTTTATAATTTCTTTTCTATTTTATTTTTATTTGACTTTGGATGATCAAGTGATTATTACTAGGGTTTTAGAGTGAGAGAGAACACATAAGCAAGCATCATGGCAATTGCACACTCAAAATAAATAACAAGGTGATCTACATGCATGGTCCTATATGATATGAAAAAGTTTTTGTTGGCTCTGATTTTTGGATTCTTGAATTTCTCTCTTGTTCCTTTTATTGAAAACTTGGGATGTTACAGCGGGCGGTGTCAACACTCGGATTTTTAAGTCCAGATGCCTATTATGCCATACATCGCAATTCCAGGAATATTGTTTTTGCGAGACATAATAGATTGATATCACAGAACATCATTCATTACAAACCATAATAGTCTTACATCAAGGATCACATGATCCAGTCTTACAATAACATTTGATCTAATGATCAATTACAAAACACACAGCGGAATAAACGTAGTAGCAGTCCATTTGTTCCACAGCAACGCTTGACGTCAGTAGTAATCCTAGTTATCATAGATGTCCTGTTGTCCATCTTCTTTACTGGTGCTCCTCTTCATAGTCTGGCCATTTGAATAGCCAGGGACAAAGCCATGAGTACTTTAAAGTAATCGCAAACTAATACTAGTATAAGCACTATCAACTGTAGTAAGGGGGTTCTAAGGTCTAGGTTTATTTGCATAAAGCCAGTTTTATTTCATAAGCACTTAGTAGTAAAAGACTCTTTATTTGCCTAACTCACTCAAGTGGGAACATTATTGTCATTCCCACAACTCTGTTGTGATCAAGCCAAATTCCCTTTTCAAGTTCAAGTCACAAGTCACCAGTCATATGTCACACTTTTGAAAATGGTTTGATGACGGAACAGTATGGCCTTTCCAACCGTCCATAACCGTGGACACGGCTATTCGAATAGGTTTACACTCTGCAGAGGTTATACACTTGTGCCACAACTTTTGATTACATCAGGATAGCCCCGAATAATCATACTCAGTATGCGGATCATCAACCATAACCTTTCACTTACATACCCTAGTATAGGCACCCCCATGAGCTTGGCCTCCCGTGATAGCAACTGGGAACTGCAGGCTTGGGTAAGACATTCACCTCATATTCACGTTATTTCACATTTCACGGAGGCAGCCTCGGCATAACCCCTATGACGCTTGTTTAGAGGGAACCCATACTAAAATACATAAACTTCCAGTTAAGCCCATAATCAGGTATTGTGGGGGTACTCTAAAGTTGGAATGGTATCGCATCCGAACCCAATCATCAGTTTTCGTCAAATTCATCATGTCATCCATGTCATATTCACCTTCAAAATCTTTCAATAGAATGACTCATCATTCCAAGGTTTTAAAAATCATTTGATTCACATGTTCCCATCTAGAGTAGTCAATTTTAGTTTTAGCACTAGCAACTAGTCATGAGGGGTACTAACTAGCTTGTAGCTTTCTAGGCTAAGTTTTATGTTCTTGCAATACTCCATATTTAGATCAAAGTGAATCATGAATCAAAAATAAACTTTGATAAACCAAAGTCAAAAACTTGTAAGATAAATACTTGGGTTGGGATCATTAAACACAAAGTAATATGTAATGGTGCCTTGCTCTAGTAGAGCTTTGCATTAGGGTAGCTTGCAAGAGTATAGCTTGCCTTGAGTGGTACAGTGATCAAAGTTTTCTTCTTCTTCCTCGTAGAAGACCTTCTCCTCCTGGTAGTCCTCGGTACTAGCGTCTATAAACGGATACGAGGTATACAATCACCAAGCAAATCTTAAGTACTAGACCAAACACACAAATGGTTCACACAAGTTAACCTAGCATCACATCCTTATTAATATGGTGGTTGACTTTGTTTCCTTTTTAAGAAAAATAATGTCCTCTCATTGAAATATTTATTAGGGTTTCTATTTATTATCTTGGAGAAATAATTTCCTCTCACTAAATCCTGTTAAGATTTAATCTCCTCAAACAATAAGGTATGAATACATGTTGACCAAGGTCAACACTTCATATTTATCATTTGGGAAAATGATTTAAATGAGATATTACACCTCATGCAATTTAACACTACTATAGTAATAATTTAATATCACTAAGTAATAAAATATGAGGTTCATTAGACTAAGGTCATTACCTCTTATTGAACTAGCAAGTTCAGGCGCGGCGGCACGCCGCGCCAAGCCAGGAGTTGAAGAACAAAGGATGCTTTGTTGTCCAAGCCAGGAGTTGAAGAACAAAGGATGCTTTGTTGTCAAACTATGACGGAGATGCGGAGGTGTAATAGTAAATGGAAGATAAGCAATGCATGAAATTACATTGTAATAGTACGCCCTTAGTAAGTTTCAGTACATAGCATACATCTACAAGATTGAAAGGAAACAACCGAAGGCAGCGTCTCAAGCTCTGCCTCACTGGTAATGTAGAGATCCCTTGCAAGTTCAGACCGGACGGACTCGTCGGTGCCGTGCTTGGCATGTTCTGGCTCCTCTTGTTCGGTCCTTGGCCTCTACTATTCACTGAAGTGGGTGGTCCAAGCAGTGTTCTCCATTAAATTTCTGTTCAAATATTCTTTTCAAACAAATAATGATGCCTATAGTTTGCCATTGATGCGTCCAAAGTGATCCAAAGTGGTGTTTGTGGGCTTGTGGGCATATCATCATATTTGATACAAAGAAATCATCAAATTTCTACAAAGCAAAAGCAATAGTGTCGAAGATATGAGCAAGGAATTGATTGATAGAAGTATTTATGTTCTCAAATCATGATTATTTTAAAACATACATGGTGTATCCTGCAAATTTCCTTTTATTGTAGGCTTGCCATTTCTAACATAGTTGGCAGATACATACAAATAACCATGAACTACAGGCCATGCACTAAGAGTAGAGCAAGTCTGCATAACCAGCAAACCTGAGAAGGAATGACACCCAGAAATCTAAATTAAGCACTTTTCCATGGTCATCTTTCACTGAATAGCTATTTCCATATATCAGCAAATCGTGTGTTCTAAACCTGCAGAAATACACCACTTTTCCCTGGTCATCTTTCACTGAATAGATTACTGTGCATGAGAGGATATTCTTGGGTCCTTTTTAAACTAAACTAATACACTTATTATGCATGGAAGGGTGTAATGTACATAATAGAACAGAAAATTGTGTGGCACTCGAAGAACTGTCCTTAGTGAAACATGTGACACTGGAAGAGGACTATTGCCGATTTATTTTGTAGCACTCAAAGAGTACTATTGCTAATTTGTTTAGCTAAACATTGCCAACTCATGGCAGCCTGATAGAGCAACATAATATCATATGGGAGCTAGCATTTATA
Organism: Lolium multiflorum; assembly: GCA_030979885.1. Taxonomy (NCBI): domain Eukaryota; kingdom Viridiplantae; phylum Streptophyta; class Magnoliopsida; order Poales; family Poaceae; genus Lolium; species Lolium multiflorum. Next base: position 120,888,772 of record CM061749.1, on the reverse strand, counting down.
TATAACAGAAAATTTTGTGACACTCAAAGAACTCCATCTTGGTGAAACATGTGACACTGGAAGAGGACTATAGCTAATTTATTTTGTAGCAAACAAATAAGACTATTACTAATTTGTTTAGCTAAACATTGCCAACACATGGCAGCCTGACAGAGTAACATGATATCATATGGGAGCTAGCACAACTTGGCAAATTTTACTTTCGACAAACTATAAAATAATTTGGCATCTCGGTTACTTAATTAATGTGGAATGTGCAAGGAACCTGAAAGCAAGCATCATATGTATGTAGAATATAGAGTTGATGAGAAAACGAATGTACTGTGCAAATACATCGCTTCCCTTTGCATATTCGTAATTGTGTTTCTCCTCTTCATGCTTGCCGAAGGAAAAACTACTACCAGTTCTTCAGGGTTTGACCTGCAAATCTATGTATGAATCTCTCTAAATTTACCTTAAACCATATTCTACATAAATAATTCGGATCACATATAATACAAATTGGAAGATAATGAGAAAAGGAGATATTGGACCCTCATACCCTCAAAATGAAGCTTCATAAGCTATTTTTAAGAGAAGGATGCGATAACACACTTCTAAGGAGAGCTTGATTGTTACAGTCTATACGATAATCTTATTCATGCCTACTGAACTAATGAAAGAAAGATTATATACTATGGAAAAACTTCAACAGGCTAATTCCAAAGGCAGAACCAATTCTGATAATAAATAATGATCCTGGCATATAAAAATATAACTACTAAATAATATGAGTATTCTGGTAAAGCTGTGGAATTTAAAATTCGACCAAACACTGGATAAGTCCCTCATGAAGCTCAATATACTACTGTTTCAACACATCAATGCCCTACAAAAATTAAGGGAGGAAGTATAAAAAATGGACATCTATTGCAAAGCAATTTTTCGATAAAGTAAATATATTAATATCGATAGATACCAAATACACCCAGCCTCTGCAACAACGCAATACCCTAATGTTAGTACGGATGCAAAGCAATGACTAAAAAGTTATCTTTTCAAGAAAATATTATTTCCCGTGAAGATTATGTATTACTACTTCACCTTATTAGCTTGTCATGTAAGAATAGAAATGAAATATCCTTTTCATCTTTACCTTTGGAAGAAAGTGGCAAGCGGATGATCCCAGCTCTTGCACAATGTAACATTGTCAATTGCTCAATCGGGGTGTTCTTGAAATTAACCAGCAAGAAGTAAATATAAGCACTATATCATATATGCAGAAAAAGCACAAAAAGGACTTCTCGGATAGAAGTTAATAAATGGGAGATGCACAATGTAGTCAGCAGTATGATGGTTGCATACATAATCCTTTCTGGACAGTGTGCTTTACCTATCATGAAAACTGTATTCAGAACAGAGGCATGATGGCAAAGGAAGAAAACTTGGAAATTCAGTCACCACCACCAACATACTCCATAGCCGTTCTAAGACTCGATGGTAAGTTCGCTTAATTCATACAGGGTAGCAGAATTGGTAAAAAAAAAATACCATAACAAAAGAGTCTGAACCATCCAATCTTTTTGCCCTTAAAGAAATGTTAAATGTATCTCCGTTAAGAACTCACTGGTCAGGAATGTTTGGGTTTAAGTATAAACCTTAGAGTAAATTCTTCAAGCATACATAGTACGCAGAGTATCATGCTTCATTTGGAGGCAACAGTGGATTATTTTCATGGAATTAATACACCCGGAAGCACCTATTTCCAGTAAGAATCTATTTGTCTCAAGATTCGTTTCTTACAAAATATAAGCCCTAAATCAAGGTATTTGAGAATAAGTTATACTTCCCTCTATACTGCAAAAAAAAAATTTCGTCGATGACATATCTTGTAGGCTTTAGCATCAAACAGAAAAAATGAGATATTTCAGGAACAAAATAGTAAACAAACCTATGAAAGCGAGTAGTGCAAGTAATTCATCCAACCTATGGAAAAAGTAACCAACAATCTTAACATAAACCATTAAAGTAGTGGCTCACCCAGGTACTTGGAGGTGGCGAGGATTTAAAAAGCGCACTATCATGAAATCGTGCATCTGTAGGAATTTGGGTCAAGCAAACAGAAATCGAAACTTAAAAATAAAATTGATAGAGAAAGGATAGATAATAAATTGGCTTTGGAAAGCATGTTCTCCAGTACTTATCTAACATGACGGGATTTGGATGAACCAAACAAAAAATTGAAAGTAGCAAGCCGTCCTTATTTCTTTAGCTATAATTTAGACTCTAACCATACTAAATCTCAGATGCTCTGCCATGGCAATCCCGTTCTTAAACGGAAACATGTTTCAGAATACTCTGTCAAGGAACATGAAGAAATAAATACACATGAGTTGCAGTTGTCTATTTAGCATTTTCTTTGTTAATTAGGCATGTTCTTTTAGCAATACAGTGGGAGAAGTAGTCATCTTAGGGATTTCTAATGTATAGTCCATCCTCAATTAAAATTGCAGCCTGCATAAAATTTGGGAGAAAAAAGCAAACAAATGTGACACCTATGATACCGCAGGTTAAATATTATAATAGAGAACACAACCATAGGTAAGTAGAAACAAATTTTATGAAGGTTGATGTTCCTAACGCAATATATGCACATTGCAAAAGAATTCAGTTAAAGCCATGCACACCTAACCTGAATGCCTTATAATCAACTCATTAGACAGCCAACATGAAAGGTAAAAACGGTACATCAGTAACAAACAATTTTACGGTTCTTCACATCACGGTGAGTACTGATACCATATCTCATAAGAACCAACATTGGAAAATGCTGGTCGCTCACGGGCTAAACATGCTGAAAGTAAATTATCCTTGCACTCCAATTACATAAGAGCAGATAAACAATCAAATGAAATCTCTTTAAAGAGGACGGATTGTCATAAGCATGTCTCTCACCAATAAAATCTGAATGTGTAAGAAAAACTGTACAGTACCTTGAACAGCTTGTGCCTAAAACTTCCCTTTGAGACACTTATGCTCCCCCAGATTTAAGTCCTATACAAAACACAATAATTTCTGTATATAAGTAAATCATATGCTAAAAAGTGCAGCAATCAAAAGAGCCATTCAGAAAACAGTGTCTCCTACAGTACCATGAAATAATTTAGAATTGAACATTATTTTTAGGAAAATGGGATTGTTTAATGCTCAGCAGCAAACTCCTACTTAACTGTCCATTGATTTCAAAGAATCACATGTAGCGTAGTCTCCTGGTCTCGCAGCAGAAATAGAGCCCATGAAGCTATTAGGTTACGGTTACCACACATATGCGGGCACAACTGAAGTTTAAGATCCGGTTATTACAGTTCTGTTTTGGTGTGCTAGGTTGCTAGCTACTGATAATTTTTAGCAAATAGATTTTGGATGGAACATTTAGAAAATTAAAATGGCCATTTGGTGACTGCTTTCAGAAGATGAGCAAGATCATACATACAATTTATCAGCGAAACTATGTAAACTTTAAGCTGCAAACAAAGTTAAACAGAACATGGCGCATACATAGCTCCAGCCTCATTATACACTTTGGGTAGGAACAAATTAATCATACTTCAAAAAAATTAAATATGTACTCCTAGGGCAAATTAATCAAATGCACCTGAAAAGAAAACTTACCTCGAATTTTGCCAAGAGATGTGCATCATAGCCACGGCTGGACTGTGCTGATTTTCCTGATGGTCTTCCATGTACCAGCGTGGCAACTCGCACAAGCTAGTGGAGTACTAATCTGGACCTAGAATTGGAGATGAACAAACACAAAAAAGAGAGCATAAAACTAACCAGGTCTTTCGACTGATGTAACTTGTATGTCGTGGATGGAGAACTCTAGGAAGATGTGCACCTAAACTTGCATCTTTTCTCTTATCTGGACCAACAGCTGCAAGAGGTATCTCTCACAGGGACATGAGAGAGAACACGCCAGGGAGGACCTGGGCCACGGCGGCAGGAGAGAGATGGAGGGAGAAACCTGGGCGCCCCCGTCCCCCTTGCCGCCGCTGGACGCCACAGCCTCCGCCCCACCAATGGATCCCCTCCCCTACGTCCCTTTCCGTTGGTGGATGCAGACTGCATCGTGGCTTCGTGGTCTTCGTCCGTGTGGTGGCGGGACGATTCCTGACGAAAATCAACAAATTTTAGTGGAGCTGAAATTTCAATGAAAAATCAACCAGGGAAATTGCCAGGCAGGGTGGATAGAGAAGGGCGCCTCCATTTTATAGGTGAAGCGGTAGTAGACGGCGGCGGCCTTGGAGGCGATCCCGAGGCTGAACATCACCGCGGCCACCAGGTACGTCCGCTGCTCTGACTCCTTACTTGCCTTGCGCTCCGTCACGCCCATCCGCGCCGCCGCCTCCAATAGAGAGAGAGAGAGAGAGAGAGAGAGAGAGAGAGAGAGAGAGAGAGAGAGAGAGGGAGGTGGCGAAGGCAGAGGAACAGGAGGAAGGCGACGGGGTTGTGCCTCGCCGGAGGGCCGCCGTAGTCTGGCCGGAGGAGGAAGAAGAGGGCCGAGGACACGCGGCCGCCGAGCCGAGGCCGGCCGTGCGGGCGAGCGGCGGCGGCGGCCAGCGGACGCCGGCGGGGGGGAGCCGAAGGCGCCAACCGCGCGGACGGGCCGGCCTCCGCGCGAGGGCGCGGCGCCGGACGGCGAAGACGCGCGACCACGCGGACGTGCGACGCGCACACATCGGATAAGAGGCGGGCCGGAGCAGGCGCGGCCGCCGTGGAGCCGAGGATGTGCCGGCCGCGGCTGCTGCTCCGTGTGTGTGCCTCCGTATCCGGCTTTTTTTACAGTACCTTTTACCACACGTGGTAAGAGGAGAGGTATGATTAGTCAACGGTTAAGATTAAGCGGCCCGACAGCCCATCAACACGTAGGCCATGGAAAAAAAATTAGCTGTATTGAAACCGGCCCAACAATTGGCCCATCACGAGAGGGAACGACTTCGCCAGCATCGAGCATCCACATCGCGTTTTCCCTGGAGCATGACCGCCGCCGCCATCGCGGCATCCCGTCGGCGTCGTCCTGCGCGGAGCGCAACCTAGCTGATTTTGATTTCACGATCAATCACATTTACCACAATGGATTTGTCTCAGCGTCCTGTGGGCTGAGCCGCGAGCCTGTCTACAGTGTTCATACCCGGTTTTTGATCCGTTTGCTTTGTCAGGAATAATTTGGAGCGATATGTAGAGCGAAAATAAGAGGTTCAGACACAGAAGCAACGAATTTGCCTCTGCCATTCAGAAAACTCGAGCGGATCGGAAACAAAACAGAGCTGTATCATAATCTACTGTCAGAACTGAAGTCTTTAATCATGATATATTGTCGATCTATTTCTCTAGATCGATAGGGCCCCTATACGATGGTAATTGAACATGCCATTCCTCGTCTAAACAACCCTGCATAAAGGAGATGATCAATCGACGGGCCGTCTATTGGGCTGGCCCGTCGATGTTTTTTCTTACTGAGGTGCGAAAATTGTGAGAGGTATGTAACATACCTCTCTCGTTTTGGACTGTGGTATGAAATTATTTGAACCATTGGATAGACGAAAATTAATGGCTATTATTCATTTGGGGGTACCACAAAAGAACTCCCGTATCCTCGCCGCCGGACGCTGATGGAATGCAAGATAAAGAGATTAGGAGGAGAACAGCACGTTGGGGAGAGAAAAGCACGGACGGTCGCTAACCGACTAAATTTGGTCAAAGCGGTGCACTATTTTAGCTAAAGTCACCCAGCTAATAAACAAATACATCCTAGAAAACAGAAGGAAAGAGAGGAGAACATGAGGATAGAAATCGCACGGGGCACCGAAATCACACACCAGAAACAATCAGCAAAAAGCAGACTATACGTGTCAGCATGAGGTTAATTCAGAAAGAAGCTCAAAATTGTGGAAAAAAAGATGTTGGTTGCCCTATAATATAGTAGTTATTACTTAGGACCATGATTTAAATGAGAGGATACCTCTCATACTATTTAATTAACTAGATTTAGATGTGCGCCTTGGTGCACGATCCCGTGAAATTCACATTAATTTAAAACTTATACAACGACGATAAAAAAAATGTGGTGGGAATTGTTCAATCATTTTTGGGCACTGTTCTATCGCGGTATTTAGAGGCATTGATAACTTTTTATGTTAACCACCAATAACATGACATCTTTGATGTAAAGCCCATTGTAGCTACAATTTTTTTCAGTATTTTCTTTTCAGTCCACACCATATATCTTATGAACATATTAGATAGAGGGAGTGACAACACATTTGGAAGCAAATACGCGGCGTCAAAATTCAGTAGACCTTGATGTTTTTAATTATAGGGACCTAATTTGATAACAAATAATTCAGTAACAAATTCAATATCATGAACATAAGCAGAAGATAGTATAACATACATACATGCAGAGAAAATAGGAAAATATATTGAAAGATGTACTTAAAGATGGTTCCGGCATAACAAAAGTTAAATACATAAAGAGGTCCCATTAATGTTCACATCAGGGAGCTCCTGGAACAGAGTTCTGTGCACGGATAGATCCCCAATTTTTTGCATCCTATCCAAAATGCGGAACCACATCTATACCAAATCAAAGGAATTCCCAGTCTATATATAAAGCATGGGAGCTTACAGAACAATTAAGGTGCTCCGGCCTTCACACCGATAACCATTTTGTAAAACACTGTGTTAAAAATTTATACAAATCAATGGTAGTGAACAAACAAGCGGATGCAAAGAATGTAGGAAAATATAATACCGAAAGCAACCCATTACATATTATATCCTTTTGTTCTCCAAATTTATTTATATGATGTGTATACGTTTCTCCAAAACTGGATATAAGAAGGCTGATTATCTCTGAGCATGAAAATGCACATCACTATCAATCACCAATAAATAAGACACTACAATGTTACAAAAATATATTTTTGTGAAAAATATTGTTTGTCCAAAGCAGGAACCCTGGTGTGAAGCATGCATAATTATCTGGTTCAATCAACCAATAAAGATAAGTGTTTGTCTATGGAGATCATCTACAACACTCAAACTTTCAATTGTAAGCCAGTGATTAGATTGCTTATACCTCATAATTTACAGGAATAAGGACCCCGTAAATATGTGTCAACTCGGTGCAGGCTTAATAATGAACAAAGAATATACCATAGCTAATTCTTAGGAAGTAGTGCACAACAACATAGAACACAATCACATCAATATTACTAATTCTCTGTTTGGATAGTCTTCAATCAGATGTTAAGGAACTAAAACATAGTTTAATCCAACTATAATGAATCTCTCAAACTCATGTCAGTTATTTGAAGATAGAAACCTAGAAAATTATATTTACTTTTTCATAGGTAACCGTAGCATTTTATATCAATTTTCATAGCACTCAACATTAAATAGCAAAGCATTGTGGACACAATAGATGTACTAAACTAAACTGTACATCTTAGTGGATACAAGCAGGAAAGATGCATGGGAACATTACAGTAATACTAAGAGGCATAGAATCAGATGTGCGAGAATTAACCATCAAACCAGCGATCATAATGCAAGCATTACACAAGCATTAGTTAACAGTATAACTCAACCATCTAGAAGGCATCACAGCGATTTCTCTCTCCGTGCCGTTGGATCTGACTTAGCAACGCTCCAGATCATTCTCGTATTCACGGAGTGGCTGAACCGTTTCGTTCGTGAATTCGCGCCAACTGGGCCGCCTACGTTTAAGGGCTGCTATTCTGCAGGTCGATTTAGGCAATTCCTAATTGTTTGGGCTGCGAGAATCTCAAATGGGCTGCCTGCAGGCCTTCTCTTGTTTCCTTCCGCACCGGAGGTGTCGAACTGTCGATACCACCAGAGGTTTCCTTTCCTCTCCCAATGTCCCGCTGTCGTTTCCCCTTCGCCTCCCACGCCGATGAAGGGCATCTTGCTCCGCGTGCGATCGACGCCAGCTTGACGCGAGCACAGCCGCCGTTGAGGGAGGTATACGGAGGAGTGCTTTCTATTGCGACCTGGGGCTTTTGCACAGCGGCGGCGGCGGCGCTGTAGCCGTCCTGTCCCACACGATCTGTACGGGACGGCCAACACTCCGGCAGCCACAGAATTCTTTGAGCGACCCCACTCCTCCTGCGCCAAGTTTAGATGCCTCCGGATTACGAATTACCAGAGTAGGATCTTCCAACGCCTTGCAGATTTTGATAAGTATTCTCATTCATCATTATATCCTTTTGGTTCAACACTCAGGTCCTGCCTCGATTCATTATGAGATTTTGCTTAGTTGATGTTTATGGTTGTATTCCTAGCCTGCCAGTATGATTCTGTGCTGCTTGTGTGCTGAATCCACGGGGGAAGTGAGTTTCTATTTTCAAATCCATCCAGACCAGTTATGGTAACTTTTTGCATCTTCCCGCATGATGATATGTGTATTGTAGGTGTATATCCCGAAGAGTATTAAGCATGTATGAGGAAACCACATGAAGACGACACATTGGTCCTTCACCACTCTCACCTAAACCTTTCTCTGTTCGCATGTAATATTTTATGTCCATATGTCTTTCAAGATTTGCAAAATCTGTGTCCTGGCGGTTGGAACAATCAATGTACATCAGCAGTGATCATCACTTAATGGCTATGCTACTGCAGACACAAAAAAAGAGCATCACAGAATATGCACATTTGCATGGTTTGAGGTGAATCAAAGTAGTGTGTTGTATTGTTGGAGTGAAGTTTGCTAGGTTCCCGATTAACCTGACATGAGGATATTCTGGGGCTTGGTTGAATAATTTTTTTTGTGTATAGTTCAGTTATCAATTTATCATAGATAAGTTTCTTGTAGTAGTGTAATATTGTAATGATAACTTAGTCTTTTTACTGCAGAAACTTGCTGGATTGCTTACACATTTTCTCTAATAATTTATTCTTGCAACAACTGGTGTTTAATCCATACTTGATTATCTTGGCTTGTAAAAATATTTTTCTCCGTTTTTCCACAATTTATATGATTGTTGGCTATTGTGAAATCTTTTTTGTTGCTCCAACAGGTACGCAGAATGATAATATTGTCTTAGCATGAAAGTGGTCACTACTAAATTTACCCCTGATCATTGGTATTGAGATGCAGGTAAATGGTCTCAGGCAGATGTTTGTTCCTGAAAAATCTGGGTACCGATTCCTTCCGATTGATATAGTTTTTTTTTGTACCAATATGTTGCAGGTGCTGTCAGGCAAGCATTATACACTGGTTTTTGTGTTAGTTCGGCGAACCCTAAACCTCATGAGTTCCATCACTTCTCCCATCAATATTTATTTAGTTTGTTGTAGGTGCTCTCAGTCGAGGTATTGAAGAATGGAGACTAATTGTGATGGTTTTATGTGGGTAATCCAGAAGCTCATGATTTGAAATGGCTGTTGGCTATAGGTTAGTTTACCTGTACTCTCATATTATCCATGTATGCATGCCTACGATTTACAAAGTTTGATGCTACCGGCTTTGTCTATGATTCATACCATGCCACTGTTTGTTATTGCTGTTGAAGATAAATAAAAAATAGCCATTTTGAAGAAAATATATGAGCAACTAACTCACACAAATTGCATGTGTTCCATAACTTATAGCACCTAAACCTTCTTACACAACGAAAAGTGTTTTCATGGATGACCAGACTCAGAACAAAATGTAGTTGATAACTGTATGTCACTTGGAAATTAACATATATGTATTACTGAAACAAAGCAGGGTATGTTGATTTTAGCCCCCTCTTAAGTCTTCAGGCTATGCTACTGAATTTTCTCATGAATATATGAGCTTACCTCTAGCAATTGGTTCATGCAATTTTTGTGAGGATGATAGATGAGATGTTGGTGGTGGACGGTTTCTTCCTCCTGATATGAGCTTATGTTTTGTTATAAGGGAATTAATCACCAGACTGTATAATATCACAAGATGAATGTGGTCTATTTTTCTTTAGATATAGTTTCACTATCTAAGACATAATTTGTGGTGTAAATAAATTATTGTTGTATGGTTCCTTGTGTTCCATTTCAAAAGATATCTTAGTTTTTGACTGTGATTAATCTATACTCCTATGATCCATAACTACGGATGACATGTGTCTCTTCAGATATACTTTTACTATCTAAGACATAATTTGTGGTGAAAATAAATTACTGTTGTATGGTTCCTTGTCTTCCATTTGAAATGAAATCTTAGTTTTTGTCTGTGATTAATCTCTACTCCTATGAATCCATAGCTACGGATTGCATGTGTTTCTTCCTCCTGACATGAGCTTATCTTTTGTTATAACCACTAGACTGTATAATTTCACTAGATGAACGTGCTCTATTTGCTTGAAAAGATATAGTCCCTCCGATCTCTTTTAATTGACTTAGATTTAGTACAGCTTTCTACTAAAGTTGAGTCAATTAAAAAGGACCGTAGGGAGTACTTTCACTATCTAAGACATAATTTGTGGTGTAAATAAATTACTGTTGTATGGTTCTATGTGATTTCAACAGAAATCTTAGTTTTTGACTGTGATTAACCTATACTCCTATGATCCATAGCTACCGATGGCATGTATTGATCAAATCGTAAAAGTGCCCTACATTAAGAGGTTGTGATGACTTGCCAATGTTTGTATGTTTAACTGCCTTAATTGTATCCTCGATATTTTGTATTCTTTGCAAATTTATAGGTAAATATGTATCGCATACCATGTTGCCTCTAAAGTTTAAACCCCTACTTCCTACAGCCAAGGTTGAAAAATTGATTAAACCCAATAACCATCCAGATTTGCTATGGATATGTGGTCCTTCCAAAAATACAATAAGCTTAATTCCCAATTATGTGCTATGAATCTTCAGGTTGTGTGTTGGCTCACCCACATGATTTGTGGTTTTTATCTGATTTAGATCTTGAAGTACCCATTTTAGTTTGTTAAGACCTGATTTTTATTGTGGTATGATCCAGGCCAACATGTTTGCCTCCCCATAGTGTGTGGCTCTGATATTTGGATTTAATATATGAACTTTAGTCTAAAAGTTCCTTCCACACTCTATTCCAATTATCATGTAATTTAAACTAATTAAGGTTGTATTTTATTTGCATCTTGCTTTAAAATGATTGTTCTGAACTCCAATATCTCTGAAATGCATGCTTTCATGTTTGAGTTATACAACATTGACAATTTATACACTTGTGGTTTTGTGTATGTGATGTTACCTCACCAAAATTGAATGTCATACTTGCTCGATTAAGATGCAGTCTCAGATCAATTATATTCAAATGGCCCTAATATATGTACAACATTTTCCTGAACTATCCTTATAATTGTAAGGGTTTTGAAATTCTCGCTTTAGGAGATAGCTTGTGAGGTCAATAGGTACAATTTTCTTGATTACCCAACATAACACACCTGCTGCACATGCCACCCACAGATTATCTTATTTAATAAGGTCACAATTTCTACCATTTAATTTAGATTATACTCCCTCCGTTTTCTTTTAATTGACTCAGATTTAGTACAACTTTGTATTAAATTTGAGTCAATTAAAAAAGAACGGAGGGAGTACTATACATACCCACCTAATAACATATATTAATTCTGCACTCACTGCATGCATGCACTTCCATGACGCTGAATCAGTTCCGCTCTAGGTATTTATCCTATACATTGGATCTTTCGACACCACACCGTCCTCCTACATTATGAAGGAAGCTCCCGCAAAAAAGATTACTAAGTAAATTATGAAACATATTTATATTTGTCAGCTCTCTTTGAAGAATATGTACGTGTGCATTTTTGTAATTATGTACCTTAAACACTGCTATGTTGTACTGATGTGTGATGTTTTAGATAAATGTATCTTGTTCTGTGAAGATTAACATGTGTAGCAACACCTCCATGGTATACTTTTAGCCCACCCCCCTCCTACCTCTAAAACTTCACCTTTAGTGACCATTATATGGGTAAATTTTTAGAAATTTACTTTTTCTACTCATTTACTTGAGGGAAGTACATCTCTCTGTTTGGCTCCCATCACACCCGCGAGTTGAGACTGTTTCTTATGTATAATGCTCAAAAATATGATATGATAACTATCTTCTAGCCACACAACCCATAATAAGTTTCATGTCTTAACGTTTGTGGAAATTATATCATTGTATTGCTAAAATGGACGGGCGCGGCAACGCACGCTACCATGTTCTAGTATAAGCTAAAATACCATCACGGTCTGCATGCCCAAAAGATATCACTGCATGTCCTCACGGTCTCACCTAAAATGTACTTGACTGAAATGTATGTCCACCCTAAGCCATTACAAATTGATGAGCAATGCGAAATTCAAGTCTTACCAGGGAAAACTACAATAATATGAGAAAGAGAAAACTTGAGATATATGCAGTTGCAAATACTCAAGAAATTTGCTTGATGCGTATAGGAGGAGACATGAGACAAATTTCTTACCACAACATGGACCAAGTACTCACCATCAAAGGATTTAGCTTAAGAAAATAAATAATCTACTGCATATGAAAAGAAGAAAAGATATCAGGTCACATAGTCGAAAGTGAAAAATCACATGTGATTTCATGCTTAAAAGCGGATAAAGTTCTTGTAATAGGACCTGTGATGTATCTGATTACAACACTCACAAATAAGAAAATAAGATGTAAGGTAACATGAACAATCTCTCGAAAATGAATACTGAAGCAATAAGCCCGTTTGATTAAAATTTCATGTTAAGATTCTGAAACTTAGATGCCATCGATCCACTTCCCAAATAAAAGAGCTAATAACTTTACCACTTTAAAATGATGACCATCCAACATGCATTGCTTACTATATGTATCAGTGATGCATTTGTTTGATCCATTTTTCTCTGTTATGGGTGCCATCATGGAAAATAATGATGGCTTCACATTTTATCGATAGGATGACTCTTCACATTCAGCATAACATTGTTTGTGAGCTCATATTGCTTGAAAAGGTTATTGTGTTGCACATATTGATACATAATGTTCAGCGCTGTTAAAGCTTAGCAACTTTTGAGTTCTTCTTCATAAGCATTACCTACCTAACATCGCATCGTGCAATAGTTGCATGGTTGATAATTTTAATGCATGTTGGTAAGAGACCGTGTCTGTACTGGGTATACTAAACACTGCCTAGGCATTGTACAATGACGAAGAGATTGAGAATCTTACCATGGATAAAGAAAAGTGGAAAATGATTGAAAGTAATAATTCACCAGTAAGCATTACACAAGCATGTTAATGATTTTTGGTAAAAGCATAATCAACCTTGGCATAGTTTGACTTTCTAAAAATAATATAAGTACTTGTGAGTTCATCAGACCCATCATGCTCCTATCACCTGAAACATAGACCACAAACCACACCAAGTTTATTCTGCAATTCATAATCTGAAGGTATTCAAAGAATGACATGGGTTAAGAAACTAAAGAAGAGCGGATAGATACCTCAGATGTGGAAGATTAATCACAAGGGGCTTTTACTATTAGCAAATATTTAGTTATAAAATACAACACATGCAAATGGTAGAAACTCTGAAAGCAAAGCATATGCATTTGTTTGACATCATAATCATGGCCATGCAGAAATAAACATTATTCTTTATCTCCTCTCAAGCTAGACTTAAGGCATTAAGGGTGCACACATTCTTCTGCTTTACCTCGGAAAAACCAAGTTCAGATGCCTCCTAGCTTATAAACCAACAAAATAATCGAACCAGCAATTCATTATCCATCGGCCTCTCCGACAAGTTAGAGATGGTGGAACAGATGGAGGGTAGAACCTGAAAAAAGAATACATGAAACATGTAAATTAAACAGAAGAGAAGTATCAATGCAACAACCAGAAAGTAGAGAGTATCTACAAAGACCAGGTTGAACAAACAATATGAGAAGTCTACGGGAGGAAGAACTGGAAAAATCAAGACATTTACTACAAGGGGCTCGTGTTGTATATGCAACCAATAGACAGAGACACACCTACAGCAAGAACACAACAGCACACACGCAAGTCAAATCCAAAGCAATGAATTTTAAAGTCACCGTCACTTCTTTGGACTGAATCAATGGAGGGCTCTGATTCTCTTGCTCCGCCTCTTCCTCTCGACTGTCACCAGCAGCGGAACATCTCGGTCGTCGACGAAGGGGAGAACTACATTAGGGGAGAAACACCATGAAACTTATTATTTTCCTAACCAGCTAGCCCGAAATCAGAACATCTTTTCAATGAAGTGGAAATGTAAGCCACCATCCAGCTAAAATTATTACCTCTTGAATCAACCGAGACAAGATTTACATAGCACAAATATAAATACCTCCCAGATCAGCTTTCTCGGTAGCTAGCTTCAGTCATTGTTATTCAGGGTAAATCTAACTAAAACAATTATGCACGTAATAAGAAAATCAGGTCTTTTGTCATGGTGGTGCACTATATATGTCAAGGGAAAATTAACCTGAGAACTTCATTAAATATTATGTGTGCTAGTTTCTCAAACAAACAAAACATAAGAGGCTAATGCTAACAAATGGTGTGTTTTCACTTTTCAGTAAGGGGTAAAAAATTAAGTAAACCTTATTCAAGAAAGTACCATGTCAAACGATGGAAATCACTTATCCTAATAGGTCAATTGCGCACATGAGTGCAATTTTTTTAAGCTGAACTAATTGCATGTCAAAATAAGAAAGATAGAAGGAGACACACGTGTAACAGAATTTTCAAAGTAAAATGATTACTGAAGTGCTAAATTAAATTAACTGGACAGCAACCTAGTTGAGATAAACGATGCATATTCATCACAAGCTCAAATAATAAAATGGGAGAATAAGTAGAGGTGTGCATTGATCATCGACTGTACTCACCCAAGGACATGGGAGAAGAGTAGAGTAGGTAGCTCGAGGCGAGAATTTGTGGTGCCACCGTCCTAACCACGCCACCACGAAGCCAACCTTACAAGACTGCTCCTTGTATATTTTTTTTTGGCTAAGATGGATTGTTCATTTGTTCATGTAGGATCAATCTGCTAGCATACAAAATGAATTAAGGTAGATGCTCACACACTTTGTAAAGTTTCTCTGTGATGAATCATCATATTCCTGATACCAACTTTGAAGTGCCAAGAAGAAATTACCAAAGAAAAATACAAACAATAAATCCTTCGAGGCTAGGATTGAGCTCCAGATCAACTACTATGACATGGCGGTTGCTTGTTCTCTCATTACTCTACCTCCTTATTGTTTGAGTCCTCTGCAAATGCGATAAAACCAATCATGTGTTGTGACCATACATAGCAGTTACTATAATTTAATCAGTGAAGTAAATGGAACCATATGCTCACCCAACATTGTTCAGGTTGCAGTGACTAAGCTCGGTGATGAATCCTCTAGTGTGTGGTCTCAGGTTCCAACCATGAAGAAGAAACCAAGCTCTCACCCCAACAGCAAATTTCACTTAGACCCAATGTGTTAGCTGCTGCCACAAAATAATGTATAAATTCGTTCTTCAAGTAATTGGTGGAGAGAAGAAAAATCACGAGAAATAATTAACAGAGTGATAAATTTAGAAGTCCAACCTGCAACAAAGAAAAATCCCAAATCGACTCTGCTGCTCTGTGTGCTGAGAATTCCACTCTTGTCCTACTATTCTTGAACCCATTGTTTAGCCATTCATGAATGAAGTCGACCTCCACGAAGAAGACGAAAACGAACTTTCCTCCTCCACCACCGAACAGCCGCCACAAACTCGTGCATACACACACACACATCAAGATTTCTACTACAAAATTAATGCAACTGAAGCTAACAAAATCAAGATGACCTGTCCATTCATCACAACACACACGCTGATTGCACACGTATTACCTTCCTTGAATATGTAGCCAGCCAGCGTTGTGAACGACGGTCAATGAGCATGCGCTACTGCTCCATCGTGTGAGCCAACCAAAAACAGCCAATGTTGTATCATGGAGACCAAGTGACTTCAAGACCACCTAATCTGTAAAATAAGTGAGAATGCAGACATTCAAGATCAACAATTATACACAATTCCTAATAAATCGTGATCATTTTCCGGAACTGCCATGCATCCATATGATAGCAGATTGGGACTGAATCTAACCACATCAAATCAGTAAAACAAGAAAGCACAGGAGTAAAACAAGGGCTAATTCTGTTGTTATCCATGATGAACAACTGAACAAGGTTAAGAACATCCATGGCCTCCATGAAGTGGGTTCTTGATTCCTCACTGCATACAGCTAATATAGCAGCTAGTATCAACTACTAATCAAGTTATCGGTGTACAAGTATAAATCAAAATTAATCCAACAGAGAAAACCCGATGAAACACTTTGAACAAAAATTGATCCACATCAATGAACACACGGCTTCTCAAGTGCTAGCACATTCCACATGATATACAGATTTAATTTTTGCAAGAGTAGAGGAAGGAGGAGGAGGATAGGGGCCTAACCTACGGTAGCTAGTCGTGGAGGTGGCAGCGCCAGGTGCTCGGGGACCGGCAGTAGCTTTGGGAGACGCCGGGATCAACAGCTCGGGTATGGGCTGCAGAACGAGGCACCGGCAAACTCCATAGCGGTGCCAATCGCTAGTCACTGCAGGGATGCAGGCCCGTCCAGGGGCGAGGTCCTTCACCTCCAATCGCCAGACTGCCGGGGATTGTGCCGTTCATCGAGGCTGTGTCATCGGGGAAGAGCGGCAGAGTGGTGAGGTCCTTCAGCTCAAATCGCCGGTCGCTGCAGGGGACGGCGAGGTCTACGGCCGCTGCTAGGTGCTGCCGTCCATCGAGGCAAGAGAAACAGATGGGCGAGGTCGTTCACCTCGAATCGCCGGTTGTTGCAGGGGACGGTGAGGTCTGCGGCCGGCGCCGGCACCGATCCCCTCACTATGGATTCGGTCCAGTGTGGGGCGGAATAACTCCTGGCGATAGAGAGACGGCGCTGCTCCGTCGATGGCGAGGAGGCAGCGCGAGCGGCGGTGGCGGCCGAGCGATGCGGGGTTCAGGGAGGAGACGAACACGGAGAGGATAGGGTTGCTCGATTGGGTTGGCTGAGGAGAGATATTTTGGACCGAACCGGCCCAATCCTACCGTGACACGTGGCCCAGCTGGGTGGAGTCAAAGCGAGCGGGCGGCCAATCGCTCTCGCCCAACCCTTGCGTGCCTGGTGGCCTGTCGTGGATGGCCTGGGAAGGCTCCATGAGCTCCCCTCTATTATACCTTTAGATTAATTGGGGCAATTTAAATGGACTAGAAATAGTCACATAGCCATTATTTATTCTAGCCCGTGATCATGGTAAATACTAATGCTATATTTTTACATAATCATGTAGAGTATTTGAAATGTGATTTTTGAGAGTTGGAATCAACTAAAAATAATTTATAGTTGATTTTTAAGAAATGTTTGAAGTTTGAAAAGGCCCTGCCTTGTTATTATTACTACATGAGTTCTACATTAGATCTAGGGTTGTGACCAGTGTAGTTGGCTAGATAATTTCCTAAGCTTTCCAACAATATAAAATTCATGAAATTTGGCTCAGTAGATTTTGTTTTATTGCATTTTTAATCAAGCACCAGTATTACAATTTTGGTTAAATCAAATTAAACGAATTCAAATTAAATGGCGCGGGAAACTAACTGGGCCGGCCCAACTGTGCTCCAGTGCGCAGCGGGCCGCCTGACAGAGGACCCCACATGTCAGCGGGTGTTTACCTAGCCCGAAGCGGTACGCATCAGGAGCCGTTGGATTAAAAGAAGATCGGACGGTGCACGATCGTCACCTTCCGCGACGGCGAGCAAACCCTGGGCGCGGCAGAGGGGGTCGACGGTGGCTTACCGGAGGCTCGGCGAGGGTTGGCGACGCGGGCAAACGATCGAGGAGTCGACGACGAGTCGAAGGAGGGTCGAGGGAGCGGCGGAGGTGGTCGGGGTCACCGCCTCGATCTGGCCACGGTAGCGGTGGTCTCCGATAAAATTCCGGCGAGCTAGGGCATAGTCGGAGAGGGGAAGGAGTCAGGGAGGCTCAGTGAGGAGGGGAGAGGGTGATGGTGTGAAGAAGCAGCAATGGGGAGGCTCCATTTATAGGATCGCGAGGTGACCGAGGGGGTGCGGGCAGGTGGATGGTGGCGTTGGTGCTAGGGGTCGCTAGAGGTCAATGGAGTGGGTGCGTCCTGTTGGCGACATCAAGGCGGTCCTAACGCGCGTCATTGCGCTGCAGGGGATGGACGGAGTAGCTCGGGCGATGTCGTCGTCCTCGTAGCTCCAGGGCGGAGAGCGTCGACGGTGACGACGGCGACAGTGCACGCACGGGCAGGTGAGGTTGTCTAGGAGGTTGCTGGGTGACGTACTGAGTGTGCGGGAGAAAAGAGAGGGCGAGGGAAGGTCAACTGCGTCCGGGCGAGGCCGTGCACTGGCGCGTCCAGAGCGTGTCCATGCGCGCTCCGGCGCGTTCTGGGCGGCATGGGCATGGGCTGGCCAGGTCCATGGACGCGTCTCCTCGGTCGATGGCGTGCACGAGCGTGCTCAGGAGGGTGAGGTGAGCGTCCAGGACATGGTGAGGTGGGCTGGAGTGGATGGGAGAGGGAAATGGCATGATGAGTGCCATGATGCCACGGCATGGCCATGTTCTGGCCAATGTCGTCATAGTACTGTGGTGCAAAGAGCAGGGTTTGGTCCAGGGGAGGAAGATGTACAATGATGATCTCCAAAGGTCTCTGATTTAGGCTAAAACATGATGGATATTAGAGTGTATGCCTATTCCAGAATTTTGCACCCAAGGTGTTTGAGAAAATGGCCGAAAGAAACTCACTTTTGAATTTTGGCACAAAATTTATGGGTGTGTCTCAAATAATGTTTGGCACCTCCTGATGGTGTTGGTTTGAAATATGGAAGAGATTTGGGAAAAATCAAATTTGGGTTGATCTAGTTTCTGTTTCAAAGTTGCTACTTTGCCTGCTTATATTAAGAATTTGAAAATGAGTTTGGAAGGGTGGTCTTCACCATTGTGATCACCTTGATGAGGTCTTGGATGAGGTGCAAAGAGTTGAGAGGGTTTAATTTAAAAATTTCTTAATACAGAGGCTCAAAGTGGGTAAGATGTTAAAATTAGCAGATTTGACCATTATCACATGTCACTTGGTTTTTAATTTTCTTTTGATTTGATTTGCATTTCTTTGATTCAAAAGTAATTCTTATTAGTTTAGTAAGGTTTCCAAACCAGAAACTCAATTCGGCTCCCGGGTGCGTATGATCCCTCTACCATAAAAACATATTTCCAAGTGTTAAAAATTTTGACAAATTTTTTTACATGTACATCTCCATAACATATGTGTATTCGTCAAGTTTCAAAAAATGATATTTTTTGTAGTCTAAGCGAAAAAGAGAAAATTTATCTTGTGACAAGTCTTTGCTTCAGCACCGAATTTTGTCTTTTTTACACACGCCACATGACATGTCGATTTTTCATGAAACGACTTTGTAAGCGCATAGCACATGAAGATGTACGTGCGAAACTTTTGTTTCAATTTTTTTGACATTTTAAAATGTGTCTAACATGTATTTCAAGATAAAGGGAGCATACGCTCCCATGTGCCAAAACATCACTCCCCAACTTTCCAAACCATTTAAACAAATTAAAATGGCCTGGGTTAAGGTTTCACAAAAATGGCCATAGGCACATATGTGATGTTATTTCGATTTCTCTTTTCTTTTTCTTTATTTCTCTTTGATCCAAATGATCATTGTTTTAGATTCATTTAGTGTTAGGTTAAGTTTGTTAAGGGTTTCAAACCATTGAGGTAAAGTAAAAATGGCATAGGCCAAGATTTGCAATTATGGCTATATGCCCACGTATGTTTTTTTCTTTTCTTTTGTTTTATTTTATTTTTTCCTCTTTGGTTTTGAATAGGGTAGTGTTTAGTGTTTAGAAACATGTTTAATACATCAAACCAACAATCATGGCAAAAATCACATCCTACCTACTTGAATACTATGCATGTCAAGTAATTTCATTAAAGTTTTTTGTTGCTTCCAAGATTTGAAATAAGTGAAATTCATTTTCTTCTTTGTTTTAAAAGTTGGGATGTTACAGGCGGATTAACCCCCGCACGCGTGCGGGAGGAAACGTGCCACGACCCATTTTGTCTTGTTTTTCTTTTCCATCGTTCTTTTTCTAATTTTGGTACAATTTTTTCTTTGGTTTTTATGGTTCTATTTGGTTTTCGCTTTTTATGTTTTTCATTTTCTGCTTTTTTTATTTTTCTGTTTTGAGTATTTTCAAATTCGAGTAAATCTTAAATTCGAGCAATTTCAAATTTGAGAAATTATAAATTTGAGCATTTTTAAAATGCGAACAAATTTTAAATTCGAGCAAATTTCTAATTCGAGGAAATTTTAATTTTGTGCAAATTTTCAAATTTGAATATTTTTGTAATCCGAACTTTTTTGGATGTGTTTTTTTTAAATCACATTTTGTTTAAATTTAAAAATTGTTTAACTTAAGTTTGCTCAAAATCAAAATTCGCTCAAATTCAAAAACTGGTTAAAAAATGGTCAATGCCGGAGTTCGAACTCGAGTATCCTTGCTCCTCGACTGAGCTCACTGCTAGCAAGCTAGTGCTCAGTTGGTATACAATTAAAACATTAGTGTACAATTAAAAACATTACTCGAAGACGCGAACAAAGTAATGGGTCGGTCCACCCGAGTTTTCCTTCAGGCGATACCTGGTAGGTCCCGCTAATGAGCGGGGTATAGCCGTATAGGGAAACCCTAGAACCTCCCCTCTTTATGTCATCGCCTCGCTTGTCCGGTTCAACCGACTCTTCGCTGGGCTTACTTTTTTTTTTGAGAAGTCGCTGGGCTTACTTGAACAGAGTATTCGGTGGTCCGACAATCCACTGGGCCTTCCTATCTCACGGAGCTCTGCGCCGTTCGTGCCGGCAGGCGGCGGCGGCGGCGGCGGCGGCGGGTGGGCGTGACGGCGATGCCGCGGCATGAGCAGGATGACGCTCGGCCGACTCCCAGCTTCTATGAATGCTGCTCCGGAGGAAAACGTCTACGCACGGATGGTACCGCCTCGTTCCTCTCGCTTCACTCGCATGAACCCTATAAACATGGGTCTAGAATCTAGATGTATTGCTTCCCATCGTTCATCTCGGGTGATTACTGGATTAGGCTGTTACTTATTCGCGCGCATCTACTGCTAGCAGTTCAACCACTATGATTTGTTTGCTGCCTTTTTTCGGGATATGAGGGATTCATTTCGTTTCAAGCATACCACATCGTTCAGTCGCTTCCTTAAGCTGGAACAATACTGGAAACTCCACTGATGACCAGTTTCGCGCTATGTCGTTCCAATTCCTGAATGATCATCCCATGGGATGCTGCATACCATGTGGTCACGTATACACGTCTGAGGAGTTGAGGTTGCTTTGTTAGTGGCTCAGTGCATGGTTGGGGAACTCTTTTTAATTCAGCGCGCTCTTTCAGTTTTCGGTTTGATTTCCAAACTGTTAAGTACTGTCAGCATTTGGTTGAATTTGATACCGCAAGCAAATACTTGGAATACTTCAAATGTGGTACCGTTTGTACCTATTTCTAGTTTGAAGTAGGGCAGTGTACTCAATTGCTTCCTTGTTGTGAGTACTCCAGTGATGACTTATTTCGCCTCGTATATCGTTCCAATTCCTGAAGGCACATCCATAGGATGCTGCACATTATGTGGAGCAGAAGGGACATTTGAGGAGTTTAGTTCATTTTTTTCTCGCTTGCTTTCTTGACAACCTTTTCTTTTTGGTGTTCCCTTGAGACTTCTGTTGGATTCCTTTTCAAGATTTCTTGCTTGAAATGGTGCAATGTACCAATCTGCTTCCTTGAGGTGTGGGGAATTTGGTTTGATTCTAGTATTTTCCATGATGTTTGACACTTTTTTGAATTTGATACCGACAAGCTAACATGTGTGTAGCTTCAAATTTGATTATTTTTAAAAAATATCTGGTTTTCTTTTTGGTTAATTTCTGGCTGGTGACGTAACTTACTGGGAAACTTTCAAACATTTCATGAGCAATACGACTTGACGAGCCAATTCATGAATTACAGACACACTAGGTATGGCAACGTTGGTCCAACTGGTACAAACTCTAGGCGTTCACTCACAGAACTGCACTGCTCAATGGTTGGGGAACTCTTCTTAATTCAGTGCGCTCTTTCAGTTTTCGGTTTGATTTCCAAACTGTTAAGTACTGTCACTGTCAGCATTTGGTTGAATTTGATACCGCAAGCAAATGCTTGCAGTACTTCAAATGTGGGTCCGTTTGTACCTGTTTCTAGTTTGAAGTAGTGCAGTGTACTCAATTGCTTCCTTGTTGTGAGGTATACTCCAGTGATGACTTATTTAACCTCGTATATCGTTCCAATTCCTGAAAGCACATCCATAGGATGCTGCACATTATGTGGAGCAGAAGGGACATCTGAGGAGTTTAATTCATTTTTTTTCTCGCTTGCTTTCTTGACAACCTTTTCTTTTTGGTGTTCTCTTGAGACTTTTGTTTGATTCTCAAACTATTTCATGTTGCCGATAATTGGTTAAAATTTGACGCCAAAAGTGAATATGTTTAGAGCTTCAAATGGTTCCTTTTTTTCAAGATTTCTTGCTTGAAATGGTGCAATGTACCAATCTGCTTCCTTGAGGTGTGGGGAATTTGGTTTGATTCTAATATTTTCCATGATGTTTGACACTTTTTTTTAATTTGATACCGATAAGCTAACATGTGTGTAGCTTCAAATTTGATTTTTTTTATATTTCTGGTTTGGGTTTTGTTTAATTTCTGGGTGGTGACATAACTTACTGGGGAACTTTCAGACATTTCATTAGCAATACGACTTGACGAGCCAAATCATGAATTACAGACACACTAGGTATTGGCTGTGCTGGTCCAACTGGTACAAACTCTAGCCGTTCACTCACAGAACTGCACTGC
This sequence comes from Lolium multiflorum, assembly GCA_030979885.1. Taxonomy (NCBI): domain Eukaryota; kingdom Viridiplantae; phylum Streptophyta; class Magnoliopsida; order Poales; family Poaceae; genus Lolium; species Lolium multiflorum. The sequence continues at coordinate 120,865,707 of CM061749.1, read as the reverse complement.
TAAATGGCTGGGGAACTCTTCTGAATTCAGTGCGATCTTTCAGTTTTTGGTTTGATTTACAAACTGTTAAGTACTGTCAGCATTTGGTTGAATTTGATACCGCAAGCAAATACTTGGAGTGCAGTGTACTCAAATACTCAATTGCTTCTTTTTTGTAAGTTATACTCCAGTGATGACTTATTTCGCCTCGTATATCGTTCCAATTCCTGAAAGCACATCCATGGGATGCTGCACAATATGTGGAGCAGAAGGGACATCTGAGGAGTTTAATTCATTTTTTCCTCGCTTGCTTTCTTGACAACCTTTTTTTCGGTGTTCTCTTGAGACTTTTGTTTGATTCTCAAACTATTTCATGTTGCTGACAATTGGTTAAATTTTGACGCTGAAAGTGAAAATCTTTAAAGCTTCAAATGGTTCCTTTTCAAGATTTATTGCTTGAAATGGTGCAATGTACCAGTCTGCTTCCTTGAGGTGTGGGGAATTTGGTTTGATTCTAATATTTTCCATGATGTTTGACAGTTTTTTTTAATTTGATACCGACAAGCTAACATGTGTGTAGCTTCAAATTTGATTATTTTTTAAAAATATCTGGTTTGCTTTTTGGTTAATTTCTGGCTGGTGACTTAACTTACTGGGGAACTTTCAAACATTTCATGAGCAATACGACTTTCAGTTTTTGGTTTGATTTCCAAACTGTTAGGTACTGTCAGCATTTGGTTGAATTAGATACCGCAAGCAAATACTTGCAGTACTTCAAATGTGGGTTCGTTTGTACCTATTTCTAGTTTCAAGTAGTGCAGTGTACTCAATTGCTTCCTTGTTGTGAGGTATACTCCAGTGATGACTTATTTCACGTCGTATATCGTTCCAATTCCTGAAGGCACATCCATAGGATGCTGCACATTATGTCGAGCAGAAGGGACATCTGAGGAGTTTAATTCATTTTTTTTCTCACTTGCTTTCTCGACAACCTTTTCTTTTTTGCTTTTCTCTTGAGACTTTTGTTTGATTCTCAAACTATTTCATGTTGCCGACAATTGGTTAAAATTTGACGCTGAAAGTGAAAATGTTTAAAGCTTCAAATGGTTCCTTTTTCAAGATTTCTTGCTTGAAATGGTGCAATGTACCAATCTGCTTCCTTGAGGTGTGGGGAATTTGGTTTGATTCTAATATTTTCCATGATGTTTGACACTTTTTTTTTTGAATTTGATACTGACAAGCTAACATGTGTGTAGCTTCAAATTTGATTATTTTTTTCAAAATTTCTGGTTTGGGTTTTTGTTAATTTCTGGATGGTGACTTAACTTACTGGGGAACTTTCAAACATTCATGAGCAATACGACTTGACGAGGCAAATCATGAATTACAGACACACTAGGTATTGGCAGTGTTGGTCCAACTGGTACAAACTCTAGGTGTTCACTCACAGAACTGCACTGCTCAATTGTTGGGGAACTCTTCTTAATTCAGTGCGCTCTTTCAGTTTTCGGTTTGATTTCCAAACTGTTAAGTACTGTCAGCGTTTGGTGGAATTTGATACCGCAAGAAAATACTTTCAGGACTTCAAATGTGCTTCCGTCTGTACCTATTTCTAGTTTGAAATAGTGCAGTGTATTCAATTGCTTCCTTGTTGTGAGGTATACTCCAGTGATGACTTATTTCATCTCGCATATCGTTCCAAATCCTGAAAAGCACATGCATAGGATGCTGCATATTATGTGGAGCAGAAGGGACATCTGAGGAGTTAAATTCATTTTTTTTCTCGCTTGCTTTCTCGACCACTTTTTTTATGGTGTTCTCTTGCGCCTTTTGTTTGATTCTCAAACTATTTCATGTTGCCGGCAATTAGTTGTATTTGACGCCAAAAGTGAACATGTTTAGAGGTTCAAATGGTTCCTTTTTCAAGATTTATTGCTTGAAATGGTGCAATTAATTACCAATTTGCTTCCTTGAGGTCTGGGGAATTTGGTTTGATTCTAATATTTTCGATGATGTTTGACACTTTTTTGAATTGATACAGACAAGCCAACATGTGTGTAGATTTAAATTTGATTATTTTTCAAAATTTCTTGTTTGGTTTTTGGTAATTTCTGGGTGGTGAACTTACTGGGGAACTTTCAAACATTTCATGAGCAATACGACTTAACGAGCCAAATCATGAATTACAGACACACTAGGTATTGGCTGTGTTGGTCCAATTGTGTTCACTCACAGAACTGCACTGCATCTCGAAATCTAATGATATTTACTCATCTATTCTGTTGAGTTAAGTTCTAACAAGCTCTTGTTCAGGTTTGGAAAAAGCAACGCTGGGTATTACCATGTGTGGTCCATTGTAGACTTCAACTCATCATCTGCTCTGCACTTTATGATAATCCCAATAGAAGCATTTTCTTCTCTCCAGAGTTAGTGACCCAGTTTCTGTTAAGCTCCCAAAGCATTCTTTCAGTTGAGATGCCATCTCAGATGACACATAGATGATTGGTGGCCCTGATGCTTGAATAGCCAAGCAATATCTGAGGGTCCAGTTTTGTGCATGGTGAGATTGAGACCATCAATATTGTCCTCCAGCAGGCAGGTCCATTCGTGTGACCTACGCTAGATGAGAAACTGCCAATAAAGACAGGGAAACATGCTGACAGGGTAAGTCATCATAAGTTTGCCTGTAAAGCTTGTGCGGTGTGAAGTTAAGCATGAAGCCAGGGGTGGAATGTGCTTGCAAGCAGGTTCAGCGAGCCCACACGAAATTGTTTCTAGGGTCTGTTACCTCTCAGCAGCAGGGTAGTGAGCAGCCCCAGCCTGGCATCATTGAAGGCCAACAGCAGTCTTGGCCATCTTTATATACTAGTATAACATTGCTGTTCTCCACCTTTATTGTTCAGCGGTTTCTCAGTAAGTGGATCTGTTTCTGGTTAGTCTGTTTATAGATTTTCGCAAGGAAGAAGTCACTATAATATGCTCATAGTTACTAAACTTCCTTAGTTTAGCAGGACTTGAAGATGTGTGCCCATCAATAACGGCATTAAAGAGTGCAACCATTAAGATTGCCTTCGATTTAAGAAAGCAGTTTGGAAAGCCACAAGAATCCATGCCACTTTTACAAATTTGACATCTGATCTACTACTTAAAAGGATTTCATTTTGCAGACAGCTGTTCCAAAGGTAACATAATGGTGTTTTATATCATAGTCTATTTTAAGCTGTTCTTTTGGGTTACCAATTCCATCCGACGTTGTACCTTTCCTATAGCCCCTTTGTTTATTTGATTGAGTAAAAGTTCTAAAAAGGCTAAATAATGTCTTGATAGTGATGTGAGTGTTTCTTATGCTCTACTAATTGGAATTGCAGTTCATCCAATTGCGATTTGTTTCAGCTAGCGGCAACATTGTTCCAGCTAGTGGAAAGGGTTAAGTCACATAATATTTCAATGTCACCAATAATTAACATGGGCAGGTATAGGCCGGCAAGTATATAATCTTCAGAGTTTTTATAGTCTAGGTGCTTCTAAATTCAGACTAGCACTTAGAAAAAACTTGAGTATTGCATCAGTTATTTACCTGGCCTATCATATAGTGCTAGTAGTAGTACCTCGCCTTTTGATGCATAAACATGGTTCCTGCTTCCTGGAATGTCATGATCACAAAACATGTCTGGCTTCTCATCAATGTTTTGGACTTGTCTTTTCTGCCCCAATGTTACGCCTGATCAAACTTTGTTATCCCTGTTATGATGAACATGCAGAAACCGCTTGCAATGTGTATCCAGATGTCTTACAAGGTGAACGGGGAAGACAGGTTGGATCAACGCCAAGCTAGCGATTTGCCTCCTGGATTATAGTGCCTTTTTGTGCGTACCATATAGCATGTTGTGACAGTTATCTTCATATCACATGTTCGGGGGCAGACGGAAGACTTCGTATACTTGTTCAAATGACATGTTTGTCCATCATTTTACCCAACATATTGGATAGTGGTAGTTGTAGCAGTATGTTTCATCTACCTCTCTCACCGTCTAGTAGGGCCGCCACGAATCTCCTGCCGAAGATCCCACCACGCGTGGAGGAAGAGCCCCCCATCGCTGGACTGGTAGTCGCGATCGGGGATAACGCCACTTGATTGAGATTTGGGTAATCTAAGTCAGCTCAGACCTAGAACTGCACATAGAAAATATTCATATCAATATTATCAGCCTAGCCTAGCTCTACAGTAGTGTTTGAGATGTTGATTTCACCCCTTTTTTTGGCAGACGTAGAGTGGCTGGTTGGAGAGTAGATCACAAGACGCTGAGCAGGTGCAGCTTGGTCCCGTGGCCGTCTCTGTCAAAACTGTGGTGCAGCGCATCCTGCTCAAGCTGCTCGTCTCGTCCTATCACCGTAGCTCGCTCGTATCGTCTGCCCCGCAGAGACGAAAACGGCAACTGCGCAAAAGCCATTGCGTAAAGGCTACCGAGCTCGCTCCAATGCTCCATCGACTAGTCTCGTCCTAGCCTAGCCTCCGAGCTCCAGCGTGCTATGCGACTGTGCTGCTGCTGGCCACGACAAAAGCCAAGGAATTCAAACCCCCCACTCGATTCTGCTGGAGTATCGCCAAGGAATTCAAACCCCCCACTCGATTCTGCTGGAGTATCGCCAAGGAATTCAAACCCCCCACTCGATTCTGCTGGAGTATCGCCTCCTCATGTGAAGGTGAAGCGCACTTGAGGGATCTCTTGCAGATATGCATACCGCTCTTCATCTTGTTTTCTTCTGCAGGTTTAACCAAAATAATTGTCCGGAACAGATACCGTATAACGGTTCAACCTCTAAATGCTTTTGTAGTCAATCTTTAAATAATTCTCTCATACCCTATACATGCCTGATTTTGTCCAAAATATAACGTGCACGACAAAGATTAATTAAGTTCCAGTTTAATAGTATTCTAGTTTATATTTAATACTTTCTTATTATAATATTATTAAATAAAATTAGAGCAATTCCTTTTTCTAGAGATATTGAGAAAGAGAGACAAAGTGAAGCTTCCTTAATGACCTTAAACGTTTCCCGAATTTTCCACATTCTAAAAGACGGAAATTCCACGAATCCCTGAGGTGGATAAGTCCGATGACTCAGCACTAGTGTGGAATTGAGTTTCTGGTCCGGTGGATCTGATCTATAGTTAGAGGGCAATACATACTAAAAGGTTCGAACAAGGAAGATACAATATAAAGTACATGGCAAAGATTTGGCGTATCAAAACTTTGGTCAGGGCTCGCCGGAGGAGTACTACTCCAGCAAAATTCTGATGCGCCGCCCATAGTCTGGCCAAATGGAGGCCGTAATTCGATGAAACCGACCTATCTTGGTCGATTCCGGCGACGAATATGGCTGATTCCGACCTATTTAAGCTGATTCCGTATACGCGCTTTGGGGTTTAACGTGTTGCAGTATCTACTAGGTTTGTTTTTCCAGTTGTCGATTGCTCGACTGGGTCCAGCCATCGAGGCTGTACGACCCAGGTCGTATAGGATTTATAGGCCTTTGTGGAGTGCCGACGCCAAAAATCGCGTCCAGCCACGGCCTCTAAAATAGTTTTTCAGCCGGCGTGGCCCAACTATCCATCCGGCGCCCCTATTTTTGTTTTACCACCGACGAGCCCGCCCCACGTGAACCCTAAAACAGCTGCACTAGAGCCTATACGGAAACGTGTGGAGATGCTCTAAATCTTTTATTAGCTAGGCCAAACCCTACTACGTACGTACCACCCCACATATTACCACTGTCTACTGCATCGATCAGCATCCTCCACACTTGTCCGCTAGCTAGCTTCTGCTAGCTCTGCTCTCCTGCCAAAATGGCTCCGCCGTCGTGGGTCATCCTAGACGCGTTCCCGCGCGTATCCGCGCCTCACGACGCCGACCTCTCCCTCGAGCTCGCCGCGCCACGCGTGGAGGAAGAGCCCCCCATCGCTGGACTGGTAGTCGCGATCGGGGATAACGCCACTTGATTGAGATTTGGGTAATCTAAGTCAGCTCAGACCTAGAACTGCACATAGAAAATATTCATATCAATATTATCAGCCTAGCCTAGCTCTACAGTAGTGTTTGAGATGTTGATTTCACCCCTTTTTTTGGCAGACGTAGAGTGGCTGGTTGGAGAGTAGATCACAAGACGCTGAGCAGGTGCAGCTTGGTCCCGTGGCCGTCTCTGTCAAAACTGTGGTGCAGCGCATCCTGCTCAAGCTGCTCGTCTCGTCCTATCACCGTAGCTCGCTCGTATCGTCTGCCCCGCAGAGACGAAAACGGCAACTGCGCAAAAGCCATTGCGTAAAGGCTACCGAGCTCGCTCCAATGCTCCATCGACTAGTCTCGTCCTAGCCTAGCCTCCGAGCTCCAGCGTGCTATGCGACTGTGCTGCTGCTGGCCACGACAAAAGCCAAGGAATTCAAACCCCCCACTCGATTCTGCTGGAGTATCGCCAAGGAATTCAAACCCCCCACTCGATTCTGCTGGAGTATCGCCAAGGAATTCAAACCCCCCACTCGATTCTGCTGGAGTATCGCCTCCTCATGTGAAGGTGAAGCGCACTTGAGGGATCTCTTGCAGATATGCATACCGCTCTTCATCTTGTTTTCTTCTGCAGGTTTAACCAAAATAATTGTCCGGAACAGATACCGTATAACGGTTCAACCTCTAAATGCTTTTGTAGTCAATCTTTAAATAATTCTCTCATACCCTATACATGCCTGATTTTGTCCAAAATATAACGTGCACGACAAAGATTAATTAAGTTCCAGTTTAATAGTATTCTAGTTTATATTTAATACTTTCTTATTATAATATTATTAAATAAAATTAGAGCAATTCCTTTTTCTAGAGATATTGAGAAAGAGAGACAAAGTGAAGCTTCCTTAATGACCTTAAACGTTTCCCGAATTTTCCACATTCTAAAAGACGGAAATTCCACGAATCCCTGAGGTGGATAAGTCCGATGACTCAGCACTAGTGTGGAATTGAGTTTCTGGTCCGGTGGATCTGATCTATAGTTAGAGGGCAATACATACTAAAAGGTTCGAACAAGGAAGATACAATATAAAGTACATGGCAAAGATTTGGCGTATCAAAACTTTGGTCGGGGCTCGCCGGAGGAGTACTACTCCAGCAAAATTCTGATGCGCCGCCCATAGTCTGGCAAAATGGAGGCCGTAATTCGATGAAACCGACCTATCTTGGTCGATTCCGGCGACGAATATGGCTGATTCCGACCTATTTAAGCTGATTCCGTATACGCGCTTTGGGGTTTAACGTGTTGCAGTATCTACTAGGTTTGTTTTTCCAGTTGTCGATTGCTCGACTGGGTCCAGCCATCGAGGCTGTACGACCCAGGTCGTATAGGATTTAGAGGCCTTTGTGGAGTGCCGACGCCAAAAATCGCGTCCAGCCACGGCCTCTAAAATAGATTTTCAGCCGGCGTGGCCCAACTATCCATCCGGCGCCCCTATTTTTGTTTTACCACCGACGAGCCCGCCCCACGTGAACCCTAAAACAGCTGCACTAGAGCCTATACGGAAACGTGTGGAGATGCTCTAAATCTTTTATTAGGCCAAACCCTACTACTACGTACCACCCCACATATTACCACTGTCTACTGCATCGATCAGCATCCTCCACACTTGTCCGCTAGCTAGCTTCTGCTAGCTCTGCTCTCCTGCCAAAATGGCTCCGCCGTCGTGGGTCATCCTAGACGCGTTCCCGCGCGTATCCGCGCCTCACGACGCCGACCTCTCCCTCGAGCTCGCCGCGCCGCGCCGCCGCGCGTCTCTGTCCTCACCGTGCCCCCGCGCGTTTCCCCCTTCCAAGCCGACCCCATCACCGGTAAGTCCGCCTGGGTGGTCACGGCGGACCCTGCCTCCGGCCTCCTCATCCTCTGCGCCGCAAAGCCCCCTCTTCCTCCCACTCCACCTCCGCCACCGGTCTACCGCAACGGCGTGCGCCTCGCCTACGTCACCTACAGCGAGCCCCGCCCGCCCAACTACTTGGTCTGCGACGTCGCCTCCGCCACCGCCTTCCGCCTCCCCGAACCAAGCCACGGCGACCCGAGGCCCGAGGGGGTTCCCTTCCGAGATCAACCCGCTCAACCTCGGCGTCGTCGCCGCCCCGGGCTACATGGTCGTCGAGTTCCGCTACATGTTCAACGACCCGCACGCCACGCTGCTCTGCTTCTCCTCCGACACCGGCGAGTGGGCGTGGAAGCCGGTCCACAACCCCATGGGCCGCTGGATTTGGGGCAGCGACCGCGTCATCGCCCACGACGGCAAGCTCTGGTGGGTGGACCTCGCCGGGGGCCTCGTCTCCTGCGACCCTTTCGCGGACGCGCCGGTGCTGGACATCGTCCCGGTCCCGGACGCCGACTGCCATCTGTCTGGTGCCGGCTGCGCCCACTGCGCGGGGAGATCGCTCGCCTACCGCCGCTTCGTGCAGGCGAGCGCTGGCAAGCTCCGGTGCGTGGAGTGGAGCTCCCGCGGCCGCGACGTTGACGACGGCGCTCCCATGACGGTCAGAATGTGGACGCTGAATGACCCGGTGACCAAGGAGTGGGCGCTGGAGTACAAGGTGAGCTTTCAGGGCATCTGGGCTGACGAGAGCTACAAGGCTGCCGGGCTGCCGGAGAAGAACCCCACATTCGCGCTCCTCCACCCCATGAATCCAGACGTGGCCTACTTCTTCCTGGAGGAGCACCTCTTCAGCGTGGACATGCGCAGCAACAGGGTTGTGGAGTGCGGCGTCCACGGGTTGGTCGTGCGGCCGTCAGGCAAGCCTCCCAACTGTTTCTCCGTCCGCGCATTGGAGCTGCCGTTCGCCCTTTCCGCAGGTAACGCATCACATCTTCCTTCTATGGACTATATCCTCTATACTGTTGCCTGAACACTGCATGTTATCAGAACTGCAATAGTTACTAGACATGTGCAGACCAAAAGCAATTGCTCCCCGGCATGTTTAGACTATTTGTTTTCTCAGTCCTGTGATAATGGACCTGTGCGGTCGATTGTTCAAGTGTTATGCTGTTGCTCATGTCATGTATCGGTCGGTAGCAGTCCTTAAGCTTTTACTACGAATAGTTTTACAGTTCATCGTTCGTTACTTTATTACCAGCTAGTACTTGCTTGTGTTTCTCTCTTGTGTGTTCTTTTTATTGGCGGGTAAGTATCTTGTTCATTTGCTTGCATTAGTAGATAGCACAATTAATTCTTATTCAGCTCCTATGCTCTGCTTGTGTACAATAGGAATTGTTCCAATAAAGTCATTCTTGTGTTCACACGATTGATCATCTAGTAACCCAGCTATATTACATGAACATTTTGTAATCAGATCTGGAAGTTGAATATCCAGTTATCCACTCTGATATGCACTTTAGGTTCTTTCCATTCAACACAACAAGTTTGGGTATCAGATAATGCATAGTCTACGGATAGATGCCTCACCTACACTTTAGGCGTTATATGATTCATCGTTCCGATATGTATCTCGCCTAGTTTTTATTATTTATCCTTTTGGATTTGAGACAACAAAACGGCTGTGTGCATCCTGGTTATGCTTATGCAGAGGCTGGATGTAATTGCTTATTAAAGTAATAAAGCATCCTTTATCGAAAAAAAAGATAATGCATCATGACGAATGAAAAATAGTATAAACTACTCTGCTGGTAGCTCATAATGATATGGTATTGGGGTGTTCTTTAAAAAAAGTATAGGCTGTTTGTTCTTTGGGGTCACAGTGTATAATCAGTTTATCTCGTGGGCTGTTTTAGGTTCAGTCTTTTAGGTGACTGCTTGTAGTGGTCACAATTTATTTTCTTTTGGTAGTTTGTTTTCAAATTGGGCAGTCCTTGATGTCTGTGATTACTTTCTTTCTTAAGACATTGTAGTAGTCATTTGTTCTTATGGTATCTCGAGTTGTAACAGACTGCAGCCACAATCTCATGAAATGAAGTGTGCCGATAGTTGTAAAAGACTGCAGCCACTTTTGCCTAATCCTATGGAAGTGGATCAATTGTTCAAATGTTATGATGTTGCTCTGCTGGTAGCTCATATCCATGGATATGGTTTTCAATGTTCCTTAAAAAAGATTTAGACTGTTTGTTATTTGGGATCACAATGTATAGTCACTTTATCTTATAGGCTATTTATGTTCAGGCTGTTTTGTGGCTGCTTGTAGTGCCGACCGTTGTTTGTTATCAAATTGGGTAGTTGTTGATGTTTGTATGTAATCACTTCCTTTCCGAAGGCAGTGTAATAGCCATTTGTTATGGCATTTGCAGTTGTAAAAACCTGTAGTCGCTATCTCATATATTTTGTTCACGGGGTACCTATTATTATACGCCTAATTAATATTAGCATGTAATGAGTGGTGCCGACAGTAATTACAAACACACAGCAGGTTTCCGGAGCATGAGTGTCACCTTCATGCAATCTGAAACTTGGCAAACAGATACACGGACTGATTAGTTACGTGGTTGTTTTAAATTTTCTTATGCAGTGAGCCTATGTTTCTAATATCACATACCTTTAATAAATTTCACAATTAGTTATTCTTAATCATTCATCCGAAAAATGCTTTGGTTGATCATATACCTGTTAGTTTTGACCGTGTCAATTGCGGTTTATGCAGGTTCACTTCCATCTGATGTTGGCAGTGGTTCAAGCACTGAAGAGTCTGCACCACCAGCGTCATTTGCGCCATCTGTTTCCCTGGTGAGCTTTTTCAGTAGAAATTTGTTGAATGTTGGTCACCACAAATATAATTGTCTTCCAGTAGCACTGATTCAGTGGGTTTTGTCTTGTGTTCCTCCAGGCTAGCCTGAAGATCGGGTCCGAGGAAGAGGCCTAGGGGGAGGACTTTGAGGCAGCCTCTGTTATGATCAGCAAGGTGATAGTTTGGGCCTCAGTGGAGACGTAACTTATATCTAGTCCCTAATATATCAGAATGGTCCTGTAATTGCTGCACTGGCAGTCTCTGTTATTGTAATTTCAGACAAGATACGGGCACTTTAATTGTCTTGTTCTGTATCAAACTAATGGCACGCTTCGGTAGCTGATCACACTCGCTGCTGGATGACTTATGATGGGATTATCTCTGTAATGTGATTCTGCATGCTTATGATGACAGGTGCCTTAGCAGTGTACAGCGCTCTGAGTTAGTTGTGAGTAGTATTTTCGTTAACAGCCGGCACCATCGATTCAGTAACCAGGTCTCCCAATCATCTGCAGGTGTGAAATGAATAAAATAAACCATACTTGTAGTTTACCGACATTACAAAGCTGATTGCAATTTGCAACATACCAACACCCCTGATTCTAGGAGCCACATGCGCCCGTGTATTAGTAGCAAATCGAACCGCTTGCTAGCGTAGCGAAAACATGTCCTATACTACTTGGAGTGTAAAGCACAGATACATGGATGACGGACCTTTGGCACACACGCACACCTAATAATCTGCCTCGAACATGGACAGTGCCGAGATTAGCGACAGCTCCTCTTCGCCGTCTCCGGCGCCACTCATGCAGTTGGCCCGCTTGCTGGGCGGGAGGAGGTATACGTCGTCTTCGATGGCATGGGAGGAGAGATTCCTCTTGATGGTCTCCAGCGCCATCGATTCAGTAATCAGGTCTCACAATCATCTGCAGATGGCCGTCTATCAGGTACCGCGCGCAGGAGCTGGCCGTCTGCCCAGTCATCACCGAAGCCACCGAATGCATAACCACGTACGTGTACCTCCCCCGTGGCTGCACCTGCAGCCGCCGGCGCAACGACCTGGCTCAGCGCCCCAGATTCTCCGTGCGCGTCCGGCGCGACGGCGTCACCCTTCCTGCGGATGCGGCACAGGACCCAGTCGTCCAGCCTCATGAAGTCATGGGGCCTGTGGCGGGCGGCGCCGGCGTCGCGTCGGCCTGGAGGAGGCGGTACTCGTGCATGATCCACTCCGTTTTGGTGCGACGCAGGGATCGGCACTGATAGAAGACGAGCGCCTTCTTGACGCCGAAGCAGCGCGCGCCGCCGCCAGCCATGATCGGCTTGTCTGTGCCAGTGTGCCGGTGGCCTTCTTGCGGTCGGGCCGCGCGCCGTTGAGGTACTTGCGGTTCCCTGGGCTGAAGAAGAACGTCGCCTTCTCTGCACGTGCATAATTGACAACGTCGCATCTAGACTATGTATTCCCCGCACGTCGCATGTACTATGTATTTCTAGACTATAGAACTGCTGTAAATGGAACGTAAATTACCAAGGTGGAGTGCAATTCAATCAAACGTAGACATGAAAGATGAACCCAAAGTGAAGAATGCAGATCAAACCTGCCCATGTTGATTAGTGGTGACACTGAACCCTTGTCCACCCTTTCCGTTAGCTGGAACAATGTTGCCGCTAGCCAGTCGCAATTGAAGAAACTGCGATTTCGATTTTCCCTTACAGCAAAAGAAACACTCAGTGAGAAGATATCAACTAGTGTGTTTCAGCCTAAGCTTCCAGCCTTCCACCATAGTTATTCCATTCCTAAGAGTTTCATATCATGTTAAACTTGAGGTAAAAAAAGCATGTTACCCTTGAAGCATTGGTCAATAGATCGATACTCTACGTTGTAGTCCATTTTTTATTTGATTATTCTACCACTCAAATGAAAGCACATGCCACGGATGGTGACATCAAGGAATTCGATTATATTCCTGGTACGTGTGTGGTTTTCCATCAAATGTATGTGTTGGCTGCCATCTGGAATCATCTTTTTAATATTGATTGCATTTTACATGATTGACTTTGCCATCTGTAGATTCTAGCATTAGAGAGGCTTTTTACATGAGAGTCTTCACAAATATGCATCTATTTACTATGCCAGTCTACCAGACATATGTGCTATTACTTTTTTGTTTCCACTAAGTCATATATCTTTCGAATGGATGTCACACTTGGCATCTATAATTGTAAAGATGTGAATGCCATGCAAGCTATTGACATATGGATGTTGCAGAACTACAAAAGCAAGGTTTGGAGGCACACCTACAGAGTCAGATTGCCGGTTGGAGAAATCAAGGGGCTCTCTGCATGCTTGAATCCTGAGTGGCATGTCTATCGTATTGTGATCCAAATTCATATACTAAAGGGAGGCTAACTTCTGACCAGGCCCGTTGACGAGGCAGTGCGGACTGTGCGACCGAACGGGGCCCTCAAAATTTTGGGGCCCCCAGATCCCAGCGCCCAGCCTGTAACTTCCAAGGAATTCTCCCGATGGCCCAGCCCATGCCTGAATAAGCTTTCAATTCTGAGCAAATTGCTAAACGCGAGTTCGACGCCGCACCGCTCCATGTCGCTTGCGGCCCCGCGCCGCCGCCGCCGCTGCTATGCGCCTTCTGATGCGATGCCTTCTTCTTCTCCCCTCGCCAGTACCGCTCTAAACGCGTTGCTTCCAAGGGATTTCTCCGGCCGCGCTTACAACACTTCTCCGGCGCCAGCAGCGACCGCTCGGAAGCAGGTACCCATTAATAGAATCTCCTGGCCGATTGATTAAATAGCTCGTGAGTGGGAGCTGCCAAATCTCCTTCCGTTAGTAGCCACAATGATAACCTTGTCGAATTTTCTCCTTCTAGCCCAGTTGCGCTCAGGGTTTTGGAGAACTAATGATGTGTTCTGTGTACTGACTGCAAGTTGTTATCCTGCTAATGCTATTCAAAACTGTTACCATCTAAAAGTTTTCTTTCTTAAAACCAATTATTACTGGTCTTCAAATGCTAAATAACTTGGGGCGTGGGGGAATTAATCTAATAACACAATTGATTAGGACTATATTTGATATACTTTAAAGTATTGCTGTAGTGCTATCTTTACATTTTTAGGAATAACATTGATACAATTCCAATTTTTTGGTTTAAAATAACGCATATACAATACTAAAGTATAATGTAAGCCACATTAGTTATATGATCATTTTAAAATATAGGGCCCTATTATGCATTTCGCACGGGGGCCCCGAATTTCTGGAGACGGCCCTGCTTCTGACGAGCGGAGCGAGGCCCGTCGCCGGAGGCTTGGGCCAAAGCGTAGCGGATCGTTGGCACCGCCTATATATACATCTTGTAAGCCGTCGGCTAGGGTTTATCAGATTATAAGATAACCCACGGCGTTTGTAAACACTCCCCGATATAGTGAAGTTTTGTTGGCTGGCGCCCGTGGTTTTTTCCTCTTCTGTGTTGGAAGGGGTTTTCCACGTTAAATCTCGTGTCTCCGCCGCTATTTTCTTTATCGTTCTTCGTTATTTGCTTGTCGCTTTTATAACAATGTCAACGTTGAGTCAGTGGATGGTGACGTCCGCTTGATGGTCACTCACGAGTTGGTTGACTACTTCCATCATCATGGCCAATATGTATATGCTTGTAAACATATGCTGAAACAAACTCTTGTTTCGCATACCTTCTTCGCGGCAGAAAATTATGATGTTAACGCTTCGCCTTTGGTCTGACGGGTGTTGAGTGAGGTGGTTCTTCCCTACGTCTGGTCTGAAGTGTCTAGTACGTCTATTCAAGTATGCTAAAATTACCAAGTATTTTATATTGCTTTTGAAATATTTATCAACAGTTCTGGCATGTACTTCTACTATTTATTTTTGGGTAAATAATTTTTTTCGAAATGGAGGATGAGACCCCAGTCTCTGCATCGAAAAGATGCATACATCATTTTTTATTAATTTATTCAACAAAGAATGGACAAAGAGTGTATATTAGAAAACCCAAGCCTCCACACAACACCTACAGACCCGACAATGGGTGAAGATCATATCAACAATGCCTATGTTGGGCCGAGGAATTAACTCTACTTTATTTATTTTATCTAGTGGTTCTTCTTGGTAGTCAACTGTTAGCAATCTATATGCCTCGAGTGTCTATTCCTTGAACTCATGAAATGACCTTGCCTTCTTATCTAGTAATTTTCATAACTAGTCAATATTTTTGGATGTTTCCTGTCTCAGCACTCTGTTGTAGCCGGCGATTCAAAGAGGCAAGATTTTCCTCTTTGTGGACTTGCAAAGCTGCATCTGATTCTTAAAGACCTTGAGGAGGTACTTCCTCATGAGTCATGGCCTAAACTTTGTGGAGGTTCAGCTGGCTTTATTGATTTGAGTCAGGTGTACCGCCACGTAAAACATTTAGGCTCGAGGATAAGTAAGCTCAACGTTGGAGTACCTTGATTTGGACATGGTTACAAGAGGAGTCTGAACATCTATGAACACCTTTTTGCGTGCGTTTCCATCGACACCATTCTTTTTTGGGTCGCATTGTTTCGAATGATCTCTAGCTTATTGTTTTGACTTTACCTGCCAACTTTTCTACTGGTTGGTGCTTCATATGATGTTCGATCTTCACATAACTCCGAGAAATAAAACTTTGTCTCAAGCAGGACAGCACCACACCAATTGTTTGATAATACCACAGCTGTAATATTATGTGCCACTGCAGGATGGCTGCTCTCAGCTGCTCACATTTAGGCTCGCTTCATGTCAATCGGTCTATTTTGATCTGTCACAGGTACTTTTTTTTTTCGAGAGCACGCGCAAAGCGTGTCTTATCTTTATAGAGAGAGCAACAACATTTACAAGATTCAGTGACTAGATGCGAACATCAAGTCCGAGAACCCACACGCGCCCTAACTCCGCCTAAGCCTACTCTCTCTCGACATCTAAACTCCTCCCTCTCTTAGCTCTCTCCCAAAGCTGGAACTCGTCTCTGATCTCCTGCAGCATTTGCTCCACATTCTTCTACCTCCTTGTGTCTCCGAGAATGTGCAGGTGAACATGAAGCCTTTCTGAATCCTGAGTCCCCACTGTCCCATGCATCACACGGTGACCCAGCAGCAATCTCCCATGAAATTCACCAAGGCGAAAATGGCATAGGAGTACATAGCTCTTTCCATCGTAAACTTTTTATGGTTTGCAGCATACCCAAACCATCAGCTGTGCGGCACCCGGCAGTACACAGTTGCAATGTTATTGATCAGTCATCAAATATCTATTTCACACTTGAACTAGATACCAAGGGCTCACACAGAAGAAAAAAAGTTAAAACGAAATATCAACTGCCTGATTTATGTATGTAGTACTCCCTTTACCCCTTAATACAAGACTAGCAAAAAGGCCCGTGCGTTGCACCGGGAGAGATAAGGTTTGTATTACAAAACTTACGAAATAATTATGTCGCTTTATGGAACTCTTTGTTGTTTCTTGATGCCACCATTACCGGGTCACCTTCTCTCTACAATAGAATAATCGAATCAGAGATACATATGTACAGTGCCGATATTTTCATGATTAAATGATAACGGTAGAACCAAGATGATCACGGCTTCATCACGAATTTAACATATGAGAACTGACGGCAGCACACCTCTTCCACACCTGCGTCCGCAATGGTGAGATTGCTTCACTGATTTATATAAAGGTTAAAAATGTGCCAATGTAGCATGGTTGTAACTTGAAAGCTGCCGAGAGATTAAAAGTTGATCACACGATTACCATCGCTGCATCTCAGATCCTTTTTTGCTGACCCTCCATAAAGACTGTGGCCAGCTTCGTTGCAAAATTCAAGCTGCAAACGCCACCGTCAGTCGAAGCCGGTGACCACACCTTGGTGCTCCTTTAGGCAACATTGACAGTCGGCTGAACATACTGGCAGCAGCGAAACGTAGCAGAAATAGTAGTAACAGTAATCAGTAGCAAAGCACCATCCGTATCTGTTAATTATGAATACCAATAAATCTCATTCCATCTCTCTTCTCTCTCAAATCAGCTGAGCCAAGCCACTGTGTATAACATCTCTCTACTCTAGTAGGAGCGATTCATCCCTTTCCTGACCAAAAGGTTCCGAGAGCTCAGCCCCTCTAGACTAAATTGCATTAGCAGCTCATACTGAATGACACACAGGTATGCATCTCCTGCTAGTCAAAAGTAGCAGGTTATCTGGAAGAGAAAAAAGAACAGGTTACCAATGTCAAAGCATCGAGCTTTGCGGCGAAATTAGTGGCTCGATCCGCGCGTCCAATCCGATAGTATATAAAGAAGAGCCCTGGCCAGAAAAATCAATCCAGGAAAGATCCTTCGATTTTGTCAAAAATCCATCATCATTATTGTAAAATCAGTGTATTATCCCCTAATTGGAGACCTCGGTACCGAATTCCGAAATCCCCTCTCCCTTGAATATCCCCTTCTGTTGTATCTGGAATTAAATAGGGAGAAACTCCGGTTGAGCTGGCTCCTTCTCGAGTGGCCTTATTTTTGTTCATCGCTAGTAGTCTGAAACCGCTCGCCTCGGCCAAGCTCCGATCAATCTGCACCCGGACAGGAGCTGCATCGAGGCATTGCGGAGGCACGCATGGAGCTGGCCGCCTCCATACACCGCAATAGATGTCTCGTGGGGAGCTGCGCGGGGAAGCTCTGGCCGCCGTCGCAGCCACGATGCGATCCAAGGACCGTGTCGGGGGCTCAGGGCTAACAAGCGCGGCGGCGTGCAGGTAGTCAGCTAGCCAGCTAGCCAGTGTATCTTGGCCATGGTGGCCGTGAAGGCAGATCCCTGATTCTCCTCTCCCGTCCATCTCCTTCGAGCTGCCGCTCGCCAGATCCTCATCAACTGAAGGACATCGGCTGGCTGGGGAGGGCCGATGGCGTGGAGGAGGAACTCTTCTTAGAGGGAAGATGCTTCGGCTGGGAGTTCCGCCACTGTAGAGGCCCGGTCGTGGCCGTGGTGGGGAGGAAGGAAAGACGGCAGAGATACCCGTGTACTCGTTGGGCGCCCCCAAACAATTGGAACAGGCGAACGGCGACGGCGTAACTCGCCTTGTTCCAAAATTCCGACTACCAAAGCTAAATCTGCGTCCCTGCAGGCGTCTATCCGCTAAGTCGACGGCGTTGAGGAATTGAGCGGTCGATGGCGGAATCGAGAACATGAGGTTGTGGGCGATGGCGGCTGGAAGAGGATTTAGGCGAGCTGTCCGTGCCGACTTTATTGAAGCTATCCATGGTAGGGTTCCTGATGGATTCGGTTCAAGAGTTTGTATGACAGACGGCAAGTAGTGCTACGCCCGCTCGTCGCAGACCCCGCCTCTCCTTGTTCCCAGGAATCCCAGCCACACGCGAGCGAAGATAAGAGACGAACCTCAGGTTGTAAGCGGGGCGGGTTGCGGCTGCCCGCTACGCAGCGACGCGGAACAGCTCTAATTCAGCGGGATCTGGCGGCTTGCCGCAATTGATCGCTGTACACAGTGCGTACACTGCGGCAGCCCGCGTCGTCCCGCATTAGTCCCGCGTCGGTACGCACTGCTCAGCTATTTGGTTGATCGCTGTACAAACTGCTCAGCTAGCTGATTTAACGGAAGCACTGCTCAGATAGCTTGGTTGATCGCTGTACAAACTTCATAAATAGCTGATTGATCGCTGGTTGATCTTTATAAATATAAATAATTCCGAATGCTTAATATTACATCACACTTAATATTGCTTAATAACTCGAATGCTTAACCATTACATCTTTAGGAATGTAAATACTTGAAAGCGGCAAGTGATCATCTTCTGCAACAACGACATCGACGACAGCTCCAACGATGAAGTCGACCCACGGTTCGCGGTGTGGGATGAGGCGTACGTCGCAGACGCAAAAGCTGAGGCGGGGGAGGAGGCGGTGCAGTTGGGCGAGCAGCAGGCACCCGCCGACCCGAAGCAGGCGGCGATCGCGTCATTGAACGTGCCGCTTCGGAGGTTGAAGGAGGGCGGGAGTTCTTCAACGACGCGAACCTCGAGCACGTCCTCGAGATCTCGCGCCAGTGAGCGGACACGGAGGAGGCGGGACGCCTCCTCTTGGCGACGGAGCGACATAAGCTCATCGAGCTGAACGCTCATCGCCACGCCGAGGCGTTCGCCCGCAGTAAGCGAGGCTCGTCCAGAACGAGGCTTCTCAGCAAAGGCTGGCAGCGCGGGGATAGCGTCGCCAGCCACGTTCCACCGCCATATGCGTGAAGCAAG
Source organism: Lolium multiflorum (assembly GCA_030979885.1). Lineage (NCBI taxonomy): Eukaryota > Viridiplantae > Streptophyta > Magnoliopsida > Poales > Poaceae > Lolium > Lolium multiflorum. The sequence goes on along the minus strand of CM061749.1, from coordinate 120,846,687 downwards.
GGCGGAGAGGTGGGCACGGCGCAGGCGGCAAAGGGGAAGAACGACGACGAGGCAGGCCCGTCGCGCGCTTCAACCAACGGCCAGTAGATTAGAGTTAAGTTTAAGTTTTATTTAGGTTTAAATTAGAGTAACTTTTGTATAAATTTAGTATGAACTTTGTATGAATTTCGGTTTTTAATTTCATTCTAAGTTTAATTTTCTATCAGGCTGACGTATGGGGTGCACCGGTGTGGGAGCAACATCCCTAAATAGAGCATGCTCTGTCGGTGCACATGCTGCGTCCTGACGCGCCTATTTGAGGGCTGCCGGTGGAGATGCTCTTATATGTAGCTGTACTCGCGTGTTCTATGTAACTCTATGTAGTCGATCTGTAAGTGTACTCGTATGTTGTAGTGTACTCGGATTTTCACTTAAGGGCATCTCCAGCGGCGCGACGCATTTTAATGTCCGCGAGCGTCCGTTTGCGTCGCGCTGCGGACGCTAAAATGACCGTTTTTGTCCGCGCGTCCGTTTGCGTCTGGGGTCGTCGCCCCGCTGGAACAGGACCTGGACGCATTTCCGGTCACGGCGGACGAAAACAGTTGCTCAGCGACCGTTTGCGTCGCGTAGTTTGATTTTTGTACTCACGTACTTATATGAACAATACATGTGTGCATGGTTGCTATAATTGAACCGCGAGGCAAGTACTGATTGCTGCATGTAATCGTTTTCGTGCGTGTACGCGCAGGGAGAAGTACAGCGCGCGGCGTGGGAAGACGTACAGCGCGCGGCGTGAGGAGACAGTGCAGGCCTAGCGGGACAGTGCAGGCCTAGCGGGCTGACCGCTTTATCCCGCACCTACCAACGCGGTCGAAGTTGCGGCGCCGCGCGGGCGAATTTCGCGGGGCGGCCTTGCGGCGTAGCGGGCCGTCCCGCACCACTTGACAGCTGAGACGAACCGGTATAATGGCAATCTTACGTATTATGTATTATGGTGGGAGGGTAAAACGGTCCAGATAAAAGTTGGACGAAAATTTTGGCAGAAACCTTAGCTCCTTTATTATTAGGTATAGATTTATTACATCAAATTTGCTCATATATTTGATGTACTAACGTCTTATATTAAGACCCCATGGCTGAACGATTTAAAAACGAGTAAAATTAGGGAAATCGATAACTTCCTAACTTACCATAAAAAATCCCACAAATCTGTCTGATTGACTCTCCATATATGTGCAGCGAGGTTTAATTAAGGAAAGAAAAACATTGCTTCCTAAATCTAAGCAATCCTTGGGGCCATGCATTAGGAATCTCAATTAATTGTTTCCTATTTTGTATGGATTTTTTTCATGCATGTCGTGTGGGAGTTGACCGGTGGAGGGAGTAATTGAAAAAAGCCAAACTACAGCCTTATATTGTGAAACAAATGCTACAAATCTATAGGCACTATAGAAAGGAACGGAGGGAGTATTAGTTACTCTATCATTTTTTCCTAATAGAGAATAGAGATCACAGTACATTTTATCAATTTTGCAAAAGCTATAGTTTCTATACAGTGAAATTCATGGTATATTTGAATCGCAACATATGGAATACACTTAATGCACAAGCAATATTTCTGGTGATAACTTCAACACCGCCAGATTCTTTGCACACTTGCAACCATGACAAGCCAGCATACATGCATAGGTATTGTTTGAAGCCACGAGAATTCAAACTTCAAACAGCATTCTCACCGGGTTTTTTTATTCAGAAAACTTGCAATCCTTGAATAGGTTTCTCATTTTGCGTCATAAATTTTCTATCATTCGTTCGGTATTCCACACATAAACTTTCCAATCTTCCCACCACTGCGATACTCATATCGCAGCATGAGAGATCCGATGAAGACACCAAGAATAGTCCCGCCGGAGAGATAGAGCGCCACCAGTATAGAGTTATTGTGATTGTACAATGGCGTCTCCCTTATCTGACGCCTGTTTAAGTAACATGGAGAAGTCAAGCACATGAATCAGGATCTATCAATAATAATTATAGTCGAATGGAATAGGAATAAACTTGTATCGTGTTTACATCAAAGCAGCATTCTGCTTCAGGATTGTCTTCAGCTCTTCTTCTTCTTCTGCGAGGGATGGGACTTTCTGCGCATAAGAAAAATCAGTTCCTTTTCCTTTCTATGTTTACAAAATCCATCTGGTCACTACAAAAAGAACTCTGCATCCGGAGATGTCAGGCGGAGCCATTTTCCAAGATTTATCTGCGACTAACAGTTGGTTAGACAACACGTGGACTATGTGATACACATACAATTTCAACACTATCAACGTTTTGAACTGATTATTGGTTGGAGATAAATCAAAGATAGGTACAGAACATCCGCACCTTAAATTTCTGGACAGAGTTACCAAGTAAACATGCCTAACATAATGCAATGCAAGATGGCTAAACTAAACTAGACTCCCTCCCGGGTCGCTCGCGCGGTTCCGGAGGGCGCCCCCCCCACCTCCGCCAAACAACCATTCTTCAAGCTCTCCTTGCCGCTGCCGGCACCGGCGCCGGCGGGGGTGGCGGCGCCCGGCCGCCGAAGGCGGAGGGCAGGTGGGCGGACCTCTCTTGCCTCCTCTTCGCGCGGAGAGAGGGCGAGGTGGAGGGCTGCAGCGGTGCGGTAGGCCGAGGCGGGGAAGGCGGGCGGCCGGGGTGGCGCGGTGGTCGATGGTGCAGGGTCGGGCGGCGCCGCGACATGCGGTGTTGGCTGCTGGCGGCGCAAGGTCTAGGCCGATCTGTGCCCGATCTGGACCAGGTGGGCCGCAACTGCTCGTGCCCGGGACGTCGTCTGCAACTTGGCGGAGGATCGTTCCTTTGCAGGTCTGCTGGCTACTCGCATGTTGCCCCGCAACCGTGCCGGATCACGTGCTCGGTCCTCTTCTCCGCGGCCAGTTAGTGGCGTGGGGGCTGCTGGCCTAGCATGAATAAAGGTGGTGGTCCTAGCTAGGGACTTTCTTGTGCGAAGATGGAGACCTTCGTGAATTCAGTCCCTCTTGATCTGGCCGGGGTGGCGTGTTCCGGAAAGCTCCGCCGGCAGATGTAAAAGAGCTTTTTTTTATCTGGAGTTCGCTGGATCGGTGGTATTCGGTCGGATGCACACATGCTTTTATTCTGGCTGATTAGTTCTGGAGGGAGCATTGCGAAGCTCTATTCTTTCTTGCCATATGGAAACATGCTCCATGGCGAAGTTAGAGGCGGAGGATACCATGAGAGCCGGATTGGAGGACTTGCTATGGAGGTTCAAGTTTTTTAGCCTTGTTGAGGGACTTGCTTGGTATTTTGGTTTCACAACAGCAGTATGCAAGAGGGGGCGGCAAAACATGTGAAGTTCAAAGTATTACCTTTCAGGATGAAAATCCAATGTGTGGCCTTAACTGGTTGTGCCTGACAATGACCTTGTTGGAGACATTGTTTTGAAAGCGGGGACTATCTTCAGGGTGAAAACCACCCTAAGATCTTCTGATCGGGCGACGATAGTGTTTGTGCATTGTTACCTTCTTGGAGGCGTCGCTTTTGGAGAGCCTGGAGTTCAGGTGTTGTCTTGGTGGTGGATGTATCGTTGTTGTTAGGGCTGGAATACCGTAGCGGGACTTTTTTTATGTAATTTTTTTTGGCTATGTGCATCCGTAATGCTATTAGAGTATTGCGTTGTTGCAGAGGCTGGGTGTAATAGATATCTTCTTGATATTAATATATACACCTTATCAAAAAAAAACTGGACTAGCTTGGCCATGGGCGCTAGGCCAAGTTACCCCTAATCTGAGCAGAAAAATCAGATGAAAACGTTTCTTTTCTACTACTCAACCAAATATATATCTCTCTCTATAGAGAATCTGTGGAAAGGAGGACTGATAGGAGAAAAGCCCTGCTCCACTCCTGTGCGGCTGAGCCAGGCCGCACAAGAGCGCCCCAGATCCGGCCAGCCGCAAGTCCCACCATCTTCCCTACCCTTGCCGCCACCGGTGGCTGTCGCCGGCATCTCCGATGTGGTTTGCCTCCACGTGGTGTGTTGGTGCTGGTTCGGGTCGTCGAGCTCTCCATTTCTGGTGGTCGGTGGAGTGGCTGCAAGAGTCGCCTCCTTCGTACCTTGCTATCAGCCTGCAGCGGGTTGTCGTTGGGGCTGGCCGCCAGTGTGTTGGTGCTGGTTCGGGTCGTCGAGCTCTCCATTTCTGGTGGTCGGTGGAGTGGCTGCAAGAGTCGCCTCCTTCGTACCTTGCTATCAGCCTGCAGCGGGTTGTCGTTGGGGCTGGCGGGTGCCGTGGTTTCGCACTGGCGGCCACGGTGGTGACGCGCTTCCCACCCGGGGAGGCGTCGTGGCTGGGTGTGGAGCCCCTTTGTCTTTCCATCCATCAGTGGCGGAGGACGCTGCTTCCGTCTGCTCTGGTGTGCCCCATGGTGATGCAGATGGCGGCCATGGGTGCGGTCTCCTCTCCGATGCGAGGTGAGCCGTGGCAGTGGTGGTGGTGGCGTCTTCTTGCCGGTTGGTGGGCTCTGGTGTCGGGTCCTTGGGGGGATCTTCGGCGCGCGGTGGGTGCTCCATGCGAGAGTAATATATGGGTGTCTCTGCCTTCTGATGCCCTTCGACTCCAGCCGGTGGCACATAGGCGCTGTGGCGTCGTCTCGCCCGCGCGCAACCTTTTGGCCACACCTTCGACACAGGTGGTGTCGGTGCGTAGTGTGGTCTCGGATGCGCGCTGCCCTTCGATTACATCGATGGTGCAGTGCCGGTGCTGGGTTTGGGCGGACCAAGGCCGTTCGACTAGTCCGGCGAGTCCTCGAGCTAGGTTGTCCCTCCTTCGTGTCCTTGGGGTTCTTCCTTGTGATTGTTGTGCATGGGTCGCGATGTCTCATAGGCCAACCGTCTCTTAGATTGAGGGTGTTCTGTTTTCTCTCCTTAGTCTTGTCTGTTGGTGGTGCGGTTTTTTCCTTTCTTCTTCTCCTTCGTAACCTCGGTGTACTCTGATTCATTTGAACCCATATTGTAGAGGCTGAAAAGCTTCATAGGCAACCTTACTGAATATATGTTCAGGCTGGCTCACGCCCGCCGTAGTTACAGTCAAAAAAATGAATATGTGGAAAGCAAGTCTTGGGCTCATTTTCTCTAACCTCCCTATGGATCAATTTATTCTTCTGGTCCATGTTAGGCAAAGCTGAAAGTGCAGGTACAAAACAAAAGAAATTTTCAACCAGGACAAAATATATACCCCTATATATAATATCAACCCTGAACAACCGATCGACTTCATCCATCACCCAGGGGCCACGGCCAAGGTACCAAACTGCTAAATATTTGTGTTTTCATGAAGTAAAAAAGGCTAAATTTGTGGTCGACTCATTGGAGAAATTCGGGTAAGGATGAGCAGATAACGGGTGATTGAACTAAAAAATTCGTCTAGGGCACATGGCATTATGAATTTTTTTTTTGAACAAGTGAAGGCGCCGGAGACGCCAAATTTCATTCAACTCATAGACATTGTACAACATGTATTACATAGCCCTGAATTGGGAAAGATTGAAGCATTAAGATGTTGGGACAGAGGCTATTCCTATGAGCTGAATTAGAACAACTGAAGATAGGCGAAGACAAAGATTGCCTAATCGCCTGATGAGCACAGTTATGAGCTACTCCGTTGAAATCTCTTTTAATATGAAATACTGCTGCATCAAGAGATTGTGTGACCTGTAAGTAATCTGCAATGTGGCTTCTTATCTCCCAGAAAACTTGTGGAGCTGATGCACATGTTGAGGCTGCAGCCTTTGCCAGAGAGGTATTATCTGTTAAAAACGTCACCTTATGCAAGCCAAGGTGAGAGACAATTTTTGTTGCAAGCAGCAGGGCTGTAGCTTTAGCTTGTAGCACTGAACGTGTAGTAGAAGTGGAGGCCTGGATAAAAATTGTTGCGTTGTTGTTCTGTTCCTGTAGATCGCAATATATACCAATGCCTGTAGCAATTCTATTCGCCATCCCAGGGACCTTTCTAGTCTTCCAAGCTGCATCTGTGTAGATCTTCGAGCCCTTGATAATCTGGTCAGATTTTAACGTTTCTCCATAGGCTGGTAGTCGAACCTCTGGAGGATTTGGCTGATCATGCACCTGCATAGAGGAAGTAAGAGTATGTGGTGTTTTGGAGCATTCCTGTGCCTGCATAGCAAAAACATCCAGTGCATCAATCATCTCAAGATTTTGATTTATTGCCTGCGCCATGTGGTGAATCTGATATAGTTCTCCTGATTTCCTGCAAAAAGATTATCGTTTCGAGATTTCCAAATACACCACATAAATGTCAATATATTTGAGAGGGAAGCATGAGGGTGATTCATTCTTAAAAAGTTCAGAATTATTTCTGTGAGTGAGCTGCAATTTATCACTAGATTCTCTGAACGAATGAACCAAGGAGCACTAAACCATGCAGCTTTAGAAAAAAGACAAGTGAAAAACAGATGCACATCATCTTCTTGCACACCACATCTAGCACAAAGTTTGCTGATATGCACTGAATACTTACCAGCCCGAGCACCTGTTGGCATAGCTCTCCTAAGAAATCTCCATCCGAAAGTCTGAACTCTTGGGGTCAGTTGTTTGTTCTTCCATATCTGGTTCAGAAGTTGAATTGTAGCTGGCTGAACTTGCCTCGGTGTTGGTTCTCCTGTATCCTGCAAATTTTTAAGACAAGCACGATATGCACTTTTAGCATTACATTTACCTGATGGGGTTAACTCCCAGCATAGAATATCTTTATCCGGTGATTGGATGATTGATGTTTGTTTGATTTCAGTCGCCATTGGTTGCTGAAATAGCATATCAATAAGCTCGTAGTCCCAGATTTGTTGATTGGGAAGCCAAAGGTCTTTCACTTGGGCTGGGTAGACGTAGTTTCCGGATTGGATGATGAGAGCATCATAGATGTGAGCCCAACCCTTGCACCAAGGGCTACTCCAAATAGATATATCACCTTGGGTTATTTGGTAAAAAGAATGGTTTTTAAGAATAGGAAGAACTTTTACTATGGAAGACCAAAAGGCTGATTTTGGAACATTTGGTTTTGGGCGCCAAATGGAGGAGTCTGGGAAATATTTGGATTTGAGCACCTCATGGAGGAAATTATTTGGTTGTTCGGCTATTCTCCAAGCCGCCATGAGAATGAGAGCTTGGTTCACGGCTTGAAGATTCCTGATGCCTAGTCCTCCTTCATTCTTTGGAGTGCATATATCCTTCCAGGCTCTCAAACAAAGACTTTTTGAATTTGTTTCTTCTCTAACACCTGTCCACCAGAAGTTTCGAATGATAGCCGTGAGTTTAGCAATAAATTTTTTGGTGAAGAGAATGTTGGACATGTAGTAGACCGGTATGGACGCAAAAACGGATTTGATAAGCTCTAATCTTGCTGCATGAGAGAGCTTGTCGGCTTTATACGTAGTGAGTTTGGATTTAAATTTGTCAAAAACGAAATTGTAGGCTGATGTTCTGTCCTTGCCAGGTAGAATAAGAGGGTGGCCAAGATGGATAAAGTTGCTGTCAATATTTTGCACAGGAAAGATTTGTTTGATTGCGTGGATGGTGGAGGAAGAAACATTTTTGCTAAAGATAATACCAGATTTGTTCCAGTTTGGTGTTTGGCCCGAGTGCACGCAGAACTCGTGTAAGATATCCTTCATACGAGTTGCTTCCTGCTCCGTAGCTTGCCCACATACTAACAAATCATCTGCAAATAAAAGAGAGTGTATAGAGGGGCAATTTGGTCCAAGGGTTATACCTGCAAACGAGTTAGTGGACATAGCTTCTTGCAAGGCAATGGATAATTCGTTTATAGCAAGAACAAATAGATAGGGAGACAGGGGACATCCCTGTCTGATACCTCTGTCACCCCGAAATCTCGTAAAAGGTTGGCCATTAATAACCACATAAAACGTCGGCGAGGAAACACAAGCATAAACCAAATTTATAAAATGGCCATGCAACTGTTTTCGTGAAAGGGCAGCAACTATGAAGTTCCACTCCACTCTATCAAACGCTTTTGCAAGATCAATCTTAAGCATGAAAGCTTGATTTGTCCAAGATTTAAGAGCAAAAGTATGAGTTATTTCCTGAGCAATAATAACATTGTTACTGATACGCCTACCCTCTATAAAAGCTTGTTGAGATTGATGGACATAATCAGGCAAGTGGGGTTTAAGCCTATTAGCTAAGCATTTTGCAATAATTTTATATATAACATTGCAAAGACTAATGGGCCTATAATCAGCAGGAACTGAAGGAACAAGTTTTTTCGGTATAAGAGCAATATGGGTATCATTGATATGGGCTGGCATAATACCTGTTTGGAAAAAGTTCCTTACAAGTTGCACCACATCCTGCCCAATCCATGTCCAAGTCGCCAAGTAGAATTCTACATTGAAGCCATCAGGTCCGGTGATGCGTTCCTCTTCATTTCTTTGAGTGTGTCCAAAATCTCCTGGCTGTCGGGGATAGAATATGTATAGTCTTGGGTTTCTTGGAGCGGCTGTGTCCCAATAAACGGCCTGCCAATGTTAGCATTTGTAGAGGCAAAGATGGATCTGAAGTAATTTACAAAGGTGTTGCTAATTCTGTCAGGACTGAATTGTAGCACATTATTTTCATCTTTGACTGAAACAATGGTGTTCCTTGCATTATGAAAATTCAATTGTGTGATTTTTCTAAGGGTATGTATGGCTGTTCGCGGTACATACTACGACATGAGCAAGACGGGCGAAACTGAGGTTGAGGGGCGCGGGAGACGACGCCGCTAGAGCCCTCCAACCGCCGGAGAGCGGCACCGGATGGGACCCTCAACTTCCCGGCGATACAGCGCAACACCATACTCCCCACCTGAAGGCTGCTAGGGACCTAGGGTTCGATGTTACGCTCTCGCTCCTCTTTCTTCTCGACTTGAGATTGCCGTCTTTTTTTTTCTTTTGACTTGAGAGATTGTCGTGTTGGTTTGCGCTTCCGGTCGAGCGAAAAACCCACCTCATCTTTTTTTAGCAGAAAAACCCACCTCTTCTTAAAATAAAAATCTGAACATGTTTAGTGGGCCCGTGCGCTGGGTCTGGGTTGGGTTCAAAATCAAAGAAAAATAGCGGGCTATTTGATTTACCGTATGCCTCGTCCAGAAACTATAACGGCAGCTAAACCATTTTATGACTTTTTCTCTATGAAAATCAATATATGTTATAGAAACAAACAATTTCAGCACACATGGAAAAAAAATAATTTTCTTCTTTCTCTCTAGAACTTAGCTTATAATCTGCTAGGGATATTTATTTCTAAAAAGATGACATGGGATGGAATGTGACGAGGTATCAACTCGTCAAAAATTCATGCCGTGCATCCTATATTGTCTCGTCAACTCGAAGATTTTCTTGCCCCTGACGCCAGAGCTGACGAAGATGGTGTGTTGTCGACTCTTTAGACTGTGACTGTGAGTGGACCACTGTCTACAAGTGCAGTATAACTGTCCTTCCTCCTCGTTGCACTTAGTGGGGTTCTCACGTCCTCCGAAGCGCCCGACACACGCGCAGTAACTCTGTTACTTCCATGTGGAACTTAAAAAATATTTTTACTTTTCCGCCACATGTAGGGGTTAGGATTATCTCTTCTCCATTGAACGGCTGATCTACTTCGCCTTCCAGGTTAAAAGGTAATCCATGCGCCTCACTTTTTCCCTTCTCACTCCGCCGCACAAAGCCGTCACTTCACTATTACCAGCGCACTCTCCTCCTTGCTCCCGCTTCGCGCCCTAGCTCTCCCTCCGCCGCCATGGTTAGGTAAAAGCGCGTCAAGAGCACCACCGCCGGCGCTGAGCCGGTGGAAAAGAAGAAAGTGTCCGGATGGGACAGATCGAAGTTCAATCCAACAGAGCACCGGAAGCTTATGAAACTGGGGCTGCTCACTGATGAACATAAGATGAAGGCTCCCAGGGACGAAGCGACCCCCAATCCGCCCGAAGGATATCGGGTAATTTTCAGCGATTTCCTCCTTCACGGCCTCTCCATGACTGTTCATGAGTTTCTTCGGGGACTCCTTTTCGTTTACGGGATTCAGCTGTACCAGCTGACTCCCAATTCCAGCCTTCATATCTCCATTTTTATCACTCTTTGCGAATGCTTCATCGGCATCCACCCCCGTTAGGGCTTGTGGAAACGCATCTTCTGTCTCTGGCGCAACAACTCGAGGGATGCCATCTATGAAGTAGGTGGTGTCTGCATCTGCGTTCGTCCTGAAGCTGACTATTTCGATTTGAAAATTGTCGAGTCGGTCCAAGGCTTGCGCAAGAAGTGGCTCTATGTGAAGGATGAAACAACTAGCAACTAGCAATACGGCCTCGGTCCTTTTGACATGTCGCTGGAAATCCTGAGGCGTCATTCTTGGGATGTCGAAGCTACTTCGAAAGAAAATGTAGGTAGAGAACATCTGGTGGAGCAGATTAAGAAGTTGCTGAATACCCGAGGAAAAGATCTGTTGGGTGTGTAGATACTATTACATTTCCTGCGGATTCATGTACAGCCTATCCAAACTCGGTCGGGTCCTCTATGGCTTTACTCTGGCGCTGGTAACGCTGTAAGGATATCCGAGGATCTTCCTATCGAAGATTTGGAGAAATTGGTCCGCCGCTTTACTTCGCTTAGTAAGAAGGATGAAGTGCTCGCATCTTGCCGCGTGAAGCCATTCAGTGCTGCACACGCCATTCCAGCTGTAAGTTCCCTTCTTGAAATTTTACTTTTTTCCTGCCCAACTTACCTTTAACAATTTAACTCGCAACCTATTTGTGTAGAAACACAAGAAGATCTTCTCCCTTCCTCCTATTCCCGAAAATGGGGGAGTGCTCGAGCGAGCAGTTGTTGCTGATGACTCCTAGGAGGCTTCGCTTCGCGAGAGTGAACCCACAGAATCTGATGAAAAAAGTGCAAATTCATCGGCTCATAACTCTGACTCGTCCCGAACGCACTATCCTCCTGCTTGTGCGACTTCCTAAATTTTTTCTTTGATTTTGTGCATTTTTTAGAAAACCACTAAAATTATTGTTTGCACGAAATCAAACAAAGCGCCAATACGAGCATATGAAAATAAGCATGTCTTATATACGCAAAATAGAATCTGTCCCAATTTAATCTTCTTGGATGGTGCTTGATGTTATTTCAATACCAAGCATATGTATGCACATGTTGTCAACTTATTACTAAATCTTACTTGTGAGACACCTTTGCAAAACACTTCAATTTAATTGTACTCTAGAAGTTTCCATGACTATACACATCTAATAATATGCTAGAATCACTTCTAATTAAGATATTGGCTCGAGGGTATGTTTTAGAGATTTTTATCATGATATTTAATGATATTAAAATATATACATCAACACATGTGCACATATATAAACTCGTATGCAATCACTGCATAGTTTATGCAACTGTAGAAATTAATTCAAAGAGAAATTTTGTTACAACATAAAAATTAAATTTAGCACTAGCAAACTTTGGAGTGATATACATTACACATGAATTACAGAAAGCACTAAAGCTGATTTTTAGAAACATTGTTATGTTGTTAATTGTGACATCTAACTAAATGAATTGTACTCACTAATGCTATATTACGCAACATAAGTGGAAAGAAATATAAGAGTTTAGTATACAACATATTTATTTTTTATTTATACTCGATTCAATTGTTGTACTTGTTTAGCGATCTATAGTCTACCTAATCTATGTTTCCAAATGACCAACTATTGTAACACTGCCACAAAGTGATGAAGTACATGAAATAACAACAACAATTATTCAAACATCAGCGTCACACACTGACACCACGATCCCCTCGCTCTCACCCACATCTTGGACCTTTGAGCGCAAAACTTTGGACGCAATGATCACATCAAACGATCTTCCTTGCTGGAAGGCCTGATATATTCGGAGCGTCTTCTCTTCCAAAATCATTATCAACTTCTGCAATGAAAATAACATTGTTCTCCGCCCATTCATTGATTATATCATTTGCATGCTCCACTTTTCTACTATGATAATCTCAGTGATAGAAGCCCTCTGTATCACTCGTCGTTGTTGAAGTTTTGACCCTTCTATTGATAAGACTCTAGTAGCAATTGCAATGCCACTACTCGTCCTCCCTAGTATCTGACAAATATGTTTGAGGAGCTCTGCAAGATTAATGGGACCGTCGCCTACGGTCCTACCCAACAGCTCCAAGTATGGCATTGCTTGGTTGAGGTGTTCTGAAATTTTACTTAACCAATTGTTCAATTGCGTTAGGTGAGAGGCAAAATTGCTCAGTTGTACACCACCATTATAAGTGGATTCTGCATCCAAAAACGAAACAAAATTTAAAAACATTTCAAATGCAACATCTGGTTTAGCCAACATTCGCTCAAACAGGCCCTTGAAAGCAATTGGCTACCCAACTATTCAAAATTATGCTACTCCATATTACAAAGAATAATGGACCTTGTGAGCTCTCTCGCGAAAACGGGAGGTCCGCATAGCAATTAGCCCGTGCTCAACTGGTGATTTAAAGCGATGATCTTCGAGGAAACTGATCACCATCATGGAGAACTTTTTGCATGTCATCGACCAAAAGGGAGTGAACAAGTGCGACCGCCTTTCAGGCACAAGGGTTATCTGGTGCCCTTGCGTCCACATTCTAGTTGGCTTCCATGCATAAGACCAATCGTTTGTCCCCTGTAATATCTGGCGTGATGCAAAAAAGAGTAACTATCTCGCTTTAAAAAGAAAGTGCAACTAGTATGTTGTTTCTTTCCCAAACTACTCTCTCAGTTTCCTTTTAATTGACTCTAATTTAGTATAAGGTTGTACTAAATTGGAGTATGCATTTAAGTGCTTAATCAAGTCTCATTGGACTTTTATGTGTCGTCATCACTAAGGCTGATCATAGTACGTCAAAAGTAATGGCATAACTATCGCATTGGTAAAAAGATGATGTAACGTAACAATTAACAAGAAAAGAGGCGGTCAATGGCGGATATAGCTCAAATCCCTCTTGGGCAGCGGCCCAGGCTTTCTGGTGATGCCCTTGCTTGCATTACATAACGTTCTAGGTGATTTTGTCCGAAAAAATTGCTCCCTCCGTTCTGATTTATTCTACATTCTAGGTAAAATGAGACAAATTAGTGTTGTATGTATTACTACTTAGATATATGAACAACCAATCAAAACTACATTGAAAATAGCAACGTCTAATAAAAAAAAGTAAACCATTTCGTTTTCAGTGTTGTTGTTGACTAAAAATTAGAATGTAGAGTATTTTAAAATAAATTTTAGGGCTAAAATATAGGCTATTTATTTAAGAACAGAGCGAGTGCATCTTAAGCATGTTTGCCCATATTTCGAGAAGTCTCAAGGTCTGTCGTAGTGGCAAGATATCGTATTATAGAACGTAAAAATAGAAAATTTAATGACAAATATATGTTGTCCACAAAATTACATTAATATATTCTACAAATATTAAATATAATAAGACTATGATACTCGTAGATGATATTTTTTTGGAGCAACCGGCAGGAGCTGTGCCTTTTCATTAAGAAGAGGGAAAATGACCAGTTTATAAGGAAAACTGGCCGAAAACCGATACAAACACGACACCGACGTGTCCGGTTTATGAGGAAAACCAGACAAGAAAAACCAACACGGCGCAGTTTTTCAGGAAAAACCGGCGAAAACCACACATGGCCACACAACCTAGCCGAACTAGGTATGGAGAGCCGCCGGAAGACACCAGCACAACGGCAACGGCGAGCACCGCGGCTGCCCGGTCCACGTCCCTGGAGAGGAAGTCAGAGCCGAAGGAAACGGCTAGGCCAAACCAGCTTCATGGGGAGAGGCAGGTTCGCGAGAAGCAAGCCAGCGGCACTCGCGCACCGACGGAACCCAAGGACGTCGACCCAACCAGTAGGCCAAGCAACTCAACGAGTCTCCCAGCCATCCGAAAAATGACGCCTCCAGGAAGGTCACGACGTCCATAAACGCCGCCGTCATCCAATCCGGCAAGCCGGATTTGAGTTTTCACCCCGGAATGGTGGGTGAGGGGTGTCGAGACTCCACAACAACGCCTCCAAGGAGGAAGAACGACGCCCACGAGCGCCCGGCACCGACCAAGTCGGGCAAGACTTTCGTCTGGAGACCCACAACCAGCACCTCCAGACTACAAACGAGTGCGAGCCACCGGCAAGAGGGACGCCTCCCACGCCCAAGGATGCATGCCCTGCCGCCCACGCGGCCAGGAGCATGCCAGCAGCACCACCTTGTATCCCGGAGCCGCCGCTCCGGCCTCCACGCGCGATAGACCAGCACCTCTCTCCAAACCAACCGCCGTCTGCAAGACGCCGAAACCGGCGCCTCGCCCACCAGATGCAGCGCCGCCGCGCTGCCGTCCTTGCACCGTGGCACACCTCCACCACGGGCCTGCAGGTGCCAGACCTGCCACCCACGGTGGCCCTCCGCAGCCTCCACGCGACCTCCGCGCCGAGGAGAAGCCAGCCGCCCAAACCCCATCACCACCGCGTCCCCGGGGCCGCCGCCCCGGCCTGCGAGCGACCGGCGAGCTCCAACCCCGAGCAGGCCCAGATCGGGCCCGCCCAGACCCAGATCGAGCCCGGCAGCACCACCGAGCAGCAGCCCCGCAGAGGGGCTGACGCCGACGCCTGCCGCGCAGCCCCGCTCGCCGACGCCGAAGATCCACCGCCGGCGCTAACCACCGCCGTCCGGCCGCCGCGCGAGGCGGAGCAGACAGAAGCGGGGCGCCGACCACACCGCGTTCACCGCAGCTCTCCCCCGGCCACTTTCGGCGGCGGGAGCCGCCGCCACCGCGGCGAGGCCAGCGGCAGCGGCGGGGGCGGGGAGGACGCCTGGGGTGCCAGCGGCGGCGCGGATGCGGCTCCCCCGAGTCGCCCGCTGCGGGCGACGCGAGGGCTATTTTCAGTATCATACTCGTAGATGATATTATGCATATATGCATACATTCTATGATACTTCCCGGTATGATTATTATAATGGAAGAAAAACCAATGCAATAGATCTGAACTGTTCATCCATACTCTAGCACATACCCTCATGGAATGGAAGTAATTAACAATCAACAACCGGTCTATTTATCGGAAAAATAACCCGACCTAGTTATTAAGCCCTAATTTGGCAAAGCGCCTTGCACGCTTCTCCAGAACTCAATGCTCTTGTTCGTACGTAGCTTCTCCCCCACCGTCTTCGCCGCCAGTGGCGACCTCTTGAGGTTTTTGGCGATGTCGGCCCCAATCACTTCCAGAATGCCCCGGTCCCGTTCATCCACGCTACCTTGGAGCGCGTAATGCAAGAACAGCTGGAGGAACACGTCCTCAGCCAGCTCCGGCACAGGGACGCACCTCGCCTTCGGGGCGCCGAGCACCAGCAGCGCGTCGACGGTCCGGCTCGTCACGAGCACCTTGCTATCCCGTTCACAAAACTCGAGTGGAGCCAGGATACGGCGGAGCCGCTCGTTCGTGCCGTCGTTGCCCCGGACGTCGTCCAGGTCCAGAACCAGGAACACGCGCTTCCCGCCCAGCTCCTTCTCCAGGCTCCTCTGCATGGTGCTAGAATCATGATGGCTGCACGGTGCTCTTCCTGTGGCCGCTTTCATCATGTCCGCGAACACGTCGTACACTGCGGCGAAGTCCCGTGAGACGTGCACCCACATGGCGAGGTCGAAGTAGCCGGCATCGTCGATGCGGGCGTAGACGAGCTGCGCGAGCGTCGTCTTCCCGTACCCGCGCGCGCCATAGACCCCGACGACGGAGTAGGGGCAGCATCCGGGGCCCTGCTGGTCCTCGTACCCTACCGTCCTGTGAAGCATCGCCACGATCCTCTCGCAGTCCACGAACCGGCCGAACACCTTCGCCGGAGGAACCCCCGTGGTGCGCCGGTCCGTCGGCAGCTTGCCCTCGTCCTCGAGCGCGGCCATGCCCTCGTGCACCCGGTCGATCACGGAACGTACCTGGTCTATGCTCCTCCCCAGCTTCTTGATCTCCGTCCCGGTACCGCCGGAGACGGTGTGGAACACGGACCCGAGCTTCTTCTTCGCCCAGCTCTGCTCGTGGAAGGGGTTCGTGCTCGCGGGGAGGGAGACGATCTGCCGGTGGCGCGTGACGACCTTGTCCAGCGTGTCCTCGGTCTCGTGCAAGATGAGACTTAGCTGGGCCAGCAGCTCGCGATGCCGATCCGTGTGGGGACTGGTGATCCCGATGGCGGCGTCCTGCTCCTCTCTCACGGCCACCTCGACCTTCACGACCTTCGGCTCCAGCTGCATCAGCTTCTCCGTCGCGTCGGCGCCTAGCAGTGCGTGGCCCTTGGCGATCATCCTGGATACGATGCGCGACACGTCCTCCTCCTGCTTCTTCAGACTCATCGCGGTCTTACCGGCCGCCGCCGTGGCCACCATCGTAACCGCCGTCTTCCCGCTTTTGTGCATCATCACCGACCTGCCGTTTGTTCTCCCGAACGAACTAGACATTGTCGATCGATTTGCTTCCCGTTTGATGTGTGTTCTTTCCTCCTAACTTGTTGCCCGGTTGAATACGTAGCTGTGGGTCTTGTCTCGCGTCCTATTTAAAGAGGATGGAGATCGACCGAGAGAGCACAGGGTCTTCCTCTCCAACTCGATCGATCCGACACGATCAGATTGTCCGATCGTGCGAGCAATGGAAATCAACCGGGTCTCTGCTCAGTCCTTTCCAACTTTCCATCGACCGGGTCTCTGATCAGATTGTCTTTTCCGGACTCCGGTCGTCCGATCTCTGAGATGAACATCAGGTTCAATTACAAATTGCGTTCGATCGAATTAACCGTGCTATGTACGAGTACTGTTGTCCATACACACGAAAAAAGTAAGAAGTCCATCACCACAACGACTCGATTCGTGTTTTGGTCGATTTCCACCAATACAGTGGACGTGGATTTCTCTACAACTCAGTCAGCGGGCAATTAGTACTCTCTCACCAGAAATTACATTATCTGTTAGTTTTGATCAGTCAAACTTTGTAAAGTTGGCCAACTATGTAAAAATAATATTTCCTCCGTCCAAAAAAACTGCTCAATTTCATCTAGATACAGTTGTATCTAGAAATGTTTTTAGTGTGTAGACATATCCGTATCTAGAAAAAGTTGAACATCTTTATTTTATGGAATTGAGGGAGTATATTAATATCCATAATACCAAATGCATATAACACGAAAATATATCTCATGAAGGTTCTAATACTTATAAATTTTCATTGATTTCTTACATCTGGTCAAACTTCATAAGGTTTCACTTGATCAAAACTAATAAGCAATGTAATTTTACCTAGGAATGTGAGGCCGTTGTTGACTCACACCCAACATGCAGGGGAATTTTCAGTGTTAAGGGCACCTCCAACGTGGGAGACAATTCTTCTTGGTGTGTTCGATATTGTCTAACCGGACATAGGGCAACACCCCAGGGAGGAGCAACCTATTTGGTTGCTTCTCCCGTTTTTCTGTCTACCCGGATCAATTTCTAGCCAAATCCTGGCCAGGTTTGCGTCCGCGCGAACAGAAAATGGACATGCGACGTGTTCTCCCGGTCTACCCCGAGTCCACAAGTTGGCGAGACAAGAGAGATAGAACAAAAAAATTCATTAAAACAAAAGCACTACAACACAATTTAAAACTTACATAAAACTACCCTACTAATCTAAGCTTGGCAAGAGGGACAAGTGGATGCACCACTGGTCCGTCCTTGCCGCCTCCGCACTTCGAGCGCCACACGGGTAGCATCCAACACAACAACGCGGACAACCTATTGGACTTCAACTTCCTGCCCCTAGCCTGCTGCTCGGTAGCCATAAGTCGGTGGTCACCCTCCTCCCTTTTTATCTACTTGCGGGAGAGCTCCTTGATGCGGACCTCGAGGGTCGCGTTCACCTCCTCGAGGATAGCAACACGTGCCTTGCCCCATCGAGCAGTTTCAAAAGGGGGCGATGAGGGTTGTCTGCTCATTGCTCGTTTCATTGCCTTGGTGGCATGAATAGGTGGTTGGGACATAGAAAGAAGAGATAATTAAAGAGAGATGGGAAAGGGATATAGGAGAGAGAGGAAGGGTGGGAGGTTGGGTGGGGGCCGAGGAGGTGTGATCTATGTGACTTCCATTTGACCAATCGGAACGCATGGTTTTGCCGAGTGTCTCTAAACACTCGGCAAACATTTTAACCATGATTTAAAATTACGAGTAGAAATTCAAAAAAGTTAAAAATATAAACTTCGGCCAGAGGTCTTTTTATGTGTAATAGCTACAAGAAAAAAAGTGATAAACATGGATTTTAACAATTTTATTTGAATTTTTATGTTGTTTATAATTGTGATCAAAATGGTGGGAATATTTTTGCTATGGGTTGAACCTTGCAATACTCCATCTTATCTCTAATGAAACAATACTTGTGCGCCTAAAACTGATTTTACAAATAAAAACCAGACTCAAGCGAAAGATGGCGCTTAATTTAAATTTTGCTCACTTCCTACTAAATAGGCAAGAAACCATATAAATACGATAAATTCCTAGAAAGGTTTGACATGCAATAGGTATGTTAGCCTTCGCACAAAAGTGGTCTATTATTTTTGTAGATAGGGTTTGTACAAGTCGAGATAGCATTTCCTGTTGTTTTCCAAAAGAAAAACTGGTTTCGGCACTCAGAAAATAATAATGGACTTTTCATGCAAATAAATTAAAAACTTATTTCATCAACATTGTTCACCATTCCAATGTATACAAGTGCGCATAGTATGGGCTCGTTCCGACAAACTACGTCATGATTAGGGTCATGACTTAGCTCATTTTCCTAGAAAGTCTTATATCTTCGTATGTGGTAGCTCATTTTGGCTAAGGATTTATTCAGAATAACTGTCATATTCTAAGTTTGTTGTTTTTTCAAATTTGACCCGGTTCCACCTAAATCAGCGTGAAATCATATAAAATATGAATTCCAGAAAGCTAGCATCATGTGAAGGTATGTGAACTATCATATAAAAATGGTAATACTATTTTTCTAGATAGGATTTGCACAAATTCAGATTACGCTCGTTGTAGCAGCCTCACAGAAAAACCTGGGTTTGGCACTTAGAAAGGGGAAAAAGGATTTTTCGTTTGTCAACATATATTGTTCGCCATTCCAAGTGTATATGCGTGCGAATAATAAGGGCTCATTCATAAACTATGAGATAGTTAAAGTCATGATCATTTGTCGTGAAAGCCAAGTAACATTAGTACAAGGTAGCTCATTTTTGTGTAGATTTTTTTTAGAATAAATGTCATATTCCAAGCAATGTTCAAGAAATTAATAACCATTAACTTATCGGCCAACCTCAAAATGGAGATCTATCGACTTATTTTTTTTGTAAATCCTAATTTTCGGGAATCAATTTTCTATAATAAGCGATGTACAAAAAAAAATATTGGAGCATTGAATAGAAGTATTACCTTAATTCCTTGCATTGAAATCAATATAGATGGAAAATTTGAGCTAATGCATAGTTTTGCAAGACTATAGGACGAAAATATCGATTGCCAAACCAAATTTCACTGAAACTCGGCCAAAATATCGGCGGTCAGACCGAAAATCGATCGAAAATCGGTGCCAACGATAAATCAACCGGTATGCCAAAATCTTATTGGTTACCACCCGATTCACGATAAATCGAGCGATAAATTGGTACTCAGCCGATTTTTTAAATAGTGATTCCAAGTGTTATTTCCCCATAGCAAGGTCACATAAATTACAATGTGTGAATGTTTTTTTTTTTGAATAAGTTGTGCTCAAATTGGAACTCATATGTAATGACTCAATGCGAGAACGGGTGCTTCGAGCACACCAGAGGGAATATTGCGACACCAACATCATAAATCCATTGAAATGACACAATATGCACCTAAAATAATTTTTGCAAAAAACAAGAACAAGGAAAAGATGACTCGTAATTCAAATTTGGCCTAATTTCAGCTAAAATGGAAGGAAACCGTATAAATGATGATAAATTCCTAGAAAGCTAGTATCAGCAAGGTATGTGGACCATCATATAAAAACATTCTACTAGGATAGCGCTTGCACAAGTATATATTTCGCTTCTAGTAGCTGCTTCACAAGCAAACCCGGTTTTAGCACTGAGAAAATGAAAAATGGATTTTCTGTCAATTGAAAACTTCCTTCGTCAACACTGCTTGCCATTCCAAGGTACATGCTTGCTCATAACATGGGCTTGTTCCGACAAACTATTTCATGGTTAAGGTTATGACCTAACACATTTGCCCCGAAAGCGATGCATCTTCATACATGGTAGCCCATTTCTGTAAAGGGTTTTCAGAATAACTTGTGTATTCCAAGTTTTTTTACTTTTTTCCCACCGCAGCTAGGTCAGACATAAAATGAGAATGTGCGAAGGTTTTCCATTTTCTGATTTTTTAATCAATATTATTTGAAATGGCGCGATGCCCCTCCGTTATAATTTTATGCACTTTATAATGAATTATACAATAAAATAGAGAAAACAAAGGAAAGGGGAAAAGGTAGGTAGGGATTTCATGAGTGTTGCAACGTCAGATGGGACTGCGGTTGCCACATGTCTCTCCGGTTTCGCCGAATATATGCGCTTTGTGAAGTGTATTTTAGGTTTTTTTGCTGAGCATTTTTTTTAAATCTTTGCCAATGGTATTTGTTTGACAAGTGTTTTCTGGAACATTGCCGAGTGTATTTTGTTTGCAAAGAGGCATATATACTAAGCAAAAAAATTAATTATCCTGTAGTGTATGGTCGACCGTTAGAGCATCCCCACTCGTTGGCGCTCCCCACGCCCAAATCCGGCGAATTTTTCGTCCGGATTGGAGGAAGATTTGGCGTGGGGAGTAGTAGTTTCCCAGCCGCGTGCCCAGGCGAAGTCGACGAGGCGAATTTGAAAAACGGAAACTTGACAAACTACGGCTAAAAACGGGTGAATATAGACTAAATTTAATGATATTTATCATATAACGGGCGGAGTTCATATATAGAGGCCGAATTCGACTATATTTCGAATTCGGCTAGGGGAATTCAAATGCTAATTCTAAAACACGGCGATCTACATGCCTAAATGGCGGTAGAACACCGTGTAGTCGCCGTCGTCGTCGGAGCCGTCGTCCTTCGGCTGCGCGGCCTGGCTGCTGCTGCCCTGGCCGGCGTCTCCCCACCACCCCGGGGATGGCTTGTACATGTCGTCGTCGGAGGACTCGAGGTCGACGACGGGGACAACGACGCCGGAAGGAGGTGTCGCGGGACGGCGGAAGCGCGCGGCATCGTCGTTGGCGGTTGTGGCGCCGCGGGCGGCGCGGGCGGCGCGGGCGGCGCGTTGGTGGGCGGCCGGTCCAGCCGCCGCTGCTGCTCCTCCTCCCGCGCTCCGGCCGCGCTGGCCCATTCCAGCGCGGCCCTCCTCGCGCCTCCCCCTGGTCCTCAGCGACCTGGCGCCCTCCGCCGTCCTCCTCCGCGCTTCGCCTCCTCCTCGGCGAGCTGAGTGCGGCGGCCTCTTTCGTCCTCTTCCGGCCGCTCTGCGGCGCGGAAGGCTGGTCGCGGATGACGAGGGCGCCGCTGCTGCGCCCTCTGGTCGGCGGCGGAGACGCCGCTCCGTCTTGACGCGCACCGGCGTCGAAGGCGACGTCGCCTCCTCTTCACCGGCGCCAAGGATGACCTCGGCGCCGATCCGGAAGACGACGAGCTGGCAGCCATGCGCCGTGGCTGCCAGACGCCCGGCGGCGGCTCGCCGACGCCCTCGAGCGGGCATCGTCGCACCGGGATGTTGCCGCCTTGGATGTGCTCGATGACGGCCTCGAGGCTCCGGCCCGGCGCGCTCCACCAACGTTTGCGGCCCGCCGAGTTGTTGCGCGGAGGCGGAGGCGGCGGGCCGTCGCGCGCAGCTCCCGCTCCCACCGGCGCAAATACGAGTTCCACGCCGTGTAGTTGTCGGGGTGGTGGCGTGGCTCGGCGCGTTCCTCGTCCGTCATTTTCATCCGCGCCTCCTCGATCTCGATGTCGAGGAGGTTGCCCCGAGGCGGCGGCGGGATTGGCACGCCGCCACGGCTCAGCCGCCAGGCCTCGTGTCCGGCGGGCAGGGGTACCCCGCCTGGTGGAGGAGGTGCCCTCCCACGCGTGGAGCGAGCGGCGGGGGAAGCCGTTGTTGGCTGCGCCGTCGTCGTCGGAGAACGCCATCGTCGGAGATGTAGAGGGAGAGTGGAGGGAGAGTGGATCACGGGGTACACCTCGCGGCGAGCGGAGCGGCGTATATATGTGCGGCTGGCGCGGGGGATTAAAATGCCGCGTGGAGTGCGACGCGTCCGCGGCGAGCTGACCGGCGGCAGCCTTTAGTGCGCGCGGAAGACGATGCGTGCGGAAGACGACGACATTAACTCGCCGCGTGGACGGCGAATGCAGACCGGCGGCAGGCTTTTACAGCGCGGAAGACGATGCGATGAGGACGACGATCGGTTTCTCTCGCCGACAAGTTGGGGCCACCAGACGCGCGGGAAGGTTCCTCGGTATTTCGCTGCTTTCGTCCGAGTCCCCGAGCGCTCCCGGGGGCCGGGGATCGTGGGATCGCCGGATGAAACTAGGCCCAATTCCGGACGAAAACGAGGAACCGGGGCGCGACTGGGCCGATTTACGCCGTCCGGATGTAAAAAACGCTCGCCGGGGGCCTGTTCGGGGGGACGAGTGGAGATGCTCTTACTAACATGGTTCATCCCACACACGTCCTTTCCCTTCATGTTTCCGATTGTGCAAAGTGTGTTTCATGGGGTGTCCTAACATAAATCGACAAACTTTGGCAAGCTAACCCTATAAAGCCTCCATAAGAACATACTCATTGAATTTGGAGCATGTGCAAGCTACAAAGTATGCCACTTGATCGAATTATTATTCAAAAAAAGTAGTTTTTTGAGACACGGCATCAGAGGCCAGAGGATATCATCACTGATGCATCAGGTACTCGCCTGATAGACAAAGTTAACATGAGATAGAAACCGATTAAGAGCTTACTAGATATAATTCATCTTTAATTAATATTAATAGATTCACTTTACCGAAAAAAGTTCTAAAGCAAGATTCTGCATCAAACATAGTGCTAAATTATACAGACCGGACCCGAAGTCATGAACAACTAACGTCTGAACTTGAGCAGAGAAACTTAAGCAGTGATAATTAAGAAAAGCATGCAAAATTTCCAACATGTTTTCGACAATAACGCCATTGCCAACCGGTCGTTACTGAGCATTGGACCCTATCCACCATAACTTCATCGATTATTTCCCTGCCTGCAACGGAGAAGAAAACTATGATCATCTTTGGTCTGTCAGGCTGAAGGAACAGCGGAAGAAACATTCTAATCGGTGCACAAATTGAATTGAATTAACTTCACCTCTTAAGAAGTTAACTTTAGCTCTTGTTCCTCATTTCAACTCATAGATGGAGTTGCTGCAGCTCTTCACTCACGTCATTGTCAGTCTCCTTTGCAGAACCTTCAAAACAGAGTCAATTATGTTTGTAGAAGCATACAGCCCACCATTTGATCATCTACTTATTCTATAAATATAACAAACTGGTGAGGTCTAATACTCCTAGATGATTCAGGATGCCTACTGAACATTATACGCCCTCGCCGCGTTTTATGATGAAACAAAAACATCACGATGGCTAGCAGCCTAAATGCAACAAACAAAGGAAGATACTAGAATTTAAGAAGCCTAACTCTTACTTACAGAATCCAGTGATAATTTAAATTTGAACAGTAGTCAAATCAATTAGAAATTTGCATAGATATAATGGAGGACCACAGAATGTCTTGACAAACAAAACATGTCTTCAAGGAACTGCGTAAAATCCACACACAGAATACCTTATGGTAATTCAATTCAGTACACTTGCAGAGGCTGAGGTATGCCCCCGTTTCGAAAAAATAACTTTGATACGCTTGCTCTATATAATACATATGTCTAACATCTGTTTACTAGGCAGATTGATGACTTGCGTATATACCTTTGTCAGATCATGAAACATACTAGTATGCCTTAAAATGAAACACAATGATGTTGGATTCCTGATGAAAATTTCCATCAAAAATATGTGTGCCTATAATTAACTTTAACAGATAGTAGCATCCCTGAAAACTTTAAAAAGGTCCACATCTTCAATGTTGAAGCTGCAACTTATAACTACAGCGACCCCATAATAACCATGGAACGGATACCATATGAAAATTCACTAATGTTGCATAGAGTTTTGCAAAATATTATTGGAGTACTTAAGTTGAGACAAGTATCCTAGGTTAGAAATCACTGGAAGTGTCAGGCCTAACAGCAAGCAAATTAGTTGGCCTCAAATAAAAAGTTATCACTCATCATACTTGAATGAGAAACCATTATAACCATAGAGTACATGGGTAGTCATCATCAACCGTAGCACTAGAAGTACTAATAACTTCAAAGAACTACAGAAATGGGCAATTCAAATGTCCTTGCCATACTTAATTAAACCGTAGATGGGCTACATTGTTAAATACAGTGAATTAAAAGTATAGCAAATGTCATGTGCATTGAAACTGTGTAGACGTCAATTAAGCCTTTTAATAGAAACAAGAAAGAAAAAAGAAACAATACATTTAGCAGTAAGGCATCTTATTAATTATGTCGCCGAAGATAATGAAGCCTAAAATGTATGTATGCTCTGCTCATATTTCGGTGGAATATTTAAGCAGCACTAGATCAGCTCTAGTAAGTAGTAAGTCATGCATCTCACACATTTAAGATCGTATATATGCACAATTAAAGAGAAGTGTTTTCCTCTAAATGCCCCATTTTTAAGCGACTCACACTTATTATCATAAACCCTCCTAGCAGCATCACTAAGAAAGAGGTAATTAAGCACAGCCTGAAATTCCAAAATTTGCACCCAGTGTCTCTCACAGCAGACAAATGACCTCAAACAGCATATAACTCCACCACAATGTCAGACAGAAACACATAATGTCGGATCACTAACAAGGATAGTAACAAAGATCTAGAAACAGGGCAAACGGTTACCTGCGCAGAGAGCCCGTGGCAGCTGCCAAGCATGAACGAAACGGGTGGCGACGAGTTCCCTGGGCGGCTCAACCAGGTGGTAGATCTCGCACTCCACAACCTTGCGAGCACGCACGTCGACGCCGAACAGGTACTTGTCGAGGAAGAAGTAGACAACGTCGGGGTTGGTGGGGTGGATGAGCGCGAGCACCGGGACCTTCCTTGGCAGACCAGTGGCCTTGTAGCTGGCGTCGTCGCAGATCTCCGCAAAGGTGGCCTCGTACTCAAGCGTCCACTCCGTGGAGTCCGGGTCGGCGAGCGTCCACACGCTGATCTGCGCAGGGCCGCGGGTTCTACGGTACATGTCGACGAACCTGAGCTTGCCGGCACTGACACCCACGCAGCGGTACTTGTCGAGCTCTCCCCAGGCTTCCCTGCACCTGAGCGCCTTGCCCGGCGGCAGCGGGACGACCCTGAGCACCGGTTCGTCCTGGAAGGGGTCGCAGGTGAGGAGGCACCAGGAGAGGTCCACCCACCAGGCCCTCCCGTAGTAGGAGACGACGCCGTTGGGGGCCAACATCCGGTGCGGGAGCGGGTAGCGGACGGACTTGCTGACCCACTCTCCGACATCTGACGAGAAGCGCAGGAGGCTGGCAGTGTCGCCGCCGAGGATGGGCTGGAGCTCGACGACCATGTAGTGGCCGCCACCCCCCGGGGAGGGGACGAGGCCGAGGTGGCCCACGTGCAGGATGAGCTCGGGTTTGGGGAGCGGGAGGGAGGCGGCGGTCGTGGCGTCGAGGATGAAGTAGCCCGGGACGGTCGGGCGCCAGCCGAACTGGCGGCGCCTGGGGGTGTCGATGACGGTGGGGCCCGTGGCGGGGCCCTGGTCGGCTTTGAGGAGGATGAGGCCGGAGGCGTCGACGGCGACGACGGACGGGAAGTTGTGAGGGGTGGTGCGGCCGGGGAAGATGCGCGGGGGGATGGTGAGGATCGCGACGCGCGGGGGCGCCTTGAGCGCGAGGGAGAGGTCGGTGCCCGGAGGGAGGTCGTCGGCGGTGTCGGCCGTCGTCACCCGCGGCACGGTGCCGAGGATGACCCACGACGGCGACGCGGCGGACGCCATCAAGGCCCGCCGGCTCGGTGTGGTGGCTAGCGCGTGCGCTTGCGGCGTTGGTGGCTTGGTGCCGTAGGTGCTGGGGTCTAGGGTTTTAAGGTGGCGAGCAAAGCAGAGGAAAGCGGCCGGCGAGTGGAGTGGACGGCTCGTCCGGCCGCGCGGCGAGGTGTGCCCGGCTGTTGCAGCAGGAGCGCAGCCTTGGACCGCATCCAAAGATCGAAAGTGTGCCTTTTTTCTGTTCGTCGGCTAGTTGATGCAGCACACAAGAGGCCAGAGAGGAATGGAGCGTGTTTGACTGAAGCTTGATCGACAACTTTTGCCACCCATCTTTTGAGATTGCCGTTCCGGTGAAACGAAGCAGAGCAGGTCGGCCTTGGAGCTGGCAGAGGAAGAGCCGAATCATGCATGGAGACAGGAACATTGGCACCGTAAAATACTACTAGAATACGCGGTCAGGTAAAGCATGTCGTGTATCTACTGCACCATGTACACATGAAAATATTTGAGTCACACGTCTGGTTGTTGTTGATTTGCACGGATGAATGTAAGAGCATTTCCACCCGTGCCCCTAAATAGTAGCTGGCAGCACACATGCCGACTATGTTTCGGGTTGTCGCGCCGGTCAAAAAATTCCGAACACCCACCCCGGTACTCCCCCATAGCCGCTTCCGATAGAAAAAAGATCACAGAATTTGGGGCTCCCAGTGGAGATGCTCTTAGGAGAATATACAATCACAGAAATGATTTGCAAGTTACAACTTCCACATTTACATGTGTATCTGTATTATGTAATTCTCCTTGTTAAACGATAGACATAGAAGTTGTTATACGGTTTGTAAAATATCGGTGAATTATAAATCAATCTGCAGATTTTTCTTGTAGATCAAGACTTGTAACAAACCTGGTATTTAGGGCCGGAGGGAGTACTAACATTGTTTGTTTCGTGTTATACCATTCAACAATTGTGACAGCCTCGATGACTTCAAGCTAATGTATGTAGCCATTTGGAGGTTTGGACCTCAATTTGAGCCCGCTTCTAAACATGACGTTTAGGAAACTTTGGAAAGTGAGGAGCATGCAAGAGCGAAGAGTTTGCGGTACAAATGTGATGCTGGAAGATGAAGAATGGTTGTTCCATTACGATTGATGCTTGGTCAAATAGGAAGAGGATAAGCACACTGAATTAGTGCACAAATTCTGCTAATGGATCAAGTTTTATCATGTTAAAGGAGATGGCGGTTGTATCAAACACAAGAGAAGTAATTTTTCAACTATTGGATGAAGCAATTGAAGAAATAGGCTTTGAAAATGTGGTGCAAGTAGTGACCGACAATGCCTCCAACAATATGGGAGCAAATAGGCTATTGTCGGAGAAGAGGCCCAATATGTTTTGGTGCTCTTGTGCGACACACACCATTAACTTAATGCTGCAAGGAATTGACAACCTTCCAAGATTCATGAAGGTACTTGACAAAACAAAAGCATTCACGGGTAAAATTAAATGGAAGGGGCTGAAAAAAGGCAAGTATCCCGCAGTATCACGGGTAAAAGAAAACAAGATATCGCAAGTTTCTTGTACAGAGAGACTGACATTAGTGATCCATCAGCCATCACCATCCCTCAACGTTTAAAAGGTAAAATCAGACGAAAGGGACAAAAAAGGCAAGTATCCCGCAATATCACGGATAAAAAAATAATCGAGATATCACACCTTTCTTGTAGTATATTGAGGCTGACATGTGGGACCCATCAACCAAGAGTGTCCCTCAAAGTTTAAAAGGTAAATTCAAATGGAAGGGATCGAAAAAATACAAGTTTCTGCAATATCTCGGGTTAAAAATAATCGACATATCACACGTTTCTTGTACATACCGGCTGACATTGGGGACTCATTAGCTAGCAGTGGAAAAAATCCAAGAAAGAAAACAATTATCATTCAGAGAGGATGACATGAGGAACCCATTTTGCAGCAGCGTCCTCAACGTTAAAAAGGCAGCAGGGAATCCAAAGAAAAAACCAAGTAGCCAGAAATTACGGGTGAAAAAAAAATCTAAGAAATGAAAGGTTTATCATTCAGAGAGGATAACATATGGGACCCACGAGCCAGCAGCGTCCTCCTTAATGTTTCAAAGGTGGCAGGAGATCCAAATAAAAAAAGCAAGTAGCCCGAAATTAGGGGTCAAAAATAAATCCAAAACATTTATAGTTCTGAGAGGCTGACATATGGGACCGATCTGCCAGCAGCATCCTCAACGTTAACAAGGCGGCAGGGGATCAAAATAATAAAAGCAAAGTAGCCAGAAATCAGGTGTCAAAAATAAATCCAAGAAAGGGAACGTTTATTGAACAGAGAAGCTGACATGTGGGACCCATCTTGCAGCAGCGGCCTCAACATTTATTGTTCAGAGAGGCTGACATGTGGGACCCATGAGCCAGCAGCGTCCTTAACGTTAACCAGGAGGCAGGGGATCGAAATAAAAAGGCAAGTAGCCAGAAGTCAGGGATTAAAAATAAATTAAAGAAAGGGAATGTTTATAGTTCAGATGTGCTGACATGTGGGACTGCTGCCAGCAGCGTTAACCAGGCGGAAGGGATCGAAATAAAAAGACAAGTAGCGAGAAATCAGGGGTAAAAATAAATCTAAGAAAGGCAACATTTATAGTTAATAGAGGCTGACACGTGAGACCGATCTGCCAACACTGTCCTCAACATTAACAAGGCGGCAGGGGATCGAAAGAAAAAAGCAAATAGCCAGAAATCGGGGGTTAAAATAAATCCAAGAAAGGCAACTTTTATTGTTCATATAGGCTGGCATGTGGGACCGATCTTCCAGCAGCGTCCTCAACGTTAACAAGGTGGCAGGAGATCGAAAGAAAAAGACAAGTGACCAAATAACAGGTGCCAAAAATAATCCAACAAAGGAAACTTTTATTATACATAGAGGATGACATATGGGTCCTATTTTACAGGAGCGTCCACAACGTTTCAGAAAGCGGTACATGATCGAAAGAAAAAGTAACTTGTTAAAATTAGAGGGTCAAAAAATCAAGAAAATAAACATTTATCGTTCAGAGAGGATGACATGCGGGACCCATGAGACAGCATCGTAAACGGATCGATCGAAGAACATGAACGAGAGGGCGCGATCGAAAGAAAACAGCGCTAGACGTGAACCATGAGCCAAGATAGCTCCAAAATTTGATGCTTTTTACTACGGATTTTCCACCACCTATCTATTGGTTTCATTGGGTTTTCATTTGATTTTGTGTTTCAACTAACGCTAATATCGCAATCTAGGCGAAATCTTGCTTTTGAATTATGTATTTCAGGAAAATATCATATCTGGAGGATCCGAGGACATTTATGAGCTAATTGCATTGAAATAAAGACATTTCCTTTTGAGGCCAAATCCATCCTAGCGGCCAAGGAGCTTTAACGGGCATCGGTACGGGTGGAGGTGACCGTACCACCCGCCCGTACAAGCCGGCGCCGCCTTCCTCTTATCAAACTAAACCCTTTCCGTGAGGGTGAGACGACGAAAAACACAACACAACAGCCACCATTCGCACCAAAACAGAAGAGATCAGATCTGAAGAAGGAGAAGACCATACTCGACTCCACCGAAGATCAATCTCATCAAGATCACCACCTCATCCACTACACCCCACTTATACTGAGAGAGAGAGATTCATACTTGTAAGATTAGGAATTGAAAACTCTATTCCATCTTGGTTTGTATTTGATTTGATCTTCAACTATTGTGGCTTGCTACGGTAATATTAAGATAAACTCCATTTACTTTGCTATGATATCATTATGTTATTCTCCTCTCATGTGTGAGTAGATCCCATTGGCGTGAGAGATGTAGGGGATTGGTGAGATGTGATGTGTCAGTTTTATTCCATCCATTTGTGAAGTTATGATTAAGATGATTATATATGAGTATGAATGTTTACGTTCACCTAATGTTGTTATCTAATTTAAGGGCCCAGATAGCATGATCTCAAGAACTCAGAAACATAAACTTTTTTGCTAGTGAATCTGTGACCCCCGAGTGACACGGCTGATATCAAAGAGGATCCAGCAATACTCGAGGAAACACAAGGAACCACCGAGCTTAAATCTTTACTCCTATTTAACCACCTTAATAGATGGGCTGACCATGTCTTTGGTAACAGGCAGAATGATTATTGGAGGAAGATGAAATCTACCAAGAGGAGTATTTCTCTCTTATGGATTGCTTGCCTTCTCAGATATAAATAGGAAGAATCATATTCACTTATCACATTTATTACACTAGGCACATTCACTATCGCCATGAACCGAATCAACCCGCGCCTATCTTTCCACCTGCAGAAACTCGTTTATTTCTTATTAGTTGTTTACTTTTATGCACTTTACTTTATTGCATTATCAATACTCCAAAATTCTATCATTTACGCTCACCACTTTTCATTTTAATTCTTGTAGTCAATTCACCTAAGACTTCTGACACATTGGGTGTGACAGAAACACCACAAATAAACATTCTCCTACGCTCCTTGTTGGGATACGGCATAAAAACTGGAAATTATACTTCCACGAAAATATGCACTAATGACCTTGTGTTCTTGCAGGCCATCAAGCTATTTTCTGGCGTGGCGCTGTTGCTGGGAAGCTAAGCGTTGGGTGTTTGTTTCTTCACACTTGTAAGTTTGATGATCTCTATTGAGCACAGAGGTTCCACACGCTCAGGTAGAGTTTATCTACCAAAATTTATTGATCGAGTACCATACTCTAGACGTCTAGAATTTATCCAAAATCTAGCTAATTTGCGTGTTGTAGACGTAAACAGTTTAAGTACCATGATGGAAAATTTATCCATCACAGCTAAGGCAGTAGGGCCTAGCAAAACTTTAGGGAAATATGTGACTCCTTCAACTTTAGTTGCAAAAGATTCTATTGTTTATCCTGATGTTAAGGGCATTGAGTATGAGATAGATCCTAAGTTACTAATTATGATGCAAGATAATGCCTTTTCAGGATAAGAACACGAAGATCCAAGTGTTCACTTAACTAGAGTGAATGATATATGTGAGGTAGTTGGAACTAAGAATTTGCCAAAAGATTTCTTACTTCTTAAACAATTCCGTTGGTCCTTGAAGGACAAGGCATTTCAATGGTTGCAAGCCTTACCAAGATATACTATTGCTAGCTGGAAAGATTGTGTTAAAGAATTTATGAATAGATTTAATCCTTTCTATATATAATACTATGCAGGTTAAAAGGGAGATTACTAATTTCTTCTAGTATATTTTAGAGAGAGCTTTGCTCAAGCTTGGGGAAGATTCTCTAGATTACTTATGAGGCTTCCCAACCACGGTTTCATGGACCATGTTATCTCTTGCAATATTTTTATGGTGGTCTTAATGATGAATCTAAAAAAATGGTTGATCCATGTGCATGAGGAACTCTAAATTCATTAACCTCTATAAGGAGGCGGTAAAACTTTTCGCCGATAAAGATTATAATGATGAGCAATACAATCCTTTAGGTAAGATTGAATCAAAGAAAGGTATGCTCTTTATAACCCCTGAACTTATGCCCGCTGTTAAAAAGTCAATGGAAGAGAAAGGTATAGCAACTAAGCTAGCAATTGAAAGCAAGACTAATGAACTACATGCTATGGTAGTTGAGAATGATCTTGACATAGAAATGAAATTTTTTGGTATCAACAAACTGAATTTAAAAAGCTAATATTTAGACAACTAACGCTCCACAAGAGTGATATAAATGCTTTAGCAGGAACACTAGAAGATTTGAGTCACACAACTAAGCACTTAAGTAAACATCTTGACATGGTCTAAGTACAATGTGACCAAATAGCTAAAGCTCAAGCTTTGATTTTAAGTCAAAAAGATTTTAATACAGCTATTTCTACTAATGATGTTACAAGACGAGGTACAGAAATGCAGGAACCTATAGGTCCAGTGAGGTATCAAGAAGAACAGGCTCGCAAAGCCAAAGAGCTAGAAAGAATGAGCCAATAGGAGAAAGACCTCGTTGATCCGCAAGATGATATTGACCTTGAACAACGAAGAAAGAAGAAAAGAAGCCTCGAAAGAGAATCTAGAAGAAGATACTGAAAACCAACACGAGGTGTATGATTCTGATGCTGAGATGGCAGACCCTAGAGAAGAAGAGGTGGTAAGCCGAGAAAAAGGAAGAAGAAGAAGAAGAAATAATATCAAAGCAAAGGAAACTAGAGAAGCAGAAGGCCAAGCAGAAGCCAAAAGCAAAGGAACCGGAGCCAACACCAAAGGTAAAACCAAAGGTACCTACTAAGGATCTTCCTTATCCTGATATAATGAAGGTTGATCATAGTCAACACCTTTATGATGCTTTTGTTGATGCTCTTGGTAAACTTTGTTTAGAACTTCCGTTAGCAGATACTATATTAGTTCCTACATACACTAAATTTCTTCGAGATATTCTTAATAGAAAAAAGAAAGTAACTACAATTGTTGTCGTGATGACTAGCTATGGAGATAAACTCTCAGCTATACTAGGTGATCCTGGCATACCTACCATTACTTGTGCAATAGGAAAACTAGTATACATAATGCTCTTTGTGACCTAGGTGCAGGTGTTAGTGTTATGCCATATGACCTTTATAAAAAACTAGGCCTAGCAGATTATTCTCCTACATCCATTACTTTGAAAATGGCGGATAAGACAACTAAGAATCCTATGGGAATGATAGAAGACGTTTTACTTAGAATTGTTAAACTTGTCATACCCACTGACTTCATAATCCTAGATATGCCTCATGATGATAAATTATCCATTGCATTAGGGAGACCATTTTTGAGTACTGCAGGAGCAAATGTTGATTGCAATGGGGGGAAGATCGTGTTCAATATTTATGATGATCAGATTACTTGATACTTCACTAAGAAGTTAGAAGAGGAAAAGTATGTGCCACCTGGTAAGTGCACCCAAGAGGTAAATGTTTTTATAGTGGACGACTTATAGGAGGTTCCACTCATCGAAAATATACTTAAAGCAATGGGTGAGCCTTTAATAAAAAGCTTGATGGGAGTCAACCCGTATTTTTCTTTCATCACAATTTAAATTTCTTATAGTATTTTGATTATTCCTTTCTAGACATTAGGATTTTGTTAATAAATTCTACTTACTTTTTTATGATCTGCAGAAGCTCTCGATGAAAAAGTCTAAAATGAGAGAGTAGAAAGAAAAGGGAAACAAGATTACTGAAACAGTAGCTTTAACGGACGTCTGTACGGCGGGGTACGACCGTACCATCCACCCGTTCCAGATAAACAACATCCCTCGTGATTATTATCGAAACTCGCTATAACTTTAGCGAACATCGGTATGGGTAAATCCGCCCGTACCGTCTGCCCGTACCAGTTCAGCTCAAAAATTTCGAAAACTCGGCCGAGGAACTAGTGTGTTTAGCAGACATCGGTACAGGGATATACGCCCGTACCGTCCGCCCATACCAGATCCAGGCATGTGATCCTGCATGAACCGATGCATCCAATGGTGGCGACCACCGGTACGGGTGGGTTCGCCCCGTACCATCCGCCTGTACCGCGTGGACGGCTTTGTCAAGGCGTCGGGCTGGCCGAGGAAAACTCCCCAACCAGACATTCTTTCTCTCTTTCTCTCTCTCTCAAAAACTCGAACCCTAATCCCTTAGAATCATCGATTCTTCGCCGATTTCGTTCGTTTGAGTTGGGGATTCTTTACATCGGTATGTTTCTCACCCAATCCATGTATTATTTGCAACAATGAACGGTTGAATCTCTCATATTGGATACCTAGATGAGTTTATAGTTTTTGAAATTTCATGTTGATTCTAGACGTTCGAATTCAAAGTTTGTGCTTGTTATCGTTGTACAATACCATAGAAACCTAATGCCTATACTTTTGCTATGATTTTTTTTGTAGCACAATGAGTTTCAACGGTATGTTCCGTAAGAGCTCGAGAAGTGGAGCAGGTGGCTCGAGCAGCCACCACGACTTGCGAAAGGAGCAGCGGAAGGATAAGCAAGTGCTCGAGACCGACTTCAACAAGGAGTGCAAGCGGCTATCCGTCCGCAAAGTACTCCCGATGAAGTGGGTCGATCAGGAGTTTCTCACCGCCTAAGGCCTCAGTAGTGACTTCGCCACGTTGGTGAGGAACGCCGACATGGAGGTCTTCTCGTCACTCAACTGTGACATGTACAAGCATGCCACACTCGAGTTTCTCGCGACCTTCCACGACGACCTCGCCATCTTAGGACAAGATACTATTGTGAGAATTCGTTGAACAATACACCACATTGCCTTGCTTTTGAGGAGTTTTGTGGTTTCTACGGGTTCTCCACTACTGGAGAGCTCGAGATTACTAAGGAGGTTGCCCAGGAGGCAGCAGAAGCATGGCAACGTATTTCTGTGCACAGGAACTTGAACTATCTGCGGAAGAAGACCGCCACCATCCAGAACCCTACCATTCGCTACTTCTCCACCTCTTGGTGAACTCCATCTTTAGCAAGGGAGATACCGGGGTCATGGCTAACCCCGAGATGAGTGTCATCTGCAACGTGCTCTACACCAACATACATCACAGGATGAACCTTGGCGCCCTTCTCATTTAGCACGTCCGCCGACAGAGGTCGACAAACACATGTGATATCCGTTGTGGTGGGTTAGTTACCAAATTGCTTATGCCCGTAGTCTCACGATGCATTCGGGCAATCAGATCATGGTCAGTAAGTATTTGGATAATAACCATATGGCTAGTACCAAGTTTCTTGGGGTTTACAGGGAGAACCCCTAGTTTCGTGCATATCAGTCTTATTTTGAGGCTAACGGTGAAATGGTCCAATAGTTGTTGCCTTTCTCTGGTGCTTTTGGTCTTCCAGGGAAGAACACTTGGGTGCTTTCGCGGGATGAGTTCCATGGTTTGAGGGTGGCGGGTGGATGAGCACCAACCCCCGGTGGAGATGCTGCTTGGGAGCAGCAAAATGATCAAGCTAAGGATGATGACCAGCAGTGGGGAGACCATGGATGGGATGACTACGGTCAAGCCCATCAATACCAGCAGTACCAGCAACCGCCGCAGTAGCCCTACATGCAGCCACATCCGGGATACGACTACGTCCCGAGGGAGGAGTACGACACCTTGGTGGGTCGCGTCGGCGGCGTGGAGAGCACGTTGCACGACGTGAACGCCAACGTGTTGTCTCTCACCCAGAGCTTCGTCGATTTCTCCACCAGCTTCCAAGCCTACTACCCACCGCCGCAAGGTGGTGGTGGTGGGAAATGATCCAAGTTAGGCTAAACACCTAAGCTTGAGGAGGTTAAGTCCTCCACCTTTGCATTCATATTTTAGTTTATTATTTTCATTTATTTTCTTTTCTTATTATTCGCATGTTTAATTCTTGTTTTGCATGTACAATCAAAAACACAAAAAATAGTTAAAGTTTATTGTTATTCGCATGCTTACTTTTTGGTTTTGCATTTATATTTGAAAACACACAAAAAATTAACTTTCCTGGTTTTAATTTGTGTGAAGCTCTCTTTATATTTTTTTAAAATCTCTTTGGGTTATTCACTTCCAGTGACTTCGTGATGGGAATGAAAGGGAGGAAGACTCGGGTATAAGGCAAGCAAGCGAGATGAGGTATTATTTCTCATCTTCACTCTCGTTGTAATTCCCATTCGTGATCATATGATTATTTGCTTGGTTGCACTCTAGTCTTGCTCCCCACTTAGCTCGTCGTCATATAAATTTCATTCCCATGCTAGTATCAATACTTTGGTTTTGCTTCACAATCATTGAATGAGGTATGAAAAACAACTGCAATTGGATTCAATTCCAATCATTTTTATAACAAGAACAAGCATCTCTTGATGACTTTGGTGCCATGTGTTTGTCTTAAGGCTTTTATCTTGGTAGTGCTCAACCACATGTCTCGATGAATTGATTTGATATCACTCATGATAGGAATTGTTCGATTGAACTGAAATATAATAGTGGATGAGCTATATGCCAAACTTTAATGTTGTGAATCAACGTGAGATATTGCTTTACGCGTGTCAACACTTGAATCAATGCATGATATAGCTTTACGCGTGTCAGCATGTTGTTGTGCACAATCTTGGGACACTAACAACTCCACTAGCCCCATGATTGTCACAACTTTACCAAAGAGTCACTCATGACCCTTGCTTGGAAACTATCATTGGAATCCAATTTATCACTTCAAGGTCTTATCATGAGCTTGTTACTATTAGATGGATTTTATTGAAAGACAATTAGGGGGTTGGGTGTTCGAAAGTCATGATTCTTGATGTGGAGGTCAATGATTTGCTCTAAATTAATTATCTTTTGACTTATGCATGTGCACCCTTAATTTGATCAAATCATTCATTGCTTAAAATTCCAGTTTTACTCTCAATAAGAAGAGAGGCACCAAAACAATGCATTGGCGATCTTAGTCAAACTCTTGACACTTTCTATGGGTTTAGAATTTGTTTTGATTGATGAGCTACACGTGGCTAGGATGCGACATTAGGTGCAACCATTTGAATATCTTATGATCATGTTTGAAGTTGCAAGGTTTTTTAAGATGAATTTAATATTGCCTCGGACTTGTGAGCTCTTCTACTCAAGTTTATTTCTCACTATTATTCTTTTATCACTTTGTCACTCGAGGGCGAGTAACAACTAAGCTTGGGGATGTTGATAGCTCCAAATTTCGATGCTTTTTACGACGGATCTTCCATCACCTATCTATTGGTTTCATTGGATTTTCATTGGATTTTGTGTTTCAACTAACACTAATATCGCAATCCAGGTGAAACCTTGCTTTTGAATTATGTATTTCAGGAAACCATCATATCTGGAGGATCCGAGGACATTTATGGGCTAATTGCAATGAAATAAAGACATTTCCTTTTGAGGCCAAATCCATCCTGACAACCCGGGAGCTTTAACGGGCATCGGTACGAGCGGAGGTGACCATACCACCCGCCCGTACTAGCTGGCGCCGCCTTCCTCTTATCAAACCAAAACCTTTCCGTGAAGGCGAGACGACAAAAAACACAACACAACAACCACCATTCGCACCAGAACATAAGAGATCATATCAAAAGAAGGAGAAGACCATCCTCGACTCCACTGAAGATCAATCTCATCAGGATCACCACCTCATCCACTACACCCACGTACTTGTACTGAGAGAGATATATTCATACTTGTAAGATTAGGGATCGAAACCTCTATTCCATCTTGGTTTGTATTTGATTTGATTTTCAACTATTGTGGCTTGCTACGGTAATATCAAGATGAACTCCATTTACTTTGATATGATATCATTATGTTATTCTCCTCTCATGAGTGAGTAGATCTCATTGGCGTGAGAGATGCAGGGGATTGGTGACATGTGATGTGCCAATTTTATTCCACCCATTTGTGAAGTTATGATTAAGATGATTATATATGAGTATGAATGTTTAGGTGCACCTAATGCTGTTATCTAAGTTAAGGGCCTAGATAGCATGATCTCAAGAACTCATAAACATGAACTTGTTTTCCAGTGAATCGGCGACCCCCGAGTGACACGGCCGATATCAAAGAGGATCGAGCAATACTCAAGGAATCACAAGGAACCACCGAGTTTAAAGCTTTACTCCAGTTTAACTACCTTAATAGATGCGCTGACCATGGCTTTGGTAACAGACAGAAGGATTATTGGAGGAAGATGAAATCTACCAAGAGGAGTCTTTCTCTCTTATGGGTTGCTTGCCTTCTCAGATATAATTAAATAGGAAGAATCATATTCACTTATCACATATATTCCACTAGGCACATTCACTATCTCTATGAACCGAATCACCCCGTGCCTATCTTTCCACCTGCAGAAACCCGTTTATTTCTTATTAGATGTTTACTTTTATGCACTTTACTTCATTGTATTATCAATACTTGAAAATCCTATCATTTACACTCATCACTTTCCATTTCAATTCTTGTAGTCAATTCACCTAAGACTTGTGACACCTTGGGTGTGACAGAAACACCGCAGATAAACATCCTCCTACGCTCCTTATTGGGATACGATATAAAAATCGAAAATAATACTTCCACAAAAATATGCACGAATGACCCTATGTTCTTGCAGGCCATCAGCCAACAAGTAATTTTCTGCAAGTGATCTCTTCTACAGAACAACAGAAAACTAATCCATTCCTGGTGAATTATGTAACCACTTACAGTAGCGCAATACTACTAATCATAAGCAATATGTGGAATTTAAGAGATCCTATAGTCAAGGAGATTTGTTTATATTTATCAGGGCATCATAATTTAACAGGTGATACAGTCAAGGTAACATTTTAAAAAGTAATGTAGGCCAGAAGAACATCAAAAGTAATGTAGGCATCACAACTAACGTTTGGCATGGTTTTTACATATGAAATACAACCTTCTTCCCTCTCTTTGGTAACCAACGACTTCTCTCCTCTCTTTTGGCTCCGGAAATTTATGTGTCTTTGAGAGTGAGAATGGAAGATTGATTAGTAATCATCAACCAATATTCTGGAGAACAACACAAAAATAACACATTCCTGCTGAATAATGTAACCTCTTATAGTAGCGCAATACTACTAATCATAAGAAGTATGTGGAATTTAATAGATGATACAGTTAAGGAGATATGTTATATATTTATCAGCGCATCATAATTCAAATTACCAACCCATTCCATGGCACTTGCATCACTTTCATACATAATTTGTTAGTATATGAAAGGTTCCCTCCTCTGCGATGCAAATCATTTAGTGGGCTCGTGGTTTCATTGGTTGGCATGAATAACCTTCAAATCAGAAAACGGTACGCTGATGTTCAAATTCTTGCGAGAAAGAAGATCATGACATCACAGTCGTTTACACTTGATATATCCACTGTATAATTTAAGCGTGTTTTAAAATGTATTCCCTCCATCTTGATTCTTGAATCTATCATCCCAAGTTAATTGGGTATAGCATTGACAGTAAAACATTCAAGAAAACATGTGGTGGGTATTCCTTATTCTAAATAGTTCAATTTGTATAGTGAGCAACCTAGAATGTTAGGAAATAGAAAAAGGAAAAATAAAACGATGCAAATCGTACAACAACATGAATATTGGAAAGGTGTAATGTTTGGAAAATTTCATGAGTTGGTGGATGAGAATTATTCACCTGCTCCACTGTGGGTGTGATTTTTTTGTAGTGTTGTATAGTGGTTTGGGCCTGGCCTCGTGTGTTTGTAGGCAGCTGCATGTGGCGGCCAAAAGCAGCGGAGAAGAAACACTAATAGCTCCAGGTCTTCTTGAGTCCATGCCAGGGAGATATTTATTTCAACATGTTAAGGTTAGCGAGTGAGCACCACGACACAAGCTGACAAATAACAAAGGGATATACAGATACTTCTCGTTTTTTCGGTTGAGCATAGATTTTAAAATCAATAGTGTATAAGAAGATTACAAAGGAAAGCTATTTACAAACCTTCCATTAGATTCCTAAGGACGTGGACGATGTTAGGCACCAATATAGAAAATGTAGCATCGTCTCCAATGAGCGAAGTTGTGTCCTAACAATCATCGCTTCATCAAACATCGTCAAAGCTAGAGCGTTTCCTACCGTCTTACGTCTGACGCACTCTAGTTCCGCATATGAGGCACACAAAGCTCTTCCATGTTCGCATGATTCCCCAATGTGCATACCAGCCTTGCTAACAAGGTAAATCATAGAGCATCAATACCTTGAAAAATCTGCAGCAATTAGTAACAGTTAACCTGACCGACCTCCCATATCCACAAGGCATGCTTGGATCCCATGTTCCATATCCACACGGCGTGGTTCAATTCAGAGTACAAAACATGCTTCAATTCGTCCACATCTAGTGACCTAAAATTCAATGCAAGAACACATGGTAAATGGTCTCATTGCTGCTTAGAGAGAGGGATAGATAGGAGGAGGAGGGGAAGGTCGGATCTCGGCATCCATACTACTGCACTTTCTCTCAATTTGTGAAGGACGTCGGGCCTCAATGGCCCCGAGACGTGGATAGTCCAGGGGGAGGTGGTGACAGCCGGATCTGCGCGGTGGTGATGGCGACGGCCAGATCCGGCGGCCGTGGTGAGAAGGAAATGGAGGGGGGTGTGAGTGACGCCGGGTGCGGGGAAGAGGGCCGGCGCGTCGCCCAAGTGTAGCAGAGGAGGCGTGGAGGGTGAGGTGCGGGAGGAGAAGGGGTAGGCACAGGCACACGAGCTTGGCTGATGATGGCGAGCTCGGACGACCGGACATGGAACACGCCAGCGACCTCCGGGTCCTGCGCCATGTTGGGGCTTCCCTGGTCACGCCTGGAGGAGGAAGGAAATCGGCAGGGCGGCTAGGGTTGGATAGCGAGGGATCGCCAGGCGAGAGAAGAGCAGGGGGTGCGGCAAATCATTCTGATGGCCATGGCTGAAGCGCTGATACGCGTAGATGCACACGTCCGTTGGGAACCCCAAGTGGAAGGTATGATGCATATAGAAGCAAGTTTCCCTCAGTATGAAACCAAGGTTATCGAACCAGTAGGAGCCAAGAAGCACGTGAAGGTTGTTGGTGGAGGAGTGTAGTGCGGCGCAACACCAGTGAAACCGGCGCCAACATGGAACCTGCACAACACAATCAAGATACTTTGCCCCAACGTAACAGTGAGGTTGTCAATCTCACCGGCTTGCTGAAAACAAAGGATTAAACGTATCGAGTGGAAGATGGTGTTTGTTTGCAAAGAACAGTAAAGAACAATGATTGCAGTAGAATGTATTCAGATGTAAAAGAATGGACCGGGGTCCACAGTTCACTAGTGGTGTCTCTCCAATAAAATAACCAACATGCTAGGTGAACAAATTACAGGTGGGCAATTGACAAATAAAGATTCAATACATACCAATGATGATTAGTATGAGATTTAATCAGGGCATTAAGACAAAGTACATAGACCGCTATCCAGCATGCATCTATGCCTAAATAATCCACCTTCAGGTTATCATCCGAACCCCTTCCAGTATTAAGTTGTAGGGATTTCTATTTTCGTGCCCTCAGGTCCTTAGTTGTACTCAGTTTTCCCAGCTCCTTAGTTTTTCCTCAGTTTTACCCAAACGTTTGTCTGAAACCCGCAGAAGCAGCTCAGACGGCAGGATTCCCGTTTAGTTGACCGTTCTGTCACGTGTGGGGCCGCGTCGTGTGGGGCGCGTTGTGTGGGCCGCGTCGCGTGGGGCTGGTAGAAAGGGACCGCGTGGGACAGGACGAGAAGCGTTTGGTTGCACGTGAGCAGGAGCTGGGTTCTGTCTCTCTCGGCCCAAAATTGGCATTATTAAGTGCACCTTTTTCCCCTCTTTCTCTCTGTCCTTTTCACCAAATTAGTATAAAATCTAGAGAAGCTTGCATTTCTGACTTTCTTCAATTATTTGTGCCTTTTTGCCCTCGTTGTTTGCCCAATATGGCAGCAAATCTAGTACTCCCTCTGGTCCATATGTATGTAGTTAAATCTAGAAGCAAATCTCCAGGATAATGTACGATAAATTCACAGTCATAGTAAATCAAGAAAACTAAGTACGGCCAACAAAATATAGTAGACTAGGGATAGATAATATGGATAGATAATAGGCTGCATACACAGCAGCCAACATAGTAACAGGTTCTTCACAGCACCATCATACTAAAATAACAACAAGGGATCCCTAGCTAACAACAAAGGGATCCCAACAACAAACTAGGAGGCAGCAGCAGCAGCAGCACACGTCCAGGACTCCGCCTACCCCATCTGCCTCCACTTTGTTGCTCTTGCTCCCCTTGGGAGCCTTGGCTTGAGCGGGGGCATGCCCGGCGGAGATCTCCACCCGCTGCAAGCTGCGGAGGTGCATGCCGAGCGCCCTGTGCTTGGCGCGTAAGGAGTGGACGTTCACCGTCGTGCCGACGTTGGGGAAGGTGTTGCTGATGTTCTCAGCATGCGTGACGAGGCAGTTGAAGTCCGTGGCGCCGAGTCTCCTGGTGCAGAAGGGGCACCTGTAGACCTCCTTGGCGAAGTAGGAGATGTACTGGCCGACCTGCAGCCTCCGCAGCACCTGGCGAGTCTTGACGTCCTCCTCCTCTTCGTCGCTGCCGACGTCGCTGCCAGACATCTGATCCATATCAAACAGAAACTAGTGAATGAGTTGCAACGATGACTAACGTACATGATAACAAAGTTAAGAAAAACAGAGTCAGCCTCAGTTAGAGTGGACATGATTATATATCTACAGGGAAGGTGTTAGCGAACTAAAGCTCATGCACAACAGATTTGTACACAGCAATGGTTCGCTGAACCCTCCCTGTAAAAATTTGTGCCCAACCATTCATCATAGGCAAAGAAACAGATTCTAGATCTGAACTAGATCT
This sequence comes from Lolium multiflorum, assembly GCA_030979885.1. Lineage (NCBI taxonomy): Eukaryota > Viridiplantae > Streptophyta > Magnoliopsida > Poales > Poaceae > Lolium > Lolium multiflorum. The sequence goes on along the minus strand of CM061749.1, from coordinate 120,803,986 downwards.
GAACTTGAACACATTCGAGATTATTTGCAAAATTAAACGGTTGATATCTTTTGATTAGTGCATAAAATAACTGATTGAGATCCCATGATTACTTGCATAAATTAACTGATTGAGATCCAATATTACTTGCATAAATTAACCGAACAGCCGAACCCAAATCTTAAACGAAATCAAGAAGTGATCAAAACAAAATGGAATAAAATCGGCGCAAATATTAGCCCAATACTCATCCATCTACAGATCCATCTACACCAGCAAAAATAGGGTTCAAAAAGGAATGGGGAACAAAAAAGGAAGCAAACCGTAGTTACCTCGTTCCATGGGTCCTCCAGGGAGGTGTCGTAGGGGTTCGGGGGCGGGACGTACGGCACGGGGTCGTAGGGGTCCCATCCCGCCGGGATCTGACTGCCACCGGCGGCAGCAGCCTCCGATGCACCAGCGACGGCGGCGGCGGCGGCGACGTCCGTAGAGGGGACGGCGCCGAAGATGGAGGCGTCGCGCTTCGAGCCTACCTCGACGATGGGATTGGCATTCTCCTTGTCCATCTCTCCGGCGGAGGAAGAGGAAGAGGGAGAGGGAGAGGGTTTTTGCTTTGGAGAAGATGATGGGACGTGAGAGAGTTGGCGATGCGTGAGCGAGTGAGAGTGACAGAGAGAGTGCGAGGAGGCGTCTATAAAGGCGAGGGGTGGTTAATGCGACCCGCGTCCTACGCGTGCACAGGTGCACGTCTGCACGTCTTGCACTTCTGCAACGCGACACGCGTCCACGTTTGCACGTCTCGACTTCTCCACCGCGACCCGCGTCTACGCGTCAACAATTGCACGTGTCCTCGAGTCTAACCCTGGAAATTTAGATATACTCAGGTATACCCTCGAGTCTTATACTAGCATTTTTTGTGTGCTCAATTTTCCCCTCGAGTGCTAATACTGGCTAGTGCAATATACTCAGTTTTACCCTCAAGTGGCTGGTCAACAGAGAGTCAACAAATGGGATTAACTAGTTAAATGAGTCATTTAATGTGCAAAAAATCCGAAAAAGAGTGGCACTTACTCATGGAGTCTTTACCACAAATTGCCACTTCTCAAATCATAGATAAATCATAGATAAATCAAGTTTTACCACAAATTGCCACTTCTCAAATCACCTAGTAGCTATGAAGGTGCATGGTTTTCCACAATAAGCCCTTCCCAAAACAGCTTCCCCCAAATCATACTTTGTCTAAATGAGGCCACAATTCTCACACTGATGTATATTGGTATTGCAAATAGTTTGAGGTAGGTGATGTCTACGTTCCCCCTCCTTTCCTGTAGACAGTGTTGGGCCTCCAAGTGCAGAGGTTTGTAGAACAGCAGCAAGTTTCCCTTAAGTGGATCACCCAAGGTTTATCGAACTCAGGGAGGAAGAGGTCAAAGATATCCCTCTCATGCAACCCTGCAACCACAAAGCAAGAAGTCTCTTGTGTCCCCAACACACCAAATAGGTGCACTAGTTCGGCGAAGAGATAGTGAAATAGGTGGTATGAATATATATGAGCAGTAGCAACGGTGCCAGAAAATAGCTTGCTGGCGTGTAGTAGATGGTGGTAGTATTGCAGCAGTAGTAACACAGTAAAACAGTAAACAAGCAGTAGTAACTCAGCAGTATTTGGGAACAAGGCCTAGGGATTACACTTTCACTAGTGGACACTCTCAACATTGATCACATAACAGAATAGATAAATGCATACTCTACACTTTTGTTGGATGATGAACACATTGCGTAGGATTACACGAACCCTCAATGCCGGAGTTAACAAGCTCCACAATAATGCTCATGTTTAAGTAACCTTAAGTGTAAGATAGATCAAAACGACTAAACCAAGTACTAGCATAGCATGCACACTGTCACCTTCATGCATATGTAGGAGGAATAGATCACATCAATATTATCATAGCAATAGTTAACTTCGCAATCTACAAGAGATCATGATCATAGCATAAACCAAGTACTAACACGGTGCACGCACTGTCACCTTTACACACGTGCAGGAGGAATAAAACTACTTTAATAACACATCACTAGAGTAGCACATAGATAAATTGTGATACAAAACTCATATGAATCTCAATCATGTAAAGCAGCTCATGAGATCATTGTATTGAGGTACATAGGAGAGAGATTAACCACATAGCTACCGGTACAGCCCCGAGCCTCGATGGAGAACTACTCCCTCCTCATGGGAGCAGCAGCGGTGATGAAGATGGCGGTGGAGATGGCAGCGGTGTCGATGGAGAAGCCTTCCGGGGGCACTTCCCCGCTCAGGGTGCCGGAACAGACTCCTGTCCCCCAGATCTTGGCTTCGCGATGACGGCGGCTCTGGAAGGTTCTCGTATCGTGGCTTCCTCCGTAAGGGTTTTTGCAGGGGCTTTATATAGGCGAAGAGGCGGCGGAAGGTCGAAGAGGCGGCGAGGGGGTAAGGCGGCGCGGGCCAACCCTAGCCGCGCCGGCCACCCTCCTGGTGGCCTGTGGCCCCCTCTGGTCCTTCCCGGGTGTTCTGGAAGCTTCGTGGAAAAATAGGAACCTGGGCGTTGATTTCGTCCGATTCCGAGAATATTCCGTTACTAGGATTTCTGAAACCAAAAACAGCAAAACAGGAACGGCACTTCGGCATCTTGTTAATAGGTTAGTTCCAGAAAATGCATAAATATGACATATAATGTGTATAAAACATGTAGATATCATCAATAATGTAGCATGGAACATAAGAAATTATCGATACGTTGGAGACGTATCAGCATCCCCAAGCTTAGTTCTGCTCGTCCCGAGCAGGTAAAACGATAACAAAGATAATTTCTTAAGTGACATGCCATCATAACCTTGATCATACTATTGTAAGCATATGAGATGAATGCAGCGATCAAAACAATGGTAATGACATGAGTAAACAACTGAATCATAAAGCAAAGACTTTTCATGAATAGTACTTCAAGACAAGCATCAATAAGTCTTGCATAAAAGTTAACTCATAAAGCAATAATTTAAAGTATAGGTATTGAAGCAACACAAAGGAAGATTAAGTTTCAGCGGTTGCTTTCAACTTGTAACATGTATATCTCATGGATAATTGTCAACATAGAGTAATATAACAAATGCAATATGCAAGTATGTAGGAATCAATGCACAGTTCACACAAGTGTTTGCTTCTTGAGGTGGAGAGAGATAGGTAAACTGACTCAACATAAAAAGTAAAAGAATGGCCCTTCAAAGAGGAAAGCATCGATTGCTATATTTGTGCTAGAGCTTTTATTTTGAAAACATATAGAGAGCGTAAAAGTAAAGTTTTGAGAGGTGTTTGTTGTTGTCAACGAATGGTAGTGGGCACTCTAACCCCCTTGCCAAACAAACCTTCAAAGAGCGGCTCCCATTTTATTTTATTTTTGGTGGCACTCCTTCCAACCTTTCTTTCACAAACCATGGCTAACCGAATCCTCGGGTGCCTGCCAACAATCTCATACCATGAAGGAGTGCCTTTTTATTTTAGTTTTATTATGATGACACTCCTCCCCACCTTTGCTTTCTCAAGCCATGGCTAACCGAATCCTTCGGGTGCCGTCCAACAATCACATACCATGGAGGAGTGTCTATTTTTGTTAATTAATTTGGGACTGGGAATCCCATTGCCAGCTCTTTTTGCAAAATTATTGGATAAGCGGATGAAGCCACTAGTCCATTGGTGAAAGTTGCCCAACAAGATTGAAAGATAAACACCACATACTTCCTCATGAGCTATAAAACATTGACACAAATAAGAGGTGATAAATTTTGAATTGTTTAAAGGTAGCACTCAAGCAATTTACTTTGGAATGGCAGAGAAATACCATGTAGTAGGTAGGTATGGTGGACACAAATGGCATAGTGGTTGGCTCAAGGATTTGGATGCATGAGAAGTATTCCCTCTCGATACAAGGTTTAGGCTAGCAAGGTTATTTGAAGCAAACTCAAGAATGAACCGGTGCAGCAAAACTCACATAAAAGACATATTGTAAACATTATAAGACTCTACACCGTCTTCCTTGTTGTTCAAACTCAATACTAGAAATTATCTAGACCTTAGAGAGACCAATTATGCAAACCAAATTTTAGCATGCTCTATGTATTTCTTCACTAATAGGTGCAAAGTATATGATGCAAGAGCTTAAACATGAGCACAACAATTGCCAAGTATCACATTATCCAAGACATTTTACCAATTACTACATGTAGCATTTTCCAATTCCAACCATATAACAATTTAACGAAGAAGAAACTTCGCCATGAATATTATGAGCTAAGAACACATGTGTTCATCAGCGGAGCGTGTCTCTCTCCCGCACAAGGATGAACTTATTCAGAGAACTAAGATAACAAAACAAAAACAAAAATAAAAGCACACAGACGCTCCAAGTAAAATACATAGGATGTGACCGAATAAAAATATAGTTTCACTAGAAGAAACCTGATAAGTTGTCGATGAAGAAGGGGATGCCTTGGGCATCCCCAAGCTTAGATGCTTGAGTCTTCTTAAAATATGCAGGGATGAACCACCGGGGCATCCCCAAGCTTAGACCTTTCACTCTTCTCGATCACATTATATCACCCTCTTCTATTGACCCTTGAAAACTTCCTTCACACCAAACTTCAAGCAAACTCATTAGAGGGTTAGTGCACAATTAATAATTCACTCATTCAGAGGTGACACAATCATTATTTTCACTTCTGGACATTGCATAATGCTACTGGACATTAGTGGATCAAAGAAATAAATCCAACATAGCAAAAGAGGCAATGCGAAATAAAAGGCAGAATCTGTCAAAAACAGAACAGTCCGTAAAGACGAATTTAGAAATGGCACCAGACTTGCTCAAATGGAAAAACTCAAAACTAATGAAAGTTGCGTACATATCTGAGGATCACGCTCGTAAATTGGCAGATTTTTTCGAATTTTCTACAGGGAACAGTGCCCAGATTCGTGACAGACAGCAATGCTGTTTCTGCGCAGCAATCCCAAATATAACATCAACTTTGACATAGAAACTTTACTTGGCACAAAAAAACACAAAACTAAGATAAGGAGAGGTTGCTACAGTAGTAAACAACTTCCAAGACACAAATATAAAAAAAGTACTGTAGCAAAATAACACATGGGTTATCTCCCAAGAAGTTCTTTTCTTTATAGCCATTAAGATGGGCTCAGCAGTTTTAATGATGCACTCGCAAGAAATAGAAGTTGAAGCAAAAGAGAGCATCAAGAGGCAAATTCAAAACACATTTAAGTCTAACATGCTTCCTATGCATAGGAATCTTGTAAATAAACAAGTTCATGAAGAGCAAAGTAACAAGCATAGGAAGATAAAACAAGTGTAGCTTCAAAAATTTCAGCACATAGAGAGGCATTTTAGTAACATGAAAATTTTTACAACCATATTTTCCTCTCTCATAATAACTTTCAGTAGCAACATGAGCAAACTCAACAATATAACTATCACATAAAGCATTCTTATCATGAGTCTCATGCATAAAATTATTACTCTCCACATAGGCATAATCAATTTTATTAGTTGTAGTGGGAGCAAATTCAACAAAGTAGCTATCATTATTATTCTCATCATCAAATATAGGAGGCATAGTATCATCAAAGTAAATTTTCTCCTCAATGCTTGGGGGACTAAAAATATCATGCTCACCAAAACCAGCTTCCCCAAGCTTAGAATTTTCCATATCATTAACAACAATAGTGTTCAAAGCATTCATATTAATATGTTCCATGGGTTTTTTAATTTTCGCATCAAACCATCCATGTCTTAAATCAGGAAATAGAATAAAAAGGTCATTGTTGTCCATTATGCCTAACTAGTGTAAACAAGAAACCAAATGTCGCAATTGCAGAGTCTAAAGGAAATAGCTTCGAGTACTTACAACGGCGCCGGAAAATAGCTTAGTAGCCGAGATCCGGAGTGTGAGTACCTTTTACCTTTCCTCCCCGGCAACGGCGCCAGAAAATTAGCTTGATGTCTACGTTCCCCCTCCTTTCCTGTAGACAGTGTTGGGCCTCCAAGTGCAGAGGTTTGTAGAACAGCAGCAAGTTTCCCTTAAGTGGATCACCCAAGGTTTATCGAACTCAGGGAGGAAGAGGTCAAAGATATCCCTCTCATGCAACCCTGCAACCACAAAGCAAGAAGTCTCTTGTGTCCCCAACACACCAAATAGGTGCACTAGTTCGGCGAAGAGATAGTGAAATACAGGTGGTATGAATATATATGAGCAGTAGCAACGGTGCCAGAAAATAGCTTGCTGGCGTGTAGTAGATGGTGGTAGTATTGCAGCAGTAGTAACACAGTAAAACAGTAAACAAGCAGTAGTAACTCAGCAGTATTTGGGAACAAGGCCTAGGGATTACACTTTCACTAGTGGACACTCTCAACATTGATCACATAACAGAATAGATAAATGCATACTCTACACTTTTGTTGGATGATGAACACATTGCGTAGGATTACACGAACCCTCAATGCCGGAGTTAACAAGCTCCACAATAATGCTCATGTTTAAGTAACCTTAAGTGTAAGATAGATCAAAACGACTAAACCAAGTACTAGCATAGCATGCACACTGTCACCTTCATGCATATGTAGGAGGAATAGATCACATCAATATTATCATAGCAATAGTTAACTTCGCAATCTACAAGAGATCATGATCATAGCATAAACCAAGTACTAACACGGTGCACGCACTGTCACCTTTACACACGTGCAGGAGGAATAAAACTACTTTAATAACACATCACTAGAGTAGCACATAGATAAATTGTGATACAAAACTCATATGAATCTCAATCATGTAAAGCAGCTCATGAGATCATTGTATTGAGGTACATAGGAGAGAGATTAACCACATAGCTACCGGTACAGCCCCGAGCCTCGATGGAGAACTACTCCCTCCTCATGGGAGCAGCAGCGGTGATGAAGATGGCGGTGGAGATGGCAGCGGTGTCGATGGAGAAGCCTTCCGGGGGCACTTCCCCGCCGGCAGGGTGCCGGAACAGAGACTCATGTCCCCCAGATCTTGGCTTCGCGATGACGGCGGCTCTGGAAGGTTTCTCGTATCGTGGCTTCCTCCGTAAGGGTTTTCGATGCAGGGGCTTTATATAGGCGAAGAGGCGGCGTCAGAAGGTCGAAGAGGCGGCGAGGGGGTAAGGCGGCGCGGGCCAACCCTAGGCCGCGCCGGCCACCCTCCTGGTGGGCCTGTGGCCCCCCCCTGGTCCTTCCCGGGTGTTCTGGAAGCTTCGTGGAAAAATAGGAACTGGGCGTTGATTTCATCCGATTCCGAGAATATTCGTTACTAGGATTTCTGAAACCAAAAAAAACAGAACTGGCACTTCGGCATCTTGTTAATAGGTTAGTTCCAGAAAATGCATAAATATGACATATAATGTGTATAAAACATGTAGATATCATCAATAATGTAGCATGGAACATAAGAAATTATCGATACGTTGGAGACGTATCAGTAGGCCAAGATGGGTTTCATTGTACAAAACACGCATTTTCCATTTTTTAAATCTCATATTTGAATCCCTTAGTCTATTTACTACTCAGGTGCCCTTGGTTTCTTGATAGTACTCAGTTTTGCCCTCTCTCTTCACAAATTCTCGCAGACGTGCAACATCGCCCTGATTGGTCTAGCCCATGTCACACGGATCGTGCCCGCCGACCGTTGATCGTATGATATAGGGAACGGGCAGGATAACCCCTCTCTCTCTCTGTTGGCGGTTAATTAGCTTCCACCCTCTAAGTATGCTGAAGGGCGGTTTTCTGTATTATTTTTCACGCGCTAAAAATTATAAACTCTTTTAGGCGTTATTTTTCACGCAAAAAATGATAAACCATCACCGATTTGTTGTTACCATTACTTTTCACGCAAAAAAATGATAAACCATCACCGATTTGTTGTTGCCATTACTTTTCACGCAAAAAAATGATAAACCATCAACAATTTGTTGTAGCCATTACTTTTCACGCAAAAAAATGATAAACCATCACCGATTTGTTGTTGCCATTACTTTTCACGCAAAAAATGATAAACCATCAACAATTTGTTGTAGCCATTACTTTTCACGCAAAAAAATGATAAACCATCACCGATTTGTTGTTGCCATTACTTTTCACGCAAAAAAATGATAAACCATCACCGATTTGTTGTTGCCATTACTTTTCACGCAAAAAAATGATAAACCATCAACAATTTGTTGTAGCCATTACTTTTCACGCAAAAAAATGATAAACCATCACCGATTTGTTGTTGCCATTACTTTTCACGCAAAAAAATGATAAACCATCAACAATTTGTTGTAGCCATTACTTTTCACGCAAAAAATGATAAACCATCTATCTTTGTATAGAATGATAAACCTATCACGTATGATTTTTGAGGTCATTTAGAGAAGGCAGAAAAAACCTAATTTGTTACAAAAGCTGGTTTCAGTGAGACCTAACCAAGTTTGGCATACATGATGGCATACCTATAACAACAAGGAATATCTAAAAGGGAAAGTTTCAGAAAATTTGAAATTTAGGGTGAAAATGATGCCATACATGATGCTGTTTTTCGAGGTTTTGACCTGAAAATCAATTGGGTATTATAAAGGGAAATAAAAAGTTCGAAAAATGTAAAAACGAAATGATGCGCGTAGATGTACACGTCCGTTGGGAACCCCAAGAGGAAGGTATGATGCGCACAGCGGCAAAGTTTTCCCTCAGAAAGAAACCAAGGTTATCGAACCAGTAGGAGCCAAGAAGCACGTGAAGGTTGTTGGTGGAGGAATGTAGTGCGGCGCAACACCAGTGAAACCGGCGCCAACGTGGAACCTGCACAACACAATCAAAGTACTTTGCCCCAACGTAACAGTGAGGTTGTCAATCTCACCGGCTTGCTGAAAACAAAGGATTAAGCGTATCGAGTGGAAGATGGTGTTTGTTTGCAAAGAACAGTAAAAGCAGTAGAATGTATTCAGATGTAAAAGAATGGACCGGGGTCCACAGTTCACTAGTGGTGTCTCTCCAATAAGATAACTAACATGCTGGGTGAACAAATTACAGGCGAGCAATTGACAAATAAAGATTCAATACATATCAACGATGATTACTATGTGATTTAATCAGGGCATTACGACAAAGTACATAGACCACTATCCAGCATGCATCTATGCCTAAATAATCCACCTTCAGGTTATCATCCGAACCCCTTCCAGTATTAAGTTGCGAACAACAGATAATTGCATTAAGTATGGTGCGTAATGTAATCAACACAAATATCCTTAGACAAAGCATCAATGTTTTATCCCTAGTAGCAACAGCACATCCACAACCTTAGAACTTTCTGTCACTGTCCCAGATTTAATGGAGGCATGAACCCACTATCGAGCATAATTACTCCCTCTTGGAGTTACAAGTATCAACTTGGCCAGAGCCTCTACTAGAAACGGAGAGCATGCAAGAACATAAACAACACATATATGATAGATTGATAATCAACTTAACATAGTATTCTCTATTCATCGGATCTCACCAAACACAACATGTAGCATTACAAATAGATGATCTTGATCATGTTAGGCAGCTCACAAGATCTAATACAATGAAAGCACAAGCGGAGAAGACAACCATCTAGCTACTGCTATGGACCCATAGTCCAAGGATGAACTACTCACACATCAATCCGGAGGCGGGCATGATGATGTAGAGCCCTCCGGTGATGATTCCCCTCTCCGGCAGGGTGCCGGAGGCAATCTCCTGAATCCCCCGAGATGGGATTGGCGGCGGCGTCTCGAATTTTCCGTATCGTGGCTCTCGGTACAGGGGGTTTCGCGACGAGGCATTAAGTAGGCGGAAGGGTAGGTCAAGTGGCGGCACGAGGGCCCCACACACCAGGGCCGCGCGGCCAGGGGCCAGGCCGCGCCGCCCTGTTGTGTCGGCGCCTCGTGGCCCCACTTCGTACCTCCCTCGGTCTTCTGGAAGCTTCGTGCAAAAATAGGACCCTGGGCGTTGATTTCGTCCAATTCCGAGAATATTTCCTTACTAGGATTTCTGAAACCAAAAACAGCAGAAAAACAGCAACTGGCACTTCGGCATCTTGTTAATAGGTTAGTGCCGGAAAATGTAAAATAATGCTGTAAAGTGTGTATAAAACATTCAAGTATTGTAATAAAAGTAGCATGGAACATAAGAAATTATAGATACGTTTGCGACGTATCAAGCATCCCCAAGCTTAGTTCCTACTCGTCCTCGAGTAGGTAAACGATAACACAAATAATTTCTGAAGTGACATGCTACCAACATAATCTTGATCAACATTATTGTAAAGCATATGAGATGAATGGAGTGATCTGAACAAAAGATTGCTAACAAAGATAATGACTAAGCAAATGAATCATATAGCAAAACTTTTCATGAATAATACTTTCAAGACAAGTATCAATAAGACTTGCATAAGAGCTAACTCATAAGCAATAAATTCATAGTAGAATGCATTGAAGCAACACAAAGGATGATTAAGTTTCAGCAATTGCTTTCAACTTGTAACATGTATATCTCATGGATATTTGTCAACATAGAGTAATATAATAGGTGCAATAAGTAAACATGTAAGAATCAATGCACACAGTTAACACAAGTGTTTGCTTCTAAGATAGAAAGGAATGGGTAAACTGACTCAACAATAAAGTAAAAGATTGGCCCTTCGCAGAGGGAAGCATTGATTACTATTTTTGTGCTAGAGCTTTTGTTTTGAAAACATAGAAACAATTTTGTCAACGGTAGTAATAATTCATATGTGCTATGCATAATACTTCCTACAAGTTGCATGTCTCATGCATAGAGTACCAATAGTGCTCGCACCTTGTCCTACTATCTCGGAAAACACGGATTCTCATCGCATAACATATGCTTCAACCAAGTGTCACAAAGGGGTACCTCTATGCCGCCTGTACAAGTGTCTAAGGAGAAAGCACGCATTGGATTTCTCGCTTTTGATTATTCTCAACTTAGACATCCATACCGGGACAACATAGACAACAGATAATGGACTCCTCTTTTTAATGCTTAAGCATTCAACAATAGTTAATATTCTCATAAGAGATTGAGGTTGTATGTCCAAACTGAAACTTCCACCATGATACATGGCTTTAGTTAGCGGCCCAATGTTCTTCTCTAACATATGCATACTCAAACCATTTGATCGTGAAGTCCACTACTTCAGACAAGACGAACATGCATAGCATCTCACATGATATCCAACAAAGATAAAGTTGATGGCGTCCCCAGAAAACATGGTTACCGCTCAACAAGCAACTTATAAGAATTAAAACACATAACTACATATTCATCACCACAATAGTTTTTAAGCTATTTGTCCCATGAGCTATATATTGTAAAGGTAGAGGAATGAAATTTTAAAGGTAGCACTCAAGTAATTTACTTTGGAATGGCAGAAAAATACCACATAATAGGTAGATATGGTGGACACAAATGGCATGGAGTTTGGCTCAAGGTGTTTGGATGCACGAGAAGCATTTCCTCTCAGTACAAGGTTTGGGCTAGCAAGGTTGTTTGAAGCAAACACAAGTATGAACAGGTACAGCAAAACTCACACAAGAACATATTGCAAGCATTATAAGGCTCTACACTGTCTTCCTTGTTGTTCAAACACTTTACCCGAAAATATCTAGACTTAGAGAGATCAATCATGCAAACCAAATTAAACAAGCTCTACAGTAGTTCTTCATTAATAGATTAAACTACATGATGCAAGAGCTTAAACATGATCTATGAGAGCTCAAACAATTGCCAAATTTACCAAACCATATGCAACATTTTCCAATTCCACTACAAGAAAAGTTGCCATGGCCGACGAAGTTGAAGTCACGCCGTGGTTGCTGGTGTACCATGGCCGACGATTTTTGGTCCCTCCGTGGTGCATGTCAAAACTTTTTTTTCTCGTTTTTGAGGCCACCTAGCCCGACGAAAGCGGCCAAAACGTCGCGTATGGTGGCCCGGGACGTGGTGCATCTCGAAATCTCGGGTTCGCCGGCCGAGTCAACGCAAATCCGCACCGCCGAGGGATGTAGGGCCCAGATGGCAGCCTCTCTGGCATTGTTTTTTTCTAGATCGCGCCATCTCGTTCAACGTTCTCCGATCGAGCCGTTTACGATGCAGGATCATGGGTCCCGCATGTCATCCTCTATGAACCAAAATTCTTTCTATTCTTGGATTTTTTTGACCCCCTGATTTCTGGCTACTTCCTTTTTCTTTTGATCCCTTGCCGCCTTGGAAACGTTGAGACCGCTGCTGCTAAATGGGACCCGCATGTCATCCTCTATGTGCAATCAACTTTCTTTTCTTGGAGTTTTTTTGGCACCTCAAATTTGGTCACTTGCCTTTTTCTTTCGATCCTGCCGCCTCTCAAACGGTGATACCGCTGCTGCTAATGGGACCCGCATGTCATCCTCTATGTACTATAAAACTTTCTTTTCTTGAATTATTTTTGGCACCTCATATTTGGTCACTTACCTTTTTCTTTCGATCCCCTGCCGCCTCTCAAACGGTGATACCGCTGCTGCTAAATGGGACCCGCATGTCATCCTCTATGTACTATAAAACTTTCTTTTCTTGAATTATTTTTGGCTCCTCATATTTTTTCACTTGCCTTTTTCTTTCGATCCCCCTGCCTCTCAAACGGTGATACCGCTGCTGCTAAATGGGACCCGCATGTCATCCTCTATGTACTATAAAACTTTCTTTTCTTGAATTATTTTTGGCTCCTGATATTTTTTCACTTGCCTTTTTCTTTCGATCTCATGCCACGTTTGAAACGTTGAGGAACCTGCAGGCTCATGGGACCCGCATGTCATCCTCTATGTACTATAAAAGTTCATTTTCTTGGTTTTTTTTCACCCTCTGATTTTTGGTCACTTGCCTTTTCTTTCGATACCCCCGCCGCCTCTCGGTGATACCGCTGCTGCTAAATGGGACCCGCATGTCATCCTCTATGTACTATAAAACTTTATTTTCTTGAATTATTTTTGCTCCTCATATTTTTTCACTTGCCTTTTTCTTTCGATCCCCTGCCGCCTCTCAAACGGTGATACCGCTGCTGCTAAATGGGACCCGCATGTCATCCTCTATGTACTATAAAACTTTCTTCTCTTGAATTATTTTTGGCTCCTGATATTTGGTCACTTGCTTTTTTCTTTCGATCCCCTGCCTCTCAAACGGTGAGACCGCTGCAGCTAAATGGGACCCGCATGTCATCCTCTATGAGCAATCAACTTTCTTTTCTTGGAGTTTTTTTTGGCACCTCATATTTGGTCACTTGCCTTTTTCTTTCGATCTCATGCCACGTTTGAAACGTTGAGGAACCTGCTGGCTCATGGGACCCGTCTCCAACGTATCGAAAATTTCTTATGTTCCATGCTACTTTATTGATGATACCTACATGTTTTATGCACATTATATGTCATATTTATGCATTTTTTGGAACTAACCTATTAACAAGATGCCGAAGAGCCAGTTGTTTTCTGCTGTTTTTGGTTTCAGAAATCCTAGTAAGGAAATATTCTCGGAATTGGACGAAATCTTCGCCCAGGGTCCTATTTTTGCACGGAGCTTCCAGAAGACCGAAGAGGGAAGGAAGTGGGGCCACGAGGTGGCCACACCATAGGGCGGCGCGGCCCAGGCCCGGCCGCCGGCCTGTGGTGTGGGCCCCGCGCCCGCCTCTTGACCTGCCCTTCCGCCTACTTAAAGCCTCCGTCGCGAAACCCCCAGACGAGAGCCACGATACGGAAAACCTTCCAGAGACGCGCCGCCGCGAATCCCATCTCGGGGGATTCAGGAGATCGCCTCCCGGCACCCGGAGAGGGGATTCATCTCCGGAGGACTCTTCATCGCCATGATCGCCTCCGGAGTGATGAGTGAGTAGTCCACCCCTGGATCATGGGTCCATAGCAGTAGCTAGATGGTCGTCTTCTCCTTGTTGTGCTTCATTGTTGGATCTTGTGAGCTGCCTAACATGATCAAGATCATCTATCTGTAATACTATATGTTGTGTTTGTCGGGATCCGATGGATAGAGAATACTATGTTATGGTGATTATCAATCTATTGTTTATGTGTTGTTTATGATCTTGCATGCTCTCCGTTATTAGTAGAGGCTCTGGCCAAGTTTTTGCTCTTAACTCCAAGAGGGAGTATTTATGCTCGATAGTGGGTTCATGCCTTCATTGACACCTGGGATCGTGACAGTAGGTTCTAAGGTTGTGATGTGCTGTTGCCACTAGGGATAAAACATTGATGCTATGTCTAAGGATGTAGTTGTTGATTACATTACGCACCATACTTAATGCAATTGTCTGTTGCTTTGCAACTTAATACTGAATGGGGTTCGGATGATAACCTGAAGGTGGACTTTTTAGGCATAGATGCAGTTGGATGGCGGTCTATGTACTTTGTCGTAATGCCCGGATTAAATCTCACTATATTTATCATATCATGTATATGCATTGTTATGCCCTTCTCTATTTGTCAATTGCCCGACTGTAATTTGTTCACCCAACATGCTTTTATCTTATGGGAGAGACACCTCTAGTGAACTGTGGACCCCGGTCCTATTCTTTACATAGCATACAATCTACTGCAATTGTGTTTTACTATTTTCTTGCAAACAATCATCTTCCACTCGATACGCTTAATCCTTTGTTACAGCAAGCCGGTGAGATTGACAACCTCACTGTTTCGTTGGGGCAAAGTACTTTGGTTTTGTTGTGCAGATTCCACGTTGGCGCCGGAATCCCTGTTGTTGCGCCGCATCACATTTCGCCACCATCAACCTTCAACGTGGCTCCTCCTGGTTCGATTAAACCTTGGTTTCTTTATGAGGGAAAACTTGCTGTGCGCATCATACCTTCCTCTTGGGGTTCCCAACGAACGTGTGAGTTACACGCCATCTGGCGCCGTTGCCGGGGAGATCAAGACACGCTGCAAGGGGAGTCTCCACTTCTCAATCTCTTTACTTTGTTTTTGTCTTGCTTTATTTTATTTACTACTTTGTTTGCTGCACCTAAACAAAACACAAAAAAATTAGTTGCTAGTTTTACTTTATTTATTGTCTTGCTCTCTATATCAAAAACACAAAAAAATTAGTTACTTGCATTTACTTTATCTAGTTTGTTTTATTTACTGTTGCTAAAATGAATACCCCTGAAAATACTAAGTTGTGTGACTTCACAAATGCAAATAATAATGATTTCCTATGCACACCTATTGCTCCACCTGCTACTACAGCAGAATTCTTTGAAATTAAACCTGCTTTACTAAATCTTGTCATGAGAGATCAATTTTCTGGTGTTAGTTCTGATGATGCTGCTGCCCATCTTAATAATTTTGTTGAACTTTGTGAAATGCAAAAGTATAAGGATGTAGATGGTGATATTATTAAATTGAAAGTGTTTCCTTTCTCATTAAGAGGAAGAGCTAAAGATTGGTTGCTATCTTTGCCTAAGAATAGTATTGATTCATGGACTAAATGTAAGGATGCTTTTATTGGTAGATATTATCCTCCCGCTAAAATTATATCTTTGAGAAGTAGCATAATGAATTTTAAGCAATTAGATACTGAACATGTTGCTCAAGCATGGGAGAGAATGAAAACTTTGGTAAAGAATTGCCCAACCCATGGACTGACTACTTGGATGATCATCCAAACCTTCTATGCAGGACTAAATTTTTCTTCGCGGAATTTATTGGATTCAGCTGCTGGAGGTACCTTTATGTCCATCACATTGGGGGCGGCTACAAAACTTCTTGATGATATGATGATAAATTACTCTGAATGGCACACGGAAAGAGCTCCACAAGGTAAGAAGGTAAATTCTGTTGAAGAAACCTCTTCCTTGAGTGATAAGATTGATGTGATTATGTCTATGCTTGTGAATGGTAGATCTAATGTAGATCCAAATAATGTTCCTTTAGCTTCATTGGTTGCTCAAGAAGAAAATGTTGATGTGAATTTCATTAAAAATAATAATTTCAACAACAATGCTTATAGGAACAATTCTGGTAATAACTATAGGCCATATCCTTCTGCTAATGGTAATGGTTATGGTAATTCTTATGGGAATTCTTACAACAATAATAGGAGTGTACCCTCTGGTCTTGAATCTATGCTTAAAGAATTTATTAGTACACAAACTGCTTTTAACAAATCTGTTGAGGAAAAGCTTGATAAAATTGATACTATTGCTTCTAGAGTTGATAGACTTGCCTCTGATGTTAATCTTTTAAAATTGAAAGTTATGCCCTAATAATGATATTGATAATAAGATTACTACTACAGCAAATGCCATCCAAGTTAGAATTAATGAGAATATAAGATTAATGGCTGAATTGCGTGCTAGGTGGGATAGAGAAGAAAATGAAAAACTAGCTAAAGAGAATAATGTAGCTAAAGTTTGGACTATTACCACCATTAGTAATGATAATGATTCACATGTTGCTGCACCTCCTACTATCAATGGTAAAATAATTGGTGTTGGCAATGTTTCTACTCCTAGTGCAAAGCGTACAAAACTGCCTGAAATTGCTAAAACTGCTGAAACTGCTTGTGATAAAACTGCTGAAATTTTTTCCAACCTTGGGAACAATGATCCCATTGCTGTAGCTCATAATGATTTAGATTTTGATGATTGCCACATCTCTGAAGTTATAAAGTTCTTACAAAAACTTGCTAAAAGTCCTAATGCTAGTGCTATAAATTTAGCCTTTACAAAACATATTACAAATGCTCTCATAAAAGCTAGAGAAGAGAAACTAAAACTTGAAACTTCTATTCCTAGAAAGTTAGAAGATGGTTGGGAGCCCATCATTAAAATGAAATTCAATGACTTTGAATGTAATGCTTTATGTGATCTTGGTGCAAGTATTTCTGTTATGCCTAAAAAGATTTATGATATGCTTGACTTGCCACCATTGAAGAATTGTTATTTGGATGTTAATCTTGCTGATAATGTTAAAAAGAAACCTTTGGGGAGGATTGATAATGTGCGCATTACGGTTAACAATAACCTTGTCCCCGTTGATTTTGTTGTCTTGGATATCGAATGCAATGCATCTTGTCCTATTGTGTTGGGAAGACCTTTTCTTCGAACCGTTGGTGCTGTTATTGATATGAGGGAAGGTAGTTGTTTACTACTGTAGCAACATCTCCTTATCATGTTTTTGTGCCAAGTAAAGTTTCTATGTTAAAGTTGATGTTATATTTGGGATCGCTGCGCAGAAACAGCATTGCTGTATGTCACGAATCTGGGCACAGGCCTCTGTAGAAAATTCGAAAAAATCTGCCAATTTACGAGCGTGATCCTCAGATATGTACGCAACTTTCATTAGTTTTGAGTTTTTCCATTTGAGCAAGTCTGGTGCCAGCTTTAAATTCGTCTTTACGGACTATTCTGTTTTTGACAGATTCTGCCTTTTATTTCGCATTGCCTCTTTTGCTATGTTGGATTTATTTCTTTGATCCATTAATGTCCAGTAGCTTTATGCAATGTCCAGAAGTGTAAAGAATGTTTGTGTCACCTCTGAATGTATGAATTATTAATTGTGCACTAACCCTCTAATGAGTTTGCTTGAAGTTTGGTGTGAAGGAAGTTTTCAAGGGTCAAGAGAGGAGTATGATATACTATGATCAAGAGGAGTGAAAGCTCTAAGCTTGGGGATGCCCCCGTGGTTCACCCCTGCATATTTTAAGAAGACTCAAGCGTCTAAGCTTGGGGATGCCCAAGGCATCCCCTTCTTCATCGACAACATCATCAGGTTCCTCCCCTGAAACTATATTTTTATTCAATCACATCTTGTGTTCTTTACTTGGAGCGTCGGTTTGTTTTTGTTTTTGTTTTTGTTTGAATAAAATGGATCCTAGCATTCACTTTGTGGGAGAGAGACACGCTCCGCTGTTGCATATGGACAAATATGTCCTTAGGCTTTACTCATAATGTTCAAGGCGAAGTTTCTTCTTCGTTAAATTGTTATATGATTGGAATTGGAAAATGCTACATGTAGTAATTCTAAAATGTCTTGGATAATGTGATACTTGGCAATTGTTGTGCTCATGTTTAAGCTCTTGCATCATATGCTTTGCACCCATTAATGAAGAAATACATAGAGCTTGCTAAAATTTGATTTGCATATTTGGTCTCTCTAAGGTCTAGATAATATCTAGTATTGAGTTTTGAACAACAAGGAAGACGGTGTATAGTCTTATAATGTTTACAATATGTCTTTTATGTGAGTTTTGCTGCACCGGTTCATCCTTGAGTTTGCTTCAAATAACCTTGCTAGCCTAAACCTTGTATCGAGAGGGAATACTTCTCATGCATCCAAAATCCTTGAGCCAACCACTATGCCATTTGTGTCCACCATACCTACCTACTACATGGTATTTCTCCGCCATTCCAAAGTAAATTGCTTGAGTGCTACCTTTAAAATTCCATCATTCACTTTGCAATATATAGCTCATGGGACAAAATAGCCTTAAAAACTATCGTAGTATTGAATATGTACTTATGCACTTTATCTTTTATTAAGTTGCTTGTTGTGCGATAACCATGCTTCTGGGGAACGCCATCAACTATTGTTGAATATCATGTGAGTTGCTATGCATGTCCGTCTTGTCTGAAGGATCTATCACTTTAGTGGTTGGAGCATGCAAAATTGTTAGAGAAGAACATTGGGCCGCTAACTAAAGCCATGAATCATGGTTGAAGTTTCAGTTTTGGACATATATCCTCAATCTCATATGAGAATAATAATTGTTGCTACATGCTTATGCATTTAAGAGGAGTCCATTATCTGTTGTCCATGTTGTCCCGGTATGGATGTCTAAGTTGAGAATAATCAAAAGCGAGAAATCCAAAATGCGAGCTTTCTCCTTAGACCTTTGTACATGCGGCATGGAGGTACCCCTTTGTGACACTTGGTTGAAACATGGCATGCAAAGATCCGGTAGTCCAAGCTAAGTAGGACGAGGTGCGGGCACTATTAGTATACTATGCATGAGGCTTGCAACTTGTAAGATATAATTTACATAACTCATATGCTTTATTACTACCGTTGACAAAATTGTTTCATGTTTTCAAAATAAAAGCTCTAGCACAAATACAGCAATCGATGCTTTCCTCTTTGAAGGACCATTCTTTTACTTTTATTGTTGAGTCAGTTTACCTATCTCCTCCACCTTAAGAAGCAAACACTTGTGTGAACTGTGCATTGATTCCTACATACTTGCATATTGCACTTGTTATATTACTTTATGTTGACAATATCCATGAGATATACATGTTATAAGTTGAAAGCAACCGCTGAAACTTAATCTTCCTTTGTGTTGCTTCAACACCTCTACTTTGATTTATTGCTTTATGAGTTAACTCTTATGCAAGACTTATTGATGCTTGTCTTGAAGTACTATTCATGAAAAGTCTTTGCTATATGATTCACTTGTTTACTCATGTCATTACCTTTGTTTTGATCGCTGCATTCATTACATATGTTTACAAATAGTATGATCAAGATTATGATGGCATGTCACTTCAGAAATTATCTTTGTTATCGTTTTACCTGCTCGGGACGAGCAGAACTAAGCTTGGGGATGCTGATACGTCTCCAACGTATCGATAATTTCTTATGTTCCATGCTACTTTATTGATGATACCTACATGTTTTATGCACATTATATGTCATATTT
The DNA here is from genome assembly GCA_030979885.1 of Lolium multiflorum. NCBI lineage: Eukaryota > Viridiplantae > Streptophyta > Magnoliopsida > Poales > Poaceae > Lolium > Lolium multiflorum. The sequence goes on along the minus strand of CM061749.1, from coordinate 120,784,181 downwards.
ATGCATTTTCGGAACTAACCTATTAACAAGATGCCGAAGAGCCAGTTGCTGTTTCTGCTGTTTTTGGTTTCAGAAATCCTAGTAAGGAAATATTCTCGAATTGGACGAAATCGCCCAGGGTCCTATTTTTGCACGGAGCTTCCAGAAGACCGAAGAGGGAAGGAAGTGGGGCCACGAGTGGCCACACCATAGGCGGCGCGGCCCGGCCCCGGCCGCGCCGGCCTGTGTGTGGGCCCCTCGCGCCGCCTTGACCTGCCCTTCCGCCTACTTAAAGCCTCCGTCGCGAAACCCCCGATCCGAGAGCCACGATACGGAAAACCTTCCAGAGACGCCGCGCCGCGAATCCCATCTCGGGGGATTCAGGAGATCGCCTCCGGCACCCTGCGGAGAGGGGATTCATCTCCGGAGGACTCTTCATCGCCATGATCGCCTCCGGAGTGATGAGTGAGTAGTCCACCCCTGGACCATGGGTCCATAGCAGTAGCTAGATGGTCGTCTTCTCCTTGTTGTGCTTCATTGTTGGATCTTGTGAGCTGCCTAACATGATCAAGATCATCTATCTGTAATACTATATGTTGTGTTTGTCGGGATCCGATGGATAGAGAATACTATGTTATGGTGATTATCAATCTATTGTTTATGTGTTGTTTATGATCTTGCATGCTCTCCGTTATTAGTAGAGGCTCTGGCCAAGTTTTTGCTCTTAACTCCAAGAGGGAGTATTTATGCTCGATAGTGGGTTCATGCCTTCATTGACATCTGGGATCGTGACAGTAGGTTCTAAGGTTGTGATGTGCTGTTGCCACTAGGGATAAAACATTGATGCTATGTCTAAGGATGTAGTTGTTGATTACATTACGCACCATACTTAATGCAATTGTCTGTTGCTTTGCAACTTAATACTGAATGGGGTTCGGATGATAACCTGAAGGTGGACTTTTTAGGCATAGATGCATGATGGCGGTCTATGTACTTTGTCGTAATGCCCGGATTAAATCTCACTATATTTATCATATCATGTATATGCATTGTTATGCCCTTCTCTATTTGTCAATTGCCCGACTGTAATTTGTTCACCCAACATGCTTTTATCTTATGGGAGAGACACCTCTAGTGAACTGTGGACCCCGGTCCTATTCTTTACATAGCATACAATCTACTGCAATTGTGTTTTACTATTTTCTTGCAAACAATCATCTTCCACTCGATACGCTTAATCCTTTGTTACAGCAAGCCGGTGAGATTGACAACCTCACTGTTTCGTTGGGGCAAAGTACTTTGGTTTTGTTGTGCAGATTCCACGTTGGCGCCGGAATCCCTGTTGTTGCGCCGCATCACATTTCGCCACCATCAACCTTCAACGTGCTTCTTGGCTCCTCCTGGTTCGATTAAACCTTGGTTTCTTTCTGAGGGAAAACTTGCTACTGCGCATCATACCTTCCTCTTGGGGTTCCCAACGAACGTGTGAGTTACACGCCATCAGGGACCCGCATGTCATCCTCTATGTTCTATAAAAGTTTCCTTTGTTGGATTTTTTTTCACCCTCTGATTTTTGGCTTGCCTTTTTCTTTTGATCCCCTGCCCCCTTTGAAACGTTGAGTAAGCTGTTGGCTCAAGGGACCCACATGTCATCCTCTATGTCCATCAACTTTCTTTTCTTGGATTTTTTTCACCCCCTAATTACTAGCTACTTTCTTTTTCTTTTGGTCTCAAGCCGCATTACAAACGTTGAGACCGCTGCTGCAAAATGGGACCCACATGTCATCCTCTATGTACAATAAATCTTGGATTATTTTTGGCTCCTGATATTTGGTCACTTGCCTTTTTCTTTCGATCTCATGCCACCTTTGAAACGTTGAGTAAGCTGCTGGCTCATGGGTCCCGCATGTCATCCTCTACAAACAATAAAAGTTTCCTTTCTTGGAGTTATTTTTGACCCCTAATTTCTGGCTATTTGCCTTTTTCTTTTGATCCCCTGCCCCCTTTGAAACGATGAGGACGCTGTTGGCAGGTCGGTCCCACATGTCATCCTCTATGAACAATAAAAGTTTCCTTTGGTGGATTTATTTTTGACCCCTAATTAATTTCTGGCTATTTCCTTTTTTTCTTTTGATCCCCTGCCGCCTTGGAATTGTTGAGAATGCTGCTGCCTCATTTTTCTTTTGGTCCTGTGCCGCCTTGGAAACGTTGAGACCGCTGCTACAAAATGGGACCCGCATGTCATCCTCTATGTACAATAAAGTTTCTTTTCTTGGATTATTTTTGGCTCCTGATATTATGTCACTTGGCTTTTTCTTTCGATCTCATGCCGACTTTGAAACGTTGAGGATGCTGCCTCATGGGTCCCGCATGTCATCCTCTCAGAACGATAAATGTTTTCTTTTCTTGTATTTTTTTACCAACTGATTTTTGGCTTTTTTTATTTTCGATCCCCTGCCGCCTTTGAAACGTTGACGACGCTGCTGGCTCATGGGTCCCCGATGTCAGCCTCCCCGTACAAGAAACATGTGATATTTTATTTTGCAGACAATAAACGTTGTATTTCGCTCTGAGCTATTGCAAACGGATAAATTAAATCTTTATATCTGCATAAACAAACTTATATGTTGAATCTCCTTGTTTTTTGTTTTTGCGAAGCATAGGACTTTCCTGTTTTTTTTTTGAGAAAAATCCGACCTTTCCTGTTTTGGAGTGGGCTGAAATTGTACGAGTCAAAAGGCCCAGCAGGATAGTTCGAAGGCCCAGATGTCCAGATACAGCCCAATTGAAATCTTTCTTTTCTTGGATTTTTTTCACACCCTGATTTCTGGCTACTTCATTTTTCTTTCGGTCCTGTGCCGCCTTGGAAGCGTTGAGACCGCTGCTACAAAATGGGACCCGCATGTCATCCTCTATGTACAATAAAGTTTCTTTTCTTGGATTATTTTTGGCTCCTGATATTATGTCACTTGCCTTTTTCTTTCAATCTCATGCCGACTTTGAAACGTTGAGGAAGCTGCTGGCTCATGGGTCCCGCATGTCATCCTCTATGAACAATAAAAGTTTCCTTTGTTGGATTTATTTTTTTCCCCTAATTTCTGGCTATTTGCCTTTTTCTTTTGATCCCCTGCCCCCTTTGAAACGATGACGACGCAGCTGGCAAGTCGGTCCCACATGTCATCCTCTATGAACAATAAAAGTTTCCTTTGATGGATTTATTTTGACCCTAATTAATTTCTGGCTATTTCCTTTTTTCTTTTGATCCCCTGCCGCCTTGAAATAGTTGAGGATGCTGCTGCCTCATGGGTCCCGCATGTCATCCTCTCAGAAAGGTAAATGTTTCTTTTCTTGAATTTGTTTACCAACTGATTTTTGGCTTATTTTTTCTTTCGATCTCCTGCCACCTTTAAAACGTTGACGACGCTGCTGGCTCATGGGTCCCCAATGTCAGCCTCCCCATACTGCAAATCCTCTTTCTGCAAAGGTTGTATTTCTAGATAGATAAGGTGGATTCGAATCTGCCATGGTTCAGGCAGCTCAGGTAAGCCTTCTTGCACTGATTAATGGAAGTAGTGTATAGCAAGGTCAAGACATGTGGCTCGGTGTAATGAATCTATTTGAATCATGTTGTGGGTTCAATCTGATAGTTCTCTAACAGGTCAGCCAAAATAGAAATTAAGTTTTTTTCTAAAACGGAAATGCAAATTAAGATGAACACAAACATTAGTTATCATAATAGCTGATCATACATACATACTTGCTAAGAGCAAAAGCTTGCCAGAGTTTTACCACCCATACAATTAATTAGCAGTTCAGATAAGATAACCTTATATAAGTATAACTACAAATGCATTTGCTAAGGGCTCATGGGGCAACAGAACTAGACAACCGCGAACTTTATGACCAGCATGTCACAGCGGCATCGAAAGATCTTGACCTTCAACTTTGATCCAATGCGAAGTTTGGCACCGTCAATGAACTTTTTCCACCTGGAAGTAACAGCCAAGCGGCCATCTGTGGGACTGACGGAGTACCGTCCCTCCACGGTGAGACCTTCACTCTCCATGACGAGGGATATCTTGCCCCTTCGGCCAGCATTGAGATCCTTGGAGATACTTTTAGGCAATTTCTGATTCAAAGCAAGAGATACCACCAAAAATTAGTCAATGGCACCAATGCACTGAACCATGTGAGACTTTGAGCAGAGAAGACATCAAGATAAGAGCAGTTATGCTGTCATATACTCACGAACATAGCCTTCAGATGCGTCCTGGTCACCACACGGGTGGCCACAGCAATGAGCTGAGACCTCGGTGATCTGGCTGGGGCAGGTGAGCCTGGGCTGGTACACGAGCTGGTGCTGATGCAGGAGACTGCTGGGCAGGTGCAGTAAACGGTGCCTCTAGAGGAACCGGTGCTGATGCAGGAGACTGTTGGGCAGGTGCAGTAAACGGTGCAGCTAGAGGAACCAGTGCTGATGCAGGAGCCTGCTGGGCAGGTGTAGTATATGGGGCCTCTACAGGAACCGGTGCTGATGCAGGAGAGTGGGAAGCCGGTGCCGGTGCTGGTGTGGTTGCCCTTTGTGACATCCGCTCATGTTCCATCAGGGGATCTGCAGCTTTGATCATGTTAAACCCAGCAAGCTAGAACAGAGGGAATGGTTTAGAACAACTGCTCAGAACAGTTATCAAAAGATATGAGTAGAAAAAAGTTACATATTATATATTTGGAAGTGTCTCCAACTCTGTAAGCAGTTACGTATATCTGCCCGTTTGAGTTTCTGATCCTCAGCTCGTCGCCCTTCTTCAGACCGTAGTCAAAAGCAAACTTTCTCCAATCATGTCCATACAAATATGTGATGGCCTGCGTCTTGTAGACATACACCTCATAGACCGTGTAGGTGTTCATCAATTTGCCATTGCCATGCATAGTGAAAGACCCTTCATGCGGACACATCTGGTTAATCATTGGACGAAGTTCACAAGGTACAGTCTGCATGTGAAAATTGATACAAATGTAAGAAGCAGGAAGACTAAAAACAAGACTTTACTATATGCCAATTCATGCTAAACCACTGAGAATACATACCTGTAACTCTGTGAAGGAGCTACTAGAAAGGTAGATAGAGCCATAGGAGGTGTTATATGCGGGGTATGTACATGGGCCCGCCATATTCCCGCAAGCTCGGCATCGGGATGGTGAAGGAAACATGGGAGGTACTACTGGTGCGTAGCGCTGAATGTAAGTGGAAGAATTAGGTTGTGTAAAGTGCATAGTTCAGAGCAATGCAAATGTTGACAAGCGAGTGCATAACACTATGTTACAAACTGAACAGTGAAAAATTAGTGTATGATGAATATAAGCATGCTAATTTGGTGTTTCCGAATTCCAAAAAGCATTAGACAGAGCCGGTGATAATATCAGACATAAATCATGGCATGTATATGTGGCTTAAGAAAATATACCCGAACCCTTGGATGGTTACGGCCCGGCTGGTCCTTGGACTTGAGCTTATATAAGCATCCAGAAGGTGGGGCTGACAGTAACTTGGTGGCAGCCTCTGCAGATGCCTCATCAGCAGCAGTTGCAATCCTTTTGACCAATGAAGGGTTAGCAGTTTCAGTCTGCATATGAAAATTGAAGAGCAACAGACATCAGCAGTGATATATAAAATGAATCTATGAGACACTGATGCATATAGTGCTGGATGTAAGTGTAAGAATAGGTGTGTGTGTTTCTGAACTATTGGTAAGCATTAGACAAAGCCGGCAATAAACAGACAAAAATCAAATCATGTATGAGGATTAAGAAAATATACCTGCTTACTGAAAAGGGTACCACCCAGCTGGCCCGTGGCCTTGTGCTTGAGGAGGTTTTCAGAAGATGGTGGCGGCACCATCGTCTTCACAGCAGCCTCATCAGGATCATTTTTTATCCATTTGAGTAGAGGCACAGAAGTTTCATCCTGCATATGAATAGCAACAGAACTCATCATTGATATTTAATAAATCTATGAGATAGACTGATGCAAATAGTGCGGGTGTAAGTGGAAGAATAGGGTTGTGCATAGAGAACAGTTGACAACAATGCAAATGATTACAAAAGAAGCCAATGGAAATCAACAGTTTATATACTGGATGAGACAGACTGAAAAGTGAAAAATTAGTGTATGATGATTGTAAGCAAACGCAGTGTTTCTGAACTTTTGGTAAGCATTAGACAAAGCCAACAGTAATTAAACAGATAATAATGAAATCATGTATGTGGATTAAGAAAATATACCAGATTCATTAAAAGGTCACCACCCAGCTGGCCCATGGCCTCGTGCTTGTAGAGGTTTTCGGAAGATGGTGCCGGCACCATCGTCCTCACAGCAGCCTCATTAGCCTCATTTTGCATCCACTTGAGTAAAGGCGCAGCAGTTTCAGCCTGCATAAGAATGGGAACAGATCTCAGCAGTGATATTGAATGACTCTGAGACAGACTGATGCATATAGTGCTGGATGTAAGTGGAAGGGTATGGCCGTGTATGGACAACAGTTCACAACAATGCAAGGGTGTGTTCGGTTCTGAAACAGCGTGGAATGGAATGGAATGGTTCCATTTCAGAGGAATGGAATGGTTAAATTTTTGTTCGGTTGGGATAAATGGAGAGCAGAAGAGATCGAGGTTAAACTAACCATTTGTCTCAAAATTGTAATTAACAATTGCAAATGACATTTTAATCTCAAAGTCGTAATTAACAGCGCCTAATGGTGCTCTTTTAATCTAAAAATCGTAATTAACATCATTTTTTGTTGGGTTAGGGGAACTGGAGTAGATGAACATTACTGTATGATGATTGTAAGCAAACGAATTTGGTGTTTCTAAACTTTTGGCTTCGAGATCTTATGGGTTTCAACTCTAGCCTACCCCAACTTGTTTGGGACTGAAAGGCTTGGTTGTTGTTGTTGTTGTTGTAAACTTTTGGCAAGCATAGAAAAAACCGACAATAAACAGAGAAAAATCAAGGCATGTTTTGTGGATTAAGAAAATATACCATATTCATTAAAAGATCACCACCCAGCTGGCGCGTGGCCTTGTGCTTGTAGAGGCATTTAGAAGATGGGGGCGGCATCAACATACTGGCAGCCTGATCAGCCGCAGTTTTGATCTTCCTTTTGAGTAAAGGCCCTAAAGTTTCAGTCTGCATATGAATAGCAAAACAAAAGGCAGACCTCAGCAGTGATATTGAATTACTGTATGAGATAGACTGATGCATATAGTGGATGCTCTTAGCCTTTTGCAGCGTGAACACTAGCTATGGACAGACAAAAAACTAGTTAACTCAGCTTTGTCTAGATATGAATGTACTACCACCATCCAAAAGCTTAAGCCTTATTTATTTTTGAGAAATCAAAACAAGCAAAGTTTGACCAAAATTTTAGAACATTCTATCAACAAATATAATACTGTGTAGATACCGTAGGAAAATATATTTTATTATCTATTTAATGATATTAATTTTGTATTTTGCATGTTACTGATTTTTGGTAAAAGCTTAGTCAAACATGGTATAGTTTGACTTTCTAAAAATAATATAAGCCCAAAGCTTTGGGATGGAGGCAGTAGTATCTAGAGCTAAAACACATCTAGATACATCCGTATCTACAGATAGTTGAGTCAATTAATTTGGATCTGAGGGAGTATCAGATTCAGACTACATCATGGTAAGTTGGTTAAAAAAATTACCCCTGGGCGGTCCCTGCCCAGCTCGGCAGTGGCATTTCGCTTCTTGTGCTGCAGATCGGGCCATGCTCCTGCAGCAGGTGGGGCGCTATTCTCGTTCCCCATAGCCTCAGCACGGAACCTGGAGGTACCAACCTGATACAGAGAATATAGAGCATGGTGTCACAGAGGCTTTACGCACAAACAGCTGAAGACATGTGCTACTTTAAGCATATTCCAGAACAGGAACAGATTGAGGATGCAGAGAGACACTTAAAAGGTAAAGAGTGGATAAGCAAACGGAGTACCTGCTTCGCGGGGCTGGGGACGCAGCTCAGGCTCAGCCAACTGCCCACATGCGTGGTGGCCTTACGCTCCATTGCCCCCACCGCCGAGGTCTTACCTTTCCTGTACAAGCTGACAAAAGATACAGTGAGGATCAGCAGAAACTACAAAGGTTGCAAATGTCGACAAATAAAGGAAGAACACCCCAATCCAAGCAAAGGTAGCCCCCGCCCCCCACCCCCATCAATCACTCCCAGCTCGAGGGTGACCAGAAAGACACCCCTTCGCCCAGAATAGGAAAGAGATGCGCAAGATATCGAGGAGAGGAAAAAAGAACCGATCTCGAGAAAGGAGAGAACATTACTAGTCCTACCTAATCCGCTTGGTCTAGATGCAGCTTGCCCCTCCAAGCTGGATGCCTGGACGGTGGAGGCGAAAGGAGGGGATCGAGCTAGCGGCTTGCATCCGTCGGCAATCGGCACTCGATCGGGAGAGAAGGGGTGCTACATAAAGGGGAGGGGTAACATATTTTATTACACAGTGAACTTACTGATGTGACTAGTCATTACATGTCTCACTGAAACTAGGGCCCATAGTGTGGCACCCCAAATTCACTTGAAGCTGCCCGGCGGGACGCATTGGCGCGTCAAGAAACCCCCGAATTGTAGCGGGGAAATGAAACATTTCACAAAAATTCGAAATTCAAGCACACCGCCACGCGCCAAGCACGCGGCTGTTCCTTCCTCTTCCTCGGTTCCTCCTCCCCTATCCGAAAAAACCCCAAATCCCAAGCTCAAACCAAAAAAAAAACAAAAAACAAATCCCCTGGCCGCCATGCATGTCCTCGTTAACCCGCTGGAGATCGTTCCCGGACGATGCGGACCACCCGCCCTGAGATCCAGAATTCCGTCCACCTCGAGGCACTGCGTGCTGTCTCGCAGCAGCGGCTTGAGGGCGCTGAAGAGGAAGTTCCGCCGGAAAGTGCTCATGGCAACCGTGCAAGCTCACCGGCGTGCTGTATCCCGAGAGGAACTGGTCAAAGCTTTGCTATTCGCCACACAAAAAAAATTGCGGGCCAAGATCTGGTCAAAGCTTCGTCGATGGCTTGCCGCGAGAGGCTTGGAGTCCAGAGTCAATAAACTAGCTGCTCGAGGACTTGGGCGGTTTACACGGATTCATATTAACTGACTCAAGTTTGTTAGTCTAGTTAACAAATGCATCTAGATACATCCATATCTAGACAGAATTGAGTCAATTAATATGAATCAGAGGGGAGTACCTGAAAGTGTTTCATGCTACCAACTAATGCGCTGGCAGGAATCGCTGTAGAAGTAATTGTGCTACTACTCATACGATGAACTGATTGTGTGGGTGTCGAATTTTGCAACGCGATCATCCACTGAATGCTTAATCTAGCGCCAAAGGCGTACAAATCATAACATACTACAGCACCAGAACATAAGAGTACGAATCATAAAGTAGCTCAACATTTTGCATCAGGGCTGGGTGGTCCTGAGACTACCGGGACGCCCCTGATGATCTCCGGGTGTGCATCCTCTTCAACGCAAAGCTGTGTACTCGGTCCACGGCCTCCTTCTGTAGGCTGGATAATCTCAGGTGCAGGACCTTCGTCTATGAGAGGCTCGTCATCAGTACCATCCACAGGTGCATCAGGGCTGGGTGGTCTTGAGACTACCCGGACGCCCGTGATGATCTCCGGGCGTGCATCCACTTCAACGCAAAGCTGTGTACTCGGTCCACGGCCTCCTTCTGTAGGCTGGATAATCTCAGGTGCAGGACCTTCGTCTATGAAAGGCTCGTCATCAGTACCATCCACAGGTGCATCAAACTGAGATTCATCTTCAAATCTCCCATCAAACTGAGAGACCTCTTCAACTCTATGCTTCTGCAATTAGTACATCAACCGATTAGACAAACATCTAAGGGATGCAACCTGAACAAATGCCGTTTTACATATTTACCTTCTCATCTGGCACAGCACATGTCCCAGAGCTGAAACCCGTTTCCTGAAGCAAGCGCTTTTTCTCTCCTTCCCGTCCATCCATCTGCAACAAGTTAAATTTGAGTACAGAACCTTGCACAGCAATGCAAACTATTGATTGAAACAGCGGCAGCATCAATATAAATAATTAACTACATATGCCAGCACACATACAGTGTGAGCAAGATCTGCTTCTCCTGCTAAAGGATCATCATATGGTTCACCATGCTAAACCCGCCTAACATATGTGCGGTCCATCCCAAAAATGTGTAAATGATCTGCCACTACAGGGTGAGGCCTCTTCTCACCATTCATACATGTGCAGCGCGGGCAATACACGTCCAGGTTGTGACCTTCATGAGCTCTAATAAACCCCATAAAGGGTTGAACACCATTTATATATGAAGGGGAACATAAGTGTCCATGCAGTATCCAAGTTCTGTCCATCTGTTTAATTATGAGATACAGTGGTTGGTGATTAATTTAAGGCGAAGTAGGAAATGTATATCCATCGAGTACAAAACTATACTACATGATTATGCATTTCAGCAATCATGTCGAGTACAAAACAAAAAATGCCCATCGACATTTTAGCAAACAGATCGTGTACAAAACTCTGCCATGGCATTTCAGCAAATTAACGGATCGAGTGCAGAACTGACTCTATATGCCCACGCAAATGAACAAATTGATCGATGACAAATCGAGCGGAAAACTATAAAGTGCCAATTAGTTCGAGCATACTGACGATTTTTTTAGCAGCATCAAGAAAATATAAATCGTTAGGCCGTCTTGCCCGATACATGATTGAGCTAGAGATAGCAGCCCTACCGTGGATCAACTTGACCGCCGGTGCGTCTCGAGAAGAACGACGGGGAGGGGAAGCTTCTTCTTCGCACGGACGGGACGGGGAGGGGAAGCTCTTCGCACGGACGGGGATAAGTTGTGTAGGGGTGGGTGGGGGGTCATGCGGCCGGGCCGCCGGGGTGATAATTAAGGTCGGTAGGTGGCGTTTAATGGAGTTGCGTGTGTAATTTGCCGTGCACAAGGTTGAGGAATAGGCGGTTCCCTTTGCCGCGCGCACAATTCAAACTATCCCGCCCATGTAGTTTAAATTCGCCATATTTTCGTTAAATCGACATAAAGTCATGTGAGTGGGGGAAAATTAGCAAAGTTGCTTGAAAAATAGTAAAACTCTGGAATTATCCTTTAAATATGCTCTACTTCGTGTGGAAATCGGGGTGTGGAAGCATGTTGAGCTGTTTTATTTGTACTTTCTTCATTAAAACTCCCATTTTATGCACTTTGGATGGAAAGAAATCATTTGTACATAAATTTTGACAACGCCATTTGCAAACACTAATTGTTTTACATGCCAAGATGCACCCATCCACCAAATATATATGGGGCAAAAGTTTATCACAATCTAGCAGATATGCACAATTAGTGAGGGACCCCTTTTGATTTTGTGCAATTTCCACTAATTAGGTAGAGAGAAGGGGTTAATTAATTAGGCCATGTTAGGGGTTATGTGTTTTAGATTAGGTTGTGTGGATTCAAATACAACTTCTTTATTTGTGTGCTATGATTAATCAAAACTAGATTGATCGACTGCGCACACATTATTAGAGGCGCATGCCTTTGCGCACAAAGTGCATGTGTGTGTTGTTGGCCACCAATTAACGAGAGAGAGAGAGAGAGAGAGAGAGAGAGAGAGAGGTAGAGAGAGCTACATACGAGAGAGCGATTGAAATCCCCAAATTAAACACATATATATATGCATGGCACATTTAATTTAATTAGAGGACCGCGAGCTAAGGCACCCCTGGCCTGCTTGATGCACAATTAAGTGTCATTGGCCTATATATAGGGTTTAATTAGGGTTTAGGGTTTAGGGGTAGGAGGTTAGGGTTTAGGGTCTAGGGTCTAGGTTTTTATGGTGTTTAGGGTTTAGGGATTAGGGATTAGGGTTTAAGGTTTATGGATCATCGATCGAGTGCGCACACACACATTATTAGAGGCACACGCGCCTTTGCGCATAAAGTGCATGTGTATATGTGTGTGTTTTTTTGGCCACCAACGATATATAGATGATCGAGAGAGAGAGAGAGAGAGAGAGATTGAAATCCCCAAGAATATGTTCAAATATATATTAAAATATATGCACGAATGCATGCATGGTAGGCCATGCATGCACACTAATTATATATATATATTATGAGGAAACTTAATCAAATGTGTTTTCATTCGAGAGAACTTGTCAAAATTCAAGTTAATTAATTTATCATCGATAATTATATAATTAATTAATGAATCTCAGGGAGATGTTATACAACATATGATCGATATAGGCCATGTCGTATATATTAATTGGTGTTAATCTACCGTTTAATTTGCTAGCTAGCTGCTATATATAGATCGAGCATGTTTTTATTAGATCGGGTTATATCTAGCTAGTATAGTTTAGGGTTATGTGTTTTAATGAACTAGGGTTTGATTAGCTAGGGGTTAGTTATATATATGGTTTAGGGTTAATGCATGGCACATTTAATTTAACTAGAGGACCGCGAGCTAGGCACCCCTGGCCTGCTTGATGCACAATTAAGTGTCGTTGGCCTATATATAGGGTTTAATTAGGGTTTAGGGTTAGCTAGGGTTTAGGGTTTAGGGTTTAGTGTTTAGGGTGTTTAGCTAGGGTCTAGGGTTTAGTTTAGGGTGTTTAGGGTCTAGGGTTTAGGGTTTAATTAGTGTTTAGGGTGTTTAGGGTTTAGGGATTAGGGATTATTAGGGATTAGGGATTTAAGGTTTTAGGGGTTGTTTAAGGTTTAGGGATCATCGATCGAGTGCGCACACACATTATTAGAGGCACCCGCGCCTTTACGCATAAAGTGCATGCGTATATATGTGTGTTTTTTGGGCCACCAACGATATATAGATGATCGAGAGAGAGAGAGAGATCGAGATTGAAATCCCCAAGAATATATATGTTCAAATATATGCACGAATGCATTGTAGGCCATGCATGCACACTAATTATATATATATATTATGAGGCAACTTAATCAAATGTGTTTTCATTCGAGAGAACTTGTCAAAATTCAAGTTAATTAATTTATCATGATAATTATATAATTAATTAATGAATCTCAGGGATATGTTATACAACATGATCGATATAGGTCATGTATATTTTAATTGGTGTTAATCTATGGTTTGCTAGCTAGCTAGCTGCTATATATAGAGCATGTTTTTATTAGATCGGGTTATAGCTAGCTAGTATAGTTTAGGGTTATGTGTTTTAATTAAGTAGGGTTGATTCGCTAGGGTTAGTTACATATATATGGTTTAGGGTTAATGCATGGCACATTTAATTTAATTAGAGGACCGCGAGGCACCCCTGGCCTGCTCGATGCACAATTAAGTGTCGTTGGCCTATACATAGGGTTTAATTAGGGTTTAGGGTTAGCTAGGGTTTAGGGTTAGGGTTAGGGTTAGGGTTTAGGGTCTAGGGTTTAGGGTTTAGGGTTTAGGGTTTAGGGTTTAGGGTTTAGGGTTTAGGGTTAGGGTTAGGTTAGGGTTTAGGGTTTAGGGTTTAGTGTTTAGGGTGTTTAGGGTTTAGGGATTAGGGATTATTAGGGATTAGGGATTTAAGGTTTTAGGGGTTGTTTAAGGTTTAGGGATCATCGATCGAGTGCGCACACACATTATTAGAGGCACGCGCGCGCCTTTACGCATAAAGTGCATGCGTATATATGTGTGTTTTTTGGGCCACCAACGATATATAGATGATCGAGAGAGAGAGAGAGAGAGATTGAAATCCCCAAGAATATATATGTTCAAATATACATTAAAATATATGCACGAATGCATTGTAGGCCATGCATGCACACTAATTATATATATATTATGAGGCAACTTAATCAAATGTGTTTTCATTCGAGAGAACTTGTCAAAATTCAAGTTAATTAATTTATCACGATAATTATATAATTAATTAATGAATCTCAGGGATATGTTATACAACATGATCGATATAGGCCATGTATATTTTAATTGGTGTTAATCTATGGTTTGCTAGCTAGCTAGCTGCTATATATAGAGCATGTTTTTATTAGATCGGGTTATAGCTAGCTAGTATAGTTTAGGGTTATGTGTTTTAATTAAGTAGGGTTGATTAGCTAGGGTTAGTTACATATATATGGTTTAGGGTTAATGCATGGCACATTTAATTTAATTAGAGGACCGCGAGGCACCCCTGGCCTGCTCGATGCACAATTAAGTGTCGTTGGCCTATACATAGGGTTTAATTAGGGTTTAGGGTTAGCTAGGGTTTAGGGTTAGGGTTAGGGTTAGGGTTTAGGGTCTAGGGTTTAGGGTTTAGGGTTTAGGGTTTAGGGTTTAGGGTTTAGGGTTAGGGTTAGGGTTAGGGTTAGGGTTTAGGGTTTAAGGTTTAGTGTTTAGGGTGTTTAGGGTTTAGGGATTAGGGATTATTAGGGATTAGGGATTTAAGGTTTTAGGGTTGTTTAAGGTTTAGGGATCATCGATCGAGTGCGCACACACATTATTAGAGGCACGCGCGCGCCTTTACGCATAAAGTGCATGCGTATATATGTGTGTTTTTTGGGCCACCAACGATATATAGATGATCGAGAGAGAGAGATCGAGATTGAAATCCCCAAGAATATATATGTTCAAATATACATTAAAATATATGCACGAATGCATTGTAGGCCATGCATGCACACTAATTATATATATATTATGAGGCAACTTAATCAAATGTGTTTTCATTCGAGAGAACTTGTCAAAATTCAAGTTAATTAATTTATCACGATAATTATATAATTAATTAATGAATCTCAGGGATATGTTATACAACATGATCGATATAGGCCATGTATATTTTAATTGGTGTTAATCTACGGTTTGCTAGCTAGCTGCTATATATATATAGCATGTTTTTATTAGATCGGGTTATAGCTAGCTAGTATAGTTTAGGGTTATGTGTTTTAATTAAGTAGGGTTGATTGGCTAGGGTTAGTTTTACATATATATGGTTTAGGGTTAATGCATGGCACATTTAATTTAATTAGAGGACCGCGAGGCACCCCTGGCCTGCTCGATGCACAATTAAGTGTCGTTGGCCTATACATAGGGTTTAATTAGGGTTTAGGGTTAGCTAGGGTTTAGGGTTAGGGTTAGGGTTAGGGTTAGGGTTTAGGGTTTAGGGTTTAGTGTTTAGGGTGTTTAGGTTTAGGGATTAGGGATTAGAGATTTAAGGTTTTAGGGTTGTTTAAGGTTTAGGGATCATCGATCGAGTGCGCACACACATTATTAGAGGCACCCGCGCCTTTACGCATAAATTGCATGCATATATATGTGTGTTTTTTGGCCACCAACGATATATAGATGATCGAGAGAGAGAGATTGAAATCCCCAAGAATATGTTCAAATATACATTAAAATATATGCACGAATGCATGGTAGGCCATGCATGCACACTAATTATATATATATTATGAGGCAACTTAATCAAATGTGTTTTCATTCGAGAGAACTTGTCAAAATTCAAGTTAATTAATTTATCATGATAATTATATAATTAATTAATGAATCTCAGGGATATGCTATACAACATGATCGATATAGGCCATGTATATTTTAATTGGTGTTAATCTACGGTTTGCTAGCTAGCTGCTATATATATAGAGCATGTTTTTATTAGATCGGGTTATATCTAGTATAGTTTAGGGTTATGTGTTTTAATTAAGTAGGGTTGATTAGCTAGGGTTAGTTACATATATATGGTTTAGGGTTAATGCATGGCGCATTTAATTAATTTAATTAGAGGACCGCGAGGCACCCCTGGGCTGCTCGATGCACAATTAAGTGTCGTTGGCCTATACATAGGGTTTAATTAGGGTTTAGGGTTAGCTAGGCAGAGGGTTAGGGTTAGGGTTAGGGTTTAGGGTCTAGGGTTTAGGGTTTAGTGTTTAGGGTGTTTAGGGTTTAGGGATTAGGGATTAGGGATTTAGGGTTTTAGGGTTGTTTAAGGTTTAGGGATCATCGATCGAGTGCGCACACACATTATTAGATCGAGGCACCCGCGCCTTTACGCATAAAGTGCATGCGTATATATGTGTGTTTTTTGGGCCACCAACGATATATAGATGATCGAGAGAGAGATTGAAATCCCCAAGAATATGTTCAAATATACATTAAAATATATGCACGAATGCATTGTAGGCCATGCATGCACACTAATTATATATATATTATGAGGCAACTTAATCAAATGTGTTTTCATTCGAGAGAACTTGTCAAAATTCAAGTTAATTAATTTATCACGATAATTATATAATTAATTAATGAATCTCAGGGATATGTTATACAACATGATCGATATAGGCCATGCATATTTTAATTGGTGTTAATCTACGGTTTGCTAGCTAGCTGCTATATATATATATAGAGCATGTTTTTATTAGATCGGGTTATATAGCTAGCTAGTATAGTTTAGGGTTATGTGTTTTAATTAAGTAGGGTTGATTGGCTAGGGTTAGTTTTACATATATATGGTTTAGGGTTAATGCATGGCACATTTAATTTAATTAGAGGACCGCGAGGCACCCCTGGCCTGCTCGATGCACAATTAAGTGTCGTTGGCCTATACATAGGGTTTAATTAGGGTTTAGGGTTAGCTAGGGTTTAGGGTTAGGGTTAGGGTTAGGGTTAGGGTTTAGGGTCTAGGGTTTAGGGTTTAGTGTTTAGGGTGTTTAGGTTTAGGGATTAGGGATTAGAGATTTAAGGTTTTAGGGTTGTTTAAGGTTTAGGGATCATCGATCGAGTGCGCACACACATTATTAGAGGCACCCGCGCCTTTACGCATAAATTGCATGCATATATATGTGTGTTTTTTGGCCACCAACGATATATAGATGATCGAGAGAGAGAGATTGAAATCCCCAAGAATATGTTCAAATATACATTAAAATATATGCACGAATGCATGGTAGGCCATGCATGCACACTAATTATATATATATTATGAGGCAACTTAATCAAATGTGTTTTCATTCGAGAGAACTTGTCAAAATTAGAGTTAATTAATTTATCACGATAATTATATAATTAATTAATGAATCTCAGGGATATGTTATACAACATGATCGATATAGGCCATGTATATATTAATTGGTGTTAATCTACGGTTTGCTAGCTAGCTGCTATATATAGAGCATGTTTTTATTAGATCGGGTTATAGCTAGTATACTTTAGGGTTATGTGTTTTCATTAAGTAGGGTTGATTAGCTATGGTTAGTTACATATATATGGTTTAGGGTTAATGCATGGCACATTTAATTTAATTAGAGGACCGCGAGGCACCCCTGGCCTGCTTGATGCACAATTAAGTGTCGTTGGCCTATATATAGGGTTTAATTAGGGTTAGGGTTAGGGTTTAGGGTATAGGGTTTAGTGTTTAGGGTGTTTAGGGTTTAGGGATTAGGGATTAGGGTTTCAGGGTTGTATAAGGTTTAGGGATCATCGATCGAGTGCGCACACACATTATTAGAGGCACCCGCGCCTTTGCGCATAAAGTGCATGCGTATAGTTTAGGGTTATTTGTTTTAATTAAGTAGGGTTTGATCAGCTAGGGTTAGTTACATATATATGGTTTAGGGTTAATGCATGGCACATTACATATAGTTTAAATCTCAAGAATGTTTATACATGATAGGCCATATGTGCAAAGGAATTTTTTTCCCCGTGAACTTGTCAAAATTCAAGTTTATCAGTGCCAATGGAAACTAGTCCAAAAAATTACATAGAGGACCAAAAGTACTAGACAATAACTAATAGAACCTGCAACTTTACAAAAAGGACCCCAAAACATATAGAAGAAAATCAATCGAGTCCTTCTCGACCGCACATCAGATCTCTGCTCCGCATCCTTTCCAGCAACTCCGTCGCCGGGGACGCACCACTTGGGACGGTGTCGCCGGTAGTCGCCAGGACGAAGGAGAAGAAGGGCCTCAGCAACGGCATATTGGCTCTGAGAAGGGCCGCTGAAAGGCCAAGATGTGCACGGGCAAGACGGATGACGCCGTCGTATGCCCCGAGCTTGTGAACTTTAGCAGCTTGACTTCCCCATTGGCCAGATCTGAAGCACTGACCAAAGCAAGCCTCACCGTTAGCGCCATCACATTGATGGCACCAGATCGGGGTTTGGCCGGCAAGATCCGCCAGATTCACCATAGGCCAGATCTGAAGCCGATGACGAGATCCCCGACTCCATTGCGCCATTCTGCTCATGGGAAACACTGGATCTAAGCTTACAACAACACTAACTCCCTCGGATCCAAATTAGCTGACTCAACTTTGCTTATCTAAATATGGATGTATCCACACATGTTTTTACTCTAGATACATACACGTCTAAGGAAAGTTGAATCAATTAATTTAGTTCGGAGGGTGTACAATATACAGAGAGAAGTCGGCCTCGTCTCCGGCCGGCGAGGCCGCCGGAGAGAAGGGGGAGAGGAGCCGGGGGAGTGGGAGAGACTCGAGAGAGAAAGAGAAGAGGAAGAAATGAGAGCTCCCTGGGGAAGAACATTATTTTTGTCGTTCTGCTCGTAGCTTGAAACTGAAAATTTCGGCCGCGCGCCAAATCATCCCGCCGCATCCATTCGAAAATCCCGTGACCAGTTTTACCCTTTTAACCCTGGTCCGGAAGCTACAACCCACCGACCATGGAGGGCTCATTCGGTAACAATGAAATATCTTGCCTAGATCCCGAACCCTCCCCACAGGCCCACACCCACCCACCAACCATTCGCCCCATTAGCTCAAAAATACTCTCACACGCCAAAGCTCTGACTCTCTACAGTACTAGATCTGCTTCGCCGCCGGCATACTCCTCCACAGCGTAGCCTTGATCGTGTTGGCTGTCCACCCACCTGATCCGCTCCCCCGCCGCCCTCGTCACCGACGGATCTGCTTCACCGCCGACCTCGCCACCGACGGATCTGCTTCACCGCCGACCTCGCCACCGACTACCTCGCCGCAGCGGCTGTATCAACTTCACCGAATACCTTGCCAGCCAACCAGATCTGCTTCACTAACGCCCGCTTCTACTGAAACAGGGTCGATTCATCGTCTCCCGCGTTCGCCGCCGCTGGAATGCAAGTTGCCGCCCCCGTCCACCCCGCCGCAGCTTGGTTAGTACGCTGGCCCGTTAGATCGCGGTGTTTCTTTAGCCATGTTTTGTGTAGTTATTTGCAGATCTCATATGCCGTTAACTTTCTTGATGTGTTGCTTCGCATGAAGTTTGTTTAAATATTGTACAGTACAAAAGCATTATCCGGTCGCTACCATCCTGTTCATTCTACTGACACCTGTGTGCATCCACATATTTATAGCCTTGTACCCATTCATTTGCTGCCAACTGTTTTTGTACTGCATGCTATTGTCGCACTGCTTTTATAGTCATGCTATGGGCATTTCCAATCTGCTTGTTCTTATACCACGTCATTAGCTCACCGCTAGCTGTTTTCTCGTGTCTGCTATTCTCACACTGCTTTTATAATCATGCTATGTGCATTTCCAATCTGCTTGCTCTTATACCTCGTCTTTAGCTTATATAGTTATTGCTGCGTGCATGTCTGGTCTTTGTATTATCGTAGACTGACTTGTCAATGTTATTTTTCCTAGGGTTTGATCATGCGAACCACTTATTAGAACATCCAACATTAACAGCGGGGACGCTAGGGAAGGTTGGAATCTGAGTTCTTGGTTGGTAATTTTGGTAGTTTACTTCCGTTATTATCTATAACCTATATGCATTGTTCCTTATGCAAGAGATTAACACTTGGAACCCTGCCATAGCAATGCCATTCATGCTTTACTATGTTTCTGCCTATTTGATATGCTTGTCTTGGAGAAACTGCGAAGGTGATTTGAACCTGACATTTGGTCATTCTTAATGCCAGTTTACTTTATGTGGAAAACCTTGGCATTACCCTACTCTAAATCTGAATGTCTGAAATTCGTATCTCATGCAAAGCAACATCTAGTTGGTTTTAATCTGATATCTTGTAAATATTGGCTTATTCATTTGGCAGCTCAAGTTTTTTGTTATTTGAAACCAGCTGACTTGGTCTTAAATGTGATATCTAAACACAGATTAAGGACAATGGAGCAGGAGGATTAGCATTTCACTTGATGGCTGAACCTAAAATGACAGGCATGTTGACCACGACTAGTGCACGCAAGAGAAGGACCTGCAGCGAGCCAGTATGTGCTTAGTACATGCATCTTATCTTATCTTGTGCTTATTTCTGCTACATGCTGTTATCTGATCTCTACATTGCGTAATACATGTTTGAATAGTTAATTGTTGTAACTATGTTTGCAATGTTACCAGAATGCAGTTTTAATGAAGCAGTCATCATTAGAAGATAGTCGCCAAAAAAGGATCTGTAGCGACCCTGTGCAACATTATGATGTAAGTTTGTGCTTAGTACAAGTTCCATACATTGTCTTATTTATGCAACTTGTTATTATCTTATATCTACATTGCATAATAAATGTTTGCATAGTTCATCGTTTAACTCTTTTTGCATTATTATCAGAATGCAGTTGTGATGAAGCAATCTTCATTAGAAGTGAGGCCCACAAAAAGTTCTGATATTTCTTCTGATGCATCTTCTCATAGCCGTCAACCTAGACCATTGCTTTCATCAAACAGTAAATATCTCAAGGCTGTACTTTATAAAAGACATGGTATTGCTGCTTTAAGATCTGTAGCTGATATGTTGACAAAGAGTACACAAGATTCAATCAAGGCGATTGCCAAATGTCAACGTGTTATTGATGATGCTAATAGAAGTTCTCAATGATTCTATGTAATTTTTTTATTTGGGCACATTAATTGCCTTGTAATTTTCCTACTTGTTTTATTTGTGTATGTAATTGTGTGTATCATTGATATCAGATTTTAGGCTCATGAAATTTAATGCAAGTTGACTAGTCAAACAAGTAGGGCACTACAACAGATTGGGCCGGCCCACTTACAGTAGTGTGGGACCCACTTTCATTTTGGGCCGGCCCACTTCTTTAGTAGGCCGGCCCGGTTACACGATAGTGGGATCCACATGCTTATTGGGCCGGCCCACTATCTTGTTGGGCCAGCCCATTTGCTATATGGTGGTCCCACGTGGTAAATGGGCCGGCCCTTTAACAGGAAAGTGGGACCCACCTGTGTTTTTGGCCCGGCCCACTATCTTGTTGGGCCGGCCCACTTGCTATATGGTGGACCCCACATACTAAATGGGCCGGCCCTTTAACCGGAAAGTGGGACCCACCTATGTTTTTGGCCCGGCCCACTATCTTGTTGGGCCGGCCCATTTGCTATATGTTGGACCCCACATACTAAATGGGCCGGCCCTTTAACAGGAAGGTGGGACCGTGCTTTTGGCCCGCCCACTATCTTGTTGGGCCGCCCACTTGCTATATGGTGGACCCCACAAACCAAATGGGCCGGCCCTGTAACAGGAAAGTGGGACCCACCTGTGTTTTTGGCCCGGCCCACTATCTTGTTGGGCCGGCCCACTTGCTATATGGTGGACCCCACAGACTAAATGGGCCGTCCCTTTAACTGGAAAGTGGGACCCACCTGTGTTTTTGGCCCGGCCCACTTGCTATATGGTGGACCCCACACACTAAATGGGCCGGCCCTTTAACAGGAAAGTGGGACCCACCTGTGTTTTGGCCCGGCCCACTTGCTTCTTGGGCCGGCCCATTAGCTGTAAGGTGGACCCCACATGTTAAATGGGCCGGCCCATTTAAGTTTTGACCAGTCAACCTTAGAGGTTAGGCCCGGCCCACGTAACTAATGGACCGGCCCAGCTATATAGTTGACCGGTCAAACTATGTCACTGGCCGGCCCGCTTAAGACGTGGCAGGCCTCGTGTGGGCCTACCATCTACCACGGGGTTTCAGCGGTTAACGCCGTTAACTGCCAGTTAACGGCGTCTGCCACGTGGCAGTTTGCATGACGTCAGCAGTCAACGGGCTCCCGGAAACACTTGCGCAACGGTCCGATTTTCCGTGGCGGAAGGGCGCCCAAGCGCGACGGACCGAAAAAATCGTCGTTGGACTTTGCCTGACGCAGTTTCGACAACAGAACCCATATCGTCGGGTTAGGCCCATAGGCGACGAAAAATGCCCCTTAGTTGACGATTTTGGGACGTTGTCTATCAGAACTTTTCTTGTAGTGTTCCAACCAAATAGCAATTTAACGAAGCAATAAGCTTTCGCCATGAACATTAAAGCACAATTTAAGAACACAAGTGTTCCATAAGAAAAAGCGGAGCGTAATATCTCCAATATAAGGATGGTGGGATCCAACTTTATTCAAAACAAAACAAAAACAAAAACAAACCGACGCTCCAAGTAAAGAACATAAGAATGTGACGGAATAAAAATATAGTTTCACTAGAAGTGACCTGATAATGTTGTCGATGAAGAAGGGGATGCCTTGGACATCCCCAAGCTTAGATGCTTGAGTCTTCTTAAAATATGCAGGGATGAACCACCGGGGCATCCCCAAGCTTAGACCTTTCACTCTTCTTGATCATAGTATATCATCCTCTTCTCTTGACCCTTGAAAACTTCCTTCACACAAACTTCAAGCAAACTCATGAGAGGGTTAGTGCATAACCACAAATTCACATATTCAGAGGTGACACAATCATTCTTAACACTCATGAGAGGGTTAGTGCATCCCCAAGCTTAGACCTTTCACTCTTCTTGATCATAGTATATCATCCTCTTCTCTTGACCCTTGAAAACTTCCTTCACACAAACTTCAAGCAAACTCATGAGAGGGTTAGTGCATAACCACAAATTCACATATTCAGAGGTGACACAATCATTCTTAACACTTCTGGACATTGCACAAAGCTTCTGAAAGTTAATGGAACAAAGAAACTCATTCAACATAGCAAAAGCGGCAATGCGAAATAAAAGACAGAATCTGTCAAAAACAGAACAGTCCGTAAAGATGCATCTGGACTGGGCACTTAACTTGCTCAAATGGAAAAACTCAAAACTAATGAAAGTTGCGTACATATCTGAGGATCACGCTCGTAAATTTGCAGATTTTTTCGAATTTTTTACAGAGACTTGTGCCAGAATTCGTGACAGACAGCAATGCTGTTTCTGCGCAGCGATCCCAAATATAACATCAACTTTAGCATAGAAACTTTACTTGGCACAAAAACATGATAAGGAGAGGTTGCTACAGTAGTAAACAACTTCCAAGACTCAACAATACAGTAAACTAGATGATACCCCGCTCGTTGTTGCGGGTCTCCTTAGAAATTATCAAAGAAAGAATATTCGAAATAATATGTGAGCACTCTAAGCATCGAGTAGCCCCATTTGCCAATAATAATGGATCAAATCATTGATTTATCTCGGTTAGCCAGCGATATCATGTCAGATGAAAAACAGATCAAGGAACCGAGGAGTTTTCTGAACCTGATATTACAAAGATTTGCAAAGTTTTATTTTTGCATGATAATCACCAGATATTGAAGGAATTTGATAGCCTGTATTTTCACCTCCTCCCAATCCACAAAGTTGCGCCTACCGAATTTTGCTACAACATGGTTTAGCCATTGGGTTTAGCGCGCGGTTTGCTGTTCATGTTCGATGCTAAGTCCCCTCCACTACTGCAAATGATGCCGATGGAACCATATATAAGCTTAGTTGTACATAAATCTTGTAAGCTCTTCTCTTTGTAGATAAAGGCAAATGATTAGTTCAGCTATATTTCAGAAGTAACAAAAGAGAAAATTTGGTAGGACAGAAGCGATCTCAAATTATAAGAGAGATGTTGCAGCGATATTGCTAGGTAGAAATTATGTCGAGCCAGCCCGAGTACTTCTAGGTAGAAATTATGTCGAGCCAGCCGGGGTACTTCTAGGTCGAAATTATGTCGAGCCAGCCGGTGTACTTGCTGTAGCATAGTGATGAAACGTTGCTAGGGTTTTCTCAAGCTTGTGACATATATGAACCGTACATATAAATACAAATTAAATCGCATTGCAAAAAGAATGATACTATATCTTACATGAATGAACAAATTTTATATCTTTTAGCACAATGCCATCTTTCCAAAGGTATTCTAACCTACTTAAGAATAAACATACTGGCCTCATGTGCTAAGCTAGTAAGGGATGGTCCAGAGACTTCAATAGCTGTAGGCTTGGATCGAGCATAGTAGCCTGTGAATAGAGATGCAAGAAGCTCACGAATTGAGTAGCTTAGAAAGGTGTAATATGCTTATTTCAGCAGCTTGTTATTTTCCCAGCAAAGAAGATGATGGTCTGTACACACCCACCCAAACTCTAGTTAATTGCCGTCAGAACCATTCCAAATGATCACCTTCCATGTACGCCTCGGTCCTGTGAAAGGTCATGTTTCCTATATCTAGCTAAAACGCAAAACCAAATGTGGATTTCAGTAGCTTAATTGAAATATCAATTTGGATGGTCCAATTTGTTATTCCCTGCAGCGCAAGCGCAAAGCATAATATTTATATATTATAAATAATTTGGCAGAAAAAGGGTTTGTTGCTAACTTACCTCAGGTTGAAAGAAATTTTGCCATGGCAGTGCACATCCCACAAGAACGATGGAGATCAACGGAATCACTGTAACCAAGCTTGACAAATAGGCTGAACAAAAGAATCATAGAGGATGCTAAGGAAATGCGTTCATCATGTGCGTCACCAACGTTTGTGTAGAACTCGCATCAGGCGGCTGCACCAAGCCCAATGATCATGCATGTGTATTTCCATGATTGGCTTGATGTTGTGAGAGAGCAGAGAACGATGGGGAGGGGGATAAATAGTGAGTAGGCATGATAGCAATGGAAGATGAGGGAGGGGAGCAGACAGGACATGCGTATGTAGTGGGAAGGTGTAAGGATATCCATCAGAGGGTTAATTACGAGATTGATTGCAGGCCAACCAAATAGTAGAATAATGGGAGATTGATGGTCATTTTATCTTTCGGTCACAATTGACAGGAGGAACTGCATGGGAGCCGAACTGGTAATTGCTAATTAGGTGACGTGGGCATTAAGTTCTGTTAAAAAAAGGGAGTTTTAGTGTAAAAATATATATTGTGATGTGGCAAGATAGGATTGGTCATAGACGTTTGATGAGGTGGACACCTTGCATGTTGAGAGAAATACCCTTAGTGGAGATGAACTTCTTAGTTATATAGGATAAAATAAAACATGGGTTATCTCCCAAGAAGTGCTTTTCTTTAACGCCTTTCAGCTAGGCGCAGAAAGTGCAAATCAAGTAACATCAAGAGTAGAAGCATCAACATCATAGCTTGTTCTAATAATAGAATCAAAAGGCAACTTCATTCTCTTTCTAGGGAAGTGTTCCATACCTTTCTTGAGAGGAAATTGATATTTAATATTACCTTCCTTCATATCAATAACAGCACCAACGGTTCGAAGAAAAGGTCTTCCCAACACAATAGGACAAGATGCATTGCATTCGATATCCAAGACAACAAAATCAACGGGGACAAGGTTATTGTTAACCGTAATGCGCACATTATCAATCCTCCCCAAAGGTTTCTTTTTAACATTATCAGCAAGATTAACATCCAAATAGCAATTCTTCAATGGTGGCAAGTCAAGCATATCATAAATCTTTTTAGGCATAACAGAAATACTTGCACCAAGATCACATAAAGCATTACACTCAAAATCATTGAATTTCATTTTAATGATGGGCTCCCAACCATCTTCTAATTTCCTAGGAATAGAAGCTTCAAGTCTTAATTTCTCTTCCCTAGCTTTAATGAGAGCATTTGTAATGTGTTTTGTAAAGGCTAAATTTATAGCACTAGCATTGGGACTTCTAGCAAGTTTTTGTAAGAACTTTATAACTTCAGTAATATGACAATCATCAAAGTCTAAACCATTATGTTCTACAGCAATGGAATCATTGTCACCAATATTTTGAAAAATTTCAGCAGTTTTATCACAAACAGCAGTTTCAGGCAATTTTGTGCGCTTTGCACTAGGAGTAGAAACATTGCCAACACCAATTATTTTACCATTGATAGTAGGAGGTGCAGCAACATGTGAAGAATTAACATTACTAGTGGTGGTAATAGTCCATACTTTAGCTACATTATTTTCTTTAGCAAGTTTTTCTTTTTCTTCTCTATCCCACCTAGCATGCAATTCAGCCAACATTCTAATATTATCATTAATTCTAACTTGGATGGCATTTGTTTTAGCAAACCTAGCATCTTCAACTTTCTCAGGCATAACTTTCAATTTTAAAAGATCAACATCAAGAGCAAGACTATCAACCTTAGAAGCAAGAATATCAATTTTACTAAGCTTTTCTTCAACAGTTTTATTGAAAGCAGTTTGTGTACTAATAAATTCTTTAAGCATCACTTCAAGACCAGAGGGTACACTCTTATTATTATTGTAAGAATTACCATAAGAATTACCATAACCATTACCATTATTAGAAGGATATGGCCTAAAGTTGTTGTTACCATAATTATTCCTATAAGCATTGTTGTTGAAATTATTGTTCTTAATGAAATTCACATCAACATTTTCTTCTTGAGCAACCAATGAAGCTAAAGGAACATTATTAGGATCAATATGAGATCTACCATTTGCAAGCATAGACATAATAACATCAATCTTATCACCCAAAGAAGAGGTTTCTTCAACAGAATTTACCTTCTTACCTTGAGGAGTTCTTTCAGTGTGCCATTCAGAGTAATTGATCATCATATCATCAAGTAATTTAGTTGCGGCGCCCAGGGTGATGGACATAAAAGTACCTCCAGCAGCTGAATCCAATAGGTTCCTCGAGGAAAAATTCAATCCTGCATAAAAGGTTTGGATGATCATCCAAGTAGTCAGTCCATGGGTTGGGCAATTCTTTACCAAAGATTTCATTCTCTCCCATGCTTGAGCAACATGTTCATTATCAAATTGTTTAAAATTCATTATGCTACTTCTCAAAGATATAATCTTAGCAGGAGGATAATATTTACTAATAAAAGCATCTTTGCATTTAGTCCATGAATCAATACTATTCTTAGGCAAAGATAGCAACCAATCTTTAGCTCTTCCTCTTAATGAGAAAGGAAACAATTTCAGTTTTATAATATCACCATGTATATCCTTATACTTTTGCATTTCACAAAGTTCAACAAAATTATTAAGATGGGCAGCAGCATCATCAGTACTAACACCAGAAAATTGCTCTCTCATAACAAGATTCAGTAAAGCAGGTTTAATTTCATAGAATTCTGCTGTAGTAGCAGGTGGAGCAATAGGAGTACATATAAAATCATTATTATTTGTGCTAGTGAAGTCACACAACTTAGTATTTTCAGGAGTACCCATTATAACAGTAGTAAAGTAAACTAGGCAAATAAAGTAAAGACAAGTAACTAATTTTTTTGTGTTTTTGATATAGAGAACAAGACAGTAAATAAAGTAAAGCTAGCAACTAATTTTTTTGTGTTTTGTTTAAGTGCAGCAAACAAAGTAGTAAATAAAATAAAGCAAGACAAAAACAAAGTAAAGAGATTGGAAGTGGAGACTCCCCTTGCAGCGTGTCTTGATCTCCCGGCAACGGCGCCAGAAAAGTTCTTGCCGTGGGAGGCAATTCTCTGGTGTAACTTTTCTTCAGCCCCGGCAACGGCGCCAGAAAAAGTTGCTTGATGCGCGTAGATGTACACGTCCGTTGGGAACCCCAAGAGGAAGGTATGATGCGCACAAAGTTTCCCTCAGAAAGAAACCAAGGTTATCGAACCAGTAGGAGCCAAGAAGCACGTGAAGGTTATTGGTGGAGGAATGTAGTGCGGCGCAACACCAGTGAAACCGGCGCCAACGTGGAACCTGCACAACACAATCAAAGTACTTTGCCCCAACATAACAGTGAGGTTGTCAATCTCACCGGCTTGCTGAAAACAAAGGATTAAGCGTATCGAGTGGAAGATGGTGTTTGTTTGCAAAGAACAGTAAAAGCAGTAGAATGTATTCAGATGTAAAAGAATGGACCGGGGTCCACAGTTCACTAGTGGTGTCTCTCCAATAAGATAACTAACATGCTGGGTGAACAAATTACAGGGTAGCAATTGACAAATAAAGATTCAATACATATCAACGATGATTACTATGTGATTTAATCAGGGCATTACGACAAAGTACATAGACCGCTATCCAGCATGCATCTATGCCTAAATAATCCACCTTCAGGTTATCATCCGAACCCCTTCCAGTATTAAGTTGTAAACAACAGATAATTGCATTAAGTATGGTGCGTAATGTAATCAACACAAATATCCTTAGACAAAGCATCAATGTTTTATCCCTAGTAGCAACAGCATATCCACAACCTTAGAACTTTCTGTCACTGTCCCAGATTTAATGGAGGCATGAACCCACTATCGAGCATAATTACTCCCTCTTGGAGTTACAAGTATCAACTTGGCCAGAGCCTCTACTAGCAACGGAGAGCATGCAAGAACATAAACAACACATATATGATAGATTGATAATCAACTTAACATAGTATTCTCTATTCATCGGATCTCACCAAACACAACATGTAGCATTACAAATAGATGATCTTGATCATGTTAGGCAGCTCACAAGATCTAATACAATGAAAGCACAAGCGGAGAAGACAACCATCTAGCTACTGCTATGGACCCATAGTCCAAGGATGAACTACTCACGCATCAATCCGGAGGCGGGCATGATGATGTAGAGCCCCTCCGGTGATGATTCCCCCTCCGGCAGGGTGCCGGAGGCGATCTCCTGAATCCCCCGAGATGGGATTGGCGGCGGCCTCTCGCAATGTTTTCGGTATCGTGGCTCTCGCACTGGGGGTTTCGCGACGAGGCTTTAAGTAGGCGGAAGGGTAGGTCAAGTGGCGGCACGAGGGCCCCACACACCAGGGCCGCGCGGCCAGGGGCCAGGCCGCGCTGCCCTGTTGTGTCTGCGCCTCGTGGCCCCACTTCGTAACTCCCTCGGTCTTCTGGAAGCTTCGTGCAAAAATAGGACCCTGGGCGTTGATTTCGTCCAATTCCGAGAATATTTCCTTACTAGGATTTCTGAAACCAAAAACAGCAGAAAACAGCAACTGGCACTTCGGCATCTTGTTAATAGGTTAGTGCCGGAAAATGTAAAATAATGTTGTAAAGTGTGTATAAAACATTCAAGTATTGTAATAAAAGTAGCATGGAACATAAGAAATTATAGATACGTTTGCGACGTATCACGAAACAATCTATCTATCTATGTATAGAAGATCAGCTGTATGAAATTTGAGGTTATTTAGAGAAGGTAGAAAAAATCACCTTGTTAGAAAAGCTGGTTTCAGCGAGACGAAACGGCATGCGCTTAAGCAAAGTGATTTTTTCGAACATCTCCAAATGACCCCAAATTTTCCATACATGATGCCATACGTGTAACAACAAGGAACCCTATCTAAAAAGTGTCAAAAAAGTTTGCCCAACCGTATAGCTCTATCAAAAAGAACCTCACCATGGCGCTAGTATAATTTTGGGATAGTTACAAACTTTCGTTACCTAACCTTCAACATGAAACTTGTTTCAAATTCATTTTGGCCTACAAGAAACAAATCCCAACTTGATTCGAGCACCACAGCCTCCAAACGATGCCGATGCCGATATCGGCATGGTCAGAACGGCTATGCTCGCCGCCACTGCTAGGTCAACGTCGGGATGCACCCTCAATCCCGTCCCCTCATTCGATCACTGACACACCAGAGATACCGCCGAGGCCAATGCCGAACGTACATGCTGATGCCAATGCCGAACATGCATGC
Organism: Lolium multiflorum; assembly: GCA_030979885.1. Taxonomy (NCBI): domain Eukaryota; kingdom Viridiplantae; phylum Streptophyta; class Magnoliopsida; order Poales; family Poaceae; genus Lolium; species Lolium multiflorum. The sequence goes on along the minus strand of CM061749.1, from coordinate 120,754,281 downwards.
ACGCCGCTGTGGGCACGGCCACGCCGACCCGCTATGCTGGACGCCACAGACCGCCGCGAGGTCTTTCCCTTCGCCACCACACTCTCCTAGCACCCACCTATACACGCCAGAAAGGAGAGACACTAGTTTTCTCTACATTGCTCGCGTTCGTGTCCGACACGGTCAGTCAAAGTTTTGAGGTGGTCGTCGATGTCGTCGACCATTTCTTCTCTTCTTTGCATGGTTAAACGCGTCTAGTTCATATCTATCTAATGCGTCTGGTCTCGCCTCATGCAGTTCTTTGTGGACGTCGATCTCATCTCGGCACCCCGCATGCCACCTCCTCCGTGCCATCGCTGTAGAGCTCCGTTTAAAAATCTAATCCTACCCGTGTATTGCCCCTTGTATCAGCGTCATGGCCCCACTTGTCATTTGATATACCGAAGCCCCACTCGTTCGCGTTTTGGTCAGGGATACAGCGATGCTTACGGTCAAACAAAGATGGATGGTCTGACGTGTCTTTGCAGGCTCTACGTGGCCCCACTAGTCAGAAGATAACGGTCAACCGTCGGGCAACCGGCCGTTACATCACGTGTGATGGTTTCAGACAAACGTTTGGGTAAAACTGAGGAAAAACTAAGGAGCTGGGGAAAACTGAGCACAACTAAGGACCCGAGGGCACGAAAATAGAAATCCCTGTAAACAACAGATAATTGCATTAAGTATGGTGCGTAATGTAATCAACACAAATATCCTTAGACAAAGCATCGATGTTTTATCCCTAGTAGCAACAGCACATCCACAACCTTAGAACTTTCTGTCACTGTCCCAGATTAAATGGAGGCATGAACCCACTATCGAGCATAAATACTCCCTCTTGGAGTTACAAGTATCAACTTGGCCAGAGCCTCTACTAGCAACGGAGAGCATGCAAGAACATAAACAACACATATATGATAGATTGATAATCAACTTGACATAATATTCTAGATTCATCGGATCCCACCAAACACAACATGTAGCATTACAAATAGATGATCTTGATCATGTTAGGCAGCTCACAAGATCTAAACAATGATAGCACATGCGGAGAAGACAACCATCTAGCTACTGCTATGGACCCATAGTCCAAGGATGAACTACTCACGCATCAATCCGGAGGCGGGCATGATGATGTAGAGCCCCTCCGGTGATGATTCCCCTCTCCGGCAGGGTGCCGGAGGCGATCTCCTGAATCCCCCGAGATGGGATTGGCGGCGGCGTCTCGAATGTTTTTCGTATTGTTGCTCTCAGTACAGGGGTTTCGCGACGAAGGCTTTAAGTAGGCGGAAGGGTAGGTCAGGGGGCCACACGAGGGCCCCACACGCTAGGGCCGCGCGGCCAGGGCTTGGGCCGCGCCGCCCTAGTGTGTCGGCGCCTCGTGGCCCCACTTCCTTTCGCCTCGGTCTTCTGGAAGCTTCGTGTAAAAATAGGACCCTGGGCGTTGATTTCGTCCAATTCCGAGAATATTTCCTTTGTAGGATTTCTGAAACCAAAAACAGCAGAAAACAGCAACTGGCACTTCGGCATCTTGTTAATAGGTTAGTGCTGGAAAATGTATAATAATGTTGTAAAGTATGTATAAAACATTCAAGTATTGTCATAAAAGTAGCATGGAATATAAGAAATTATAGATACGTTTGAGACGTATCAAGCATCCCCAAGCTTAGTTCCTACTCGCCCTCGAGTAGGTAAACGATAACACAAATAATTTCTGAAGTGACATGCTACCAACATAATCTTGATCAACATTATTGTAAAGCATATGAAATGAATGGAGTGATCTGAAGCAAAAGATTGCTAACAAAGATAATGACTAAACAAATGAATCATATAGCAAACCTTTCATGAATAATACTTTCAAACAAGTATCAATAAGACTTGCATAAGAGCTAACTCATAAGCAATAAATTCTTAGTAGAATGCATTGAAGCAACACAAAGGATGATTAAGTTTCAGCAATTGCTTTCAACTTGTAACATGTATATCTCATGGATATTTGTCAACATAGAGTAATATAACAGGTGCAATAAGTAAACATGTAAGAATCAATGCACACAGTTAACACAAGTGTTTGCTTCTAAGATAGAAAGAAGTGGGTAAACTGACTCAACATAAAGTAAAAGAATGGCCCTTCGCAGAGGGAAGCATGGATTACTATTTTTGTGCTAGAGCTTTTGTTTTGAAAACATAGAAACAATTTTGTCAACGGTAGTAATAATTCATATGTGCTATGCATAATACTTCCTACAAGTTGCAAGTCTCATGCATAGAGTACTAATAGTGCTCGCACCTTGTCCTAATCAGCTCGGAAAACACGGATTATCATCGCATAACATATGTTTCAACCAAGTGTCACAAAGGGGTACCTCTATGCCGCCTGTACAAAGGTCTAAGGAGAAAGCACGCATTGGATTTCTCGCTTTTGATTATTCTCAACTTAGACATCCATACCGGGACAACATAGACAACAGATAATGGACTCCTCTTTTTAATGCTTAAGCATTCAACAATAGATAATATTCTCATAAGAGATTGAGGTTGTATGTCCAAACTGAAACTTCCACCATGATACATGGCTTTAGTTGGCTGCCCAATGTTCTTCTCTAGCATATGCATACTCAAACCATTTGATCATGAAATCGCACTTACTTCAGACAAGACGAACATGCATAGCATCTCACATGATATCCAACAAAGGTAAAAGTTGATGGCGTCCCCAGAAACATGGTTACCGCTCAACAAGCAACTTATAAGAACTAAGACACATAACTACATATTCATCATCACAATAGTTTTTAAGCTATTTGTCCCATGAGCTATATATTGCAAAGATAAAGGAATGAAATTTTAAAGGTAGCACTCAAGTAATTTACTTTGGAATGGCAGAAAAATACCACATAGTAGGTAGATATGGTGGACACAAATGGCATGGGTTTTGGCTCAAGGTGTTTGGATGCACGAGAAGCATTTCCTCTCAGTACAAGGTTTGGGCTAGCAAGGTTGTTTGAAGCAAACACAAGTATGAACAGGTACAGCAAAACTTACACAAGAACATATTGCAAGCATTATAAGACTCTACACTATCTTCCTTGTTGTTCAAACACTTTACCAGAAAATATCTAGACTTAGAGAGACCAATCATGCAAACCAAATTAAACAAGCTCTACGGTAGTTCTTCATTAATAGATTAAACTACATGATGCAAGAGCTTAAACATGATCTATGAGAGCTCAAACAATTGCCAAGTTACCAAACCATATGCAGCATTTTCTGATTCCAACCAAATAGCAATTTAACGAAGCAATTTCAGCCTTCGCCATGAACATTAAAGCACAATTAAGAACACAAGTGTTCCATATGAAAAAGCGGAGCGTAATATCTCCAATATAAGAATGGTGGGATCCAACTTTATTCAAACCAAAACGAAAATAAAAGCAAACCGACGCTCCAAGTAAAGAACATAAGATGTGATGGAATAAAAATATAGTTTCACTAGAAGTGACCTGATAATGTTGTCGATGAAGAAGGGGATGCCTTGGGCATCCCCAAGCTTAGATGCTTGAGTCTTCTTAAAATATGCAGGGATGAACCACCGGGGCATCCCCAAGCTTAGACCTTTCACTCTTCTTGATCATAGTATATCATCCTCTTCTCTTGACCCTTGAAAACTTCCTCCACACCAAACTTCAAGCAAACTCATTAGAGGGTTAGTGCATAATTAAAATTCACACATTCAGAGGTGACACAATCATTCTTAACACTTCTGGACATTGCACAAAGCTTCTGAAAGTTAATGGAACAAAGAAACTAATTCAACATAGCAAAAGCGGCAATGCGAAATAAAAGGCAGAATCTGTCAAAACAGAACAGTCCGTAAAGACGAATTTTGCAGGGGCACTTAACTTGCTCAAACGGAAAAACTCAAAACTAATGAAAGTTGCGTACATATCTGAGGATCACGCTCGTAAATTTTCAGATTTTTTTGATTTTTTTACAGAGAGCTCTGCGAGAATTCGTGACAGACAGCAATGCTGTTTCTGCGCAGCAATCCAAATATAGCATCAACTTTAACATAGAAACTTTACTTGGCACAAAAACATGATAAGGAGAGGTTGCTACAGTAGTAAACAACTTCCAAGACTCAACAATACAGTAAATAAAATGAAACATGGGTTATCTCCCAAGAAGTGCTTTTCTTTAACGCCTTTCAGCTAGGCGCAGAAAGTGCAAATCAAGTAACATCAAGAGAAGAAGCATCAACATTATAACTTGTTCTAATAATATAATCAAAAGGCAACTTCATTCTCTTTCTAGGGAAGTGTTCCATACCTTTCTTGAGAGGAAATTGATATTTAATATTACCATCCCTCATATCAATAACAGCACCAACGGTTCGAAGAAAAGGTCTTCCCAACACAATAGGACAAGATGCATTGCATTCAATATCTGATACCAAAACGTATCCACTTTCCCGAACACTTTTGCTATTGTTTTGCCTCTAATTTGTGTATTTTGGATACAACTAACACGGACTAACGCTGTTTTCAGCAGAACTGCTCTGGTGTCTCGTTTTTGTGCAGAAATCCAACTTTCGGGAAAATCCTCGGAATTTATGCAGAAGGCCCTATTTTACCAAAATATTGACGGAGCCAGAAGGGCAAGAGAGGTGGAGGCCCGAGGGCCCCACACCACATGGCGGCGCGGCCCAGGGGGGGCCCGCGCGGCCATGTGGTGTGGCCCCCTCGGCCGGCCTCCGACGCCCCCCTTCGGACTACTTATTGGTTTCGACCTGAAAACGCACGGGGAGAAGTCGAAGTCGCCAGAAACCCTCCAGAGAGCCGCCACATCGCGAAACTCCGTCTCGGGAGCCAGAAGTTCTGGCACTCCGCCGGGACGGGGAATTGGAGGAGATCTTCACCGCCATCACCGCCAACGCCTCTCCATCGACCAGCCATGTTTCCCCCATCCATGTGTGAGTAATTCCCCCGCTGTAGGCTGAAGGGGATGGTAGGGATTGGATGAGATTGGTCATGTAATAGTCATAAGATTGTTAGGGCATAGTGCCTAGTATCCGTAGATGTCACTTTTATGATATTGTTGCAACTTGTTATGCTTAATGCTTGTCACTAGGGCCCGAGTGCCATGATCTCAGATCTGAACATGTTATTTATTCATGAAGATATTCGTTGTTTATGATCTTACCTGCAAGTTGTATACACATGTCGCTGTCCGGAACCAATGGCCCCGAAGTGACAGAAATCGGGACAACCGGAGGGGATGGTAGTGATGTGAGGATCACATGTGTTCACGGAGTGTTAATGCTTTGCTCCGGTACTCTATTAAAAGGAGTACCTTAATATCCAGTAGTTTCCCTAGAGGCCCGGCTGCCACCGGCTGGTAGGACAGAAGATGTTGTGCAAGTTTCTCATTGCGAGCACGTACGACTAAATATGGAACACATGCCTATTGATTGATTAGTACTTGGATACCGTTTTATTATTATCTGCAAATGCCCATGCTTTGATTGTTACATGAGTTTCTCTCATCCATGCAACGCCCGTTAAATCCGTCCCTATGCCTACAGTATTTTAATCCTGCTGTTTACTATAATCACTACTGCTGTCTTTATTTCACCGCTGCTATTATTTCGCTATTTCCACTGCTATCAAACTGTTACTACTGATAAACTCTTGCGAGCAAGTCTGTTTCCAGGTGCAGCTGAATTGACAACTCCGTTGTTAAGGCTTACAAGTATTCTTTGTCTCCCCTTGTGTCGAATCAATAAATTGGGTAATACTTCCCTCGAAGACTGTTGCGATCCCCTATACTTGTGGGTCATCAAGACTATTTTCTGGCGCCGTTGCCGGGGAGCATAGCTTTATTTGGAAGTTCACTTGGATTGATATTGTTCGCTGCAAATTCTCCATTATGGGTAAACCTCGCGATACTAAGATCGCCATATTACCATCCACTACAAGAAAAGGTACAACTCTGAGTACCTCTGCTGCTCTTGATTCACCCTCTGTGATTGATAAACTTGTTTCACCGCCACATGCTTCACATGCTGGTACTTCTGCTGAATCTGAAAATTCTCATAATATTGATAATGTTTCTGCTGTGCTTGATGATAGTGGTTCATTGGGATCTTTTCTAGATGCTACAATTGCTAAGTCTAGACAAATTGAAAATACTGAAACTCCTAATGCTACTACACCTGTTAAATCACCTGAACTTGATTATTCTAGTGATGATCCTGATGAAGATTATGTAGAGCTTGATGATGATTTTATTGAAAAATGCAATGCTACTACTGATGCAAGAAAAATTAAAAAGTTGCTTGCAGAACATGCTGTTAGATATAAACCATCTCCTGATCCTAAATTTGCCACATCTCCTATAAACATTAGGGATAAAGATTATGATTTTTCTCTTGATCTATCTCATATAGCTATTGTTGAGAAAACACCCTTTTGTGGTACTGAAAAAGAAAGTGCTGTTGAACACATGACTGAGTTATCTACTCTTAGTGGCGTGTTTTCTGATGATGTCAAGATGCGTACTTATTTTGTCGCTAAAATTTTTCCGTTCTCATTAAAGGATGATGCTAAAACTTGGTATAATAATTTGCCTCCTGGTTCTATTAAAAGTCCAACTGACTTGCGTGATGTTTTCTTTCGAAAATACTTTCCTGCTAGTGCTCAACATGCTGCTTTGCAGAGAATTTATAATTTTGACCAGGAAGATGGAGAGAAATTGCCTGAGGCTTGGGCGAGATTTTGCTCTCTTATTAGAGCTCAGCCTGACCATGATTTGGAAAAGCATGATTTACTTGATATATTTTATAGTGGACTAACCATTGAGTCTAGGGCATACCTAGATAGTTGTGCTGGTTGTGTTTTCAGGAAAAGAACTCCAGACGACGCTGAAGAATTATTGGCTAAAATAGGACGGAATCATGATGATTGGTCTACACCTGAACCAACCCCGACACCGATAGTGAAGAAGAGGGGTATGATTAAATTAAATGATGAAGATATGAGGGAAGCCAAGAAGTCTCTTAAAGAGAAGGGTATTAAACCTGAAGATGTGAAGAATTTACCTCCTATAGAAGATATATGTGAGACGATTCCCCCTTCATCCATGATTGAGGTACACTCGCTTCAACACTTTACTAGGGAAGATATTCCGTATTCAAAATCTCCTGCTCAATGCTTAGATGAATTTGATAATTATATTGTTAAGCAAGAAAACTTTAATATGAGAGTAGAGAATCATTTAATGGAAAATTCCCGAGCTATTAGTGAATTGCATGATATTGTGGAGAGAACCTCCAATGATGTTAAGATACTTGTTAAACATTTTCAAATGGTTCAAACTCAAATTGATCAACTTACTAAAGTGCAAAATGACTTGTTGGGAAATAATTCTAAAGAAAAACATGCTTGTGAAGTAACAACTAGAGGTGGTGTTTCTACCCAGGATCCTCTATATCCTGAAGGGCATCCCAAAAGAGTTGAACAAGATTCTCAACTAATTAAAACTAGTGCTCCATCTAAGAAAAAGAAAAAGAAACATAAGAATGTTGTAGAATCCTCTGAACCTGTTAATGATCCTAATAGTATTTCTATTTCTGATGCTGAAACTGAAAGTGGTAATGAACATGAGGAAGATAACGATAAGAATGATACTCCTGATAAAGAAGAAATTGAAAAAGAACCTGAAAAGCATGCTAAAAATAAAAAGTACACTAAAGAAGATTTTATTACTGAGAAACATGGTAATGAAAGAGAACCTTGGGTTCAAAAGCAAATGCCTTTTCCTGCTAAGAAACTAAAATCAAAGGAGGAGGAACATTATAATAAATTTTGTGATTGGATGAAACCTTTATTTTTGCAAATTCCTTTGACTGATGCTATTAAATTGCCTCCTTATTCAAAGTATATGAAAGATATTGTTACTAACAAAAGGAAAATCCCCAATGAGGAAATTTCCACTATGCTCGCTAATTACTCCTTCAATGGTAAGATTCCAAAGAAGCTTGGAGACCCAGGTATACCGACTATTCCTTGTTCCATCAAGAATAATTATGTTAGAACTGCTCTATGTGATTTGGGAGCAGGTGTGAGTGTGATGCCTTTTTCTCTTTATAAGAGACTTGATTTAGATAAATTGATACCAACTGATATATCCTTGCAAATGGCTGATAAATCTACTGCTATTCCTGTTGGTTTATGTGAAAATGTTCCTGTTCAAGTTACTCAACATTGCTTGATATTAACTGATTTTGTTGTGTTGGAAATGCCTGAAGATGATAATATGTCCATTATTCTTGGAAGACCCTTTCTTAATACTGCAGGGGCTGTTATTGATTGCAATAAAGGAATGGTTACTTTCAATGTTGATGATAAGGAACACACTGTCTATTTTCCCAAGAGGATCGATAAAGTATGTGGAGTTAATACAATTTTTAATGTGAAAACTATCAAAGTGGGATCCATTGATTGTCCTATATATGAGCCTAAAGAAGAATATCAAACTCTTGTGATTGGATCCATATCAATTCAATATAAGGTAACATGATTGATTTGAGGTTTATTTCTTCTTATGTCATATAAAATTTATTTGGTAGCAAGACTTGATCAACCTTGTTAACAAGTATATTTTATTGCATAAAAGAGCTAAACAACACTTCTTTCTTTCTTTCTCCCTCCACCTATTTTACTTGCTGTAGCACTTTTGTTTTGCAATATGCTTTAGTCATTTAAGATTTTAGAAATCATTTTCCTGCGCAGTAATCATTAATTTAATACCCAGAAATGTGCATTTTTCGAAGTTCTCTAAAAATTACAAAAATTACACCGTTGGTCCTATTTTTCGACGAGGCACCTGGGAGCACCAGAGGATGACCTGTGGGGCACCAGGGGGTGCCACACCATAGGCCGGCGCGGCCAGCAAGGGGGCCGCGCCACCTTGTGGTGTGGGCCACCCCTTGCCCCACTACATCATCTCTTCCTCCCAGCACCTTCTCTCTCCCGAAAAAGCTCGTACCAAGTTCCTCTCACTCGTGTTTCTGCTCAAGAACTCGCGATTTTTCGATCTCCTTGCTCAGCCCAGATTTCTGTCTGAAATTTGGCACATTTACTCCTTGGTATGTGACTCCTTTGATTGTCCAATTAGAATTTCATTTGGTTGAGTATATCTTGAATATTTTGCTGCTGTAGATAACATGTTTAGTGAGCTTGCATGCTTGTTCTAAGTGGAAGAAACTAGTTTTGATGCATGTTTAGTACTCTAGCAAGTTCCTATAGTAGTTCCCTTCAATTATATACCTTGAAATCAAATTTTATAATGATTGTTGAAAAATTTCAGAAAATGGAAGGGAGTGTGCACCAACTTAACCAAGAAGAGTTGGAGGTACAGCAAGTTATGAGAGTCCATCGTGAAGAGGGAGTATACCCCTCTTATTACCCATGCACGGACTTTATGCGGAATGCAGGAATCCTGCAAGATGTGCAAACACTAATTTCCAATGCAGGATTGGGAAATTTTGCTGTTGGTGAACCTCACCAATATGCTAAACTAACGGTGTCGGTTGTGCAGGATTTCGAATTTCACCGGTCTCGAACTGACCCCATGGTCCGGTATAAGATTTATAACAAAACTATTGACTTGCCTTTCAGTGATTTTTGCACAGCGATTAGAGTGCCGCAGTGGGGATCCTGCGAGAAGATCAGGGGAACACCGCGGGAGCTCTCAAATCTTTATACAAGGATTTGTAATGGGAGGAGCTTCTCCAATGATGGTGGTAAGATTAGTAGCATTCAACATCCAGCCATCCGCTACTTTGCCTATTTCATTACAAAGTGCGTTCTTGCGAGAAGGACTGGAGGTAAATTATCTGTCCAAGATTTGGCTTTCTTAGCTGCTGCTTTGCAACAGGATAGGACTTATAATTTGGGTGCTTTAATAGCTTGTAGACTTGCTACTAACCGTGAGAAAGGAGGAATTTGTGGAGGTCTTATCGCCTCTCGCTTATTAGCTATGCATGGTGTAGGTCCTCACCATTTAGATATTCCGCTTTCTATAGAGAAACTTGATGTTTTCTCCATGATCAGGCATGAGTTTATTTCAGATGCATCTAATTTGAACAACCTGCATTATAGGATAACTTTGTATAAGAAAAGTTGGAGTATAACTAAGAAAATTGAAAAATTAGTACGCTTGCCTGCACCTGCTTTGTTTAACCTTGATGCCAGGGACGGGTGGTCGATCACAGAAAATGAGCTAAACGCATACATAGAAAGGGAAAGCCGTCGTGCAAGGGAAGATGTGGAGGAGGCCGAGGAGCATCCCGACTCTTCATCCGATGCAGCAAGCTCCTCATATCAACATCATGGGCATGTGGAACCTCCACGATATTCTTCTGCGCAGGGGCCCTATTACCACTCCATGTATGATCCACCGGCGTGGAACTCCGACCCTCGTTGGGAATGAACTCCACTTAGGCCAAAAGCCTAAGCTTGGGGGGAGGTATACCGGCATCACTCATTCTTTGCATATTATGGTTGCTGGATACTTGTACATACTTGTTTAGTCTCTTAGAGTGGTTTTCTAATGAGAGAGAGATGATATTTGGGGAAGTGCTGTCCAAAAACAGATTCTGGGCTGTTACCAAAAAATTCGTACGCACAGCCAGAACGTTATTTTGAGTTGCCAATTTTTGAGCATGTGCCCCAGGTTGTTATCTAACTTTCATTAGTTGAACACTTTTTGGTCTGAGCAACGGAAGATTTTTGTTATTTTCGATTTCTGTACTGCTGTCAGGATTTGGCAGATTTCTGTCATCCTGCTTTTCTGTGTTTCTGTTAGTTTGCATTCTTTTGTTTTCGCTTTGTTTCTTTCCTAAAACACAAAAAGACCAAAAATATTTCTGTTGTTTCTCTTCACCATTTGTTTATTTGGTTCCTTGCTCTTAGTTTGCTTTATTTGCTATCATTAGTTTGCTATAAGAAAACCCAAAAAGATTTTGCTTTGTTTGCTTGTTTTCTTTCGTTCTTGTTTCTAATTCGAAAACACCAAAAATATTTGCTGTTCTTCTTTGGTTTGTAAAGTTCATCATGAGTTCAATGGTCTTCGGTGGCTGGAGCGTGGTTTTCATTTCATATTATCCAAGCTACACAAGTGAAAGGCAATAATGACGATCTACAACAATTGGATTGTGGTGAGAGGCTGGTATGAACTCTATTTGTTTTCATTTTTGTACATATACTCATCCATGTGAGCATGCTTAGTTGGTTCATGTGAGGTATATGTTATTTGAGAAAGTCTAGTAGTTCATGATCTCTCATGTTTAGTTCCAATTTATTAATATGAGTAGCATGTCATGAATGTTTGCTTGCATTGTTTTATTCATAAGTAAGTATGGCATTGTGGTATCCTCCTCTGAATAATTCATTTATATCGACTTGGCACATGCTCACGCATGCATATGACTGAACAAAAAGTCAATTAAGCCTCGATGATTTATATTGCTTCAGAGTTCTTGTATCACTTTTATGCCTCCGTTAATTTATTTTGCCGCAAGCATGATTATGACAGTTACTGCTCTCTTGATTTGTCGCTCCCTAGTCTTTTGCTAGCCTTCACTTGTACTGAGCGGGAACGCCGCTCGTGCTTCCAAACACCTGAAAACCAAGTTGTTCCAAAAGTGTCCACCATAAATACCTATGCATGGCATTTCAAACCATTCCAAGTAAATTCTCATGCGCTACCTTTAAAACTTTCAAAATGCTTCTCAATTTGTGTTAATGTTTCATAGCTCATGAGGAAGTATGTGGTGTTTAGCTTTCAACCTTGTCATTTACTTTTGACGGACTCTCATATGGACTAGTGGCACATCCGCTTATCCAATAATTTTGCAAAAAGAGCTGGCAATGGGATTCCCAGTCCCAAATTAATTAACTAAAATAGACACTCCTCCATGGTTTGTGATTGTTGGACGGCACCCGAAGGATTCGGTTAGCCATGGCTTGTGTGAGCAAAGGTTGGGGGGAGTGTCATCATCATAATAAAACTTAAATAAAAAGGCACTCCTTCATGGTATGTGATTGTTGGCAGGCACCCGAGGATTCGGTTAGCCATGGTTTGTGAAAGAAAGGTTGGAAGGAGTGCCAACCAAAAATAAATAAAATGGGAGCCGCTCTTGTGAGTCCGGTTGATGAGGTAGTTAGTGTACCCATTACCATTCGTTGACAACAACAAACACCTCTCAAAATAATTTTACTCCTGCTTTACAAATGAAAAGCTCTAGCGCATGTTAATCCCTGCTTCCCTCTGCGAAGGGTCAATCTTTTACTTTTATGTTGTGTCTTCATTCTTTCTTTGAGCACTATCTTGAGAGCACAACTGTCATTCTTAGTATAATATGCTTGTCTCAAAATATGATTGATTGTGGTATAACTTTGATGCTTTTATCTTTGACAATCACTACTTCTAGTCTTTCTATGAACTCCAGAGGTGCCTCGGCATTTATGTTTTGCCGATCAAATACGGGCAAGCGAGATACCACTTTATCATATTCTCTTATGAACATTGCAATCCTGCTTATATACATGATTCATGGTGCTTATTATTAATTGTTGGTACCTCTCCATGATTGACATAGCTGTTGGATGATCTTATTTGCATATGTCTCATTATGAACTGCTTAAGTATTAGCCATAGCATGAGAATATATACATCATATGAGCAAATGTGTTCGTGAAAGTTCTTTTATCGCTCAGTTGTTAACTGAATTGCTTGAGGACAAGCAATAAGCTAAGCTTGGGGGGAGTTGATACGTCCAAAACGTATCCACTTTCCCGAACACTTTTGCTATTGTTTTGCCTCTAATTTGTGTATTTTGGATACAACTAACACGGACTAACGCTGTTTTCAGCAGAACTGCTCTGGTGTCTCGTTTTTGTGCAGAAATCCAACTTTCGGGAAAATCCTCGGAATTTATGCAGAAGGCCCTATTTTACCAAAATATTGACGGAGCCAGAAGGGGAAGAGAGGTGGAGGCCCGAGGGCCCCACACCACATGGCGGCGCGGCCGGGGGCCCGCGCGGCCATGTGGTGTGGCCCCCTCGGCCGGCCTCCGACGCCCCCTTCGGACTACTTATCGGTTTCAACCTGAAAACGCACAGGAGAAGTCGAAGTCGCCAGAAACCCTCCAGAGAGCCGCCACATCGCGAAACTCCGTCTCGGGAGCCAGAAGTATCCGTTCGGCACTCCGCCGGGACGGGGAATTGGAGGAGATCTTCACCGCCATCACCGCCAACGCCTCTCCATCGACCAGCCATGTTTCCCCCATCCATGTGTGAGTAATTCCCCCGCTGTAGGCTGAAGGGGATGGTAGGGATTGGATGAGATTGGTCATGTAATAGTCATAAGATTGTTAGGGCATAGTGCCTAGTATCCGTAGATGTCACTTTTATGATATTGTTGCAACTTGTTATGCTTAATGCTTGTCACTAGGGCCCGAGTGCCATGATCTCAGATCTGAACATGTTATTTATTCATGAAGATATTCGTTGTTTATGATCTTACCTGCAAGTTGTATACACATGTCGCTGTCCGGAACCAATGGCCCCGAAGTGACAGAAATCGGGACAACCGGAGGGGATGGTAGTGATGTGAGGATCACATGTGTTCACGGAGTGTTAATGCTTTGCTCCGGTACTCTATTAAAAGGAGTACCTTAATATCCAGTAGTTTCCCTAGAGGCCCGGCTGCCACCGGCTGGTAGGACAGAAGATGTTGTGCAAGTTTCTCATTGCGAGCACGTACGACTAAATATGGAACACATGCCTATTGATTGATTAGTACTTGGATACCGTTTTATTATTATCTGCAAATGCCCATGCTTTGATTGTTACATGAGTTTCTCTCATCCATGCAACGCCCGTTAAATCCGTCCCTATGCCTACAGTATTTTAATCCTGCTGTTTACTATAATCACTACTGCTGTCTTTATTTCACCGCTGCTATTATTTCGCTATTTCCACTGCTATCAAACTGTTACTACTGATAAACTCTTGCGAGCAAGTCTGTTTCCAGGTGCAGCTGAATTGACAACTCCGCTGTTAAGGCTTACAAGTATTCTTTGTCTCCCCTTGTGTCGAATCAATAAATTGGGTAATACTTCCCTCGAAGACTGTTGCGATCCCCTATACTTGTGGGTCATCAATATCCAAGACAACAAAATCAACGGGGACAAGGTTATTGTTAACCGTTATGCGAACATTATCAATCCTCCCCAAAGGTTTCTTTTTAATATTATCGGCAAGATTAACGTCCAAATAACAATTCTTCAATGGTGGCAAGTCAAGCATATCATAAATTTTCTTAGGCATAACAGAAATACTTGCACCAAGATCACATAAAGCATTACACTCAAAATCATTGAATTTCATCTTAATGATGGGCTCCCAACCATCTTCTAACTTTCTAGGAATAGAAGCTTCAAGTTTTAATTTCTCTTCCCTAGCTTTAATGAGAGCATTTGTAATATGTTTTGTAAAGGCTAAATTTATAGCACTAGCATTGGGACTTCTAGCAAGTTTTTGTAAGAACTTTATAACTTCAGTAATATGACAATCATCAAAATCTAAACCATTATGTTCTACAGCAATGGAATCATTGTCACCAATATTTTGAAAAATTTCAGCAGTTTTATCACAAGCAGTTTCAGCAGTTTCAGGCATTTTTGCGCTTTGCACTAGGAGTAGAAACATTGCCAACACCAATTATTTTACCATTGATAGTAGGAGGTGTAGCAACATGTGAAGAATCAACATTACTAGTGGTGGTAATAGTCCATACTTTAGCTACATTATTCTCTTTAGCAAGTTTTTCTTTTTCTTCTCTATCCCACCTAGCATGCAATTCAGCCAACATTCTAATATTATCATTAATTCGAACTTGGATGGCATTTGTTTTAGCAAACCTAGCATCTTTAACTTCCTCAGGCATAACTTTCAATTTTAAAAGATCAACATCAAGAGCAAGACTATCAACCTTAGAAGCAAGAATATCAATTTTACCAAGCTTTTCTTCAACAGTTTTATTGAAAGCAGTTTGTGTACTAATAAATTCTTTAAGCATGACTTCAAGACCAGAGGGTACACTCTTATTATTTTTGTAAGAATTACCATAAGAATTACCATAACCATTACCATTATTAGAAGGATATGGCCTATAGTTGTTGTTACCATAATTATTCCTATAAGCATTGTTGTTGAAATTATTATTCTTAATGAAATTCACATCAACATTTTCTTCTTGAGCAACCAATGAAGCTAAAGGAACATTATTAGGATCAATATGAGATCTACCATTTGCAAGCATAGACATAATAGCATCAATCTTATCACCCAAAGAAGAGGTTTCTTCAACAGAATTTACCTTCTTACCTTGAGGAGTTCTTTCAGTGTGCCATTCAGAGTAATTGATCATCATATCATCAAGTAGTTTAGTTGCGGCGCCCAAGGTGATGGACATAAAAGTACCTCCAGCAGCTGAATCCAATAGGTTCCTTGAGGAAAAATTCAATCCTGCATAAAAGGTTTGATGATCATCCAACGGCGCCAGAAATTTAGCTTGATACGCGTAGATGCACACGTCCGTTGGGAACCCCAAGTGGAAGGTATGATGTGTATAGAAGCAAGTTTCCCTCAGTATGAAACCAAGGTTATCGAACCAGTAGGAGCCAAGAAGCACGTGAAGGTTGTTGGTGGAGGTGTGTAGTGCGGCGCAACACCGAAACCGGCGCCAACGTGGAACCTGCACAACACAATCAAGATACTTTGCCCCAACGTAACAGTGAGGTTGTCAATCTCACCGGCTTGCTGAAAACAAAGGATTAAACGTATCGAGTGGAAGATGGTGTTTGTTTGCAAAGAACAGTAAAGATTGCAGTAGAATGTATTCAGATGTAAAAGAATGGACCGGGGTCCACAGTTCACTAGTGGTGTCTCTCCAATAAAATAACCAACATGCTGGGTGAACAAATTACAGGTGGGAAATTGACAAATAAAGATTCAATACATACCAATGATGATTGTTATGAGATTTAATCATGGCATTATGACAAAGTACATAGACCGCTATCCAGCATGCATCTATGCCTAAATAATCCACCTTCAGGTTATCATCCGAACCCCTTCCAGTATTAAGTTGTAAACAACAGATAATTGCATTAAGTATGGTGCGTAATGTAATCAACACAAATATCCTTAGACAAAGCATCGATGTTTTATCCCTAGTAGCAACAGCACATCCACAACCTTAGAACTTTCTATCACTGTCCCAGATTAAATGGAGGCATGAACCCACTATCGAGCATAAATACTCCCTCTTGGAGTTACAAGTATCAACTTGGCCAGAGCCTCTACTAGCAACGGAGAGCATGCAAGAACATAAACAACACATATATGATAGATTGATAATCAACTTGACATAATATTCTAGATTCATCGGATCCCACCAAACACAACATGTAGCATTACAAATAGATGATCTTGATCATGTTAGGCAGCTCACAAGATCTAAACAATGATAGCACATGCGGAGAAGACAACCATCTAGCTACTGCTATGGACCCATAGTCCAAGGATGAACTACTCACGCATCAATCCGGAGGCGGGCATGATGATGTAGAGCCCTCCGGTGATGATTCCCCTCTCTCCGGCAGGGTGCCGGAGGCGATCTCCTGAATCCCTCGAGATGGGATTGGCGGCGGCGTCTCGAATGTTTTCCGTATCGTGGCTCCCGGGGGGTTTCGCGACGAAGGCTTTAAGTAGGCGGGGATAGGTCGGGGGCCACACGAGGGCCCCACATGCTAGGGCCGCGCCGGGCTTGGGCCGCGCCGCCTAGTGTGTCGGCGCCTCGTGGCCCCACTTCCTTTCCCCTCGGTCTTCTTGAAGCTTCGTGTAAAAATAGGACCCCGGGCGTTGATTTCGTCCAATTCGAGAATATTTCCTTTGTAGGATTTCTGAAACCAAAAACAGCAGAAAACAGAATCGCACTTCGGCATCTTGTTAATAGGTTAGTGCCGGAAAATGTATAATAATGTTGTAAAGTATGTATAAAACATTCAAGTATTGTCATAAAAGTAGCATGGAACATAAGAAATTATAGATACGTTTGAGATGTATCAAGCGCCCAGAAGAGAGAGAGAGAGAGAGAGAAACACCCAAACACCCAGACACCCTGGCGAAACTGGCGATTCCCAGGCGATCTCGCGCCGCCGCCGCCGTTTCCCTCCCTACCCCGAGCGCCCGCCGTCGCTGGTACTCACCGGTGCATACGGTGGAGGAGCATGTCCATTCCAAGGTGGACGGCGGGTTTCCCATCGTTCGCCGAGGAGGTGCGGATGGGAGAGGAGATAAGGTGGAAGGACAAGGAAGCGGCGATGGCGGAGGAGCGAAGGCAAGCGCTGCTGCGGCGGAAACTGTTGATTCTCCAGATCAGCCTTGCATCGGACTGGGCGGTCGAGCAGATGGCGAAGGAGTGGCGGCCGCAAATCTCAAGGCAGGGGCTCGAGGAGCAGGTGGCCGCGGCGTTGGCGATGATCAAGTCGAAGGATCCCAAAGACCCGAAGCGCCTAATGGCGGAACAAGGGCTAGAGGACCTGGAAAATTGGACGCCGTGAAGACCTTGCCTCGGGTTTCGCCGCTGAGCCCGTCTCCGTTGCTGCTTGGCGGTGGGGGTTTGCGGTCTGAGGGTTCTGCGGGTCCTCGATGCTCTGCGGATGCTCGGTGACACGCGCGAAGCACACGTCCGTTGGGAACCCCAAGTTGAAGGTATGATGCGTATAGAAGCAAGTTTCCCTCAGTATGAAACCAAGGTTATCGAACCAGTAGGAGCCAAGAAACACGTGAAGGTTGTTGGTGGAGGAGTGTAGTGCGGCGCAACACCAGTGAAACCGGCGCCAACGTGGAACCTACACAACACAATCAAGATACTTTGCCCCAACGTAACAGTGAGGTTGTCAATCTCACCGGCTTGCTGAAAACAAAGGATTAAACGTATCGAGTGGAAGATGATGTTTGTTTGCAAAGAACAGTAGAGAACAATGATTGCAGTAGATTGTATTCAGATGTAAAAGAATGGACCGGGGTCCACATTTCACTAGTGGTGTCTCTCCATTAAGATAACTAACATGCTGGGTGAACAAATTACAGGCGGGCAATTGACAAATAAAGATTCAATACATATCAATGATGATTACTATGAGATTTAATCAGGGCATTACGACAAAGTACATAGACCGCTATCCAGCATGCATCTATGCCTAAATAATCCACCTTCGGGTTAGCATCCGCACCCCTTCCAGTATTAAGTTGTAAACAACAGACAATTGCATTAAGTATGGTGCGTAATGTAATCAACACAAATATCCTTAGACAAAGCATCGATGTTTTATCCCTAGTAGCAACAGCACATCCACAACCTTAGAACTTTCTGTCACTGTCCCAGATTCAATGGAGGCATGAACCCACTATCGAGCATAAATACCCCCTCTTGGAGTTACAAGTATCAACTTGGCCAGAGCCTCTACTAGCAACGGAGAGCATGCAAGAACATAAACAACACATATATGATAGATTGATAATCAACTTAACATAATATTCTATATTCATCGGATCCTGCCAAACACAACATGTAGCATTACAAATAGATGATCTTGATCATGTTAGGCAGCTCACAAGATCTAAACATGATGGCACAAGCGGAGAAGACAACCATCTAGCTACTGCTATGGACCCATAGTCCAAGGATGAACTACTCACGCATCAATCCGGAGGCGGGCATGGTGATGTAGAGCCCTCCGGTGATGATTCCCCTCTCCGGCAGGGTGCCGGAGGCGATCTCCCTGAATCCCCGAGATGGGATTGGCGGCGGCGGCCTCGCAAGGTTTTCCGTATCGTGGCTCTCGGTACAGGGGTTTCGCGACGAAGGCTTTAAGTAGGCGGAAGGGTAGGTCAAGAGGCGGCGCGAGGGCCCACACCATAGGGCGGCGCGGGCCCCTCCCTGGCCGCGCCGGCCTATGGGTACGGGCTCTCGTGGCCCCTCTTCGTAACCCCTCCGGTCTTCTGGAAGCTCCGCGGAAAAATAAGCCCCTGGGCGTTGATTTCGTCCAATTCCGAGAATATTTCCTTTGTAGGATTTCTGAAACCAAAAACAGCAACAAAGAACGGCACTTCGGCATCTTGTTAATAGGTTAGTGCCGGAAAATGTATAATAATGATGTAAAGTATGTATAAAACATGCAAGTATTGTTATAAAAGTAGCATGGAACATAAGAAATTATAGATACGTTTGAGACGTATCACTCGGCAGCGGAAGGAGAAAATCAGAAGGGGGAACCCATCTCCGACGAGGTGCTGCTCGCCGGAGAGGATGGGGAAAGTTGGGGGATGCCCCCAGAGGCGGGCCCCTTTGCGCAATCGCTCTTTGGTGGCAGCAGTAGGTGGTCGTCGATTAGACCCTCCTGAGCGAACTCGGGCCGTCCATGGACTATCAGGGATGGCGGCTTTCAGAAATGCGTCTTCAAACTTGGATATAGCGGTGGCTGCGCCGGCAGTTCCAGTCAACAAACCCCTGGTCAGATCTAGGGCTTCGCCGGGTCTCCGACACTGGTCTGGATCAGGAGGGACCTGGTCCAGGCTAGATCTTTTACTCCTGCTGATTGCTTCCCTGCTAGAGCTCGATTTCTACCCATGCCCAAGGTGATTAAGTTCTCAGATCTGTGGGGAGCGGAAGAAGGGAAGAAATCCTTCGTGGAGGTGGTCAAAATGGCGGGAGGCGGTCGTGGTGCAGGCAGATTTGGTGGTGCTGGGGGTGGCCGTGGTCCTGGTGGTGGTCGTGCACCTCCATCGGCGGCGTCGACAGCTTCAGCAGCATCCTCGCTTGGTGCTGCTCCTGATCCAGTTGGTGTCAAGTCGGAATTCCCCCCACCGATGATGCAGCAGATGGGGTCTAGTCAAGGTATGTTCCCGATGCTACAACCAAATATGTGGAACATGCCGATGAGTCAATGGTCGCAGTTCTTCAGTAACCAGCAGATTCCCCAGCTTCAATCCTTTGATGATGATACCTTAGGGGATTCCTCCTAGCCTTCCTCAATCCAACAATCAAGGCAGAGTGCTAGCATGATTCCTTCACAGCAGCCGCAAGGGTCTGGTGCTAGTAAGAACAAGAAGAAGAATCGAAAGGGGCTGCCTCGATGGGTCAAAAAATAGTGGTGATAGGGTGGGAGATAATCAACAGTTATCGTGGCTAGTGGACCTGGACCTATCCTGATCCCAAGTTCAGAAATGTGACCTGCTACAACTGTGGAGAGTTGGGTCATTATGTAGGCCTCTGCACTAGGATCAAGAGGTGTTTCATATGCAGCAAAACTGGACATCATATGGATAACTGCCTTATGTGGTATTCCCTTCTTGCCACTACCCAATATTGGGGGAGTGCAAACCCTGGGCTGGGTTTCTTTCATGTGGAGGTGGAAGGCCCAGAAGCTGTGCAGTGGTTGAACATGGATAATGTAGGTGTGGTGGTGGTTAAAGAAGGAGAAATTTCAGCTGAAGAGCTTGAGAAGTGCTTCAATGACATGTGGAAAGTGAATTGGTTCTGGCATATCGGCAGATTGGCCCTAAAAAGTTCTTAGTAAGGTTCCCTCCTAGCAAAAGAATTAAGGAGTTAGTGGAGTACCCCTCCATTAACCTCAAGAAGGATGGAGTGGTGATTTACTTTGTAAACTGGGAGGGTGAGGCTGAGCCTTTTGTAGAATTCCAGGAAGTTTGGGTCAAAATCCTTGGTATCCCAGCCAACTGGTTGACTTGGAAGACTATTTGCCAAATCTCCACTACCCTGGGTGTGCTTGTTAACATTGACTGGCAAGGCATCTTCAGGAGTTTCTACAAAGAAGTCGGGGTTAAGGTGGCTGTGAGAGACAAATCCAAGATCCCATCAAACAAGCTCTTTGAAATGGAGCAGTGTTTCTTCCTGATTGACTTTCTTGTGGAAAATGAAGGAGAAGCCATTGATGTGGATGATGATGATGATGAAGATCCTAGGCAAGGTAATGAAGGAGATGCAGTTGATGATGACACTGAGATTGGCGATGACTTCAAGACTTTGGACAAGGGAAAAAATGGTGGGAACAACAGTAAGATGGAGACATAACCTTCTATTCCTCCTGGTGGGAGAAGTGGTACTAAATTTGCTGCTCAACAGAATCTGGAGACATATGTTCAGGAAAAAGTGTTTGGCAAGGAACCATGTGTTCATGACAACAATGCTCTAGTTCTGAGAAATGCTGAAGAGAACATTGGAAAGAACCTCCTTCAACATTTTGATGCTGAGAGTGATGAGGATGCTGCACATAGAGAGGATGAGCTGATGTCTAACAATCCTGCTCCTGCCATACCTTCCATGGTCTGGAAGGAGAAGAAATAGTGGGGCCCTATGCAAGCTACAAGGATGAGTTCTAGGATTCCAAGGAATGGCAAGACTGTTATTGAGAAAGCTCAAGATCTTAAGAAGGCTAAAAATCTGGAAATACCTAAAGGTAATTGGATCCATGGTTTCTCATATTCTTTTGCTGCCCTTGATAATCCAACTTTATTTGATAATGCAAAAAATGCTGGCATTAGCCTGGGACACAAAAAACTAAATGCTGATTCTGTTATTGATAAAATTAAAGAAGCTGAAACAAAAAGGTTTGTTGATTTTCATAACTCCAACCCTGATAGTTTCCTTCCTAGTGACATTAGTATATCAATGGAAGAACTGATGGTAGGATTGGAGGATAGGGATGAGGTTTTGTCTGATCAGGAGGATCGCATTAGTGATGTACCTGATGATGATGAACCTTGGACACTAGTCCATAGTAGAAAAAGGGGAAGAAGAAAACTGATCTTTAAAAATGGTAGTAGCTCTATTTTGGAACCCTAGAGGTCTTAATAGACCTGATAAGCTCACAAGAGTGCATGACCTCATTAGAGAGATATGCCCTGACATTATTTGTTTTTCTGAATCAAAAAAGGAGGACTTCTCTAGCTTACAGCTGAAGCAACTAGATCCAGGGGGAAAGTTCTCTTGGAATTGGTTGCCAGCTGTGAAAACTGCTGGAGGGATTCTTGTTGGTGTTAGCATTGATATGTTTGATGTAGTTAAGTGGGATATCCTTTCATATTGTGTATCTGTGCAAGTTAAGGCAAAAAAGATAATTTCCTTTGGAGAGTCATTGCTGTGTATGGCTCTGCCTATGAGGAACATAAACCAGATTTTATCAATGAACTGCATAATATCATGGCCTGTTGGAATGGTCCTACCCTCATTGGTGGTGACTAGTCGTCAACCTGTGGCCCGCACGGGCTAGTTAATTTTTCTATTTTGCTATTACATGTTATGTGTTTCGAATTAGTATTAGTTTTATTTTTTAGATAGATCTGAATTCAGATAAATATGTGATATTGTTTTTGGGATATTGGGAGTAATATACATTTAGTTCGTATGACTTTGGTGACTTTTAAACATTAGTATTCTTATAAATAGTTCCTTTAATTTAGTATAGCTTGTCTAAATAGATGGACACGTGAGTATACATTCGCGTCCATGTATATTTTTTTGGTTAGAGAAAACTTCCGAGTAGCAGTTTGTATTGTATACTAAATATTCATAGAATCAAGAAATTTCCATCTAGCATGGATGCACTTGTATGTGCTGGTAGTATTGTCCATTCAGTCGTTTCTACATATCTTTAGTACGTAGGATACACTCGCACCGACACCTGGGCCTGGTATCCCTTGCTTATGTATAGATTTTTTATGATTAAGAATCAGCTTCTCCATTAGTACATGTTCCTGTGAACTATAAGCTATCCCCAATATCGGTGTTAGGTCTGGATGTACAGGGGTCGGAAAGGAGATTGAGGAGCAGCAGGTGTGGAGGCTTGCTTGTTTGACATTCTCTGCTGTATTTTGCGGTTCCCCGGCGTCGAGATGTAGTGGCGGCTCCGCACCAGGAACTTGACCTCCAGCTTTTGCGGCCACCTATTCCTGAGCTTGGCCAGCTTCGGCCCTCCGTTGTACAATAACTTCTGCCGTCAGCTCTACTCCAATTGCGATTCAGAGATGGAGTACCACGTTCCTGATGCGGATGTGGCTGCGGCTCTCGTTGTGCTCACAAAGATTGGGGAAGCAGCTGTGCAGGCTGCCCAGTATGATGTTGAGGTTGCCGATTGAGCTATTGCCATCCTGGACAATCATGGCGCCGACCTGGATGAAGATGTCGCGCACATTGATTCTCAGGTTCTTGCCCACTCTCACCAACTTGTTGGATGTCAACACTTAACTGTATGCAAATCCAGATCAAAATACCCTAGTATCAGTGCTGCTTATTTTGTTGTCTCGAACTATCAAAAAAAAAAAATTCGTGTAAACTGCTCAAATTCGAAGTCTTCTCCATATAGAAGTGGTTTTGAGACTTACAGAAGATAAGGCCTTCAGCTGGCATCGGATCATCTCGGCGTGTTTGTTCCTCTGCTATACAACGACCCTGTTAGATGTCAGTTTTCTCTTTATTCCATATATACCTAGTTAAAAATCGAAGATACGTACCTATAGTTTAAATTATGTTGGTCGCATCCCCGACGCCGCGCAGCGCTCCAACAATGCCGTCGTGTACCTATTGGCCTTCGATTTTTTTTTTGTATTTTTCAGTAAAGCTTTAGCATAAGGTAACAATGAAATGAAGTTTATAATGCTGCTGCTTCAAACGGAAAACATATCAATGTACATACCTGAGTTTTACACCAGCTATATATAGTTATATACACTATGAGATGAAGTTTGCAAGTCCCTGTTATTTTTTGAGCTTCTATGAACCACTTTCCTAGCTGTGATCAGTGTTCGTACCTGAGTTCTACAACAGGTGTATATGATTATATACACTTAAATAGTCACCCAATGAAGAAACGCCAAATCAAAATTAAGCAAGAAACTTTAGTTCTTATTTCTCTCTGTTAGAAATATATTTACCAATATTAGCAATGAAAGTCAGTACCATTTTGCTAGAGCACTCCTCTAAAGCAGATGAAGGAATTTGAGTAGTGCAAAATTGTTATGAATAGATTAAAGAAAGAAAGCAGTGTCAAAGATGCTGACCTTTTCAGAATATTGCGTTGCTCTTTTCAGATTCGTCAATAGCCATGTAGTTTGAAAAATATATGTACTTAGTTAGAAAGCCTTACAAAATTTGTCTTTTAAGAACCATGCATATACATAGAGTAAAATAGAAATATTGTAAGCTCTGTTTCAGTAAAATTTAATGTCTACATGTCAGGTATAACAATGTTTGTGAGGATACAGATGGCATTTTCAGAACAACTGATTCCAGAAGAGATTATTGGTTATAGAACAATCAATTCCAGAAGGAATTGTTCTATTATGGATAATATTCCAACATATTTTATCAATAATTAACCTAAATAACTTCTTTTGTGAAAGGCGGAAAACTGTATTGTCAGATTTAAGAAGAGCTCGTATATTGCTCTGAAGTTACCGACCTGAATTTCAAGTTTGTCGATGTATCTCTGCAAATAAAGTTAGGATAAGACAAAGCTAATGAGATCATGAGGTATTATGATATGGTGACGCATACATTAATCCTGCAAGAATAATGAACATACCTGATGGATAGTTGGCTTTGGTCCAGCCACGAATTGGAGTAAAAACATGATTAATATGTTCATGTAATCCATCTAAATTAGGAGGTGATGGAACGCAGGGCACCAATCTAGCCCAAATTTGTCAGATCGACTCTGCGATGGACAGACACAACACAATTAGCTTTGGTACATGTTAAATTTGATCGTACCTTTTGATTAGATCAACTCCGGCACGGATAGAATACTTGGTGCTGCTTGTTGATGCCATTGTCTACGGCTGGCAAAGTAACGTGAGAGCAGCATAGGTAACCAATCGCATTTTCCTTCGCCTGCCGGTAAATCTGCGGTCGGCGGCCGTAGCAATAAGCAAACGCGGCATGGTCACATTGGTTTTAGGGTTTTTTGGGATCTTTGTTTTTCTTGTACAGCAGATTGGTTTTAGGTTTAATATATGGTACATGGAGGTACAATCATGTTGGATTGTTGGCGTCCGTGGGGACATCGGAGGCCCTGCGTGGGGCTCTTAATCAAAGGCCTGTTAATTCATGATATCAGATGGGAGCGGTGGGGCAGCTCCGTTTTCAGCCCAGGAGAGAATGGCCGCATGCAATTAAAATTTCGTTTTCTTAAATGGAATCGTGTACCGTACGTGCTTTTGAGCGAGATGTGTTTATGTTGGACTCTAGATGGATCTCAGTTTTTCTTTGACCTTACACTATTAAATCTAAGGTACGTGGCACAAATAATGTAAGACTCGTGCCAACGTGACTGTGTACGTGACATAATAAATCGCAACTCTCTAGGTTAATCCTAACCATAAATTTTAGATCTAATTGTCCTAATTATTCTAATGATGTGGATTAATGTGGTGTCTCGTATGGTGCCTCCAATTAGTAAATATAAGATTTCAACCTCATTAGAGAGAAATGTGAAAAGAACACTGGAAACATTAACCAACATTGGGCTAATCTTTTTAATGATTGGATTAATAAATTCAATCTGATAGAGATTAAAAACCCTAGTAGGCAATTCTCTTGGGCTAATAATCAAGATAATTTGGTTATGGCTTTACTAGATAGAGTCTTTGTGTCTACCTCTTGGGATTCTCTTTTCCCTGCTAGTAGTCTAGCCTCTAAAGGCTAGGGTTGGCAGTGATCATACCCCCCTTATTGTTGACACAGGGGCTTTGAAAATTCCTCATACTAAACAATTTAGATTTGAGAAATGGTGGCTTAAAATTGAGGGATTTGAACAGGTGGTTGCCAAGTTCTGGAAAGCCCCCTGTCATCTCCAAAATTCCATTGATAGATGGCAATTCAAAATTAGAAATACTAGAAAAGGCTTAAAGGGTTGGTCAGCTAATACTGAGTCTGCTCAAAGGGAAAATAAACAAAGTTTGGTTGCTGAATATGATCTGCTTGACATTCTTTCTGAAACACAAAGTTTTTCACCTGTTTCTAAGACTAGAATGAAGGATATATCAGTTGAACTTACTAAAATTTGGAGTAATGAGGAGATAAAGGCTAGGCAAAGGTCTAGAGAAAGATATATTTTAGAAGGGGATCGTAATACTGCTTACTTCCATTCTGTAGCTAATCAGAGGAGGAGGAAGAAGCAAATTTGTCAATTACAAGGTGATGAGGGGATGGTGGAAGACAACAAAGGTATGTTGGACATTGTTGTTAATTATTATAAGACCCTGTTATGCAAGGAACATTGTCTTGATATTGATTTGGTAGATGACTTCTGGGACCCAGAGGATATGGTGTCCCAGGATCATAATGAAATGCTTGATGCTCCTTTTTCTGAAAGAGAGGTAAAGGATGCTATATTTGGCTCTTATGCTAAAGGTGCTCCTGGACCTGATAGCTTTTCTTTTCTCTTTTATCAACACTTTTGGGAGCTCATTACAGCTGATTTCATGGCTATGGTTAAGGATTGGAATGAGGGGAAACTTGATCTTTTTAGGTTAAATTTTTCTCTTTTGACTCTGATCCCAAAGGAAACTGATGTTGTAATTATACAGAAATTCAGACCTATTGCCCTAACCAATTGCAGTTTTAAGATTTTTTCTAAATGTGCCACTAACAGGCTGGGTGTGGTTAGTGAGAAACTTATTTCTCCTAATCAAACAACCTTTATTAAGGGGAGATATATTCTTGAAAGTGTAGTATCTGCTCGATCATGAAGTGATTCATGATGTTGTCCACAAAGGGCAAACTGGTTTTATTTTTAAACTAGATTATGAAAAAGCCTATGACAGGGTGGATAGAGATTTCCTATTGAGAGTGATGAAGATGAGGGGTTTTAGCCCTAAGTGGATGTCTGTTATTGAGGGGCTTTTACACAATGGTTCTGTTGGTGTTAGGATCAATGATCGTAATAGTCAGTTTTTCCTTACCAGCAGAGGTGTAAGACAGGGGGATCCTATATCCCCCATTCTTTTCAACTTTATGCCTGATGTTTTCACTAAGTGTAACACCCCAAATTTTAAAACAAAGAAGAAAATGAATTTCCCTTTTTCCAAAAATTGGAGCCAACAACAACTTTATTTACCTTACCTCATGTACGTAGAGTGCATGCATGTATGTGGTGATCCTTGCCATGTTTGTTTGTTTATAGGGTTGAGAATGTCTGCTAAACCCTAAAACCCTACCCTATTCAAAACCAAAGAGGAACAAATAAAAAGGAAACAAAATAAAAGAAAAAGCATATGTGGGCATATAGCCATATTTGCAAATCTTGGCGTATGCCACTTTTACCTTACCTCAATGGTTTGAAACCCTTAGCACACTTAACCTAACACCAAAGGAATCTAAAACAATGATCATTTGGATCAAAGAAAAATAAAGAAAAATGAAAATAACACCACATATGGGCCTATGGCCATTTTTGTGAAACCTTAACCTAGGCCATTTTAATTTGTTTAAATGGTTTGGAAACCTTACTAAACTAATAAGAATCACTTTTGAATCAAAGAAATGCAAATCAAATCAAAAGAAAATTAAAAACCAAGTGACATGTGATAATGGTCACATGTGACAATTTTAACATCTTACCCACTTTGAGCCCATGTATTAAGAAATTTCTAAACTAAACTCTCCCAACTCTTTGCACCTCATCCAAGAACTCACCAAGATGAACAACTTTGGTAAAGACCAACATAGCAAATTCATTCTAAATTACTTAATATGATCAAGCCAAGATCAACATCACAACTAGATCATAGCAAATTTGGATTTCACCAAACCTCTTCCATTTTGCAAACCAACACCACCACTAGATGCCAAATATTATTTGAATCACACCCATAAAAGGATTTTGCAAAATTCAAAAATAATTTTCTTGTGGCCATTTGGTCGAGCACCTTGTGTGCAACAATCTGCCAACCCTAGACCTGCTTATATCCAACGGATTTTTGCCTCAACCATCAACCCTATGTCACCAGCAACTCTCTCTTGCACCCAGTAGACGTTGCCAAGCACCAGAGACTTTGTTAATGCATGAGATCATCTTGTACCACGCCATGCCGTGGTGGCCATGTCACCCTGATGTCTACTCACGCTTCTATTCCTGTAGACAGTGTTGGGCATCCAAGAGCAGAGGTTTGTAGAACAGCAGCAAGTTTCCCTTAAGTGAATCACCCAAGGTTTATCGAACTCAGGAAGGTAGAGGTCAAAGATATCACTCTCAAACAATCCTGCAATTAAGATGCAAGAAGTCTCTTGTGTCCCCAACACACCTAATACACTTGTCAGATGTATAGGCGCACTAGTTCGGCGAAGAGATAGTAAAATGCAAGTGGTATTGATGATTGAAAATAATAATAGTGATCTGAAATAAATAATGCAAGAAATAAACATGCAGTAAAACAGTAAATAAGCGGTGTTTGCAGTATTCGGAAACAAGGCCTAGGGATCATACTTTCACTAGTGGCCACTCTCAACATTGCAATCATAATTGAATATAAATATAAGCACTTCATCATACTACTCTGAAAACACTCTCTTGTTGGATAAAGAACTCAAATTCATTGGGCAAGTGTGCAAAAGCACACCTCAAAGGCATATTCCCAAGTACTAATAAACACCCCACATTGTCACCGTGAGCATTCATAGGAGGTACTAACACACCACAATTCATAAGGGAGTTACACACGGCGCACACACTGTACCTTTACACCGAGGTCACAGTAACTCCGAAGTTCACATAATAAAACACTTGAGTAGCATATGACATCTAGATTGCAAAGCCTATGATCACATAAAGATCACACCATGGGAGAGAGAGATGAACCACATAGCTACCGGTAGAGCCCTCAGCCTCGGGGGAGAACTACTCCCTCCTCATCATGGGAGTCAGCAGCAGCGATGAAGATGGCGGTGGTGTCGATGGAGATGACTCCGGGCAATTCCCCGTCCCGGCGGCGTGCCGGAACAGAGATTCTGTCCCCCGAAACTTGTCGTCGATGGCGGCGGCGCTGCGGAACTCTTCTGGTATTTTGGCTGATTGATTTAGGGTTTTCGCGGCGGAAGGAATATATAGGCGAAAGGGCAGCGTCGGGGGATCCAGGGGCTCCCTCCCCATAGGTCGGCGCAGCCAGGGGGGGCCCGCGCCCCATATGGTGTGGCCCCCTGCTGCCCTTCCTCGACTCCTCTTCGGTGTTCTGGAAGACTCCATGGAAAATAGGGCCGTGGGCTTTTGTTTCGTCCAATTCGAGAATATTTGTAAACTAACTTATCTGAAATCAAAAACAGAAAACAGGAACTGGCACTTCGGCATCTTGTTAATAGGTTAGTTCCAGAAAATGCATAAAAATGATATAAAGTGTGAACAAAACATGTAGGTATTGTCATAAAACTAGCATGGAACATCAGAAATTATAGATACGTTGAAGACGTATCAAGCATCCCCAAGCTTAGTTCCTACTCCTCGAGTAGGTAAACGATAAAAAGAATAATTTCTGAAGTGACATGCTACCAACATAATCTTGATCAATACTATTGTAAAGCATATGAGATGAATGAAGTGACTCAAAACAATGGTCTATAGTTTGCTAACAAAAAGATAATGACTAAACAACTGAATCATATAGCAAAACTTTTCATGAATAGTACTTTCAAGACAAGCATCAAAAAGTCTTGCATAAGAGTTAACTCATAAAGCAATAGATTCTTAATAAGAGGTTTTGAAGCAACACAAAGGAAGATTTAAGTTTCAGCAATTGCTTTCAACTTTCAACATGCATATCTCATGGATAATTGTCAACACAAAGTAATATAATAAGTGCAATAAGTGAACATGTAAGAATCAATGCACACAGTTGACACAAGTGTTTGCTTCTAAGATAGAAAGAAGTAGGTAACCTGACTCAACATAAAGTAAAAGAAAGGCCCTTCGCAGAGGGAAGCAGAGATTACTCATGTGCTAGAGCTTTTTATTTTGAAAACATGGAAACAATTGTGTCAACGGTAGTAATAATTCATATGGGTTATGCATAAAACTTCCTATAAGTTGCAAGCCTCATGCATCGAATACTAATAGTGCCCGCACCTTGTCCTAATTAGCTCGGATTTCCATGGATTATCATCGCATTACATATGTTTCAACCAAGTGTCACAAAGGGGTACCTCTATGCCACCTGTATAAAGGTCCAAGGAGATAAATCGCATTTGATTTCTCGATTTTGATAGATCTCAACTTGAGGACTGATACGTCTCCGACGTATCGATAATTTCTTATGTTCCATGCTACATTATTGATGATATCTACATGTTTTATGCACATTATATGTCGTATTTACGCATTTTCCGGCACTAACCTATTAACAAGATGCCGAAGAGCCAGTTGCTGTTTTTGGTTTCAGAAATCCTAGTAAGGAAATATTCTCGGAATTGACGAAATCAACGCCTGGGTCCTATTTTTGCACGAAGCCTAAGACCGAGGGGAAAGGAAGTGGGGCCACGAGGCGCCGCCACACTAGGGCGGCGCGGCCGGCCTTGGCCCGCGCGGCCCTGGTGTGTGGGGCCCTCGTGTGGCCCCCCGCGTTGCCCTTCCGCCTACTTAAAGTCTTCGTCGCGAAACCCTCTGTACCGAGAGCCACGATACGGAAAACCTTCCAGAGCCGCCGCCGCCAATCCCATCTCGGGGATTCAGGAGATCCTCCGGCACCCTGCCGAGAGGGGAATCATCCCCGGAGGACTCTTCGTCGCCATGATCGCCTCCGGAGTGATGAGTGAGTAGTTCACCCCGGACTATGGGTCCATAGCAGCTAGATGGTCGTCTTCTCCTAATTGTGCTTCATTGTTGGATCTTGTGAGCTGCCCAACATGATCAAGATCATCTATCTGTAATACTATATGTTGTGTTTGTCGGGATCCGATGGATAGAGAATACTATGTTATGGTGATTATCAATCTATTACCTATGTGTTGTTTATGATCTTGCATGCTCTCCGTTATTAGTAGAGGCTCTGGCCAAGTTTTTGCTCTTAACTCCAAGAGGGAGTATTTATGCTCGATAGTGGGTTCATGCCTCCATTAAATCTGGGACAGTGACAGAAAGTTCTAAGGTTGTGGATGTGCTGTTGCCACTAGGGATAAAACATTGATGCTATGTCTAAGGATGTAGTTGTTGATTACATTACGCACCATACTTAATGCAATTGTCTGTTGCTTGCAACTTAATACTGGAAGGGGTTCGGATGATAACCTGAAGGTGGACTTTTTAGGCATAGATGCATGCTGGATGGCGGTCTATGTACTTTGTCGTAATGCCCTGATTAAATCTCACTATATTTATCATATCATGTATGTGCATTGTTATGCCCTCTCTATTTGTCAATTGCCCGACTGTAATTTGTTCACCCAACATGCTTTAATCTTATGGGAGAGACACCTCTAGTGAACTGTGGACCCCGGTCCTATTCTTTACATCGCATACAATCTACTGCAATTGTTCTTTACTGTTTTTTCGCAAACAATCATCTTCCACACAATACGGTTAATCCTTTGTTACAGCAAGCCGGTGAGATTGACAACCTCACTGCTTCGTTGGGGCAAAGTACTTGGTTGTGTTGTGCAGGTTCCACGTTGGCGCCGGAATCCCTGGTGTTGCGCCGCATCACATTTCGCCACCATCAACCTTCAACGTGCTTCTTGGCTCCTCCTGGTTCGATTAAACCTTGGTTTCTTTCTGAGGGAAAACTTGCCACTGTGCGCATCATACCTTCCTCTTGGGGTTCCCAACGGACGTGTACATCTACGCGCATCAAGCCTGTTTTCTGGCGCCGTTGCCGGGGAGATCAAGACACGCCGCAAGGGGAGTCTCCACTTCCCAATCTCTTTACTTTGTTTTTGTCTTGCTTTATTTTATTTACTACTTTGTTTGCTGCACCTAAACAAAACACAAAAAAATTAGTTGCTAGTTTTACTTTATTTACTCTCTTGCTCTCTATATCAAAAACACAAAAAAAAATTAGTTACTTGTCTTTATTTACTTAGTTACTTTTACTACTGTTATCATGAGTAATCCTGAAGTTGAAGTTCGTTCTTTTAAGCAACAAGGGGGAGAAAGTTTTAAAGATGCTTGGTACATAATTAGTAATGCTCATCATAGGTGCATTAAGAAACACTCCACCACTATCCTTCTTAGGAACTTTTATGTTGGTTTATCTAGTTGGAATAGGTATGTTCTTGATACTCTTTCGGGAGGTAATTTCCTAGGTACTCCCGCTTTAGAAGCTAGTTGCATCATTGAGAATCTAGTTGGAATACCACCTGTTAATGAAGTTAAAATTGAAATCTCTCTTGAGGATGTTATGAAAAAATTGGAAACCATAGAGAAAAATTTTCCAAGTATTGAAACTAAATTGGAAATGTTATTGGATAAAACTGATGAACTTGATAAATCCCTAGGAGGAGTTGATGAAAGAATTAATGTCCTAGGAACTTGTGTTGTCCATGATAATCAAACCAACAGGATTGATGAACTTGAAAAAGCTATGGGAACCTTGGGTTCAACCTTTTCTTCTCTCAAGTATAATGAGAAAGCTTATGTGGGTAAAGAGCAAAAATTCATGTATGCCTCTAAAGTGCCTAAACAAAAGAATTATTATAGGCCTAAAATTGCTAAAACCCCTAGCACCACCATAGAAAATTTAGATAATGGAGCACCTAAAGTACCCTCTGCAACAAGTTGTGTTTGCAATAAAAATAATAATGTTGATGCTTCTTCTCTTGATATTACTTGATTTACACTTTCTGCGCCTAGCTGAAAGGCGTTAAAGAAAAGCGCTTATGGGAGACAACCCATGTTTTTACTACAGTACTTTGTTTTATATTTGAGTCTTGGAAGTTGTTTACTACTGTAGCAACCTCTCCTTATCATGTTTTTGTGCCAAGTAAAGTTTCTATGCTAAAATTGATGTTATATTTGGGATCGCTGCGCAGAAACAGCATTGCTGTCTGTCAAATTCTGGCACAAGTCTCTGTAAAAAAATCTAAAAAATCTGCAAATTTACGAGCGTGATCCTCAGATATGTACGCAACTTTCATTAGTTTTGAGTTTTTCCATTTGAGCAAGTCTAGTGCCCCTTTCAGGTTCGTCTTTACGGACTGTTCTGTTTTTGACAGATTCTGCCTTTTATTTCGCATTGCCGTATTTGCTATGTTGGATGAATTCTTTGATCCATTAATGTCCAGTAGCTTTGTGCAATGTCCAGAAGTGTTAAGAATGATTGTGTCACCTCTGAATATGTGAATTTTTAATTGTGCACTAACCCTCTAATGAGTTTGCTCGAAGTTTGGTGTGAAGGAAGTTTTCAAGGGTCAAAGAGGAGTATGATATACTATGATCAAGAGGAGTGAAAGCTCTAAGCTTGGGGATGCCCCGTGGTTCATCCCTGCATATTTTAAGAAGACTCAAGCGTCTAAGCTTGGGGATGCCCAAGGCATCCCCTTCTTCATCAACAACATCATCAGGTTCCTCCCCTGGAACTATATTTTTATTCAATCACATCTTATGTACTTTGCTTGGAGCGTCGGTTTGTTTTGTTTTTGTTTTTGTTTGAATAAAATGGATCCTAGCATTCACCGTATGGGAGAGAGACACGCTCCGCTGTTGCATATGGACAAATATGTCCTTAGGCTTTACTCATAATGTTCAAGGCGAAGGTTGAAACTTCTTCGTTAAATTGTTATATGGTTGGAATCGGGAAATGCTACATGTAGTAATTCTAAAATGTCTTGGATAATGTGATACTTGGCAATTGTTGTGCTCATGTTTAAGCTCTTGCATCATATACTTTGCACCCATTAATGAAGAAATACATAGAGCTTGCTAAAATTTGGCTTGCATATTTGGTCTCTCTAAGGTCTAGATAATTTCTAGTATTGAGTTTTGAACAACAAGGAAGACGGTGTAGAGTCTTATAATGTTTACAATATGTCTTTTATGTGAGTTTTGCTGCACCGGTTCATCCTTGAGTTTGCTTCAAATAACCTTGCTAGCCTAAACCTTGTATCGAGAGGGAATACTTCTCATGCATCCAAAATCCTTGAGCCAACCACTATGCCATTTGTGTCCACCATACCTACCTACTACATGGTATTTCTCCGCCATTCCAAAGTAAATTGATTGAGTGCTACCTTTAAATTTCCATCATTCGCCTTTGCAATATATAGCTCATGGGACAAAATAGCCTTAAAAACTATTGTGGTATTGAATATGTACTTATGCACTTTATCTCTTATTAAGTTGCTTGTTGTGCGATAACCATGCTTTGGGGACGCCATCAACTATTCTTTGTTGAATATCATGTGAGTTGCTATGCATGTCCGTCTTGTCTGAAGTAAGAGAGATCTACCACCTTAATGGTTGGAGCATGCATATTGTTAGAGAAGAACATTGGGCCGCTAACTAAAGCCATGAATCATGGTGGAAGTTTCAGTTTTGGACATATATCCTCAATCTCATATGAGAATATTAACTGTTGCCACATGCTTATGCGTTAAAGAGGAGTCCATTATCTGTTGTCCATGTTGTCCCGGTATGGATGTCTAAGTTGAGAATAATCAAAAGCGAGAAATCCAAAATGCGAGCTTTCTCCTTAGACCTTTGTAAGGCGGCATGGAGGTACCCCTTTGTGACACTTGGTTAAAACATGTGTATTGCGATGATCCGGTAGTCCAAGCTGATTAGGACAAGGTGCGGGCACTATTAGTATACTATGCATGAGGCTTGCAACTTGTAAGATATAATTTACATAACTCATATGCTTTATTACTACCGTTGACAAAATTGTTTCATGTTTTCAAAATAAAAGCTCTAGCACAAATATAGCAATCGATGCTTTCCTCTTTGAAGGACCTTTCTTTTACTTTTATTGTTGAGTCAGTTTACCTATCTCTCTCCACCTCAAGAAGCAAACACTTGTGTGAACTGTGCATTGATTCCTACATACTTGCATATTGCACTTGTTATATTACTTTACATTGACACTATCCATGAGATATACATGTTATAAGTTGAAAGCAACCGCTGAAACTTAATCTTCCTTTGTGTTGCTTCAATACCTTTACTTTGATTTATTGCTTTATGAGTAAACTCTTATGCAAGACTTATTGATGCTTGTCTTGAAGTACTATTCATGAAAAGTCTTTGCTTTATGATTCATTTGTTTACTCATGTCATTACCATTGTTTTGATCGCTGCATTCATTACATATGTTTACAATAGTATGATCAAGGTTATGATGGCATGTCACTCCAGAAATTATCCTTGTTATCGTTTACCTGCTCGGGACGAGCAGAACTAAGCTTGGGGATGATGATACGTCTCCGACGTATCGATAATTTCTTATGTTCCATGCTACATTATTGATGATATCTATATGTTTTATGCACATTATATGTCGTATTTACGCATTTTCCGACACTAACCTATTAACAAGATGCCGAAGAGCCAGTTGCTGTTTTCTGCTGTTTTTGGTTTCAGAAATCCTAGTAAGGAATATTCTCGGAATTGGACGAAATCAACGCCCAGGGTCCTATTTTTGCACGAAGCTTCCTAAGACCGAGGGGGAAAGGAAGTGGGGCCACGAGGCGCCGCCACACTAGGGCGGCGCGGCCTGGCCTTGGCCCGCGCGGCCCTGGTGTGTGGGGCCCTGTTATCACCATAATGTGACCAGGCCGGAGGACCAAGACAGAGGTGGGCCGCGATCAAGATAGATGTAAAGATTATACATAGAAGAGATATGTGAATCGGCCTTTTATACCAAATTGGGCTAAAATGCCCATGTATCTGTAATGCATTAGATCGCGTGGTAGCCTAGAAGTTAGAACTTATCTCGTGCACGGTTTAGTGCACGCCCACATTAGAAAGTCCCCCGGACTATAAATATGTACCTAGGGTTTATGGAATAAACAACAACCAACGTTCAACACAAACCAATCTCGGCGCATCGCCAACTCCTTCGTCTCGAGGGTTCCTCCGGTAAGCATCATGCTGCCTAGATCGCATCTCGCGATCTAGGCAGCACAAGCCTGCCTAGTTGTTCATGCGTTGCTCGTACTGAAGCCTTTTTGATGGCGAGCAACGTAGTTATCGTAGACGCGTTAGGGTTAGCATCGTTCTTAGCATCATATGCTCGCGTAGTGCAACCCTTGCGCGTCTAGCCGTCCTTGTGCCTCATCATGGGTGCAGGGGCGGCACCCCGCTTGATCTTTATTTAGTAGATCTGATCCGTTATGGTCGCTCCTTGATTCATCAAGGATTAGTTTAATATCTGCAATAGTTAGGCCTTACAAAGGGTTGGAGGATCCAGCGGCATGCAGGGTGTAGTTTGCTGCCCCTAGACAGGACGTTCCGAGGATCAACCTAGTGTTGGTTTTTAGGCCTTGTCTAGGGCTGGCTTACGTTTACCGTGCGTGAGCGCGAGGCCCAATCGTGAGTAGGATGATCCGATTATGCGGTGAAAACCCTAGATCGTCGTGGATCTCATACGCTTTATATTGATCAAGCAGGACCACCATATATCGGCCACCTTGGACGAATCATGGGTGGATCGGCTCCCCGAGCCGATTCACAGGACAGCCGAGAGCCGATCGAGGCTCGTATTTAACGTGTACGTGTGTGCCCTCCAGAAACTAAGCGAGGCATCATCCACACCTTCCTGACAGGTATAGGTCAGGTGGCACGCCCTTGCGACCCAGCATCGGCGCGCGACCAGAGGCTTTGCGGGCCGTCGCTCTGAGGGACTGGGGCCAGCCGCAGCCCTAGTCATTCCCGGCTCTACCGTGTTGGCCAGTCGCTGCCCGCCGGTGGGTTTCTGACGCCAACACATTCTGGCACGCCCGGTGGGACAATCTTCAACGACACATCTTCAACGACAACCATCTCGCCATCCACATCAGAGATGGCGAAAGACACCATACCGTCTTCATCAGAAGTGGCGGAAGAAACTCCGGTCACCTACGAGGAGCTCACTGGCGAGCTCAAGAAGAAGTACGACGAGGTCAAGTCTGCCCTCGAAACCGACCTAATCGGCTCTTCCCACTACACCCGCTCCCCTGGCATCGGCACCAACGTGGTGGAGCTGGGGTACCACCCCGGTGAGGGTAGTGATGACGGCGGCTGCTCCCACAGCAAGGGTGAGGAAGGAGCCGATCCCGGCGGTCGGACCATACCACGCGCACCACCAGCTCTCCCAGTATTCGGCGTCGACCTCTCAGGTGACGGGAAGCTAGGATTCGGGTTCACATCGGCTGACGAGCTAGAGGAAGTCGACATTGGCCCCGGGGATAAGCCGCGGCCAACTTTTATCAGCAGGAAGTTAGACCCGCAGCTCAGGGGTCAGATGATTGCTCTCTTGAAAGAGTACCCAGATTGCTTCGCATGGGACTACACTGAGATGCCTGGGCTGGACAGGAGCATCATCGAGCATCGACTCCCCCTGAAGAAAGGATTCCGGCCCTTCCAGCAACGAGCACGACAAATGAAGGCCGAAATCCTAGAAGAGGTCAAGAAAGAGATCGAGAAGATGTTGGCTGCCGGATTTATCAGACCATGCAGGTACGCGGAATGGATATCCAGTATCGTTCCAGTGGAAAAGAAGGACGGCCGGTGGCGGGTGGCTATCGATTTCCGCGACCTTAACAGAGCTACGCCAAAAGATGAATACCCGATGCCTGTGGCGGAGACGTTGATCAATGCAGCTGCTGGTCATAAGGTTTTAAGCTTCATGGATGGCAACGCCGGCTATAACCAGATCTTCATGGCCCCAGAAGACATTCACAAGACTGCATTCAGAGTACCAGGAGCAGTAGGCTTATTTGAATACGTGGTCATGACCTTTGGATTGAAGAATGCCGGCGCAACATACCAAAGAGCCATGAATTACATATTCCACGATCTGATCGGCAAGCTGGTGGAGATCTACATCGATGACGTGGTAGTCAAATCTGTGTCCATGGAGGGACACTTGGAAGATTTACGACACGTACTAGACCGAACTCGAAAGTTCGGACTGAGAATGAACCCAAAGAAGTGTGCCTTTGGGGTGACGGCCGGCCAGTTTTTAGGATTTTTGGTCCATGAGCGAGGAATTGAGATCGGCCTGAAGAGTCAGGAGGCGGTGCGTACCATGCAGCCGCCCACCACGAAGAAGGAACTACAACGCCTTATCGGCAAGATCAACTTCGTTCGCCGATTCATCTCTAACCTGTCAGGACGGATCGAGCCGTTCATGGGTTTAGTAAAAACTAAGTCCGATGACGAATTTCACTGGGGGGCAGAACAGCAGCAGGCGTTCGATGACATCAAACGGTATCTGACGACACCGCCCGTGCTGGTGCCGCCCCAACAAGACAGGCCGTTCTACATTTACTTGTCAGTAGCCGACACATCCATCGCCTCGGTGGTGGTGCAACTTTACGAGGGCGTTGAGAGGGTCGTCTTCTACCTCAGCAGAAGGATGTTGGATGCAGAGACAAGATACCCTGAGGTGGAGAAACTGTGCCTCTGTCTGGTCTTCACCTGTACCAAGCTGCACCATATCCTTTTGACCGCAGAGATCTTCGTCATATGCAAGTCCGACGTTGTCAAGCACATGCTGTCGGCCCCCGTGTTGAAGGGGCGATTGGGTAAATGGATGCTTGCATTGTCAGAGTTCGACCTTCGGTATCAGCCTGCGAAAGCAGTCAAAGGACAAGCGTTAGCCGATCTCATAGCCGAGCGAATCAATACCAATATAGCAGCACTATCCATACGTGCGTGGGCTATGTTCTTCGATGGATCGGCTTGCGACGGTGGTTGCGGCATCGGCATTCTGCTCGTATCGCCTAGGGGGGTGGAGTACTCCTTCTCCATCAGGTTGTCGACCCCCTGCACCAACAATGTGGCGGAATATGAAGCGATACGAAAGGGGATGGAGTTGCTACTAGAAGCTGGAGCGGAAGCAGTAGAGCTTTTTGGAGACTCCAAGTTGGTGATTAACCAGCTCACGGATGAATATAAGTGCGAAAGTGAATCGCTTTTCCCACATTGGATGGAATGCCGTGAGCTAATGACACAGTTTAGATACATCAACTTCAATTGGGTCCCGAGATCCCAGAATACCGAGGCCAACAATCTCGCGCAAATGGCGTCAGGCTACATAGAGACCCCTGAAGGGTCAGAAGTCCAGGTCCAATTCCTGGAACAAGATGATTGGAGAGCCGAAATCTTCAAATATTTAAAAGATTCGGCTCGGGGGGCACCTAAGCGGATAAGATACAAAGCCATGAAGTATGTCCTCATAGGAGACGACATGTTCTACAGGACGTTGGAAGGGTTACTACTCAAGTGCCTAGGACCAACTGAGTCTAATCGGCTCTTACATGAGGTGCATGAAGGCGCTTGCGGGACTCATCAGTCGGCTCACAAGATGAAGTGGCTGATCAGACGCTCAGGGTTCTATTGGCCCACCATGCTTGAGGATTGCTTCAATTACTATAAGGGGTGCCAGGCATGCCAGATGTTCGGGAAGATTCAGATGGTACCAGCATCGGCAATGAATCCGATCGTCAAACCTTGGCCATTCCGAGGATGGGGCATGGACATGATCGGGAAAATCCATCCGGCTTCGAGCAAGAAGCACGAATTTATCTTGGCCATCACAGATTACTTCACCAAGTGGGTGGAGGCCGTCCCTATGAAGAAGGTAAAATCAGAAGATGTGATCAAGTTCGTGAAAGAACACGTGATTCATAGGTTCGGGATTCCCCAAACTATCACGACCGATGGAGGCTCGGTCTTTGTGTCTAAAGAGTTCAGGGGATTTTGCGATGACATGGGGATTAAGCTGATCCGATCATCTCCGTATTATGCCCAGGCGAACGGGCAAGCTGAGGCGTCCAATCAGAGTTTGATCAAGCTGATCAAGAGAAAGATTGAAGAAAACCCGAGGGATTGGCATGAGAAGTTATCAGAGGCGTTATGGGCCTACCGCATGTCATGCCATGGAGCTATAAAAACTTCGCCGTACCAGCTTGTTTATGGGCAAGAGGCCGTATTACCTTGGGAGATTACGGCTGGGTCTAGACGTGTCACGTTTCAGGACGACCTGACGGCAGACGAATATGCGACTTTGATGAGTGACACCATTGAGGACGCAACAGAGCTGAGGCTTTGGTCGTTGGAAAAGATCAAGGAAAACAAGGCCCGGGTAGCTCGAGCCTACAATAAGAAGGTTAGGCCAAAGGAGTTTCAGGTTGGTGACCTGGTATGGGAAGCTGTGTTGCCGTTAGGAACCAGGGACAAGGCATATGGCAAGTGGTCTCCTAATTGGCACGGTCCGTATAAAGTCATCCAGGCCTTGAAAGGTAATGCATACATGTTGGAAGAATTGGACGGACAGAAGTTCCCAGTGGCCGTAAATGGTCAACACCTCAAGAAATATTTCCCAAGCATGTGGGATGATGGGCACTAAAATAGGGAGGCCGATTAGAGTCGGCCAGCAAAAGGGGACGATCCAAAGTGTGGGGGCCGATACAATCGGCCGTAAAAAAAAAAAAAGCCGATGTCGCCGCCATCGACTCTAGAACAATTATGGTGTTCAGTTTGGCCTCACGAGTGCCCTGGAGCACGTCCTTGCTGGTGTCCTCGCCTTGACTAAGGCTCGGGGGGCAGTTAATCTAGTGGATGCTCGGTATTTTCAAGAGCCGATTGGAGTTGCTCGGATTTAGCCGATGAACAATTATCGGCTATGGAATTGCAAAAGTCCATGGTCAGGGAAAGAATGATAATCCGGTTCGTTTGCTATCGGCCCTGGTGTGGCGAGCAGGAAGATGGAGATTGAATTAATGAAAGAAAGATTGAACGAACAATTCTTGTTAATTCAAAGATACGGCTTTACAAGAAGAGCCGAGGGCTCCCAAAAGAGGGATCTAGTGCCTAGTGCACTACTATTCCTACTCTACCAGTCGTCGCCGTCTTCATCATCGCCGTCATCGTCGGCGCTGCTCCCCGGAAGCTCCTCGCCATCGCTGTCCCAGCTGTCGGCTGGAGCTTCCTCTTCCTCCTCGTCATCATCATCATCCTCGCTGTCCGCCCAGGTGCGGAGGCGCTTCGTTGGAGGATATCCCGCGGAGGAGGAATCATCTTCCTCCTCCTCATCCTCCTCTTCCTCGTCGTCCTCGTCGTCCTCGCTGTCCGCCCACATGCGGGAGCGCTTCTTCAGAGGGAGCTTGGTGGAGGGAGGGACTTCAGTCCCTTCCGCTCTTTCTTCTTTCTTCTCCTTGTCGGATGGAATGGGATTTGCCCCGGGACGGGGATCGTCCCCTTTCTTGTTCTTCGGCGCCGATTGGATGGAGAGGCTGGAAGCGGAGGAGGAAGAGGAAGACATTGCCACGGAAGAAGAGGGTTTTTTGGTGTTAACCGCTAGAACGGAGGAAGGGGATGAAGAGGACTGGTCAGTTGGCGTTAAATAATGAGGAGCCTAGTGGAGTTTCAATGCCGTTGCAGTTTCCGAGGAAGTGGTGCTGAAGCTGTCAAATCTCACAGAGGAGTGGGGAAGACAAGGCGTCATGATGACGGTTGCTGCAGCAGTTCTGCCACGACATGACCCGACGAAAGAAAGCATAATGATTTTGGAAATGTCATTTCCAAAACCAGGGGGGCATGTGTTATCACCATAATGTGACCAGGCCGGAGGACCAAGACAGAGGTGGGCCGCGATCAAGATAGATGTAAAGATTATACATAGAAGAGATATGTGAATCGGCCTTTTATACCAAATTGGGCTAAAATGCCCATGTATCTGTAATGCATTAGATCGCGTGGTAGCCTAGAAGTTAGAACTTATCTCGTGCACGGTTTAGTGCACGCCCACATTAGAAAGTCCCCTGGACTATAAATATGTACCTAGGGTTTATGGAATAAACAACAACCAACGTTCAACACAAACCAATCTCGGCGCATCGCCAACTCCTTCGTCTCGAGGGTTCCTCCGGTAAGCATCATGCTGCCTAGATCGCATCTCGCGATCTAGGCAGCACAAGCCTGCCTAGTTGTTCATGCGTTGCTCGTACTGAAGCCTTTTTGATGGCGAGCAACGTAGTTATCGTAGACGCGTTAGGGTTAGCATCGTTCTTAGCATCATATGCTCGCGTAGTGCAACCCTTGCGCGTCTAGCCGTCCTTGTGCCTCATCATGGGTGCAGGGGCGGCACCCCGCTTGATCTTTATTTAGTAGATCTGATCCGTTATGGTCGCTCCTTGATTCATCAAGGATTAGTTTAATATCTGCAATAGTTAGGCCTTACAAAGGGTTGGAGGATCCAGCGGCATGCAGGGTGTAGTTTGCTGCCCCTAGACAGGACGTTCCGAGGATCAACCTAGTGTTGGTTTTTAGGCCTTGTCTAGGGCTGGCTTACGTTTACCGTGCGTGAGCGCGAGGCCCAATCGTGAGTAGGATGATCCGATTATGCGGTGAAAACCCTAGATCGTCGTGGATCTCATACGCTTTATATTGATCAAGCAGGACCACCATATATTCGGCCACCTTGGACGAATCATGGGTGGATCGGCTCCACGAGCCGATTCACAGGACAACCTGAGAGCCGATCGAGGCTCGTATTTAACGTGTACGTGTGTGCCCTGCAGGAAACTAAGCGAGGCATCATCCACACCTTCCTGACCAGGTATAGGTCAGGTGGCACGCCCTTGCGACCCAGCATCGGCGCGCGACCAGAGGCTTTGCGGGCCGTCGCTCGAGGGGCCAGCCGCAGCCCTAGTCATTCCCGGCTCTACCGTGTTGGCGGCCGCTGCCCGCCGGTGGGTTTGGGCCAACACCCTCGTGGCCCCCGCCGTTCCTTCCGCCTACTTAAAGTCTTCGTCGCGAGACCCTCTGTACCGAGAGCCACGATACGGAAAACCTTCCAGAGACGCCGCCGCCGCCAATCCCATCTCGGGGATTCAGGAGATCGCCTCCGGCACCCGGAGAGGGGAATCATCTCCGGGAGGACTCTTCATCGCCATGATCGCCTCCGGAGTGATGAGTGAGTAGTTCACCCTGGACTATGGGTCCATAGCAGTAGCTAGATGGTCGTCTTCTCCTAATTGTGCTTCATTGTTGGATCTTGTGAGCTGCCTAACATGATCAAGATCATCTATCTGTAATACTATATGTTGTGTTTGTCGGGATCCGATGGATAGAGAATACTATGTTATGGTGATTATCAATCTATTACCTATGTGTTGTTTATGATCTTGCATGCTCTCCGTTATTAGTAGAGGCTCTGGCCAAGTTTTTGCTCTTAACTCCAAGAGGGAGTATTTATGCTCGATAGTGGGTTCATGCCTCCATTAAATCTGGGACAGTGACAGAAAGTTCTAAGGTTGTGGATGTGCTGTTGCCACTAGGGATAAAACATTGATGCTATGTCTAAGGATGTAGTTGTTGATTACATTACGCACCATACTTAATGCAATTGTCTGTTGCTTGCAACTTAATACTGGAAGGGGTTCGGATGATAACCTCAAGGTGGACTTTTTAGGCATAGATGCATGCTGGATGGCGGTCTATGTACTTTGTCGTAATGCCCTGATTAAATCTCACTATATTTATCATATCATGTATGTGCATTGTTATGCCCTCTCTATTTGTCAATTGCCCGACTGTAATTTGTTCGCCCAACATGCTTTAATCTTATGGGAGAGACACCTCTAGTGAACTGTGGACCCCGGTCCTATTCTTTACATCGCATACAATCTACTCAATTGTTCTTTACTGTTTTCTTCGCAAACAA
The DNA here is from genome assembly GCA_030979885.1 of Lolium multiflorum. Lineage (NCBI taxonomy): Eukaryota > Viridiplantae > Streptophyta > Magnoliopsida > Poales > Poaceae > Lolium > Lolium multiflorum. Next base: position 120,710,257 of record CM061749.1, on the reverse strand, counting down.
TCATCTTCCACACAATACGGTTAATCCTTTGTTACAGCAAGCGGTGAGATTGACAACCTCACTGTTTCGTTGGGGCAAAGTACTTTGGTTGTGTTGTGCGGGTTCCACGTTGGCGCCGGAATCCCTGGTGTTGCGCCGCATCACATTTCGCCACCATCAACCTTCAACGTGCTTCTTGGCTCCTCCTGGTTCGATTAAACCTTGGTTTCTTTCTGAGGGAAAACTTGCCACTGTGCGCATCATACCTTCCTCTTGGGGTTCCCAACGGACGTGTACTTCTACGCGCATCAAGGACATCCATACCGGGACAACATAGAAAACATATAATGGACTCCTCTTTTATGCTTTAAGCATTCAACAACAATAATATTCTCATAAGAGATTCTGAGGATTAATGTCCAAGCTGAAACTTCCACCATGATACATGGCTTTGGTTGGCGGCCCAATGTTCTTCTCTAACAATATGCATACTCAAACCATTTCAACTCATGGCAAATCTCCCTTACTTCAGACAAGACGAACATGCATAGCAACTCACATGATATTCAACAAAAGTGTGACAGGTTGATGGCGTCCCCAGAAACATGGTTACCGCTCAACAAGCAACTTATAAGAACTAAGATACATAAGCGACATATTCATTACCACAATAGTTTTTTAGGCTACTTTCCCATGAGCTATGTATTGCAAAGACAAGGAATGAATTTTTAAAGGTAGCACGCAAGCAATTTACTTTGGAATGGCAGAAAAATACCACATAGTAGGTAGTTATGGTGGACACAAATGGCATAGGTTTTGGCTCAAGGTTTTTGGATGCACGAGAAGCATTCCCTCTCAGTACAAGGCTTTGGCTAGCAAGGTTGTTTGAAGCAAACACAAGTATAAACCGGTACAGCAAAACTTACACAAGAACATATTGCAAGTATTATAAGACTCTACACTGTCTTCCTTGTTGTTCAAACACTTTTACCAGAAAATATCTAGACCTTAGAGAGACCAATCATGCAAACCAAATTTCAGCAAGCTCTACGGTAGTTCTCCACTAATAGATTTAAACTACATGATGCAAGAGCTTAAACATGATCTACTTGAGAGCTCAAAACAATTGCCAAGTATCAAATTATTCAAGACAATATGAGGCATTTTCTGTTTCCAACCAAATAACAATCAATGCTGAGGCTTTCAGCTTTCGCCATGAATATTAAAGTAAAACGAAGAACACAAGTGTTCAAATGAAAAAGCGGAGCGTGTCTCTCTCCCACACAAGCATGCTAGGATCTGATTTTATTCAAACACAAACAAAAATAAAAGCACACAGACGCTCCAAGTAAAGCACATAAGATGTGACGGGATTAAAATATAGTTTCACTAGAGGTGACCTGATAAGTTATTGATGAAGAAGGGGATGCCTTGGGCATCCCCAAGCTTAGACGCTTGAGTCTTCTTGAAATATGCAGGGATGAACCACGGGGCATCCCCAAGCTTAGACTTTTCACTCTTCTTGATCATATCATATCATCCTCCTCTCTTGATCCTTGAAAACTTCCTTCACACCAAATTCAAAGCAATCTCATTAGAGGGTTAGTGCATAATCAAAAATTCACATGTTCAGCAAGGACACAATCATTAACAACACTTTTGTACATTACCCAAGGTTACTGAAATTTAATGGAGCAAAGAAATCCATTCAAACACAGTAAAGGAGGCAATGCGAAATAAAAGGCAGAATCTTTCAAAAACAGAACAGTCCGTAAAGACGAATTTTTTCGAGGCACTTAACTTTCTCAAATCAGAAAACTCAAAACTAATGAAAGTTGCGTACATATATCTGAGGATCACGCATGAATTTTTGCAGATTTTTTGGATTCTTCTACAGAGAGAAAAACGTGAATTCGTGACAGCTAAGAAATCTGTTTCTGCGCAGAAATCCAAATCTAGTATCACCTTTCTACTAGAGACTTTACTTGGCACAAAAACGAAATAAACATGATAAGGAGAGGTTGCTACAGTAGTAACAACTTCCAAGACACAACAAAATAGTATCAAAATAAAAACATGGGTTATCTCCCAAGAAGTGCTTTCTTTATAGCCATTAAGATGTGCTCAGTAATTTTAATGATGCTCTCGCAAGAAATAAGAGTTGAAGCAAAAGAGAGCATCAAAAGCAAATAAGAAACACTTTTAAGTCTAACCCACTTCCTATGAAAAGGAATCTTGTAAATAAACAAGTCATGTAAGCATAATGCAATAAGCATAGGAAAACAAGACAAGCGCAACTTCAAGATTTTAAGCAAAAAGAGAGGTGTTTTAGTAACATGAAAATCCCTACAACCATATTGTCCTCTCTCATAAAGATTTTCAGTAGCATCATGAACAAATTCAACAATATAACTATCACATGAAACATTCTTATCATGAGCTACATGCATAAAATTATTACTCTCCACATAAGCATAGTCATTACTATTAATTGTAGTGGGAGCAAATTCAATAAGATAGCTATCATTATTATTCTCATCACCATAATCATCATATATAGGAGGCATATTGTAATCATAATTAATTTTCTCCTCAATAGTAGGTGGACTGAAAATATGATAGTCATCATTGTAATCATCATATATAGGAGGTAAAGTATCATCAAAGTAAATTTTCTCCTCCATGCTTGGGGGACTAAAAATATCATGCTCCTCAAAACCAGCTTCCCCAAGCTTAGAATTTTCCATAGCATTAGCAACAATGGTGTTCAAAGCATTCATACTAATAACATTGCCATTAGCATGCATATAAAGTTCCATAGGTTTTTTAATTTTCTCTTCAAACACCTCATGTCCTAACTCAAGATAAATACTATAAAGATCTCTAATATTTTTGTTGTTTTCCATTAAGCCTAACTAGTGAAATAAAAACAAGAAACAAAAAGATATAATTGCAGGATCTAAAGGAAATAGCTTCGAGCACTCACACATCGGCAACAGTGCTAGGAAATAGCTTAGTAGTCGGAGGATGTGAATACCTTTTACCTCCTGGCAACGGCGCCATAAAATAGCTTGATGTCTACTCACACTTCTATTCCTGTAGACAGTGTTGGGCCTCCAAGAGCAGAGGTTTGTAGAACAGCAGCAAGTTTCCTTAAGTGAATCACCCAAGGTTTATCGAACTCAGGAGGTAGAGGTCAAAGATATCCCTCTCAAACAATCCCGCAATTAAGATACAAGAAGTCTCTTGTGTCCCCAACACACCTAATAGACTTGTCAGATGTATAGGCGCACTAGTTCGGCGAAGAGATAGTAAAATGCAAGTGGTATTGATGATTGAAAATAATAATAGTGATCTGAAATAAATAATGCAAGAAATAAACATGCAGTAAAACAGTAAATAAGCGGTGTTTGCAGTATTCGGAAACAAGGCCTAGGGATCATACTTTCACTAGTGGCCACTCTCAACATTGCAATCATAATTGAATATAAATATAAGCACTTCATCATACTACTCTGAAAACACTCTCTTGTTGGATAAAGAACTCAAATTCATTGGGCAAGTGTGCAAAAGCACACCTCAAAGGCATATTCCCAAGTACTAATAAACACCCCACACTGTCACCGTGAGCATTCATAGGAGGTACTAACACACCACAATTCATAAGGGAGTTACACACGGCGCACACACTGTACCTTTACACCGAGGTCACAGTAACTCCGAAGTTCACATAATAAAACACTTGAGTAGCATATGACATCTAGATTGCAAAGCCTATGATCACATAAAGATCACACCATGGGAGAGAGAGATGAACCACATAGCTACCGGTAGACCACCAGCCTCGGGAGAGAACTACTCCCTCCTCATCATGGGAGCAAGCGATGAAGATGGCGGTGGTGTCGATGGAGATGACGGGGCTTCCCCGTCCCGGCGGCGTGCCGGAACAGAGATTCTGTCCCCCGAAACCAGTCGTCGATGGCGGCGGAGCTACGGAACTCTTCTGGTATTTTGGCTGATTGATTTAGGGTTTTCGCGGCGGAAGGAATATATAGGCGAAAGGGCAGCGTCGGGGAGCCAGGGGGCTCCTCCCCATAGGTCGGCGCGGCCAGGGGATCACCCGCCCCGCCATATGGTGTGGGCCCCCTGCTGCCCTTCCTTGACTCCTCTTCGGTGTTCTGGAAGACTCCATGGAAAATAGGGCCGTGGGCTTTTGTTTCGTCCAATTCCGAGAATATTTGTAAACTAACTTTCCTGAAATCAAAAACAGCAGAAAACAGGAACTGGCACTTCGGCATCTTGTTAATAGGTTAGTTCCAGAAAATTCATAAAAATGATATAAAGTGTGAACAAAACATGCAGGTATTGTCATAAAACTAGCATGGAACATCAGAAATTATAGATACGTTGGAGACGTATCACACCCTCATGCCAACCCTCCACTCCTCTCACTTCTGCCGTGCACCACCATGTCCTGGACCTCCCTCTCACTCCCCTGAACACGTTGGACCCAGCCCTCGACCAAGGAGAAGCCAGCAACAGCCAGCCCAGGACGTGCCCGTGACGTCCAGTGAGCGCCATGACACGCCCAGACATGCCACTGGACGCGCCAGAGCATCGCCTCGCCCCGACGCGTCCGTCCTCCCCTAGCTCTCTTCTCTCGCACGCGCAATCACCACACCACTAGCTCCATCCTAGACAACTCCATTGGCCCGCGCTCGCCCTGTAGCTGACGCCACCGTCGACAACCTCCGCCGGGCCCGTGACAGAGACTGACGTCGCCCGAGCTACCCCGTCCCCCTCCTTCCACGCCATGACGCGCATCAGGACCGCCTTGACGTCGCCAACGTCCCTACGTCAACGCCCAACCCTCTCCGCCACTATAGCCTCATCGACGACGATGACCTGCCATGCCGAGTCGCAGCACACCTCGCCGCTATAAATAGAGCAAGCCCCGACCCTTCTCCAGCACACCACTCCACTCCCCTCTCATCTCTCGAGCCTCCTCGACCAGCTCCCTCTCCACATTGTCACCGGAGCCGCTCCAATTGCTCGCGGAGCACCGCCGACCGCAGCAAGGGCGCCGTCGATTGAAGCCACCTCAGGCGACGCCACCGCACTCAGCAGCTCGCCACCCTCGACAACCTCGTCCCGCGTCAATGCCAACGATCGCCGGTCACCGGTGAGCTCTCCGACCCCTAGCCTCGCCGTGGCCAGGGTGAGATCTCGCCGGAGACGACGACGCCCCTCACCCGCTCGATTCGATTCTAATCCGACGACCCACGTTGAAACTTACCGTTTCGGCGTTTAAAGGTTATTGACAAGGGACCAGGTCGCGGCCCGCGTGTGCGAGACGACCGCTGGGCCGGCTCGTTTTTTTCTCTCTCTGGCCCGTCAACTTTCCCGCCGAGCCCATCTATTTGAATTCGGTAATTTCGTTTAATTCAAATTCGGTGCCATGTTCAAACTTTAATAAAACAAAATCTACTGAGCCAAATTTGATGAACTTTATATTGTTGGAAAGCCTATGAAATGCTCTATCAAACCCCAGTGGTATCAACCCTAGAATTATTGTAGATCACTTGCAATAAAAAATACAAGGCGGTACCTTTTCTAATTTCAAACATTTATTAAAAATCAACCATAAATTATTTTGAGTTGATTCCAACTCTCAAAATCACATTTCATATTGTCTATCTGAATATGTAAAAACATGACATGGTTGTTTCAAATGATCATGGGCTAGATTCAAATAATGGCTATGTAGTCATTTCTAGCTCATTTAAATTATTTCCAAAAATAGTATTTAAATTCTATGAGGTGTAGCATCTCATTTAAATCACTTTCTCAAGTAATTCAAGGTGAGGTGATGACATTAGTATTCATGACCCCATATGTTATTGCTTGAGAATATTAAATCATTTTCCAAAGGTAGTATTTAAATTGCATGAGGTGTAATACCTCATTTAAATCATTTTCCCCGAATGATAAATATGAAGTGGTGACTTTGGTCAACCTAAGTTCATACTTTATTATTTGTGGAGATTAAATCTTAACAAGATTCAATGAGAGGAAATTATTCCTCAAAGGAAATAAATAGAAAACTCTAATAAATATTTCAATGAGAGGAAATTATTTTTCTTAAAAGGAAACCAAGCAAACCACCATGTTAATAATATTGTGATGCTAAGTTAGCTTGTGTGAACCATTTGTGTGTTAAGTGTAGTGCTTAAGAATTGTTTGGTGATTATATACCTCGTATCCGTGTATAGACGCTAGTACCGAGGACTACCAAGAGGAGGAGGTCTCCTACGAGGAAGAAGAAGAAAACTTTGATCAATACACCACTCAAGGCAAGCTATATTATTGCAAGCTATTACCAAGCTACCCTAATGCAAAGCTCTACTAGAGCAAGGCATCATTGCAATATTATTTTGTGTTTAAGGATCCAATCCCAAGTTTTATTCTTACAAGCTTTACTTTGGTTTATCAAAGTTTATTTTGTTCATAGTTCACTTTGGTCTAGATATGAAGTATTACAAGAGTATCAAAGTTAGCTTAGAGAACTACAAGTTAGTTAGCACCCCTCATGGCTAGTTGCTAGTGCTAAACTAAAATTGACTACTCTAGATGGGAAACATGTGAATCAAATGACTTTGAAAACCTTGGAATGATGAGTCATTATATTGAAAGATTTTGAAGGTAAATATGACTTGTGAATGACATGGTGAATTTTACAAAAACTGATGGTTGGGTTCGGATGCGATACCATTCCAATTTTAAAGTACCCCCACAATACCTGATCATGGGTAGGGCTTAACTGGAAATTTATGTGCTTTAGTATGGGTTCCCTCTAAACAAGAGTCATAGGGGTTATGCCGAGGCTGCCTCCGTTGAAAGTGAAATGATGTGAAATGAGGTGAATGTCCGACCCAAGCCCTGTGCACCAGGATGGCGGTTTGCCATGGCTAGGGGGCCAAGCTCATGGGGAGAGGTGCCTGTACTAGGGTATGTAAGTGAAAGGTTATGGTTGGTAGTCCGCACACAGAGTGTGATAAATCAGGGCCAGTTACCCCTGACGGACTATTGCAAATGTTGTGGCACAAGTGTACAACCTCTGCAGAGTGTTAAACTATTCGAATAGCCGTGTCCGCGGTCATGGACAGTTGGAAAGGCCATATTGTTCCGTCATCAGGCCATTTTTCAAAAATGTGACATCTGACAGGTGACTTGTGACTTGAACTTGAAAGGTGAATTTGACTTGATCACAACAGAGTTGTGGGAATGACACTAATGTTCCCACTTGAGTTAGTTAGGCAAATAAAGAGTCTTTTACTACTAAGTGCTTATGAAATAAAACTGGCTTTATGTAAATGAACCTAGAGCTTAGAACCCCCTTACTATAGTTGATAGTGCTTACAATAGTATTAGTTTGCGAGTACTTTAAAGTACTCATGGCTTTGTCCCTGGCTATTCAAATGGCCAGACTATGAAGAGGAGTACCAGAACCAAGAGGATGGACAGCAGGACGTCTATGATAACTAGCACTACTTCCTGACGTCAAGCGTTGCCTGTGGAACAGATGGACCGCTACTACGTTTCTTTTGCTGCATGTTTTGTATTGGATCCTTAGATCCACTATGTTGTAAGACTGGATCATGTGATCCCTTGTTGTAAGACGATTATGGTTTGTAATGAATGATGTTCTGTGATATCAATCTATTATGTCTCGCAAAAACAATATTCCTGGGATTGCGAGGTATGTCATAATAGGCATCTGGAATTAAAAATCCGGGTGTTGACAAGTTGGTATCCGAGCGATTGTTTGACCTTAGGAGACCCTAGTTAGAATGGACGTCTGAAAAACTTAGTTTCAAAACAAATGAAGTGAATATTTATGAAAACTTATTCTCACTCTTACCCTTGAGATCTTTTCAAAATGAGAAATCCATGCTCTACTTTTTCTGGTAATCCTACATAAAATTTTGCACACTTGCTCACTTCTCTAACTTACTCATCCTAATTGCTCACAGATGGAGTACAACTATGAGTCCTATCAGCTTGGCCACGGAGGAAACCTAATGTTCGAGAAGGATTTGGAGCAACTAGTTGGATATTTAGGACGCCCGTATCCCGAGTTCTTTGGAATACCACTCCATAATCAGTCAGGAAAACAACCTCAATGGGAAGTTACTGCAGATCTAAGAGGAAAGCTGGGAGCCCCAATTTGGGAAACCATATGGTTTTCTGTAAGGGGGAACACTTGGAAGGAGGGAATAGCCAAAGCCATGCAAGAAGCAATTGCCCGTCTGTGTGGACAAAATGTGAACAACATCAAGAACACTCGCTTCTTCTACTACCCAAGACATGATCCCATGGGAAGACCAATAACCATGCCACCGCACCCAGAGATGAACCACTATGTTGCATACCTGGACTTCATGTTGTACAATACCCGCAAGGAGTTGGACAACGCCCGCGCCTTTCGCCAAGCAAATTACCCATGAAGACGAAGAATCTACCCTTCCGGATGAAGTGTAGTATCACTAGAGCACTCGCGTAGGTGTGAGTTGTATCTGTCCCTTTGTATCGTAAAATGAATGAATGGTTCTTAAAACCAACGGTGTGATAGTTTTGTAATGTGTGATGTTTGGTATGAATGAAAAAGTGTTGTTGGTTTTTACCCCCTCAACACTACTCATGTTTTGAAACTTTTCAAACTTTAAACCAAACAAACCAGAGAAAATTCCCTCTTATCTCATGATCTACCTCAATATTCAGATGGCCCCTCCAACCCGCAGCACGAACCAAGATGCAATGCTGCAGATGCTACAGATGATGATGGCCGATAGAGAAGTAGAAAGAGCTGAGCGACAAGCCAACCTTGTCGTATTGCAGCAGCTAGCCCAGAATAACCAAGGACATGGACATCAGGATCATCCTGGATCCAAACTGAAAAATTTCCAGAACACAAATCCTCCCATGTTTAGCAAGACAGAAGAGCCGTTAGATGCGGATGACTGGCTCCAGACAATGGAGAACAACTTAGAAGTTGCAGGAGTTGAAGCTGCAGAGAAAGTACTGTTTGCCACCCACTACCTGTCAGGACCTGCCAGAGCCTGGTGGACTAGTGCCCGAGCAATGAATGCAGGACAGATGATAACCTGGGAAGACTTCAAGCTCAAGTTCAGCAAATACCATGTGCCCCAGGGTTTAATCAAGAAAATGAGGGATGAGTTCAGGGAACTCAAACAAGGAAGGATGTCCGTGGTGGAATACCGTGACAGGTTTCTTACTCTGTCTAGGTACGCCCCGGACGAGACCGACACCAACGAGAAGAGGAAGGAAAGATTTCTGAATGGACTGCACGATGAGATGCAGACTGTACTGGTGAACATCCCGTTTGCTGATCTGGAAGCCCTTGTGGACTCTGCCATCCAGATGGAAGGAAAGCTTCACCAAGCCAATGAGAACCGCAAGCGTCGCATGATGCACCAGAATGGACCCAGTAATGCACAGAAGTACCGCAACAATTCATCTGGAGGATTTGCCCCAAGACACAACAAGCCACCTGCTCAGACGTACCGCCCAAACTACACCAACAACAATGGAGGACCCCCGAAGCCCGGAGGCAAAAACAACAACAGCAACCACAACAGCAACAACAACCACCACAACAACAGCAACCACAACCAGAATGGTAACAAAAACAACACCAACACTGCCCCAAGGACTGGAAGCAACGCTGTCCCCGTCACCCCCAAGGACAAGTCAACAATAACTTGTTATGAATGTGGAATTCTGGGTCACTACTCCAATGAGTGCCCCAAGAAGCTAGCAAAGACTGCCCCCAATACCGCTGCACCTGCCCAGCAACAGCGCCGTGTCTCAACTAGAAGGAACCCGAACAACCGCAACGGTCGTTTCTACCGTATGAATGCCACAGAAACTCAGGAAGCACCCCATGCCATGCCAAGTATGTTTTCCTGTTAACCCAATTGCCCAATCTCCCTTAGGTTCCTACTTTTCTTAAATCTCGGGACGAGATTTTGTTTAAGGGGGAAGGTTTGTAACACCCCAAATTTTAAAACAAAGAAGAAAATGAATTTCCCTTTTTCCAAAAATTGGAGCCAACAAAAACTTTATTTACCTTACCTCACGTACATAGAGTGCATGCATGTATGTGGTGATCCTTGCCATGTTTGTTTGTTTAAAGGGTTGAGCATGTTTGCTAAACCCTAAAACCCTACCCTATTCAAAACCAAAGAGGAACAAATAAAAAGGAAACAAAATAAAAGAAAAAGCATATGTGGGCATATAGCCATATTTGCAAATCTTGGCCTATGCCACTTTTACCTTACCTCAATGGTTTGAAACCCTTAGCACACTTAACCTAACACTAAAGGAATCTAAAACAATGATCATTTGGATCAAAGAGAAATAAAGAAAAAGAAAAGAAAAATGGAAATAACACCACATATGGGCCTATGGCCATTTTTGTGAAACCTTAACCTAGGCCATTTTAATTTGTTTAAATGGTTTGGAAACCTTACTAAACTAATAAGAATCACTTTTGAATCAAAGAAATGCAAATCAAATCAAAAGAAAATTAAAAACCAAGTGACATGTGATAATGATCACATGTGACAATTTTAACATCTTACCCACTTTGAGCCCCTGTATTAAGAAATTTCTAAACTAAACTCTCCCAACTATTTGCACCTCATCCAAGAACTCATCAAGATGAACAACTTTGGTAAAGACCAACATAGCAAATTCATTCTAAATTACTTAATATAAGATGGCAAAGTGGCAACATCAAAACAGAAACTAGATCATAGCAAATTTGGATTTCACCAAACCTCTTCCATTTTGCAAACCAACACCACCACTAGATGCCAAATATTATTTGAATCACACCCATAAAAGGATTTGGCAAAATTCAAAAAAAAAATTCTTGCGGCCATTTGGTCGAGCACCTTGTGTGCAACAATCTGCCAACCCTAGACCTGCTTATATCCAACGGATTTTTGCCTCAACCATCAAGACTATGTCACCAGCAACTCTCTCTTGCACCCAGTAGACATTGCCAAGCACCAGAGACTTTGTTAATGCATGAGATCATCTTGTACCATGCCATGCCGTGGTGGCCATGTCACCCTCATGCCAACCCTCCTCTCCTCTCGCTTCTGCCATGCACCACCATGTCCTGGACCTCCCTCTCAGTCCCCTGAACACGTTGGACCCAGCCCTCGACCAAGGAGAAGCCAGCAACAGCCAGCCCAGGACGTGCCCGTGACGTCCAGTGCGCGCCAGGACACGCCCAAACATGCCACTGGACGCGCCAGAGCACCGCCTCGCCCCGACGCGTCCGTCCTCCCCTCACTCTCTTCTCTCGCACGCGCAATCACCACACCACCTGCTCCCTCAGCTCCTAGACAACTCCATTGGCCCGCGCTCGCCCTGTAGCTGACGCCACCGTCGACAACCTCCGCCGGGCCCGTGGCAGAGACTGACGTCGCCCGAGCTACCCCGTCCCCCTCCTGCCACGCCATGACGCGCATCAGGACCGCCTTGACATCGCCAACGTCCCTACGTCAGCGCCCAACCCTCTCCTCCACTGTAGCCTCTTCGACGACGACGACCTGCCATGCCGAGTCGCAGCACACCTCGCCGCTATAAATAGAGCAAGCCCCGACCCTTCTCCAGCACACCACTCCACTCCCCTCTCATCTCTGAGCCTCCTCGACCACCTCCCTCTCCACATTGTCTCCGGAGCCGCTCCAATTGCTCGCCGGAGCACCGCCAGTACCGCAGCAAGGGCGCCGTCGATAGCCACCTCAGGCGACGCCACCAGTACCAGCAGCTCCGCCACCCTCGACAACCTCGTCCTGCGTCAACGCCAACGATCGCCGGCCACCGGTGAGCTCTCCGACCCCCTAGCCTCGCCGCGGCCAGGGTGAGATCTCGCCGGAGACGAAGACACCCCTCACCCGCTCGATTCGATTCTAATCCGACGGCCCACGTTGAAACTTACCGTTTCGGCGTTTAAAGGTCACTAACGGGCGGGACCCAGTGTCAGGCGGCCCGCGTGTGCGAGACGCACTGCTGGGCCGGCCTGTTAGTCTTTTCTCTCTCTGGCCCGTCAACTTTCCCGCCAGAGCCATCTATTTGAATTCGGTAATTTCGTTTAATTCAAATTTCAGTACTGGTGCCATGTTCAAACTTTAATAAAACAAAATCTACTGAGCCAAATTTGATGAACTTTATATTGTTGGAAAGCCTATGAAATGCTCTATCAAACCCCACTGGTCTCAACCCTAGAATTATTGTAGATCACTTGCAATAAAAATGACAAGGCAATACATTTTCAAATTTCAAACATTTATTAAAAATCAACCATAAATTATTTTGAGTTGATTCTAACTCTAAAAAATCACATTTCATATTGTCTATCTGAATATGTAAAAATATGACATGGTTGTTTCAAATGATCATGGGCTAGATTCAAATAATGGCTATGTAGTCATTTCTAGCTCATTTAAATTATTTCCAAAAATAGTATTTAAATTCTATGAGGTGTAGCATCTCATTTAAATCACTTTCTCAAGTAATTCAAGGTGAGGTGATGACATTAGTATTCATGACCCCATATGTTATTACTTGAGAATATTAAATCATTTTCCAAAGGTAGTATTTAAATTGCATGAGGTGTAATACCTCATTTAAATCATTTTCCCCAAATGATAAATATGAAGTGGTGACTTCGGTCAACCTAAGTTCATACTTTATTATTTGTGGAGATTAAATCTTAACAAGATTCAATGAGAGGAAATTATTTCTCAAAGGAAATAAATAGAAAACTCTAATAAATATTTCAATGAGAGGAAATTATTTTTCTTAAAAGGAAACCAAGCAAACCACCATGTTAATAATATTGTGATGCTAAGTTAGCTTGTGTGAACCATTTGTGTGTTAAGTGTAGTGCTTAAGAATTGTTTGGTGATTGTATACCTCGTATCCGTGTATAGACGCTAGTACCGAGGAATACCAGGAGGAGGAGGTCTCCTACGAGGAAGAAGAAGAAAACTTCGATCAATACACCACTCAAGGCAAGCTATATTATTGCAAGCTATTACCAAGCTAACCTAATGCAAAGCTCTAATAGAGCAAGGCATCATTGCAATATTATTTTGTGTTTAAGGATCCAATCCCAAGTTTTATTCTTACAAGGTTTACTTTGGTTTATCAAAGTTTATTTTGTTCAGAGTTCACTTTGGTCTAGATATGAAGTATTACAAGAGTATCAAAGTTAGCTTAGAGAACTACAAGTTAGTTAGCACCCCTCATGGCTAGTTGCTAGTGCTAAACTAAAATTGACTACTCTAGATGGGAAACATGTGAATCAAATGACTTTGAAAACCTTGGAATGATGAGTCATTCTATTGAAAGATTTTGAAGGTAAATATGACTTGTGAATGACATGGTGAATTTTACAAAAACTGATGGTTGGGTTCGGATGCGATACCATTCCAATTTTAAAGTACCCACACAATACCTGATCATGGGTAGGGCTTAACTGGAAATTTATGTGCTTTAGTATGGGTTCCTCAAACAAGCGTCATAGGGGTATGCCGAGGCTGCCTCCGTTGAAAGTGAAATGACGTGAAATGAGGTGAATGTCCGACCCAAGCCCTGTGCAGTTCCCAGGATGGCGGTTTGCCATGGCTGGGGGGCCAAGCTCATGGGGAGAGGTGCCTGTACTAGGGTATGTAAGTGAAAGGTTGTGGTTGGTAGTCCGCACACAGAGTGTGATAAATCAGGGCTAGTTACCCCTGACGGACTATTGCAAATGTTGTGGCACAAGTGTACAACCTCTGCAGAGTGTTAAACTATTCGAATAGCCGTGTCCGCGGTCATGGATAGTTGGAAAGGCCATACTGTTCCGTCATCAGACCATTTTTCAAAATGTGACATCTGACAGGTGACTTGTGACTTGAACTTGAAAGGTGAATTTGACTTGATCACAACAGAGTTGTGGGAATGACACTAATGTTCCCACTTGAGTTAGTTAGGCAAATAAAGAGTCTTTTACTACTAAGTGCTTATGAAATAAAACTAGCTTTATGCAAATGAACCTAGAGCTTAGAACCCCCTTACTATAGTTGATAGTGCTTACAATAGTATTAGTTTGCGAGTACTTTAAAGTACTCATGGCTTTGTCCCTGGCTATTCAAATGGCCACTATGAAGAGGAGTACCAGAACCAAGAGGATGGACAGGACGTCTATGATAACTAGGACTACTTCCTGACGTCAAGCGTTGCATGTGGAAAAGATGGACCGCTACTACGTTTCTTCCGCTGCATGTTTTGTATTGGATCCTTAGATCCACTATGTTGTAAAACTGGATCATGTGATCCCTTGTTGTAAGACGATTATGGTTTGTAATGAATGATGTTCTGTGATATCAATCTATTATGTCTCGCAAAAACAATATTCCTGGGATTGCGAGGTATGGCATAATAGGCATAAAAATCCGGGTGTTGACACTAAGATCCTGTATAAGGCTACTTGTGGAGGACAGATAGCTGGACTCATGCAAGAGTTGGGAAGAGGGGGATCATTGGCATGCAATATGCTGATGATACTTTACTCTTCCTTGAAAATAGGTTGAAAATGGATCTTGGCTTGCTTTGAACATATGTCTGGGATGAGGATTAATTTTCATAAGTGTGATCTAGTCCCTATTAATGTGGTAGAGAGTGATGCACAGATTTTTGCACAATCCTTGAGTTGCAAGATGGGGGATTTCCCTCTACAATATCTTGGTGTTCCTCTTCACCACAGCAAACTGAAAAAAGAGGACATTCAACTCGTTGTTGATAAAATCCTCATGAAAGCTGCTGGCTGGAGAGGAAAGCTCCTTAACCATGCTGCTAAACTAGAGCTGGTTAGGAGTGTCTTGGCTAGTATTCCCATCTATCTCCTTAGTGTGATCAAATTCCCTAAATGGGCTATTACTCTCATTAATTGTCAGATTGCTCACTGCCTCTGGGATAACTATGAGGGGCATCATAAGTATCATTTAGCTAATTGGGGTTTGGTCACTAGGAAAAAGGAGTATGGAGGTTTGGGCATTCCTGATCTATCAGAAATGAAAATGTGCCTCTTGGCTTCCTGGATTAAGAGATATCATTTAAATGAGGACAAATTATGGAAGCCGATAGTAGATAATAAATATAATGTGGGCAACCCTAACATCTTCTCTTGCTCTGCTAATGGTGCCTCCCCCTTTTGGAAAGGGGTGTTATGGGCTGCCAAAGCTGCTAAGATGGGCTATCAGTGGAAAATTGGGAATGGTAGGAACATTAAGTTCTGGGAGGACCATTGGTTTGGTTCATGCTCCCTGGCTATTCAATTGGGAAGTCTATTTCCTAGTGAATAAACAACATAAGACTATTGCTGATTTATGGTATGGTTTTTCTTTGAAAATGACCTTTAGGAGATGTTTTGACCATAGATTGATGTTGCAATGGTTGGAGATTCAGCAAATTGCTCAAACTATCCAATTGAATAGCACTCAGGATAGTTTAATTTGGAAGTGGGAAGCAAGTGGGTTGTGTAGTGTGAAATATTTATATGCTGTTGTTAACTTTGGGGGGATTAAAACTGTTGATATTCACTGTGTTTGGAAAATCCAAGTACCCCCCAAAATTCATTTCTTCCTTTGGTTGCTCTCCCACAACAAACTCCTCACTAGAGATAATTTGGTCAAAAGACAAAGTGTTGATGATTTAACTTGTGTTTTCTGCAATGAAGTGGAATCTTGTCAACATCTATTTTTTGATTGTGTGGTTGCTGCTAATATTTGGAAAGAAATTGTTACTGCCTTGGATATTGATCTTAACATCTCAAACATGCTTGTTGTTACCTCTATGTGGAGTAATAGGAAGAAATATAAGAAATGCAATATGATCTTTGCTGCTCTCCTGAGAACTATCTGGATTACCAGAAATGATCATGTTTTCAATCGTGTTCAATGGACTGGCATGCAGGGAATGTGGAGACGCTTGGCCTGCAGCTGTGCTCAGTGGAGAATATTGCTGAAGGAAGAAGAAAGAGAAGAGTTGATGGCATTGCTGAGCAAGGTGGAGGGTCTGGCTCGGATGCCTGATGTCTACGGGTGCTTCTATTCTTGTAGACAGTGTTGGGCCTCCAAGAGCAGAGGTTTGTAGAACAGCAACAAGTTTCCCTTAAGTGGATCACCCAAGGTTTATCGAACTCAGGGAGGAAGAGGTCAAAGATATCCCTCTCATGCAACCCCTGCAACCACAAAGCAAGAAGTCTCTTGTGTCCCCAACACACCTAATAGGTGCACTAGTTCGGCGAAGAGATAGTGAAATACAAGTGGTATGAATGAATATGAGCAGTAGTACGGCGCCAGAAAATAGCTTGGCGTGCAGTTGATGGTAGTAATATTGTAGGAAGTAAACAAGCGTAGTAACGCAGCAGTAGTAATTCAAGAAAACAAGAACAAGCAGCGATAGCATATTTAGGAACAAGGCCTAGGGAATAGACTTTCACTAGTGGACACTCTCAACATTGATCACATAAGAATAGATAAATGCATACTCTACACTCTCTTGTTGGATGATGAACACATTGCGTAGGATTACACGAACCCTCAATGCCGGAGTTAACAAGCTCCACAATTAGATGTTCATATTTAAATAACCTTAGAGTGCATGAAAGATCGACACGACTAAACCAAGTACTAACTTAGCATGCACACTGTCACCTTCACGCCATGTAGGAGGAATAGATCACATCAATACCATCATAGCAATAGTTAACTTCATAATCTACAAGAGATCATAATCATAGCCTACGCCAAGTACTAACACGGATGCACACACTGTCACCATTACATCGTGTAGGAGGAATAAAACTACTTTAATAACTTCACTAGAGTAGCACATAGATAAATTGTGATACAAAACATATTGCAATCATAAAAAGATATAAATAAGCACTTCACTACGCCATTCATAACAGTGAATAAGTATTCTGTGAAATATAGCCTAAGAGACCCACACGGTGCACACACTGTCACCTTTACACACGTGGGACAAGGAGTCTCCGGAGATCACATAAGTAAAACTCACTTGACTAGCATAATGACATCTAGATTACAAGCATCATCATATGAATCTCAATCATGTAAGGCAGCTCATGAGATTATTGTATTGAAGTACATAGGAGAGAGATGAACCACATAGCTACCGGTACAGCCCCGAGCCTCGATGGAGAACTACTCCCTCCTCATGGGAGCAGCAGCGGTGATGAAGATGGCGGTGGAGATGGCAGCGGTGTCGATGGAGAAGCCTTCCGGGGCACTTCCCCGTCCGGCAGGGTGCCGGAACAGAGACTCCTGTCCCCGATCTTGGCTTCGCGATGGCGGCGGCTTTGGAAGGTTTCGGGTTTCGTCGAACGTCATAGGGTTTTCGCGACGAGGCTTTAAATAGGCGGAAGGGCAGCCTCGGAGGGGGGGGGGGCCACCACACATAGGGCGGCGCGGCCCCTCCGCGCCAGGGTGGTGTGGGGCCCCCAGGGCTTCCTCGGCGGCTCTCGGGTGTTCTGGATGGTTCCGGAAAAATAGGAACCTGGGCGTTGATTTCGTCCGATTCCGAGAATATTTCGTTACTAGGATTTCTGAAACCAAAAACAGCAGAAAACAGAACTGGCACTTCGGCATCTTGTTAATAGGTTAGTTCCGAAAATGCACGAATATGACATAAAGTGTGCATAAAACATGTAGGTATCATCAATAATGTAGCATGGAACATAAGAAATTATCGATACGTTGGAGACGTATCAGCATCCCTGCTTAGTTCTGCTCGTCCCGAGCAGGTAAAACGATAACAAAGATAATTTCTGAAGTGACATGCCATCATAATCTTGATCATACTATTGTAAACATATGTAATGAATGCAGCGATCAAAAACAATGGTAATGACATGAGTAAACAACTGAATCATAAAGCAAATACTTTTCATGAATAGTACTTTCAAGACAAGCATCAATAAGTCTTGCATAAAAGTTAACTCATAAAGCAATAAATCAAAGTAAAGGTATTGAAGCAACACAAAGGAAGATTAAGTTTCAGCGGTTGCTTTCAACTTATAACATGTATATCTCATGGATAGTGTCAATATAAAGTAATATAACAAGTGCAATATGCAAGTATGTAGGAATCAATGCACAGTTCACACAAGTGTTTGCTTCTTAAGGTGGAGAGAGATAGGTGAACTGACTCAACATAAAGGTAAAAGAATGGTCCTTCAAAGAGGAAAGCATCGATTGCTATAGTTGTGCTAGAGCTTTGATTTTGAAAACATCAAGAGAGCATAAAGTTTTGAGAGGTGTTTGTTGTTGTCAACGAATGGTAGCGGGTACTCTAACCCCTTGCCAGACAAACCTTCAAAGAGCGGCTCCCATTTTATTTTATTTTTGGGTGGCACTCCTTCCAACCTTTCTTTCGCAAACCATGGCTAACCGAATCCTCGGGTGCCTGCCAACAATCTCATACCATGAAGGAGTGCCTTTTTATTTTAGTTTTATTATGATGACACTCCTCCCCACCTTTGCTTTCTCAAGCCATGGCTAACCGAATCCTTCGGGTGTCGTCCAACAATCACATACCATGGAGGAGTGTCTATTTTTTGTTAATTAATTTGGGACTGGGAATCCCATTGCCAGCTCTTTTTGCAAAATTATTGGATAAGCGGATGAAGCCACTAGTTCATTGGTGAAAGTTGCCCAACAAGATTGAAAGATAAACACCACATACTTCCTCATGAGCTATAAAACATTGACACAAATAAGAGGTAATAACTTTTGAATTGTTTAAAGATAGCACTCAAGCAATTTACTTTGGAATGGCGGAGAAATACCATGTAGTAGGTAGGTATGGTGGACACAAATGGCATAGTGGTTGGCTCAAGGATTTTGGATGCATGAGAAGTATTCCCTCTCGATACAAGGTTTAGGCTAGCAAGGTTATTTGAAGCAAACTCAAGGATGAACCGGTGCAGCAAAACTCACATAAAAGACATATTGTAAACATTATAAGACTCTACACCGTCTTCCTTGTTGTTCAAAACTCAATACTAGAATTATCTAAATCTTAGAGAGACCAAATATGCAAATCAAATTTTAGCAAGCTCTATGTATTTCTTCATTAATGGGTGCAAAGTATATGATGCAAGAGCTTAAACATGAGCACACCAATTGCCAAGTATCACATTATCCAAGACATTTTAGAATTACTACATGTAGCATTTTCCAATTCCAACCATATAACAATTTAACGAAGAAGAAACTTCGCCTTGAACATTAAAAGCTAAGAACACATGTGTTCATATGAACCAGCAGAGCGTGTCTCTCTCCCACACAAGGATGAACTTATTCATAGAATGAAAATAACAAAACAAAAATAAAAGCACACAGACGCTCCAAGTAAAATACATAAGATGTGACCGAATAAAAATATAGTTTCAAGAGAAGGAACCCGATACTTTGTCGATGAAGAAGGGGATGCCTTGGGCATTGATACGTCTCCAACGTATCGATAATTTCTTATGTTCCATGCTACTTTATTGATGATACCTACATGTTTTATGCACATTATATGTCATATTTATGCATTTTCTGAACTAACCTATTAACAAGATGCCGAAGTGCCAGTTCTGTTTTCTGCTGTTTTTGGTTTCAGAAATCCTAGTAAGGAAATATTCTCGGAATTGGACGAAACTTTCGCCCAGGGTCCTATTTTTGCACGAAGCTTCCGAAGTCCGAAGAGATAACGAAGTGGGGCCACGAGGCAGCCAGGGGCTAGGCGGCGCGGCCCAAGCCCTGGCCGCGCCGGCCTGCCCCCCGGGCCCCTCGTGTGGCCCCCGCGTTGACCTTCCGCCTACTTAAAGTCTCCGTCGCGAAACCCCCAGTACCGAGAGCCACGATACGAAAACCTTCCAGACGCCGCCGCGAATCCCATCTCGGGGATTCAGAGATCGCCCGGCACCCGCCGAGAGGGGATTCATCTCCGGAGGACTCTACACCGCCATGGTCGCCTCCGGAGTGATGAGTGAGTAGTTCACCCCCGGACCATGGGTCCATAGCAGTAGCTAGATGGTCGTCTTCTCCTTGTTGTGCTTCATTGTTGGATCTTGTGAGCTGCCTAACATGATCAAGATCATCTATCGTAATTCTATATGTTGTGTTTGTCGGATCCGATGGATAGAGAGTACTATGATTATGGTGATTATCAATCTATTGTTTATGTGTTGTTTATGATCTTGCATGCTCTCCGTTATTAGTAGAGGCTCTGGCCAAGTTTTTACTCTTAACTCCAAGAGGGAGTATTTATGCTCGATAGTGGGTTCATGCCTCCATTAAATCTGGGACAGTGACAGAAAGTTCTAAGGTTGTGGATGTGCTGTTGCCACTAGGGATAAAACATTGATTCTATGTCTAAGGATGTAGTTGTTGATTACATTACGCACCATACTTAATGCAATAGTCTGTTGCTTAGCAACTTAATACTGAATGGGGTTCGGATGATAACCTGAAGGTGGACTTTTTAGGCATAGATGCAGTTGGATGGCGGTCTATGTACTTTGTCGTAATGCCCAATTAAATCTCACTATATTTATCATATCATGTATATGCATTGTTATGCCTTTCTCTATTTGTCAATTGCCCGACTGTAATTTGTTCACCCAACATGCTTTTATCTTATGGGAGAGACACCTCTAGTGAACTGTGGACCCCGGTCCTATTCTTTACATAGCATACAATCTATGCAATTGTGTTTTCTTTGCAAACATCTTCCACTCGATATGTTTAATCCTTTGTTACAGCAAGCCGGTGAGATTGACAACCTCACTGTTTCGTTGGGGCAAAGTACTTTGGTTTTGTTGTGCAGATTCCATGGCGGGAATCCCTGGTGTTGCGCCGCATCACATTTCGCGACCATCAACCTTCAACGTGCTTCTTGGCTCCTCCTGGTTCGATTAAACCTTGGTTTCTTTCTGAGGGAAAACTTGCCACCGTGCGCATCATACCTTCCTCTTGGGGTTCCCAACGGACGTGTACATTTACGCGCATCAAGCCTGTTTTCTGGCGCCGTTGGGAATCGAAGAAAAGCTACACCACAGAGATTTCTAACTCCCACGTCAACTACACGCCAAGACCTGTTTCGGCGCCGTTGCGGGAGATCAAGACACGCTGCAAGGGAGTCTTGTAATATCCTGTATTGGGGTTACAAAAATAGAGGAAACAGATGTGTGCATTGCATTCATGCATAGAAAATCCGGGGAATTTTCGCGCTAAAGTCACAGTAACTGAAGTTTCACTTGACCTTGGTGGAATTGAAGTAGCTCATCAAGTCAAGCGTTATAAACCTCAATGTGACTCTGTTAAAACTTTGTTTTGGGTAGAGATAATTTGATCTAAGGGGTTAGATCAAATGGAACTAAGAATCATCACAACAACACTTTACTCAATGATCAACTACCTGATCTTATTAAATATCACAACATGATATTCCTAGCCATAACATGTGAACATCCATTTAATTGGAAATCAAGTAACAATAATTGAAGAAACTATTCTCCACTTATCTTCTCCATGTCCTAAACTAATCCATGATCCTACCATGAATTTCATGGTATTTATTTTACTTCATTCTTGGAAATAAGACAAGGAGATAAACTCTAGAAATATATAGTCCTCTCTACTACATATTAATATACATCAAACCTAGAGAAGTGAGAGTTCTATGTTACTTATTAGAGGATCAATGATAAACCTTGAACTAAACCTTGAATATACATCCATGTATTCAAATCATCATCTCAGAGAAACCCTAGGATATTATTGAAGACATTTCCTAGAGAGAGAACCCAGTTATGTTAAACATGGATATTGGTGACCACATCATTATCTCTAGAGAATAACCTTAGGTTAGCATTGAAGTCCTTTCCAAATGAGAGAGTCCATTCATATCAATCCTAGCTTTACCTAATTGAGAATACAGGACAACCTGTGAACTAAAAGTATTAGGTTGTAAACCATTTCCATTTGGAGTGGTGAGATAACCTAATGTCACATGAAATAATACTATATCCATGAATTGATAAGGTGAGGAGGAGATTAATTCAATCAAGACAACCAAGTGGAGTCCTAGCCTAGATACCTAAGGAAATATTAGGATTACACCATAAACCTTAGAATAATCCATTCCTATCTGAGAGAACTCAAGCTAAGGTGTTACACTCAAGAAAGTTGAGGCAACACTTGAGTGTGAGGGAGAGAACTATCCATATACCAGAAGATTATATCATCATTCCCTGGAAAGAACCCTAAGTAATATCTCAGGCATTCTCCTGGGATATAAATTATTGAGACAACCATAACCATGTCCACCCAAGAAACTATAGAGAGATATTATACCTTAGTTGATCAAGACAATACTTAATCTTGGGAGTGAGAAACCTAATTCTTGAGAGATAACTTAGGAAGCCAAACCTTGATCATTATAAATTGAGTGATGATCATAAACCCTAAGATCTTGAGGTAGAGAGATTAAGAACAAGTTGATTATGCCTAATCCATGATCATGCTCTTGAGGTATGAGAGGATGAGTTAAACCCTAATAGGATAAGTAGATATCATTCACCACATGAAATCATAAGGAGGTAACTAGTAAGCAACCCTAAGCTTATATCCCAACCTTAACTTGTGATTCACTTGGTGATCATAAGTAGAATCCTACCACAATTATATTCCAATTATCCCTCAATTAAAGAACATAAGAAAACCTTAGAGTCAAACTCTATACTTTATATGGTGAGAAACCATCCATCCATATGACCAAAGTTAACTATAAAAAGAACTATAACCATTGTAGTTACTTTAATGATTAATTGAGGATAATAATAGAAATTAATTGGTAGAAGATAAAACCAATTCTCAAAACCTTAGCAATTAGAGAAGCACATGAAATATTAAGCAAGTAACCATTTTATCTTGGTTAGGGGAGACTAAACCCTAACAAATACAATATGGTGTCATTTCATATCCCCAACCTAGAATTATATCTCAATCCTAGTTTGTGTATCCCTTGGGTGATCACAATTAAAACCTAGGCCATAATTGAGAGTTAAACCCTTTGCCAATAGGTGAAAATAAATAGAGCCTAGTATTTCTCACTAGCTAAACCATATGATTAAAACTATGGTGGTGATCAACCACTTGTACTTGTAACCAAGACCAAACCATGGTGTAGGTAATATCTACTCTTGATATTTCAAGGTGTATTAAGATATAATACTAATGCTAACCTTGAAATGGGGTTATAATTAAAACCACAAATAAATAAGTGTTCACCTAAAATCACATGCATAGGACCAAATTCTCAAATAAGAGAGCAAGTCTTTAGAGATATGTTAGCACATAAAATCATGTCATTAAATCACTTCTTATTAGAAATCCATAAGCAAATATTACTTTGAAATTATTGCTTGCAAAGTAATACTAAATAAAACTTTACATACCACTAAGTAAGAACATTATCATTTTATAAGACAATTTGAATATTTCAATGATAATATTCAGATTCATGCCATAGGGAATTTAATCCAAATATCAATACTAATTAATAAACCAATGTTATAGTATTATATTAAATTTACAAATACATCACCAAAGACTTTGCAACACCCTGGACTAACCTTGGTATTAATTTAAATGAGCAAGACCTGCAAAATAGGAAATAATTCAAATTTGAATTTAAAACCGAAATTGAAAACATAAAATAAAAACAGAAAAAGAAAAGAAGGGAGAAAACCTTACCTGGCCGTGTAGCCCAGCCAGTAGCCCAGCACCACAGCCCAGCAGCAGCCCGTGGAGCAACCACCAAAGGCCAAGCCCACCAGAACCAACCCAGCCCAGTACCCCTTCGGATAAACACGAAGTGGACGAGGAGATCTTCGTCTCCTTCGTCTCTGTGAGCACGGGAGGGTGCCACGGCGACGACGAGCTCCACGTCCCGGCCGCCAGAGTGGACTCCCCCGAACACCGACGACCGCGAGGCACCGTATAAAAGCATCACAACGACCCTCGACCGAGTTTTCCCCTCTCTCTGTTCCAAATTTCCCCAATTCCGAAACCCTAGCCGACCATGCCTCCGACCATCGCCGCCGGTAGAGACACCCCCAGACCAAGCCGTGACCACCACCGTGATCGCCGTCCTCGACTTGGTCACCATACGCCTGGAATCGAGCCGCAGCCCCCTGGAGCGCCACCGTCGACCTCGTCTTCTCCGACGGCGGGAGTGGACGATTCCGGCGAACCCGACCACCCCTGGCCGTGCCGTCACGCTCTACGCGCTCCTGGTGAGCTTCTCTACCGCCCAGCATGCCCAGCTTGCTCAATTGATCGCCGTAGTGCCGCCGCACCGTGTCCCTGCCCGCACCGCCGCTCGGCCTCGCCGGCGAGCGAGCTCCGGTGACCCTACCGGAGCGGCGCCGCCACCTTCTGGCTCCGCACATCGCCGCGCGTCTTCCCCGCTACTCGGGATGGGCGCGGGAGCCCTGAATCGGCGTCGCCGCCGGCAACTGGCCGTCGGCCGGCCACTTCCCTGCCACATCGACGCCACGTGGCAGCTGACGTGGGCTCTGGCCCACTGGTCAGTGCCTCTGCGGGTAACCTAACCGGGTGTATTTAGTTATTTCCTTTTAAATTTCAATCCAATAATTACTGCAACTTTGCAAATTAATATAAAATTCATATTAAGTCAGAAAAATATAAATAAGATATTAAAATTCTTAGAAAAGAAAACTCTATCCAATAAAAATATAAAATGAAATTTTTATTTTTAATAAAAATTTAATTATTTAATACTCGATATTTAAGCTTTTAATTTTAATTCTAAATTCAATTAAAATTCAATAATTAGTAAAAAAATTCCAAAATTAAATAAAAACCAGTAAATAAATAAAGAAAACATTAAAACTAATTTTCTTTATTTGTTATTTTGTTAAATCCTTATTAGAAGGATTTAAACCCTAATTAATAATTACCTTAATTATTAATTCATTAAAAATAATAAAATGTCAAATCCAATATTATTTTTATTTCAAAGTTACTAAAAACTTCAACTTTATTAATGAAGTTATTAATCCAAGAATTATAGGATAATTAGGAAACCCTAGTTCCATTATAAACAAAGTGATAACCTCATAATTTTATGTGATTCCTAAAACCCTAATCCAAATAGGAACCCTAACTTCATTAACCAATATGAACCCTAAATTGTGTCTAAACCTAAACCTTAGGTTAGAACATGTGATAATGATACCTTGCTTTTGATCCCTAGAACCATAACTAGCAATTAAGTGCTTGCCATGCCACATAAAATATAGGAGCCCTATTATCAATAATTTAGTATTCCATGTATGCATACCATTAGACCTAATTAATCAAGTAGGATCAACCAAGTGTAAACCCTAGATCCTATTACCAAAGCCATCACCCTCAATTATCCCTATTTAGCATCACACCATTGTGATGAACTCCAATAGCATCTATGTTCAATATTTATCATTACATAACCATATTCCACTAAACCCTATTAGTGTTGGATACTTATCAACCATCCTATTTAGGAGCCAATTATTCCTTACTTAATAGAACCCAACAGTAAAATCTAGACCATCTCAACCCTAATTGATATACTTCTTATTATTTAAGAAGTATGTTCTTCAAAAGTTATTCTTTTGAAGTAAATAAAGAATCATCATCAACCCTGCCTTATAAGACCTATAAACCCTAGCTAGCTATCACCAGCAAGATGAACCAACCTTGATAGCAGTCCTGAATAACTAATTGCTTAGGATGCCTAGGTTTAACTCAATGTCCATCTAATCCTTACTCCAGAAACCAATTAGAACCATAGTAAACCATAGAACCCCGTCAATCTAATTATCATACTTGTTCTTTATTCAAGAACAGGTTCTTCAAAAGTTATTCTTTTGAAATATATAATAAGTAATCATCAACCATGCAACATTAGACTTAAAATTGACAACTGCTCTTTACTTATTATACAACTACTATTCCTGGGTGTGTATGATGATTACTATACATTTACTACCTGCTTATGATTCTAAAACAACACAACCCTGAATAAGAACCTTGATTGTGAATCACTCTAAAAGTGCAACACACCCAAAACTAATCATCACAATTCACTAATCCTAAATCATCGGGGTTAGGTCACGCTTAGAACGATTGCATCTCATACTTATGCATTATTGCATCCTTGGCAATCTTTTAAACATCGTCCTTACCGGACGATGATGCTCTTTCAGAAGTTGGAGTTATTGCGTATCGAAGACCCTTGCCTGCATAATCTTGCAGTCAAGAAAGGCAAGTTCATCGCTTGCTCATGTCATTTGAGTATTTTTACCAAATTACTTGCAAAGTACTATGTTTATCACCATTGCATAAAAAGCAAAACCACTATTTTCATAACTATGAATATGACTATGTGGTGGGCAATGGAACCATGGATTGTGTTGATATGGTGGAGGTTCCATTGCAAGGGTTTATATCCATCTAGGATTAACAACAAATGTCGTCCAGTGATTCTTGTGCCGTAATACCCGTGTTAACCATAAGATCTGGAGTGGGACGGAGTAGTCAAAAGTGTTTCCACCTCTCGTACATCAACGGACGCGCTTTACCGTAGACACTTGTATCTGCAAGCGGTAGGGGGGAAGCCTGAAGTTCCCCACGGCATAGTCCGTAGACACTTGTCGCCCGAGGAACAAGCGGTAGGCTGGGAAGCCCTAAGTCCCCACGGTATTGCGGTCTATGATGGGTTGCAGCTACCGGCGAAGGAGTTTGGTTCGATCCCAGCCTGTCGTCGTGGCCGGGGTCCACCCTGAAATTACGGGAATAATGGGACCGGCGAGGACCCAGGGTCGGGGCATGCAACAAAGGGTGGGTGTGCGAGGTAGCGGAGGAACATGATTGACTAGGACCTTATACCGGGCCTCGCACCAAAGGAAGTGTGGACGGGGAATATGCCCGGTTGGCACCAAGGTTAAGATCTCTTATGGGTAAAGCAACACACCTCTCAGAGTGTAACGAATGACTGCCACTCGTTCGGGATATGGAATCGCGAACGCGCTGGAAAGGAACTCCATGAAGTTCTAGTCAACCGGTGAAGGCTGACGGACATAGCTCTTCAGAATAAAAGCAACCTTTTGAAGAAATGTTTACAAAAACTTGCATTGCCTATGACTTTCTGGTCTATGGCTGTAGCTAGTGCATTAAACACCTCTTTCCTATAATGAACTTGTTGAGTACGCTCGTACTCATCCCACTCTTAAATCCCTGCTTAGATATGGAGGCATCGAAGGAGGATCTACAGTGCAACTCGGAGACCGGGGAGTCAACAACTACTTCAAGGACAGGACCATGTCAGGAGCGTCAGATACCACATTCAACAAGGAGAAAACCTAGATTAGCAATAGAAAGGAACTAGCTTCCTAAACCTAGCTCCTATTTAGCTAGAATCTATTCATAGCCTCTATAGCTAGTTAAATACTCTACAAGTAGAGTTCGTGATAGGATTAGACTACGAGTCGTTCTTCTGGAGTTTATTTGCAGTTTTACCTCATTGTAAAGTAGGAGGCTGTGATGATCTTATGTAACAGAGTCTGTGTGTAACTCTATAGACATACCTTGGACCCGCATATGTTTCTGTTGTACCACTCTGAGCGATATAATACTAGTGGAACGGTGTTTCATTGGTGTTATATCAGACTTACATACTACACCATGCAGTGGTATGCTGGGTCACCACAGTTGGTATCAGAGCAAATGCTTTGACCTAGGATTAAAACCCTTTAAAGGAGACCTATAGGATTGGTAGTGTC
Organism: Lolium multiflorum; assembly: GCA_030979885.1. Taxonomy (NCBI): domain Eukaryota; kingdom Viridiplantae; phylum Streptophyta; class Magnoliopsida; order Poales; family Poaceae; genus Lolium; species Lolium multiflorum. The sequence continues at coordinate 120,682,269 of CM061749.1, read as the reverse complement.
TATAGGAAGTTGTCTTAGTTAAAACAAATCTTCTTTTGACTTAAGATGGATATTCACTTGAGAATAATCCTGACACACTTGAGTCAACCCTTCTTACCTATATTTCCTAAGTAATGTTAGTTAGCTAACCCAAAGTTTGTAGCACATCATTTAGTCCCTAAAACTATAGATGAGTAGACCATAGTTGGTATACAATACATGTTAGTCCAAAGAGAGGATACAACCATAAGGAAGATATCCTATTGGAAGACGTGTACCAACACATGTTATGGTTAAGTAAAAGTTATCCAGACCTATAATAGGAGTGATATCAAGTAATGAAGATATGTGTAATACCCTAGCAGAAGGTGAATACCAAGACAAGTAATGGGTAAGTAAAATCTATCCAAACTTGTGAAATAACTGATAGTAAGTGATAAATATAAGCTATATGAGATAGTATAGACCATGATGAGTCAATCATAGGAGGTAAGGAAGAGTGATAGGAATAAAAATTTGTCTATTTACATGATAGTGATGGCAATCATATATGATTCACCTGAGAATCATTATGTGATGAAGTAGAACATCATAAATATTTAGGAGGAGAACAATAAGAAGCCAGTTGTTCAACAATAGTGCAAGAATTGTGTTTCAAAATCGTGGAAAGTGTGCCAAGCACATCATGTCCATAGTCTTATGATAGTATAAACACTTGGAAGTATAAGAACTATATTTCCATAGTTATGTGTTTAGAGTAGCAATGTTAGAACCTAGACATATCATGTGAAGTAGTCCTCAACAAAATGGAAGTAAGTAGTATTTCCAGAGAAAATTAGGCTAACCTTAATTATCCTAGACCACTTTGTTTCAAGTTTATCTCATTGCAATTGTGCAATGAAGGTAAATGTTGATACAACAAATAGTAGAATGCCATATCTTCGTGCTAAATATCACGATATAAACCTATCTTATGTGGTGTTATATACTACACATCAGAGCCTGATGTTTAGAGATGTCTTACTCAACTATTATATTCAGGCTTATAATGGTGTAATATAAGCACAAAGCTGAATCTTCTTGGATTTTTATTGGAATTTCATTGTTTGACTAGATCCATACATGAAGTTTGACTTTGATATGCAAATGCATGTTGCAATATCAAGTCCTTACTTGGTGCTATAGATCTAGAGGGTAATGGTAAACGTGTGAGGAAGTGACGAACTCTGAAGATCTTAAAGACAAGATGAAGGTTCATCAGAAAAAGGAAGTAAAGTTGTGGGAAGTAACCACAATACTCTGAAGGAAGTACAATCAGAAACTCATGCTTACCTCAATAGAGGAGTACTTTAGTACGAAAGAAGCATGAAGGTGAGAAAGATAATGATTATGGTGAAGCTCAAGCAGATCCATAATTAATATAGAAGAGGGAATGCATGGGAAATCACCTTGGATACTATATTCATAGTGGTTTTCTTGCAAAATAAACCCTGAAAAGAGGAAGACGACCTATGAAACCATAGCAGTTATAAGAAGACCACAAAAGGTATCAGAAGACCACAGCTGGTATAGGATCAATACTGGGAGATAAAGTAGAAGATGTCCCGACCAATTGGTCAGAACCTATACTAGAATCCACTTTTGGATATCAAATAGCCACAGTTGGTTTAATAACCACAGCTGGTATCAGTGGTATTACAAATAGTCCCCGATTTAATTATTGGTAACAAAAGTTTGTGAACAAATAAAAATCTTGTCAGCCAAATAGCTAGATCTATAATCATTTAGTCGAAGGATTCACAGTGGATGTCCACAATTGAGTGGATACACCACAAACAATCTTCGCGAGACCTTATAAGAAGTACAACCCATAAGTTAGACCCAGACCAATATTCTAACCATAAGTCCAATGGATGGAAGAAAAGGAGTTGAAGACCATAAGAAAACTCTAAGGGGTAGAGTAAAGATTGAGTTGGATGTACAATAACTCAATATTTTGAGCAAGAAGGATGATGAAGGTCTGAACTGAGAGGAAGTTCGATCTTATGTTTATAAGATGGTTGAACACTACTTTCAGAAGTATGTCAGACCAGAAGCCGAGGTTTATACCTCGAGGAAGTAAGAAGTGGACTATAACTTGAGAAAGTGAGTAGTATTTACTCAGAAGTACGAAAGCTCAAGTAAGTTAAGCATTAAGAAGTTGGACGAAGAAAATACAATAGACCAAATACAGCTCAAGAAGGCCAAACACCGAAGGAAATTGACCATACCAGAACCACCGACTAATAGAATGATTCCTTTCATGGAACCTAAATAACCCAAAATAGTTATAGGTATCAACTATAATCCATGATTGGATAGACTAAATGAGTCTAATCCATTCTTAGGAAAATAAACCGTTTAGACAATTTCTTTGGTAAGTACCTTACTAAGTACCATTATTGCAGTTTTGGTGGTAAGGGAAAACAAATACCTATTTTACCAATTAGGAATATGTTATCAAAATTAGTCTTCAGTTAAGAAAAGCAGTACCAGAAGAAGTCCCAATCATTGAATCTACAATGAGAAAGGAAGCAAGATTATAGTATTGAAAGAAATTATGGAATTGAAGAAAGAACTCAATGGTCTGAGGAAAACACTAATGGATTCCAGGAAGAATCTGGATAAGGGATATATTCAAGTATATCCAACAAGATCAATACGGAGTTCGGGAAAATGCACAAGTCAGATCCACACTCCGGAAACGTGAGAGAGATCAAACTTCGAGGACGAAGTTTAGTTTAAGGGGTAGAGACTGTAATATCCCAGGTATTGGGGTTACAAAAATAGAGGAAACAGATGTGTGCATTGCATTCATGCATAGAAAATCCGGGGAATTTTCGCGCTTTAAAGTAAAACAGTCACAGTAACTGAAGTTTCACTTGACCTTGGTGGAATTGAAGTAGCTCATCAAGTCAAGCGTTATAAACCTCAATGTGACTCTGTTAAAACTTTGTTTTGGGTAGAGATAATTTGATCTAAGGGGTTAGATCAAATGGAACTAAGAATCATCACAACAACACTTTACTCAATGATCAACTACCTGATCTTATTAAATATCACAACATGATATTCCTAGCCATAACATGTGAACATCCATTTAATTGGAAATCAAGTAACAATAATTGAAGAAACTATTCTCCACTTATCTTCTCCATGTCCTAAAATAATCCATGATCCTACCATGAATTTCATGGTATTTATTTTACTTCATTCTTGGAAATAAGACAAGGAGATAAACTCTAGAAATATATAGTCCTCTCTACTACATATTAATATACATCAAACCTAGAGAAGTGAGAGTTCTATGTTACTTATTAGAGGATCAATGATAAACCTTGAACTAAACCTTGAATATACATCCATGTATTCAAATCATCATCTCAGAGAAACCCTAGGATATTATTGAAGACATTTCCTAGAGAGAGAACCCAGTTATGTTAAACATGGATATTGGTGACCACATCATTATCTCTAGAGAATAACCTTAGGTTAGCATTGAAGTCCTTTCCAAATGAGAGAGTCCATTCATATCAATCCTAGCTTTACCTAATTGAGAATACAGGACAACCTGTGAACTAAAAGTATTAGGTTGTAAACCATTTCCATTTGGAGTGGTGAGATAACCTAATGTCACATGAAATAATACTATATCCATGAATTGATAAGGTGAGGAGGAGATTAATTCAATCAAGACAACCAAGTGGAGTCCTAGCCTAGATACCTAAGGAAATATTAGGATTACACCATAAACCTTAGAATAATCCATTCCTATCTGAGAGAACTCAAGCTAAGGTGTTACACTCAAGAAAGTTGAGGCAACACTTGAGTGTGAGGGAGAGAACTATCCATATACCAGAAGATTATATCATCATTCCCTGGAAAGAACCCTAAGTAATATCTCAGGCATTCTCCTGGGATATAAATTATTGAGACAACCATAACCATGTCCACCCAAGAAACTATAGAGAGATATTATACCTTAGTTGATCAAGACAATACTTAATCTTGGGAGTGAGAAACCTAATTCTTGAGAGATAACTTAGGAAGCCAAACCTTGATCATTATAAATTGAGTGATGATCATAAACCCTAAGATCTTGAGGTAGAGAGATTAAGAACAAGTTGATTATGCCTAATCCATGATCATGCTCTTGAGGTATGAGAGGATGAGTTAAACCCTAATAGGATAAGTAGATATCATTCACCACATGAAATCATAAGGAGGTAACTAGTAAGCAACCCTAAGCTTATATCCCAACCTTAACTTGTGATTCACTTGGTGATCATAAGTAGAATCCTACCACAATTATATTCCAATTATCCCTCAATTAAAGAACATAAGAAAACCTTAGAGTCAAACTCTATACTTTATATGGTGAGAAACCATCCATCCATATGACCAAAGTTAACTATAAAAAGAACTATAACCATTGTAGTTACTTTAATGATTAATTGAGGATAATAATAGAAATTAATTGGTAGAAGATAAAACCAATTCTCAAAACCTTAGCAATTAGAGAAGCACATGAAATATTAAGCAAGTAACCATTTTATCTTGGTTAGGGGAGACTAAACCCTAACAAATACAATATGGTGTCATTTCATATCCCCAACCTAGAATTATATCTCAATCCTAGTTTGTGTATCCCTTGGGTGATCACAATTAAAACCTAGGCCATAATTGAGAGTTAAACCCTTTGCCAATAGGTGAAAATAAATAGAGCCTAGAATTTCTCACTAGCTAAACCATATGATTAAAACTATGGTGGTGATCAACCACTTGTACTTGTAACCAAGACCAAACCATGGTGTAGGTAATATCTACTCTTGATATTTCAAGGTGTATTAAGATATAATACTAATGCTAACCTTGAAATGGGGTTATAATTAAAACCACAAATAAATAAGTGTTCACCTAAAACCACATGCATAGGACCAAATTCTCAAATAAGAGAGCAAGTCTTTAGAGATATGTTAGCACATAAAATCATGTCATTAAATCACTTCTTATTAGAAATCCATAAGCAAATATTACTTTGAAATTATTGCTTGCAAAGTAATACTAAATAAAACTTTACATACCACTAAGTAAGAACATTATCATTTTATAAGACAATTTGAATATTTCAATGATAATATTCAGATTCATGCCATAGGGAATTTAATCCAAATATCAATACTAATTAATAAACCAATGTTATAGTATTATATTAAATTTACAAATACATCACCAAAGACTTTGCAACACCCTGGACTAACCTTGGTATTAATTTAAATGAGCAAGACCTGCAAAATAGGAAATAATTCAAATTTGAATTTAAAACCGAAATTGAAAACATAAAATAAAAACAGAAAAAGAAAAGAAGGGAGAAAACCTTACCTGGCCGTGTAGCCCAGCCAGTAGCCCAGCACCACAGCCCAGCAGCAGCCCGTGGAGCAACCACCAAAGGCCAAGCCCACCAGAACCAACCCAGCCCAGTACCCCTTCGGATAAACACGAAGTGGACGAGGAGATCTTCGTCTCCTTCGTCTCTGTGAGCACGGGAGGGTGCCACGGCGACGACGAGCTCCACGTCCCGGCCGCCAGAGTGGACTCCCCCGAACACCGACGACCGCGAGGCACCGTATAAAAGCATCACAACGACCCTCGACCGAGTTTTCCCCTCTCTCTGTTCCAAATTTCCCCAATTCCGAAACCCTAGCCGACCATGCCTCCGACCATCGCCGCCGGCAGAGACACCCCCAGACCAAGCCGTGACCACCACCGTGATCGCCGTCCTCGACTTGGTCACCATACGCCTGGAATCGAGCCGCAGCCCCCTGGAGCGCCACCGTCGACCTCGTCTTCTCCGACGGCGGGAGTGGACGATTCCGGCGAACCCGACCACCCCTGGCCGTGCCGTCACGCTCTACGCGCTCCTGGTGAGCTTCTCTACCGCCCAGCATGCCCAGCTTGCTCAATTGATCGCCGTAGTGCCGCCGCACCGTGTCCCTGCCCGCACCGCCGCTCGGCCTCGCCGGCGAGCGAGCTCCGGTGACCCTACCGGAGCGGCGCCGCCACCTTCTGGCTCCGTACATCGCCGCGCGTCTTCCCCGCTACTCGGGATGGGCGCGGGAGCCCTGAATCGGCGTCGCCGCCGGCAACTGGCCGTCGGCCGGCCACTTCCCTGCCACATCGACGCCACAGTGGCAGCTGACGTGGGCTCTGGCCCACTGGTCAGTGCCTCTGCGGGTAACCTAACCGGGTGTATTTAGTTATTTCCTTTTAAATTTCAATCCAATAATTACTGCAACTTTGCAAATTAATATAAAATTCATATTAAGTCAGAAAAATATAAATAAGATATTAAAATTCTTAGAAAAGAAAACTCTATCCAATAAAAATATAAAATGAAATTTTTATTTTTAATAAAAATTTAATTATTTAATACTCGATATTTAAGCTTTTAATTTTAATTCTAAATTCAATTAAAATTCAATAATTAGTAAAAAATTCCAAAATTAAATAAAAACCAGTAAATAAATAAAGAAAACATTAAAACTAATTTTCTTTATTTGTTATTTTGTTAAATCCTTATTAGAAGGATTTAAACCCTAATTAATAATTACCTTAATTATTAATTCATTAAAAATAATAAAATGTCAAATCCAATATTATTTTTATTTCAAAGTTACTAAAAACTTCAACTTTATTAATGAAGTTATTAATCCAAGAATTATAGGATAATTAGGAAACCCTAGTTCCATTATAAACAAAGTGATAACCTCATAATTTTATGTGATTCCTAAAACCCTAATCCAAATAGGAACCCTAACTTCATTAACCAATATGAACCCTAAATTGTGTCTAAACCTAAACCTTAGGTTAGAACATGTGATAATGATACCTTGCTTTTGATCCCTAGAACCATAACTAGCAATTAAGTGCTTGCCATGCCACATAAAATATAGGAGCCCTATTATCAATAATTTAGTATTCCATGTATGCATACCATTAGACCTAATTAATCAAGTAGGATCAACCAAGTGTAAACCCTAGATCCTATTACCAAAGCCATCACCCTCAATTATCCCTATTTAGCATCACACCATTGTGATGAACTCCAATAGCATCTATGTTCAATATTTATCATTACATAACCATATTCCACTAAACCCTATTAGTGTTGGATACTTATCAACCATCCTATTTAGGAGCCAATTATTCCTTACTTAATAGAACCCAACAGTAAAATCTAGACCATCTCAACCCTAATTGATATACTTCTTATTATTTAAGAAGTATGTTCTTCAAAAGTTATTCTTTTGAAGTAAATAAAGAATCATCATCAACCCTGCCTTATAAGACCTATAAACCCTAGCTAGCTATCACCAGCAAGATGAACCAACCTTGATAGCAGTCCTGAATAACTAATTGCTTAGGATGCCTAGGTTTAACTCAATGTCCATCTAATCCTTACTCCAGAAACCAATTAGAACCATAGTAAACCATAGAACCCCGTCAATCTAATTATCATACTTGTTCTTTATTCAAGAACATGTTCTTCAAAAGTTATTCTTTTGAAATATATAATAAGTAATCATCAACCATGCAACATTAGACTTAAAATTGACAACTGCTCTTTACTTATTATACAACTACTATTCCTGGGTGTGTATGATGATTACTATGCATTTACTACCTGCTTATGATTCTAAAACAACACAACCCTGAATAAGAACCTTGATTGTGAATCACTCTAAAAGTGCAACACACCCAAAACTAATCATCACAACTCACTAATCCTAAATCATCGGGGTTAGGTCACGCTTAGAACGATTGCATCTCATACTTATGCATTATTGCATCCTTGGCAATTTTAAACATCGTCCTTACCGGACGATGATGCTCTTTCAGAAGTTGGAGTTATTGCGTATCGAAGACCTTGCCTGCATAATCTTGCAGTCAAGAAAGGCAAGTTCATCGCTTGCTCATGTCATTTGAGTATTTTTACCAAATTACTTGCAAAGTACTATGTTTATCACCATTGCATAAAAAGCAAAACCACTATTTTCATAACTATGAATATGACTATGTGGTGGGCAATGGAACCATGGATTGTGTTGATATGGTGGAGGTTCCATTGCAAGGGTTTATATCCATCTAGGATTAACAACAAATGTCGTCCAGTGATTCTTGTGCCGTAATACCCGTGTTAACCATAAGATCTGAGTGGGACGGAGTAGTCAAAAGTGTTTCCACCTCTCGTACATCAACGGACGCGCTTTACCGTAGACACTTGTATCTGGGGGCAAGCGGTAGGTGGGGAAGCCTGAAGTTCCCCACGGCATAGTCCGTAGACACTTGTCGCCCGAGGAACAAGCGGTAGGCTGGGGAAGCCTGAAGTCCCCACGGTATTGTCTATGATGGGTTGCAGCTACCGGCGAAGGAGTTTGGTTCGATCCCAGATTGTCGTGGTCGGGGTCCACCCTGAAATTACGGGAATAATGGGACCGGCGAGGACCCAGGGTCGGGGCATGCAACAAAGGGTGGGTGTGCGAGTAGCGGAGGAACATGATTGACTAGGACCTTATACCGGGCCTCACACCAAAGGAAGTGTGGACGGGGAATATGCCCGGCACCAAGGTTAAGATCTCTTATGGGTAAAGCAACACACCTCGCAGAGTGTAACGAATCGTGACTCCCACTCTCCGGGATATGGAATCGCGAACGCTGCCGGAAAGGAACTCCATGAAGTTCTAGTCAACCGGTGAAGGCCGACGGACGGACATAGTTCTTCAGAATAAAAGCAACCTTTTGAAGAAATGTTTACAAAAACTTGCATTGCCTACTTTCTGGTCTATGGCTGTAGCTAGTGCATTAAACACCTCTTTCCTATAATGAACTTGTTGAGTACGCTCGTACTCATCCCACTCTTAAATCCCCGCTTAGATATGGAGGCATCGAAGGAGGATCTACAGCAACTCGAGACCGGGAGTCAACAACTACTTCAAGGGACAGGACCATGTCAGAGCGATACCACATTCAACAAGGAGAAAACCTAGATTAGCAATAGAAAGGAACTAGCTTCCTAAACCTAGCTCCTATTTAGCTAGAATCTATTCATAGCCTCTATAGTTAGTTAAATACTCTACAAATAGAGTTCGTGATAGGATTAGACTACGAGTCGTTCTCCTGGAGTTTATTTGCAGTTTTACCTCATAGTAAAGTAGGAGGCTGTGATGATCTTATGTAACAGTGTGTGTAACTCTATAGACATACCTTGGACCCGCATATGTTTCTGTTGTACCACTCTGAGCGATATAATACTAGTGGAACGGTGTTTCATTGGTGTTATATCAGACTTGCATACTACACCATGCAGTGGTATGCTGGGTCACCACAAGTCTCCACTTCTCAATCTCTTTACTTTGTTTTTGTCTTGCTTTATTTTATTTACTACTTTGTTTGCTGCACCTAAACAAAACACAAAAAAATTAGTTGCTAGTTTTACTTTATTTACTGTCTTGCTCTCTATATCAAAAACACAAAAAAAATTAGTTACTTGCATTTAATTTATTTTGTTATCATGTCTAGCCCTGTACTTGTTTTTATTTTCACTAGTTAGGCTTAATGGAAAACAACAAAAAAATTAGAGATCTTTATGAACTTTATCTTGAGTTAGGACATGATGTGTTTGAAGAGAAAATTAAAAAACCCATGGAACTTTGTTTGCAAAATAGTTGTAGCAATGTTATTAGCATGAACTCTTTGAACACCATTATTGCTAAAGCTATGGAAGAATTTAATCTTGGGGAAGCTGGTTGTGATATTTTTAGTCCCCCAAGCATGGAGGAGAAAATTTACTTTGATTATACTTTACCTCCTATATATGATGCTTGCAATGATGAATATGATATTTTCAGTCCACCTACTATTGAGGAGAAAATTAATTATGATTACAATATGCCTCCTATATATGATGATTATGGTGATGAGAATAATAATGATAGCTATTTTATTGAATTTTCTCCCACTACAACTAATAAAATTGATTATGCTTATGTGGAGAGTAATAATTTTATGCATAAAGCTCATGACAAGAATGTTGTATGTGATAGTTATATTGTTGAGTTTGTTCATGATGCTACTGAAAGTTATTATGAGAGAGGGAAACATGGTTATATGCATCTTAATAATATTAAGTTTCCCCTTTTTATGTTGAGAATCTTGAAATTGCACTTGTGTTGCTTTTCTACGCTTGCCACTTTGTTCTTCATGAATCTATTTGTGTACAAGATTCCTTTTCATAGGAAGTGGGTGAGGCTTAAATGTGTTTTGAATTTGCTTCTTGATGTTCTCTTTTGCTTCAACTCTTCTTTCTTGCAATAGTATCATTAAAATTACTGAGCCCATCTTAATGGCTATAAAGAAAGAACTTCTTGGGAGATAACCCATGTGTTTATTTTATTACAGTACTTTGTTTTATATTTGAGTCTTGGAAGTTGTTTACTACTGTAGCAACCTCTCATTATCATGTTTTTGTGCCAAGTAAAGTTTCTATGTCAAAGTTGATGTTATATTTGGGATCGCTGCGCAGAAACAGCATTGCTGTCTGTCACGAATCTGGGCACAGGCCTCTGTAGAAAATTCGAAAAAATCTGCCAATTTACGAGCGTGATCCTCAGATATGTACGCAACTTTCATTTGTTTTGAGTTTTTCCATTTGAGCAAGTCTGGTGCCAGCTTTAAATTCGTCTTTACGGACTGTTCTGTTTTTGACAGATTCTGCCTTTTATTTCGCATTGCCTCTTTTGCTATGTTGGATTCATTTCTTTGATCCATTAATGTCCAGTAGCTTTATGCAATGTCCAGAAGCGTAAAGAATGTTTGTGTCACCTCTGAATGTGTGAATTATTAATTGTGCACTAACCCTCTAATGAGTTTGCTTGAGGTTTGGTGTGAAGGAAGTTTTCAAGGGTCAAGAGAGGAGTATGATATACTATGATCAAGAGGAGTGAAAGCTCTAAGCTTGGGGATGCCCCGTGGTTCACCCCTGCATATTCTAAGAAGACTCAAGCGTCTAAGCTTGGGGATGCCCAAGGCATCCCCTTCTTCATCGACAACATCATCAGGTTCCTCCCGAAACTATATTTTTATTCAATCACATCTTGTGTTCTTTACTTGGAGCGTCGGTTTGTTTTTGTTTTTGTTTTTGTTTGAATAAGATGGATCCTAGCATTCACTTTGTGGAGAGAGACACGCTCCGCTGTTGCATATGGACACATGTGTCCTTAGGCTTTACTCATAATGTTCAAGGCGAAGTTTCTTCTTCGTTAAATTGTTATATGGTTGGAATTGGAAAATGCTACATGTAGTAATTCTAAAATGTCTTGGATAATGTGATACTTGGAAATTGTTGTGCTCATGTTTAAGCTCTTGCATCATATGCTTTGCACCCATTAATGAAGAAATACATAGAGCTTGCTAAAATTTGATTTGCATATTTGGTCTCTCTAAGGTCTAGATAATATCTAGTATTGAGTTTTGAACAACAAGGAAGACGGTGTAGAGTCTTATAATGTTTACAATATGTCTTTTATGTGAGTTTTGCTGCACTTGTCCATCCCTGAGTTTGCTTCAAATAACCTTGCTAGCCTAAACCTTGTATCGAGAGGGAATACTTCTCATGCATCCAAAATCCTTGAGCCAACTACTATGCCATTTGTGTCCACCATACCTACCTACTACATGGTATTTCTCCGCCATTCCAAAGTAAATTGCTTGAGTGCTACCTTTAAAATTCCATCATTCGCCTTTGCAATATATAGCTCATGGGACAAAATAGCCTTAAAAACTATCGTAGTATTGAATATGTACTTATGCACTTTATCTTTTATTAAGTTGCTTGTTGTGCGATAACCATGCTTCTGGGAACGCCATCAACTATTGTTGAATATCATGTGAGTTGCTATGCATGTCCGTCTTGTCTGAAGGATCTATCATTTTAGTGGTTGGAGCATGCAAAATTGTTAGAGAAGAACATTGGGCCGCTAACTAAAGCCATGAACCATGGTTGAAGTTTCAGTTTTGGACATATATCCTCAATCTCATATGAGAATAATAATCATTGCTACATGCTTATGCATTTAAGAGGAGTCCATTATCTGTTGTCCATGTTGTCCCGGTATGGATGTCTAAGTTGAGAATAATCAAAAGCGAGAAATCCAAAATGCGAGCTTTCTCCTTAGACCTTTGTACGGCGGCATGGAGGTACCCCTTTGTGACACTTGGTTGAAACATGGCATGCAAAGACCCGGTAGTCCAAGCTAAGTAGGACGAGGTGCGGACACTATTAGTATACTATGCATGAGGCTTGCAACTTGTAAGATATAATTTACATAACTCATATGCTTTATTACTACCGTTGACAAAATTGTTTCATGTTTTCAAAATAAAAGCTCTAGCACAAAATAGCAATCGATGCTTTCCTCTTTGAAGGACCATTCTTTTACTTTTATTGTTGAGTCAGTTTACCTATCTCCCTCCACCTTAGAAGCAAACACTTGTGTGAACTGCATTGATTCCTACATACTTGCATATTGCACTTGTTATATTACTTTATGTTGACAATATCCATGAGATATACATGTTATAAGTTGAAAGCAACCGCTGAAACTTAATCTTTTTGTGTTGCTTCAATACCTTTACTTTGATTTATTGCTTTATGAGTTAACTCTTATGCAAGACTTATTGATGCTTGTCTTGAAGTACTATTCATGAAAAGTCTTTGCTATATGATTCACTTGTTTACTCATGTCATTACCTTTGTTTTGATCGCTGCATTCATTACATATGTTTACAAATAGTATGATCAAGATTATGATGGCATGTCACTTCAGAAATTATCTTTGTTATCGTTTTACCTGCTCGGGACGAGCAGAACTAAGGATGCTGATACGTCTCCAACGTATCGATAATTTCTTATGTTCCATGCTACTTTATTGATGATACCTACATGTTTTATGCACATTATATGTCATATTTATGCATTTTGAACTAACCTATTAACAAGATGCCGAAGTGCCGTTCCTGTTTTTTTTTGGTTTGAAATCCTAGTAAGGAAATATTCTCGGAATTGGACGAAACTTTCGCCCAGGGTCCTATTTTTGCACGAAGCTTCCGAAGAGATAACGAAGTGGGGCCACGAGGCAGCCAGGGCTAGGCGGCGCGGCCCAAGCCCCGGCCGCGCCGGCCTGCCCCCTGGCCCCTCGTGTGGCCCCCCGCATTGACCTTCCGCCTACTTAAAGTCTCCGTCACGAAACCCCCCACCGAGAGCCACGATACGGAAAACCTTCCAGAGACGCGCCGCCGAATCCCATCTCGGGGATTCAGGAGATCGCTCCGGCACCCTGCCGGAGAGGGGATTCATCTCCCGGAGGACTCTACACCGCCATGGTCGCCTCGGAGTGATGAGTGAGTAGTTCACCCCTGGACCATGGGTCCATAGCAGTAGCTAGATGGTCGTCTTCTCCTTGTTGTGCTTCATTGTTGGATCTTGTGAGCTGCCTAACATAATCAAGATCATCTATCTGTAATTCTATATGTTGTGTTTGTCGGATCCGATGGATAGAGAGTACTATGATTATGGTGATTATCAATCTATTGTTTATGTGTTGTTTATGATCTTGCATGCTCTCCGTTATTAGTAGAGGCTCGGCCAAGTTTTTACTCTTAACTCCAAGAGGGAGTATTTATGCTCGATAGTGGGTTCATGCCTCCATTAAATCTGGGACAGTGACAGAAAGTTCTAAGGTTGTGGATGTGCTGTTGCCACTAGGGATAAAACATTGATTCTATGTCTAAGGATGTAGTTGTTGATTACATTACGCACCATACTTAATGCAATTGTCTGTTGCTTAGCAACTTAATACTGAATGGGGTTCGGATGATAACCTGAAGGTGGACTTTTTAGGCATAGATGCAGTTGGATGGCGGTCTATGTACTTTGTCGTAATGCCCAATTAAATCTCACTATATTTATCATATCATGTATATGCATTGTTATGCCTTTCTCTATTTGTCAATTGCCCGTAATTTGTTCACCCAACATGCTTTTATCTTATGGGAGAGACACCTCTAGTGAACTGTGGACCCCGGTCCTATTCTTTACATAGCATACAATCTACTGCAATTGTGTTTACTGTTTTCTTTGCAAACATCTTCCACTCGATACGTTTAATCCTTTGTTACAGCAAGCCGGTGAGATTGACAACCTCACTGTTTCGTTGGGGCAAAGTACTTTGGTTTTGTTGTGCATTCCACGTTGGCGCAGAATCCATGGTGTTGCGCCGCATCACATTTCGCGACCATCAACCTTCAACGTGCTTCTTGGCTCCTCCTGGTTCGATTAAACCTTGGTTTCTTTCTGAGGGAAAACTTGCCACTGTGCGCATCATACCTTCCTCTTGGGGTTCCCAACGGACGTGTACATTTACGCGCATCAGGCATCCCCAAGCTTAGATGCTTGAGTCTTCTTAAAATATGCAGGGATGAACCACGGGGCATCCCCAAGCTTAGAGCTTTCACTCCTCTTGATCATAGTATATCATACTCCTCTCTTGACCCTTGAAAACTTCCTTCACACCAAACTTAAAGCAAACTCATTAGAGGGTTAGTGCATAATCAAAAATTCACATGTTCAGAGGTGACACAATCATTCTTAACACTTCTGGACATTGCACAAAACTTCTGAAAGTTAATGGAACAAAGAAACTCATTCAACTTAACAAAAGCGGCAATGCGAAATAAAAGGCAGAATCTGTCAAAAACAGAACAGTCCGTAAAGACGAATTTTAAAATGGCACCAGACTTGCTCAAATGGAAAAACTCAAAACTAATGAAAGTTGCGTACATATCTGAGGATCACGCTCGTAAATTGGCAGATTTTTTCGAATTTTCTACAGAGACTTGTGCCCAGATTCGTGACAGACAGCAATGCTGTTTCTGCGCAGCGATCCCAAATATAACCTCAACTTTGACATAGAAACTTTACTTGGCACAAAAACATGATAAGGAGAGGTTGCTACAGTAGTAAACAACTTCCAAGACTCAACAAAACAAAAATTGCTGTAGTAAAATAAACACATGGGTTATCTCCCAAGAAGTTCTTTCTTTATAGCCATTAAGATGGGCTCAGCAGTTTAAATGATGCTCTCATGAAAATAGACAATGAAGCAAAAGAGAACATCAAGAAGCAATTTCAAAACACATTTAAGCCTAACATGCTTCCTATGAAAAGGAATCTTGTAAATAAACAAGTTCATGAGGAGCAAAGTAACAAGCATAGGAAGATAAAACAAGTGTAGCTTCAAAAATTTCAGCACATAGAGAGGTGTTTTAGTAACATGAAAATTTTTACAACCATATTTTCCTCTCTCATAATAATTTTCAGTAGCATCATGAGCAAACTCAACAATATAACTATCACATAAAGCATTCTTATCATGAGTCTCATGCATAAAATTATTACTCTCCACATAGGCATAATCAATTTTATTAGTCGTAGTGGGAGCAAATTCAACAAAGTAGCTATCATTATTATTCTCATCATCAAATATAGGAGGCATAGTATCATCAAAGTAAATTTTCTCCTCAATGCTTGGGGGACTAAAAATATCATGCTCATCAAAGCCAGCTTCCCCAAGCTTAGAATTTTCCATAGCATTAGCAACAATAGTGTTCAAAGCATTCATATTAATATGTTCCATGGGTTTTTTAATTTTCGCATCAAACCATCCATGTCTTAAATCAGGAAATAGAATAAAAAGGTCATTGTTGTCCATTATGCCTAACTAGTGTAAATAAGAAACCAAATGTCGCAATTGCGAGTCTAAAGGAAATAGCTTCGAGTACTTACAACGGCGCGGAAAATAGCTTAGTAGCCGAGATCCGGAGTGTGAGTACCTTTTACCTTTCCTCCCGGCAACGGCGCCAAAAAGTGCTTGATGTCTACGGGTGCTTCTATTCTTGTAGACAGTGTTGGGCCTCCAAGAGCAGAGGTTTGTAGAACAGCAGCAAGTTTCCCTTAAGTGGATCACCCAAGGTTTATCGAACTCGGGGAGGAAGAGGTCAAAGATATCCCTCTCATGCAACCCTGCAACCACAAAGCAAGAAGTCTCTTGTGTCCCCAACACACCTAATAGGTGCACTAGTTCGGCGAAGAGATAGTGAAATACAAGTGGTATGAATGAATATGAGCAGTAGTACGGCGCCAGAAAATAGCTTGCGGCGTGCGTTGATGGTAGTAATATTGTAGGAAGTAAACAAGCGAGTAACAGTAGTAATTAAGAAACAGAACAAGCAGCGATAGCATTTAGGAACAAGGCCTAGGGAATAGACTTTCACTAGTGGACACTCTCAACATTGATCACATAACAGAATAGATAAATGCATACTCTACACTCTCTTGTTGGATGATGAACACATTGCGTAGGATTACACGAACCCTCAATGCCGGAGTTAACAAGCTCCACAATTAGATGTTCATATTTAAATAACCTTAGAGTGCATGAAAGATCGACACGACTAAACCAAGTACTAACTTAGCATGCACACTGTCACCTTCACGCCATGTAGGAGGAATAGATCACATCAATACCATCATAGCAATAGTTAACTTCATAATCTACAAGAGATCATAATCATAGCCTACGCCAAGTACTAACACGGATGCACACACTGTCACCATTACATCGTGTAGGAGGAATAAAACTACTTTAATAACTTCACTAGAGTAGCACATAGATAAATTGTGATACAAAACATATTGCAATCATAAAGAGATATAAATAAGCACTTCACTACGCCATTCATAACAGTGAATAAGTATTCTGTGAAATATAGCCTAAGAGACCCACACGGTGCACACACACTGTCACCTTTACACACGTGGGACAAGGAGTCTCCGGAGATCACATAAGTAAAACTCACTTGACTAGCATAATGACATCTAGATTACAAGCATCATCATATGAATCTCAATCATGTAAGGCAGCTCATGAGATTATTGTATTGAAGTACATAGAGAGAGATGAACCACATAGCTACCGGTACAGCCCCGAGCCTCGATGGAGAACTACTCCCTCCTCATGAGCAGCAGCGGTGATGAAGATGGCGGTGGAGATGGCAGCGGTGTCGATGGAGAAGCCTTCCGGGGCACTCCCCGCTCCCGGTGCGGAACGAGACTCCTGTCCCCCGCATCTTGGCTTCGCGATGGCGGCGGCTCGGAAGGTTTCGTGGGTTTCGTCGAACGTCATAGGTTTTCGCGACGGAGGCTTTAAATAGGCGGAAGGGCAGCCTCGGAGGGGGCCGGGGCCACCACACCATAGGCGGCGCGCCCCCTCTGGCCGCGGGTGGGTGGGGCCCCTGGCTTCCTCCGGCGGCTCGGGTGTTCTGGATGGTTCCGGGAAAATAGGAACCGGGCGTTGATTTCGTCCGATTCCGAGAATATTTCGTTACTAGGATTTCTGAAACCAAAAACAGCAGAAAAGAACTGGCACTTCGGCATCTTGTTAATAGGTTAGTTCCAGAAAATGCACGAATATGACATAAAGTGTGCATAAAACATGTAGGTATCATCAATAATGTAGCATGGAACATAAGAAATTATCGATACGTTGGAGACGTATCAATGCCACCACTGCTATTGTGGCCGGAGACTGGGTGACTCCCCAAAAAAGGGCAAGATCGACGTTGGAGGTCTGCGACATGAACAACGCGAGGGGTTTTGGCCCAATGCTGATCATAGCAGAAGACCTGGCAAGGACCCTGGAGGCTAATGATCTGGTCCTGGTGGGTGATGGAGCAGGTTTCCAAGTCCTAGATCGTCGGTAGCTTGGAGGTGGTGGTGGTCTGAGGGCTCAAATGCTGGCTTTCTCCTTTTGCTGATGTTTTGCTGTTGCGTTCTCCTCTCTCGTGTCTTGGAGTGATATGTAAGTTTGATACTTGGTCTTTGGGCTGGGTGTTGCCTAGAGCGAGGCTTGAAATGATGTAATGCATAAAACCTGGATGATGTAGCTTGGATGTCTGGTTTCAATATATTTGGAACCGGGGGGTTGTGCCCCTGTTTCTCTAAAAATGGCTGAAGCGCCCCATGCTGAAGCGGAACGTAAGTATGACGGGACGATGAAAAATCTTGATGTAGTGTGAGGTGGGAAGAATATGGATTCTTTTTAAGAGCATCCCCAGCCGTTTGACCCCCCGGGCAAAAATCCGGATTTAACAAACGCCAAATTGGATGTAAAAAGGGCGTGGGGGGCAACATTTTCCCAGCCACACCCCCGGCTTTCGCCCATTAGCGGCGGTAGATTCAAAATATTGTCTTCCCGCTACACAAAAGAATCGCCAATGTCCGACGATCGGATCAGCCACATTCCAACGATCAAAACTAGACGACTACAGGCTCATCGGCGGTCCTGTCCTGAGCAACGGCGTCTGGCGTGGCATCGTCAGGTGAAGCATCGGCGTCTGCAGTTGTCGAAGCGGCGGGAGACGTCGAAGCGGAGGATGAAGGAGCCGACGGTGGGCGGAGAATGTCTTGGCGATGGGCGTCGTACCAAGCCCTCGTCTCCTTGTCCATGTTGGCGTCGTTGCCGCCGATCAGGAACGCCAGGTCGGTGTTCCTCTTCTTCGTCGCCGCTGTTTCCTTGAGCAAGGCAATCCGGACGCCCTGGTTGGCGAGCATCGCCTTCCACCGTACGTCATGCTTGTCGTCCCTCCCGGCGGCGTGCGCCCTCGCGTCGGCCCAGCACTTGTCGAAGGACGCCTGCAACCTGTCGACTGGATGGCCGGCCTTCTTCAGCTCTTTCAGTTTCTTCTGGCCTTTCTCGAGGCGGCCCGCCGACGCGGCAGGGGCGGGATCGTCGGGGTTGTACTTCTCGCCCTTGTTGTTGGTGAGATTCTTGCGCACCGCCTTCCACTTGTCGCACTCCGAGATGCGGGCGAACATATTGAGGTACTTGAACATCTGGCCGTCGTTGTCGTCCGCGTACATGTCTAGCGCCTGCCGAATCTGCAAAAACAGGCCGACGATTCAAGATTAAACCTCGGACGATGTACAATCGAGGGAGGAGCCACGACGAGTGAGCATACCTTTGCTTCAAAGTCCTCGCCACTCACAACATGCTTGTCAAGCTCCTCCTGTACGCCGTGCCACTTGCTGCACGCTGCCGGGATGATCCCCCAATGGGTGCCCATTGCCTTCTCGCCGTGTTCCATCATCGTCTTGTTGAAGTATGGATCGACGAGTTTGCGCTCGTCGAACGCCACCTTGACCCGCTGCCAGTACGTGTCTGTGGCGTCAGAAACCCACCGGCGGGCAGCGACTGGCCAACACGGTAGAGCCGGGAATGACTAGGGCTGCGGCTGGCCCCAGAGCGACGGCCCGCAAAGCCTCCTGGTCGCGCGCCGATGCTGGGTCGCAGGCGTGCCACCTGACCTATACCTGGTCGAAGGTGTGGATGATGCCTCGCTTAGTTTCCTGCAGGCACACACGTACACGTTAAATACGAGCCTCGATCGGCTCAGGCTGTCCGTGAATCGGCATGGAGCCGATCCACCCATGATTCGTCCAAGGTGGCCGAATATATGGTGGTCCTGCTTGATCAATATAAAGCGTATGAGATCCACGACGATCTAGGGTTTTCACCGCATAATCGGATCATCCTACTCACGATTGGGCCTCGCGCTCACGCACGGTAAACGTAAGCCAGCCCTAGACAAGGCCTAAAAACCAACACTAGGTTGATCCTCGGAACGTCCTGTCTAGGGGCAGCAAACTACACCCTGCATGCCGATCCTCCAACCCTTTGTAAGGCCTAACTATTGCAGATATTAAACTAACCCTTGATGAATCAAGGAGCGACCATAACGGATCAGATCTACTAAATAAAGATCAAGCGGGGTGCCGCCCCTGCACCCATGATGAGGCACAAGGACGGCTAGACGCGCAAGGGTTGCACTACGCGAGCATATGATGCTAAGAACGATGCTAACCCTAACGCGTCTACGATAACTACGTTGCTCGCCATCAAAAAGGCTTCAGTACGAGCAACGCATGAACAACTAGGCAGGCTTGTGCTGCCTAGATCGCGAGATGCGATCTAGGCAGCATGATGCTTACCGGAGGAACCCTCGAGACGAAGGAGTTGGCGATGCGCCGAGATTGGTTTGTGTTGAACGTTGGTTGTTGTTTATTCCATAAACCCTAGGTACATATTTATAGTCCAGGGGACTTTCTAATGTGGGCGTGCACTAAACCGTGCACGAGGCAAACTCTAATCTCTACGTAACCTACTATATAAAGATACACGGGCTAACTTAGCCCAAACTTGATAAACAAGGCCGATTCACACATCTCTCTACGCATATATCTTCAAGTCCATCTTGATCGCGGCCCACCTCTGACTTGGTCAAATTCTGGTGATAACACATGCCCCCCTGGTTTTGGAAATGACATTTCCAAAATCATTATGCTTTTCTCTCGTAGGGTCATGTCGTGGCAGAGCAGAACCGTCGCAGAGTTCTTCATTATGATAACTTGCCTCCTCAACTTCTCGCACGATTTGACAGTTTCGACACCACTTCCTCGGAAACTGCTGTGGCATTGAATTTCTATCATGCCCTCTTTTAACCGCCCCAAACAGTTCCCCTCTGCATCTCCTTCGCATTAGCACCCGAAAACCCTCCTGCGCCATCATGTCCTCTTCCTCTTCTCTGCCTCATCGGATCTTTCCACCCAGTCCTCTTCGTCTCGCGAGCCGACGCCGGAGCACAACCCGGCGGAGGTCCATGCGGCCAACATCCGCCGTGCCATTGCGGCCGGGGAGGAGCCGATCATGACTTCTCCATCCGGTCGGAGGACGACAAGTCCCCGATGGGGAGAGCGATCTCCGCTTCCTCGCCGACAAGGAAGCGGTGGAAGAAAGCGAGGATGATCGCTTCCCCTGGGATGGGGCCACCTCCGAGGAGGTGAAGGAGGACGAAGAGGAGGATGACGACGACGACAGCTCCCCGACGAGCCGCCGGCCAACGCCATTGCCCCTGGCCGGGGAACCTGAGTGACTTCGACCGACGACGACGACGACGACGAGGAAGACGAGGACAATGAAGGTCCCGCCGGCGGCCGCTGCAGTGATGACGAGCCGGCCGGGAGCAGCGAGCGGCGATGACGGCGATGACGAGGGCAGCAGCGGCCCGTAGATAGGGCCCCTAGCATAGGATCCGTAGAAGTAGGCGGGGTAATGTATCCCCTTTTGAGGGCAATCAGCTCACTATGTAAGAAATCTCGCCTATTAATGAAGAACTTCCCCCAATTTGATTTGCCGATTTCTTCTGAGCTCAATTGAGCCGATCCCTTCTTCCACCGACCTTGCCGATTCGTTCCCTTTGCCAATGCATGATGAGCCGATAACACCGCATCGGTCCTTCAAAATTCGCCCTTCCCTTCTTCAACTGATGATTTTCTCAATTTGGCAGAAAAAGCAGGATCTTTAGGAAAACCTTTGAACTTTCCCAACCAAACCCAATGATGCTCTTCAATATTCATCATTTGTGAAGCGGGTTGCAATGAAGGACCAGCCGATGGTATCCCAATCGGCTTTTAAACAGAGTAAAACAGAGCGTCCACCAGGCCTGCTGCCCCCCGAGCCTCACTCGAGGCGAGACTGTCAAAGAGAATGTGCCCAAAGCCGATCCCCCTTCTTCCTCAGACAGCCGGAATTTGGTTCAGGAACCCAGATCGGCTCGAAGCAACGGAAGGCACCATCGCTGGCCTGAATTTAGTGAAGACTCGATAATCATCGCATAATTCCGCTATCGGCTTTGCTATCCTTAAGTCGATGTCTGCTGCATCGGCTGTAAAAATGTTTAAAAAAATTTAGGCCGATTTGCGTATCGGCCCCCATACTCAATATTATTTAATATCCTCGTGTTTTATCCCTCTAGGTGCCCCCGAGCCGATTCAAGAGAATTGATGGTATCGGCTCTTCAGGTAGTCCCTGTTGGGTCAAACGTTGATCCCAGGCAGAATGGATGGTGAGGATAATATGGGCCGATTGCCGGAATCGGCCTCCATGTTGCTTGTTCGGTGAAGGTTTTGTAATATCCCTTCATCAGTTTCGGAGGGCCGATCGCAAGGATCGGCCTCGCCATATTGCTTATCGACGTAGTCTTGCTACTCGTCCATGTCGGTGGATAAAACCAGCCCATCTCTCGACTTTAGCACGTTGGTGTGCTTGCTGTTTTCCATGTCGGGTGCACCGTGTAATCGTGGAGCACTACACTCCAGGACGAATGAACACCATGTTCGTGCCAGCCGATGTGTCATCATCGGCTCTTTTGCTTGGGGCGCCACTCTTTTCTTTGCGGCAGTCCCTCCTCATCCAGGGTCCTCTGGACTTTTGCAGCCAGTCGGTCGTGCCTTCCTCGCGTATGCAAGTACATCCTTTCGGCTTCCTCCAGACCACGCAATCGCTGAACCCTGCGTTTTTGTGAATGGCTGAGACCGTCAGGGCACCACCTTGGACGGCACTGTCTTCTTCATTCCCCTTCGTCTTCGAATCCTCGAGATCTTTCAACGGAGGGGTCTCAGCACGTCTGCTTTGCGGTGGGAGAGGCCCTAAGCGCTCGAACACGACACGTTGGCTGTCTCCTTCTTCGCAGCTCGCGCTTGCCGATTGTTGGTAATCGGCTCATTCCCGAATCCCCGAGTGTCCGAAGAAGGGGCAGTGCCAATGCCTGTCCGTATCGTCTGCTCCCTGCCGTGGCGCCTCGCTCCTCATCATGATTCGCCGGCGATGCCTTTCGTCGTTTCCGGTCAGACGACCTCTTTCATCATTGTTGTTGTATCGCCGGCGTTGGTCATATCGACTAACATACTTGTTGAGGAGGTGATCAGAGAGGGGTCGTTGGTATCTTATGTTCTTCACTCCCCCTCTGTGACGTAGCGCTTGCCATCTTGACGGAGCCGATCGCATGGAGCGGCCCCCTCTGTGTCCTTCTGAGAGCAGCTGTCCTCATCCCCGTCCTTCTCGGAGCGGTGTCCAAGCTCTACCATACTGATGTTGGCTGAGAAATCAGGCTGGCACCCTCCAAGGTGGGTAAACTCCACCATGTTGACGGGGAAGGGGTGTGTGTCGACCTTCATGGCGTACTGGTTAAAAATTAATCGCCCATTTTCTATCGCCACTTGGATCTGCCGACGCCACACCCTGCAGTCGTTGGTGGTGTGGGTGAACGTGTTATGCCACTTGCAGTATGGCTTTCCGTTCAGCTCTTGCACCGTAGGAAACTTGTGGCCTTCGGGTACCTTTATGTGCTTCTCCGCGAGTAAGAGGTCGAAAATCTGCTCGGTTTTCGTCACGTCGAAGTCGAACCCTCTTGGAGGCCCTGGTGGCTTTACCCATTTGCAGGTTACCGGGCCTGCAGCTCGAGTCCACTCAGCTACTGCGACCTCTCGCTCTCCGTAGGACCTTCATCTTCGCCTGCGTCAACCATGGTAACCACGCGCTTGAATTTATCTTGGTAGATATCCGGGTGGCGTTGCTCATATGCGACAACTTCTGCACCATGTGTGCTAATGAAGGATAGTCCGCCTGGGAGGCCACTTCCTTGATCGATGATGATAGACCCACCACCGCCATTCTTCCTTTTCGCTTACATGAACCGAATAGCATCGGTTCCTAACGGTCCTGAAGCGCTGAATGTATTCGGACACCGTTTCTCCGCGCTTCGTACTGGGCTAGATCGGCAATGCCACCTCGAAGCCTCTGAGTGATATTGCTCGTGGAACCGTTCTTCCAGCTGCTTCCTGGATTGAGTTCGGTGGCAGCGACGTGTACCATCCAGCCGATCCTGTGAGGGACTGAGAAGTACCTCACGCGCAGCCTGTCCGACGCTGAGATCATGCCCGCTTGTGCCAAATATCGGCTCACATGCTCGATGGAGGAGCCATCTGATCCGCTGAACTTTGTGAAGTCCGGGAGCCGATATTTGGGTGGTAGCGGGATCAATTCGTACTCATTGGGGTACGGCTTGGTATAGCCGATCGCCTTTCTCTTCGGCATCATGCCGAACTGATCTTTCAGGATCGTACAAATTTGATCCGCGGTGATGGCTGCAGTGCCGAACCCCGAAGATTCGTCGAGTGGCGTACTTAACCAGCCATGCTCGTTTCTCGTTCTGAGCCAACGCAGGAGCTGGGCTCGGGAGTTTCGTCGGGGTGGCGTAGCTAGCCACGTTTGCTTCTCGGGGTCCCTCCGACGCTCCTCCCGTTGCCCCAGTCCTGCTATAGCAACCTGGTTCGAGGGTGCCAGGTGCCGAGCGCACGTATGCACATGCGTATCCGTGCGGGATCTCCTTGGGCGCGTCCTAGGAACTGGTAGTCACTGGGGTCACCACCAATCTTGTAGACGACAAAGCCGATGAGTTCGGCGCTTCGGGCGCTGCCAACGCGAATGGCAGCGGACGGGAATGGAGCAGCGCTTCCCCTTGGTGAGTCCCTAGGGCCGGTCTGACGGAGAGTACGATGGCTCATGATCTCCCGGATCACGCCAGCGCGACGCGCTCCAACGTATTCACCAGGCTCTCGAATGGCGGTGCAGCGAATGAGCCACCATGAAGTTGATCTCCCGACGCAGCGACCTGGTGCGTTCTTCGGACGGGGTGGACAGGTCCACTCCATCAAGCGCGGTGTGAACCCCTTCCATCTCGATGCCATGGGAGCGGGTCCTGTGGAAAGAGCCGATTAGGTCGGCTTCGAGGCGCATTTGATCTCGTCGTACTTCTTCTTGAGCTCGCCGTGAGATCCCCGTACGTGACCGGAGTTTCTTCGCCACTTCGATGAAGACGGTATGGTGTCTTTCGCCATCTCCGATGTGGATGGCGAGATGGTTGTCGTTGAAGACGTGTCGTTGAAGATTGTCCCACCGGGCGTGCAGAGAATGTGTTGGCGTCGAAACCCACCGGCGGGCAGCGACCGGCCAACACGGTAGAGCGGAATGACTAGGGCTGCGGCTGGCCCCGTCCCTCGAGCGACGGCCCGCAAAGCCTCCCGGTCGCGCGCCGATGCTGGGTCGCAGGCGTGCCACCCGACCTATACCCGGTCGAAGGTGTGGATGATGCCTCGCTTAGTTTCCCGCAGGGCACACACGTACACGTTAAATACGAGCCTCGATCGGCTCGGGCTGTCCTGTGAATCGGCTCGGAGCCGATCCACCCATGATTCGTCCAAGGTGGCCGAATATATGGTGGTCCTGCTTGATCAATATAAAGCGTATGAGATCCACGACGATCTAGGGTTTTCACCGCATAATCGGATCATCCTACTCACGATTGGGCCTCGCGCTCACGCACGGTAAACGTAAGCCAGCCCTAGACAAGGCCTAAAAACCAACACTAGGTTGATCCTCGAACGTCCTGTCTAGGGGCAGCAAACTACACCCCGCATGCCGCTGGATCCTCCAACCCTTTGTAAGGCCTAACTATTGCAGATATTAAACTAACCCTTGATGAATCAAGGAGCGACCATAACGGATCAGATCTACTAAATAAAGATCAAGCGGGTGCCGCCCCTGCACCCATGATGAGGCACAAGGACGGCTAGACGCGCAAGGGTTGCACTACGCGAGCATATGATGCTAAGAACGATGCTAACCCTAACGCGTCTACGATAACTACGTTGCTCGCCATCAAAAAGGCTTCAGTACGAGCAACGCATGAACAACTAGGCAGCTTGTGCTGCCTAGATCGCGAGATGCGATCTAGGCAGCATGATGCTTACCGGAAGAACCCTCGAGACGAAGGAGTTGGCGATGCGCCGAGATTGGTTTGTGTTGAACGTTGGTTGTTGTTTATTCCATAAACCCTAGGTACATATTTATAGTCCAGGGACTTTCTAATGTGGGCGTGCACTAAACCGTGCACGAGGCAAACTCTAATCTCTACGTAACCTACTATATAAAGATACACGGGCTAACTTAGCCCAAACTTGATAAACAAGGCCGATTCACACATCTCTACATATATCTTCAAGTCCATCTTGATGCGCTCTCGACCCACCTTGGGTAACACGTGTCGTAGCTCTGATTCGCGCCGGTGATGCCGTTCATAGACACCATCATCCAAGCTTCGGCGAGGCACTCCTCTTCTTTGCCCGTCCATTTGATCCGCGGCTCGGCTGGCGGCGAGTTCTTCTTCCTCTTCTTCTTCCCCTTGGACGGCGCCTCCGGGGCTTCGGGCGCTTCCTCATCTTCTTCGTCGACGAGCGCCTCCTCATCTTCTTCGTCGACGTATTGGGTACCGTCGTTCTCATCAGCGTGGTGATCGCCCTGGTCGAGGTTGGGGTTGAAGCCGCCCCGCGACGCGACGACTTCCGCCGCCCTTGCCTCCTCTTGTGTGAAGCTCGGGCTCGCCGCGGCGGCCCTGGAGCCCGACGTGATCATCTCGTGCATCACATGCTAATTTGGCGGCGGCATCCCGGGGTTGGTGAAGGGAAGCGGCCCACACCTCAGGGCAGGCGAGATGCCCTCATACATCGCACCGTCGTACGCCGTCGGTGACGGCGTAAACCCGGCCATGCCGGTGGCGGCGTAGGTGTCATGGTACATGGCCATGGCCGGCGACGCCGGCGAGAAGGAAGGAGATCCGACCATACCTTGGGTAGGCCATGACCCGGGGAATTGGGCGATGTGCGGGCGGCCGACCTGAGCCTCGCCTGCCTTCCGCCGCCGCCACCCTCTTCGCGTTGCACTTCTTCCCCCTCTCCGCCCGGCGCGAGTTTCGTTGTTGTCGTTTCGATCCGCCGCCCACACCGCGTTAGACATGCCCGCGCCTCTATTTAGGCGCCGCTTCCTCGCCATCGGCGAGCTTCGGCGGCATGGTGGTGGAAGGGAAGAGGAGGAGCTGCAATGTGGGAGGAGAATGGCGGTACTCCGAATTTCGGGGAAAATGCTTCTATGTGGCGCAATTTGAAGGGAAAATGAAATTAATGGAGGGAACTACCGTCTGTCGCCGACAACGCGGGCCCGCTCGACGTTTCCCGCGCTGTTTCATTTTAGTCCCCGGCCGGACCTCGGGAAACCGGGGATAGCCTGGGTTCTCCGGACGGATGAAAGAACTAATTCGGACGAAAACGTGGAACCGGGAACACGACTGAGCCGTTTTCATTCATCCGGATGAAAAAAGTCGTCCTAAGGCCTTGTCGGAGAGACGGCTGAATATACTCTAAATACTCCCTCCGATCGGATTTGAGCGCGTCGATGTACTCCGATATAGATGTAGATGCAGATGCGCGTCGGACACTAAAAAAAAAAACGATATGTAGATTCCTACCTGGAGGCTGTGTAAATAATTGGCCCAACTGCTACGCGTCTCTCGGATCCTCCCCCAATCTTGGAAACCCTAGCTAAGCTCGACACCTCTCGCAATTCCTCCAGACCGGGCCACGGCGGAGCCTAATCTGGATGGAGTTGCCGCCGCCGCCGCCATCTTCGTCGACGCCGCAGCAGTGGGCTATGCTGCGCCGCGTCCCGCAACCATCCATCATCGATTTGAGCCAGGAGGACTTCTCCGTCGCTCTCGCCGCGCCGCCGGACCTCACCCGGATCTCCATATCGGATATCATAACGGACTACGGCGACGCCTTCTCGCCCCGTTCCTTCCCCTTTGTCCTCGCTGCTGATCCATCCGGCCTTCTTCTCATCACTGACTCCTACGGCGTCGCCAAGGACCCTCTCGGCGCCGATAGGCCCATCTACTTCGTGTGGGACGTGTCCCTGGCCTTCACCCACCGCATCCGCGGCCACCAAGAGTCCGTAAACCACTCCGGCAACGTCGGCTTCATCGTCACCCCATCAGGCAGACGCGACCACGATTTGACGGTCGTGGAGCTCCTGCCCGTGAGCGCCGGCGAAAGCATCACCATCCTCTGCTACGACTCCAAGTCCCGCATCTGGACCAAGAAAACGCTGCAGTTCTCAATGCCCAGCTATCCGTGGTCCAGTGCCAATGTCTTCTCTCACAACAACAAACTCTGGTGGGTGGATCTCCGGCACGGTATCCTTTCGTTCGATCCCTTGGCTGACAACCCACAGGTTCTCTTCGTGGAATTTCCAGATGCTGCTGCTGCAGCAGCAGAAGCAAAGCTCAGGCAGGCCGGGCATTATACTCCAATACCTACGACCCCTCCAGCAACTACGACGCCATTGATGCGAGGAGATATCAGCAAGTATCGTTGTGTGAACCTGAGTGCTGGCAGTCTGCGATTCGTGGAGATGACTGGCAGTGTTCTTGCCCCAAGAGTTGCCGTGTGGACTCTCTATCCACAGGCTGAGCATAAGCTTCGTAGATGGAAGCTGGACTACGATGTAAATTTAAAGGAGATCTGGGTTGACATGAGTTACAAGGAAACTGGCCTGCCGAATAAGAGGCCTGTGCTCGCAGGCCTCCACCCTGCTGACCCAGCTGTGGTTTACTTCTTGAACAAGGGGAAACTCTTTGAAGTCAATCTGAATATCAAGAAGGTTGACAAGTGTATGGCGTTCCAACCTAGGTCGGCAGACTTGACACAACTAAATATAGATGAGGAGTCCTCACGCTTTCTTCTCACCTGGGATCTCCCACCATCGCTAACTTCCTCATCAGGTGATACAAACATTGAATTTTTTTTTGTTACTTGCTTAGCAGGATTGATTTTGTTTGCTGTGAAATCTAGATTTCATTGCTTTTGTGGAACACATCCATTTATAGTGCTTAGATTACATGAGAAACTGAGACAGGATTTGGAACTTGGGCTATGTTATTTTACAGTTTCTGTGATATACAAGGGGTTGCCTTGCTAAATTGATTGTGTTTACTGCATAGCATATCTTTCGTTGCTCATCTAGAACGCTATACATGTATATCTTCCCACAAGGCAACACCAACAGCTCCTTCTGACAATAGAAACCTTCCCATAACAACACATCCCCACATTATTTCTAACCAGCTGTCATCAGAATCGTCAGAGCGCATCCTTTTTTTCTACCGAAGATCTCAGCTGCACTGGCAACAGTGAACACTTTGAGTTTTGCTCTTCTGTGTTGTAGTTTTTGACGTCCTTTCTGAATACCAGCCCAGAAAGTCAGCTAGCTAGCAGGGCTATGATTCAAGTTGGATCATAAGGGAAAATGTTTCTAAAGCAAGCAGCATTCCTTGTCTTCCACTGATACAAAATAAAAGCAGCAACCCCTATGGCGACTATCACACCCCAGGAAAATCAAACAGTCGAGAACACATATCTGAAACTGAACTGAAATTTGTATCAATATCAAAAGCAAAACAACCCCCATGCATACTTACCATAGTTCCGGGAAAGAAAAGATGGCCACTTGATTCATGCTTACTGCACAACATGCACGCTCCTGTTTACACCCTCCTGTAAGCAGGTCATTATATAATTGTGTTGCTTTTCTTATTTGATGTGCATGTTGTAACCTTCATATATCATCTAGATTTTAGTACACTGTCCATGTATACTGCTCAGATTACATAAAAATTTGAGAAGGGATTTGTGTTTATATGACATGTTAAGAAATAATATATGTTCATATCTTTTTTAATAGAACAAAGGCACGGAAAAGAACCATCTGCCCGGACGAATGGAGAAGAGTCACCAACGACTGCAGCTTTGCGTATGCTACGCTTGTTCACGAATGCATACACTAGCGCATTTGGTAAATTGGAGTATGATGAGCTTGCTAGGATTGCAATTGTACATCTTAATGAAAAAATAAAGAAAGAGGTAATTGTGTCCAAACTTATTTGACTCTAAAGGTGATATATTGAACCTGTATTGATGTTTTATATTTTACAGGAGAATAAGTTCATACTATCTGAGCGTCACGACCTATGCTCTTTTGATGAGAAGAAGGATATGAATGCCCCCCCAAAGCGATATGCCCACATGAATTTCTGTGTTAACAGGTACTCTAAAGCTAAAAGGCTTCAGAAACTTGTGTTTGCTGAGTTTGCCAAAGCTGATGTTGATGGTCCCTGGACTTTGTTGTCATGCAAAACCTTATCCAAGAAAAATCATGGTATATTTTTCTTCCTTGACTTGCTCTCAGTAATTCTTTATAAGTTTCTATTGCTTGTGTATGTTGTTTTGAGATAGTGCATATTCAAGCATTCTAATATTTGTCCATCTGTAATCCCCATGACATTTAGATCAGACACATTATAATGGTAACCTGTTGATTTTTATGGAAAAGTATATACTTAATACTATTATAGTTTTATTTCTTATGTACTGGAACAACAGTATTTATTGGACCAGCCTAGTTTGGATGTGATGTATAGTTCAATATTTACTTGGAACGTGATAGTTTAGATGAATTGTATGGTTATTTATGCATCCTTTTGCATAACTGCACCTCGATTATTCCATTTGCAGCCAATTCAGCCAAGCATATTTGATGATCTTGCCAAACTGTTATTGTCATAACCTAGGCAACAATTTGTCCTTCACCACTAGTTTTTCTCTCGTATCAGTAAGTTTCTCTAGACGGTAGCATTATTACGCAGAGCAAGCTTTGGCTGCCTTTAGATTATGAATGCAAGGGTATGGTGTTCACTTGTCTACGTGAACAGGCTGAGCCTGATGACAATGGTTTAGTGTGGTGGTTAATTTGATTATTTCATCCGTAATAATAAAGCACGGGTTTTAGCTGGCGTTTTTCAAGCTAAATCTAGTTCTTCCTTGCTAAGCACCTGGATTTGTTCATGCTCTTATTGGCCATTCTGCCGCCAATCACATCTTGAGCATAGCTTTTGATTTAGGCAAGCATGCTCAAGAGTCAAGACAATCTTGGCATATTTTTATTTCCATAAGCTCTTTGTATTAATATTAATACAAAGAGCTTATGGAATGTTTCTACTTATTTGTGTCATACCAAGTTTAGTACGAAGAGCTTACAGAATGTTTTTGTTACTTCTGTAGGTGGTATGTATAACACGGCTGTTGAGGTGGGAAAGAAGCGGAAGAGATTCAGTTGTTTCGCATGCGACAGTGAAATCAGGCATCCAGACAACGGATTTGTTGCTGGTCATCCGCTTGCGAGCTAAGAGCATCTCTAACAGAGCCTGTAAAAGTCCAAACCGAAAAACTCGAGTTCAGTCTTCCGAAAACATATTTACGGGTCGCAAAACGGCTGGCGCAGAACAGACCCTGTAAACTGAAACTGAAAAACGGAAAATTCTAAAAGTCATCATATTCTTCACAAAAACTATCCACGACGCTGCCTAGATCTCCCCGGCCGGACCTCCGCCTGTGCCCCTGGCTGCAGCCGCGAGCTTGGAGGACGGGCGCTGAGCGTGGATGGAGCCTGGGTAGACTCTATGCACAGCAATCATTAAATTTAAATAATATCACCATGATTGCTTGCTCCGCCGCGCGGACGGAGCCTGGGCATGCTAGCTCTTGCCCAATTAAACTCCAATACTAATCAATCGAGGCCAGCTCTTGCCCAATTAGACTCCAATACTAATCAATGTTGCTGCTTGGCCGCGCTGCGCGCTGCTGTTGCTTGCTCCGCCCGCGCCTTGCTGCTTGGCCGCGCTGCTAGCTGCTGACGCGCCGCCTGCTGTGTCCGTGCGCCGCCTGCAGCCACGAGCTTGGTCAGCGAAGCATAATTTTAACACAGCAGCTAGAAATCGTCGGCTGAAGGTGGTTGTACGGACGGCGGTGTTGAAGGAGCAATGAGAAATCCGTTCAGTTTTAGGCCCGTAAACTGTCTTTGGGTCTGGATTAGTAGTGGTCGAGTGTTAAACTTTTCGGGCTCCTGAAATAGTTTTTCGGGCCGGACAGCGAGTTCAGTCTCTGTTCTACGCGTGTTTCGGCCCGAACCCATAAATCCGTCGGAAAAGTTCAGTTTCGGTGGGATTTACGGGCTCTGTTAGAGATGCTCTAAGGCTAATATGAACGCCACACTCATTTCTTCTTTAACTCTCTGCCTTTTTTTTTTTATGGAAAGGTGGGGTTGATAACTTGAGACTACTGTAAGCAGTTTAAGTGGCTTCTCATAATGTTGGTGTAATTTGGTAGCTCTGACATGAGCTAATGCCGGAGATATGATTGAAACGGCAAAAAAAAGAAGTGCTAGTCTGAAGCGAAACACAATTTTTAAGCGTATTGCCAAACAATTCAAGATTGAACGTCTACTTTTGTTTAACTCCAAAAATCTCCTCTATTTCACTTGCCAGCGCACCGTGACCCTTTGTAGTCTGGCAGCTTCATGTTGCTCATATTTGGTACACTACCTGGCACACTGAATTGCCCCTAAGAAAATGAAAATTGTTAAAATGGAATATATATATAATTACCAGTTAATTGCCCATGTGTTGCTATGGTTCCTATAGTAGATGCAAAAAAAAATTGCGTGTATCAAAAATATTGTCACAAGATATTCTAAAAGCTCATAAAATTATACCCATTAAAGTATGCTATGCAACCAGTATAATTGACATCCTTTAAATATAAATTAAGCATTTGATTAATTATTTTATATTAAGAAACCTACTCTTGGATGCTCCTTAATACCGTCGTGCAATGTTAGAAATATTTTCCTATGCTTTGTTTCATGGTACTTGTGCAAGCGTAGCAAAAAAAAAAAAAAATCCTAAGCTCGAAAACATCTTGCACAACAATACTTCATTTTCTTGTGAAAAAGAAAGTGCAACGCAGATACCCACCATGTATATTGGATGACCCATTTTTTACCATAGCATCAGGGCATCTCCAGCGGCACGATGCAAACAGACGCTGAGATACTGTTTTCGTCCGCCATAACCGGAAATGCGTCTGGCACCACCTCCAGCGGGGCGACGCAAAGTGACCGGACCGTCCACGGAGACGCAAACCTGACCCAAATATGCGCCTCGGATGCATCTCTGCTGACGCGGAATGTGTTCGCTCGCGTCTGGCGGATGTTTTGCCTGGCTCGCCTGGCAGTGACCCAACGTCAATGCGTCTTCTCCGCCAGTACAGGCGCCGAGGCGTCGCTTCGGCAGTCTGCGACCGCGTAAATGGCGATGCCTCACGTGGCGCGCGGCCGTCGCCTACCTCTGCGCACGTAGTAATAGCCATGCCACGCGTGGCGCGGCCGTCATCCTGCCTCCGACCTATATAAACAGGGGCGCAAGCATCTCATCTCCTCCCCACTAAACCCTAGTCGCCGCTGCCGTAGCGCCGCTTCCGCTCAGCCTCCACTAGATCCACCATGAGCAGCGCCGGACGCGGCCAGGCTGCCGCGCCTCCACCTCCACCTTCACCTCCCACTCCACCTCCCCCTCGAGCTCCGAGGAGGAGTTCGACGACGACGACAAGACCGACGACCTCCTCGACCGGTGAGGACGCCGCGGCCTGGCTCTCGCGGAGGAGGATGCAGAGGGAGGAGCGGCGGCCCATGCGGCGGTCGACGCCGAGCTGGAACAGCGCATGCTAGCGGCCGCCGCTGCCGCAGAGGACTCCGACTCCGAGATATCTTGGTCTTCCGATGACCCTGATGCGCCTACGTCGGAGGAGAGGGCGGCGGAGCAGAGGGCTCTCGTCGATTCTTTCGAGACGCTCAAGGACGACGCCGCCAACGCGAGGCTGGAGCAGGCACTGCGCGAGGACGCCGCGGCGCACCGAGCCATAGCGGCCGCGCGGGAGGCGGCGGAGAAGCAGGCGACGGAGCGATGCAACGACGGGGCCATCCCATCAGGAAGCAAGTAGTCTAGGCCTATAGATCTACTTTATATAGTTTTATGCATTTTTATGTACTACTTTCTATGTTTTTAAATATGTTGCAATTCAAAAAATGGGTCACCCCGGTGGGAGCACACTCAGACGCAAACGGACGCACAGACAAAATATGTCCGCGGGGCGACGTAAACGGACGCTCGCGACCACTTTTAGGCGTCCGAAATGTGTCGCGCCGCTGGAAATGCCCTAACGAAACACATTGTTATAGATAAAATAGATGCTTCATCATTATCTTTTACCGAATCCACAGTCCAGACCCCCTGGACGTCATTATTGCTTTAAGATTTGTGCAACCACTTTAGAATATTGGAAAAGACACCCACTCCTATTTATAATACTTGATCCATAAAAGGATGTCAGAGATTTGTTGAAATTCGAATATACCTAAACACTAAAGTGTCTAGACATCAAAATTTAAACAAACTTGTCAACAATCTTTTATGGACAGAGCTAGTATGACATTTTAATCATTATTCAATTGTGTCCACTGAACACTTCGCATGCACTTGGATCCCCATCCCTATCAAAACTGACCCCGAAGGATGAAACTAGGGCTCACTAAAGGCCCAGATCTCGACGAGTCATCGTCTTGTACACGCACGGTGTGATGAAGTAGCTCCTCTTATTAATCTTCTTTCGCTGAGTAAATTACAAGAAACTACCACAATTGAGACGAAAAATACAGATCAGTACCATTTTTGTTTCTTTTTTTTAGTTCAGCACCATTTCTGGGGCACGAACCGTATTAGCCTTTGCGGCCCCACAGTCAGTGCTAAGGTGACAAACGGCATCTCCCTGCCGTTTGGTCCGAGGCTGTTTTTTTTTTTGATGACAGGTAAATGTCGATTCCATTAACCAGATGATGACACAGCTAAATCGCTGGCCAACATATCAGATACAAACGGAGGGGCAACGTCTGCCCATCCTACACATTCGTCCTCAGCCCGAAAACCATGTTGAGCTAAGGAATGAGCCACATTATTACATTGACGGGGGTAGAAAGAGGACTCAAAACTGTCGAAAGAACTAATACAATTGCTCCTAGCTTCACGTAGCAGAATGCCAATCACTGAGAGTTCATGGGAATTGGAGTTAACAGCGTTAACCAAAGTCTGTGAGTCAGACTCACAAACGACCCTGTGAAGTCGAAGTGCCGCGGCTCCCTCCGTTGCTGCAACACACGCTTCAGCTTCGGCATGCAGAGCATCACGCAGGTGTCTCAATTTTCCTGCAGCTGCTGCTATAAAATCACCTGCATCTGTGCGCGCCATAAAACCCCAAGCTCCCAATCCAGTGGACTCAAGGAAAGCTGCATCGAAATTAACCTTCGTGAAGTTTTCCTTTGGCTTCGTCCAAACCGAGCTCAGTTGCTGGTTCATGTTCGTCCCAGGCGCCATAGACACAATTCCAACTCCTCCTGATGAAAATTCGACGACATGCCTAGTAATTGTCTGACACACTGCGTGTATCGTTCTGTCCAGTTCACCTGCACTACTCTTGTTTCTTGTTGTCCACCAATCCCATAGAAGAATTAGCACTGTGTCCCTCTTCCGTACTGGTAGGTTAAGAACCTGTTCTAGCACCAATAACGGACTAGCCAAATTTAGGAGTGACAAACGAACGTCCTCAAGATGCATATACCGCCAAACCTGTTTTACTTTCTTACATTTCAGAAAAAGATGGCCTCCATCCTCATCTAGTCTGTAGCACATGGGGCATCTTGTATCCAAATCAACCCGTTTCCTCTGAATATTCATACGGGTTGGCAGACTGTTGTAAGCAAACCTCCACAGAAAGATTTTGATTTTACCTGGAAGTTTGATGTTCCAAATTTTCTGCCATTGCGGTGATGCATCCACGGGTTCTGTAGAAGAAGCTGCTATTCCTCCCTTCTGATTTGCCCGTGAGTTCATCCCTAGGTGGTAAGCAGATTTTACTGAGAAGACTCCTTTTTTATCATAGTGCCATGCCACCATGTCGTCCATGCCACTCCGGACTGGGATCAAAAGAATGTCCTTCACGTCATCATCACAGAACAAGCCTCGCAAAACCTCCTCATCCCATTGTTTTGTGATCGGGTCCAGAAGGTCTGAAACCTTCAGCTCTTCATCAAGCTCGTTTGGAGTTCTCAGTCGACGTGTAACTCCTCGTGGAATCCATGGATCATTCCAAACGTCTATCTGTTCTCCTGAACCAACACGCCACACCACGCCTTCTTTAAGCAACTCCAGCCCTCGCAGGATACTACGCCATGTGTACGACATCGCTGGTTTAGCAGTTGCTTCCAAAATTGTTGTATCCGGAAAGTACAATACCTTCAGCACCACGCAGCACAACGAATCCGGGTTCTGGAGTAGTCGCCAGCTTTGTCTTGCAAGCATGGCCACATTGAACATGTGTAGGTCCTGAAAACCCATCCCTCCATCATTTTTGGACTTCGTCATGTTCTCCCAACTGACCCAGTGACACTTGTTTTTGCCATCCTGTTGATTCCACCAATATCGACATATCATCGAGCTGATCTCATCACACAAAGTTTTTGTCAAATCGAAGCACGACATTGCATAGGTTGGAATGGCTTGAACAATAGCTTTAATCATAATTTCCTTTCCAGCTTTAGACAGAAGTCTCTCCATCCAACCTTGAATACTCTGCCAAACCTTCTCTTTCAAGTATTCGAATTCTTTGCTTCGCGAGGCACCCAAGTGTACCGGCAACCCAAGATATCGCTCATTGCGGGATTCTCTAGGGATACTTAGAACACCAAGCACCTCCTGCTTAGCTCGTTGTGAAGTACCTTTACTAAACATCGCTGAAGATTTTGTTGCATTAATCATTTGACCCGAGTTAAGCTCATATAAAGCCAAAATTTGCTTCAGGCTCTCGGGCGCTACTTGCATTTGCTTTCATAATAATCAGAGAGTCATCAGCAAAGAAGAGATGATTAATGCTAGGTGCTCCTAGGCATAGACGGACCTCTTCAATCGATCCATTCTCTTTCGCCTTGCTAAGTAAAACTGAGAGGTCCTCTGCACACAAAATGAATAGATATGGAGACAGAGGGTCCCCTGTCGCAATCCCCTTTCTGGGATAAATGATTCGGTTAGCTTTCGATTCACCTTGATTCTGTAGGACACCGTTCTCACACAGTTCATCACCACCTCGACCCAACCAGCAGCAAAACCCATTTTTACCATAATATTTTTCCAAAAAACTCCACTCAACTCTGTCGTACGCTTTACTCATATCCAGCTTCACAGCCACTAAGCCATCACGACCCCCTTTCTTCCTATGCATCATGTGAGTAATTTCGTAGGCTAAGAGTACATTATCTGTAATCATACGTCCAGGTACAGACGCTGATTGATCGAGTGGGCGAGATGATATGAGGAAGAATGATCTTCAATCTGTTTGCGAGTACCTTTGAGATAATCTTGTAGAGAACATTGCAGAGGCTGATGGGACGAAGTTCCGTTACACGTTCTGGGTTTTTCACTTTTGGGATCAGCACTACTGTGGTCACATTCCACCCTGATGGCATTGCACCACCATTGAGCACCCCAACCACTTCATCCTGAATCTTTGGCCCTAACATATGCCAAAATTTCTTATAGAAAATTGCTGGCATCCCATCTGGGCCTGGGGATTTCAGATCACCAATAGAATCAAGTGCTTCCTTTACTTCAGTTTCTGAAAACTCCTGGGTGAGAAAAATATTCATATCCTTCGTCACTGACAAGGGACCATGACGGAGGAGATCATCATTTGTGGGGCCTGTAGAAGACATGAACAAACTTTTGTAGTGGTTAGTAACATAAGCTCCTATCTCTTCCTGCCCCTCCACTACTCCTCCTTCCTCCCTCTTCAACTTCTTTATAAAATTAGTTATCTTCCTCTCTGAAGCAAAAGCATGGAAATATCCTGTGTTTCGATCACCATACTTGAGCCAATTCGCATGCGCTCGTTGCTGCCAGTAGGTGTTGTGTTGATCTTCTAATCTGCTCAATTTATACCGCAACACTTGTTCTCGGGATACATTCATCTGATCTATAGGTCCCCTTCTACACTTTTCCAAAGCCTTCTTCGCCTTCTTGATGTGGTTTTTAAGTTCTCCTAAGACCTCCTTATCCCACACCCACAACTTTCTCCCTATGTTTTTTATCGCCTCACTAACCGAGCACTCCCCCTCATCAAACGCTGAGTTCCAAGCCTCCTCTACCACCTCCACACACTCCTGCTCTTGCAGCCATGCTGCCTTGAACCTGAATGCGGGCTCCTCTCTCCCAAAAATGTGTGGCATAGATTGGTCATTCAGAATTGCCGTAACTGGCCTGTGGTCTGAATTGCGCTGATCCCCATTTATTATTTTGTACAAAGGAAACATACATCTCCACTCCATATTTTCCACCGCACGGTCCAGCCACTCTCGCACATATCCCTCCGCCAAATGCCAATTATTTCTCCATGTGAAAGCATCACCCACAAAACCGAGATCATGTAAATTAGTGTCCTCCAAAGCTTGCCTAAAAGCCTCCATGCATCCCAGGGCCCGAGCCAACCCTCCTTCCTTCTCATGTGCGAACATGATCTCGTTGAAATCACCCATACACAACCAAGGGAGGTCAGCCTGGCCATGTAAGGTTCTCAAGAGCCTCCAAGTGTTCTCTTTTTGTCCTGATTTAGACTCCCCATAAATTCCCGTAAACCTCCATTTGCTGCCATTCTCCTCTATCACATCAACGTCAATATGGTACCTACCCTTCCAACGAACCTTCACATTCACACCTTTATGCCAAAAAAGCTCCAGACCGCCACTTCGTCCCACACAATCCATCACAATCATGTGAGGCATGTTCAGACTCCACCGGAAGCGCTCCATTTCTTTCTCCGTCAATTTTGTTTCTGACAGAAAAAGCAAGTCAGGCTCTTCTGCCCTCACCAGATCGTGAAGGCCCTGAACTGCCGGCTGGTTCTGAAGCCCCTGGCAGTTTTGAGACGAGATTTTCATTGCTCCTCGCAGGGCTGTTTCGACAGCCCCGCGTGCACAAGAGAGTGTGTCTCTCCTTCCAACTTCTCCTTCACCACGAGCCCTCCATCATTGCTAACCTTCCCCTCCTTTACATCCCTCCCTAACTCCTCTTCAAATTCCCCTTGTTGAACCATCAGGGTTTGATTGCTGTAAAGTTTGCTCTTCTTTGGGTCGGGCCGTGGCGGGCGGAATCGGCCATCTGCAAGCAGAAGAATTTTGTTCCTGCATCTCGTCACCCATGCCCACTCGAGAGTCACATACAGAGCAATTGGACTGACCTGTGTTCAGAAGGAAAACATGCTCCACTAATCCATTGTGGTATGAGATATGTGTTTGCCTCGTCCAGATCCATCAGAACGAAACTCCCTTCAGCGTTCACCACTGCAACGAGTTCCTGTTATTTTGCTAGGATCTCTAGGCTAGATCTTAATCGGTAGAAACCATATCTGTGAACAAAACATGTGTGCTGTGAGATGTACCTTCTCCCTGGAGGACGATGAACCCTTCGACATCGACATGGAGATGGTGGCGACGGCGGTGTGAGGTCGGGAGAGGGGTGGCGGTGGATCTTCCCGTCGGCACTGCACTAACCCTAATCGGTAGGTCGTCTGGTGGGGCGAGCTAGTGGCAGCTCAGGGTAACCTCGAACCGTGTGCCACTGGCCCCCACCACTCTATATAGTGCAGGCGACAGGGGCCCACCAACCAGCGAACGGTTGGGCGCCCCCGATCAGGGCGCGGACGAGGTCAAGGGGTCGTGCCAGAGCCGTTGGGTGCGGTGGAGATCAATCCTAACATTCTCCCCCTTGATCTCAACTTTTCTTTTAACTTTATACTTTCACTTTATTCGTTTCATTTTGGATCAGTCCATAGGGCATGTTTCATCGTCACAGCTCTATTGCCGATAGAATCAGACAGCCACAATACACTTCTCTGTTTTGAAACAAATTCTTTTACTTTTGGGCCTCTTATGATCCAGGATAGGTAAGACTTTCCCTTAAACCCATGCCGGCTATGTGTTCCTTGAACACGCTGGGTGGTAAGCCTTTCGTTAGCGGATCCGCAAGCATATCTTTTGTCCTTATATGCTCGAGACTTATTGTTTGATCCTGGACCTTGTGTTTCACAACATAATACTTAATCTCAATCGGTTTCGTAGCATTACTCGACTTGTTGTTGTGAGCATAAAATACTGCAGGCTCATTGTCGCAATACATCTTTAGTGGTTTGTCAATACAATCTACCACTTTCAAGTCGGGTATTGATGTCTACTCACGCTTCTTTTCCTGTAGACAGTGTTGGGCCTCCAAGAGCAGAGGTTTGTAGAACAGCAGCAAGTTTTCCCTTAAGTGGATCACCCAAGGTTTATCGAACTCAGGGAGGAAGAGGTCAAAGATATCCCTCTCAAGCAACCCCGCAATCACAAAGCAAGAAGTCTCTTGTGTCCCCAACACACCTAATACACTTGTCGATGTATAGGTGCACTAGTTCGGCGAAGAGATAGTAAAACAGGTGGTATAGATGGTGGTAATATTGCAGAAAGTAAAGATGCAGTAAAGCAAACAAGCGGCGCCAGAAAATAGCTTGCTGGCGTGGGAAGCAATTCTTTGTGGTGGAAACAAGGCCTAGGGATCATACTTTCACTAGTGGACACTCTCAACATTGATCACATAATAAATAAGTTCTCTTTCCTTTGTGCTACATATACTTGATGACCCACAAGTATAGGGGATCGCAACAGTCTTCGAGGGAAGTATTACCCAATTTATTGATTCGACACAAGGGGAGACAAAGAATACTTGTAAGCCTTAACAGCGGAGTTGTCAATTCAGCTGCACCGAAACAGACTTGCTCGCAAGAGTTTATCAGTAACAGTTTTATGGCAGTAGGAATAATGAAATAACAGCAGCGGTGAAATAAAGACAGCAGTAGTGATTACAGTAAACAGCAGGATTAAAATACTGTAGGCACAGGGACGGATTAACGGGCTTTGCATGGATGAGAGAAACTCATGTAACAATCAAAGCAGGGGCATTTGCAGATAATAATAAAACGGTATCCAAGTACTAATCAATCAATAGGCATGTGTTCCATATATAGTCGTACGTGCTCGCAATGAGAAACTTGCACAACATCTTTTGTCCTACCAGCCGGTGGCAGCCGGGCCTCTAGGGAAACTACTGGAAATTAAGGTACTCCTTTTAATAGAGTACCGGAGCAAAGCATTAACACTCCGTGAACACATGTGATCCTCACATCACTACCATCCCCTCCGGTTGTCCCGATTTCTGTCACT
Source organism: Lolium multiflorum (assembly GCA_030979885.1). Taxonomy (NCBI): domain Eukaryota; kingdom Viridiplantae; phylum Streptophyta; class Magnoliopsida; order Poales; family Poaceae; genus Lolium; species Lolium multiflorum. The sequence goes on along the minus strand of CM061749.1, from coordinate 120,641,104 downwards.
TCGGGGCCATTGGTTCCGGACAGCGACGTGTGTATACAACTTGGGTAAGATCATAAACAACGAATATCTTCATGAATCAATAACATGTTCAGATCTGAGATCATGGCACTCGGGCCCTAGTGACAAGCATTAAGCATAACAAGTTGCAACAATATCATAAAAGTGACATCTACGGATACTAGGCACTATGCCCTAACAATCTTATGACTATTACATGACCAATCTCATCCAATCCCTACCATCCCCTTCAGCCTACAAGGGGAATTACTCACACATGGATGGGGGAAACATGGCTGGTCGATGGAGAGGCGTTGGCGGTGATGGCGGTGAAGATATCCTCCTCCCCGTCCCGCGGAGTGCCGGAACGGAGACTTCTGGCTCCCGCGACGGAGTTTCGCGATGTGGCGGCTCTCTGGAGGGTTTGGCGACTTCGACTTCTCTCCGTGCGTTTTTAGGTCGAACCCGATAAGTAGTCCGAAGAGGGGCGTCGGAGGCCAGCCGAGGGGGCCACACCATAGGGCCGCGCGGCCCCCCTAGGCCGCGCCGCCTTATGGTGTGGGGCCCTCGGGCCTCCACCTCTCTTGCCCTTCTGGCTCCGTCATATTCTGGTAAAATAGGGCCTTCTGCATAAATTCCGAGGATTTTCCCGAAAGTTGGATTTCTGCACAAAAACGAGACACCAGCTTCTGAAAACAGCGTTAGTCCGTGTTAGTTGTATCCAAAATACACAAATTAGAGGCAAAACAATAGCAAAAGTGTTCGGGAAAGTAGATACGTTTTGGACGTATCAACTCCCCCAAGCTTAGCTTATTGCTTGTCCTCAAGCAATTCAGTTAACAACTGAGCGATAAAAGAACTTTCACGAACACATTTGCTCATATGATGTATATATTCTCATGCTATGGCTAATACTTAAGCAGTTCATAATGAGACACATGCAAATAAGATCATCCAACAGCTATGTCAATCATGGAGAGGTACCAACAATTAATAATAAGCATCATGAATCATGTATATAAGCAGGATTGCAATGTTCATAAGGGAATATGATAAAGTGGTATCTCGCTTGCCCGTATTTGATCGGCAAAACATAAATGCCGAGGCACCTCTGGAGTTCATAGAAAGACTAGAAGTAGTGATTGTCAAAGATAAAAGCATCAAAGTTATACCACAATCAATTATATTTTGAGACAAGCATATTATACTAAGAATGACAGTTGTGCTCTCAAGATAGTGCTCAAAGAAAGAATGAAGACACAACATAAAAGTAAAAGATTGACCCTTCGCAGAGGGAAGCAGGGATTAACATGCGCTAGAGCTTTTTATTTGTAAAGCAGGAGTAAAATTATTTTGAGAGGTGTTTGTTGTTGTCAACGAATGGTAATGGGTACACTAACTACCTCATCAACCGGACTCACAAGAGCGGCTCCCATTTTATTTATTTTTGGGTGGCACTCCTTCCAACCTTTCTTACACAAACCATGGCTAACCGAATCCTCGGGTGCCTGCCAACAATCTCATACCATGAAGGAGTGCCTTTTTATTTAAGTTTTATTATGATGATGACACTCCCCCAACCTTTGCTTACACAAGCCATGGCTAACCGAATCCTTCGGGTGCCGTCCAACAATCACAAACCATGGAGGCGTGTCTATTTAAGTTAATTAATTCGGGACTGGGAATCCCATTGCCAGCTCTTTTTGCAAAATTATTGGATAAGCGGATGTGCCACTAGTCCATATGAGAGTCCGTCAAAAGTAAATTACAAGATTGAAAGCTAAACACCACATACTTCCTCATGAGCTATGAAACATTAACACAAATTGAGAAGCATTTTGAAAGTTTTAAAGGTAGCACATAAGAATTTACTTGGAATGGTTTGAAATGCCATGCATAGGTATTTATGGTGGACACTTTGGAACAACTTGGTTTTCAGGTGTTTGGAAGCACGAGCGGCGTTCCCGCTCAGTACAAGTGAAGGCTAGCAAAAGACTAGGGAGCGACAAATCAAGAGAGCAATAACTGTCATAATCATGCTTGCGGCAAAATAAATTAACGGAGGCATAAAAGTGATACAATAACTCTGAAGCAATATAAATCATCGAGGCTTAATTGACTTTTTGTTCAGTCATATGCATGCGTGAGCATGTGCCAAGTCGATATAAATGAATTATTCAGAGGAGGATACCACAATGCCATACTTACTTATGAATAAAACAATGCAAGCAAACATCCATGACATGGTACTCATATTAATAAATTGGAGCTAAACATGAAAGATCATGAACTACTAGACTTTCTCAAATAACATATACCTCACATGAACCAACTAAGCATGCTCACATGGATGAGTATATGTACAAAAAATGAAAACAAATAGAGTTCATACCAGCCTCTCACCACAATCAGATTGTCGTAGATCGTCATTATTGCCTTTTCACTTGTGTAGCTTGGATAATATGAAATGAAAACCACGCTCCAGCCACCGAAGACCATTGAACTCATGATGAACTTTACAAACCAAAGAAGAACAGCAAATATTTTTGGTGTTTTCGAATTAGAAACAAGAACAAAAGAAAACAAGCAAACAAAGCAAAATCTTTTTGGGTTTTCTCATAACAAACCAACGATAGCAAATAAAATAAACTAAGAGCAAAGAACCAAATAAACAAATGGTGAAGAGAAACAACAGAAATATTTTTGGTCTTTTTGTGTTTTAGGAAAGAAACAAAGCGAAAACAAAAGAATGCAAAGAAACACAGAAAAGCAGGATGACAGAAATCTGCCAAATCCTGATAGCAGTACAGAAATCGAAATTAACAAAAATCTTCCATTGCTCAGACCAAAAAGTGTTCAACTAATGAAAGTTATATAACAACCTGGGGAACATGCTCAAAAATTGGCAACTCAAAATAACGTTCTGGCTGTGCGCACGAATTTTTTTGGTAACAGCCCAGAATCTGTTTTTGGACAGCACTTCCCCAAATATCATCTCCCTCTCATTAGAAAACCACTCTAAGAGACTAAGCAAGTATGTACAAGTATCCAGCAACCATAATATGCAAAGAATGAGTGATGCCGGTATACCTCCCCCCAAGCTTAGACTTTTGGCCTAAGTGGAGTTCATTCCCAACGAGGGTCGGAGTTCCACGCCGGTGGATCATACATGGAGTGGTAATAGGGCCCCTGTGCAGAAGAATATCGTGGAGGTTCCACATGCCCATGATGTTGATATGAGGAGCTCGCTGCATCGGATGAAGAGTCGGGGTGCTCCTCGGCCTCCTCCACATCTTCCCTTGCACGACGGCTTTCCCTTTCTATGTATGCGTTTAGCTCATTTTCTGTGATCGACCACCCGTTCCTGGCATCAAGGTTAAACAAAGCAGGTGCAGGCAATCGTACTAGTTTTTCAATTTTCTTAGTTATACTCCAATTTTTCTTATACAAAGTTATCCTATAATGCAGGTTGTTCAAATTAGATGCATCTGAAATAAATTCATGTTTAATCATGGAAACAACATCAAGCTTCTCTATAGAAAGCGGAATATCTAAATGGTGAGGTTCTACACCATGCATAGCTAATAAACGAGAGGCGATAAGACCTCCACAAATTCCTCCTTTCTCACGGTTAGTAGCAAGTCTACAAGCTATTAAAGCACCCAAATTATAAGTCCTATCCTGTTGCAAAGCAGCAGCTAAGAAAGCCAAATCTTGGACAGATAATTTACCTCCAGTCTTTCTCGCAAGAACGCACTTTGTAACGAAATAAGCAAAGTAGCGGATAGCTGGCTGTTGAATGCTACTAATCTTACCACTATCATTGGAGAAGCTCCTCCCATTACAAATCATTGTATAAAGATTTGAGAGCTCCCGCGGCGTTCCCCTGATCTTCTCGCAGGATCCCCACCGCGGCACTCTAATTGCTGTACAAAAATCACTGAAAGGCAAGTTGATAGTTTTGTTATAAATCTTGTACCGGACCATGGGGTTAGTTTGAGACCGGTGAAATTCGAAATCCTGCACAACCGACACCGTTAGTTTAGCATATTGGTGAGGTTCACCAACAGTAAAACCTTCCAACCCTGCATTGGAAATCAGTGTTTGAACATCTTGCAGGATTCCTGCATTCCGCATAAAATCCGTGCATGGGTAATAAGAGGGGTATACTCCCTCTTCACGATGAACTCTCATGACTTGCTGTACCTCCAACTCTTGTTGGTTAAGTTGGTGCATACTCCCTTCCATTTTCTGAAATTTTTCAACAATCATTATAAAATTTGATTTCAAGGTATATAATTGAAGGGAACTACTATAGGAACTTGCTAGAGTACTAAACATGCATCAAAACTAGTTTCTTCCACTTAGAACAAGCATGCAAGCTCACTAAACATGTTATCTACAGCAGCAAAATATTCAAGATATACTCAACCAAATGAAATTCTAATTGGACAATCAAAGGAGTTACATACCAAGGAGTAAATGTGCCAAATTTCAAACAAATCTGGGCTGAGCAAGGAGATCGAAAAATCGCGAGTTCTTGAGCAGAAACACGAGTGAGAGGAACTTGGTACGAGTTTTTTCGGGAGAGAGAAGATGCTGGGAGGAAGAGATGATGTAGTGGGGCAAGGAGGGGCCCACACCACAGGGTGGCGCGTCCACCTCCTTGGCCGCCGGCCTGTGGTGTGGCACCCTCTGGTGCCCCACAGGTCATCCTCTGGTACTCCCAGTGCCTCGTCGAAAAATAGGACCAACGGTGTAATTTTTGTAATTTTTAGAGAACTTCGAAAAATGCACATTTCTGGGTATTAAATTAATGATTACTGCGCAGGAAAATGATTTCTAAAATCTTAAACAACTAAAGCATATTGCAAAACAAAAGGTGCTACAGCAAGTAAAATAAGTGGAGGGAGAAAGAAAGAAAGAAATGTTGTTTAGCTCTCTTATGCATTAAAATATACTTGTTAACAAGGTTGATCAAGTCTTGCTACCAAATAAATTTTATATGACATAAGAAGAAATAAACCTCAAATCAATTATGTTACCTTATATTGAATTGATATGGATCCAATCACAAGAGTTTGATATTCTTCTTTAGGCTCATATATAGGACAATCAATGGATCCCACTTTGATAGTTTTCACATTAAAAATTGTATTAACTCCACATACTTTATCAATCCTCTTGGGAAAATAGACAGTGTGTTCCTTATCATCAACATTGAAAGTAACCATGCCTTTATTGCAATCAATAACAACCCCTGCAGTATTAAGAAAGGGTCTTCCAAGAATAATGGACATATTATCATCTTCAGGCATTTCCAACACAACAAAATCAGTTAATATCAAGCAATGCTGAGTAACTTGAACAGGAACATTTTCACATAAACCAACAGGAATAGCAGTAGATTTATCAGCCATTTGCAAAGATATATCAGTTGGTATTAACTTATCTAAATCAAGTCTCTTATAAAGAGAAAAAGGCATTACACTAACACCTGCTCCCAAATCACATAGAGCAGTTCTAACATAATTATTCTTGATAGAACAAGGAATAGTCGGTATACCTGGGTCTCCAAGCTTCTTTGGAATCTTACCATTGAAGGAGTAATTAGCGAGCATAGTGGAAATTTCCTCATTGGGGATTTTCCTTTTGTTAGTAACAATATCTTTCATATACTTTGAATAAGGAGGCAATTTAATAGCATCAGTCAAAGGGATTTGCAAAAATAAAGGTTTCATCCAATCACAAAATTTATTATAATGTTCCTCCTCCTTTGATTTTAGTTTCTTAGCAGGAAAAGGCATTTGCTTTTGAACCCAAGGTTCTCTTTCATTACCATGTTTCTCAGTAATAAAATCTTCTTTAGTGTACTTTTTATTTTTAGCAGGCTTTTCAGGTTCTTTTTCAATTTCTTCTTTATCAGGAGTATCATCCTTATCATTATCTTTATCATGTTCATTACCACTTTCAGTTTCAGCATCAGAAATAGAAATACTATTAGGATCATTAACAGGTTCAGAGGATTCTACAACATTCTTATGTTTCTTTTTCTTTTTCTTAGATGGAGCACTATTTTTAGTTAGTTGAGAATCTTGTTCAACTCTTTTGGGATGCCCTTCAGGATATAGAGGATCCTGGGTAGAAACACCACCTCTAGTTGTTACTTCATAAGCATGTTTTTCTTTAGAATTATTTCCCAACAAGTCATTTTGCACTTTAGTAAGTTGATCAATTTGAGTTTGAACCATTTGAAAATGTTTAACAAGTATCTTAACATCATTGGAGGTTCTCTCCACAATACCATGCAATTCACTAATAGCTCGAGAATTTTCCATTAAATGATTCTCTACTCTCATATTAAAGTTTTCTTGCTTAACAATATAATTATCAAACTCATCTAAGCATTGAGCAGGAGGTTTTGAATACGGAATATCTTCCCTAGTAAAGCGTTGGAGAGAGTGTACCTCAATCATGGATGAAGGGGGAATTATCTCACATAAATTTTCTATAGGAGGTAAATTCTTCACATCTTCAGGTTTAATACCCTTCTCTTTAAGAGACTTCTTGGCTTCCCTCATATCTTCATCATTTAATTTAATCATACCCCTATTCTTCACTATCGGTGTCGGGGTTGGTTCAGGTGTAGACCAATCATCATGATTCCGGCCTATTTTAGCCAATAATTCTTCAGCGTCGTCTGGAGTTCTTTTCCTGAAAACACAACCAGCACAACTATCCAGGTATGCCCTAGACTCAATGGTTAGTCCACTATAAAATATATCAAGTAAATCATGCTTTTCCAAATCATGGTCAGGCTGAGCTCTAATAAGAGAGCAAAATCTCGCCCAAGCCTCAGGCAATTTCTCTCCATCTTCCTGGTCAAAATTATAAATTCTCTGCAAAGCAGCATGTTGAGCACTAGCAGGAAAGTATTTTCGGAAGAAAACATCAAGCAAATTCTTTTGGACTTTTAATAGAACCAGGAGGCAAATTATTATACCAAGTTTTAGCATCATCCTTTAATGAGAAAGGAAAAATTTTAGCGACAAAATAAGTACGCATCTTGACATCATCAGAAAACAAGCCACTAAGAGTAGATAACTCAGTCATGTGTTCAACAGCACTTTCTTTTTCAGTACCACAAAAGGGTGTTTTCTCAACAATAGCTATATGAGATAAATCAAGAGAAAAATCATAATCTTTATCCCTAATGTTTATAGGAGATGTGGCAAATTTAGGATCAGGAGATAGTTTATATCTAACAGCATGTTCTGCAAGCAACTTTTTAATTTTTCTTGCATCAGTAGTAGCATTGCATTTTTCAATAAAATCATCATCAAGCTCTACATAATCTTCATCAAGATCATCACTAGAATATTCAACAGACTCAGGTGAATTAACAGGTGTAGCAGCATTTTCATTAGGAGTTTCAGTATTTTCAATTTGTCTAGACTTAGCAATTGTAGCATCTAGAAAAGATCCTAACGAACCATCATTATCAAGCACAGCAAGCATCATCACAATTATGAGAGGAATTTTCAGATTCAGCAGAAGTACCAGCATTTGAAGCTTGTGGTGGTGAAACAAGTTTACTTATCACAGATGGTGAATCAAGAGCAGCAGAGGTACTAAGAGTTGTACCTTTTCTTGTAGTGGATGGTAATATGGCGATCTTAGTATCGCGAGGTTTACCCATGATGGAGAATTTGCAGCGAACAATATCAATCCAAGTGAACTTCCAAATAAAGCTATGCTCCCCGGCAACGGCGCCAGAAAATAGTCTTGATGACCCACAAGTATAGGGGATCGCAACAGTCTTCGAGGGAAGTATTACCCAATTTATTGATTCGACACAAGGGGAGACAAAGAATACTTGTAAGCCTTAACACGGAGTTGTCAATTCAGCTGCACTGGAAGTAGACTTGCTCGCAAGAGTTTATCAGAGTAACAGTTTTATGAGGAATAATGAAATAACAGCGGTGAAATAAAGACAGCAGTGATTACAAACAACAGGATTAAAATACTGTAGGCACAGGGACGGATTAACGGGCGTTGCATGGATGAGAGAAACTCATGTAACAATCAAAGCAGGGGCATTTGCAGATAATAATAAAACGGTATCCAAGTACTAATCAATCAATAGGCATGTGTTCCATATATAGTCGTACGTGCTCGCAATGAGAAACTTGCACAACATCTTTTGTCCTACCAGCCGGTGGCAGCCGGGCCTCTAGGGAAACTACTGGAAATTAAGGTACTCCTTTTAATAGAGTACCGGAGCAAAGCATTAACACTCGGTGAACACATGTGATCCTCACATCACTACCATCCCCTCCGGTTGTCCCGATTTGTCACTTCGGGGCCATTGGTTCCGGACAGCGACGTGTGTATACAACTTGCAGGTAAGATCATAAACAACGAATATCTTCATGAATCAATAACATGTTCAGATCTGAGATCATGGCACTCGGGCCCTAGTGACAAGCATTAAGCATAACAAGTTGCAACAATATCATAAAAGTGACATCTACGGATACTAGGCACTATGCCCTAACAATCTTATGACTATTACATGACCAATCTCATCCAATCCCTACCATCCCCTTCAGCCTACAGCGGGGGAATTACTCACACATGGATGGGGGAAACATGGCTGGTCGATGGAGAGGCGTTGGCGGTGATGGCGGTGAAGATCTCCTCCAATTCCCCATCCCGGCGGAGTGCCGGAACGGAGACTTCTGGCTCCCGCGACGGAGTTTCGCGATGTGGCGGCTCTGGAGGGTTTCTGGCGACTTCGACTCTCTCCGTGCGTTTTTAGGTCGAACCCGATAAGTAGTCCGAAGGGGGGCGTCGGAGGCCAGCCGAGGGGGCCACACCATAGGGCCGCGCGCCCCCTAGGCCGCGCCGCCTTATGGTGTGGGCCCTCGGGCCTCCACCTCTCTTGCCCTTCTGGCTCCGTCATTCTGGTAAAATAGGGCCTTCGCATAAATTCCGAGGATTTTCCCGAAAGTTGGATTTCTGCACAAAAACGAGACACCAGAGCAGCTTCTGAAAACAGCGTTAGTCCGTGTTAGTTGTATCCAAAATACACAAATTAGAGGCAAAACAATAGCAAAAGTGTTCGGGAAAGTAGATACGTTTTGGACGTATCAATACTCTTGTTTGATAATGAACACCACTAATTGTGTAGGATTACACGAACCCTCAATGCCGGAGTTAACAAGCGCCACAACATTCGATATTCATGTTTAAGTAACCTTAGAGCATAATAGATCTTTGCAAAATAAACCAAGTACTAACATAGCATGCACACTGTCACCATCACACTATGAAGGAGGCATAGATCACATCAATACTATCATAGCGATAATCAACTCCATAACCTACAAGAGATTATGATCATAACCTACGACAAGAACTACACGATGCACACACTGTCACCATTACACCATGCAGGAGGAATAGACTACTTTAATAACATCACATGAGTAGCACATAGCTAGTAGCGATACAAAGCTCATCATATGGATCTCAATCATGTAAAGCAGCTCATGAGATCATTGTATTGAAGTACATAGGAGAGAGATTAACCACATAGCTACCGGTACAGCCCCGAGCCTCGATGGAGAACTACTCCCTCCTCATGGGAGCAGCAGCGGTGATGAAGATGGTGGAGATGGCAGCGGTGTCGATGGAGAAGCCTTCCGGGCACTTCCCCGTCCCGGCGGCGTGCCGGAAGAGACTCCTGTCCCCCGATCTTGGCTTCGCGATGGCGGCGGCTCTGGAAGGTTTCGCGTACCGTGGCTTATTCCTCTCGTGTTTTAGGTCAGGGACCTTTATATAGGCGAAGAGGCGGAGTCGAAGGGCTGACGAGGCGGCGACACACTAGGGGGGCGCCCCCCCTGGGCCGCGTCGGGGTGGTGTGTGGGGGCCCAGTGGCCCCCTCTGGTCCTTCGGGTGCTCTGGAAGCTTCGTGGAAAAATAGGGTACTGGGCGTTGATTTCGTCCGATTCGAGAATATTTCCTTACTAGGATTTCGAAACCAAAAACAGCAGAAAACAGGAACTGGCACTTCGGCATCTCGTCAATAGGTTAGTTCCGGAAAACGCATAATAATGACATATAATGTGTATAAAACATGTAGGTATCATCAATAAAGTAGCATGGAACATAAGAAATTATAGATACATTGGAGACGTATCAGCATCCCCAAGCTTAGTTCCTGCTCGTCCTCGAGTAGGTAAACGATAACAATGATAATTTCTTAAGTGACATGCCATCATAACCTTGATCATACTATTGTAAGCATATGAGATGAATGCAGCGATCCAAACAATGGTAATGACATGAGTAAACAAATGAATCATAAAGCAAAGACTTTTCATGAATAGTACTTCAAGACAAGCATCAATAAGACTTGCATAAGAGTTAACTCATAAAGCAATAATTTCATAGTATAGGTATCGACGCAACACAAAGGAAGATTAAGTTTCATCGGTTGCTTTCAACTTGTAACATGTATATCTCATGGATATTGTCAACATAGAGCAATATAACAAATGCAATATGCAAGTATGTAGGAATCAATGCACAGTTCACACAAGTGTTTGCTTCTTGAGGTGGAGAGAAATAGGTGAACTAACTCAACATAAAAAGTAAAAGAATGGCCCTTCGCAGAGGAAAGCATCGATTGCTATATTTGTGCTAGAGCTTTTATTTTGAAAACATGAAACAATTTTGTCAACGGTAGTAATAAAGCATATGTATTATGTAAATTATATCTTACAAGTTGCAAGCCTCATGCATAGTATACTAATAGTGCCCGCACCTTGTCCTAATTAGCTTGGACTACCGGATCATCGCAATACACATGTTTTAACCAAGTGTCACAAAGGGGTATCTCCATGCCGCCTGTACAAAGGTCTAAGGAGAAAGCTCGTATTTTGGATTTCTCGCTCTTGATTATTCTCAACTTAGACATCCATACCGGGACAACATGGACAACAGATAATGGACTCCTCTTTAATGCATAAGCATGTGGCAACAATTAGTGTTCTCATATGAGATTGAGGATATATGTCCAAAACTGAAACTTCCACCATGATTCATGGCTTTAGTTAGCGGCCCAATGTTCTTCTCTAACAATATGCATGCTCTAACCATTAAGGTGGTAGATCTCTCTTACTTCAGACAAGACGGACATGCATAGCAACTCACATGATATTCAACAAAGAGTTGATGGCATCCCCAGAAGCATGGTTATCGCACAACAAGCAACTTAATAAGAGATAAAGTGCATAAGTACATATTCAATACCACAATAGTTTTTAAGGCTATTTTGTCCCATGAGCTATATATTGCAAAGGCGAATGATGGAAATTTAAAGGTAGCACTCAAGCAATTTACTTTGGAATGGCGGAGAAATACCATGTAGTAGGTAGGTATGGTGGACACAAATGGCATAGTGGTTGGCTCAAGGATTTTGGATGCATGAGAAGTATTCCCTCTCGATACAAGGTTTAGGCTAGCAAGGTTATTTGAAACAAACACAAGGATGAACCGGTGCAGCAAAACTCACATAAAAGACATATTGTAAACATTATAAGACTTTACACCGTCTTCCTTGTTGTTCAAAACTCAATACTAGAAATTATCTAGACCTTAGAGAGACCAATTATGCAAACCAAATTTTAGCAAGCTCTATGTATTTCTTCATTAATAGGTGCAAAGTGTATGATGCAAGAGCTTAAACATGAGCACAACAATTGCCAAGTATCACATTATCCAAGACATTTTACCGATTACTACATGTAGCATTTTCTGTTTCCAACCATATAACAATTAACGAAGCAGTTTCAACCTTCGCCATGAACATTAAAAGCTAAGAACACATGTGTTCATATGAACCAGCGGAGCGTGTCTCTCTCCCACACAAGGATGAACTTATTCAAACAAAACAAAAATAAAAAAAAACAGACGCTCCAAGTAAAGTACATAAGGATGTGACGGAATAAAAATATAGTTTCACTAGAAGTGACTGATAATGTTGTCGATGAAGAAGGGGATGCCTTGGGAATCCCCAAGCTTAGATGCTTGAGTCTTCTTAAAATATGCAGGGATAAACCACCGGGGCATCCCCAAGCTTAGACCTTTCACTCTTCTTGATCATAGTATATCATCCTCTTCTCTTGACCCTTGAAAACTTCCTTCACACAAACTTCAAGCAAACTCATGAGAGGGTTAGTGCTTAACCACAAATTCATATATTCAGAGGTGACACAATCATTCTTAACACTTCTGGACATTGCACAAAGCTTCTGAAAGTTAATGGAACAAAGAAACTCATTCAACATAGCAAAAGCGGCAATGCGAAATAAAAGACAGAATCTGTCAAAACAGAACAGTCCGTAAAGATGCATCTGGACTGGGCACTTAACTTGCTCAAATGGAAAAACTCAAAACTAAGGAAAGTTGCGTACATATCTGAGGATCACGCTCGTAATTTTGCAGATTTTTCGATTTTTTACAGAGACTTATGGCAGAATTCGTGACAGACAGCAATGCTGTTTCTGCGCAGCGATCCCAAATATAACATCAACTTTAACATAGAAACTTTACTTGGCACAAAAACATGATAAGGAGAGGTTGCTACAGTAGTAAACAACTTCCAAGACACAAATATAAAACAAAAGTACTGTAGCAAAATAAACACATGGGTTATCTCCCAAGAAGTTCTTTCTTTATAGCCATTAAGATGGGCTCAGCAGTTTTTATGATGCACTCGCAAGAAATAGTATTTGAAGCAAAAAGAGAGCATCAAGAGGCAAATTCAAAATAAATTTAAGTCTAACATGCTTCCTATGCATAGGAGTCTTGTAAATAAACAAGTTCATGAAGAGCAAAGTAACAAGCATAGGAAGATAGAACAAGTGTAGCTTCAAAAATTTCAGCACATAGAGAGGTGTTTTAGTAACATGAAAATTTCTACAACCATATTTTCCTCTCTCATAATAACTTTCAGTAGCATCATGAGCAAACTCAACAATATAACTATCACATAAAGCATTCTTATCATGAGCCATATGCATAAAATTATTACTCTCCACATAAGCATAATCAATTTTATTAGTTGTAGTGGGAGCAAATTCAACAAAGTAGCTATCATTATTATTCTCATCAAGTGTAGGAGGCATAGTATAATCATAATAAAATTTACTCTCCATAGTAGGCGGCACCAAAAGACCACTATCATTATAATCATCATAAATAGGAGGCAAAGTATCATCAAAGAAAATTTTCTCCTCAATGCTTGGGGGACTAAAAATATCATGCTCATCAAAACCAGCTTCCCCAAGCTTAGAATTTTCCATATCATTAACAACAATGGTGTTCAAAGCGTTCATACTAATATCATTGCTACCAGCATGCAAATAAGATTCCATAGGTTTTTTAATTTTCGCAACAAACAATCCATGTCTTAACTCGGAAATAGAATAAGAAGCTCATTGTTGTCCATTATGCCTAACTAGTGTAAAACAAGAAACAAAAAGATGCAATTGCAGGATCTAAAGGAAATAGCTTAGTACTTACAATGGCGCCGGAAAATAGCTTAGTAGCCGAGATCCGGAGTGTGAGTACCTTTTACCTTTCCTCCCCGGCAACGGCGCCGAAAATAGCTTGATGTCTACTCACGCTTCTTTCCTGTAGACAGTGTTGAGCCTCCAAGAGCGAGGTTTGTAGAACAGCAAGTTTTCCCTTAAGTGGATCACCCAAGGTTTATCGAACTCGGGAGGAAGATGTCAAAGATATCCCTCTCAAGCAACCCTGCAATCACAAAGCAAGAAGTCTCTTGTGTCCCCAACACACCTAATACACTTGTCGATGTATAGGTGCACTAGTTCGGCGAAGAGATAGTAAAACACAGGTGGTATAGATGGTGGTAATATTGCAGAAAGTAAAGATGCAAAACAGAAACAAGCGGCGCCAGAAAATAGCTTGCTGGCGTGGGAAGCAATTCTTTGTGGTGGAAACAAGGCCTAGGGATCATACTTTCACTAGTGGACACTCTCAACATTGATCACATAATAAATAAGTTCTCTTTCCTTTGTGCTACATATACTCTTGTTTGATAATGAACACCACTAATTGTGTAGGATTACACGAACCCTCAATGCCGGAGTTAACAAGCGCCACAACATTCGATATTCATGTTTAAGTAACCTTAGAGCATAATAGATCTTTGCAAAATAAACCAAGTACTAACATAGCATGCACACTGTCACCATCACACTATGAAGGAGGCATAGATCACATCAATACTATCATAGCTATAATCAACTCCATAACCTACAAGAGATTATGATCATAACCTACGACAAGAACTACACGATGCACACACTGTCACCATTACACTATGCAGGAGGAATAGACTACTTTAATAACATCACATGAGTAGCACATAGCTAGTAGCGATACAAAGCTCATCATATGGATCTCAATCATGTAAAGCAGCTCATGAGATCATTGTATTGAAGTACATAGGAGAGAGATTAACCACATAGCTACCGGTACAGCCCCGAGCCTCGATGGAGAACTACTCCCTCCTCATGGGAGCAGCAGCGGTGATGAAGATGGCGGTGGAGATGGCAGCGGTGTCGATGGAGAAGCCTTCCGGGGCACTTCCCCGTCCGGCGGCGTGCCGAACAGACTCCTGTCCCCAGATCTTGGCTTCGCGATGGCGGCGGCTCTGGAAGGTTTCGCGTACCGTGGCTTATTCCTCTCGTGTTTTAGGTCAGGGACCTTTATATAGGCGAAGAGGCGGAGTCGGAGGGCCGACGAGGCGGCGACACACTAGGGGCCCCGGGCCGCGTCGGGGTGTGGGGCCCGGCCCCTCTGGTCCTTCTCTGCTGGAAGCTTCGTGGAAAAATAGGGTGGGCGTTGATTTCGTCCGATTCCGAGAATATTTCCTTACTAGGATTTCTGAAACCAAAAACAGCGAAAACAGAACTGGCACTTCGGCATCTCGTCAATAGGTTAGTTCCGGAAAACGCATAATAATGACATATAATGTGTATAAAACATGTAGGTATCATCAATAAAGTAGCATGGAACATAAGAAATTATAGATACGTGGGAGACGTATCAGGTATAAATTTCTTTAACCATAATGCCTGCCCCGTGGCTTCATAACATGCTATAAATTCTGCATACATCGTGGATGATGCAACTATGGTCTGTTTGGAGCTTCTCCACGAAATAGCTCCCCATGCGAGGGTGAATACATATCCAGATGTGGATTTTCTATCATCTTTATCCCCGCAAAATCTGCATCTGAATACCCTCTTATTTCTAGGGAATCAGATCTTCTGTATGTTAGCATGTAACTCTTTATGCCTTTCACATAACGCAATGCCTTCTTTACCATTTTCCAGTGTTCAAAACCTGGATTTTCTTGATATCTACCGAGTACTCCGGTGATAAATGCTAAGTCAGGGCGAGTGCACACTTGTGCATACTGTAGGCTTCCAATAGCCGAAGCATATGGAACCGCTTTCATTTGATCGAGCTCGTATTGATTTTGGGGACTTTGATGTTTCCCAAAACTGTCGCCCTTGACTATAGGGGCAGGTGTGGCACTGCACTTATGCATATTATACTTACTTAGAATCTTTTCTAAATAAGCCTTTTGCGATAGTCCTAATACTCCATTGTTTCTATCTCGGTGAATTTCTATGCCCAAAACATATGACGCTTCACCAAGATATTTCATATCAAAATTTGAGGACAAGAACTTCTTTGTCTCTTGCAGTAGACTAACATCACTGCTGGCAAGCAGAATATCATCCACATACAAGATTAGGAAAATATATTTCCCACTTTTAAACTTTACATAAACGCAATTGTCCTCAATATTTTCTTTAAATCCAAATCTCTTGATTGTTTCATTAAACTTTAGATACCACTGTCTGGAGGCTTGCTTTAATCCATAAATGGATTTCTTTAGGCGGCATCCCATTTCTTCCTTGCCTTCCATGATAAAACCCTTGGGTTGTTTCATGTAGACATTTTCTTCTAAATCCCCGTTTAGAAATGCCGTCTTTACATCCATTTGATGCAACTCTAAATCAAAATGTGCAACTAGTGCCATGATGATTCTGAAGGAATCCTTACATGAGACCGGAGAAAATGTCTCATTGTAATCTATCCCTTCTCTTTGTGTAAATCCTTTTGCCACAAGTCGTGCTTTGTACTTTTCAGGAGGTGGCTGTTGTTGCTCCCTTTCATGCTCAACAAATGGTTCATTCGGCTCCTGACGGACAGGTTCCGAATTTTCACTCATCGTTGTCATGAGTGGAGTCACAACAAGCGCTTGCACCACAATCGCAGGGATCGTTGGTACATGTGCACATGGTAGCGCAAAAAATGGCTCCTGAGTCATTGGATTAGGTGCCTGCACCCTCTTCTCCTCAAGATCAATTTTCCAAGCTACCATGCTCCCCCTCATCATTCCGTCCTCTAAGAAGACAACATGTCTCGTTTCCACAAACTTTGTGTATTTCTCTGGACAGTAGAAACGATAACCTTTTGACTTTTCAGGATAGCCAATAATATGACAGCTGACTGTTTTGGTATCTAACTTTGCGATATTTGGATTGAAAAATTTGGCCTCAGCAGGGCTCCCCCAAACTTTCAGGTGGTTTAGAGAAGGCACTCTCCCTGTCCATAGCTCATACGGCGTTTTGGGCACCGATTTGCTTGGTACTCTGTTTAGAATGTGAATAGCGGGTTTTAACGCCTCAATCCACAATCCCAATGGTAGGGTGGAATAGCTCATCATACTGCGCACCATATCCATAAGGGTACGGTTGCGCCTTTCAGCTACCCCATTCTGCTGAGGTTCGCCCGGCATCGAGTACTGGGCGACTATTCCAGTCTCCTGTAGAAACCTTGCAAAAGGTCCAGGGACTTGGCGATATGGAGTATGTCGACCGTAGTACTCCCCTCCACGATCAGACATGACTATCTTTATTCTTTTATCATGCTGATTTTCAACTTCAGCTTTGAATATTTTGAATTTATCCAACGCTTCTGTTCTTTCTTTTATTGGATAAATATAACCATATCGGGAGTAATCATTCGTGAATGTTATGAACGAATCATAGCCATCCACACTTTTCACAGGAAATGATCCACATATCTCGGTGTGAATTATTTCTAGTGTTGTTGTGCATCGATTTGCACCCTTTTTTAATTTGCTTTACAATTTTTTTTAATGCAATCGATGTGCTGTTCTATGGCTGAGAATTCTAATGGAGGAAGAATACCATTTTTAACCAGCCTTTCTATTCTCCCCCTCGAAATATGGTCTAGGCGACAATGCCATATTTCGACGATTCATCAGTTCTTTTTTTTTCTTTTGTTCTTTGTCCAACGCGGACAACACTTTTTCACTCACATTACACACAGACAACACCCACATAAGCATTTTTACACCATATGGCACACTTACCATGTCCTTCATGTCCATGTGTACTTTTCTATCACCAGTTGCTTCAGCAGCTGGGTCGCACATATCTTTGAAGAACCAGTGAACTGGCTCTTTATTCTTTCAAGATACTCCCCTACGGAAGCACACTCTGCAATTGAGCCCACAACAACGCTCTCAATTGTATTCTTTATAAATGGCACTTAGCCACCTTTTATTCTGTCATGCAACATCATCATCCTTGTCATTTCTGACTGGATCTTTTGGTCTGACCGGCTGTGGGAACCCAGTCCACCTCAGCACAAATCGACCTTCTTTCTACATTCAGTGTAGTTGTCACCTCTGAGGGTTGGAACATCCTTGATGCAACTCATCAAGTAGTACCCTCCTTTAAACCACAATGAAATAAGATCATAACAACAATTGCATGCAATAATCCAACGTTGGTCAAAATTAGAACATACAACTGTTTGTGCAATTATATCTATATCACCGTTGGGCAGAAAATAGAGATAAATGCACTTCTTATTGCAAAATCACAATCATGTCATTAATAACGTTGGTCAAAAAATAACACAACCATAATTGTCACAATAATCACTTTGATTATCACTTTTGCACATGTTGTTACAACAAAACATGATCATGCCATCAATAACGTTGGTCATAATATGACATATCATAATTGTTTCAACAATCATTTTTAAGCAACTTTTTAAATTTTAATCATCACTTTTTGCATTTTTCCAAATTGAAAATGCATCTTTAACTATTTGCAGCGGAAACTTTGACTTTAAACTATTAACTTTTAAACTTTTCAGAGGCATTACTGTTACTTTATTTCCTAAAGCAAATATCTTGTTGGTTCAATTTGCTTAGGAAAATCTAGACAAAATTTGACCCAAAAAAACAGTCCAAAAATGCCTAAAATAGCCTCTGTTAAAACAAAAAAACAGACAAACTGTAAAACTGTGCAGCCAGACTTTTGGCCCACGGTCTGTGGCCTGCTCGGCCAGGGCTGCGCCCACGCGCGGCGCGCAGCAGCGCGGCGCACATGCTGCGGCCTAGCACGCGTCGCCCACGCAGCCGAGCCAGAGGCCCATCCAACGAATTCGACGCGGCCTGCCGCCGCGGCCCACACGCGGCCTCTACGCTGCCAAGCCCACGTCGGCGACGCGGCTAGGTTTTCAATCCTGGCCGTCGGATCCATCCAACGGTCAGCCATTCTTTTCGCGCTGGTATAAAACGGGCCGAAAACGGCAGACCCCAAACCCTAGCTCACTTTTTCCCCAACCCCTCTCTGTAACTCTCTGTTGCCGGCGGCGGCGGAGAGACATCTCCTCACGCGCGCTCACGCCGCCCGGCGGCTCGCTGGCGACGGCAGGGCTGTCCCCTCCAGTTTCCTTTCTTTTCATTCATTTCTCTTTTCTTTTTCACCACCCGGACCCGATGGCCACCGTGGAGAGAAGATCAGGGCGGAGACGCGCGTCGGTGCCCCCTGCTCCTCTTGCCGGTGTGTGCTTCCACCCGAGCAGTGGGCGCACCGCCATCAAGCGGTGCAGAGGCGGTACCTTTCTTTGCCGGCGGCCGCACACTTACAGCAGCAGCAGCCGGTGGGTTGTTCTTTGCCCCCGGGAGGGGTACTCTCATTCGGCTCTTGCCGTTCATCCGAGGTAGGGAGGTGAGAAACTTTCCCCTTTCCCCTTTGCCGGCCAGCCCGAGGGCCCTGCTCGGTGAGAAAATTCTTTTCCCCTTTCATATTAGGGTTTCTGGGCGGTGGGGATGAACTAGGATTTCGATTTTCTTTCTTTTCTACCGTAACAATCTAGAACTAGCAAGGCTCTGATACCAATGTTATTTTGCTAGGATCTCTAGGCTAGATCTTAATCGGTAGAAACCATATCTGTGAACAAAACATGTGTGCTGTGAGATGTACCTTCTCCCTGGAGGACGATGAACCCTTCGACATCGAATGGAGATGGTGGCGACGGCGGTGTGAGGTCGGGAGAGGGGTGGCGGCGGATCTTCCCGTCGGCACTGCACTAACCCTAATCGGTGGGTCGTCTGGTAGGGCGAGTGGCAGCTCAGGGTAACCTCGAACCGTGTGCTACTGGCCCCCACCACTCTATATAGTGCATGCGACAGGGGCCCACCAACCAGCGAACGGTTGGGCGCCCCCGATCAGGGCGCGGACGAGGTCAAGGGGTCATGCCAGAGCCGTTGGGCTCTGGTGCGGTGGAGATCAATCCTAACAGTTCCCTGTCCTCACGACACGGAGGGCACTCGGACTTCCATTGAACCAACACCACACGGTCAACAGAGCGTGGATCACAAGCCACGATCTCCATCTCCGTGTCTTTCTCCAAGACGATTCCACCAAACTTGGATTCCTCTCCGCACTCGACGTCAATAGATTCCACACCTCCAATGTGCTTCTGCTCATCTATGTCCGCCTCTAATGAACACGGGCAGAACCCCACCGTGGATTCAGATGCGCACTCCCTCATCAAGGAAAACCCCTTGCAGCCAGCCCTTAGGTCACCGGAGTCGAGGAAAGCCGCGACCTTGGCCCTCAACACCTGCATGCTTCGCGACGGATCCCGTGACTTGCCGACAATTTGCAGCGCCCGCTCCTTGAATCCCTCCAGCTCATCAGAAAACGCTCCGAGACGCCCGATCTCCATGCCGGGGTGCCCAGATCACAGCTCCATCACCGGTACTAACTCTGGCCTACGCCGCCGCCACCAGGTCGCCCTGGAACGGAACCGTCACTTGCCTTCCGGGGTCTTCATGGCAGGTGAGCAAGAAACTTACTTGTGTGTGTGTGTGTGTTTGGTCCGAGGCTGTTGAACATCATACCAGTCAGCTCTAGCCATGCACGTGCACCTGCATGCATGCTTGGGCCGGCTGTGGGCGTTGCCACTACTACACGCATCGGCGGCGCTAGTAGTGGGGCAACGTGGGGCGGTTGCCCCCCCTCACGGGCCGATTGTATTTGAGTATGGGCCAGAAGATGGGCCAAAAAATCTGGGCAGTGGCAGCCATCGACCATCAGCAGCACGGGGGAACGAGGACGGGGTCGGGACGGACGAGCGCAGCAGCCAACAGAGTCCAGACTCCAGACCTAACCGCCCGCAGCCCCGCACCGCACCAGACCTCCTCCTGCCGCCGCTCTTGCCGCCGGCGAGCCGCCGCTCTTGCCGCCGGCGAGCTGCCGCTCCTGCTGCCGGCGAGCCGCCACTTGGTGATGGATTTGGACAGTGAAGAGGAGGAAATCGATTGGGAATCGATAGCTCTTCAGCTGGATGAAGATTCAGAGGCAGAGAAGGAGAGGAATTTAGAGGAAGAATCAGAGGAGGAGGCGACGGCCACGGCGACGGTGACGCAGCAGCAGGTTATTTCTCCCATTCCTCCATGCCTTTCTCCACTTCTACTTGTCTCAGATCTCCAGAATCTAGTGTAGAATTGTAGCACTTAATTTAGATTTCGTTTTTGATATTGTAGGCACAATCAAATGTTAATGAAGAATTCGATCTAGCAAATGTTGTTTCTGATCCTGGAATGCGGAGACCAATTAATGATTATCCAACCCCAGAATTAAGAGATAAGATGAGATGGGCATATTTATGTAGAGGACGAAATCGTTTGGATGGTCACAAATTCCACAAAACAAAATTTGGTCCACATTACAGGTCATTTATAGCTAAATGGTATGACCAATATGACTGGTTAGAGTACAGTGTGGAGAAGGATGCTGCATATTGTTTTCACTGTTTTCTTTTCAAGTCTTCAAGCATTTCTTCACATTATGGGCATGATGCTTTCACAAAGAATGGATTTAAATGTTGGAAAAAGGGACCAGAACAATTCAAGAAACATGTAGGTAATGCAAGCAGCATTCACAACAATGCAAGAAATAGCTGTGAAGATTTCAGAAACAAGAAGCAAAGTGTGGCATATGCTCTGGCTTGTTATGAGGAGAAATCTCATATTGACTATGAAACTCGTTTGAGGGCTGTTGTAGGCATTGTCAGGTTTCTTATGGATCAAGGTCTGGCTTTTCGTGGGCACGATGAGTCTAGCACTTCCCGGAACAAGGGTAATTTTCTTGAGTTGCTAGAGTGGTATGGCGCAAGATGCAAGGAAGTGGCGGATGTCATAAATGAAAATGCTCCTGGAAATTGTCAATTGACATCTCATGAAATCCAACAAGATATATCACAGGCATGCGCAGAAGAAACTACAAAAATCATAATGAGTGAGCTTGGGAATTCTGGTTTCTCTCTACTTGTTGATGAGTCTCGTGATGCATCGGTCAAGGAGCAAATGGCTGTGATGATCAGGTTAGTTGTTTGCTATTACAAATTCATAATTCAGTTATTATGCCATCACAACTCACATAACTATTCTAATGTTGCAACATATTGTTTTGCCTGTAGGTTTGTGAACAAAAAAGGAGCGGTTTTGGAAAGATTGCTTGGTGTTAAGCATGTACATGACACTAGATCAGCTTCTTTGAAAAGTTCTTTGGATGCAATGTTTGAAAAACATAATTTGACAATGTCTAGATTAAGAGGACAAGGATATGATGGTGCATCTAATATGCGTGGGCAGCTGCATGGTTTAAAAACTTTGGTGTTGGCTGACAACCCTCATGCTTTTTATGTGCATTGTTTTGCCCACCAACTTCAGTTGGTGGTTGTGGCTGTTGTGAAAGGAGTTCTAGCTGTTGGTGATTTTTTTGGTCACTTAAATAAGATTGTCAACATGGTTAGTCCTTTCAGATTGTTGCAAATCGATCCATTTAACTCTCTGTCTCTATATATATGCATTCTAATCTTGTAACATATGGTTTTGCTTGTAGGTGAGTGCCTCTTGTAAGAAGAAAGATGCATTGTTGCAAAAGCATCATGACCATATGGTATCACTGCTAGAGAATGGAGAGATAACAGCAGGAAGAGGCCAGCATCAGGAGACAAGTTTAGCAAGACCAGGTGATACACGTTGGGGCTCACACCATAGAACTCTTGTCCGGATTCTTCAAATGTGGGATTCAGTGATTTCAGTGATGGATAGTATTTCTCATGATGGGACAGATGCCGAGGAGAGAGGTTTGGCTTCAGGTTATATGATAAACATGGAAACCTTTGAGTTTGTTATTATCTTGCATTTGATGCTTCGAGTGCTTGGTATAACAAATGATCTGTCACATGCTTTGCAACAAAAGGATCAGAACATTGTGTGCGCCATGAATATGATTGTCTCGGTCAAGTGTCTATTGCAGAAAATGAGAGATGATGGATGGGAGCCTCTATTGCTTGCTGCTACTAATTTCTGTAGGGGAAGAAATATTGCAGTGCCGAATATGGATGACAATGTGTATGCTAGAGGTTATCCAAGAAGCTCACGCAAGATGGTTACTTGCTTACATCATTACAAGGTACAAATATTCAATGAGGTGCTTGATAGAAACATAGTTGAGATGAACAACAGGTTTGGTGAAACTTCTACACGCCTATTAAGGTGCATTGCATGCCTTGATCCTAGAGACTCATTTAGCAGATTTGATAATGAAAAGCTAGTTGAGCTTGCAACTATGTATTCGGTTGATTTCTCTTCTCATGATTGCTATGTCTTAAGTGACCAACTCAACATATACATTGATGTCATGAAGAGAAGTTCTGAGTTTCTAGCTTGTGATACTCTAAGTGGTCTTGCTATCAAGTTGGTTCAAACTGGACATCATTTGACCTTTCCATTGGTATATCATCTGATTACTCTTGCATTGACATTGCCTGTGGCAACAGCATCAGTTGAGAGAGTTTTTTCAGCCATGAATATTATAAAGACAGATCGCAGAAACAAGATTGGTGATGACTGGCTCAATGATTTGATGATTTGTTATGTTGAGAAAGAGATATTTGCAAAAGTTCATGACAATCAGATTATGCTTCGCTTCCATTCATACAAGGACCGTCGAGGTCATCTACCTCAACGTTTTAGCCTTCCTAGCTTCAACATAACTTAGTGGTATGCTACATTTCCTTCATTTCTACGTATTTTCGAGTTTTTAGTGATTGTACTTCATGAATCATAAATATTGAAGCTTGTGGAGTATTTGTTTTGCTATATAGACTCCCTTTTGTGCAACAAAAAATTAGTCCATTTTTGTTCGCCCCCCCTCGGCTCAATTCCTGGCTCCGCCACTGACTACACGGTAGGGATTTAGGGGCACTTTGCCCTGGGGCACTTTTCAAAGTGCCCCTAAATACCCCCATTTAGAGGCACTTTGGCCAAAATGCCTCTAATATCCTACCTATTGGGGCAGTTTGGAGAAGTGCCCCAATTGGTATATACCTATTGGGGCAGTTTGAAGAAGTGCCCCAATTGGTATACACCTACTGGGGCAGTTTGAAAAAATGCCCCTGTAGGTATACACCTACAGAGGCATTTTGGAGAAGTGCCCCAATAGATATACACCTACAGGGGCAGTTTAGAGAAGTGCCCCAATAGATATACATCTATAGAGGCAGTTCGGAGAAGTGTCTCAATAGATAGCAACCTGCTGAGGCACTTTGACAAGGGTCCCAATTGGTGCCTCCGTAAGGTTCAAGTGAAATTGAAGTTCACCTCAAATTATGTCTACAGACTAAACAACAACAATAATATGATTGCCTACTAAACAACATGGCACAAGTAACAAAATTCTCAAAAATTGGAAGACTTGTATTTTTAAAATTTACCATTCTGCATAAAAAGAAGTTCACCTTCCTAAGAAGCTCCAAAATATCAGGGAAAGCACAGCCAAAAAAAAACACCAGGGAATGCACATAGAATGTTGTCTACTAGGTCGGAAGGCAGCCCGCTTCGCGGTATGATCCCAATCACTTTGAAAGACAACGATGCCAAGATATTATGTATAAGCAAGCAAACAATTAATCTAATGATTCCCGAGGGAGCAGCCTAATTTTGATTTTCATACAAACATTGTTTACATAAGCCAGATGAGGCTGGTGCATTGTTCTACTGGACTATTTCACACAACACCGACCCTTATTTCCACAGGCTTCAGCCAGAGATGGTGACTGTTCATATATTACCCTAATTAGCAGTAGAGGAGCGATCTGCATTAAGGATTCTTAGCCATAATGTTGTTACACAGCATCAGTGGTACGCTGTTGTAGTTGCTCTGACTTTTCGTTCACCTTGAGCTCCTCAGTACCTGCTGTCATTGTCCTCCTTGTCAGATGAGAGGATGATGACGATTTCCTTCCTTGGTAGTTGGTACTGGAAGGGCGAGGAGGGTCTGACAATGGTACTGTTGTTGCCGTCTCTCGAGGGATGTGGCATCAGAACGGTGAGGGCAGAGGCGCAGAGCCAGGTCTGACCTTGCTTTTGGCATGTACAGATGGCGGTGCAGGAAATCCGAGAGCCAGAGCGAGGGTTTGCAACTCGAAGCCCTTGTCGAGTTCGCACAACAGTTATTTTTATGTAAACTCTTCGTTTCAACAATATAAGTACTCTATTTCTTGTGGTTGGGCTAGCCTGACCTGTTGATGGAGATAAAGTTCAGATGGTTGCTGCAAGAAAAAAAGAAATTGGAATCAATGTCTTGTTATAGCGATATATGGCTTATTCAAGTGGCACTTGTTACATCTACCACATTGCCCAAAAGAAGGAAGCTTCTATATATTTTTCAATAAAACATAATGAAAAATATGGATGTCCATTCCCACAATGGCAATAATTGGTGCTCGATTAGTTACTCCATAGAAAGAATAAGCAAAATTTAACTGTTATTTGGGTAATTATGACAGAGAACTGAAAAGTACTATCGGTTCCCTACAACTTAGAATATAAATGCGATAACAAGAATGTAGCATATATAGATTTAAATATTTCTCAAACTAATAGATGGCAGGCTTGCAATAATGTTGGCTTTTGGTTTATACAGCGACTGTGAAGGAGCAAATACCTACATGATAGGTAAAACTGCATTTATTTTGGAAGGTGCGATTGTGCTCTTATCCAAGTTTCTTCAATGAAATGTAATCAGTTATTAGTGGCCAATTTTTTAAGTAAGCGAGACTACAAACCGAAAATTGCGCAAGTTGATGGAAGCTAGTTCCCCTGGGGATAAAATGTTGAAATGTAATATAACATCTATCAGTAATTTGGCTGACCATGAGGTTTTCTGACCTAGGTAAGAATAACATGCCAGTCATAGTTCAAGAAACCATGAAACTATTACGGAAAAAGAGCATGCACTGAATTTGAATATAAGTTTATAACTGCATCGCAATAGAGAATTTCCTTTTCTTTTGGAAACTGAGAACAATCAAATAATTTTTTAAAAAAGAAGGTAGCATAAGAAACTAAAATGTACACTGACAGTTGACACAGTAGCAACGATGCCACTACTTTGTGTGACAAATAGAATTAATTTTAGTTAAGAACAGTCTCTGAGCTATATACCTCAAAGCACACATATTGAATACCCTAGTTCTTGCTATTCGCGGTAACTCATTTGTCATTTCACGTCTAATGAATATTCAGATGTGTTCTTCACATAAAGAAAAAGAAACAGATGTTCTCCAAAAAATAAATACAAATGAAAATACCCTACGAATACATGAGCTGCATCTATTCTGGCAAGACACGGATCCTAACCCTCAAAGGCCAAACAAAATACACGCTGATCTTACTAGTAAGTCCCCTCATAGCCTGTACATAATTCAAAGTGATAGGCACATCATAAACCTGACCTGAGACAAACATCCATGGTGCATTGCACACTGAGGGAGACAAATCAAATCGCTTGAGTAGAGGGCATGAAGAGGCAAGCACCCCTGACAGCGCCCGCTTCTCCAACTCTTCGGGCAGTCCACCGCCACTACCGTGTTGCATGACATTACTTATATGAACTCGTTTTTTTCTTTTCTAGACCAGGATTCATATTAACATGAGGATAAGCAAAATAGCAAGTTCTAAACCTTAATTGTAATAAAGAGATAATATTCATCACCCAAAACTAATTCGGAACTTGATAAAGCATTTTATCATGCCTGCCAACTGAACAACATAAATTTTCTAGCATAGAGACCCAATCAAAGATATTTATTAGTTTTGAGAGCAAAATACTCACCTGTTATGACAAGTGAAAACTCCAGGGACCAATATTTAGTAATTTGGCTTATATTTTAAAAATAATCAGACTGTGAGACAGGTATAACGAACCTGAAGATGAGATTTAACATAGAATAAATATATGTTTCAACACATACACCTTTCAAGATATACATGTCATTTGGAAAACCAAAGGAATAAGAAAAATAAAAGATTCAGAAACTATAAAGCTATACATAAATTATAGTCAGATGAACAAATCACATGTATATCTCAAAAGTTGCATGTGTTGGAAGATATTTTTCATCTATGTTAAAGCTCATCTTAAGGTTCAAATGACATGTATAGCTCAAAAGTTGTATGCGTTGGAAGATATTTTTACATAAAAGGATGTCCAACAAATCCAGTGCTAGCAATATATGCCAAAGCAACCCTTAGTTTGATGAATGTGTACAGCTGATTGTCTTAATTTAAACACGACTGTGATATCATACCACCATTGGTGCAATGGAACTGCAGTAAACCAGATTCTTTTGGTCAGAAAAAAATAAGGAGAATTTTAACCAAGTCCTATGGGTGGGTGGGTTGGCTTGGAAAGCAATTTTACATATATGTGATAATAAATTGCCAAACCACACCGAAAACTATCTTAGCACATTGCAACAACGCCTGGCATATTTGCATAGATGCATAGTTGAGAACAATTTCTTGCTGAGATATAACATCACTATAATCAAAATATGCAGAGAAAATGCATGAACACGAAGCTCCTGGCAATAGGAAAGAAAGCTAGCAGTGAAGCAGCTCGAGAAATCATAATGTTAGAGTCTTGCCTTTTGAAAGCTCATCCCATAGCCAGAGTAATTCATTTGAGGCTTTGGCATTCTCACTCCAAAGAGCTAACATAGTTGTGTCCCTAAGGCACCACAAAAAGATAGTTAAAAGAACCTTAACCAGTGCTCGGGAATAAGAAATAATGACAGTACCACTGAATTATGGAGGCCATGTTCACTACAAAAGATATACATGTCACTCCCGATAATGAGTTAGTGTCTGTTACTTACTCTCCATTTCATGGAATGATAAATAGATGCGCTCTTATATATGGCGGTGTGCTCTCCATTTCTGAATTTGCAAGATGAAGTGAGCTAACATGCAGGTGGAGATCATAGCCGTTGTTGATGCCATCACGAAGGGCCAATTCGTACGAACGATGTGGTTTGGGCATTTAGTCGAACATGTGGAAGGTGTATACACCAGTTCAGTTGTTAGGCCACCTCTGCATCGGCCATGTCATCTCCCATGGACATGGGGCTCAAGCTCTTCCCAGCCAGCGTCTGCCTCCCTCCCCATCCCTGCAACCCACCGGCTACTCCTCACTTCCTCACATCCCCTCCCTCTGCCCGGCGCAGACGTGGACCTGCTGGATTGAGGGGAGAATCCGGGAGTAATGGCACCCCCATTGCCTCGTCTCCTCGGTGGCAGCGCCGGATGCATTGGAGGGAACGGAAAGCCGGCAGGATCAGCCTCCTCGTCGGTGAGGCGGAGCGGCGGTGGACGTGGGGGACGGAGCGGGCGGCGTTGGAACAGGGGCGAAGGCGATGCGGTAGTTCACGTCAATTGGGCATACGGAGTGCGGGTTAATTTCTCAGAATCTAAGGGGCCAAATGAAAACTGTATACTGCGACGTACGACCCAATTGAAGGGGCCAAATGAAAACTGTATACCTACCGAACTCAACTCTCTCTCATCTCCTCTCTCTCCTCCCCCGCACGACCGCGCCTACCTCCCTCTCTCGCGCCTCCCTCGGTTCCCCGATGCGCCACCGCCGCCGCTCGCCCCCGTGCCGGCCACATCCTCCGCAGCCACGCCCTAAGCAAGCTGCGCCTTGCCCCATACACCCGGGGATCCCCACCCGCGCCCCGCCGTTCCGCCCCTGGGCACGCCGCTGCGGCTAACCCTAGCTGTGGGCTCGGTCGCCGCCGGGGTTCCCGCGCCGCCGCGCCTCCTGGTGGTCCCCTTTGTCGCCCCGAAGCCACGCCGTCCCCGCGGACCGGGCGGAAGCCTCTTCCAAAGGTATGAATCATTGTTCCCATCCTCTTTCGTGGTTGAATTAGAGTAGGCCCTCTATGGCGGTTGCTCGATTGGAGCGGGCGATCGAATTTTGGGGACTGATTGAGGGGAATTGGGGGGTCCCGTTGTGGTGGTTGCTCGATTGGAGCGGGAAGCATCGATTTTGGCCTACATGAGGGGAAGATAGAATCTGTCGTTCTCTGAATGCAAATACACCATGTTGGCTAATTTATTCACCCACAATCGAAGCTAGGAGCGTAGCAGTAGGTGTATACAGTATTGATTACAGGGATCAACGCCAGCTGAAATTTGTAGCGAACTTTGAATCGAATATACCCTTGGAAGGACAATTCCTTCAAGAAGTCTGAAGTCTGAATGCAGAAACATTGAACTGAAGAATTTCCTAATCTCCTGAAGTTCGTATGCCAGCATACTAAAAATTGGACAATACATTTCTGTTCACAGCTTTTGAGATTGGTTCCTGCATGTTCCACGGCATTTACAATCTATGCAAAATAAACTATTACTAGTGCATTCACTCCTGGATGTTGTACGGACAGTTACATTCCGTGAAACATATAAACTAGTACATTCATTCAGACAGGCTTGCAAGCCGGCCAATCTCTCAACATTGACGGGATTACATCAAAATATTTTATAAATAATCTAAGTGGCATTGAACTGGCAGTTGAAACATTTCTCCCAGTTTATGTAGGGTGAGCAACTATTCTTGTCCTGGCAACGTGTATCGGAAAACATTGTTGATGTCTTATTCCACATAGTTATAAGTAATACTAGGAGGCCGCCTGTTAGGATGTATCTATGGGCATGGCTGGTAAAGGATTTCTAACAGTATTGCTAAGTGATAACCCCTAAAAGATGCATTTTAATTAAGCGGGCTTCTTTGGTATGCACGAAAGAGTGCTACAGAAGCGAATATTAGAAAGGTGTGATACAGTGCAGGACTATACTCATAGGTGATCACTTGTTGATGCATTTTGATATATCTATAACTTTCTGGGGATTATAAGATTTTTCTTTGATCTTGTAGTTATTTATTTTAAGACAGAACACATTAGTCGTGATAGAAAAATACAACATAACCATTTATATAGTTTTGATGACGAATATCATGTTTTCGAGTTAAATTCCTTGCAAGGAAGCACACCCATTTCTTTCTTTCTTTTTTTAGAAGCACACCCATTTCTAATGGTGCGCTCTTATATATGGTTAGGTCTAGTTGATATTGTATAGTACGAGTAGATAAGATGCTCTAATGATTTTGTGGATCGAGTCAGGTTGTACTTCTGTACCTTCCAGATGCTTCTTGAGCATTGATTTTTTTTTTTTGTATTCAATTCAGTCTAGCTGTACCTCTAGAGATTTTGACATATTTAGTTATTCACTGGTAAAAACTAGAATGGCATCTCCACCGGATTCTGTAAGAAAATGATCACTGGAGAAGAACTCCATAAGCGTAACAACATCGACAATTTGGGATGTAACAATAATGCTTAACCTGCTATTCCTGTTTTTTTCTTAACTGCTCTGGTCACGCTTCTTGAAAACCCAGGTGGTCATTTCTCTTATAGCCTACAAAATATTCAAAAAAATTGTGAAGAAAATAAAATGCATCTCTGTGTGTGTTCTATTTTTCTCTGCGGTGATGGCTCCAACCAATATTGTAGATTTATTCTAGAAAGGAATTTTGTAAGTACATGGTTAATATTATCTAGAATTTCGTTTATTTATATCATTTATGATGAATTAGTCTGCTCCCTCGGCCAATCCTCTTCAGTCTTGGCTTTGTGTTTGACTGTATGTGTTGTTTGTTTGCAGGTTGTCGCACAACTAGGCTACTACTTTTGCTATCGCTTCGGCGTTCGGGATTTTATCTTTTCTGGTTGTAAGGGCGTTTTTTTTCAGGTTCGATTGCTGGTATTTGTACTGTTTTGTTACTTTTCGTAGAGCATTGATGCCTCGAAACAGTAGTATATTGAGCACCATGAGGCACTCATCCAGTGTTTGGTCGAATTTTAAATGCCACAGCTTTACCATAGTACTCATATTATTTAGCAGCTATATTTTGTATGTCAGGATAATTATCTATTATAAGGATTGGGTCTGCCTTCAAAATTAGCCTGTTGAAGTTTTTCCATAATATATAATCTTTGTTTCAATTGTTCAGTAAGCATGAACAAGATTACCATATAGATAAAGGTTCAATATTGCAGTTCCATATTATATAATGTTCTCCAATTGCCAGGGCCCTCCTCCAGCAACCAGTAATATCTCTGAGGTATCATCTCGGAGAAAAGGACATCAAGGACCTGGGTCTGTTTTCACGATGGAGCAGATCTCGAGTATCCCAACAGTCTGTCTCCTTCGTCAAGACAATGAATTTAAAGTTCTTAAGATTTGGCTAAAAGGTTTTTAGAGGGTAAACTGTAGTGTTTTATACCTTCATCATCATTTTCACCCTCTCTGATTAGTTATGCAAAACCTGACAGTCTGTTATGTTGATAGTGTGCTTTTCGGCTCGCAGTTGCATAGTAAAAAGGAATGTCTGTGTACCATTCTCTATTAGTGCTTACTTCCTTAGCTTAGATAGTGGTGAACAACACAAACAAGTAAAAGGGCTTAAGCAATATTTTTTCCTAGGCCTTTTCATTCACGCAACAAACATGTACCATGCACTGACAAAATGACAAGTATAATTCGAATTTTGTAAACTAGAATGTATAGATAAATGCTTAATTTATTTAGGAGGTCCTCAATACACATCTGAACATGACCAGACTATTCTGCCTTTTACAAGTCACAATGCAACTCACGAAACCAAGAAAATTAAGTATAGACTGCTATCGATAGGCATCCTCACAGGAAATTCTATTACCCTGCATATATCTAAACATATTTACCATGATTGATGTCCATCAAGTACTGAATATTCCTCAGAAATTCTCACGATTCCAATTCTTTTAGAATCTTTGCTCTCTGCATGCTTCAGAACCTCTCATTAGTAGGACACATCAGAATATAATAGAGCTGCTGATTCTTTAGAAAATAGCTTTAGGCTTGGAGAACTAATATGATACTTTAGTTTTTTCCCTCAAAAAAATATATTATACTTTAGTTTTAGCTACTTTCCTTAATTTTTTTCGGAATTCTTTTGGTAAATATCATATTGTTATTTGTAGGCATTAGTGGTCAGTATTTCTGGTGTATAATGTCTCACCCTTCTACGGGACAAGAGTGAAGCATTGTCGGTTTTTTCTTATTCTACAACCATGTCATAGGAAGAGCACACTTGCTCCATTAGTTACTTAGTGCAGTAGGTTATGAAATAAATTCATTAAGTAGATACCAAGGTGATGCTCAGCTACTCATTCTTCCCCGATAATCTGCATAGATTGTAAAATTATTGAGATACACATTACCCTTATTAGTTTGTCGATTCATGCTTCTGTATTTATGAAAGATGCTTCGAGCCAAGCTGACTTAATTGGTAAAATGATGCATTGTTGAAATAAAGCTAGGTAATAAAATAGATAACAAGGGCGTTCTCTGATATTCATACATGGACATTTACTTCTGGACCACGTCTGTGGAAACCTCTCATTTTCCTAAAATTCTCTGATATTCATACAAAAGTATTTCATCAGCACGTGTTGCTGCATTTGGAAAACTAAACTTTTCTGTAATATGAATTGTGTATAAAGTGTGCAATAATGGTGTTTTTGTTTTATTCTGCAGATAGCACTGTTTGTTTCATCAAGTGATGTTGTGCAACCTGGCTGGCTGGTGAAGTACCTAAGAGGTATCAATGCCAAAATAGTTAGGGAAATGCAATGTAATCTTATTAAGGTTTTTTGTTTACTTGAAACTTATCTCACATTAGGTTTTCTAGGAAGACCCAGTATTTTTGACTATTTCTTACTCATGATGCATTTATAGTACTCAAGGCATTTTATCTATTGAAGTCGTGCTTAGCCCCCTTGGGCCAGAAGACCTTACATGGAGAATGGTAGTTCCGTCATTCTTCTAGGCATGTGCGTGTGGCGTGCTTGTGTTTTTGTGAGTTCTAGGGCCGATATAGTCACGGTTCCTTACATTTAATTGTTTTTTGCTTTGTTCTATAAAATTATATGCTTCATCATAATTCTCTGTTATTCGAGATGATTACACCTCGCATCCAAGCTCATACGGAGTATTTATTATTGACATTGGACTGCTCTTGTGCGAAATTTTATTTCGATTGGTTATATCCCATAAGGGTGTAATTAGAAACTCGAAAAATCCTTAAATATTTTTCTGGCAGATGAGTGCCAAGCAGCTATTTTTTTTAAATGTCTGTAGTTCCTGATTGAGTTGAAAGTATGCCAAGGCATCGTGTGAGTGTTTTGGTTATGTTTAACAGAGAGTGTGGTAGTTAAGTTATCACCATACTCTCTTCCATTGCACCATCATAATTAGGTATGATATAGAAGAAAGTGTGGTAGTGCAGTCCCAAACTTAGTTACAATTTAATTTCCTCCACAATCTGTAGGTATCACACAATTTGTATGGAAATAGGCTGATTTACTTTATATGGACCCTTTCTGTAACTCACTATCAGGTTTACTTTATATTTCTTGGAAAGAATACATGTTTCCCTTCATCATATGGAGTTGCCAACTATTGGTACTGTGATTATTTGCATGCTTTAATATCTTAATCTTCTCTTCAGCGAGACGGTGAGCTCTTCCCTGTTTCCCAGTGGTGCTGCCTATAAGTGAGATGTACGTTTGTTCCTTGGATATGCCTGGTGAGTTAATCCCTGTTTTGCTCTTTAATGCTTTGGTTACATATGTTTGACCTAATCTTCTCTAAAATGTTATTATGATTTTGGTGATACCGTGACTTGCGCGCTATGAAAATTAAGGTTATTAAGATGAATGGCGTTTGTATAAGGGCGTATTTCGAAATTATTGAGGAAATCCTTGAGGGAGTTTTATAGTTGTATGGTACTGCCAGTTTACTACCATATTAAAAGAAGGATTTGAGTGTGGAGCACTACATGTCAATCACGATTAAAATGAACTTCGGATGCAGTTGTAGTTGGAAGTGGATAGAATATATGTGAATAAAAAGACCTAAAGATCAGTAGGCTGTTGTGAAACTGAGTTGCTACTAGAATTGAGGCATGGGTCATGTATTATTTGAACGAGTATTGATTTGTATCTGCTTACTGTGTGAAGTGAAGTTGTAAAATAACTATTCTATGAAATCTGTTTTGAGCACTCACAAGTTTGTTTTTCTTTTTGTAAAATATGTTCTTATAATATGCAAGTCATGTATTTGCCACTAAAAATTAGGATTTACTGAATTTTGAGTAAACTACTGATATGTTGTTTCTTTTCTAGTTGAAATGTTCATCCTGTCGTGGTCGTGGCACATACTCCAGAAGCAATTCAGTTCGCTCTAGGCCTTACCGATGGCATTCTTTATGTCCTGATTGAAAGCTTGCAGTTTTGACTTCAACTTTTAGTTGAAAACCTGATATTTAAAATGCTGTGAAGTTGCATGTATTACATATTTGTTAAGATATGTTATATAGAGTTCTGGATTATGTATATGTATTACAGGGATGGATACTTTTCTGGTACATTTGTACATTTGGATTATGTGCATAAATTGCTGTTTATATTTGCCTCTATTGTTATATTGAAGCATTTTCCTAGATTTGCCTCTAATTATGTTTTGGGGCATTTCTTAGAGTTGCTGCTAATTGTGTTTTGGAGCAGATCTCAAAGTGCCCCTAAAAGTTTTCTGGTGGGGCAGTTGTCAAACTGCCCCTAAAAACGTTTAGAGGCACATCTTAAACTGCCCCAAAAGCCTTTAGAGGCACATCTCAAAGTGCCTCTAAATCCATTTAGAGGCATATCTCGAAGTGTCCCTAAATACATTTAGAGGCATATCTTAAAGTGCCCCTTAAAGCTTTTAGAGTCACATCTCGAAGTGCCTCTAAATACATTTAGGGGCACATCTCAAAGTGCCCCTAAAAATCTTTAGAGGCAAATCTCAAAGTGCCCCTAAATGTATTTGGGGCATTTCATTCAAAGTGCTCTCCTATTTCAATTAGGGACACAAGCATCCGGGGCACTTTTCATAGTGCCCCTAAAAGTAATTAGGGGCACTTTAGGTATCTATTGGGGCACTTTGAAATGCCTCTAAATCTATACCGTACAGTAGTGTGCACCCCTGCCTCAGAGTGCCAAGGTTCGGAACAAGCTGGACGTGCCGGTGCTCGCGACCAGGAGCAAGCCACAGCTCCGGGCCACGCCTTCAGGATGCACGAGAAGATCAGCGGAAATCCGCTCGGGGAGGAGTTCGGCGGCGAGGCGCCATGCAAGCTGGAGGCCGTGAGGTGCCTCGACTCGCCGCCCAAGTACTTCGCCGACCTGAACGTTGAGGCGTTCAAGGAGGGCGCCGACAAGCAGGCCAAGGCGGCGCTGACCAGGGTCGTTGTGTCCCATTCCGACGCCGAGGTCCACGACGAGTTCGCCCGGAGAGGAGGAAAGACGATGGTTGGGGCGTCTGACGGCTCAGCTCGATTCGCTTGCAAGGGACGACGTGGACGATGCCTAACAGTTGACGCGCCGGACGAGAGCGGGCAGACACGCCACTTCTTCATGCTCCCGGACAAAGCATCTGCCCCGGCGTTCTTCGCCGTCGCGAAGGAAGCCCTAGCGCCGGATCTCGCGGTGACCATCCGCACACGCACATCAGGCAGCGTGGCCGTCGTCTCGGGTGCCATGCTCCACTGGGCGCACTACAACGATGATGCTCCGTAGGGCCCACGTCAACGAGGATGCTCTGGCGCACCTTCCCATGTTCCGCGCGGCGGAGGCGCGCCAGCGCCGCACGCGACGACCTCGCTGTCGCCGGTGACGCAGAGCGAGACCCCATCCTGCAGGTGGCTGGACGGCCAGGCAGACTGGACGGTGGTGTGTACATAACTACATATCTGCTTCGGCAGCATGTGTGGCGCCCTTACCGCGTGTCCTCGCCGTGCAGCATTTCGGGCCCCAACGCCGCCTGCATCCAGCTCACGTGCTTCATGCCCAAGCTGTTCGGTCACCGGAACAACAACGAGCAGTAGCAGCAGGACGCCATGCCGGAGTTCGTCGTCGAACCAACCGACGCGCGGTCGATGTCGTTCATGGGCACACACGATTACCTGGCAGCGGCAGCGCCGTGGCCGTCGTCTCGAATGCCATGCTCCACTAGGCACACATCAACTCCGTCGACCATGCATGTATTCCCTTCTTTTTTTGATCGACCATGCATGCATTCCCGGTGTGTGTGCGCAGCACTTGACCATACCACAGGTGCATAACAAGTAGCTTGTGCAGTTTTACTGGATTCGTGAGTGTCAGCGCCATGAACGGTAAAAAATGTAGCACCGATCGGAGCAATTCGGTCTTAACAGACTCGGGGCTAAACGGCAGGGGGCGGCCGTTTGCCACATGTGCACTGACAGTGGGGCCGCAAAGGCTAATATAATCTACCGACTATTTGCATGATCTGGTGCTTCCTGCCTCAAATGGTACTGAACTGAAAAAATTAGCAAAAGTGGCACTGACGCGTATTCTTCGCCTCAATTATGGTAGATCCTTGTAATTTACTCTCTTCCGCTACAGTTGCTCCTCCTCGCCAGCAGCGGCGGCCGCGTCCTCAAGGCTTCTTCCTAGGTATGCTGGCGGTGTTGAATAACTCGGTGCTAAGTGTAGGAAACATGTGCAATTAAAGAAGATGGAAACATCAATATCGTACTTGACCTAGCTAATGATTTTTTCGAAGGTTTCTCTATCATAACTAACTCGACCAAGAGTATCAGACTACAAGATATTGAGGTGGTATGTTAAAAAAAAACTCATTCACAAATAAAATCCACAGTGGCAATATCTATCGCAGAGGTAATTGTCAAGTGATCATGTTGAACATGTAACTCAAGAAAGTTGTCAAAGAGTGAAAGAGTCTGAACTCTGTTGTCATAATGTTGAAGTTCAAAGTAAACATAAGTAAATTCTACACAAAATTCAGTATTTTCTTATAACTATTGCTACCTTAACCAAAAAAAAAAAAGGTCCCATCATTTGTGGTGGCAGCGTGAAGTTTCGTAAGAGAAGAACTTGCAAGTATGACATGGTCGAATTCTACAAAAACCTAGGCCACCAGGATAAGGTAAAAGAGAAACTTCATGTAAGAGTTTCTTCTAAATTCAC
The DNA here is from genome assembly GCA_030979885.1 of Lolium multiflorum. NCBI lineage: Eukaryota > Viridiplantae > Streptophyta > Magnoliopsida > Poales > Poaceae > Lolium > Lolium multiflorum. The sequence continues at coordinate 120,604,150 of CM061749.1, read as the reverse complement.
AAACAAGCAGAGCGTAAATCAACCATCTAATTTAAGCATGAATACAACAGTGGCCAACAACCGCATTAAATACGAGCATTCAGATTGTGGGCTTTGTTAACTAATACACCAAAGGTATAAGTAGTTCCTCGACAGAAAACCAGAACTGCTCCCCAGCTCAGACGAGCTCCTTTTCTAGACCACCCATTTGGTCTTATAGCCTCTTAGAGCATCTCCAGCCGTTGGGCTCCCCAGGCCGAAATCCGACGGTATTTAACGCCGGATGGATGTATTTTTGGTCTAGGAGGCCCATTTTCCCAGCGGCGAGCTCAGGATGGATGAAAGATTTTGACAAAATACGACGAATTCAGACAAAACTAGGTGAAACTGGTTCAAACATAAGCGAAATTTAATGATATTTAACATATATAGACGAGTTCGTACATATATAGGCCGAATTCGTACATATATTTAAATTCGGCGACAGGGAAACTTAAACTTAAACTAAAAGCGGCATTCTACATGCCGAAATGGCGGTAGAAGGCCGTGTAGTCGTCGTCGTCGTCGTCGCTGGAGTTCCCGGCGTCCTCGGGCGGCGGCGCCTCGTACCATCGGCTTGAACCCTGGCCAGGGTCGCCGGCGCGTGGCGGCGTCGGCCGGTATAGGTCGCCGTCGCTGCTCTCCTCCAGTTTAATCAGCAGCGACCGCATTAACTCGCCGCGTGGAAGCTACGCGGCCGGCGAAGACTGACCGGCGGCAGGATTTTACAGCGCGCGGAAGACGATGTGATGAGGACGACGATTGGCCTCTCTCGCCGACAAGTTGGGGCCACCAGCCGCGCGGGACGTTTCTCCACGCTGCTTTCGTCCGAGTCCCCGAGCGCTCCCGGGGTTCGGGATGGCTCGAGCCCCCGATGGATGAAAGCCCAAATGCGGACGAAAACGAGGTTCCTGGGGCGTGGGCCGTTTTTGTCCATCTGGATGAAAAAAAGCGTCCTGGGGGCCTCGTCAGGGATACGGCTGGAGATGCTCTTAGAGCATCTCCACCGGTAGCCCCCAAATAGGCGCCGGCACCTCCGTTTGGGGGACGCCGGTACTGCATCCTCTATTTGGGGAAGCCGTTTTCACACCGGCGCCCCAAAACGGCGGCCCCGATAGTTGTTTTGAATTAAAATTATAAATAAATGCATAGAAAATTGAATAAGAAACATTTTATTCCACAAACTAATACATAATTGGGAACGTGGTTTACATGAAATATAGTTTGGAACATGGTTTTCCATAAACTAATACATAGTTTGAACCATGGTTGACACAAATATAAAATATTTCAGAAAAACTAAACCTAACTAGGCCGGTCATCGCAGGTTTCGTGTGTTCGCTGCCAAGAAAGAACACTCGAGGGCACACCAAGTCACCCAAACTGGAAAATCCAGCTAGTGAGGGTGCCTCTGTTGGTTCTTTCGAGGAAGAACATCCAAAAAAATGTGTGCCGATATTCGCTGCGAAGAAACAACACTCAGTCGTCGTCCTCCTCGGCGATGTCGCAGTGGTAGTTCCGGTGGCAACGCGTCTCGTCGAACACCTTGACGCTCATGTCACTGTCGCCAAAGTAGGAGAACAGGAGCACGAAGCCGGCTTGGAGGCGGTGTTGGTGCGTGAACTTCTCCCAGTCGATGTGGAGGTACATCTTGCCGCGCACGTCATAGATCACGTGCACGATCCACCGGTAGTAGCCGCACGCAGCCTCCCGCAGATGCATCGTGCCCGGGCGGTCGTCGCCGGTGACGAAGTCGGCGAAGGTGTCCAGCAGCCTCTCGATGTCGCGTGGGTCTCCCTTGAGGACAAGGACGAACTTGAACAGCACGGGACCCTCCTTGTCCATGTCCGACGATGAACACGATGGCGTCGCAGGCGACGGCGTGCGTGCACCTCTACTATGGCATTGCCGCGGCCACGACCACGGCCGCGACCTCGGCCTCGACCAGACATGGCGTCTTTTCAGATGGTGCCAGCTAGGGTTGGGGAGAGAGGCGCTAGGGTTTGTGTGTGAGACGGACGATGAAAGACGACCCATTTTATAGGCCGGAGGGAGGCGGGGAAGCGGGGGAGCAGTGGCGCTCATTAACGGCGGCACGAAGAGCAAGACGCGTGCGACGGGACGGTTCGCTGCGCGTCTGCAGAAACTGCACCGCCGCTGCGCCCAAGGTAGGCGACGGTTAGGTTAAAATTGAATGAGCCGCTGATGCGTCGGCCTCGCCACTCCCCGCTGGCGTCGACTTTTGGGTTGTGTGGCTGACAGGCGGCTCCCACGCCCAAAATTTTCAGCCTCGCGAGACGCCGGCGCGCCCAATTCGCGCCCTTGGCGAAGGGGCCCGGCACGGGGTTGCCGACGATTCTATTGGGCTCCAAAATTGGCCGACGCCGTTTGGGGCCGCCGGTGCGATCCCATTTTCGCTACCGGCCCCCAAAAATCTATCGGGGCCGTTATCGGGGGCGCCGGTGGAGATGCTCTTAGGACCCGCTCCTGTTAGGTCATTTTAAGTCACTACAACATGCATAAATTGGTAGAACGGGAGAATACGCTTATGCTACGGTGGGCCAACGTGTGACGGCCGTGCATTTTCCGTCTAGTGTCTTTGTGAGTTGTGACAGAGCATCATGTCTGCGGTCACGCGTTTCCCGTCTCGTGACCCCATGCTCTCCTCACGGCGGCGGCCACTCCGGCGGCGACGGTCACCTTCCACCGGCGCGACAAGGAGCAGGACCAGTGCGTGCAGCTCACGGTAGCGTGTTTGACTGAAGCTTGATGGACACCTTTTGCCACCCATCTTTTGAGATTGCCGTTCCGGTGATACGAAGCAGAGCAGGTCGGCATCGGAGCAGTCGAATCATGGAAACGGGAACATCGGCACTGCAGAATACACGGGGAAGACTTGTATAGGATCACTCCATTAGGTGAGATCATAGGATCAGCTAACAAAATTCATTTGTACAAATTGCAAAAAAATTTGAAACTTCTATACAACATACCTACGGGTTGTATCTACAAATCTAAAAAATATTCAGCCCAAAATTCCATCTACAGACAGAGAAATAAAAATGATAAACTCTACTGTGAATAGTGCCAGCGTTAGGTGAACAGAATTTCACACTATTCACACCTAAGATTTGTCTTTTTCTGTTCTCTAAATGTAGGTCGAATTTAAAGCTGCGATTTTTAGGGGTTGCAAATATATGACATATGTTTGTTGTCAATTTTTTCTAGAATATTTGAACATGGTTTGTCCGTTTAAAATTTTTGATCTCACAGATCCTATGCAAACACAGATCCTATCTAAGTTGCCCCCCAGAATACACGGTCAGGTAAAGCGGGTCGTGTATGTACCGCAGCATGTAGACATGAAAATGTTTGAGTCGCACGTCTGGTTGTTGCAGATTTGCATGGATGAATGTGACGAGAATATGCAATCAAAGAAATGACTTGCATGTTAGAAGTTTGACATTTACATGGTATTTTATAATTCTAAAATTACTACTCCCTTCATCCATAAATAAATATATCCTAAATTAGTCTAGTGTATAGATACATCCAAATTTAAACAAAGTGATAATTGCATCATTAGTACAACAACTTGTCCACCAGGTACATTTTCATACAACATGGTCGAAACTGTGGCCGGGTCATACAAAACCTTATCATGTGGGTGCATAGTTCATACAATTGAATTCCGAGGCAACATGTGTCATCGAGCAGGCGGGAAACACTCGTTTTTGCCGGAGCACAAACGAAACAAGAAATAGCATAGAGGTCGTTCCAGTCGCGCAACCACGTGAAATTTGCAAGACGGTCCATGGTCTCTGTATATCTCTCTCTATAACCTACCTAGTAGCACGAATCACGCATACGAGCGAGGTAGTTGCCTTTTTGCTGGGGCGAGGACGTTGGCGAGGAAGGAGGCGTCGATTTCGTACTCGGCGGCGGAGCTCTGGCCGATGGCCGATGATACTCGCCGGAGATAGTGGCGTGAAGAACCTCTGCACTACGGTACACCCTTCTTCTCTGCTTCTTCTGTGGCAGCGAGCGCCGCGGCTATTGACGTCGCTCTAGAGTTATAGGTCTTCTGCAAACGATTAGATGCGTAAAATCAGTCGAAAACGTCGTGGTAGTGCTCTGGTAACCATTTGACTTAGGTCCCGATCGATATGGTGGGTGCCCTGTTTTGGCAACAATTTAAGTTGATCAGAAAGCTTTGATTTTATTTGGATGAACACATCCATGTAGAATGAATCAATGCTTTTGTTCCATTGCCGATAATGTGGTAGCAACAATGGTGTAGTAATTGGATTAGTTTCACGGTTTAGCTCGAAATTGAAGAAGTACAAGTTAACTAAATTTCAATTTTGCACGGTTAACTAAAATTGACACTTGCGGTGTAACCTTAAGTTGACACCTACTGATTCAATTGTGTGTTTTACATTTGTAGGATAAATTTACATGAATAGTACATGGTAACGAAATGTATTTACTAAAGTTCTATGGTTTCTTGTACAAGACAATTTATGGAACGATTTTGGCACATTAATTTGAAGATGACCCTAACATATTTATAGTGGAGTTAGATCACAATGGTTTTTTTTTGTGGCCTAAAGGAGCATCTGTAGTATTTTACTGGGTCTATGGATTTTTTTTTACAACTGCAGCACTGATACATTCTCAATTCCGTGGCTTGAGGATTTTGTTAAGCAAGGAGGGAATGAGATGATAGATAAAACAAAGTTGTATTAGTGTGTTCCTGGGAGTGACATGAGAGATGACCTATGTCTAATTGAGAATGATGCTTATATAATTGCAATGATGGATGTTGTGAGAGAAGTAAAGACATTGTCCATTATGTTGGATCATAACAGTTTCTTGCAGGGGATCTGGTCCAATGTCATTGTTCGAATTCAAAGCAAAAAACAGATGAGATGTAGCAGAGGAAGAGAAAGAGAGTGTTGAAGAACTTGCCTCATCTGTAATACTGTCAACAACACATTTAGCGAGTGAAGATGAAGAACATGGTAACAATGACAAGGATGTTAATGACAATAGTGAGTTCACAAAGATAATTGAGGTTGAGGATGATGTTGGTGATGCATGTAAAATGCATGCATGAACTTTGTCATTTATTAGTATGAATTTTCACATATCTGCAACATATATGATGATAATACCATATTTTACATTGATTTATGGGGATTTAATAATGGTCCCCTTTATTTGGTTTAGATGCAACAAGTATTTAGGATCAGAGGGAGCACTAACCTTGTTTGTATCGTATTTACAGCTATACCATTCAATTATTGTGATAACGTTGACTTGATGTTAATGTGTGAATCCATTGGGAGAGGTTTGGTCCTCGATTTGAGCCCCTACTAAACATGACATTGACGAAACTTTGGAAAGTGAGGAGCATGTAGAGGTAAAAGTTTGCTATCTGAATGTGATACTAAGAAGATGAAGAACGGTTATTCCATTATAATTGATGTTTGTTCAAATAGGAAGAGGATAAGCACATTGAATTTGTGCACAAATTTTGCTAGTGGATACAGTTTTATCATGTCAAAGGAGATGTCAGTTGTAGCAGCCACGAGCGAAGTAATTCTTTAACAAGTGGATGAAGAAATTGAGGTGCATCTTCTTCCAAGTTAATTCTATGCATGCATAACGCGGGAATTATACCTTTCAATTCATCAAGTGAATAGCAAATAGCTGGTCTATGAGCTCGCAACACTTCAAATAACTTTGTTTCTTGTTCACCTGAAAGGTTATCACTAATAATAACATGATATATTTTCTTCTCATCAAGGAATACATATTTCATATCTTCGGGCAAAGGTTTAATTTCAAAACTAGGATCTTCTTTAGGTGGGGGTAGTTCTCCTAGATCATCAGGTGGAATATGTAACTGTAGTTGTCGTGTTTGATGAGATAGTATTTGTTCTAAAGCTTCTTTCTCTTCATCACTAAATGGATCCTCCTGATTAATTATATATCGTTCCATCACGTCCGATGAAGCGACTGCCACAGAGCAAGAGTTTCCACCATATCTTTAAAAAAAAATCCAAAATTCTTATCAGTAAAATTAAAAAAGTTAGATTCTAGTCTTTCACCAACACATTTAGTGAATACCTTATCTTTTGGTAAAGTAATTTCAACACTCACGGTATGTAAGAATGGTCTACCAAATATGATAGGACAAAATTTGTCTTGGGAGCAATAAAATATGCAGGGTCTTTGTATCTTTCCTACTAATACTTCAACATATCTAACCATACCTAGAGGACAAATGTACTTTGTATTTGCAAGTTTGATAGTTATACACGTCTCTTCCATGTGTATGGGAGAATATGGTAGCACACTTATACTTGCTCCAATATCACATAGACCATGATAGCATGAAGTTCCAAGAACACATGATATAATACGTTTACCAACTTTGGTGGTGTTACCTTGAATTACCTTGGTGGAATCTTCACATAGATAAACATCACAATTAGTTTCTTCATTCAATTATTTAATGGCTGAAATTTGATGTTGAACTTCAATTTGTTTATTTGGTTCACTGCATCTTCTAGCAACCTTATTTGCAACACTAGTGAGTAAATTTTTCTTCACTGCGCTCTGTGATAACCCTAAGTCTTCCATGTTTCTCGACTCTTGGACTTCCAATCATAGATATATAGATATGACCAAACCTATTACTTAGCTCATAGCCTCCAGGGGTGCCTAGGTCACATGCTCCATGTGATGTTTAACATAGGCATTTTGATAAACTGGCACTCCTGTGATAACCCTGAGTCTACAATATTTCTCGAGGGATGCCTATGAGCTAAGTAATAGGTTTGGTCTTGATCCTCATGTTTTGGTAGAAGTTACTAGGAAAGATGATGTGATAATACATACATTTACCATGCCTATGTTTGACGAGTTTACCATGTGAAGAAAGATGTCTATATTGTCCTTCGTCCTCTTTAGCCTCTCCAAAACAGAAAATTTTACTCTGATGAAAATTTATTTTAAGACCCGGCAACAGCTCAAAGATACAAATAATTAATTTCATGTTTAGAGCTTCCTCCAAATTATAGTCCATAAAAATAATCGCATCATCTGCATATTGCAAAATGAAAACCCCTCCATCAACTAGATAAGAAATTAGCCCATCTATTTGACCATCATCTTTAGCCTTTTGCATCAAGACTGCTAACATATCCACCACTATATTAAAAAGAATAGGTGAAAGAGGGTCTTCTTGTCCTAACCTCTTTTTTTGTTTGAAAACGATGTCCAATATCATCATTAACCTAGATTCCTACGCTACCTTTACTAACGTATTGGTGAATTCAATGGCACCACTTTAGATCAAAACTTTTCACTCGCAAAGTTTGCTGCAAAAAGAACCAATTTACCTTATCATAGGTCTTTCCAAAATAGATCAAAGCTTGCCGGGCTCATAGTTTGGCTTTCTTTTTTCTTTTATTTAATTGTATTCAAGGAGCTAAGCACACTCGTACATGCATAGCATAACCCCGTCTTCTAGTTCGATATGATCATGCCATCCCACGTTTCGGAGCTGATGAGTGGTGACTAACTCAACATAACATAAAAAATACACCAATCTTACATGGTAAATGTCTACCATTGTGGAGAACGTGAACGTGACAGACCATACGAAAAGTGAGCAAACCTTGCAAGCTGACACTTAACATCAGGATTATTCCAAAATCCAAATAAATATGTATAGTTGGTTCCTGCAGCTGCAGGTTTAAAGAGGGATGGGGTCGAGGAAGAGCACGGTGACGAGGTCCTTGGCGTGGCTGCCGAAGGTGTAGCCGTCCCTGCCACGCAGGTAGATGACCTCGCAAGTCCTCGCTATGCTCGCCACCAGCTGCACCGCCGGCAGCAGGGCGCGCTTCGTCTCCATGCACGCCTGGTTCAGCAACCTCCACCGGTGCCCCGTCATGGCGGTGATCGCCACCACGGCTTCCTCCCCCGTCACTCCCTTCTCATGCATGTAGCACTCCACTGAGCTACCCACGTCATTCTTGTTCTTCCCCAGCTGCACGTACCACGTGATCAAAATAAAGTGAGCCGGTGATGTCGGTCGGTCGCCGGTCATGAGTAGTGATAAAAACGTACCTTGTAAGAGGAGATGTCGTTGAGGAAGCGGCCGATCACTGCGCCAGCCCTGACCACGTCGGGGACAGGTGCGCTCATCCAGTCGAACACCTCCTGCGTTGCGACCACGCCGTCGTAGCCCATGAGGGCCATGAGGTTGAGCATCGGCAAGCCCGTGGACATGGTAGACAGCTCTTCGTGCTCCTCAAAGCTCGGTTGGTACTTGTCGTTGGTCCATTCGGCCTCCTGCATGTAGTATGCCGATTGCAGTTGGTACTGCACGCACAAGAATTCAAGCCACGCAGTACCTTGTGGTTAGTATACACTCCCTAATTTATAGTTTTACCCTGGTTTTCAGGTTTAGCAAAAGATAATTTTTGAAAAGTTTGATCAATGGCGGAGAAAAAATATCAATACCGATAAAACTAAATTCATATAATAAGAAAAAATACATTTTATGACAATTCTAATAATACTAAATTTATATTATGAACGTTCTTATATATTTGGTCAAACATTGTAAATTTTGACTTTAACAAACCAAGAATGCAGGGTAATAGCAAACCGGGGAGTTTAAAGGGAGCGTCTAGGTCTCACGCGACTGAGATTTAATAAGTTCCAAGTCGACCTCCCGTTCCATCACCAGTTTTTTGTTGTTGTTGACAAATCTCACGTACCTAGTGCGTTGTGTTGGGCTTCTGGTTGTTCTTCCCACGTTCCCATGTGTTTGAGTAGGCCTGTTTGTTAGATAATTTTGACCGGGCTTGTATGTTTCTGCTTTTCTACAAGCTTTGATGCATCATTTTGTCTAGCCGGTTGATGTATTTAGACTACCCTCAATTTTTTTTTTGATATATTTGGACATGAGATTAGTCAGATTTTTAAATAATAGACTCGAAATAGCGTCATACACATGGATTGTAAATCGTATTTTCTCACTTGCGCACGGGTTGCAAAACTATTATTTTCTCAGCTGAAAATGGGTTTCAACTTTTTTTTTTCAGTTACTCTAGTTCCACACAAGTTATAACTGCTATTTTCTCACTTGCATAGGGGTTGCAACTGGTTTTTCTCACTTGCGCACGTGTTGCAACTAGTATTTTCTAAGTTGCGCATGGATCACAACTGATTATTTTCTCAGTTGCGTATGGGTTGTAACTGATATTTTTCCAGTTGTGCATTGGTTGGGATTTTTTTAGTTACACATAGGATGCAACTGGTATTTCTCACTTGCGCACGGGTCACAACTGATATTTGCTCAGTTGCACACGGGTTGCAACTGTTATTTTCTCAGTTGTGTATTGGTTAGTATTTTCTTAGTTACGTATGGGTTGCAACTGGTATTTTCTCAGTTGCACATGGGTTCCAACTACTATTTTCCATTTGCGCACCGGGTTGGAACTACTATTTTTCCAGTTGCGCATGGGTTACAACTGGTCAGTTGCACACAAGTTGCAACTGGTATCTTTTTTAGTTGCGCACGGGTTTCAATTACAATTTTGCCAGTTACTTATGGGTTGCAACTGCTATGTTCTCACTTGCGGATGAGTTGCAACTGGTACTTTCTACTTTCTACGTTAAGCTAATCTCGGTTAGATAAGAATTAATCAAGAATCAATGAAAATTAAATGTTTACACATAGAGAAAACGTAATCAAAATCATAGATTTATGCATTTGGTTCTTTTTAAAAGATCGACGAGTATTAAAGCAATATACAAGAAGAAAACAAATGAAAATACTACATAGTTACACATAAGTGCTTATGATGAAAAATCGATCTTTCTTTTTGGGAATATAAACAAATCAGTCACATATAAGTGAACGTGCTATGTGGAGAAGCCAAGCTGCAAGGTCGGGCCCATAAACGGGCATTGCACCGAGCTGTCCTATCTTTGTTGGCTCTGAGCTATTAATATACATGATTTTTTTGTATTCAATGTTCAAATACAAGTTGGTGCAATTTTGGGCCTAGACGCACCGGGCTAAAGCATAAGACTAGTCACAATACCAGAAACTCAATTCGGCTCCCAGGTGCGTATGATCTCTCTATCGTAAAAAATACTATTTGTAAGTGTTAACAAATTTTGATAAAAAAATTACATGTACATCTCTATAATATACGTGTGTTCGGCAAGTTTCACGAAAAAATAATATTTTTGTAGTCTACGTGAAAGAGAGAAAATTTATCTTGTAACAAGTTTTTGTTTTAGCACCGAATTTTGTCTTTTTTACACACACCACACGACAAGTTGATTTTTCATGAAACGACTTTGTGAGCGCGTAGCACATGAAGATGTACATGCGAAATTTTTGTTTCAAATTTTTTGATATTTCAAATTGTGTCTAACATGCATTTAAAAAAAAGGAGCATACGCTTCCATGTGCCAAAACATCACTCAATGCATAGTATCATATAAAAGTATCATGTGTATGATACTATTACATGTTACTATGTCCACGATGCATGGTATCATGTACTAGTATCATAATTTTCTTATATTCATTGATTTGTAGAATCTCAATGCAGATCTATGTACAAGATATATTTAACATTAATTTTTTTAGTATTACGTGCTATGATAAGGTATCTAAAGTGATGCATATATGACATTGAAACCATACTCCAAAACTGATTAAAAGAGAGAGGGGGAGGTGCCAATGTAGTTGCTAAAGTGAATTAGAAAGTCGAGTGAGCAGACTCAATACTCAATATTACGAGGTAGACTTTTCTGCGACGTACCGCCTTTTTGACGTAAAACATGCGGTACTTCTCCTGTGGCTCTAAAAGATCCTCAAACTCCTTAAAGTTGCTTAGTGTTTTGACGTATAACATGCGTAGGTATTCAGGGAGGATGGAAACCGCGCTTTCATCCCACCTGCAGGTGTGCATTAACAAAAGCATGGACAAAGCTCAAATTTAAACGATAAAAATATGCATTATATTCTAAGTCATTTCGGGATGCCAATTGTGTATCCCTTTTTAGTATCTTGAATAGAAATGAACTAGCTAACATACCTCTGAAAGGCTTCATTGAGGCTACGGCACTCCTCTAAGGTCGCATGGACATCAAAAGTATCGTCCAGAAATGACACAATTCCAAATGTTTTGGCGAATATCAAGCGTCCACGCGAGTGCTCCTCTTCAGGGATCATCCCACAACTCCAAAGGTAGATCTCCACCATACGATCCCGAGAGTATGTTAGATTTACGGCGTTGTAAATATCCCTCCACCACCTGCGGCGTGACAATCTAAGATCACCAATTTATCGTATATACAATGTTTGCTCCACGTGCTATTTTGTTTTCTCTAGCAAAACTTTTCTCGACGGAGACTTAGCAAAACGGGGAAATCATTCTTCTAGAAATGCAAGCCAAGATTGAAATTTTAAGAGGGCTTACAAGGTCAGGGCCTTTAGCTCCTTGAGGTGAAGGGACCTCATGAGGTTAGAGTTGAGCCTAGCGAGCTCCAGCAGCGTGCCGTCATGCACCTCCTCCTGCGCATACTCTGCGACGTAGCGCATGGTCTCCAGCAACCTCGTGTACCGCGGGAGAGGGTGGTCTAGGGCGCGGGAGACCTGCTCCGCCGCCGGCGACCGGAGCTCGCCGTTCATGGCCTGGAGGTGCCGCCGCGCGAACTCTATGGCGTCATCCAGAGCAGACTCACCGGGCACCGCCATGTGAGCCGCGTGGTACAAGCTCAGCAGAGCCCTCAGACCGCCGTCGCTACTCAGGCGTAGGTTTGGGGCGCTGAAATTGCCCGAGCTATCTCTGAACTTGTCGAACACATCTGCACGATTCGTACGATTGGTTTAGAACTAGAACCCGTTATGTTCGTCGATTATTCCTTGTTAATTTTGAGCGGGTTATGGAAATCTCAGCCCTACCTGCAGACACCCAGAACCCGTGCTGCCGGAGCAGACGGAACCGAGTAGCAGCAACGTGGAGATCATCGGAGCCGGCAAACTCGCGCCGTCCCTCGCCGGCGAAGTGGATACGGCTTATGGCCACCGCGATCTCCTCGCGGAAGTGGCTATCCAGGCCGAGACGCTCGAGTGTGTCGACCAGCGCCACCGTATCGGCCACGCCGCCCATGGCCTCCCCGTCCTCGAACATCCTGCTCACTCGCCTCTTCAGCTCCTCCACCCTCTCTCTCATCCACTCCTCTGACATCTGCATAGATACATGTCCAGATACCAGCACAGAAACGTGCACGTAAAATAAATGAGAACATGGTTGAAGCCAAGACCCAAGAGTAGGTTTAAACAAAGGAGACTATGGCGCCATTGCCATGCCTGTGTAGGAGGAGGGACGTAGGTGGCGAAGAAGTCGCCCCAGACTGAGGGTGCAAAGGCTGCAGTGCCGTTCCTGTCAGCGTCGATCTTTGGAGGGCTACTCGCCGCCGCAGTAGCAGAAGCAGGAGCAGCACCACCCGAATCCATCTCAGTGATGATTAACTGATTATGTGTGGATCGCAGTGGTAATGCGTGAAAGTCGCTCGAGAAGTTGTAAGACTTGTGCTGCATATGGATCTCTATTTATAGGCATCAGATTAGTAGGACAGATCGGAGTAAAACACGTGCACGTACACGTGGAAATTCGAAAACAATTCTACTCCCTTGGTTCAATGAAACTTGTCTCAGCTTTGTTTAAATGTAGATATATCTAGACGATAAATAATGTCTAGTCTCTAAAGTTAAGATATAGTCCTCAAATTCACTTGCTCTAGTTGATCAATTTGTGGGCGAGGTTCCATTAAATTTTTTCCCGTACACGAAACGACACATTTTGAATGTGTCCTTTAATATATTTATTGTGAAAACAAGTTAATCATTTCATTAATTTAATACTACTCTATCATTTTGAGTTTGTAAGATTTCCCGACTTCTATGTCTACTTTTAACCATGAGTTTGTTAAATAATATATAAGTTATATGATGCATAAAAATATGTATTTTGGTTTGTATTTGAAAACCAAGTTTTTAACAATTTTATTTTGCGTCACACGCTTTACATTCATATTACTATGTGTGACACGTTATGAGAAAAATTTCTTCGGAGCTCAAGTTACAAGTTTTTATTGATAATTTGCACTTTATTAATTAAAAGATTTGTATTTTACACCCAATGTCTGCATAAAATTGATACACATAGCCGCAAAACTTCGAAAGTATGAATGTACAGAATTAAAACTAAAGGCGCATTACAAAATGCACCACAGACTTTCGGAGTTTTCACTCCCTTGTCCCACCGCTATCTGAACGATGCTAGCCTGAATTGATGGTGTATACAGTTCCTGGTTGTCTTCTCCGGGTTGCAAATGTTTAAATCATGGGCCAGACATAAGGCCATGGCGTGCTACATGTTTTTGTTAACATAAGGCCAGACGGCCCAGCTTTATATATAAAGCCAACCAACATCCATACAGAGTCTTACACCAGGTTGTAAACCCACCACATATCAAATTCACCCCAGCGAATACAAACGCCGAACACCATAACACGACGGATAAGACCCAAGATCACAGGATACATAAAAGAGGTCAAGTGCCGTCATCTCTCGTTCGCGCCTGGAGCCTCCTGATCTCTCCTAGCGCCGCATCCAGCAGTCCCCTATCCGTCAATCTGACCAGCCAAACATGAATCAGGAACCCAGCTGGCTCCCCAGACGTGTCCGCGGCTGAGCCCGACAAGAACGGCCCTAGATAAGAGTAATTTAAAAACATGTTTTTAAAAAAATTTACAACTAATAAGCGATTTCAAGATTTTACGAATATGTGAATCGGTCGGTTTGGAAGCCGCCAATCGGTAGACCGGTGGCTGGCCAGCTGCATGGCTCGACAGCCTACACAACAGCCCGTCCGACCGCGATGAGGCAACGGCACCATTCGCCTCGTTCGCTTGCCCACGCCGCCACGCGCCCGCACCAGCCGCTGCTTCGCGTCGCATGCGATCGATCCCCGCACAGGCCACACCGCTCGATCCCGCTGCCAACAGCGCTCCCGCCCGATTCCGCTCCACCTTGTCTCCAACCGCGCGCGCAGTTCCACTCCAAGCCAAGCGCAGTGCCTGCCGCTCACTCTCTGTCACAGCACCAGAATCGAGACAGTCTTCGCGTACAAGGTTATTTGACCAATGCACGTGGGTGATAGTGCAGTTAGCTACAGCTGAATCTTTCCTTGCAATTTCCACAGGCACGGCATCACAAATAATGGCACGGTATGTGCATGGATGTGACCCAAAATGGCCGGTCTGATCGGCAACCAGTGCGCCGATCGGCCACCGGCCGATCAGCCACAAGTCTGTCCATCGGTAGCTATAGATTCCTAAAATTTTGAAATCCCATATTAGTTATAAAATTTCTGAAAAAACGTATTATTCAAAAAAAAATCAGATAAGACAGATGCAGGGTTGTGCAAGCAGCCGTGGTTGTAGGGCGACCCTGATGTGTCCCTTCCTAGTTCGAACATGTGAAATTTGCGACGAACTGTCAATAAAGTTGGTTGAACTGTGCACACAAATTTAATATACGTCTTGCCTGATATATATGTACAAAAATAACATTAGTATGAATCTGTAAGAAATTTTAGAAAACCTCATTTGTAAGCTTCAATTGTAATGCACAATAGTCAGTCTACATAAGAGTAACTACAATCGAGTAAAGAGGATCGAGGGCAAAAGGTACACTCTAGCAGGTCCTCTAAAATCTTCCCGTCCTGTAATTTTTTGAGGACCCCCTAAAGACAAATTGAGATTATACAACTTTATTAAAAATGAATATGAAACTAACAAGAGCATCCTATGTCTTGGCTTAAAGATCCTCCAAGGTTTATGCATCAATTATTATATGAACGATAAAGATTATTTGCAAGCCGATAAAGTACAAGTTTCTGTCATTTCAATTCCGAAGAGAAATGCGCATGATCTTGATACCAGAACGGCACACGCAATGGCTCCATGCAGAAGCAACCTGATAGTAAAAATTGTCGGCTTCATCAAACTGATATTCCTTGAAGCATACAAACACTATATAGAATCAAACGGGAATACTTATAAGAGAGATCGTTGAATAAGAACAATGAGTTCTCATCCTCAAAAAAATTTAGTCATCCTCAAAAAAAAAAGAAAAAACAATGAGTTGCGCCAAAGGAAATTGAGACCCATCAAAGGCAATTCGAGGTCAACAAAGAAAAATCTCATCACCAATTCTCTTGCTTACACATATGCTTCAAACGGACGGTGATGGTCAAATTATGTTAGTCCCTAGAAGCTTCTCTTTGATGATAATCTGTACAAAGCATGTATGATTTTCTTCGATATAGTTTTTATCAACTCAAAAACGTAGAATATATGTTGGCATGCGTTTATAATGCCGATTATATATGCACGAGTCTACCGCAAAACAGTGAAATTGACCTTTGTATAGAATTGATCCTCATTCGGAGTGAAGATAAGTTGGCTCCCATACGTCTTGTTTGTTCCCATCAAGAGAAAAACATGCATCGATGCAACGTGTGACGCCTGACGCCGGTCCACAAGTTGCACTAATGTACCATGACTAAAGGGTGACCGCAACGGACGACGTACGGATCCATAGCTTTTTCTCATGCGGCTTCTCTACCGGTCCGGGTTTCGTCCGCCTCCTTGACTCACTCGACCTCGTGCGTCATCCACCAACTATAGTCTACTGTTTCGAGCGAAGGAGAAA
Source organism: Lolium multiflorum (assembly GCA_030979885.1). Lineage (NCBI taxonomy): Eukaryota > Viridiplantae > Streptophyta > Magnoliopsida > Poales > Poaceae > Lolium > Lolium multiflorum. Next base: position 120,588,305 of record CM061749.1, on the reverse strand, counting down.
TACACGAAACCTGCAGACAAATCGTTTGGCAACTCCTCCTGCCACAATTATAGTGCGTACAAGATTTTTAACGGAGGGCTGCTAAAATATATAACCTAATCTTTTCTAACAGTTCGGGCTTTTAGAAACTTGGTTAGTGCATCAATATAATATAGTATAATATGGTATCAGAGCTAGGAGCGAAAAGTGTCTTTGGCTCATGGGCACCAGTTCTCCTGCTGTTTAAAAAAATTCAAAAATCATACAAATTTGTTAAAAAAATCTGAAAATAAATCTAGACATAATAAATGATGTAACCTACAAGCATGTAAAATGTTAATATGAAATTCTTTATATTGTAGACTACACAAAAAAGACAAAATCTGTTAAAATTTGGAGATTTGAAATATGCACACCCAGATCCACACGTTTGTTCTTTTTGTGTAGCCCAGAGTTTTTTGTATTTGAAATTAAAATTTTGCACGTTTATGGGACAATTTATTGGCTACACTATGATTTTTTCTCTAATTTTTTTAAAACACATAAATATGATTTTTATTTTTTCTAAAATAGCAGGAGCACTGGTGCCCAGAAGCACAAAATCTCTGTCCAGCTAGGAGGTCGTAACTTCAAACCCCAGCTGACGCACTATTTAGTCTAAAAAAGTCCAAACCCCAGCTAACACACTATATAATCTAAAAATAGTAGCAGCCTTCAGGCTATCACACGTCTATGATCGTCTTGTTTATTCAGCCTAGACGCGAGGAAGAGTGCTAAAATATATAGCCCAGTTCTTTTTAACAGTTCAGACTTTTGGAAAACTTGGCTAGTGCATCAATCTAATAGAGTTCTCTCTCAGCTAACTAACTGAGAAGTAAGCTAATTCTCAGTCAGCTGATATTAGCCATGTTTCACTGTACAACATTTCTCGGCGACAAAGTGTTGAGTGGCGATCAAAGGTGCCTTAAACCACAACATGAAAGAAAGATGATCTAAACACATGTAGTTGATACCGAAGATTTCCTATGAAGTCGAACATCGATCGTTCATCCATCGACAACCTGGAGTCGATATTGATGCATCTGCAATCTTCAAGGGTCTTCATCGTGCTCCATACCCGTTGATGCCTCACAGCTGGCTCTCCCGACGGTCTATCTAACGTATGCACTCAGGCTTACGTAAATTGAGCTGAAGATTTTGATGAACCATCACTGAGCTATATCTCAGCGGGTCCCCGACGTTAAATTTGTGGATCAATGACAGAGATGTTGTCGTCCAACTCTGATGACACAACCTGAACGACATAAGGACCGCATCTTCTACAAAGTGATCATCTGGGCAGTACCAAGGTCTACTAACAATTCTTGAGGAGTATAAGAGGGATGCGTTGCATCATCTCTATATTAAAACGTTAATGCAACACATATTGAAGTTTCACCAATAGTATGTCATTTATGAATTGTTAGTGTCTACTACAACTTAAAAATAGAGTAGAAAAGTGAAATCATGGAACCCGGTCTATTTTAAATCAGTAAAAACACATTTCCAACATTTTTACCTTGATTTATGTTTTCCACTATTATTTAATCCGCAAATATTATCTTCACATACACACTCCACACACAAAACCCAAATACAGTTAGCTTTTACTTGCTTTTATTTAGTTTACTTAAGTTATTACTTTATTTTACTTTATTTCTTCCTTATATTTCCTATTAGTAATATGGAACCTTGTGCTTGAAAATCACAAGGTGGAGTTGGGGACACAAGGTAAGAACTTTATTTTGTAGGTTGCTGAGAGAGGAGAGAAAGAAGAAAGCTTCTAAGCCAATTTCCCGAGAGTTCGATATAAATCCTCGAGTCACCCTTGTGGGAAAAATATGCTTGCTACAACACTCTGAACTTGAGTCCGAACGAATTGGTATTTCCATTGTAGTGAATAAAAAAATACTCGTATTAATATAATTCATGTTAGCATACGTATATAATACAGCCCATGCTGGCATACGGACAAAATATAGTCCACGCTGGCATACGTTCAAAATACAATCCACGTTGAATGCGTACAAAATACAATCTACGCTGGCATGCGTACACAATACAATCAACGCTCATAGTTTAGGATAGGTGGCAACTGATAGCTCCAAATTTTAACACTTTCTACTGAGGTTTTTAAGTATACAATTACTCATATTGTCACTCATTTCATGCTCCATCTAGCTACAACTATGCTTATTTTGTGTACTTACGAGTTCATGTTCACTTTTTTATATTTAGTAGTTTTGGTAGGATTTTATTACTTTTCCCTTGTCTTTGACATATGCGTAGGTGTTATGGACAATTATGGATAAAGGAAAGCAAAAGGGACCAAGAGGCTACAATATGGGAGAGTTACAAGCACCAGACTTAGCCACATGAGGTGTGGGAAAAGTGATATTTTTCCAACGAGCCGAAGAACACCTCAAACGGAGTTCGTACGAAGAAATAGCGAACGAAATACGAAAAGCACCAAAGGTTTAGCGACCATCGGTACAGGCAGACCCTGCGTGTACTATACGGTCCTACAGACCTCCTACGGCTTCGTTTCATCAAATAAAATAACATTTGTGAAGGCCTGATGGGCATATTCGGCCCTGACCTCCGTCAGTTCGCGAAACCGACCTCCAGAATACCTATTTAAGGATGGGAACCCTAGCCGCCTCCTACAACATGCCACCCATTCCTCTGGGGCAGAGCCCTGCCGCTCCGCCGCCTCCATAGCCTCCGTACACCTCCAAGATCAAGATCTCCCCAACACCTCCACAATATCCAAGCAAGAGAATGAGAAGGAGACGTCCCTACCTTCACCGCGCGCATTGTTCATCATCATCATCTCCAACGGCGTCTCCACCTCTCTCTCTCTTATTTTGGATTTTGTGTTTGTAATATTGAACATGATGATCTCCATGAATTACTATTTTTATTTCTTTTCATCTATGTTTGAGTAATTTATTCGGTTCTAGGCTGAGGTATGATCTAGTATGCAATATTAGACTTTTTGTTTCATCTATTATGTATTACTCTCTCTTCATATGACAAGGAAGAGGTAGATGACTTCATGTGATCCTTTGGGCCAGAGTGTGACAACCGGTAACCATTAAGAGGAGATCGTTTATTTGTCTAAAGTATTATATTGTGTAATTCCAATAGATTGCTACATAGTTCCCCCTCTAGTACTAGTGAGACCGAAAGTCTAGACACCGTCTTTTATTCTATTCAATCCTAAAAGTGCAACTCCTCTTGTTAATTTAAGTTTTAGTTTACTTTGTTCTTGTTTAGCTCTTTGTTCTCAGTTATTTCAAACCTCTCTCAAATCATTGCCATTCTAGTAACTTATAGAATATGCTATTTCCAAACCATGGTTTGGGTGCGATTGTGGTTGCACCTGTGATAAAGAAGTTGCGAGGTTGTATGATTTTCATTTGCAAAGCTTCCAATGGACGAACTTATATAAATAATATTTCCTGCTACAAGTACTGCAATAACTCTTTTGTTGATCACAGGAACCCAGACATCAAATTGGTGCCGTTGCCGGGGAGCATAAGTCTTGGTTATTACCTACCCATTCACACATAGTTTATTTCCATTTGTTGCTATTTTACTGCTTTTACTTATTTGAAAAGAGCAAACAATTTATGAAACCAAAAACTATAAAATTGTTTCTACTAATCATGTCTTCCAAGATGTCTATTCTAGAACATATGCAACTTGCAATGGAGGAGAAGGGATACGAGGAATCGCTGCACATGGCTGCTCAAGAATAGGACAATGTGTACAACGAAGAAGAACGCATAACTAATAATGAGGTACAGGTATACGACATGCATGTATTATAAAGTAATATGTTCTGCTCATACATTATTATCAAATAATATTTCCTCGATGTATGTGTGCCGGGCCTTTTTGTTTTCAATGTTCTCATACTTATGATGAATCATTGGCGTATTTCTATAGTAATGATGCCAATAGGGAAATTATAGAGGAGTATGTTCTTTATGAAGGTGCCCATGAGCTACTCCGGATAATTATGATACTTATAATGAGTAGTGATGATGAATTTTTACAAATGGCATATGAAACCTTGCAATATATTGTTGAGTATTGTCAGGAACATCTTAGTGATAATGCACTTGTCATAGAGATTAAGGAACCATGCAAACTTGTAGTTCCCGAAAATAACCATTTGCAGGATTCACAAGATAAAGAGGGGGAAAACCAAGAAGATGAGGTTGACAACAAGTTTCACACTACAAATGCTATGATTCTTTATGATGTTACTCTCTCTAGTAATGATTCTTATTATTCCCAAATAAATGATAATTGTTCTGAGTAGGTTTTATGCCTAGATACTAATTTTGGGAATGTTAATATTGATGAAACTTGAGATAGAACTTTGCCATACTAATTTGCAGGGACACGAGTGGCACGATAGCTCTAGTAAGTATGAACCCATTATCATGGTTTATGAACTATAGAAAGAAGTCATTCTTCGTTTACCCCATGCCGAGTACTATGAAGTGTTCTCCTACAATGAAAGCCAAGGTAAAGTTTTAAAATTTATTCATGAATCCCTAATCTTTTCGGTTGAAGCTACACAAGAAGGTAGGCTCACAATGCTTGGTACATCGATACTCGCTTGAAATCGAGAACCTATTCCTCTATAGGATGTCGATGCACCGCAAGCGGGTACGACTCCGACCGAGCTATGATTGTAAGTGCTCCACACCTCCGTTTGAGGTGAAACCAAAACCTTTTCTATTTGAATCTATTAACGAAATAATAATGGAGCATCGAAGTCTAGCTATATGGCTTTAAAGAAAGCGCTTCCCAGGAGGCAACCCAAAAGTTATTAGGTGTCTTTCTTAATTTTGTGTCTTGAGTCTAGTTGCAGTCATGTTGTATTGGCACCTATATATATGCATGATTTCCTATTAGAGTTTGATTGCGACTATTTCAAAAGGTAGAATTGATCATTTCTAAAATCACGTGTTGCATATCTTGGATAAAATTTCTCCACAAAAGTATATGTATACGCTTTTGGATGTTGTACTAATGTTTCATGTCCTTAGTGAATTATCGGAGAAGAATGAGTGGTTTTTGAGGCTACGGAGAGTTTTTCGGGCATCAGTACGGGTGCATATGTCCGTACCACCCGCCCGTACCATTCCTATGACGCGAAGAAGAAACCTGAATTTTTTCCTGAGAATTCAAAGAAGGGATAGCAACCATCTGTACGGTGGGACGCGGTCGTACTGTGCGCCCTTACCAACCTCGCCACGAGACGCAGAACATTTGAAAAATTGGCAAAAGAAATAGAGAGCGCCCGTACGGGTGCATCTGCCCGTACCACCCGCTCGTAGGAGGAGGCTAGATCGAGCAGCAGGGACAGGGACACGTACAAAAGGGCAAAAACCCATCAATTTTTTTTAACAAGCTAAGGTTAGTGGGTTACCTTCTACATGTTCTATTGTGCCTTGTTTTAATTTACCTACCTTCAAAACTCCCCAGCCTATAATTCTCTGTAGTGTTTCATGTCTACTTTTCTTTTTTGTTTTCACAGTTGTGTGAACGAACTCCGTTCCTACACCGGATCTTTTGCTTTTTACATCGTATGTTATTTTCGCAGGGACTTGAACCTAGTGCGGAGGCTGATGTCTACGGGTGCTTCTATTCTTGTAGACAGTGTTGGGCCTCCAAGAGCAGAGGTTTGTAGAACAGCAGCAAGTTTCCCTTAAGTGGATTACCCAAGGTTTATCGAACTCGGGAGAAAGAGGTCAAAGATATCCCTCTCATGCAACCTGCAACCACAAAGCAAGAAGTCTCTTGTGTCCCCAACACACCTAATAGGTGCACTAGTTCGGCGAAGAGATAGTGAAATACAAGTGGTATGAATGAATATGAGCAGTAGTACGGCGCCAAATAGCTTACTGGCGTGCTTGATGGTAGTAATATTGTAGGAAGTAAACAAGCAGTAGTAACGCAGCAGTAGTAACTCGTAAAACGTAAACAAGCAGCGATAGCAGTATTTAGGAACAAGGCCTAGGGAATAGACTTTCACTAGTGGACACTCTCAACATTGATCACATAACAGAATAGATAAATGTATACTCTACACTCTCTTGTTGGATGATGAACACATTGCGTAGGATTACACGAACCCTCAATGCCGGAGTTAACAAGCTCCACAATTAGATGTTCATATTTAAATAACCTTAAAGTGCATGAAAGATCGACACGACTAAACCAAGTACTAACTTAGCATGCACACTGTCACCTTCACGCCATGTAGGAGGAATAGATCACATCAATACCATCATAGCAATAGTTAACTTCATAATCTACAAGAGATCATAATCATAGCCTACGCCAAGTACTAACACGAGTGCACACACTGTCACCATTACACCGTGTAGGAGGAATAAAACTACTTTAATAACATCACTAGAGTAGCACATAGATAAATTGTGATACAAAACACATTGCAATCATAAAGAGATATAAATAAGCACTTCACTATGCCATTCATAACAGTGAATAAGTATTCTGTGAAATATAGCCTAAGAGACCCACACGGTGCACACACTGTCACCTTTACACGCGTGGGACAAGGAGTCTCCGGAGATCACATAAGTAAAACTCACTTGACTAGCACAATGACATCTAGATTACAAGCATCATCATATGAATCTCAATCATGTAAGGCAGCTCATGAGATTATTGTATTGAAGTACATAGGAGAGAGATGAACCACATAGCTACCGGTACAGCCCGAGCCTCGATGGAGAACTACTCCTCCTCATGGGAGCAGCAGCGGTGATGAAGATGGCGGTGGAGATGGCAGCGGTGTCGATGGAGAAGCCTTGGGGGCACTTCCCCGCTCGGCAGGGTGCCGGAACAGAGACTCCTGTCCCCAGATCTTGGCTTCGCGATGGCGGCGGCTCTGGAAGGTTTCGTGGGTTTCGTCCAACGTAATAGGGTTTTCGCGACGGAGGCTTTAAATAGGCGGAAGGGCAGCCTCGGAGGGGCCTGGGGCCACCACACCATAGGGCGGCGCGGCCCCCTCTGCGCTAGGTGTGGTGTGGGGCCCCGGGGGCTTCCTCGGCGGCTCTCGGGTGTTGGATGGTTCCGGGAAAAATAGGAACCTGGGCGTTGATTTCGTCCGATTCCGAGAATATTTCGTTACTAGGATTTCTGAAACCAAAAACAGAGAACGCACTTCGGCATCTTGTTAATAGGTTAGTTCCAGAAAATGCATAATAATGACATATAATGTGTATAAAACATGTAGGTATCATCAATAAAGTAGCATGGAACATAAGAAATTATCGATACGTCGGAGACGTATCAGCATCCCCAAGCTTAGTTCTGCTCGTCCCGAGCAGGTAAAACGATAACAAAGATAATTTCTTAAGTGACATGCCATCATAACCTTGATCATATTGTAAACATATGTAATGAATGCAGCGATCAAAACAATGGTAATGACATGAGTAAACAAGTGAATCATAAAGCAAAGACTTTTCATGAATAGTACTTTCAAGACAAGCATCAATAAGTCTTGCATAAGAGTTAACTCATAAAGCAATAAATCAAAGTAAAGGTATTGAAGCAACACAAAGGAAGATTAAGTTTCAGCGGTTGCTTTCAACTTATACCATGTATATCTCATGGATATTGTCAACATAAAGTAATATAACAAGTGCAATATGCAAGTATGTAGGAATCAATGCAGTTCACACAAGTGTTTGCTTCTTAAGGTGGAGAGAGATAGGTAAACTGACTCAACAATAAAAGTAAAAGAATGGTCCTTCAAAGAGGAAAGCATCGATTGCTATATTTTTGCTAGAGCTTTTATTTTGAAAACATGAAGAGAGCATAAAAATAAAGTTTTGAGAGGTGTTTGTTGTTGTCAACGAATGGTAGTGGGTGCTCTAACCCCCTTGCCAGACAAACCTTCAAAGAGCGGCTCCCATTTTATTTTATTTTTGGGTGGCACTCCTTCCAACCTTTCTTTCACAAACCATGGCTAACCGAATCCTCGGGTGCCTGCCAACAATCTCATACCATGAAGGAGTGCCTTTTTATTTTAGTTTTATTTAGATGACACTCCTCCCCACCTTTGCTTTCTCAAGCCATGGCTAACCGAATCCTTCGGGTGCCGTCCAACAATCACATACCATGGAGGAGTGTCTATTTTTGTTAATTAATTTGGGACTGGGAATCCCATTGCCAGCTCTTTTTGCAAAATTATTGGATAAGCGGATGAAGCCACTAGTCCATTGGTGAAAGTTGCCCAACAAGATTGAAAGATAAACACCACATACTTCCTCATGAGCTATAAAACATTGACACAAATAAGAGGTAATAACTTTTGAATTGTTTAAAGGTAGCACTCAAGCAATTTACTTTGGAATGGCGGAGAAATACCATGTAGTAGGTAGGTATGGTGGACACAAATGGCATAGTGGTTGGCTCAAGGATTTGGATGCATGAGAAGTATTCCCTCTCGATACAAGGCTTAGGCTAGCAAGGTTATTTGAAACAAACACAAGGATGAACCGGTGCAGCAAAACTCACATAAAAGACATATTGTAAACATTATAAGACTTTACACCGTCTTCCTTGTTGTTCAAAATTTTTACTAGAAATTATCTAGACCTTAGAGAGACCAATTATGCAAACCAAATTTTAGCAAGCTCTATGTATTTCTTCATTAATAGGTGCAAAGTATATGATGCAAGAGCTTAAACATGAGCACAACAATTGCCAAGTATCACATTATCCAAGACATTTTACCAATTACTACATGTAGCATTTTTCAATTCCAACCATATAACAATTTAACGAAGAGGAAACTTCGCCATGAATATTATGAGCTAAGAACACATGTGTTCATACGAACCAGCGGAGCGTGTCTCTCTCCCACACAAGGATGAACTTATTCAGAGAACTAAGATAACAAAACAAAAATAAAAGCCACACAGACGCTCCAAGTAAAGTACATAAGATGTGACCGAATAAAAATATAGTTTCAAGAGAAGGAACCTGATACTTTGTCGATGAAGAAGGGGATGCCTTGGGCATCCCCAAGCTTAGATGCTTGAGTCTTCTTGAAATATGCAGGGGTGAACCACGGGGGCATCCCCAAGCTTAGAGCTTTCACTCCTCTTGATCATAGTATATCATACTCCTCTCTTGACCCTTGAAAACTTCCTTCACACCAAACTTCAAGCAAACTCATTAGAGGGTTAGTGCACAATAAAAATTTACATGTTCAGAGGTGACACAATCATTCTTTACACTTCTGGACATTGCATAAAGCTACTGGACATTAATGGATCAAAGAAATTCATCCAACATAGCAAAAGAGGCAATGCGAAATAAAAGGCAGAATCTGTCAAAACAGAACAGTTCGTAAAGACGAATTTTAAAATGGCACCAGACTTGCTCAAATGGAAAAACTCAAAACTAATGAAAGTTGCGTACATATCTGAGGATCACGCTCGTAAATTGGCAGATTTTTTAGAATTTTCTACAGAGACTTGTGCCCAGATTCGTGACAGACAGCAATGCTGTTTCTGCGGAGCGATCCCAAATATAACATCAACTTTAACATAGAAACTTTACTTGGCACAAAAACATGATAAGGAGAGGTTGCTACAGTAGTAAACAACTTCCAAGACTCAACAAAACAAAAATTTCTGTAGTAAAATAAACACATGGGTTATCTCCCAAGAAGTTCTTTCTTTATAGCCATTAAGATGGGCTCAGCAGTTTTAATGATGCACTCGCAAGAAATAGTATTCGAAGCAAAAGAGAGCATCAAGAAGCAAATTCAAAACACATTTAAGTATAACATGCTTCCTATGCATAGGAGTCTTGTAAATAAACAAGTTCATGAAGAGCAAAGTAACAAGCATAGGAAGATAAAACAAGTGTAGCTTCAAAAATTTCAGCACATAGAGAGGTGTTTTAGTAACATGAAAATTTTTACAACCATATTTTCCTCTCTCATAATAACTTTCAGTAGCAACATGAGCAAACTCAACAATATAACTATTACATAAAGCATTCCTATCATGAGTCTCATGCATAAAATAATTACTACTCCCAACATAAGCATAGTCATTCTTATTAATTGTAGTGGGAGCAAATTCAACAAAGTAGCTATCAAATATAGGAGGTATATTGTAATCATAATCAAATTTATCCTCCATAACAGGTGGTAACAAAAGACTACTATCATTATAATCATCATAAATGGGAGGCAAAGTATCATCAAAGTAAATTTTCTCCTCAATGCTTGGGGGACTAAAAATATCATGCTCATCAAAACCAGCTTCCCCAAGCTTAGAATTTTCCATATCATTAACAACAATGGTGTTCAAAGCATTCATATTAATATGTTCCATGGGTTTTTTAATTTTCGCATCAAACCATCCATGTCTTAAATCAGGAAATAGAATAAGAAGCTCATTGTTGTCCATTATGCCTAACTAGTGTAAACAAGAAACCAAATGTCGCAATTGCAGAGTCTAAAGGAAATAGCTTCGAGTACTTACAACGCGGAAAATAGCTTAGTAGCCGAGATCCGGAGTGTGAGTACCTTTTACCTTTCCTCCCCGGCAACGGCGCCAGAAAAAGTGCTTGATGTCTACGGGTGCTTCTATTCTTGTAGGCAGTGTTGGGCCTCCAAGAAGAGGTTTGTAGAACAGCAGCAAGTTTCCCTTAAGTGGATTACCCAAGGTTTATCGAACTCGGGGAGGAAGAGGTCAAAGATATCCCTCTCATGCAACCGCAACCACAAAGCAAGAAGTCTCTTGTGTCCCCAACACACCTAATAGGTGCACTAGTTCGGCGAAGAGATAGTGAAATACAAGTGGTATGAATGAATATGAGCAGTAGTACGGCGCCAGAAAATAGCTTGGCGTGCAGTTGATGGTAGTAATATTGTAGGAAGTAAACAAGCAGTAGTAACGCAGCAGTAGTAACTCAGTAAAATAGTAAACAAGCAGCGATAGCAGTATTTAGGAACAAGGCCTAGGGAATAGACTTTCACTAGTGGACACTCTCAACATTGATCACATAACAGAATAGATAAATGCATACTCTACACTCTCTTGTTGGATGATGAACACATTGCGTAGGATTACACGAACCCTCAATGCGGAGTTAACAAGCTCCACAATTAGATGTTCATATTTAAATAACCTTAGAGTGCATGAAAGATCGACACGACTAAACCAAGTACTAACTTAGCATGCACACTGTCACCTTCACGCCATGTAGGAGGAATAGATCACATCAATACCATCATAGCAATAGTTAACTTCATAATCTACAAGAGATCATAATCATAGCCTACGCCAAGTACTAACACGAGTGCACACACTGTCACCATTACACCGTGTAGGAGGAATAAAACTACTTTAATAACATCACTAGAGTAGCACATAGATAAATTGTGATACAAAACACATTGCAATCATAACGAGATATAAATAAGCACTTCACTATGCCATTCATAACAGTGAATAAGTATTTGATGTCTACGTTCCCCCTCCTTTCCTGTAGACAGTGTTGGGCCTCCAAGTGCAGAGGTTTGTAGAACAGCAGCAAGTTTTCCCTTAAGTGGATCACCCAAGGTTTATCGAACTCAGGGAGGAAGAGGTCAAAGATATCCCTCTCATGCAACCCTGCAACCACAAAGCAAGAAGTCTCTTGTGTCCCCAACACACCAAATAGGTGCACTAGTTCGGCGAAGAGATAGTGAAATACAGGTGGTATGAATATATATGAGCAGTAGCAACGGTGCCAGAAAATAGCTTGCTGGCGTGTAGTTGATGGTGGTAGTATTGCAGCAGTAGTAACACAGTAAAACAGTAAACAAGCAGTAGTAACTCAGCAGTATTTAGGAACAAGGCCTAGGGAATAGACTTTCACTAGTGGACACTCTCAACATTGATCACATAACAGAATAGATAAATGCATACTCTACACTTTTGTTGGATGATGAACACATTGCGTAGGATTACACGAACCCTCAATGCCGGAGTTAACAAGCTCCACAATAATGCTCATGTTTAGGTAACCTTAAGTGTAAGATAGATCAAAAGACTAAACCAAGTACTAGCATAGCATGCACACTGTCACCTTCATGCATATGTAGGAGGAATAGATCACATCAATATTATCATAGCAATAGTTAACTTCGCAATCTACAAGAGATCATGATCATAGCATAAACCAAGTACTAACACGGTGCACGCACTGTCACCTTTGCACACATGCAGGAGGAATAAAACTACTTTAATAACACATCACTAGAGTAGCACATAGATAAATTGTGATACGAACACATTGCAATCATCAAGAGATATAAATAAGCACTTCACTACGCTCTTCAACAGTGAATAAGTACTTCGTGAAATATAGCCTAAGAGACCCACACGGTGCACACACTGTCACCTTTACACACGTGGGACAAGGAGTCTCCGGAGATCACATAAGTAAAACCCACTTGACTAGCATAATGACATCTAGATTACAAGCATCATCATATGAATCTCAATCATGTAAGGCAGCTCATGAGATTATTGTATTGAAGTACATAGGAGAGAGATGAACCACATAGCTACCGGTACAGCCCCGAGCCTCGATGGAGAACTACTCCCTCCTCATGGGAGCAGCAGCGGTGATGAAGATGGCGGTGGAGATGGCAGCGGTGTCGATGGAGAAGCCTTCGGGGGCACTTCCCCGCTCGGCGGGTGCCGGAACAGAGACTCCTGTCCCCAGATCTTGGCTTCGCGATGACGGCGGCTCGGAACTTTTCTCGTATCGTGGCTTCCTCCGTAAGGGTTTTCGATGCAGGGGCTTTATATAGGCGAAGAGGCGGCGCAGAGGGTCAACGAGGCAACGACACCCTAGGGGGCGCGGCCCAGCTCGGCCGCGCCACCATGTCATCTGGGCCCACCGGCCCCCTCCGCGGCTCTCGGGTGTTGGAAGCTTCGTGGAAAAATAGGAACCTGGGCGTTGATTTCGTCCAATTCCGAGAATATTTCGTTACTAGGATTTCTGAAACCAAAAACAGCAGAAAACAGGCACTTCGGCATCTTGTTAATAGGTTAGTTCAGAAAATGCATAAATATGACATATAATGTGTATAAAACATGTAGGTATCATCAATAAAGTGGCATGGAACATAAGAAATTATCGATACGTTGGAGACGTATCAGCATCCCCAAGCTTAGTTCTGCTCGTCCCGAGCAGGTAAAACGATAACAAAGATAATTTCTTAAGTGACATGCCATCATAACCTTGATCATACTATTGTAAGCATATGAGATGAATGCAGCGATCAAAACAATGGTAATGACATGAGTAAACAACTGAATCATAAAGCAAAGACTTTTCATGAATAGTACTTCAAGACAAGCATCAATAAGTCTTGCATAAGAGTTAACTCATAAAGCAATAAATTAAAGTAAAGGTATTGAAGCAACACAAAGGAAGATTAAGTTTCAGCGGTTGCTTTCAACTTTCAACATGCATATCTCATGGATAATTGTCAACATAGAGTAATATAATAAGTGCAATATGCAAGTATGTAGGAATCAATGCACAGTTCACACAAGTGTTTGCTTCTTAAGGTGGAGAGAGATAGGTAAACTGACTCAACAATAAAGGTAAAAGAATGGTCCTTCAAAGAGGAAAGCATCGATTGCTATATTTGTGCTAGAGCTTTTATTTTGAAAACATGAAACAATTTTGTCAACGGTAGTAATAAAGCATATGAGTTATGTAAATTATATCTTACAAGTTGCAAGCCTCATGCATAGTATACTAATAGTGCCCGCACCTCGTCCTACTTAACTTGGACTACCGGATCTTCGCATGCCATGTTTCAACCAAGTGTCACAAAGGGGTACCTCCATGCCGCCTGTACAAAGGTCTAAGGAGAAAGCTCGCATTTTGGATTTCTCGCTTTTGATTATTCTCAACTTAGACATCCATACCGGGACAACATGGACAACAGATAATGGACTCCTCTTAAATGCATAAGCATGTAGCAAAGTTATTATTCTCATATGAGATTGAGGATATATGTCCAAAACTGAAACTTCCACCATGATTCATGGCTTTAGTTAGCGGCCCAATGTTCTTCTCTAACAATTTTGCATGCTCCAACCACTAAAATGATAGACCTTCAGACAAGACGGACATGCATAGCAACTCACATGATATTCAACAATAGTTGATGGCGTTCCCCAGAAGCATGGTTATCGCACAACAAGCAACTTAATAAAATATAAAATGCATAAGTACATATTCAATACTACGATAGTTTTTAAGGCTATTTTGTCCCATGAGCTATATATTGCATAGGTGGATGATGGATTTTAAAGGTAGCACTCAAGCAATTTACTTTGGAATGGCGGAGAAATACCATGTAGTAGGTAGGTATGGTGGACACAAATGGCATAGTAGTTGGCTCAAGGATTTTGGATGCATGAGAAGTATTCCCTCTCGATACAAGGTTTAGGCTAGCAAGGTTATTTGAAGCAAACTCAAGGATGAACAAGTGCAGCAAAACTCACATAAAAGACATATTGTAAACATTATAAGACTCTACACTGTCTTCCTTGTTGTTCAAAACTCAATACTAGATATTATCTAGACCTTAGAGAAACCAAATATGCAAATCAAATTTTAGCAAGCTCTATGTATTTCTTCATTAATGGGTGCAAAGCATATGATGCAAGAGCTTAAACATGAGCACAACAATTACCAAGTATCACATTATCCAAGACATTTTAGAATTACTACATGTAGCATTTTCCAATTCCAACCATATAACAATTTAACGAAGAGGAAACTTCGCCATGAATATTATGAGCTAAGAACACATGTGTTCATACGAACCAGCGGAGCGTGTCTCTCTCCCACACAAGGATGAACTTATTCAGAGAACTAAGATAACAAAACAAAAACAAAAATAAAAGCACACAGACGCTCCAAGTAAAATACATAGGATGTGACTGAATAAAAATATAGTTTCACTAGAAGAAACCTGATAAGTTGTCGATGAAGAAGGGGATGCCTTGGGCATCCCCAAGCTTAGATGCTTGAGTCTTCTTGAAATATGCAGGGATGAACCACCGGGGCATCCCCAAGCTTAGACCTTTCACTCTTCTCGATCACATTATATCACCCTCTTCTATTGACCCTTGAAAACTTCCTTCACACCAAACTTCAAGCAAACTCGTTAGAGGGTTAGTGCATAATCAAAAATTCACATGTTCAGAGGTGACACAATCATTCTTAACACTTCTGGACATTGCACAAAACTTCTGAAAGTTAATGGAACAAAGAAACTCATTCAACTTAACAAAAGCGGCAATGCGAAATAAAAGGCAGAATCTGTCAAAAACAGAACAGTCCGTAAAGACGAATTTTAAGATGGCACCAGACTTGCTCAAATGGAAAAACTCAAAACTAATGAAAGTTGCGTACATATCTGAGGATCACGCTCGTAAATTGGCAGATTTTTTCGAATTTTCTACAGAGAACTGTGCCCAGATTCGTGACAGACAGCAATGCTGTTTCTGCGCAGCGATCCCAAATATAACATCAACTTTAACATAGAAACTTTACTTGGCACAAAAACATGATAAGGAGAGGTTGCTACAGTAGTAAACAACTTCCAAGACTCAACAAAACAAAAATTGCTGTAGTAAAATAAACACATGGGTTATCTCCCAAGAAGTTCTTTCTTTATAGCCATTAAGATGGGCTCAGCAGTTTTAATGATGCACTCGCAAGAAATAGTATTTGAGGCAAAAGAGAGCATCAAGAGGCAAATTCAAAACACATTTAAGTCTAACATGCTTCCTATGCATAGGAATCTTGTAAATAAACAAGTTCATGAAGAGCAAAGTAACAAGCATAGGAAGATAAAACAAGTGTAGCTTCAAAAATTTCAGCACATAGAGAGGCATTTTAGTAACATGAAAATTTCTACAACCATATTTTCCTCTCTCATAATAACTTTCAGTAGAATCATGAGCAAACTCAACAATATAACTATCACATAAAGCATTCTTATCATGAGTCTCATGCATAAAATAATTACTACTCCCAACATAAGCATAATCAATTTTATTAGTTGTAGTGGGAGCAAATTCAACAAAGTAGCTATCAAATATAGGAGGTATATTGTAATCATAATCAAATTTATCCTCCATAACAGGTGGTAACAAAAGACTACTATCATTATAATCATCATAAATAGGAGGCAAAGTATCATCAAAGTAAATTTTCTCCTCAATGCTTGGGGGACTAAAAATATCATGCTCATCAAAGCCAGCTTCCCCAAGCTTAGAATTTTCCATAGCATTAGCAACAATGGTGTTCAAAGCATTCATACTAATAACATTCCCATTATCATGCATATAAAGTTCCATGGGTTTTTTAATTCTCTCTTCAAACACATCATGTCCTAATTCAAGATAAAGTTCATAAAGATCTCTCATATTTTTGTTGTTTTCCATTATGCCTAACTAGTGTAAACAAGAAACCAAATGTCGCAATTGCAGAGTCTAAAGGAAATAGCTTCGAGTACTTACAATGGCGCCAAAATAGCTTAGTAGCCGAGATCCGGAGTGTGAGTACCTTTTACCTTTCCTCCCGGCAACGGCGCCAGAAAATTAGCTTGATGTCTACGTTCCCCCTCCTTTCCTGTACAGTGTTGGGCCTCCAAGTGCAGAGGTTTGTAGAACAGCAGCAAGTTTTCCCTTAAGTGGATCACCCAAGGTTTATCGAACTCAGGGAGGAAGAGGTCAAAGATATCCCTCTCATGCAACCCTGCAACCACAAAGCAAGAAGTCTCTTGTGTCCCCAACACACCAAATAGGTGCACTAGTTCGGCGAAGAGATAGTGAAATACAGGTGGTATGAATATATATGAGCAGTAGCAACGGTGCAGAAAATAGCTTGCTGGCGTGTAGTTGATGGTGGTAGTATTGCAGCAGTAGTAACACAGTAAACAGTAAACAAGCAGTAGTAACTCAGCAGTATTTAGGAACAAGGCCTAGGGAATAGACTTTCACTAGTGGACACTCTCAACATTGATCACATAACAGAATAGATAAATGCATACTCTACACTTTTGTTGGATGATGAACACATTGCGTAGGATTACACGAACCCTCAATGCCGGAGTTAACAAGCTCCACAATAATGCTCATGTTTAGGTAACCTTAAGTGTAAGATAGATCAAAAGACTAAACCAAGTACTAGCATAGCATGCACACTGTCACCTTCATGCATATGTAGGAGGAATAGATCACATCAATATTATCATAGCAATAGTTAACTTCGCAATCTACAAGAGATCATGATCATAGCATAAACCAAGTACTAACACGGTGCACGCACTGTCACCTTTGCACACATGCAGGAGGAATAAAACTACTTTAATAACACATCACTAGAGTAGCACATAGATAAATTGTGATACGAACACATTGCAATCATCAAGAGATATAAATAAGCACTTCACTACGCTCTTCAACAGTGAATAAGTACTTCGTGAAATATAGCCTAAGAGACCCACACGGTGCACACACTGTCACCTTTACACACGTGGGACAAGGAGTCTCCGGAGATCACATAAGTAAAACCCACTTGACTAGCATAATGACATCTAGATTACAAGCATCATCATATGAATCTCAATCATGTAAGGCAGCTCATGAGATTATTGTATTGAAGTACATAGGAGAGAGATGAACCACATAGCTACCGGTACAGCCCCGAGCCTCGATGGAGAACTACTCCCTCCTCATGGGAGCAGCAGCGGTGATGAAGATGGCGGTGGAGATGGCAGCGGTGTCGATGGAGAAGCCTTCCGGGGGCACTTCCCCGCTCGGCAGTGGAACAGAGACTCTGTCCCCGGATCTTGGCTTCGCGATGACGGCGGCTCTGGAACTTTTCTCGTATCGTGGCTTCCTCCGTAAGGGTTTTCGATGCAGGGGCTTTATATAGGCGAAGAGGCGGCGCAGGAGGGTCAACGAGGCGACGACACCCTAGGGTGGCGCGGGCCCAGCCCTGGCCGCGCCACCATGTCATCTGGGCCCACCAGGGCCCCCCTCTGGTCCTTCCCGGGTGTTCTGGAAGCTTCGTGGAAAAATAGGAACCTGGGCGGTGATTTCGTCCAATTCCGAGAATATTTCGTTACTAGGATTTCTGAAACCAAAAACAGAACTAGCACTTCGGCATCTTGTTAATAGGTTAGTTCCAGAAAATGCATAAATATGACATATAATGTGTATAAAACATGTAGGTATCATCAATAAAGTGGCATGGAACATAAGAAATTATCGATACGTTGGAGACGTATCAGTATTCTGTGAAATATAGCCTAAGAGACCCACACGGTGCACACACTGTCACCTTTACACACGTGGGACAAGGAGTCTCCGGAGATCACATAAGTAAAACTCACTTGACTAGCACAATGACATCTAGATTACAAGCATCATCATATGAATCTCAATCATGTAAGGCAGCTCATGAGATTATTGTATTGAAGTACATAGAGAGAGATGAACCACATAGCTACCGGTACAGCCCCGAGCCTCGATGGAGAACTACTCCCTCCTCATGGGAGCAGCAACGGTGATGAAGATGGCGGTGGAGATGGCAGCGGTATCGATGGAGAAGCCTTCCGGGGGCACTTCCCGCTCCGGCGGGGTGACAGAGACTCCTGTCCCCAGATCTTGGCTTCGCGATGGCGGCGGCTGGAAGGTTTCTGTGGGTTTCGTCCAACGTAATAGGGTTTTCGCGACGGAGGCTTTAAATAGGCGGAAGGGCAGCCTCGGAGGGGGCTGGGGCCACCACACCATAGGGCGGCGCGGCCCCCTCTGGCCGCGCCAGGGTGTGGTGTGGGGCCCCCAGGGCTTCCCTCTGGCGGCTCTCGGGTGTTCTGGATGGTTCCGGGAAAAATAGGAACCTGGGCGTTGATTTCGTCCGATTCCGAGATTATTTCGTTACTAGGATTTGTGAAACCAAAAACAGCAGAAAACAGGAACTGGCACTTCGGCATCTTGTTAATAGGTTAGTTCCAGAAAATGCATAATAATGACATATAATGTGTATAAAACATGTAGGTATCATCAATAAAGTAGCATGGAACATAAGAAATTATCGATACGTCGGAGACGTATCAGAGGCATTGACGGTATGTGCCAACCGTTCAAACGGCAACACAATCCACTTAGTTGCTTCAACTCAACGCTTCAACAATAGGTGTATTTTAAAACCTTCGAACTCGAATGTTGCTCAATAAATTTCTAATAGCGAGATTTCCACCTTAAGTGGGACCTCTCCTTTTTTAATTAAGCACATAGGACTGCACACTCGTGTCTCATATGTTGTCTCATTTGCACTTCAACAAATCCAAGATCTTGTACAACTCTTAGACTTAGTTTGTTGACTTAAGCGTGGTGCTTAGGTTAATGAACTGACCTCGTGAGACTTATGCTTTCATCACTTGTGAGCTAACCCCGTGCAATAGCACAAAAATATTTTGTTTTGTTTTTAAGTTTCCAAGCAGGTTTTCTAGGAAGGAAATTGGCATGCCATATCAAAGAGTGTTCATTGAAGCAAAGGTTCTTGTCCAATGAAAGATAGCGTATTCGTACCTCAACGGTAAAGTACATCATCCTTGCTTTAATCAAACTTGGGAGGTAACCACTTCTCATACTCTCTTTTGAAAACTGCATTTTCTCTTTTCTTTTGGTTATCTATTCAAGCTTGGTTCTTGCAAGATCCTAGCTTGGGGAAGTTACTTTAGCATGTGTAGGATCATGTGCAATGCCCTCATTCAATAATGTTTTGAACAAGCATATATGTTGGAGATATGCCCAAGAGGAAATATTAAAGTGTTTGTTGTTATATCTTAGTGTTCATGATAAATGTTTACATCTCATGCTATAATTGTATTAACCAGAAACATTAATACTTGTGTGTTTTGTAAACATAAAAGAGTCCGTAGTAAGCCTCTTGTTAAACTAGCTTGTTGATTAGTAGATGATCATAGTTTCATGATCATGAACATTGGATGTTATTAATAACAAGATCATATCATTAGGTGAATGATGTGATGGACACACACCCATAGTAAGCATAGCATATGATCGAGTCATTTAGTTCGTTTGCTACAAGCTTTAAGATGCATAGTAACCTAATCCTTCGACCATGAGATCATGTTAATCACCTGCACCAGATGGATGCTTTGATGACATCAAACACTACTTCGTAAATGGGTAGTTATAAAGGTGGCATTAAGCATTCGGAAAGTATAGGTTGAAGCGCGTGGATCAATAGTGGGAGTTTTCCATCCAAATGACGGATAGATATACTCTGGGCCCTTGATACGTCCAAAACGTATCTACTTTCCCGAACACTTTTGCTATTGTTTTGCCTCTAATTTGTGTATTTTGGATACAACTAACACGGACTAACGCTGTTTTCAGCTGCTCTGGTGTCTCGTTTTTGTGCAGAAATCCAACTTTCGGGAAAATCCTCGGAATTTCTTCAGATGGCCCTATTTTACCAAAATATTGACGGAGCCAGAAGGGCAAAGGAGGTGGAGGCCCGAGGCCCCACACCACATGGCGGCGCGGCCCCGGGGGGGCCCGCGCGGCCATGTGGTGCCCTCGGCTGGCCTCCGACGCCCCCCTTCGGACTACTTATTGGTTTCGACCTGAAAACGTACGGGAGAAGTCGACATCGCCGAAACCCTCGGAGAGCGCCACATCGAAACTCCGTCGCGGGAGAAGTCTCCGTTCGGCACTCGGGACGGGGAATTGGAGGAGATCTTCACCGCCATCACCGCCAACGCCTCTCCATCAACCAGCAATGTTTCCCCATCCATGTGTGAGTAATTCCCCGCTGTAGGCTGAAGGGGATGGTAGGGATTGGATGAGATTGGTCATGTAATAGTCATAAGATTGTTAGGGCATAGTGCCTAGTATCCGTAGATGTCACTTTTATGATATTGTTGCAACTTGTTATGCTTAATGCTTGTCACTAGGGCCGAGTGCCATGATCTCAGATCTGAACATGTTATTGTTTCATGAAGATATTCGTTGTTTATGATCTTACCTGCAAGTTGTATACACATGTCGCTGTCCGGAACCAATGGCCCGAAGAAGAAATCGGGACAACCGGAGGGGATGGTAGTGATGTGAGGATCACATGTGTTCACGGAGTGTTAATGCTTTGCTCCGGTACTCTATTAAAAGGAGTACCTTAATATCCAGTAGTTTCCCTAGAGGCCCGGCTGCCACCGGCTGGTAGGACAAAAGATGTTGTGCAAGTTTCTCATTGCGAGCACGTACGACTATATATGGAACACATGCCTATTGATTGATTAGTACTTGGATACCGTTTTATTATTATCTGCAAATGCCCATGCTTTGATTGTTACATGAGTTTCTCTCATCCATGCAACGCCCGTTAAATCCGTCCCTGTGCCTACAGTATTTTAATCCTGCTGTTTACTATAATCACTACTGCTGTCTTTGTTTCACCGCTGCTGTTATTTCACTATTTCCACTGCCATAAAACTGTTACTACTGATAAACTCTTGCGAGCAAGTCTGTTTCCAGGTGCAGCTGAATTGACAACTCCGCTGTTAAGGCTTACAAGTATTCTTTGTCTCCCCTTGTGTCGAATCAATAAATTGGGTAATACTTCCCTCGAAGACTGTTGCGATCCCCTATACTTGTGGGTCATCAAGACTATTTTCTGGCGCCGTTGCCGGGGAGCATAGCTTTATTTGGAAGTTCACTTGGATTGATATTGTTCGCTGCAAATTCTCCATTATGGGTAAACCTCGCGATACTAAGATCGCCATATTACCATCCACTACAAGAAAAGGTACAACTCTGAGTACCTCCGCTGCTCTTGATTCACCATCTGTGATTGATAAACTTGTTTCACCGCCACATGCTTCGCGTGCTGGTACTTCTGCTGAATCTGAAAATTCTCATAATATTGATAATGTTTCTGCTGTGCTTGATGATAGTGGTTCATTGGGATCTTTTCTAGATGCTACAATTGCTAAGTCTAGACAAATTGAAAATACTGAAACTCCTAATGCTGCTACACCTGTTAATTCACCTGAGTCTGTTGATTATTCTAGTGATGATCTTGATGAAGATTATGTAGAGCTTGATGATGATTTTATTGAAAAATGCAATGCTACTACTGATGCAAGAAAAATTAAAAAGTTGCTTGCAGAACATGCTGTTAGATATAAACTATCTCCTGATCCTAAATTTGCCACATCTCCTATAAACATTAGGGATAAAGATTATGATTTTTCTCTTGATCTATCTCATATAGCTATTGTTGAGAAAACACCCTTTTGTGGTACTGAAAAAGAAAGTGCTGTTGAACACATGACTGAGTTATCTACTCTTAGTGGCTTGTTTTCTGATGATATTAAGATGCGTACTTATTTTGTCGCTAAAATTTTTCCGTTCTCATTAAAGGATGATGCTAAAACTTGGTATAATAATTTGCCTCCTGGTTCTATTAAAAGTCCAAAAGAATTGCTTGATGTTTTCTTCCGTAAATACTTTCCTGCTAGTGCTCAACATGCTGCTTTGCAGAGAATTTATAATTTTGACCAGGAAGATGGAGAGAAATTGCCTGAGGCTTGGGCGAGATTTTGCTCTCTTATTAGAGCTCAGCCTGACCATGATTTAGAAAAGCATGATTTACTTGATATATTTTATAGTGGACTAACTATTGAGTCTAGGGCATACCTGGATAGTTGTGCTGGTTGTGTTTTCAGGAAAAGAACCCAGCAGAAGTATTGGCTAAAATAGGCCGGAATCATGATGATTGGTCTACACCTGAACCAACCCCGACACCGATAGTGAAGAAGAGGGGTATGATTAAATTGAATGATGAAGATATGAGGGAAGCCAAGAAGTCTCTTAAGGAGAAGGGTATTAAACCTGAAGATGTGAAGAATTTACCTCCTATTGAAGATATATGTGAGACAATTCCCCCTTCATCCATGATTGAGGTACACTCGCTTCAACACTTTACTAGGGAAGATATTCCGTATTCAAAATCTCCTGCTCAATGCTTAGATGAATTTGATAATTATATTGTTAAGCAAGAAAACTTTAATATGCGAGTAGAGAATCATTTAATGGAAAATTCCCGAGCTATTAGTGAATTGCATGGTATTGTGGAGAGAACCTCCAATGATGTTAAGATACTTGTTAAACATTTTCAAATGGTTCAAACTCAAATTGATCAACTTACTAAAGTGCAAAATGACTTGTTGGGAAATAATTCTAAAGAAAAACATGCTTGTGAAGTAACAACTAGAGGTGGTGTTTCTACCCAGGATCCTCTATATCCTGAAGGGCATCCCAAAAGAATTGAACAAGATTCTCAACTAATTAAAACTAGTGCTCCATCTAAGAAAAAGAAAAAGAAACATAAGAATGTTGTAGAATCCTCTGAACCTGTTAATGATCCTAATAGTATTTCTATTTTTGATGCTGAAACTGAAAGTGGTAATGAACATGAGGAAGATAATGATAAGAATGATACTCCTGATAAAGAAGAAATTGAAAAAGAACCTGAAAAGCATGCTAAAAATAAAAAGTATACTAAAGAAGACTTTATTACTGAGAAGCATGGTAATGAAAGAGAACCTTGGGTTCAAAAGCAAATGCCTTTTCCTGCTAAGAAACTAAAATCAAAGGAAGAGGAACATTATAATAAATTTTGTGATTGGATGAAACCTTTATTTCTGCAAATCCCTTTGACTGATGCTATTAAATTGCCTCCTTATTCAAAGTATATGAAAGATATTGTTACTAACAAAAGGAAAATCCCCAATGAGGAAATTTCAACTATGCTTGCTAATTACTCCTTCAATGGTAAGATTCCAAAGAAGTTGGGCGACCCAGGTATACCGACTATTCCTTGTTCCATCAAGAATAATTATGTTAGAACTGCTCTATGTGATTTGGGAGCAGGTGTGAGTGTGATGCCTTTTTCTCTTTATAAGAGACTTGATTTAGATAAATTGATACCAACTGATATATCCTTGCAAATGGCTGATAAATCTACTGCTATTTCTGTTGGTTTATGTGAAAATGTTCCTGTTCAAGTTACTCAGCATTGCTTGATATTAACTGATTTCGTTGTGTTGGAAATGCCTGAAGATGATAATATGTCCATTATTCTTGGAAGACCCTTTCTTAATACTGCAGGGGCTGTTATTGATTGCAATAAAGGCATGGTTACTTTCAATGTTGATGATAAGGAACACACCGTCTATTTCCCCAAGAGGATTGAAAAAGCGTGCGGAGTTAATACTATTTCTAATGTGAGAACTATCAAAGTTGGAACTATCGATTGTCCTATATATGAGCCTAAAGAAGAATATCAAACTCTTGTGATTGGATCCATATCAATACAATTCAAGGTAACATGATTGATTTAAGGTTTATTTCTTCTTATGCTATGTAAAATTTATTTGGTGGCAAGACTTGATCAACCTTGTTAACAAATACTTTTTATATGCATAGAGGAGGTAAACAACATCTCTTTCTTCCTCCATTTGTTTTACTTACTGTAGCAATACATTTGTATCTTTACTTTATTGCATTATTGTGCCAAGTAAAGTCTTTGATAGTAAGGTTCATACTAGATTTGGATTACTGCGCAGAAACAGATTTCTTGCTGTCACGAATATGGGCCTAATTCTCTGTAGGTAACTCAGAAAATTATGCCAATTTACGTGAGTGATCCTCAGATATGTACGCAACTTTCATTCAATTTGGCCATTTTCATTTGAGCAAGTCTGGTGCCTTAAAAAAATTCGTCTTTACGGACTGTTCTGTTTTGACAGATTCTATCTCTGTTTTTGCATTGTCTATTGTGGACCTTTAAGTGAGGCTTTCTAGACGTGGAGAGCTGTAGCTAATGTTTTATTGAGTTCTTGCAATGTGTCACTACAGGACTAAAGTGGATTAAAGTTTTTGAGTACTAATCCCTCTAATGAAGTTTATGAGAAGTTTGGTGTGGCAGAAGTTTTCAAAGGTCAAGAGAGAAGGGTGATATAATGTGATCAAGAAGAGTCAAAAGCCTAAGCTTGGGGGAGGTATACCGGCATCACTCATTCTTTGCATATTATGGTTGCTGGATACTTGTACATATTTGTTTAGTCTCTAGAGTGGTTTTCTAATGAGAGGGAGATGATATTTGGGGAAGTGCTGTCCAAAAACAGATTCTGTGCTGTTACCAAAAAAATTCGTACGCACAGCCAGAACGTTATTTTGAGTTGCCAATTTTTGAGCATGTTCCCCAGGTTGTTATCTAACTTTCATTAGTTGAACACTTTTTGGTCTGAGCAATGGAAGATTTTTGTTAAATTCGATTTCTGTACTGCTGTCAGGATTTGGCAGATTTCTGTCATCCTGCTTTTCTGTGTTTCTGTTAGTTTGCATTCTTTTGTTTTCGCTTTGTTTCTTTCCTAAAACACAAAAAGACCAAAAATATTTCTGTTGTTTCTCTTCACCATTTATTTATTTGGTTCCTTGCTCTTAGTTTGCTTTATTTGCTATCGTTAGTTTGCTATAAGAAAACCCAAAAAGATTTTGCTTTGTTTGCTTGTTTTCTTTCGTTCTTGTTTCTAATTCAAAAACACCAAAAATATTTGCTGTTCTTCTTTGGTTTGTAAAGTTCATCATGAGTTCAATGGTCTTCGGTGGCTGGAGCGTGGTTTTCATTTCATATTATCCAAGCTACACAAGTGAAAAGGCAATAATGACGATCTACGACAATCTGATTGTGGTGAGAGGCTGGTATGAACTCTATTTGCTTTCATTTTTGTACATATACTCATCCATATGAGCATGCTTAGTTGGTTCATGTGAGGTATATGTTATTTGAGAAAGTCTAGTAGCTCATGATCTCTCATGTTTAGTTTCAATTTATTAATATGAGTAGCATGTCATGGATGTTTGCTTGCATTGTTTTATTCATAAGTAAGTATGGCATTGTGGTATCCTCCTCTGAATAATTCATTTATATCGACTTGGCACATGCTCACGCATGCATATGACTGAACAAAAAGTCAATTAAGCCTCGATGATTTATATTGCTTCAGAGTTCTTGTATCACTTTTATGCCTCCGTTAATTTATTTTGCCGCAAGCATGATTATGACAGTTATTGCTCTCTTGATTTGTCGCTCCCTAGTCTTTTGCTAGCCTTCACTTGTACTGAGCGGTGACGCCGCTCGTGCTTCCAAACACCTGAAAACCAAGTTGTTCCAAAAGTGTCCACCATAAATACCTATGCATGGCATTTCAAACCATTCCAAGTAAATTCTCATGCGCTACCTTTAAAACTTTCAAAATGCTTCTCAATTTGTGTTAATGTTTCATAGCTCATGAGGAAGTATGTGGTGTTTAGCTTTCAACCTTGTCATTTACTTTTGACGGACTCTCATATGGACTAGTGGCACATCCGCTTATCCAATAATTTTGCAAAAAGAGCTGGCAATGGGATTCCCAGTCCCAAATTAATTAATTCCAATAGACACTCCTCCATGGCTTGTGATTGTTGGACGGCACCCGAAGGATTCGGTTAGCCATGGCTTGTGTAAGCAAAGGTTGGGGGAGTGTCATCATCATAATAAAACTTAAATAAAAAGGCACTCCTTCATGGTATGTGATTGTTGGCAGGCACCCGAGGATTCGGTTAGCCATGGTTTGTGAAAGAAAGGTTGGAAGGAGTGCCAACCAAAAATAAATAAATAAAATGGGAGCCGCTCTTGTGAGTCCGGTTGATGAGGTAGTTAGTGTACCCATTACCATTCGTTGACAACAACAAACACCTCTCAAAATAATTTTACTCCTGTTTTACAAATGAAAAGCTCTAGCGCATGTTAATCCCTGCTTCCCTCTGCGAAGGGTCAATCTTTTACTTTTTATGTTGTGTCTCCATTCTTTCTTTGAGCACTATCTTGAGAGCACAACTGTCATTCTTAGTATAATATGCTTGTCTCAAAATATGATTAATTGTGGTATAACTTTGATGCTTTTATCTTTGACAATCACTAATTCTAGTCTTTCTATGAACTCAAGAGGTGCCTCGGCATTTATGTTTTGCCGATCAAATACAGGCAAGCGAGATACCACTTTATCATATTCTCTTATGAACATTGCAATCCTGCTTATATACATGATTCATGGTGCTTATTATTAATTGTTGGTACCTCTCCATGATTGACATAGCTGTTGGATGATCTTATTTGCATGTGTCTCATTATGAACTGCTTAAGTATTAGCCATAGCATGAGAATATGTACATCATATGAGCAAATGTGTTCGTGAAAGTTCTTTTATCGCTCAGTTGTTAACTGAATTGCTTGAGGACAAGCAATAAGCTAAGCTTGGGGGAGTTGATACGTCCAAAACGTATCTACTTTCCCGAACACTTTTGCTATTGTTTTGCCTCTAATTTGTGTATTTTGGATACAACTAACACGGACTAACGCTGTTTTCAGCAGAACTGTGTCTCGTTTTTGTGCAGAAATCCAACTTTCGGGAAAATCCTCGGAATTTCTTCAGATGGCCCTATTTTACCAAAATATTGACGGAGCCAGAAGGGCAAAGGAGGTGGAGGCCCGAGGGCCCCACACCACATGGCGGCGCGGCCCAGGGGGGGCCCGCGCGGCCATGTGGTGTGGCCCCCTCGGCCTCCGACGCCCCCCTTCGGACTACTTATTGGTTTCGACCAAAACGCACGGGGAGAAGTCGACATCGCCAGAAACCCTCCAGAGAGCCGCCACATCGCGAAACTCCGTCGCGGGAGCCAGAAGTCTCCGTTCTGGCACTCCGCGGGACGGGGAATTGGAGGAGATCTTCACCGCCATCACCGCCAACGCCTCTCCATCAACCAGCAATGTTTCCCCCATCCATGTGTGAGTAATTCCCCCGCTGTAGGCTGAAGGGGATGGTAGGGATTGGATGAGATTGGTCATGTAATAGTCATAAGATTGTTAGGGCATAGTGCCTAGTATCCGTAGATGTCACTTTTATGATATTGTTGCAACTTGTTATGCTTAATGCTTGTCACTAGGGCCCGAGTGCCATGATCTCAGATCTGAACATGTTATTGTTTCATGAAGATATTCGTTGTTTATGATCTTACCTGCAAGTTGTATACACATCCGGAACCAATGGCCCCGAAGTGACAGAAATCGGGACAACCGGAGGGGATGGTAGTGATGTGAGGATCACATGTGTTCACGGAGTGTTAATGCTTTGCTCCGGTACTCTATTAAAAGGAGTACCTTAATATCCAGTAGTTTCCCTAGAGGCCCGGCTGCCACCGGCTGGTAGGACAAAAGATGTTGTGCAAGTTTCTCATTGCGAGCACGTACGACTATATATGGAACACATGCCTATTGATTGATTAGTACTTGGATACCGTTTTATTATTATCTGCAAATGCCCATGCTTTGATTGTTACATGAGTTTCTCTCATCCATGCAACGCCCGTTAAATCCGTCCCTGTGCCTACAGTATTTTAATCCTGCTGTTTACTATAATCACTCTGCTGTCTTTGTTTCACCGCTGCTGTTATTTCACTATTTCCACGCCATAAAACTGTTACTACTGATAAACTCTTGCGAGCAAGTCTGTTTCCAGGTGCAGCTGAATTGACAACTCCGCTGTTAAGGCTTACAAGTATTCTTTGTCTCCCCTTGTGTCGAATCAATAAATTGGGTAATACTTCCCTCGAAGACTGTTGCGATCCCCTATACTTGTGGGTCATCAGCCCTCTCGGTGGAATGTCATCCAATTAGCCTGCAAGCATGTGACTGGCTCACAAGGGATGTCATATCACGATACGAGTAAAGAGTACTTATCGTTAACGAGGTTGAACCAGGTATAGAGATACCGACGATCAAACCTCGGATAAGTAAAGTATCGCGTGACAAAGGGAATCGGTATCGTATGTTAATGGTTCTTTCGATCACGAAGTCATCGTTGAATATGTGAGAGCCATTATGGATCTCCAAGTCCCGCTATTGGTTATTGATCAGAGAAGTGTCTCGATCATGTCTTCATAGTTTGTGAACCGTAGGGTGACACACTTAAGGTTTGATGTCGTTTTAAGTAGATATGGAATTTGAAATGGAGACCGAATGTTGATCGGAGTCTCGGATAGGATACAGGACATCACGAGGAGCTCCGGAATGGTCCGGAGAATAATATTCATATATGGGGAGTCATATTCCAAGTTTGGGAATGGTCCGATGAATTTATGGAAGGTTCTAGAATCATCCGGAACTTTTCACTTTGGTAGGTGGAGTCTCTACCAGCCCTAGCTGAACCACCAGGTGGGAAGGTAGAGTCCATGGTGGACTCCACCTCCATGGCCGGCCAATTCAAAAGGAAGGGGGAAATCCCACCTTGACTAGGTTTCTCATTATGGTAAGATTCCAATAAGACTCCTAGAGGGAGTATGATTAGAGGGCTAGGTTTTCCACCTATTTAAAGGGGAGAGGAGGGGAGGGGTCGGACACACCTTGGACGCACCACCTCAAGGGCACCAAGCCGGCGCCCCAGACCCTCTCTCTCAAACTCTAGCGCCACCCTCCTCCACATCTCTCCCGCACGGCTACGGCGAAGCCCTGAAGGAGATGTCCACCACCACGGTCACCACGCTGTCGTGCTGCCGGGATTCCAAGGAGGATCTACTACTTCTGCTGCCCGCTGGAACAGGGAGAAGGACGTCTTCATCAACACCGTACGTGTGATCAAGTGCGGAGGTGCTGCCCGATTGCGGCACCATCGATATCTTGTACTCGCTTCTGAGAGCGGCAAGTGATCGACTACATCATCCACAAGATTTATCTCGTTAACTCTTAGAGATCTTCGAGGGTATGTTGATCTCATCCTGTTGCTACCATCTACTAGATTAGATCTTGGCTTGTTATTCGTTCTTGCAGTAGGAATTTTTTTTGTTTTCTATGTTACGAATCCCTACAGTGGTATCAGAGTCGGGTCTATGCATAGATTGGTTCTACGAGTAGAACAAAATGGTTTTGTGGGTGTTGATGCTTTTGTTGTCGTTTGCTTATCGTGTACTTTTCATCTTGTGGCATGGTGGGATGAAGCGGCCCAGGCTAACCTTACATGACCGTGTTCATGATAGTTGCTCCATGCTTGACATGAACTTGTATTGCATAAGTGGCTTTTGCGGATGTCTGTCTCTCTCACCATAGTTAAGATCCTGTGGCACCCCCAGGATCCGAATTATACAGAGATGTTATGTTTATTAATCATGCAATATGAGGTTTAGTGGGGTTACCACTCCCAGGCCGAATCACATCGGCAGGCAGTCCATAACAGGAACTACACCACCCCATACCGCCAGGCTGGGTTTGAGGGCTAATGAGGTACCAATCCCAGGACGAAATATCGGCAGGTGCCAATAATACGGTTGGCACAACGACACCTCAACCCCCCTGCTAGTTGATTACGCGTGAAGCACACGTCCGTTGGGAACCCCAAGAGGAAGGTGTGATGCGTACATCAGCAAGTTTTCCCTCAGAAAGAAACCAAGGTCATCGAACCAGTAGGAGCCAAGAAGCACGTGAAGGTTGTTGGTGGAGGAATGTAGTGCGGCGCAACACCAGTGAAACCGGCGCCAACGTGGAACCTGCACAACACAATCAAGATACTTTGCCCCAACGTAACATGAGGTTGTCAATCTCACCGGCTTGCTGAAAACAAAGGATTAAACGTATCGAGTGGAAGATGGTGTTTGTTTGCAAAGAACAGTAAAGAACAATGATTGCAGTAGATTGTATTCAGATGTAAAGAGTGGACCGGGGTCCACAGTACACTAGTGGTGTCTCTCCAATAAGATAACTAACATGCTGGGTGAACAAATTAAAGGTGGGCAATTGACAAATAAAGATTCAATACATATCAATGATGATTACTATGAGATTTAACCAGGGCATTACGACAAAGTACATAGACCGCTATCCAGCATGCATCTATGCCTAAATAATCCACCTTCGGGTTAGCATCCGCACCCCCTCCAGTATTAAGTTGTAAACAACAGATAATTGCATTAAGTATGGTGCGTAATGTAATCAACACAAATATCCTTAGACAAAGCATCGATGTTTTATCCCTAGTAACACATCCACAACCTTAGAACTTTCTGTCACTGTCCCAGATTAAATGGAGGCATGAACCCACTATCGAGCATAAATACTCCCTCTTGGAGTTACAAGTATCAACTTAGCCAGAGCCTCTACTAGCAACGGAGAGCATGCAAGAACATAAACAACCCATATATGATAGATTGATAATCAACTTGACATAATATTCTAGATTCATCGGATCCTACCAAACACAACATGTAGCATTACAAATAGATGATCTTGATCATGTTAGGCAGCTCACAAGATCTAAACAATGATAGCACAAGCGGAGAAGACAACCATCTAGCTACTGCTATGGACCCATAGTCCAAGGATGAACTACTCACGCATCAATCCGGAGGCGGGCATGATGATGTAGAGCCCTCCGGTGATGATTCCCCTCTCCGGCAGGGTGCGGGAGGCGATCTCCTGAATCCCCCGAGATGGGATTGGCGGCGGCGGCGTCTCTGGAAGGTTTTCCGTATCGTGGCTCTCGGTACAGGGTTTCGCGACGAAGGCTTTAAGTAGGCGGAAGGGTAGGTCAAGAGGCGACGCGAGGGGCCCACACCATAGGGCGGCGCGGGCCCCCCTCTTGCCGCGCCGGCCTATGGTGCCGGGCCCTCGTGGCCCCTCTTCGTAACCCCTCCGGTCTTCGGGAAGCTCCGCGGAAAAATAAGACCCTGGGCGTTGATTTCGTCCAATTCCGAGAATATTTCCTTTGTAGGATTTTTGAAACCAAAAACAACAGAAAACAGCAACTGGCGCTTCGGCATCTTGTTAATAGGTTAGTGCCGGAAAATGTATAATAATGATGTAAAGTATGTATAAAACATTCAAGTATTTTCATAAAAGTAGCATGGAACATAAGAAATTATAGATACGTTTGAGACGTATCAAGCATCCCCAAGCTTAGTTCCTACTCGCCCTCGAGTAGGTAAACGATAACAACAAATAATTTCTGAAGTGACATGCTACCAACATAACTTTGATCAACATTATTGTAAAGCATATGAGATGAATGGAGTGATCTGAAGCAAAAGATTGCTAACAAAAGATGATGACTAAACAAATGAATCATATAGCAAAACTTTTCATGAATAGTACTTTCAAGACAAGCATCAACAAGACTTGCATAAAAGCTAACTCATACGCAATAAATTCAAAGTAGAATGGATTGAAGCAACACAAAGGATGATTAAGTTTCAGCAATTACTTTCAACTTGTAACATGTATATCTCATGGATATTTGTCAACATAGAGTAATATAACAAGTGCAATAGGTAAACATGTAAGAATCAATGCACACAGTTAACACAAGTGTTTGCTTCTAAGATAGAAAGAAGTAGGTAGACTGACTCAACATAAAGTAAAAGAATGGCCCTTCGCAGAGGGAAGCATGGATTACTATTTTTGTGCTAGAGCTTTTATTTTGAAAACATAGAAACAATTTTTCAACGGTAGTAATAATTCATATGTGCTATGCATAATACTTCCTACAAGTTGCAAGCCTCATGCATAGAGTACTAATAGTGCTCGCACCTTGTCCTAATTAGCTTGGATTAACACGGATTATCATTGCATGACATATGTTTCGACCAAGTGTCACAAAGGGGTACCTCTATGCCGCCTGTACAAAGGTCCTAGGAGATCAACTGCATTTGATTTCTCGTTTTTAACAGATCTCAACTTAGGACATCCATACGGGACAACATAGACAACATATAATGGACTCCTCTTTTAATGCTTAAGCATTCAACAACAGATAATATTCTCATAAGAGAGTGAGGTTGTATGTCCAAACTGAAAACTTCCACCATGATACATGGCTTTGGTTAGCGGCCCAATGTTCTTCTCTAACAATATGCATACTCAAACCATTTGATCATGAAAATCACCCTTACTTCAGACAAGACGAACATGCATAGCATCTCACATGATATCCAACAAAGGTAAAAAGTTGATGGCGTCCCCCGAAACATGGTTACCGCTCAACAAGCAACTTATAAGAACTAAGACACATAACTACATATTCATCACCACAATAGTTTTTAAGCTATTTGTCCCATGAGCTATATATTGCAAAGATAAAGGAATGAAATTTTAAAGGTAGCACTTAAGTAATTTACTTTGGAATGGCAGAAAAATACCACATAGTAGGTAGATATGGTGGACACAAATGGCATGGGTTTTGGCTCAAGGTGTTTGGATGCACGAGAAGCATTTCCTCTTAGTACAAGGTTTTGGGCTAGCAAGGTTGTTTGAAGCAAACACAAGTATGAACAGGTACAACAAAACTTACACAAGAACATATTGCAAGCATTATAAGACTCTACACTGTCTTCCTTGTTGTTCAAACACTTTACCAGAAAATATCTAGACTTAGAGATACCAATCATGCAAACCAAATTTTAACAAGCTCTACGGTAGTTCTCCATTAATAGATTAAACTACATGATGCAAGAGCTTAAACATGATCTATGAGAGCTCAAAACAATTGCCCAGTTATTCCAAACCATATGAAGCATTTTCTGATTCCAACCAAATAGCAATCAATGAAGCAATTTTCAGCCTTCGCCATGAACATTAAAGCACAATTAAGAACACAAGTGTTTCATATGAAAAAGCGGAGCGTAATATCTCCAATATAAGGTTGGTGGGATCCAACTTTATTCAAAACCAAAACAAAAATAAAAGCAAACAGACGCTCCAAGTAAAGAACAAAAGATGTGATGGAATAAAAATATAGTTTCACTAGAAGTGACCTGATAAGTTGTCGATGAAGAAGGGGATGCCTTGGGCATCCGCAAGCTTAGATGCTTGAGTCTTCTTAAAATATGCAGGGATGAACCACCGGGGCATCCCCAAGCTTAGACCTTTCACTCTTCTTGATCATATTGTATCATCCTCTTCTCTTGACCCTTGAAAACTTCCTCCACACCAAACTTCAAGCAAACTCATTAGAGGGTTAGTGCATAATCAAAAATTCATACATTCAGAGGTGACATAATCATTCTTAACACCTCTGGACATTGCACAAAGCTTCTGAAAGTTAATGGAACAAAGAAACTCATTCAACATAGCAAAAGCAATGCGAAATAAAAGGCAGAATCTGTCAAAACAGAACAGTCCGTAAAGACGAATTTTACAGAGGCACTTAACTTGCTCAAACGGAAAAACTCAAAACTAATGAAAGTTGCGTACATATCTGAGGATCACGCACGTAAATTGGCAGATTTTTTTGATTTTAGTTCGACGCAAATTCGTGACAGACAGCAATTCTGTTTCTGCGCAGCAATCCAAATCTAGCATCAACTTTACCATAGAGACTTTACTTGGCACAAAAACATGATAAGGAGAGGTTGCTACAGTAGTAAAAACTTCCAAGACTCAACAATACAGTAGTAAAATAAAACATGGGTTATCTCCCAAGAAGTGCTTTTCTTTAACGCCTTTCAGCTAGGCGCAGAAAGTGCAAATCAAGTAACATCAAGAGAAGAAACATCAACATTACCTCGGGAGTTGGGAGTTTTCTCAACTATGCATTGTATCTTATTTATGTATGGAACTCTCTTTTCAATACCCTTAGGCTTACTATCCTCCTCAAATAAATTTTCAGGGACAATCCAATCAAAATTCTTTTCTAATGCCTCGTGCATTCCTATGAGTTTATGAGGTATTGGTATTTTAATCTTCCCCTCACAATTGACTTTATTAGTGTATCTTGGCCTATCTTTTTCCCTTTTTTCAAGGATATTTGCAAAATTGGTACACAAGCCTAGCATCTTATATCGAATAAAGACTTTCCTAGCTTCTCTAGCTACATCACCAAATTCTCTAAGAAGGGTTTCTAGAATAAAATATTTCTTTTCTCCTTCTTCCATATCACCGAGTGTAAGAAACACATGTTGCATTATGGGATTAAGATTAACAAATCTAGCTTCCAACATGTGCACTAAAGGCAGTAGCAATTTCATAATCAGGAGCAAGTTCTACCAAGGATCTATCTTCAAAATCTTTAGTCTTACTAACATGAGTGAAAAAATCTTCTATATTATCTTTTCCAATGATAGACCCACTACCTACCGATATATCTTTCAAAGTAAACTTAGGATGAAGCATGATGAAATAAAAAAAAGTAAACTTGATGAAGTAAATGCAAGTAACTAATTTTTTTGTGTTTTGATATATAGCTAGTAAATAAGACAGAAAGTAAAGCAACTAATTTTTTGTGTTTTTGATATAAAGCAAATAAACAAGACAGAAGGTAAAGCAACTAATTTTTTTGTGTTTTTAATATGAAGCAAACAAGACAGTAAATAAAGTAAAGTAAAGCAAGACAAAAACAAAGTAAGGAGATTGGATGTGGAGACTCCCTTGCAGCGTGTCTTGATGTCCCCGGCAACGGCGCCAGAAAAAGAGCTTGATTACGCGTGAAGCACACGTCCGCCGGGAACCCCAAGAGGAAGGTGTGATGCGTACAGCAGCAAGTTTTCCCTCAGAAAAAACCAAGGTTATCGAACCAGTAGGAGCCAAGAAGCACGTGAAGGTTGTTGGTGGAGGAATGTAGTGCGGCGCAACACCAGTGAAACCGGCACCAACGTGGAACCTGCACAACACAATCAAGATACTTTGCCCCAACGTAACAGTGAGGTTGTCAATCTCACCGGCTTGCTGAAAACAAAGGATTAAACGTATCGAGTGGAAGATGATGTTTGTTTGAAAAGAACAGTAAAGAACAATGATTGCAGTAGATTGAATTCAGATGTAAAGAATGGACCGGGGTCCACAGTTCACTAGTGGTGTCTCTCCAATAAGATAACTAACATGCTGGGTGAACAAATTACAGGTGGGAAATTGACAAATAAAGATTCAATACATATCAATGATGATTACTATGAGATTTAATCGGGGCATTACGACAAAGTACATAGACCGCTATCCAGCATGCATCTATGCCTAAATAATCCACCTTCGGGTTAGCATCCGCACCCCCTCCAGTATTAAGTTGTAAACAACAGATAATTGCATTAAGTATGGTGTGTAATGTAATCAACACAAATATCTTTAGACAAAGTATCGATGTTTTATCCCTAGTAGCAACAGCACATCCACAACTTTAGGACTTTCTGTCACTGTCCCAGATTAAATGGAGGCATGAACCCACTATCGAGCATAAATACTCCCTCTTGGAGTTACAAGTATCAACTTAGCCAGAGCCTCTACTAGCAACGGAGAGCATGCAAGAACATAAACAACCCATATATGATAGATTGATAATCAACTTGACATAATATTCTAGATTCATCGGATCCCACCAAACACAACATGTAGCATTACAAATAGATGATCTTGATCATGTTAGGCAGCTCACAAGATCTAAACAATGATAGCACAAGCGGAGAAGACAACCATCTAGCTACTATGGACCCATAGTCTAAGGATGAACTACTCACGCATCAATCCGAGGCGGGCATGATGATGTAGAGCCGTCCGGTGTGATTCCCCTCTCCGGCGGGGTGCGGGAGGCGATCTCCTGAATCCCCGAGATGGGATTTGCGGCGGCGGCGTCTCTGGAAGGTTTTCCGTATCGTGGCTCTCGGTACAGGGGTTTCGCGACGAAGCCTTTAAGTAGGCGGAAGGGTAGGTCAAGAGGCGGCGCGAGGCCCACACCATAGGGCGGCACGGGCCCCCTCTGGCCGCGCCGGCCTATGGAGCGGGCCCTCGTGGCCCCTCTTCGTAACCCCTCCGGTCTTCTGGAAGCTCCGCGGAAAAATAAGACCCTGGGCGTTGATTTCGTCCAATTTCGAGAATATTTCCTTTGTAGGATTTCTGAAACCAAAAACAGCAGAAAACAACAACTGGCGCTTCGGCATCTTGTTAATAGGTTAGTGCCGGAAAATGTATAATAATGATGTAAAGTATGTATAAAACATTCAAGTATTGTCATAAAAGTAGCATGGAACATAAGAAATTATAGATACGTTTGAGACGTATCACTAGTCATTACCAGAACTGCATAACAATGAGCTCGAGAGTCTACAGTGAGAGAATCGGTAACACAACAGTGACTCTACGACCAAAAGCAAATTATTACAACTCTTAAGAGAGTCAAGATCCAAACATTACACGCAGAGGTGACTGACCTGACATTACATCAATCAACAGAAGAAAGTTATGCTATTAGACATAGCAAGATAGCAAAAGGCCTAAGAGGCCAGGAGCATAACGGCGACACCCCATTCCACAGCCCTGGGCTGCTCTCTGGGAACCCCAAACTACTCGTCGATGTCAACGTAGACACCATCACCGGTCGAAGTGACTTTTTCTGAAACAAAAGCATGCAAAGCTGAGTACAGGGACTCAACAAGACTTAGTACAACCTGTTAGCAAAGCGGGTATGCGAGGCTTTATGTAGATTCTTTTGCGTAAAGCCAGTTTTCCTTTGTAATAGAGAGAGAGTAGAAACTCGACTACTCAGATCATTTAAAAGGGGATAAGAGAGCGATATCAATAGCTCTAGTGATCATCATATTGTATCCACCGAACCATCATCATCTGTAACCACTCATCTCGGATAACACCCTCGAAACCCCGGAGGAGGGAATCCTTATTCACACTTTTGCCAAGTTTAACCATTCGGTTCATGTTATCTATGATCGCGTCATCCAGCTCAAAGTCTTCCATAACCGTGGACACGGCTTTTCGAAAAGATTTAACCCTGCATGGGTGTACAACTTTTCCCAAACGTGACGACTGTCTCCATTAGCCACATGATGCCCTGCAGCTGCAGGTTGGGCACTGGCGGAGGGGTGATCGCCTACAACCTTTACCTTACGTCGACCTATTCCATGAGCCAGGCCAAAAGGTTTTATCCCACCATCGTAAGTCGGCCGTCTCCGACGCGGAACTGTTCGTTGTGTGCGGAGGTTGGTTTCCTAGGGACTTTAACCCCAGGGGACTCTAACCCCCAGCCAAACCCGACCATATTCCATGTATGTATGCACCTCTTTGCAAACGTTTCTTTGTTTAAATTCCAGAAAAGATTAAATTTATGACGCTTGGTCCCACCTGTCAATGCATTTACTAAAATAGACAATAAAAGAAAAATAAAAAGAACATGCCACTAGGGCCCACCGGGTCAACCCGCCGGTTGTTGACCACGGCGGCAGCCGCCGGTGACCACCTAGCGTCGGCGCTACGGCGCGCGCGGCGGCGCGGGAACAAGGGCATGCGAAGAGGGGCTTCGCGGACGACCGACTGGTGGCAGCGCCGCCCTGAATTGGGAGCGGCGGCCACAACGATGGCCGACGGTGGCCGGCGCGGGTGGCGCCGATATTCTAGGGCGAGAGGGGGAGCACGGAGGGGATCGGCAGGACGGCATGCTCACCAGGAGCTCAACGGTGTGGTCGGCGATGTCAGGGGAGGCCGGATAGCGAAGGAATCGACGGAGAGGTGGCCGTCGGGTGCGGTCGGAAATGGCGATGGTGGCGGCGATTCCGGGGCTCCCCGGCCAATTCCTTTGACGGGGAAGTCGCCGGTGGCGAGGCGAACCTCCTAGGCATCTCGGCCGAGCACGAGGAGGTGCGGAGCAGCGGGGCGTACGGCGGCTGGTGCGGCTAGGGGTTCGGCGCCCAGCACAGAGGAGAGAGGATAAATGGCGCACGAGGGAGAGAGAGGGTAGGGAGAGAGGGGTGTGCGCCGGCTTCCTTATCTCCTCGCCAAGGGGACAGCGGCGGTGGCGAGGATCCTGGCGAAGGATCCACGGCGGGGGTTGCGCCAGCGTGTGCTGGGAAGAAGACAAGCAACATTTGCCAATAACCCCCTGGCATTTTTCAATTTTCTAGGAAATAATTTAAAAACATAATAAACTCCAATTCTGTTTGCTATTTTGGACTATTTTGAAAACCCAGAAACCTACAAATTTTGCACAAATATTTTGTGGCATTATTTGATTATTTCTAAATTTCCTGTCAACACCCGGATTTTTATGTCCAGATGCCTATTATGCCATTCATCGCAATCCCAGGAATATTGTTTTTGCGAGACATAATAGATTGATATCACAACACATCATTCATTACAACACATAATTGTCTTACATAGAGGGATCACATGATCCAGTCTTAATACATCATAGTGGATCTAGAGATCCTATTACAAAACACATAGCGGAAGCGAAGTAACGGTTGCGGTCCATCTATTCCACAGGCAACTGTTGACGTCAGGAGTGATCCTAGTTGTCGTAGATGTCCTGTTGTCCATCTTCCTCGTACTCTGTTCTCCTTCATAGTCGGCCATTTGAATAGCCAGGGACAACGCCATGAGTACTTTAAAGTACTCGCAAACTACTACTAATGTAAGCACTATCAACTATAGTAAGGGGGATGCTAAGCTCTAGGTTTATTTGCATAAAGCCAAGTTTATTTCATAAACATTTAGTAAAGATGCTTGAATCGCTAGGCTAACTCAAGTGGGAACATTAGTGTCATTCCCACAACTCTGGTGTTTATTCAAGTCAAAGTCACCATTTCAAATTCAAATCACAAGTCACCCTTCATATGTCACATTTTTGAAAAGTTCTGATGACGGAACAGTATGGCCTTTCCAATCGTCCGTAACCGTGGACACGGCTATTTGAATAGTTCTACACTCTGCAGAGGTCGTACACTTGTGCCACAATATTTGCAATAATCCGTCAGGGTTAACTGGCCCTGATTTATCACA
Organism: Lolium multiflorum; assembly: GCA_030979885.1. Taxonomy (NCBI): domain Eukaryota; kingdom Viridiplantae; phylum Streptophyta; class Magnoliopsida; order Poales; family Poaceae; genus Lolium; species Lolium multiflorum. Next base: position 120,548,285 of record CM061749.1, on the reverse strand, counting down.
CTCCGTGTGTGGACTACCAACCATAACCTTTCACTTACATACCCTAGTATAGGCACCTCTCCCCATGAGCTTGGCCTCCCAGTGAAGACAGACAGTCAACCTGGAATGCACAGGGCTTGGGCCGGACAGTTCACCTCATTCACGTCATTTCACATCAATTCACTTTTAACGGAGGCAGCCTCAGCATAACCCCTATGACGCTTGTTTAGAGGGAACCCATACTAAGATACATAAACTTCCAGTTAAGCCCTACCCATATCAGGTATTGTGGGGGTACTTGCAAAATTGGAATGGTATCGCATCCGAACCCAACCATCAGTTTTGTAAAGTTCACCATGTCATTCACAAGTCACATTCACCTTCAAAATCTTTCAATAGAATGACTCATCATTCCAAGGTTTTCAAAGTCATTTCACTTCATAAGTTCCCATCTAGAGTAGTCAATTTTATTTGCTAGCACTAGCAACTAATCATGAGGGGTGCTAACTAGCTTTGATTGTTCTAGGCTAACTTTGATACTCTTGTAGTATTCTATCTCTAGACCAAAGTTAACTATAAAAGCAAGTTATAATAATCAAAGTAAAAGCTTGTAAGAACAAAACTTGGGATGGGATCATGAGGCATAAAGTAAATTGGTGAGTGTGCCTTGCTCTAGTAGAGTTTTGCACTTTGCAAGAATATTAGCTTGCAATAGTATAGCTTGCATTGGTGTTAGCTTGCCTTGGTTGGTGTAGTGATCAAAGTTCTCTTCTTCTTCAGAGTAGACCTCCTCCTCCTGGTACTCCTCGGTACTAGCGTCTATAAACGAATACGAGGTATACGATCACCAAACAATACTGAGGTATTAGACTAATCACACAAATGGCTCACACAAGTTATTCTAGTATCACCACATTCTTAACATGTTGATTGACTTTGTTTTCTTTTAAAGAAAAATAATTTCCTCTCATTATAAATATTAATTTAGGGTTTCTATTTAATTCTTTGAGAAATAATTTCCTCTCATTGAATATTATTAAGATTTAATTTCCTCCATTAATGTCATATGACCTAGGTTGACCAAAGTCAACCTCTTCATAGGTATTAATTGGGAAGTGATTTAAATGAGGTACACCACCTCATGCCTTTTTAATACTCCTGATTAATGATTTAATATCATCAACTAATTTAATATGAGTTTAAAATTGACCATAGTCTCTACCCCATATTAACTTAGTTGAGACAATATTTAAATGAGACCAAAACATCTCATATGATTTAATAAGTAATTTTGAACAATTTTATTACTACTGTGGGAATGATTTGATATTTTCAAATAAGAACATATGGATCATGAATACATGTGTCATCAACTCACATTGAATCACTTGGAGTAATTATTTAAATGAGATGCTACACCTCATACCATTTAAATACTATTTTTGAAATAGTTCAAATGAGCTAGAAATGGACATATAGCCACTATTTGAATTTAGCCCATGATCATATACAGAACCACTACCATATTTTTACATAAACTATTAGAGTATTTGAATTGTGATTTATGAGAATTTGAATCATCTCAAAATAGTTTATGGTTGATTTTAAATAATTATTTGAAGTTTGAAAAGGCCCTGCCTTGTTATTTTTATCACATTATTTCTACAAACAATTTAAGGGTGAGACCAGTGTAGTTGTTTAGAGAATTTCATAAGCTTTCCAAATATATAAAATTTATCAAATTTGGTTTAGTGTATTTTATTCTATTTAATTTTGAAAACAGCATCAGAGGATAATCAACTAAATTCGAAAATTCCAGTTTGAATTAAAGGGCCTGGCGGGAAACTAGCTGGGCTGCACAGCGGGAGAGGGAGATGGGCCGGCCCAGTATCGCTACGGCCTGGGTTTGAATAACGGACGACGGGCGCGGCGACGTGGCGCTATCTGGGGCGTTAATGGGATCGAGCGGCTCACCTTCTCCGGCGAGTCGTCGGAACCCTAGGTTGCAGGAGGGTCTGGCGACGGCGATGCGGTGCTCCCGGCTGGCGACGGGGGCAAACGACCAGGCGACGACGGCGAGTCGAGGGAGGGTCGCGGCGGCTCCTGAGGTGGACGAATTCGACGGCGGCGTCCTGCTACTGGCGCGGCGGTCTCCGGTGAAATTCCGGCGGTGGAGTGGGCAATGTGGGCGGGGGATGGTGCGAGGAGAGGCAGAAGAGAGAGGGGAGTGTGATGGCGTGCTCAATGGAGGCCAGGGCGCTCCCCTTTTATAGCGACGCGAGGTGGCCGGGGCGAGCGGAGCAGGTCGTCGACGTCGGCACGGCTACGGTAGGTTAGCGTCAACGGCGAGGGTGCGGCAGTGTTGGCGACGTCACCGCAGACACGACGGGCGTCCTGGCGTTGAAATTGGGGCACGGTAGCGTCGGCGTCATCCCCATGTACCAGTGTACTGTGGCGGATGGTCGGCGACGAGGGCGTCGTCTACAGAGCACGGGCGGACCAACGGGCGTGTCTGGGAGGTAACCGGGTCAACGGCGAGGCGACTGGCGCGAGGAGAGAGCGAGGGGAGGTGTGAGGCGACGGGGCAGGTCCGTGTACTGGTGCGTCCAAACCGTGCCGGTGCGCGCTCTGGCGCGACGTGGCCGGCATGGGCGTGTCTGGGCGCGCGTCGTTTGGGCCAGTCTCGTGAGCGTCTCGGGCCAGGGAGGGTACAAGGGTGACGAGGGGAGTGTGGGCTACCCCGTTGACATGGTTTGGCAGAGAGGAGGAGGGTGGATGGAGAGATGGCATGGTGGTGTGTCATCATGCCACGGCATGACCTAGTTCTTGAATATTTGGCACAAATAAGTGAGTCTCTGGTACTGCAATGATGCAAGGGGTTGCTAGAGGTACTCAACATGACATAGGTTTGATAGTTTGGGCAAAAATCTGCTGGTTAATAGCATGTAGGGAGTTGGTGGGTTATTGCACATAAGGTGTTCGACACAATGGCCGAAAGAGAAATGTTTTTGAATTTTTCAAAAATATTTGGTGGAGTTGATTTAAATAATGTTTAGAGCACAATGGTGGTGGTGGTGTTCAAAATGAAGTTGATTTGTGAAATTTCAAAATGGGGATGATCTTCTCTTTGTTTCAACATCACCACTTGTCACATTTCTACTGGTCAACCTAGTCAACTCTGACCTTGGTGGTCAACATGAAAGTTACGCACCTTGACATGGTCTTGGATGACATGGCTTTGGTTTACCAATTTTAGTTTTAGAATAGAGAAAACCAGAGGGGTAAAGTAGTGAAGAAAATCTTTTGGTGACATATGACCATTATCATATGTGTGAAGATTTTGAGATTTCCTTTGGTTTAATTCTGGTTTCATTGATGCAATTGTGTTAGTTTATCATATTTAGGTATTCTATAAGCAAGAGAGCAAGCAATTATGGCCTAGAGTGAAGATTTGTAATTTGGCATAATGTGTATGTGAGTGAAATTGGGATTTTCTCCCTATTTAATTTCTCTCCATTTAATTTGACTTTTGTTGACTCTAAGGTGATTCTTATTAGTTTAGAAACATCTCCAAACCATTGAATCCATTTAAAAAGGTCTTGTTCAAAGATTTGCAAAAATGGCCATATCCACATATGTGTATTGGAAAACTCTTCTTATTTCCAATTTGATTTGGTTTTTCTTGATCTCATTGAGGTGGTTGAGGTTTAATATGATATAAGAAAACAATCCAAGCAATGGAAACAAGTTTGGTGGTCTTTGGCTCAACTTTGTATTTTTGGCCATATGCACATATGTGCATTTCATATTTTTATTTCCTTTTCTTTATCTATGATCAAAGGTCATGGTTTAGGGTTTATTTAATGTTAGATTGGGTTTGGTAAAGTTTTCAAACCATTTGTGCAAGGTAGAGGTGTTTAGGTCAAGTTTTGGAAAAATGGCTATGTGCCACATATGCTCCTATGCATAGGTTTAATTTCTTTTTCTTTCTTTTTATTTCACCTTGGTTTGGTTGGGGAAGTACTTGATTAGTTTGGTTGAGGTTTTCAAAGCATCTAATCAAGTAGAAAGGTCTAGGTAAGAGTCTTACCAAAATAGTCATAGGCACATAGGCCCTTTTCTTAATTAATTTCATTTCTTTTTATTTTGTGTATAAAGGATGGTGAGAAGGGAGGGAGGTTTAGGGTTTAGTGGAGTATATCAATGGTTCACCACTATTTTGAAAAGTAAGAATGGTATTAGTCAATATTTGCATACTAGGGTTATATGCCCACATATGCCTTTTTATTTTAGTTCTCTCTTATTTGATACTATTTAGTTTTGAGAAGATTAGAGTTTAGGCTTTTGGGAATTAGGTTCCATGCAATAAATAAACAATCATGGCAATATCACAACATATAAGCATGCTCACTATGTACCAAACTTAATTTAATAAAAGTTTTTGTTGGTTCTCATTTTTGGAAAAAAAGGAATTCATTTTCTCTTTGTTTTAAATTTTTGGGATGTTACATTTCCACATAACAAGATTTTGAATTTTTGAAACATTTGTAAGCCATTCAAAATAGAGAACAGATTGCAAATATTTCTTAGTCGATTTTACATGATGCTCATGAAAGCAATTGTTCCTAATTACAAACATGGGATGTTACAAATCTACCCACCTTACAAGAATCTCGAGCCTAAGATTCGTAGGTAAGAAAAGAAGAAGGTATCAAGGGTTACACCGGTGTTCAACAATCTTGTTGATACCACAATTATCTTCTTTGTTGAAGAAGTTGATCCACGATATCATGAGTGAAGCGCTTCATTTTTCTTCCTTTGACATTGTTGCTCAACGATAATAAAGGAAAGAGGGAATAACTTTGAAAAATTGATCTTCACAACGATCGAGTATTTCATGGTCAACACAAGGAAGGATTTTTCAAAAACATCTCATAAGATGACTACCATGAAACACATCATGGTAACGGAAAAGACAAAATAAGTTTCAAATTTGGTATACGATGGCTCCATACTTGACAATAATACGGAGGAACAAGCAACGAGGAGGTGATCTGCCTTTGATACCATGACGAGGCACAAGAGAGGGTGATTCGTGGAAACACAAATGACTATCCAGCTAGAGCAACTTTGTATTTCAAAATCATAGTTACTCCTCTAGCATTGATGCATGAAATGATTGGAGAGTATTTAAAATACCGGGGCCATATATATATGACTAACGAATTCACACAACGTGTGAATTGATTAGAACTTCAGGTACAAACCAAAGGAAGGGAAACAACACTGGCTACTGAAGTGCCAAGGTTCATGATATTACTTCATTCTACTTAAACAAATAAATAGCGGAGATTTGGTGCCCTGAGAAAAGATACTTCTCTCAGGCTTTGAACTTTGATTATGACAAGAGGAGTGCCATTTGGTTAAATCTTACTCAAAAGTACTGGGATCACATATGTCTGACGAATTCACACAACGAGAACTTCAAGTAAAATCAGAGGGAACGGGAAAAGCATTGTCGAACGACATATCAAGGATCACCGAGGAGTGAGATTTTTTCTGATGGAGTTGTTGTCATGGGATAAAGAGTTTTAGGGAATCCACCAAGAGATGAGAGAATCCACCTCTAATGTTCTCCCTAATGTTGTGCATACCAGTATCAGGCTTCCAGATAGCCCTCAATCAGACGTCAGGTGAAGTTCGGACTTCAAGATTAGAAAGGTCCATAAGAGACAACTTCTTGAACAAGTCGTACAAAATCCTCATGGAGAGTGGTTGTTCTCACCTAAGGAAGAGATTATGATAAAAGGCCTTCTGGCTAGTTATGTTAACCACAACATCATCCTTGCCGGATTTACAAAGGGACCTATGTTAAAAACCTTGAGGAGCACCAACCATTGATGTTGCTTGAGATTCAGCTTAGGTTAGTTGAAATGATGATTCAGACTCAAAATGTCAGAACATAAAGTTTCAGTGGTTACCAACGAGGTAAAGTCGCTAGATTCTCAAGATATGGACTAAGTGTCAAGCTCCTAAAAAATGAGCTAGATTGCAAGACCTATGTGGTTACGACTGCCATAAAGACATATGGTCCAACATGAATTATCTACAATGAACACAACCAACTCCTTATTTGGAAACAACAAAGAAGATAATGAAGTTCTTTGAACTTCTTCTCTTTGTTGAACAAATAATTCAGTGGCTTGGTGTGCATATAGGAACATTTCAAGGAAATGGAGGTAACAACCTACCATCTCAAGAAAATTCTGCACATGCATGACCGACTTGAGATGATTCCACAGAATCAAAGAAAACTTAGCTCGGATTCACGACGACATATTTCAGCAATTGCACGTGAACCATAGAAAGTCAAATCCAACATCCAGAACACATACTTCGTGATAACACAAATATGATTCTCCAAAGTTTCCAACATTAGTGCCACTTGTCCTGTAACATCCCAAGATTTCAAATAAATGAAGAAAAGGAATTCACTTGTTCAAAAATGAGAACCAACAAAAACTTTTATTCAATCATGTGCTATGCATAGTGCTCATACTTAAGTCTTGTGTTATTGCCATTATGTGTATTCGAATTCTTTGACAATGTGCTAAAACCCTAAACCATCATGAATGTGATCAAAGAGAAGAAAAGAAGAAAAGAGAAAAATACAAATAATCACACACATGTGCTTATGGCCACTTTTGCCAAACCTTAACCTAGGCCAATTTGACTTGTGCCAATGGTTGGGTAATGATATTAAACACTTAAGAAACCCTTTTGAATCAAAGAAACTCAAATCAAATCAAAATAGAATTCAAAACTAGCTCACATAAGATAATTGTCAAAACTGCCATTTATATCATGACACCCACTTTGAGCACCTGGATTAAGAAATTTCTAAACTAAAACCTCCCAACTCTTTGCACCTCATCCAAGACCTCATCAAGATGAACAACTTTGGTAAAGACCACCTCTGCAAATTCTTCCTAGATTTCAAAATATCATCAAGCAAAGTAGCAACACCAAAACAGATTTAAGATGATAACCATTTTGAATTTTGCAAACCAACTTCATTTTGCACACCACCACCACCATTGTGTCTCAAACATTATTTGAATGAACTCCACCAAAAATCTTTGCAAAATTCCAAAGTTCATCTCTTGCGGCCATTTGGTCGAGCACTTGGCAGACACCAATCTGCCAACTACACACAGCCTAATATCTAGTGGATTTTTGCCCTAACCATCGATCCTATGTCACCATTAGTCCTCTCATCCACTCCTTGCACAATGCCAGGCCCAGAGACACACCACATTGCACAAAATATTCAAAGACATGATCATGCCGTGCATGACATGCCCTCCACCATGCCATTCTTCTCTTCTCTCCCATCCAGCGTGCATCAGCATGTCCTGGACCTCCCTCACCCTCTCCACGTGACGCTCGTGCCATCTCTCGCCCAGTAGACGCACTGCACTGGCCAGCACGCACGCGCCCAGTGACGTCCATGACGAGCCAGAGCGCGCCACGACACGCCCCGGAGCGCGCCAGAGCACGGCTCGCCCACGTCACACTCGTCCTCCATTTGACTTCTCCTCGCGCCAGCAGCTCCGCCACGACACCAGCTACACGCCAGACACACTCACCTGCGCCGGAGAGGACCATAGACGATGCCATCGTCGACGACTTTCGCCGCCGTACTGCAAGCTTCCGTTAAGCTCACGTGCGCGTCACTGCATGGTTTTCACCGTCGTCAAGCCTGTCGTGATCGCCATGACGTCGCACACCTCCCCGCGTCATCCCCCGAGCCATGCCGCCCCTGTGGCGACGTCGCCATGGACGACCTCATCCACCGAGCCGCAGCACCTCGCGCAACTATAAAAGGAGGCCTTCCCCTCCTCAAATCTCCACACCATCAGCTTCTCCTCTCGTCTCTAACCCTCCTTGAGCTCTCTCGCTTCTCAATTCCTCCAGTAGCTAGCCAATTTGACGCCGGAGCACCGCGGAGCCGCCGCGGAAGGAGAAGAAGATTGCCGCCGCTCCAGGAGACGCCACTTGTACCAGGCGAACCGCCTTCGTCGACAACGTTGCTGCGCACCTCGCCGATCATCGCCGGAGCAGCGGTGAGCTCTCCGACCCCCTACCCACGCCGCCAGTGAGCTCGTGTCTCTCCGGAGACGACGACGGCCGTGCGCCGTTGGATCGTGTTGTAATCCTACGCCTCACATTAGTTCATACTATTTCGCGGTTTAAACGTCGCTGATAGTGGACCCCACTGTCAGGCGGCCCGCTGCGTGCGAGACGCGCAGATGGGCTGGCCCATTTTCCTGCTTCTCACCCTGGCCCGTTAGCAACTCCCGCCAAGCCCATGAGTTCAAATTTGAATTATTCGATTTAATTTGAATTCTTTACATATGCTATGTTCAAAATTAAATAGAATCAAATCTAGTGAGCCAAATCTGATGAATTTTATATATTTGGAAAGCTTATTAAATTCTATAAACAACTACAGTGGTCTCAACCCTAGATTCATTGTAGAAATAATGTAGTAAAAATAACAAGGCAGGGCATTTTCAAATTTCAAACATTTATTAAAAATCAACCATAAAGGATTTTGAGTTGATTCCAACTCTCAAAAATCACATTTCATATTGTCTATCTGAATATGTAAAAATATGACATGGTTGCTTCATATGATCATGGGCTAGAATAATTAATGGCTATATGGCTATTTCTATTCCATTTAAATTATCCAAAATTATTTATTAAATAGTATGAGAGATATTCTCTCATTTAAATCTTTGTCTCAAGTAATTCAACATGAAGTATTGACCTTGGTCTATATAACCTCATATTGAATTACTTGGTGATATTAAATTATTACTATATTAGTGTTAAATTGCATGAGGTGTAATACCTCATTTAAATCATTTTTCCCAAATGATAATTATGAAGTGTTGACCTTGGTCAACATGTGTTCATACCTTATTATTTGAGGAAAATAAATCTTAACAATATTCAGTGAGAGGAAATTATTTCTCAAAGATAATAAAAAGAAACCCTAATAAATATTTCAATGAGAGGAAATTATTTTTCTTAAAAAGAAAAAAAAGTCAACCAACATGTTAATAATGTTGTGATGCTAGAATAACTTGTGTGAACCATTTGTGTGCTTAATCTAGCCCTTAAGATTTGTTTGGTGATTGTATACCTCGTATTCGTTATAGACGCTAGTACCGAAGAGTACCAGGAGGAGGAGGTCTACTTTGAAGAAGAAGAAGAGAACTTTGACCACTGTACCAATCAAGGCAAGCTATACTCTTGCAAGCTACCCTAATGCAAAGCTCTACAAGAGCAAGGCACCATTACATATTACTTTATGTTTAATGATCCCAATCCAAGTTTTACCTTACAAGTTTTTGACTTTGGTTTATCAAAGTTTATTTTTGATTCATGATTCACTTGGTCTAGATGTAGAGTAGTACAAGAGCATCAAATTTAGCCTAGAGCAATACAAGCTAGCTAGCACCCCTCATGACTAGTTGCTAGTGCTAACCAATAAAATTGACTACTTTAGATGGGAACATGTGAAATGAAATGACTTTGAAAACCTTGGAATGATGAGTCATTCTATTGAATGATTTTGTGAAGGTGAATGTGACTTGAATTACATGATGAATTTGATAAAAACTGATGATTGGGTTCGGATGCGATACCATTCCAATTATACAAGTACCCCCACAATACCTGATTATGGGTAGGGCTTAACTGGAAGTTTATGTATTTTAGTATGGGTTCCCTCTAAACAAGCGTCATAGGAGTTATGCCGAGGCTGCCTCCGTTGAAAGTGAAATAACGTGAAATGAGGTGAATGTCCGGCCCAAGCCCTGTGCAGTTCGGGTTGACGGTTTGTCTTCACCGGGAGGCCAAGCTCATGGGGAGAGGTCCCTATACTAGGGTATGTAAGTGAAAGGTTAGGGTTGATGATCCGCATACTGTTATGATTATTCAGGGTTATCCCTGACGAATGTAATCAAAAGTTGTGGCACAAGTGTACAACCTCTGCAGAGTGTAAACCTATTCGAATAGCCGTGTCCATGGTTACGGACGATTGGAAAGGCCATACTGTTCCTTTGTCAGATCTTTTCTAAAAAGGAATGATGAATTGAAAGGTGACTTGACTTGATCACAACTAAGTTGTGGGAATGACACTAATGTTTCCACTTGAGTTAGTTACACAATGAAGAGTCTTTTACTAAATGCTTATGAACTAAAATTGGCTTTATGCAAATAAACCTAGAGCTTAGCACCCCTTTACTAAAATTGATAAGTACTTACATTAGTATTAGTTTGCGAGTACTTTAAAAGTACTCATGGATGTGTCCCTGGCTATTCAAATGGCCAGACTATGAAGAGGAGCAACAGTATCAAGACGAAAGACAACAGGACGTCTATGATAACTAGGAGCATCTTCTGACGTCAAGCGTTGCCTGTGGAATAGCTAGTCCACTACTACTTCGCTTCCGCTGTGTGTTGTGTTGTTGATAATTAGATCAACTATTATTGTAAGTGTGGATCATGTGATCTATTGTTGTAAGACGACTATGGTTTGTAATGAATGATGACTTTATGATATCAACTGTTATGTCTCGCAAAAACAATCTTCCTGGGATTGCGATGTATGGCATAATAGGCATCTGGACTTAAAAATCCGGGTGTTGACATGTCCAATATGATCCTCTTAAAACATGGAGGAGACAGGAATGTCGCCGATGGGCTCAACAACAAACTTATCAAGATACTCCAAGAAGATGTACTTTTTTTGCATGAACGAGGCAAAAGTATTGGTCACACCAAAGACATGATGATATACAAAGGAGAAACACTATGAGTATAAACATCATCAAGATAGTCCTTGGGACTAACTTTGATTTGGCGATAGCCCAAAATCAAATCAAAGGTTAAGGAAGAGAGCAGATCCACAAGGAAGATACTATGTGACTGCAACACGAACAAAACAAGACATCCCTTTAAGAAGGAACAAAGTTGGATAGAGCTTTTGTCTTTCAACTCTCCAAGTTGTTGATTACGCTCAATCAACTAGTCCTGGTTTATCCAACACGGTTTCTTAGAGAAGGAGCAGTTCAAAGAACCAAATTACTCATAAATTTGATAACACGGTCATGTGGTAACATGGCGATACTTCTAGAAAGACAACTAGAATATCACGAACCACCGGTATATCATTGAATTCAAGAGGGAATTTGCATTACAAGGAAAGATGATGTGGTCTTGAGAGTTTTGGCACAAACCTAACCCTTTGACCGAAGAATGTGGGCCTGAACAAACCGACTTGGCAACACAAACAAACTTCGCTTAGTAATTGGCGAACAAATCATGCTAAGAATGACACAAATGTTCTTGGATTTCGAAGCAATAAGAATAGCTAAGAATCTCATATGTTCACATCAATATGCATACTCCAACATTCCCAAGCACTGGTAGCTCGGAGGAAGAGTGAGTAAGGATGTGTAAAAGCATCACTTCATTAATAAGGCCATGATAGACAACACGACCTCTATATATAAAGAGTGTGATACGATGAGGTAGAGCAAATAGAAGCGGCATACGCCTCATATTATGCGGATTACAACACTTTGACCTAGTCCTAGAAATGGACAAAGTATTGGAGTTTGTTTCTCCTGGCAAACCAATATTGTATGTCTTGACGAACCACAAGAGTAACGTACACCGAAGAACACCAATGCACGTTTAAAACTTGGCTGCTATCTAGCAGACAAAGGTCAAAAAACAACTATGAGGAGGAAAACGACCAGGATCAGAAATTCCTGAGATGTATATGCACAAGATAACACTTCAGTGAAACTCATGCCGAAAAGGGAAGTTGTGGCAGAGTCACAACCATAGATGTGAGACTCGCAAATAGCACTCTTGTCGTGATCTATTTGGTTCCATAAAAGAACATGTGCCATAGCAGTGGAAGGGAAAACCTTCATTGTTGCAGTTCAACACGACAATAACCACAAGCTTGAAAGCTAGCTTGATTTGGAAGTTAGACATCCCGATGTATTTTTGAACATTAACACCAGTGTTCAACGGCATGGATATTGGGTTAAAGGCTAGCTTCATGTACTGAATTCACATAGATAGTATGATCATCACATGTTAAGAAACATCATGGTTCACACACTAGAATCCACTACAATCGGGGACCTTCGGTTCGAGTCCATGGGTTAAAACCTAGAGAAAGAAGTTACTGCTAATTGAGTGACACAAAGGAAACTAATAGGTAGTAAACACGGAGTAACTTACAAATGGTATACCTAGCTTCTAAAGTAACCAAGAAAATGAAAAGGAGGCATACAAGGTGAAAGGAAACCTCGAAGCCTAGAACAGATTTTTGTGGAACCCACAAATTAGAGAGATTATGATGGAAGGAGTTCTCTTCGTTGAAACAAAACAACGAGGTAGATAAGAACACACACCAGACAGAGACAATAGAATCGGGCAACTCAACACTATGTCAACGGTTTAAGAAATGACTTTCCCACGAGGGACCTAAGATTTGAATTAACTTGAAGAGATAGCAAAACCTTTCTAAACATAATCAGGTAAGGTGTCTCAGAATAGAGCGATACTAGACAAGGAGTAAAATGAATCCTACTAGATGTTCGCAAATACCTTTTAGCTTTCAAATAGTTTTCAAAAGCACTAGACTCAACATCGGCCCATAGCAAGGGTTTCCTAAGGACAGTCCTGCTCTGATACCAAAACCCGTGGCACCCCCGAGATCAGAATTATACAGAGATGTTATGTGTATTAGTCATGCAATATGAGGTTTACTAGGGTTACCACTCCCAGGCTGAATCACATCGGCAGGCAGTCCATAACAAGGACTACAACACCCCATACCACCAGGCTGGGTTTGAGGGCTATTGGGGTACCAATCCCAGGTCGAAATATCGACAGGCACCAATAATACAGTTGGCACAACGACACCTCAACCGCCCTGCTAATCATAACAAGAAATGCATAACAATGAGCTCGAGAGTCTACAGTGAGAGAATCGGTAACACAACAGTGACTCTACGACCAAAAGCAAATTATTACAACTCTTAAGAGAGTTAAGATCCAAACATTACACACAGAGGTGACTGACCTGACATTACATCAATCAACCGAAGCAAGTTATGCTATTAGACATAACAAGATAGCAAAAGGCCTAAGAGGCCAGGAGCATAATGGCGACACCCCATTCCGCAACCCCGGGCTGCTATCTGGGAACCCCAAGCTACTCTTCGATGTCAACGTAGACACAATCATCTATCGAAATGACTTCGTATGAAACAAAAGCATGCAAAGCTGAGTATAGGGACTCAGCAAGACTTAGTACAACCTGTTAGCAAAGCGGGTATGCGAGGCTTTATGTAGAGCTTCTTTTGTGTAAAGTCAGTTTTCCTTTGTAATAGAGAGAGATTAGAAACTCGACTACTCAGATCATTTAAAAGGGGATACGAGAGCGATATCAATAGCTCTAGTGATCATCATATTGTATCCACCAAACCATCATCATATGTAACCACTCATCTCGGATAACCCCCTCGAAACCCCGAAGGAGGGAATACTTATTCACACTGTTGCCAAGTTTTACCATTCGGTTCATGTTATCTATATTCGCATCATCCAGCTCCAAGTCGTCCCTAACCATGGACACGGCTTTTCGAAAAGATTGAACCCTGCAGGGGTGTACAACTTTTCCCACACGTGACGGCCATCTCCATTAGCCACATGATGCCCTTCAGGTTGGGCACTAGCGGAGGGGTGATCGCCTACAAACTTTGCCTTACGTCGACCTATTCCATAAGCCACGCCAAAATGTTTTAGCCCACCATCGTAAGTCGGCCATCTCCGACGCGGAACCGTTCGTTGTGTGTGGAGGTTGGTTCCAAGGGACTTTAACACCACGGGACTCTAACCCCCCGCCAACCCTGGCCACATTCCGTGTATGTATGCACCTCTTTGCAAACGTTTTTTCATCCTCATGTGTATGGCAAATGGAAAACTCAAACTAGGTAGCTCATGGATAGATCTAAGCAAGTTAGTTAGTCGATGGGAGTCCCAAACCTCCACGTGTGGTTGTACGCTCAGTTTTGGATCAAGAGACACGAACTCGGGTCCTAGGCAGGGGCGGAGCTGGAGCTCGACTCACCCTGATGCACCCCTTAATATATCAGAAAATTTTCAAGCAACAATCTACTATATACAAATATGGTTTATACCTTCTAACATACTATAAATTGAATATGGTAGTAGATAATATTGAATAATTGTAGACAATATATAAATATAAAGAACTAGCATTTAAAACTCAAAATACCAACTATATTGATAAAATAAAAGACAAAATTACTTGGAAAGTATGTCTTCCATTTCCGGATTCCAAAGTTATCAGTAAGAGGCAAAACTCAATAACCTACAGGATAAAAAGAAGACTTAGAGCATCCACAAAAAGCATAAATGCTTAGCGAGGCGCTTAAGCAATAAATCGTATAAAATGAAATATACAGCCAAATGCTTACCTCTCGCAACGTTGGGCTCTTAAACAAGACGCTAACGGTCCACATTAAGTTGTACTCTTTTAGTACGCCTGATTCTTCGAAGTCATGAATTACCTTGTGACAATACTTCTCATTTTAGAAGAAACCTGTCCATAATGTACCTACATTTGATAACAAATACTTGAGATTTCGTGTAAGAAAAATAATACAAATATGTACAACGTACAGAAAGCCTACCACAAATTTCATGAGATATGAGATGTCATCTAATTGCAGAATTTTTCGCCACAAAATAGACAAAAATTAGGGATTTACTTGCTGGAGGAATTGAATCTGTAGAACTATGATTTACCGGCCACTCAGACTGTCAGACAGAGAATAAGCCAGATTACCGGACCACTGACCACAAGATAGTGAAAAAAAGGAAGATGTGAGACTGGGCGATGGGAGATCTCTGGCTGGTGATCGCCGATCAGATCGGAGCAGCTGCACGCTTGTCGACCTGCTGCTCGAGCGGTTGCGTCCTCACCCTACCCTGCGTGGTTGCCTGATTTCTGGGCTAACGCTTGGATTTCTGTTCCCCTCCTATCGAATCGATCGAGCAGAGTCGCAGCGATGGTGGGCGCGGACGTGCGGGAAGGCCAGCGCTCTGTGGGCTTGATGCACTGCGTGCGGCCCATAAGAGTAGCGACCAGTGCTGCTCAGTCCCACCCTGATGCACAGCCTCCGGCCCACCCTGATGCACTTGCTCTTTTTTGATGGTATAAGTATTGCTAAAAAGTAATTCAGACCCGTATGCCTGTGCATCAGGGTCGGCCCATTGGGCTTCGCCCCTGGTCCTAGGGCAGCACAAACGAAACAACCCACCACATCCCAATGTGGCCTTTCGTCGGAGCCTTTAATCATACTCATCAAATCATCTCCATACTTACTACAACAACCTATCATGCTTGATTCATTTCATTTGAAGGCTCCAGTCCAAAGACCGGAGAGAATAGCGTAAAGAACTAAGCATGACTAAGCATAGAGATATAAAGGCTCTAACGAAGCACATAAGCCAAACCTAATTATGCTAGAAGCAGTGTATCAGGGTATTTTGGCTAGAAGGATAGAACATGCATTTGATAGGATAATTCTAACTATCGATAAAAGACATTCGAATCGCATGCAATATGAATTAACTAGAATGAAAGCATTTGTAAAACATATATGAACCAGGCTCGGGCTTTCCTTTGTCCCTGACAAAGAAATATGGATCTTCGGAGATCTTGTGTTTGACTTGTTTGTCGATGAACAAGTATTGATCTTCGGTGTCGTTTATCTTGATCATCCTCCCGTTGCTCACATCAACTCCGGGTCCTACCCTGAAGAAGTAGAAACACCAAAAAGAAAAATAACATTCAACACATGGCATCGATGCAATGCGCATACAAGGATGATGATATGACATGTTAAAGGCATTGAAACTAACCCTAAGACATCATCTATTTTAAATGGAATTCGAATGCATAAAAGATTGCATTTCGATGATTTCCATAAAGTGGTATTTCGTAGTTCTAACATAGCTATTAATTGAAGTTGTTAAAATGTGCATGATGATAGCTTAGATAGATAGGTTTCATTTTTCTGATCATTTTCATATATTATATATATTTTTCTGATTTAAAATGAATTAGATATTGAATTTATCAGTTTAATTCAATTACTGTAATTTCTGGAATTTCTTAAATATCTGACAGTGGGTTCCACTCTCATAGTTTTATTCTTTGTTTAAATTCCAGAAAATATTAAATTTCTGACGCCGGGTCCCACCTGTCAATGCATTTATTAAAACAAAAAATAAAAGAAAAATTAAAAAGAAAAGGCCACTGGAGCCCACCGGTGGTTGACCATGGCGGCAACCGCCGGTGACCACCTAGCGGCGGCGCTATGGCGCGCGCGGTGGCGAGGGAACATGGGCGTCCGAAGCGGGGCTTCGCGGGCGACCAACTGGTGGCAGCGTAGCCCCGAATTGGTCGCCGGAGCGGCGGCCATGACGATGGCTGGCGGTGGCCAGCGCGGGCCTGGGTGGCACCGGTGTTCTAGGGAGAGAGGTGGAGCGCGCAGGGGCTCGGCGGGACGGCGTGCTCACCATGAGTTCAACGGTGTGGTCGGCGACGTCGGGAGAGGCCGTACGGCGGAGGAATCGTCGGCGAGGTGGCCGCTGATACGCGTAGATGCACACGTCCGTTGGGAACCCCAAGTGGAAGGTATCATGCGTATAGAAGCAAGTTTCCCTTAGTATGAAACCAAGGTTATCGAACCAGTAGGAGCCAAGAAGCACGTTGAAAGTTGATGGTGGCGAAATGTAGTGCGGCACAACACCAGGGATTCGGCGCCAACGTGGAACCTGCACAACACAACCAAAGTACTTTGCCCCAACGAACAGTGAGGTTGTCAATCTCACGGCTTGCCGTAACAAAGGATTAACCGTATTGTGTGAAAGATGATTGTTTGCAAAACAATAAAACAGTGCAGTAGATTGTATGCGATGTAAAGAATAGGACCGGGGTCCACAGTTCACTAGAGGTGTCTCTCCCATAAGATAAAAGCATGTTGGGTGAACAAATTACAGTCGGGCAATTGTCAAAATAGAGAAGGGCATAATAATGCATATACATGATATGATAAATATAGTGAGATTTAATTGGGCATTACGACAAAGTACATAGACCGCCATCCAACTGCATCTATGCCTAAAAAGTCCACCTTCAGGTTATCATCCGAACCCCATTCAGTATTAAGTTGCAAAGCAACAGACAATTGCATTAAGTATGGTGCGTAATGTAATCGACAACTACATCCTTAGACATAGAATCAATGTTTTATCCCTAGTGGCAACAGACATCACAACCTTAGAACTTTGTCACTGTCCCAGGTGTCAATGAAGGCATGAACCCACTATCGAGCATAAATACTCCCTCTTGGAGTTAAGAGTAAAAACTTGGCCAGAGCTCTACTAATAACGGAGAGCATGCAAGATCATAAACAACACATAAGTAATAGATTGATAATCACCATAACATAGTATTCTCTATCCATCGATCCGACAAACACAACATATAGTATTACAGATATATGATCTTGATCATGTTTAGGCAGCTCACAAGATCCAACAATGAAGCACAATTAGGAGAAGACGACCATCTGCTATGGACCCATAGTCCGGGGGTGAACTACTCACTCATCACTCCGGAGGCGATCATGGCGATGAAGAGTCCTCCGGGAGATGATTCCCCTCTCGGCAGGGTGCCGGAGGCGATCTCTGAATCCCAGAGATGGGATTCGCGGCGTCTCGGAAGGTTTTCCGTATCGTGGCTCTCGGTCTGGGGGTTTCGCGACGGAGGCTTTAAGTAGGCGAAAGGGCAGCCTCGGAGGGGTGTGGGGCCGAGACACTAGGGCGGCGCGCCGGGGGGGGCGCGCCGCCACCATGTGTGGGCCCCACGTGGCCCCTCTCTGACGGCTCTTGGGTGTTTTGGATGCTTCCGGGCAAAATAGGAACTGGGCGTTGATTTCGTCCAATTCCGAGAATTTCCTTACTAGGATTTCTGAAACCAAAAGCCAACAACTGGCTCTTCGGCATCTTGTTAATAGGTTAGTTCCGAAAATGCGTAAATACGACATATAATGTGCATAAAACATGTAGATATCATCAATAATGTAGCATGGAACATAAGAAATTATCGATACGTTGGAGACGTATCAGCCGCCAGCTACGGTCGGAAATGGCGATGGTGGCGGCGATTCCGGGGCTCCCCGACTGATAACTTTGACGGGGAGGTCGCCGGCGGCGAGGCGGAGCTCTTAGGCATCTCGGCCGAGCGCGGGGAGGTGCGGAGCAGCGGGGCGAACGGCGGCTGGCGTGGCCAGAGGTTTGGCGTGCAGCATAGAGAAGAGAGGAGAGATGGCGCGCGGGGGAGAGAGAGGGTAGGGAGAGAGGGGCGTGCGTCGGTGTCCTTATATCCTCGCCAAGGGACAACAACGACGGCGAGGATCCTGGCATAGGATCGACGGCAGGGGTTGCGCCAGCGAGCAGCTTCCCTATGCTGGGAAGAAGACAAGCAGCATTTGCCAATAACCCCCTGGCATTTTTCAGTTTTCCAGGAAATAACTTAAAAACATAATAAACTGCAATTCTATTTGCCATTTTGGACTATTTTGAAAACCCAGAAACCTACAAATATTGTACAAATATTGTGTGGCATTATTTGATTATTTCTCAATTACCACATAACAAGATTTTGAATGTTTGAAACATTTGTAGGCCATTCAAAATAGAGAAAGAACTTGGAATTTAGGGTTTCCCCTTTAGTTTTAAAATGCAAAAATTTCTTAGTGGATTCTACATGATGCTCATGAATGAAATTATTCCTAATAATAAACATGGGATGTTAAGATCCAATTTACAATCTGCACTTGACAACACTTGTATCAGCCTTGTGGTTCATGTTCGTAGGTAGATCGGATCTTACTCAAAAACCCTAAGCCACGTAAAATATACAAACAAAATTAGAGGCGTCTAACTTGTTTTTGCATGGGTTGGTGATGTGATATGGCCATGATGTGATTGTGATTATATTTGATGAATGAGATGATCCTTATTATATTGTGGCAACCGGCTTTGTCTTTAATTTCATATTGATTCATCATGTAGTAGTTTTATTTCAAAGTAGTTGTAATAGTTGCTACAAGTGGTGGACAACCATGAAACCGGAGCCATTGACCTTGACGCCCCGCGACGATGATGGAGATCATGCCCGTGCTTTGGAGATGAAGATCAAAGGCGCAAGATAAAAGGCCATATCATATCACATTATGAATTGCATGTGATGTTAATCCTTTTTATGCATCCTGTATTGCTTAGATCGTGACGGTAGCATTATAAGATGATCCCTCATATTAATATCAAGATAATAAAGTGATCTCCCCTCGTATGCACTGATACGTCTCAAACGTTCTATAATTTTTTATGCTTCATGCTTGTTTTACACCAATTCATATATGTTTTGCTTACACTTCGATGCACTTTTATATGATTTCCGGCACTAACCTATTAACAAGATGCCACAGTGCCAGTTTCCTGTTTTCTGCTGTTTTTGTATTTCAGAAAATTTGTACAGGAAATATTCTCGAAATTGGACGAAACAAAAGCCGAAGTCAATATTTTACATAAACGAAGACAGAGTCCAGAGGGGGTCGAAGAGGCGCCACAGGGCGGCCAGACAACCCCATGGCGTGGCCTCGGTGTGGCCCGCGCCTAGGGGTGCTGTGGGCCCCCAGGCACCCCACCGACCTAAATCCTCCGCCTATATATACATCTTCTCGGGAAAATCCTAGATACCCGAGCCTCCATCCACGAAAAGTTCCGTCGCGGACGCCATCGTAGAACCCATCTCGGGGGTTCTAAAGCTCTTCCCGGCACCATCGGAAATCATCGCGGAGGCATCTACATCACCATGCCCCTCCGAAGTGATGCGTGAGTAGTTCATCCCTGGACTATGGGTCCATAGCAGTAGCTAGATGGTTGTCTTCTCCAATTTGTGCTTCATGTATAAATGTTGTGAGCTGCCCTATGCTGGCGTGTGGGAGTTAGAAATCCCTGGGGTGTAACTGCGCCAGAAAAGCAGCTTCCTTGTGACGGTAAAGCACACGTCCGTTGGGAACCCCAAGAGGAAGGTATGATGAGCACAACAACAAGTTTCCCCTTAGTAAGAAACCAAGGTTTATCGAACCAGTAGGAGATGAAAGCCACGTGAAGGTTGTTGGTGAAGGAGTGTAGTGCGGCGCAACACTAGTGATTCCAGCGCCAACGTGGAACCTGCACAACACAATCAAACTACTTTGCCCCAACTTAACAGTGAGGTTGTCAATCTCACCGGCTTGCTGAAAACAAATGATTAAACGTATGGTGTGGAGAATTATGTTTGCTTGTAGAAAACAACAGAGAACAGTGATTGCAGTAGATTGTATTTCAGATGTAGAAGAAAGGACCGGGGTCCACAGTTCACTAGTGGTGTCTCTCCAATAAGATAAATAGCATGTTGGGTGAACAAATTACAGTTGGGCAATTGACAAATAGAGAGCATATACATATCATGATGACTACTATGAGATTTACTTAGGGCATTACGACAAAGAACATAGACCGCCATCCAGCATGCATCTATGCCTAAAAAGTCCACCTTCGGGTTAGCATCCGCACCCTTCCAGTATTAAGTTGCAAACAACAGACAATTGAATTAAGTACTGTGCGTAATGTAAACAATATAAATATCCTTAGACAAAGCATTGATGTTTTATCCCTAGTGGCAACAGCACATCCACAACCTTAGGGCTTGCTGTCACTCCCCCAGATTCAATGGAGACATGAACCCACTATCTAGCATAAATACTCCCTCTTGGAGTCACAAGTATCAACTTGGCCAGAGCCTCTAGTAGCAACGGAGAGCGTGCAAGAACATAAATAACACATATATGATAGATCAATAATCAACTTGACATAGTATTCAATATTCATCGGATCCCAACAAACACAACATGTAGCATTACAAATATATGATCCTGATCATGATATGCAGCTCAAGATCTAAACATGATAGCACAAGAGGAGAAGACAACCATCTAGCTACTTCTATGGACCCGTTGTCCAAGGATGAACTACTCACGCATCAGTCCGGAGGCGGGCATGGTGATGTAGAGCCCTCCGGTGATGATTCCCTCTCCGGCAGGTGCCGAAGCGATCTTCTGAACCCCGAGATGGGGTTGACAGCGGCGTCCCTGGAACTTTTCCGTATCGTGGCTCTCGGTACTAGGGTTTTCTCGACGGAGGGAATAAATATGCGAAGGGGCAGCGTTGGGGGGGCCCGAGGGGCCCACCCCATAGGCCGGCGCGTCCAGGGGTGGGGCCGCGCCGCCCTATGGGGTGGCCGCCTCGTGGCCCCTCTCCGTCTCCTCTTCGGTGTTCTGGAAGCCTCCGTGGAAAATAAGACCGTGGCCTTTTGTTTCGTCCAATTCCGAGAATATTCGTAAACTAACTTTTCTGAAATAAAAAACAGCAGGAACTGGCACTGCGGCATCTTGTTAATAGGTTAGTCCCGGAAAATGCATAAAAACATTATAAAGTATGACTAAAACATGTTGGTATTGTTATAAAACTAGCATGGAACATAAGAAATTATAGATACGTTGGAGACGTATCACCCTACATGATCAAGATCATCCTTATGTAATCCTACATGTTGTTTTTGCTGGGATCCGATGAATATTGTATACTATGTTGAGGCGATTATATATTCATGTCATATGTTATTTGTGATCTTGCATGTTCTCTGTTGCTAGTAGATACTCTGGCCAAGTAGATGCTTGTGACTCCAAGAGTGGGTATTTATGCTCGATAGTAGGTTCATGCCTCTAGTTTTCTGGGAGAGTGACAATAACTTCTGAGATTGTAGATGTGTTGTTGCTACTAGGGATAAAACAACAACGTTTTATCCAAGGGTAATTCTATTGTTTACTTTACACACATTGCTTAATGCGATAATGTGTTCCTTCCAACTTAATACTAACAGGGCTTCAGACGATAACCGGAAAGTGGATTATTAGTCATAGACGCAGTTGGATTACGGTCTATGTATTATGTTGTAATGCCCAATCAAATATCATAGTAATCATCTTGTCATGTATGGTCGATATTCTGTTAATTGCCCAGCTGTAATTTGTTCACCCAACATGCTATTTATCTTTATGGAGAGACACCTCTAGTGAACCGTGGACCCCAGTCCTTTCCTTTACACTGATAAATTCATCTACTGCAATTCCTGCTCTTGTACTTACTACAAACATCTCTTTCCACTCGATACGTCTAATCGTTTGTGTTCCTCAAACCGGTGAGATTGACAACCTCACTGCAAGTTGGGGCAAAGTACTTTGGTTGTGTTGTGTGCAGGTTCCACGTTGTTGCTAACGCTGGTAGTGCCCCACTTATAGCTAGTAGTCACTTCTTTCTCCTCTAATGCTAAACCTTTTTTGTGAGGGAAAACTTGTTGTTGTGCTCATTACACCTTCCTCTTGGGGTTTCCCAACCGCTTGCATCCAGAAGATTGTCTGGCGCCATCACCACCATTAAGATTTTGTGGCGCCGTTGCCGGGAAACTAAAGAAAAGTTACACCACAGATATTTCCAACTCCCACGGCAATTTGTGCACAGCAAGATTTTCTGGCACTGTTGCCGGGGAGAAAGAGGATTTCTGCAAGGGGAGTCTCTCATCTTCAATCTCTTTACTTTGTTATAGTTTTCTTAGTTTACTTTGTTTTGTTTACTTTATTATATCAAAAACACAAAAAATTTAGTTTTCTTTTATAGTTGTCTTTATATCAAAAACACAAAAAATTAGTTTCTATTATAGCTGTTATTTATGTTGCTTAGTTTTAATTTTGCTAAAATGGGTTCCACTCAAAATACTAAGTAGTGTGACTTTACTAGCACCAACAACAATGATTTTATATGTACACCTATTGCTCCACCTGCTCCCGAAGCAGCCTTGTATGAAATTAAACCTGCTTTATTAAATCTTTTTACGAAAGAGCAATTTTCTGGTGTTAGGTTTGAAGATGCCGCTTCTCACCTTAATAATTTTGTTGAACTTTGTGTGATGAAAAAATAAAAGGATATATATGGTGACATTATTAAACTAAAATTGTTTCCTTTCTCTTTGAGAGGGAGAGCTAAAGATTGGTTGCTATCTTTGCCTAGAAATAGTATTGATTCTTGGGTTAAATGCAAAGATGCTTTTATTGGAAAATATTATCATCCTGCTAAGATTATATCTTTGAGAAGCAACATAATGAAATTTAGACAATTTGATAATGAAAATGTTTCTCAAGCTTGGGAAAGAATGAAATCTTTGGTAAAGAGTTGTCCCACTCATGGACTGACTACTTGGATGATCATCCAAACTTTTTATGCAGGATTAAAATTTTCTTCAAGAAACCTTCTGGATTCAGCTATTGGAGGTACCTTTATGTCCATTGATTTGGGGGCTGCAACTAAATTACTTGATGATATGATGATAAATTATTCTGAATGACACACCGAGAGAGCTCCACAAGGTAAGAAGGTAAATTCTGTCGAAGAATCCTCCTACTTGAGTGATAAAATTGATACTATTATGTCTATGCTTGTTAATGGTAAAGCTCATGTTGATCCAAATAATATTCCGTTAGCTTCTTTAGTTGCTCAAGAAGAGCATGTTGATGTGAATTTCATTAAAACCAACAATTTCAACAACAATGCTTATAGGAATAATTTTGGTAGCAACAATTATAAGCCATATCCTTCTAATAATGGTAATGCTTATGGCAATTCTTATGGTAAGTCCTACAGCAATAATAAAATTGCACCCTCTGATCTTGAAGATCATTCTTAAGTATTTTATTAGTAAACAAACTTCTTTCAATAAAACTGTTGAGGAAAAGTTTGGCAAAATTGATATTCTTGCTTCTAAAGTTGATAGCCTTGCTCATGATGTTGATTTTCTTAAATTAAAAGTGTTGCCTCATGATGTTAAAGAAAGTAAAACTTTGAATGCCATTCAAGTTATAATTGATGAAAATGTTAGGATGTTGGAGGAATTGCATGCTAGGTGCAAAAGAGAAGATGAAATTGCTAGAAAAAATAATTTAACTAAAGTTTGTACCATCACCACCACCAGTAGTAATGAAGTTTCAAATGCTAGTCACACTCCTACTATTAATGTTAAAATAATTGGTGTAGGAAAAGTCCACGTTCCTTCCACAAAATTGCCTAGAACAATTGAAAATGTTTCTGATAAGTGTGCTGAAATTTTTTGAGTATGGGTGACAAAAGTCCTTTCACCTTTGATAAAAATGAGTTTATTTTGATGATTGAAATATCTCTGAAGTAATTAAGTTCTTAAAAAGCTTTCTAGAAGTCCTAATGCTAGTGCTATAAATATGGCTTTCATAAAGCACATTGCAAATGCTCTCATGCAAATTAGAGAGGAAAAATTAAAACGTGAAGCTTCTATTCCTGAAAAGTTAGAAGATGGCTGGGAGCCCATCATTAAGATGAAATTAGATGGCTTTGATTGCAATGATTTATTTGATCTTGGTGCATGTATTTCTGTTATGCCTAGAAAATCTATGATATGCTTGATTTGCTACCGTTGGAACAATGTTATTTGGATGTTCATCTTGTTGTTATTGCTGCAAAGAAACCTTTTTAGAGAGTTAATAATGTTCTTATTATGGTTAATAATAACCTTGTCCACATTGATTTTGTTGTCTTGGATATTGAATTGAATGCTTCTTGTCCAATTATATTGGGAAGACCGTTTCTTAGAACTGTTGGTGCTGCCATTGATATGAGAGATGAGATTATTAAATATCAATTTCCACTCAAGAAAGGTATGGAAAACTTCCCTAGAAAGAGAAAGAAGTCACCTTATAACTCTATTATTATAACAAATTATGATGTTGATGTTTCTTCACTTGATATTACTTGATGCTCGCTCTTTTTCTGCGCCTAGCTAAAAGGCGTTAAAGAAAAACACTCTTGGGAGATAACCCATGCTTATTTACAGTAATTTTTATTTTTGGAAGTTATTACATCTGTAATAACATATTCTTATCACTTTTATTTTATTTTTTGTGCCAAGAATAGCCTCTAATAGGAAGAAAGTAAGATTTGGGGAAGTTGATGTCCTGAAAACAGATTCTGTGCTGTTACCATAAAAATTCGTAAAAATATCCAGAGCGGAATTTTGAGCTGCCATTTTTATGCATAAGCCTCAGGCTATTATCTAACTATCGTTAGTTGACCACTTTTCGAGATGAGCAACAGAGGATTTTGAAGAAAAAAAACGATCTTTAACTATTGTTCTGTTTTGACAGATTTTTGCACTATTTGCATTTGCCTCTTAAATCTCTTTCTTTTTCAGTTCTTTTGATCAAAGAGCTTTTTGAAAAGTTGCTACAGTATCTAATGCTTTAATGGATGCTTGATATATGTTAGTACTGAACCCAAGTGGATTTGTTTATTTTTATTGTACTAATGCCGCTAATAAAGAATTGTGTGAAGTTTTGTATGAAGGAAGTTTTCAAGTGTAGGGAGAGAAGAATGATGTGATGAGATGAAGAATGAACAAAGGAGCAAGCTTGGGGATGCCCCTGAACCCCAAGAAACATTAAAGAGGTACAAGCGTCAAAGCTTGGGGATGCCCAAGGCATCCCCTCTTTATCAACAAAGGAACATGTCATCTCTCTATGCGCTATATTTTTATTGCTTCATACGCCATGTGTTGTTCTTGGAGCGTCTTTATTTTTCATTTATTTTTTGTTTTTGTTTTGTTTGCTGTAGAATATGTTGGATCCCGGCACATTTGTTTTTCAGAAAGACCCGCTTTGTTTTAATTGCATAGAACGCTCTAGTTTTTGTTGTTATTGTTCTGCGAGTGTACTAGTTTTCTGGTACTGCGTTTAGCTCTTGTTTTTTCACTTGAATTTTGTTCAGAGCTCATTGGTATTCTCTATTTATGTATGATTAGCTCTCTGGTCCATATTGTATTTCATCTCTGAGAGTTATTTCAAATAAGTTGATTGGTGTTGGAGACGAGTAAAATGTTTCAGGACTATAGTGATGCAAAAGGAAGCGTCTAGACTGTGGCATAGACTTTGGCATGTCATGTTGGATGTTATTCTTGTCATATGCTTAGTATTTATTGTTAAACTTGTCTCAAATGGCTGAGAGTGCATAATGTGTCATTTTTAGAATCATGTGTTGTTTCTATCATAAAAGCATAATATTGTGGTATTCCCCTTTGATGCTTTATTGGGTTGACTTGGCGCATGCTTACACCATTATATGAGTATAACCAGTGAACTAAAGCCTCTATGATTATTTAGTTTTTTACTTGTAATATCACTTTATGCTTTGATTGATAATGTTTTGTCACTATGCATGATTATGGTCATTATTGCTCTCTTAGTTGGCCGCTCATAGTCTTTTGCTAGCCTTTGCCTGTGCTGAGTATGATCTCTACTCGTGCATCCAACCACCATTAAATTTTTTTTCCAATTTTGTCCACCATATGTACCTAACAGTATTATTGCTATACCATGTAATTCATCATGTTTTTATTTATCTTCCAAATTAAATTTTGTCATGAGAAAATTAGTGAGTAAAGCTCTCACGAACTTGATGGCACATTTACTTTCTTGCACTTAATAAATTTGATCATTGTGCCTATCTTATGAAGTTTATATGGTTGCAAATTGTGAGTTGGGAGTTAGTAGAACCATGCTTTCATGGGGAACACTTTCGACATTGCACTTATATCTAGTTGATGCCATGATTCTTTTGTTTATGGATGCCTAGCGGTGCAAAATAAAATAGAAACTTGTAAGTCCATGGAGTTTGTATATGAGTTAGAGAAACGCCTGGGCTGCTAATCTAAGACATGCATCATTCATGGTGGAAATTTACAGCTAAGCCATAGTGAGCATTCTATGAAGCATTTGAATAAACATCTATACTCATAGTAAATAAAAAATTGCTGAGATGCTTATTGTCTGTTTGTCTTGTCATTTTGGCATGGGAATGCCCTTACAAGAGTACCTTCATATCATCGGGCAAGAGGTACCCCGTTGGCGGTTCTCAATGATACATGTATACTTACAATGACAAGAACTTATTTGGGACCTAAGTTGAGTAGCATGAGGTTTAGGTACTCGCATTCAAGGGGCATGCGATTTTCAACTTGTGATTTGCAAGCACATAGCTCATATTTGATTCACATTAACTTTAACCATTCAAGATGCTTATGATAAGGGCAATGAGAGCTCAAAGCTAATAAGTACCATACTTTTTGGAAGGTTTATAAAACTTGTTTATCTTGCTTACTCTGCAAAGAGTCTCTCTTTTACTTTTACGTTGAGTCTTCATCTTCTACTTTATGCACCGATTAAGAGAGCATAGTTGTCATTCTTAAGCAATGTGCATAGTCCCAAAATTATTAATTATTGACTCATGATTGTGCTATTGCTTGTTCTTAAATTACTTGTATCTAGTCACCCTTTGAACTTTGAAGGTGTCCTAGCATTTATGTTTCGCTATTCCATAAAGGACATGTTGAGTACCACTTTGTTATGTTTACTCTATGCTCATAAACAAACAATTGCTTTCAATGCACTATTATTCATGATCCTTCGTTTGAGTTACTCTTCATGTTATAACATAGTTGCTAAGTTCTATTGAATTATATCTATCATGCCTATGTTAGAGTACTTAGATCCCAACTCACAATGCTTTACATGCTTGATCAAGATTGTGTTGGCTGCATGTCACCTCAAAAAATATTTTGTTATCACTTACCTCCTCGAGGATGAGCAGGAGTTAAGCTTGGGGATGCTTGATACGTCTCAAACGTATCTATAATTTTTGATGATCCATGCTTGTTTTACACCAATTCATATATGTTTTGCTTACACTTCGATGCACTTTTATATGATTTCCAGCACTAACCTATTAACAAGATTCCATAGTGCCAGATCCATGTTTTCTGCTGTTTTTGTATTTCAAAAAAGTTGTACAGGGAATATTCTCGGAATTGGACGAAACAAAAATCGAAGTCAACATTTTACCGAAACAAAGATAGAGTCCAGAGGGGGGTCGAAGAGGCACCACAGGGCGGCCAGACAACCCCATGGCGTGGCGTGGGTGTGGCCCGCACCTAGGGGTGGTGCGGGCCCCCAGGCACCCCACCGACCTAAATCCTCCGCCTATATATACATCTTCCCGGGAAAACCCTGGATACCCGAGCCTCCATCCGCGAAAAGTTCCATCCCGGCCGCCATTGCAGAACCCATCTCGGGGGGTTCTGAAGCTTTCCCGGCACCCTGCCGGGGGGAAATCAGCGCCAGAGGCATCTACATCACCATGCCCGCCTACAAAGTGATGCGTGAGTAGTTCATCCCTGGACTATGGGTCCATAGCAGTAGCTAGATGACAAGGGATTAACTTGTCAATGTCTACGAATTGTAGACTTAGGGTTTCATAGAAAGTAGAGGGCAAGTAGATCTCGAAGGTTTCAGCCAAAAAGGTGCTCGACTAAGTAAAAGTAGGGTTATGTTGACAATAGATTCAATGATTCTTCACCCCTCGGCTCCCCTTTATATAGGAGGGAGAGCCGAGGGATCTTCTTGTCGTACAAGTTACAGACTCCGGGAGACTATCCGAGTCTTTCCCGTATAATTACTTGACTCTCAATTCCTAATATAACTCTATCTTCCATATTGACGTTTGCTGGGCTTCTGGGCCTTGAAAGCTTCGGGTCATGGGCCTCCAAATAACCTTGGGTACCTATGTTAGTAGCCCCCGAGATTTTGGTTGAATCGTAGAATCGAGCAAAATCTCCAACGTAGAATCAAATCATGTCTTTACATACCAACAAGTCGAATATTTATGTTTAACGTCTATTTTGTACAGGGATGCTGGTAAATGGGGCTGGTTCATCTGTCGGATAAGGTACCAGTTAACTGCTCTTGTGGCAAACCCGCATAAACCTACTTCAAGCTCAAGTCCCTGGACTTGAACTTGGGATACTGGCGTAATTCGACACGCGCCGCTTAAGGAATTATTGTGAATCGAATCCTAGATATGTTTTACCGAGTACCTAACGCGTCCGCTAGGATTTTTCTTCGTATCTATTGATACGGATAAAGTAGCAGAGCGCATTCGGGTGCGATACCACGCCACACAGGACGGATCCTGAGGACATACCTTCGTAAAATATTACGGCATCCAGAGTTTTTACCGCGGCGGAAGTGCTCTGAGAATATATTGTGGAGTGCCTTTGTCGGCTGCTGGAATTGCCAATTTCTTCGAGTTATTCAATGAAAATATCTTGATCTCCCGATGGCAGTACATGACGAGTTATGTGTAACTCGAAGATGTACGCCGATAATTCCTCGTATGCACTTCTATATTTGTCTCATATTTCATCGGGTGCGCGACCAGTGCTCCCGATGGGAGTAGCCCCTGAGGCTACAGTCGAGTGTTTGCACTTGGCTGTAGGCTCAACTTTTGCTATTTTGACCAACTCTGTATTTTTATCTTTCGCCTTATCCTCTTATCATAAGTATAGATAATACTTCTGATAAGAGTAGCACCCGAGCATATGAACAGATGCTTGCATTTGATCATAGGCTCTTGAAGTTTCTCTGTCTGAGGACTCGAAGTTTTGTTGTCGCTATATTTTGTTAAACCACTTGAATCTTTCTCGAATGACGTCGCTGCTGACGATAGCCACGATGCCCACCTTGGAAAGCCACGACTCCTGTCACCTCTGAACGGATAGTAGCGAACAAGAGGGGGGGGGGGGTGAATGGGCGCTACACAATTTTTAGCCTTTTTCAATTTTTAGTGCAACGGAAGTAAAGGTGATAGCTTTGTTGTTCGAGGTGATCCTAGTATGATCCTAGACTAGTGCAACAAGCAAAGGAACCAAGCAACAATAATAAAGTTGAGGAGCGGG
The DNA here is from genome assembly GCA_030979885.1 of Lolium multiflorum. Lineage (NCBI taxonomy): Eukaryota > Viridiplantae > Streptophyta > Magnoliopsida > Poales > Poaceae > Lolium > Lolium multiflorum. Next base: position 120,518,134 of record CM061749.1, on the reverse strand, counting down.
ACAACCGGAGGGCGCGGAGACGAGGCGAGCATTTGTTTCCCGCAGTTCCTTCCACAAAAGGGATTACGTCTGCGTTGAGGAGGTGCTAGCCTCACACAAGAGGCTAGGCGGCCACACCACGAAGGAAGGCCTCACCTTCTTCCTCAAGAGAGCTTCACAAAGGGGCTCGCCCTTCTCCACTAAGGCACCAGTCGAGGCGGTGGTTCCTTCACAAGGTTGTGGCGAGCTCCACAACCCTAGGAGGCTCCCAACACCCTATGGGGCTAGCACCACTCCAAGCTAGCCTCCATAGGAGCACTTCATCCAAGATCCCACCATAGGAACCCTAACACCAAGATCCACAAAGGACTAGCACAAATTGGCGAAATCTCTCTTGGTAGAACTATAGATCGGGGCCTCCTCCACCACTCCACAAAGTTTGGGCAAGATTGGTTGGATGGTTGGGGAGATCCTCAAGGATTAAGCTCAGCAACAATGGAGGAGAGATAAAGAGAAGATATAAAAACGAGCTGGGGAAGAAGGGGCCTTTATATAGGGCCCCCCGAAATCCAACCGTTATGCTCTATCTCCGCACGACCGGTACTACCGCTTTGGAAAGCGGTAGTACCGCTCTGGACTCGAAAACCCCCACATAGATGGCCACGTGGACTTATAGTGGTAGTAGCGCTTGCGGTACCGCAATGGTCTCTATATGTTTTTGGCCTAAGTACCGGTACCAAAGCGGTACTACCGCTCGTAAGCGGTACTACCGCCCATGGTACCGTAGAGGTACCGTAACGACCTCTGTAAGTTTTGGCCTGAGTTACAGTACCTAAGCGGTACTACCGCTCGCAAGCGGTACTACCGCCCATGGTACCGTAGAGGTACCGTAACCCTCTCTGTAGAATTTTCAGTGCAATTTTCCAGAGCGGTACTGCAGGGTGGTACCAATAGGGTAGCGGTACTACGTACCGCTACTGGTACCGGTAGTACCGGTCATGCAGTGACTGCTTTCTCCTCTTTTCCTCTCCAGCCATGTTACCTCACGATACACACACAAAACCAGAAAACCTATAAGCTACGCTTCAGTCCTCCGATCTTGACGTGTTCAGCGAGGTCATCGTGCACTTACAAATCTATCAAAGACAATCTTTGCACACGGTGAGATTCATTCAAGTGTTGTTATCAAACACACAAAACACGGAGTATAGATTTTGCTCTTACAATCTCCCCCTTTTTGGTGTTTGATGACAACACAAGAATTTGCAATGGCATAAGATATTATGATAAGGTTCTTAGATTTGCAAAAGCTAGACGGAGCTCCCCCTAGACGTGTGCATAATTGGAATATGCATTTGAATACATATACACACATCCTAGAGAAACAACTCCCCCTAGATTTCACAAACCATGCACATATGCAACAAGTATAAATGACATGTTCATATAGCATATGCACACTATGGAGGCAACACAAGATCATGCAAAGAGCTTTGGGTGAAATTGTCATACCTTTGCCTTGATAATACCCAAACTCACAATAAGTGCCTTCATAGAATTGATGTGCTCCCTCCGTCTCGGTTTAACAGGCACGCACGCAGTTTAAGAAATTGTTTTGAGCATTATTTTTGTCAACAAAATATAAAATATATGTCATAAAAATTATATCATTGGAAAGCTTTCTTGCATATGAATCTAATGATATAGATTTTGTAGACATAAAATTTATATTTTGTTGACCAAATTAATGGTCAAAGTTTGTCTTAAATTGCGTGCGTGCCTGTTAAACCGAGACGGAGGAAGTAACCAACATGACCCCATGCAAAAACCCGTTCTAATAGATAACTTCTCCTCCTTTGGCATCGAAACACCAAAAAGGAGAGGAAGCATATCAACAAGGACGGTAAGGGAATACACAACCAAGCTTGCAAAAACCAACAAGGAAAAACAAAGCTTGGATGAGACTCCCAAAAAGAACATGGAGAAAAAGGAACCAAAGGCAAAAGAAGAAAAACAAGAGAAAGTTAAAGAGAAACAAAAAGAACCAAAAACTCCTCAAGGAGGAGGTTGGTGGCCGAAGCCACCGTGTAAGAGTATAGTAGTGTGAGGTCGCGTAGATGTATCTAGGACTCACGGCTACAACTCAACATGAAGCTCATTAGTCACTTATTTGACAAATAACATATGTTTTGGATTTCTTTATGCATTATGGGGGGAGGGATAGCTCAATAAGTTTAAACCATACTCCCCCTATGTTCATGCGTGCTTTTCATCTAGACATATAGCTAAAGATTGGTATGTGCGCACGACGGTCAAGCGAAGTTCGACGGATCAATGATATTTAGCTCATGCCTCAACTCAATGAAACGCTTCTCATCCAAGGGCTTTGTGAAGATGTCCGCCAATTGCTCCTTGGTGCCAATGAAAGATAGGACAATATCTCCTCGAGCAATGTGATCACGGATGAAGTGATTCCTTATCTCAATGTGCTTCGTCTTGCCATGGAGTACCGGATTGTAGGCGATCTTGATGGCGCTCTCATTATCACACAATAGAGGGACCTTGCTATACTCAAGTCCATAGTCCCGCAAGGTTTGCCTCATCCATAAGATTTGTGCACAACTACTCGCCGCGGCAACATACTCGGCTTCCGTGGTGGAGACGGAGACGTGGGCATAACCCTTCGGGTACTCGACATTACCATACCAGGTGCAAACTATGAAGCTGGACCAGCACAAGGACTCGACGAGCTGGACCCGCAAGGAATATCAACTTGGACAACAAGGAAAGAAGACTCCAATACGAATCCTACTAGGACTCTTGTAAACCCTAGCTTGGCTGGTATATAAAGCCAGGCAGGGGCACCCCTTGGGACACATATTCAGAAACATAATTGTAGAGGCGACACGCCTAGACATCGCAACCCGCAGATTAGAACTAGACTAGATACAACAACTCCGCCTATGGCGGCCCCCTGTACACATATATTCATATAGTGGATTGCTAGCAGGACGTAGCGATCCTCCACCGCGGGGACGTGAACCTGGGTACGTCGTGTACCGCCTCGCTCCCGGAACTTCCGTCGTCGTCTTTCTCTAAAACCCAAGCCCTCATGGTGGGCATTGCCGAGGAACCGCCTCGTCAATTGGCGCCGTCTGTGGGAATTGCGATGACTGGATTTTGTCATCTGGGCGAGATCCTTCATCAGCATTAGCAATACGTGAGATCGTATCTGACCGACTCGTCCACTTCGTGTTTCTCGGTTTCCTCACGCAAAAACATGGCCACAACCACGCAAGAGGCAATTATCTGGCACAAAGATCGGCTTCCAAGGAAAAGAAGGTCGGCTTCCAAGGAAAAGAAGGGCAAAAGAATTTGGATCTGATAGGGAACATGGTCCCGACCGGACCGGAAAGACAGAGGACAAAAACTGCTGTCCTGCGTTGACGTAGCAGGGCAAGGAAATAGAAAAGAGGATCGAGCTCTACTTATGTGCCTGCATACTTACGTGGAGATGAAGCCCCAATTAGAAATCATCAAGGGAAGAAGTGGAGATCCGTTTTCATCCATGCAGACTACAGCAAACACTCATCATCGATGCGTCGATACTGTTTGCCATCATGCACTCGGACACCTTCGGGTGCTTATCCGTCACGGACCTGTTTTCGGCTGCGTTTACCACTTTACCTCATCGGCTGCAACCCCTTGCATAGATCAAGCCATCAAGTTTATCAGCGATGAATATCCGATACAAAAATATGAGGTGCTATATTTCAAGTTAATTATTACTTGCAAAATTATATTCCGCCAAATATTTTTTGGCTCGTACTATTATTTGCGCGTAGTTTTTTGTGCCACTATATATCTGCAGATTGAAACAAAGATTCGACTGCTCTGCTTGGCTGACCGCGCCCGCCATCGCGCACTGGTTGCACTCGGGGCATACCTGTCTTGGATTCAACATTGCGGACTCGATATATTCGGGAGCTCGCCGCGTGGACTATTTTGGATGGCGCAATTATTTCGGCTGCGCCCGCCGCGTGGACTATTTTGGATGGCGCAATTATTTCGGCTGCGCCCGCCGCATGGATTATCTTGGATGGCGCAATTACTTCAGCTGCGCCTGCCGCATGGATTATCTTGGATGGCGCAACTACTTCAGCTGCGCCCGCCACATGGACTATCTTGGATGGCGCAATTACTTCGGCTGCGCCCGTCGCATGGACTATCTTTGGTGGCGCAACTATTTCGGCTACGCCCACTACTTCAACTATTTCTGATTGATTACTTCACCTGCGTCCGCATTGCGCCTGCTTCCATATTGGCCTCGCCGCAGCCGAGCTAATGGACCTGACTTCCTCGGCTCTGGATATATCTCCTCCCGATGCATTCTCGGGTTGGTGGATTCATCATCTGGAATATTCAATGGATATCATATTATACAATATTGACCCGATGCGGTCCTGAAGGGAGCGCTGCAATTACTCAGGGCTCCTGGAATATCTTCAAACTATTGCGGTTACTCTCATCGGGAGCGCTGGTTCGCTGGAATTACTCGGGGGCTCCTGGAATATCTTCGAACTATTGCGGTTACTCCCATCGGGAGCGCTGGTTCGCTGGAATTCAAGAAGATTTGAAGACTCAAGTTTTGTTTCTTTGAAGAATTGCAGTAATTCGGGACACCCGAATTACATCGTCAGGAACCTTGTTCGTATATTACAACGAACATCGGTGCGATGGAAAATACGCCCAGAGATTGCACTCTAAAAAAGCCTCTGAAACTACGAGTGCTATGATGCAAAATCGACAGGGACCTTGCTCTTTTCCTTTGCTATAGATGCCTCAAAGAGTGCCGCAGATAGCAAGGATCATGAAACACGTACGAAAACGACCCACGTTCGATATTTTAAATTACAGAAGTCAAAAAGAGCTACGTCCAAAACGATCTACTTTCCCGCTATTGTTTTGCCTCTAATTTGTGTATTTTGGATACAACTAACACGAACTAACGCTGTTTTCAGCAGATTGCACTGGTGTCTCGTTTTTGTGCAGAAATTCGACTTTCAGGAAAAACCCCGGAAATAATCGCAATGGGCATATTTTCACCGTGAAGATGAAAGGCCAAAAGGGCGAACCAGGGGGGGCCCATGGCCCCGAGACCACAGGTCGGCGCGGCCTGGAGGGGGGCGCGCCGCCCTATGGTTTGGGCGCGGCCCCCCGACGCTCCCCTTTCGACTACAAAGCCTCTTCGACCTAAAAACGCCAGGGGGTTCGACGATATTTCCAGAGACCATCCAGTACGCCGCCGCCATCGCGAAACTCCGCCTTGGGACCAGAAACTCCGTTCTGGCACTCCGCCGGGGAGATTGGAGGGGATCATCACCGCCATCACCACCGACGCCTCTCCATCAACCAGCCATGTTTCCCCCATCCATGTGTGAGTAATTCCCCTGCTGTAGGCTGAAGGGGATGGTAGGGATTGGATGAGATTGATCATGTAATAGTCACAAGATTGTTAGGGCATGGTGCCTAGTATCCGTAGATGTTACTTTTATGATATTGTTGCAACTTGTTATGCTTAATGCTTGTCACTAGGGCCCGAGTGCCATGATCTCATATCTGAACATGTTATTGTTTCATCATGATATGCATTGTTTTATGATCTTACCTGCAAGTTGTATACACATGTCGCTGTCCGGAACCAATGGCCCCGAAGTGAAAATCGGGACAACCGGAGGATGGTAGTGATGTGAGGATCACATGTGTTCACGGAGTGTTAATGCTTTGCTCCGGTGCTCTATTAAAAGGAGTACCTTAATATCAAGTAGATTGAGGCCCGGCTGCCACCGGCTGGTAGGACAGAAGATGTTGTGCAAGTTTCTCATTGCGAGCACGTACGACTATATATGGAACACATGCCTATTGATTGATTAGTACTTGGATACCGTTTTATTATTATCTGCAAATGCCCCTGCTTTGATTGTTACATGAGTTTCTCTCATCCATGCAACGCCCGTTAAATCCGTCCCTATGCCTACAGTATTTTAATCCTGCTGTTTACTATAATCACTCTGTTGTCTTTATTTCACTGTGCTGTTATTTCACTATTTCCACTGCCATAAAACTGTTACTACGATAAACTCTTGCGAGCAAGTCTGTTTCCAGGTGCGCTGAATTGACAACTCCGCTGTTAAGGCTTACAAGTATTCTTTGTCTCCCTTGTGTCGAATCAATAAATTGGGTAATACTTCCCTCGAAGACTGTTGCGATCCCCTATACTTGTGGGTCATCAGTCGCCGACGAGCTCCCACCCTCAAAACCCTAAGACCCTGCACCCCCACCCCTCTAAGTTTTGTTCCTCGCCTTTGCCAGTGACATCGCGGTTGCGTCATCCTCGTCTCTAGCGAGGTCCATTCCTCACCTAGACGGCGACACCGCAGCCAGCCGTGTCGTCTCCATCGGTGGCGAGTTCTATTCCATCGTCTTCCTGGGTTCCGGCATATCTTCCCTGGCTCACAGCCGTCTCTGCCGCTGTACGTCGCGGTGATAGGCCTCGGCCAATGACCATCCTGACGCTTGCTTTTCCACGCTGACACGGATTGGGAGGCGCCTACACACCGACCTGGTCGACGTGTATGGGCCACCGCACATCCCAATGACCAGGTCAGTTGGTTGGGTCGTGTCCCATTAAGAGTAAGTAAGTTTTTTTCTTCTTTCTGTTTTGCTGTTTCTTTTCTGTCAATATTTTTCTTTTTAATATTTAACTTTTAAAAAATATTTTCGGAGAACAAAAGTTTAAAAATTGTTCAGATTCAATTTTTTTGAAATTTAAAAAATGTTCAAATTTTGATTTAATTTTTTTCGAAATTTGAACATTTTCATATATTGACATAATTTAAATTTGAACATTTTTAAAAATTTGTAAAATTTATTTTTTAAAAAATTTAACATTTTTTAGTTATGAACATTTTTCGAATTTGAACATTTTCCAAATTTGAACTCTTTATAAATTTGAACGGTTTTCAAATTTGAACTTTATTTTTTAATTTTGAACATTTTTTTAGTATGTTCTTATCTGAAAATTAAATATAAACAAAATAGAAAACATAAAAGAAAAACAAAAAAACCTACCTGGGCCAGGCCCGCATCCGCTCGGGGGGTGTGCGGTGGCTCGTAGCCACCGACCTGGTCGGTGTATAGGTGTCACTCAGGGATTGCCGGGTTTCCCTATACCCTGCCCGCTGCGCGCCTAAGCAAACAATCGCCTGAAGGGGCGATTTCGCATGTGCCGGCCCATTAGTTGTTTGTTCGTCTAAAAATAAGTATATAGTTCTTTTTCTCTTTATAAACATCATCCTACCTATGGCCCAGCAATTGCCTCACCTGACTACCTAAGCACGCTACCGGCGACCCGAGTTCGAATCCTAGGTACCACCACCGTTTCGAACTATTTTTCCAAATTTTATTTTAAACAAAAAATTAACCTGAACAAAATTCAAATGAAAGAAAATTTCGAATCCGAAAAAATTTGGTATGAATTTATTTGAATTCAAACAAAAAAAATGTACAAATTTCAAAATGGTCAAAATGAAAAATGTTTAAAATTGTTTGAAAATTGCTCAGATTCAAAATTTTCTTAGATTCAAATTTTGCTCAAATTTCAAATTAGCCTAACTTTGAAATTTGCTCGAATTTAAAATTTGCTCGAATTTAGAATTTTTTGAAACTGAAAGAAACAAAGAAAAGAAAAAACCAGAGAAACCGCTGGAGCCGATAAACAACAAAGACCCAAAAATTTGCGAAACCGTGAAAACCCGCTCTCCGGCGCTCGCTAGCTCTCGTTCGTGCGGCCCGAGCACAACCGAGACGCACGCAAACTGATGTACTACGTCTAGTCCGGAGTGAGAGCGGTATTTAAATCGGTCGTGAACTTCTTGACCAGGCGAGGTGGGACTAAAATGAGGCTGCGAGTTTTGCATGCGCCCGTGCGGTTTCTCTTTGCTGCTGTTGCGCGTTAGTGCATGCATGCATCCGGCGTAGCTGGACGATGTGGAGCGCATGTGGTCGCTGCTGATTTTTTTTATTCGGCCACTGACCCACTGTGCATCAGCATGCACCAGCTAGCTGTGACTTTTTTTTTAAAATAAACTAGCTATGGTTTGGATTTTAGAATGAACATGGTGAAAGGCATATTGCTTTATTTAGTCGACCAGTACATGCTGCTAAATTGAGAAGATATAACCATAGCCTAGAACTAATTACTCTCAACGTTTTGAGCGATTTCAGTGAGCCACATTGCTAGGCATTTTTTCCTTATGCGTGGACCTATACTAGTCTATAATAGAAGCAAATCAGTATGCACTAGAAAACAATAGAGAATATCACATGAAAACAAGGACAAATACACCAGGGAGATCAAAAAACTTTGTAGAATGAAAAATAACAAATATTTTAAAACAAAAGAACAACTCATTACATATTAGGGAAAACAAAACATAAATGGAACATGAAAAAATATAACCAAGACCAAAAATTTTGCGCGTAGTTTTTTGTGCCACTATATATCTGCAGATTGAAACAAAGATTCGACTGCTCTGCTTGGCTGACCGCGCCCGCCATCGCGCACTGGTTGCACTCGGGGCATACCTGTCTTGGATTCAACATTGCGGACTCGATATATTCGGGAGCTCGCCGCGTGGACTATTTTGGATGGCGCAATTATTTCGGCTGCGCCCGCCGCGTGGACTATTTTGGATGGCGCAATTATTTCGGCTGCGCCCGCCGCATGGATTATCTTGGATGGCGCAATTACTTCAGCTGCGCCTGCCGCATGGATTATCTTGGATGGCGCAACTACTTCAGCTGCGCCCGCCACATGGACTATCTTGGATGGCGCAATTACTTCGGCTGCGCCCGTCGCATGGACTATCTTTGGTGGCGCAACTATTTCGGCTACGCCCACTACTTCAACTATTTCTGATTGATTACTTCACCTGCGTCCGCATTGCGGCCTGCTTCCATATTGGCCTCGCCGCAGCCGAGCTAATGGACCTGACTTCCTCGGCTCTGGATATATCTCCTCCCGATGCATTCTCGGGTTGGTGGATTCATCATCTGGAATATTCAATGGATATCATATTATACAATATTGACCCGATGCGGTCCTGAAGGGAGCGCTGCAATTACTCAGGGCTCCTGGAATATCTTCAAACTATTGCGGTTACTCTCATCGGGAGCGCTGGTTTGCTGGAATTACTCGGGGGCTCCTGGAATATCTTCGAACTATTGCGGTTACTCCCATCGGGAGCGCTGGTTCGCTGGAATTCAAGAAGATTTGAAGACTCAAGTTTTGTTTCTTTGAAGAATTGCAGTAATTCGGGACACCCGAATTACATCATCAGGAACCTTATTCGTATATTACAACGAACATCGGTGCGATGGAAAATATGCCCAGAGATTGCACTCTAAAAAAGCCTCTGAAACTACGAGTGCTATGATGCAAAATCGACAGGGACCTTGCTCTTTTCCTTTGCTATAGATGCCTCAAAGAGTGCCGCAGATAGCAAGGATCATGAAACACGTACGAAAACGACCCACGTTCGATATTTTAAATTACAGAAGTATCAAAAGAGCGACAGAGTGATACGTCCAAAACGTATCTACTTTCCCGCTATTGTTTTGCCTCTAATTTGTGTATTTTGGATACAACTAACACGAACTAACGCTGTTTTCAGCAGAATTGCACTGGTGTCTCATTTTTGTGCAGAAATTCGACTTTCAGGAAAAACCCCGGAAATAATCGCAATGGGCATATTTTCACCGTGAAGATGAAAGGCCAAAAGGGCGAACCAGGGGGGCCCATGGCCCCGAGACCACAGGTCGGCGCGGCCTGGAGGGGGGGCGCGCCGCCCTATGGTCTGGGCGCCTCGGCGGCCCCCCGACGCTCCCCTTTCGACTACAAAGCCTCTTCGACCTAAAAACGCCAGGGGGTTCGACGATATTTCCAGAGACCATCCAGTACGCCGCCGCCATCGCGAAACTCCGCCTTGGGACCAGAAACTCCGTTCTGGCACTCCGCCGGGACGGGGAATTGGAGGGGATCATCACCGCCATCACCACCGACGCCTCTCCATCAACCAGCCATGTTTCCCCCATCCATGTGTGAGTAATTCCCCTGCTGTAGGCTGAAGGGGATGGTAGGGATTGGATGAGATTGATCATGTAATAGTCACAAGATTGTTAGGGCATGGTGCCTAGTATCCGTAGATGTTACTTTTATGATATTGTTGCAACTTGTTATGCTTAATGCTTGTCACTAGGGCCCGAGTGCCATGATCTCATATCTGAACATGTTATTGTTTCATCATGATATGCATTGTTTTATGATCTTACCTGCAAGTTGTATACACAAGTTGCTGTCCGGAACCCGAGGCTCCAAAGTGACAGAAATTGGGACAACCGGAGGGGAAGGCGGTGATGTGAGGATCACATGTGTTCACGGAGTGACGTGGGCATTACCCTTCGGGTAACTGTTATTGCCCTATCCTGTACGGCCCAACTGGAGGCCCATGAAGACAGCCGATGGCAAGGTGGGCCACTAGGTCGGTGCCGAAGGAGATTCCTTGAAGAACAAGACGGAGAGGAACCGAACAAGGAAAGTTTAGAACTAGGACTCTTGTAAACCTAGTCGTACTCGTGCAGATCTCTTGGGACCTGGCCTCCTTTATAAGGGCCAGGAGAGGGGTTGCCGAGAAAAACAATAGATCTTAGCAGTCTTAGCCACCAAAAGCTTAAAGCTAGGTCATCATTAAGCTTAGCATCTCAACGAGATCTCAGCCGAACTATTTGGCACCCCATTGTAACCTATTTTTCATCATAATCAAGAACAGATAAGCAGGATGTAAGGGTTTTACCTCATCGAGGGCCCCGAACCTGGGTAAATCGCTCCCCCCGTTTGTCTGTGAACCGATGTCTCGTGTCAGCTTGCAGGATTCCATCAACCCTAAGCCCCTATCGGAGGGCATTGCCGAGGAGCTCCCTCGACAATTGGCGCCGTATGTGGGAAACCTGCTGGCGCAAGATCGGTCATCGGCAGATCCGATCATGTCATCGACGTCTTCATCGACACCGTCATCACCAAACCTGGGAAGCTCGATTCGATTCGGCTCCTATGAATTCACCCCGCACAGCGATTCTTCCCGCTCAAACTTCTCGGATCTACAAGGGAACATGGAGATGACCATCGGCAGCGTCCACTACAACGTCAACGCAGAAGGGATTCTTCAGCTGCTGGAATCACCCACCTCTGGTTCAACGAGTCCGAGCGCATCATCATCACTCGACCTGTTGGCTGGTCTGACAGAATCGAGTTCGCCCGCGCCCTCGACTCCCCGATCGGCGTCTTCCATGTCAGTAGGATCCGATGATCCCACACCCTCGGAGTTAACCTCGTACTACTGCTTGAACTGCGACGCCAGGCATGGCTTGGGGTCGAGCGACACACCGTTCATCTGCAATGCCCAATATTCATCGGGAGAAGACAGTGTCGACAGCATCGCCCGAGGAACCACCCGAAGATCGGCGCATCATCAGGTTTATGCCGCCAACAACACAGGAAACGCAAGGCACGGAGGAGACGAAGACCGCACGCCTCGTTCTAGCAGGCGAGCAAGCTTCGAGAACAGCGCCAGCAACCGCGACAGCGATTACACCATCGCAGACGAAGAGTGGGCAGCAGCTAGGGCAGCCGTGCTTAACAACACCCCGCTCCCCGCAGGAACCTCGGTCGGAACCTTAAATGCTTACCGCTCTATACTAGAGAAAAACCGAGAGCTCATGTCGAAAGAACAGGCCACCCTCGAGAGACGTCTATCTGCAGCAGACCGATCCAGCGAGCGACGGAGAGCTTCATAAGGAAGCGCCTCCCGAAGTACTCATGGAGCAGGCAAGCACCGGTCAAGGCTGTCCAGGCTCTCGGAAGACGACGCTAGAGAAATAACGTCGAACCTAACCAAGTCCTTCATGACCACGGACACCGCGGGCATGCCACGGCCGAAAAACGTTGCGGGAGCAACTGCTAATCTCGCTGCGTACCTCATCAACCAGCGCCCTGAAGGATCCATGGCTCAAGCTCACCGAGGCGCCCTGGAAAGTCTCGCGATATTGGGAAAAAATCTAGTCCCGCAAAAAGAGAAGACCACGGCGCAGGCTAGTGGTTCAAAATATCATGCGAGAGATGCTCGGGATGAAATCACCCAGAGCCGGATTGATAAAGCAAGGCGACGACGCGCCGCCAGGAAGGACGACGACATCGATTCTTCGGATGAGGATCAGGAGTATGATGGCGAACTCAGGGGAGCCGATTGCTTGAGTTACAAAATCCGCGAGACGATGCCGCCCAAGAAGTTCAAGCCTACTCCCACCGACGCTGCCAAGTATGATGGGCAGCAGGAACCAAGATCTTGGATAGACGATTACCTGCAGACTGTGATTCTGCACAAGGGGAACCAGATAGCAGCAATGCAGTGCTTGCAGCTCTACTTGAAGGATTCAGCGCGAGCCTGGTTAAGGGGGCTGCCGAAGGGTTCCATTAAATCATGGGACGACCTAGTGGACGCCTTTGTTGCTAATTTCCAGGCAACATACAAGAGACCCGTCGGGATTGAAGAATTACGCAACTGCCAGCAGAAGCAGAGGGAGTCGATGCGCTCATACATTGGGAGATTCAGCAAACTCCTAAACGCTGCGAAGATGTATCTGTCGACAGAGCAATCGACGCTCAGCGATGGCGTCCGACGTGAAAGCACATAGAAGAACTCGGACGCAAAAAGCCAAAAACCATTACCAAGCTCATGGAAATCGCCAACAGCTGGGCTGATGGTGAGGACAACGTGCGAAGACCGCGGCAGCGCAGCGATGATGAAGATGACGACCAGCCGAAGCACGACTCGGGCAGCCGAAGGGATCGACACAAGAGGAGGAAGAACCGCAACTATGACGATAACAACCTGGTAGCCGCAGGATACTCCGATCGACATGACGATCGGTATGACGAAAGAAGAGACGATCGACAAGACAGCAATCGGAACAACTCTGGGAACCGTGGCAACTATAAACCACGGCAGCAGAGGACTCCCGAGCTACCCTACGCTGAGCAGATCAACGCCCCCTGTTACCTGCACTCGTATGTCGACTCCAAGGACGGCAAAACGAAGTCAAGTCACCTTCTCAGGGACTGTCGGCAGTTCCTCGACATGCACAAACTCATCCAGCAGTCAGGACAGCAACCGCTACCACCTCCACCCCCACCCCCATCACAGCACCAAGTCCAGCAGGCTCAACCTCATCAACCCAACGAGGCGTTCCCACCACCATCTGGGCAGATGAGCATGATCCACAGAACAGGTGTCTCGAGAAGAGAGATGAAGAAGCTCACTAGATGTGCACGTCCGTTGGGAACCCCAAGAGGAAGGTATGATGCGCACATGGCAAGTTTTCCCTCAGAAAGAAACCAAGGTTTAATCGAACAGGAGGAGCCAAGAAGCACGTTGAAGGTTGATGGTGGCGAAATGTGATGCGGCGCAACACCAGATTCGGCGCCAACGTGGAACCTGCACAACACAACCAAAGTACTTTGCCCCAACGAAACAATGAGGTTGTCAATCTCACCGGCTTGCTGTAACAAAGGATTAACCGTATTGTGTGGAAGATGATTGTTTGCGAAGAAAACAGTAAAGAACAATTGCAGTAGATTGCGATGTAAAGAATAGGACCGGGGTCCACAGTCACTAGAGGTGTCTCTCCCATAAGATAAAAGCATGTTGGGTGAACAAATTACGTCGGGCAATTGACAAATAGAAATGGCATAACATTGCACATACATGATATGATAAATATAGTGAGATTTAATCAGGGCATTACGACAAAGTACATAGACCGCCATCCAGCATGCATCTATGCCTAAAAAGTCCACCTTCAGGTTATCATCCGAACCCCTTCCAGTATTAAGTTGCAAGCAACAGACAATTGCATTAAGTATGGTGCGTAATGTAATCAACAACTACATCCTTAGACATAGCATCAATGTTTTATCCCTAGTGGCAACAACACATCCACAACCTTAGAACTTTCTGTCACTGTCCCAGATTTAATGGAGGCATGAACCCACTATCGAGCATAAATACTCCCTCTTGGAGTTAAGAGCAAAAACTTGGCCAGAGCCTCTACTAATAACGGAGAGCATGCAAGATCATAAACAACACATAGGTAATAGATTGATAATCACCATAACATAGTATTCTCTATCCATCGGATCCCGACAAACACAACATATAGTATTACAGATAGATGATCTTGATCATGTTAGGCAGCTCACAAGATCCAACAATGAAGCACAATTAGGAGAAGACGACCATCTAGCTACTATGGACCCATAGTCCAGGGGTGAACTACTCACTCATCACTCCGGAGGCGATCATGGCGATGAAGAGTCCTCCGGGAGATGATTCCCTCTCCGCAGGGTGCCGGAGGCGATCTCCTGAATCCCCCGAGATGGGATTCGCGGCGGCGGTCTCTGGAAGGTTTTCCGTATCGTGGCTCTCGGTGCAGAGGGTTTCGCGACGAAGACTTTAAGTAGGCGGAAGGGCAACGACGGGGGGCCCCACACGCTAGGCCGCGCGGCCAAGACCCGGGCCGCGCCGCCCTAGTGTGGTGGCGCCTCGTGGCCCCACTTCCTTTCCCCGTCGGTCTTCGGGAAGCTTCGTGCAAAAATAGGACCCTGGGCGTTGATTTCGTCCAATTCCGAGAATATTTCTTACTAGGATTTCTGAAACCAAAACAGCAGAAAACAGCAACTAGCTCTTCGGCATCTTGTTAATAGGTTAGTGCCGAAAATGCGTAAATACGACATATAATGTGTATAAAACATGTAGATATCATCAATAATGTAGCATGGAACATAAGAAATTATCGATACATCGGAGACGTATCAGCATCCCCAAGCTTAGTTCTGCTCGTCGAGCAGGTAAACGATAACAAGGATAATTTCTGGAGTGACATGCCATCTAACCTTGATCATACTATTGTAAACATATGTAATGAATGCAGCGATCAAAACAATGGTAATGACATGAGTAAACAAATGAATCATAAAGCAAAGACTTTTCATGAATAGTACTTCAAGACAAGCATCAATAAGTCTTGCATAAGAGTTAACTCATAAAGCAATAAATCAAAGTAAAGGTATTGAAGCAACACAAAGGAAGATTAAGTTTCAGCGGTTGCTTTCAACTTATAACATGTATATCTCATGGATAATGTCAATGTAAAGTAATATAACAAGTGCAATATGCAAGTATGTAGGAATCAATGCACAGTTCACACAAGTGTTTGCTTCTTAAGGTGGAGAGAGATAGGTGAACTGACTCAACAATAAAAGTAAAAGAAAGGTCCTTCAAAAAGGAAAGCATCGATTGCTATATTTGTGCTAGAGCTTTTATTTTGAAAACATGAAACAATTTTGTCAACGGTAGTAATAAAGCATATGTATTATGTAAATTATATCTTACAAGTTACAAGCCTCATGCATAGTATACTAATAGTGCCCGCACCTTGTCCTAATTAGCTTGGACTACCGGATCATCGCAATACAGATGTTTTAACCAAGTGTCACAAAGGGGTACCTCCATGCCGCCTGTACAAAGGTCTAAGGAGAGAGCTCGCATTTTGGATTTCTCGCTTTTGATTATTCTCAACTTAGACATCCATACCGGGACAACATGGACAACAGATAATGGAATCCTCTTTAATGCATAAGCATGTGGCAACAATTAGTGTTCTCATATGAGATTGAGGATATATGTCCAAAACTGAAACTTCCACCATGATTCATGGCTTTAGTTAGCAGCCCAATGTTCTTCTCTAACAATATGCATGCTCTAACCATTAAGGTGGTAGATCTCTCTTACTTCAGACAAGACGGACATGCATAGCAACTCACATGATATTCAACAAAGAGTTGATGGCGTCCCCAGAAGCATGGTTATCGCACAACAAGCAACTTAATAAGAGATAAAGTGCATAAGTTCATATTCAATACCACAATAGTTTTTAAGGCTATTTTGTCCCATGAGCTATATATTGCAAAGGCGAATGATGGAATTTTAAAGGTAGCACTCAAGCAATTTACTTTGGAATGGCGGAGAAATACCATGTAGTAGGTAGGTATGGTGGACACGAATGGCATAGTGGTTGGCTCAAGGATTTTGGATGCATGAGAAGTATTCCCTCTCGATACAAGGTTTAGGCTAGCAAGGTTATTTGAAGCAAACTCAAGGATGAACCGGTGCAGCAAAACTCACATAAAAGACATATTGTAAACATTATAAGACTCTACACCGTCTTCCTTGTTGTTCAAAACTCAATACTAGAAATTATCTAGACCTTAGAGAGACCAAATATGCAAACCAAATTTTAGCAAGCTCTATGTATTTCTTCATTAATGGGTGAAAAGTATATGATGCAAGAGCTTAAACATGAGCACAACAATTGCCAAGTATCACATTATCCAAGACATTTTAGAATTACTACATGTAGCATTTCCCGATTCCAACCATATAACAATTTAACGAAGAAATTTCAACCTTCGCCTTGAACATTATGAGTAAAGCCTAAGGACATATTTGTCCATATGCAACAGCGGAGCGTGTCTCTCTCCCATAAGTGAATGCTAGGATCCATTTTATTCAAACAAAACAAAACAAAACAAACCGACGCTCCAAGCAAAGTACATAAGATGTGACTGAATAAAAATATAGTTCCAGGGGAGGAACCTGATGATGTTGTCGATGAAGAAGGGGATGCCTTGGGCATCCCCAAGCTTAGACGCTTGAGTCTTCTTAAAATATGCAGGGATGAACCACGGGGCATCCCCAAGCTTAGAGCTTTCACTCCTCTTGATCATAGTATATCATATTCCTCTCTTGACCCTTGAAAACTTCCTTCACACCAAACTTCAAGCAAACTCATTAGAGGGTTAGTGCACAATTAAAAATTCACATATTCAGAGGTGACACAATCATTCTTAACACTTCTGTACATTGCACAAAGCTACTGGACATTAATGGATCAAAGAAATTCATCCAACATAGCAAATACGGCAATGCGAAATAAAAGGCAGAATCTGTCAAAAACAGAACAGTCCGTAAAGACGAACCTCAAAGGGGCACTAGACTTGCTCAAATAGAAAAACTCAAAACTAATGAAAGTTGCGTACATATCTGAGGATCACGCTCGTAATTTTGCAGATTTTTTCGAATTTTTTACAGAGACTTATGCCAAAATTCGTGACAGACAGCAATGCTGTTTCTGCGCAGCGATCCCAAATATAACATCAACTTTAACATAGAAACTTTACTTGGCACAAAAACATGATAAGGAGAGGTTGCTACAGTAGTAAACAACTTCCAAGACTCAACAAAACAAAAATTGCTGTAGTAAAATAAACACATGGGTTATCTCCCAAGAAGTGCTTTTCTTTAACGCCTTTCAGCTAGGCGCAAAGTGCAAATCAAGTAACATCAAGAGTAGAAGTATCAACATCATAACTTGTTCTAATAATAGAATCAAAAGGCAACTTCATTCTCTTTCTAGGGAAGTGTTCCATACCTTTCTTGAGAGGAAATTGATATCTAACATTACCTTCCTTCATATCAATAACAGCACCAACGGTTCGAAGAAAAGGTCTTCCCAACACAATAGGACAAGATGCATTGCATTCGATATCCAAGACAACAAAATCAACGGGGACAAGGTTATTGTTAACCGTAATGCGCACATTATCAATCCTCCCCAAAGGTTTCTTTTTAACATTATCGGCAAGATTAACATCCAAATAACAATTCTTCAATGGTGGCAAGTCAAGCATATCATAAATCTTTTTAGGCATAACAGAAATACTTGCACCAAGATCACATAAAGCATTACATTCAAAGTCATTGAATTTCATTTTAATGATGGGCTCCCAACCATCTTCTAACTTTCTAGGAATAGAAGTTTCAAGTTTTAGTTTCTCTTCTCTAGCTTTTAGGAGAGCATTTGTAATATGTTTTGTAAAGGCTAAATTTATAGCACTAGCATTGGGACTTCTAGCAAGTTTTTGTAAGAACTTTATAACTTCAGAGATGTGGCAATCATCAAAATCTAATGTCGTCGTGGTGAACAAACAGATGCCATAGGATGGCTTATCTTGGGGCCGAATGGACGCTAGAGGATTCGGGGGAGGGTTTATGACTAGATGGGATGAACTTCCGGATGGTTTCCTCAAGAACTTGGCCAAGGCCAGAGGTTGAAGAAGAAAGACACAAGGAAGAACTCGCTCTAGATCATTCTCTTCATTGATCTCCACAGGTTACAGGTTTGAGCTTACAAGGTTTCTCTCTCTACGTTCCGCGCGTATGAATGGGCTCCCCCTCTCCTTATATAGGGGAGAGGGTGGCTTACAGGGCAAGAAACCCTAATGGCATCTTTGACTAGACAAACTACTTTACAAAGATACTTTACAAAGCTACTTTAATCACAGATGACGCCGGGGTCTTCTTTAAACAGGGAGGCTGACGTCCTCCGGCTTCTTTGGCCGTCATCCTCCTCTTTGTCTTCAGGCCTTCGTTTAAAGCCACTTTGCTTAGCTCATCCTTGTCCTCTAGCTCTGGAGAGAATCTTTGACTGGTCCTGCCGACATGCTCGTCCTTCCGGTCTCCGGTATCCTTTCTATCTGGTCCCGGTATACCCCTCTTGGGGATACCGGCTTAGCTTACTTAGCCAAATTCCTATCTTTGAGCTCCGGTATAAATATTAAACCGGTATCTTGATGGATAAGACCATCCGGTTTGGCATGCCTTCGGCATACCGGGGTCATCCCCCAACATTAGTCCCCTTATGTATCCGGCGGATTCTATCCAACAGACCATGCCAGGTTCCCATGTCCTTGTATACCGGTTTAATTTATCCGGCGCTCAGCTTGGCTCCGGCATCTTTGCCCGGACTCATGCCCTCTTTCTTTGCAAGGCATTCTCCGGCAGCTTATCTTCCGGCATCTCGGTCATTAAATACTTCCTCGGCGAAGTCGAGAATATATCGGGTCCCGCACCTGTCAGTGACATGCGCACTGTGACTGACGCGCCAGTGTCAGGGGTCACTTCCGTTCGGCTTCCGCGCACGCATTAATTGCTCCGCAGCGGATCCCAACCACTTCTCAGGATCCGTGTGTCCCTCCCTGTGGCTTCTCGCGGTTTCGCGTGTATCGCTGCACCACGTGGCAGCCCGTGGAGTGAACCGTCGCGGCCCATGGCCCGAACCGCCAGGGTTCAGCGGTTTTGGCCCACTTTTCTTTCTTCCTTTATAAGGCAAAACCGCCCCTTCTCCTTCCTTTTCTCGCATTCCCCAGTTCATCGCGCACAAGTGCTCCTCGCTCCTTGCGTCTTCGCCGCTCCTTTCGCTGCTCGAGCTCCGCCGCCCGGCTAACCCACGCTAGTGCTCCGCCGGACGCCGCCAGACCTCATCGCGCGAAGAGCTTCTGCGGTGCTGCTTCCGCGGCCGCGACATTCTCGCTTCCTCGAGCTCCTTTCCTCCTCGCCGTCGACGGACTTCCTCGCCCACGGCAAGCTCACCAAACCTCCGGCGAACTTCCTCCTCCGCGACTCCGCCGCCCCAGGTTAGGCTTAATCTGGATTTACCCCTCTTTTTCTTGCTCTTCGGATCTTGAGTTGCTTGCGTATTTACTTCCTCTTTTCTGTTGCTTTTTCTCTCTTTCGTAGATCTTCGCGTGGGGGTAGTTCTTGGGAAACCTGTTTTTTCGAGTAGATACCGGGGCTCCTCAAATCCGCATGTCTTCCGAGCAGTACCTTTCCACTTCCTCCTCCAGTAATCCGGAAAGTCGCGCCTCCGACGGGGTTAGCGCAGATCTAGCCCAGATGGAAACCGACGGCGGCCAAGAGCAAGATGCCGGTAGCTCTAGCCAAGCTTCCGGCGCTGACTCTTCCGACATCACTCGCGGAGCCTGGATGGGCTCCAGCGTTAGTGAATACGAGATTGACTGGCTATACCGGTCCCGGAGGATTCCGGAAGGAGTAACCTGCCGGCTTCCCGGCGACGAGATCGAACCGGTGCCTAACCCCGGCGAACGCGTCGTCTTCCTCGCTCATTTCGAGCGCGGCTTCGGCCTCCCTGTTTCCTCTTTTTTCCGGAGTTTCCTTGACTTTTACAAACTCCAACCTCACCACCTTCCCGGCAACGCCATTTTCTACCTCTCCTGCTATGCCACCTTCATGGAGGCTTATATCGGCATTCGTCCCACTCGCGAGACGTTTGCTCGATTCTTCGCCCTTCGGATTAATTCCGTTCAGGGCTTAGACATTCCTAAACCCAAACCCCCCGTACAATGCGGGTCTTGCATCATTGGCTCTCGTCAAGGGAGCCCCTTCTTCAAGTTTTCCGGTCTCGAGTCATGCCGGTTATGGCAAGGGACCTTCTTTTATGTTAAGAACAACGGCGCCGCAGATCTTATTGATCTGCCTCCTTTTGATCCGGCGCCGCCCACAAAGACCAATTGGAGCTACAATCCGAAGGAGTCTCACAATGAGACAAACCGGATTATACGCTTCATGAAACAACAGATGAAGGACACCAACATCTGCTCCGATGATATCATCCGCACCTTCATCTCGCGCCGGGTGCTTCCTCTTAAGCGCCGCGCCCACAAGATGTGCGAGATGTATGGCCCCGGCGATCCTACCAAGATCACCGGGCTTCCTCTCAGCAAGAAGGATGTTGTCCTTAAGGCCAGGCAGATCTGCCAGACCTCCATGCCGGAAGATTGGGAATGGGGCCTTCGGCCTCTTAGCTCTACTAACCCTCCGACCCAAGAAGTAAGAAATTACGCAACTCGGGTCGGTTCACCGGAAGCTTTCATTGCGGTTAACCCCCTTTTTTCTCTTTTGTTCTTTCAGGCCAAGGACCGTTTCCCCGGCATCGAATCTGACCGGCGAGGCCGTTGCCGGAAGCGCGGTCTCGACAAGTTCGACCCCGACCCCGTCATCTTTTGGCGGGACCTGAAGATGGGCCGGACTCCAGCCGCGCGCCTCGGCAAGTCTCCGCCGGAACCCGCCGGTTCGTCTGATGAATTGACCATCTTAGAGGTAGCTCTCCTTTTTTACCTCTCATATTCTTATGTTATCGTTCTTCTGTAGATGTTCCCTCAGACAACCCCAACCCACAGGTCCATGAGCACGTCGCCCCCCTGCAGGCCGAGGCGGGCCAAGAGTTTGTGGACAAACTCATGGCCCAGGGCAAGAAAAACAAGACTCCGGCTTCTGACGCCGGCTCAAGCCAAGCTCCTCCAGCCAAACGCTTCCGGACCGAACCTCTCGCGGGTAAGGTCGTAGCTGTGAGGCGCCACAAGGGCAAACAGATGCCGACCTCTACCGGGTAAGGCCTCACTTCTCTGCTTGTTTCGTTTTCACCAAGTTCCTTTCCGGTTGCTTTTTCCCAATCTTTTCCTTTTCTCTTTTTCAGCCCCGCGCTCAAGCTCGGCTCCAGGCCTGAGGGCTCTGCCGGTTCTGCCAGGACCTCAACTCCTCCTCCTCACTCAAGCCCGGCACCGTCTGGTGCCGGCACCACCTCTGCCTCCCCTCTGGGAGGCACAACAAGTTCGGGGCGCGCGGCCCCTACACCGCCAGATCTCCGCGCGGAGGAGGACCTTGCTTCCCCTCCTGAGACCCAAGACACTGGCGCCAGCAACATGGGTGCCGGAAAAGAACCTGCCGGGCAGGCGGAACCTTCGGTTCCTCCCATCCTTGAAAAGAAGAAAAAGAAGAAGACTTCCTCCAAGACCGCGCCGGAAACTTCCGTGCCGGCAACCTCTACACCAACGCCGCCGCCGGAAACCTCTGTTCCTGAGGCAGCCGGGGCCACGCCAACGCCTCCACCGACCCAAGGACCTCCTGCGACTGCGCCCAAGCCGCCGCCTGCGACCCTCAAGATCACCGACTTCCTCAAGCCGGGGGCGTCCCGCGGAAAGGCCGCGGATGGCAGCGCCTCAAGCGGCTCGCAGCCTCTAGTGCTGCATGTCGGGCCTGCCGCCGTTGTGGTCCAGGATAAACCTTCCGGCCTCTTGGGCCGGATCGTTGAGCTGAAGCGCGAGGGCAAAGACTTGGGGCCTCTTCTCCCCTATGCCCAAAAATGGAATGATGCGGACATCTCCGCAGCTACCCGTGGCTTGGGGAAGGACCGCCTCCCAGCGCCAGATCCTGCCGGCCCTCGGTCCACTGAAGAACACTTCACGCGGCTCAAGCATGCCGTGAAGGAGTTCGACAGCGCGTGGTACGACGCCACCAGCAACGTGGTGGTAAGTTCCACCAACCTTCTTGTAAATTTTCTTGATGCCGGTTTTCTTCTTTCCGGATCTTGTCTATTCTCCCAGTCCCCGAGTTTTGGGTTGAGAGCGTAGGTCTTAGCGCAAAACTTTCTTTTAACGAATCTCCGAAACCGGCATCTTTCTCATAGCATACCGCAAACTCCCAGTCCCCGAGTTTTGGGTTGAGAGCGTAGGTCTTAGCGCAAAACTTTCTTTTAAAGACACCGCGAACTCCCAGTCCTCCGAGTTTCGGGTTGAGATCTTGCTCTTAGCGCGAAACTTACTAGAAACGCGCGAAACCGGCATAGCCAGTCCCCGAGTTTCGGGTTAAGATCCTTTGTTCTTTGCTAACATCACTTCCTTAAACAGAGCACGGCCGACGCCCGGAAGGCTCTCTTCGAGGAGCTTCTTTGGGAGCACCGGAACCTTGCTGAGGCACACAGCCAGTGCCAAGGTAACTTCTTGCGCCTCCGGCATCTTTTTACCGAAAGGTTTTCTTTTCTTTGTTACTTATAAGTTTTTCTCATAACAGCTTTCCCGGAAGCCTCCATTGAGGCCCTCAAGGCCCAGGTTGCCGCACTCCAAGGTACAACTCCTGTTTTTCCGGTTAACTTGCTTCTTTGTGTCTTATCTGTTTTTGTGTTTTCGCTAACATCTTCTTTTTCGGCTTTTAGCTGAAAAGGAGCAGCTCATCCGGGATCACCAGAAGGCCTTGGAGGCCCAGAAGGAGATCTCTAGGGAGCTGAAGGATCAGGCTATCCAGGCCGGGGTCCGGCATGCTGAAGAGCTGAAGGCCGCTGAAGCTGCTGCGGAGGCTAGGCTTAATGAAGCGCTGGAGGATGCCGGCAACGCCAATGTGGTGTTGCAGGCCGAGCTGGAAGAGGCCGCCAAAGCGGTGAAAACAGCCGAGGGCAAGGCCGCGAAAGCGCACAAAGCCGCCGCGGAGGAGGCCACCAGGGCCCAGAAAGCAGCCGAGGGCGAGGTCGCGCGGTTGAAGGCGGAACAGAAGGAGTACGACCTTCTGGTTACGCGGACTGATGCGCTTGCCCTTCGTACGTTTTTATTTTCTCTTTTCCGGTTTTTGCTTATAAGCTTATTTATTCCGGTATCATATACTTAGCTCTTTTCTTTCCTTTGTTTTGCAGGGCTCTTTCCGGATTCCCAGGCACATGCCATAAAGAAGGTTGCGGAGCACCGGGCGCAGCAGGCTGGCGATAATTTGGGTGCACCTTGGGATCCCTATGATCACTTGGTTGCTCTAAACGCGCGGGTCTCGCACATGCGCTCGGTGGACCGGAATCTTTCCGACATCCCTGAGGTGGCCTCCCAGCTCTTCAAGACCCTCTGGCCCGGCGAAGTGGTGCCCGATACCTTCTCCCTCATCAGCGACCGCTTGAAAGGTGCCTGCCGACGGATCCGGGAGTGGCAGTGCTCTGCTGCCCGTGCCGGAGCAGACTCAGCGCTTCGCGTTGCCTGCTCCTGGTATCCGGAGCTGGATCTGGACGCCCTCGTCGGCGTGCGTGAAGGTGCTCCCACCGATCTGGACCCGGTCCTTACCGCTAAGCGGCAGGACCGCGCGTACCATATCGCGGAGTATGCTGAAATGCGCACCTTCATCCCCCCTCCTGAAGATGTCAAGGATTATCTGAGCGAGGAGGAGGAAGATGAAGGCGAGGATGTGCCACCGGAAGCTCCTGATGCCGGCGCTGCTCCCCCTGAAGCCCCTGCTGCTTGACTTTATGTTGTGAAAAGATGTTACCTGTTCCTGCTCGCTTTGTAACAAAACTCGTTAAATTCTACCCCGGTATGCCGGGGTTTATGATGTAAGATAAAACTTATCCTTTTGGTCTGTGGTACAACATTTTATGCCGGTAGGCTTATACCGGTAACTTATTAAGTTATGTTTGTCTTAACATATTTGCTTGTTGAGTTGCTTTTTCTTGCACTGCAATGATTTCGAAATTGTTTCCGCATCCAATTGATGCATACTTGGCTCTTTTGCCTTGGCTCTGCCTACCTTCTCTGGGCATTTTTGGCGTATGAGCACAAAGTTCTTTTACCAAGCAAGCATTTTCTTGAACTTAGAAATAACTTGAAATTTTTGCAAAAAACCGGTATAACCGGGGTTAGTTAAACTTTTCCGGATTGTTCTCTCCTGCTCTCTCTTTCCGCAGTTCATGTGCTTATCCCCTACCGGTGTATCTTGCTTGCCATGAAGCCAAGTTATGGACAACAGCAGAGTCGAAGACTCCGGTATGGTCTAGCACACTACTAAACCGGAAAGAAAAAACATTCAATAGGCAACCGGCAACAGAAAAAATAGACATGTTTCATGCAACTTAGTAAGGGTAGTCCCCGAGATTCATTCGAGGTTCCGACATCTTTTATTCATAGTAAGTAAGGTACAAAAAGGAACTCTTACAGCACCACTTCAAGAGTAGAAAGGACGCAACAAAGCTACATTCCATGGGCGTTTGGTCTCCTCTCCTGACTTGTCCGCCTTTCCTTTCTTCCACTCCTGTGCATCAATCAGGTAATAGGCATCATTGTGGAGAGCCTTGCTCACAATGAAAGGTCCTTCCCACGGAGGGGAAAGCTTGTGCCGGCCTTCAGTGCGCTGCACTAGGCGTAGCACTAGGTCTCCTTCTCGGAATACCCTCGGGTTAACCTTCCGGCTGTGATAGCGTCTGAGGTTTTGCTGGTAAATGGCTGTTCTTGCCAGAGCTAATTCTCTTGCTTCTTCTAGCAAGTCCACATCATTTTCTCGGGCCTCCTTTACCTCTTCTTCGGTATAGAGCTGCACCCTTGGGGAATCATGGAGAATGTCGGTTGGTATGACCGCTTCTGCCCCATAAACCATGAAGAATGGCGTGTATCCGGTAGACCGGTTCGGAGTTGTTCTTAGACTCCACAGCACTGATGGTAGCTCATCGATCCAACATCCCGGCGATTTTTCCATTGCATCAATGAGTCTTGGTTTGATACCGGAAAGTACTAAAGCATTCGTTCTTTCAACTTGGCCATTGCCTTGTGGGTGCGCCACTGAGCACAAATCCAACCGGATGTTCTTGTCTTCACAAAATCGCTTGAACTCTCCTTGAGCAAAGTTCGAGCCATTGTCAGTTATGATACTGTGCGGGTATCCATACCGCAGAATTACATCTTTTAGGAACTTTACCGCTGTGTGGCCATCACATTTTGCGATAGGCTTCACTTCCAGCCACTTGGTGAATTTATCCACCATTACCAAGATGTGAGTCATGTTTCCCCTTGCGGTTTTAAATGGTCCAACCATGTCCAGGCACCAGACAGCGAATGGCCAAGTTAGCGGTATGGTTTTTAAACCGGATGCTGGGGTATGGTTTTGCTTGGCGTACCTCTGGCACCCATTGCATTTTCTTACCATATCCTCCGCATTCTCCAAAGCCGTTGGCCAATAGAATCCATGCCGGAACACTTTTGCCACCAGTGCCCTTGACGAGGCGTGGTGCCCGCATTCTCCTCGGTGAATTTCCTCAAGCATTTCTCTTCCCTCTTCCGGCTCCACACATCTTTGGAGGACACCGGTAACACTTCTTTTGTATACCTCACCATTGATGATAGTGTAAGCTTTGGACCTCCTCTGTATCCTTCTGGACTCATTTTCGTCAATCGGCAAGGTGCCGTTGATCAGGAATTCCTTAATAGGTTTAACCCAAGATGGCGCTTCTCTAACCACAAACACCGGCATGTCTATGTCCATATTGTCCACGAGCGTTACCTCTGCCGGTATGGGTGCCGCAGTCCCCGAGCTTACCGGTGGAGTCCCCGGGTTCGCTGGAACAGTCCCCGAGTGTGCCGGAACAGTCCCCGGGTTTCCTTCATCGATATCCATTGGCACCACATGTGATTCCGGTACGAAAATTGACTCCGATTCCGGACTTGGTTTGATCGACGGAACTCTTAAGTGTGCCAAGGCTATTCCGGGGGGAATTTCTTGCCTCGATGAGCCCAGCTTGGATAGAGCATCCGCGGCTTCATTTTCAGCCCGCGGCACATGGTGAAACTCACACCCTTCGAAGAAGCCGGCAATCTTTTGCACATGAAACCGGTATGAGGCCATGTTGGCATCTTTTGCGTCCCAATCTCCGGAACACTGCTGCACCACCAGATCTGAATCGCCGTAGCAAATGATCCGGAGCGCTCCGATTTCTTTTGCGACCTTAAGCCCATGTATCAGAGCTTCGTACTCAGCGACATTGTTTGATGCCCTGAAGTGCACTTGTAGAACATACCGGAGGTGATCTCCCTTAGGTGAGGTGAGCACCACACCGGCACCCAGACCCTCCTTGAGTTTGGATCCGTCAAAGTGCATCTTCCAGTATTCTATCTTGTGTTCTGGCGGCTTGTATTGTATCTCCGCCCAATCGACCAAGAAATGGCTAAAGCTTGCGATTTTATGGCATCTCTTCTTTCATACACCGGTACATATGGTGATAGCTGAATTGCCCATTTTGCAATCCGGCCGCTGGCGTCCTTGTTGCCCATGATATCGGAGATGGGTGCCTCACTCACCACCTTCATGGGGTGCTCCTCAAAGTAATGCTTGAGCTTCGTGGCGGCCATGAACACGCCATAAGTCATCTTTTGGAAGTGCGGGTAGTTCTGCTTTGAGGAGGAGAGCACCTCGCTCAGGTAGTATACCGGTCTTTGCACGGTTTTTCCTTCCTCTTCTCTTTCCACCACAACCACAACGCTAACCACCCGGTTTGTTGCCGCTATATAGAGCAGCATAGGTTCCCTTTCCAAAGGTGAGGCCAGTATTGGTGCGGTAACTAGCATTGTTTTTAGCTCTTTAAATGTTGCGTCTGCCTGAGGGGTCCAGACGAAAGTATCGGATTTTTTCATTAGGGCATAAAGTGGCAAGGCCTTTTCTCCTAGCCTGCTTATGAACCGGCTTAGCGACGCCAAGCTTCCGGTAAACTTTTGCACATCCTTGAGTTCTCGTGGTATTGTCATTCTTTCTATTGCCCGGATTTTTACCGGATTCACCTCAATTCCCCGGCTTGACACAAGGAAACCGAGTAGCTTACCGGCAGGGACACCGAAAGTGCACTTTGCCGGATTGAGTTTCATCCGGAACCGTCTTAGGTTGTCAAATGTTTGCCGGATGTCATCGATTAAGGTGTCTTTTACCTTAGTTTTTATCACGATATCGTCCACATAGACTTGCACATTCTTTCCGATTTGATCAAACAAGCATTTTTGCATACAGCGCTGGTACGTTGCACCAGCGTTGCGCAAACCAAAAGGCATTGTAACATAGCAATAAGCCCCGTGCGGGGTAATGAACGCAATTTTTATTTGATCTTCCTTTTTCAGAGGGATTTGGTGGAAGCCGGAATATGCATCCAGGAAAGACAACAACTCACACCCAGCAGTAGAATCAATCACTTGATCGATTCGGGGCAAAGGGAAAGGATCTCTTGGGCAAGCCTTGTTGAGGTTGGTGTAGTCGATGCACATGCGCCACACCTTTGGAGCTTGTGCCTCCAGGTTCTCATCTTTTTTCTTCTCGACCATCACCGGATTGGCCAGCCACTCTGTGTGCGTGACCTCCACGATGAAACCGGCAACCAACAGCTTTGTCACTTCTTCTCCAATGATTTTCCTCCTATCTTCTGCAAACCGGCGCAAAGGTTGTCTCACCGGTTTGGCATCCTTCCGGACGTTTAAAGAGTGCTCAGCCAGCTCCCTCGGAACTCCTACCAAGTCATCAGTAGACCAGGCAAAAATGTTCCGATTCTCACGGAGGAAGCTGACGAGCGCGCTTTCCTATGCTTGACTGAGGCCGGCACCGATACGAACGGTGCGCTCTGGGTAAGCCGGATCCAGCACAATGTCCTTTGTCTCGTTTGTCGGCTTGAATGCCGGTGAGGCCAAGTTTCCACTCATTGCCGCTAAGCTCAACTTTGAGGACTGAGCCAGCGCAACCGCAGTTTGCATTCTTTTCTTTTCCTCCGCTATCACCAGTGATTCTAGGTTTGATCCGGCGGAAGCAGTTTCCATTGAGACTTTATAGTTTCCCACCACGGTCAAGGGTCCGCGAGGTGCCGGCATCTTCATCTTGAGGTAAGCCGTATGGGTTGAGGCCATGAAAGCTGCCAATGCCGGTCTTCCCAGCAATGCATGGTAAGGACTATCTAAGTCCACCACCTCGAACTCAATGTTTTCAACACGACAATTGTCACGTCCTCCAAACGATACATCCACCCGAACTTTTCCTATTGGAGCACAAGACAAACCCGGCACGATCCCATGGAAAGTTGTACGAGTTGGCTGCAACATATTCTCTGTTATGCCCAGCGTACGCATGGTATGCTTGTACATGATGTTTATGCTGCTGCCGTTGTCTATCAGCACCTTGCTGAACTTTACCCGAGTTTCCGGCCCCTTCATGATTGGGTCCACAACAAGAGCGTATCCGCCCGGATTCGGCATGATTTTAGGGTGATCCTTGAACGACCAGGTGATTTCCTGATCTGACCATAGCATGTACTTGGGTACTGCCGGCATCACTGCGTTCACTTCCATGGAACGGCGATGCACGCTCTGCCTGTCGTTTGGTTCGGTGACAAAGACAACCATGCACAAATGTGGATCTTCGTAAACATTCCGGCCCAAAGGTGCCGGTGGCGGTGGTTGATCACGATTTTCCTCCACCCGGTTAACTTGCTGGTATTGTTGCCTGTTTGGCTGAGGCTGTACCGGTAAAGCATTTGCTCCAGTAAGTGGTGGTGGTGGTAGTTGCTGTTGGCGCATCATATCTTGCAGCGGCGGCAACATTGTGGAGCACCCTTGTCCTTGTGCATCCTTCACTGCCCCCTTTTGCATTAAGTACTTAGTCCAAGAACAATCCTTCGTCAGATGGTTTGACGGGTGATCCGGGTTCGGCGTGTGCCACCGGCAAGGTTGGTCCATGGCGGCTTCCATGGTGTATTTCACAGGCTCTTGCCAATTCTTTTTCTGGCCCCAGGGTTTCTTCTCGACCCATTGCTTCTTAGGACCCGCCCACGGCTGCGATCCGGTTTTCTGTCTCTGGCTGCCGCTGGCATCATAATTTTCTTGCACGGCAGCAACTTGCTGTGGTGCATATCTTCGATCCGGGAAATCTTCCCTTCTTTTGTTGTTCCGGTTGTCCCGGTATTGCTCTTGCGCTGGGGCGGATTCGACTGCTCCGGCTCAGCTTGTACTGCCGGTTGCATTGGGTCTCCCAACGCATAATTTTCCGCCACTCGCATCATTTCTGCCAATGTGCTTGGCATATTCCTCTGCAGCCTTTGCCACAATGGTGATCCCCTCCGGCATCCTTGACTGAACCAAGCAATCGCTTGTGCTTCAATCACTCCTTCACACGTATTTCTCATTGAGTTCCACCGGGTAAGATAATCCCGGTCTGTTTCTCCTGTACGCTGCTGGCACAGAGCGAGCTGTTGGGGCCGGTTTGGCCTCTTGTAAGTGCTACTGAAGTTGCTCACAAAAGCTTCCTCAAAGTCCAACCATCCATTAATACTTCCAGCCGGTAAGTTGTTAAGCCAGATCCGCGCAGGTCCTACCAGGTAGGACGGTATGATTCTTACCGCCCAACGCCGGTTTACTCCACCACCTGCTACATAAACAGCAGTGACATAGTCCGCCAACCAATCTTCCGGCTTAGTTGTGCCGTCATATGTTTTTGTATCCCGGGGCAACTGGAAATTGCGCGGTGGCTCTTCTCATGATTCGTGGGCCAAAGCACTTTGGACCAGGAGGTCCCTCAGATTCAATCATCTCAGAGAGATACACTCTGTCCAGCCTGTGCCTCGCATCCTGGCTTGGTAAATATCTTTCCCCCAGCCGTTCCCCCAAAGGGTTCCGGCGTGCCTTGGTTCGTTCCACCTCGGAATCTGATTCGTCATATCCTTCCGGTTCCGCGGCTCTTGCCTGCCGGTACCCTGGTGGTGGCATTTCTTCATCGACATATGCCACTCTTGCGGCTCGATAATTTTGCCCGGTTTCATATCTACCGGCATGATTGTTTCCGGCATAGCCTCCCTTGGCGTAGCCCCGATCTGCCCCTTGGCTTTTTCTACCGGCATCTTGTTGCCCGGCTTTTTGCTTTCCGGCAAGGACCGGATCATACACAGTCATCTGCCGTGCGTTCTTTTCTCTTTCCCTTCTTTTGTCCGGATGGGGGGACGATGCCTGCCCATGGGACTTGCTTCCGGCATTCTTTGTTGAACGCGCGGATTTTGAGGCCACTGCCTCGTTCAGCTTAGCTAGCTGCTCAGCATTTTGCTGCTCGATAGTTTTCAGCAGCTCTTTAACACGCTCTTGCTGCTTTGCCAACTCATCTCCGGAAAGCGATTCACATAGTTCTACTGCAGCTTTAGCGGCTTTTATAGTTTTATCCGGGCTACTGTACTTAGGCTTTTCTACAATG
The DNA here is from genome assembly GCA_030979885.1 of Lolium multiflorum. NCBI lineage: Eukaryota > Viridiplantae > Streptophyta > Magnoliopsida > Poales > Poaceae > Lolium > Lolium multiflorum. Next base: position 120,487,286 of record CM061749.1, on the reverse strand, counting down.
CTCACAGATACAGATGCACTTTTGCCGGCAAGAACTTCTTTGCGCAAATCCTGATCTAGATTGCGAGCCTTAAGCCGGTTTTCCGGTATCCTAGCAGCATGAGCACTAACTGAAGCAAAGCCATGGGCTGCGTTGTACTCACGTAGGGTTAGGTTCAGCTCGCGCTGCGCCCGGATGATGTCGGCGCCACCGGTAAGCAGGGCCTTGCGCGTGGCCTCCAGCTCCTCCTGAGCCCGGGTCGATGTTCAACGCGATTGATACGTCTCCAACGTATCGATAATTTCTTATGTTCCATGCTACTTTATTGATGATACCTACATGTTTTATGCACATTATATGTCATATTTATGCATTTTCTGAACTAACCTATTAACAAGATGCCGAAGAGCCAGTTGCTTTTTCTGCTGTTTTTGGTTTCAGAAATCCTAGTAAAGAAATATTCTCGGAATTGGACGAAACTTTCGCCCAGGGTCCTATTTTGCACGAAGCTTCCGGAAGACCGAAGACCTAACGAAGTGGGGCCACGAGGAGGCCAGGGGGTGGCCGGCGCGGCCAAGGCCTGGCGCGCCGACCTATCCCTGGGCCCCTCGTGTGGCCCCTCGCGTTGACCCTCCGCCTACTTAAAGCTTCCGTCGCGAAACCCCAGTACCGAGAGCCACGATACGGAAAACCTTACAGAGACGCCGCCGCCGCGAATCCCATCTCGGGGGATTGGAGATCGCCTCCGGCACCCTGCCGAGAGGGGATTCATCTCCCGGAGGACTCTACACCGCCATGGTCGCCTCCGGAGTGATGAGTGAGTAGTCCACCCCTGGACCATGGGTCCATAGCAGTAGCTAGATGGTCGTCTTCTCCTTGTTGCGCTTCATTGTTGGATCTTGTGAGCTGCCTAACATGATCAAGATCATCTATATGTAATTCTATATGTTGTGTTTGTCGGGATCCGATGGATAGAGAGTACTATGATTATGGTGATTATCAATCTATTGTTCATGTGTTGTTTAAGATCTTGCATGCTCTCCGTTACTAGTAGAGGCTCTGGCCAAGTTTTTACTCTTAACCCCAAGAGGGAGTATTTATGCTCGATAGTGGGTTCATGCCTTCATTGATACCTGGGACAGTGACAGAAAGTTCTAAGGTTGTGATGTGCTGTTGCCACTAGGGATAAAACATTGATGCTATGTCTAAGGATGTAGTTGTTGATTACATTACGCACCATACTTAATGCAATTGTCTGTTGCTTTGCAACTTAATACTGGAGGGGTTCGGACGATAACCTGAAGGTGGACTTTTTAGGCATAGATGCAGTTGGATGGCGGTCTATGTACTTTGTCGTAATGCCCAATTAAATCTCACTATATTTACCATGTCATGTATATGCATTGTTATGCCTTTCTCTATTTTGTCAATTGCCCGACTGTAATTTGTTCACCCAACATGCTTTTATCTTATGGGAGAGACACCTCTAGTGAACTGTGGACCCCGGTCCTATTCTTTACATAGCAAACAATCTACTTGTTTTACTGTTTTCTTTGCAAACATCTTCCACTCGATACGTTTAATCCTTTGTTACAGCAAGCCGGTGAGATTGACAACCTCACTGTTTCGTTGGGACAAAGTACTTTGGTTGTGTTGTGCAGGTTCCTAGTTGGCGCCGGAATCCCTGGTGTTGCGCCGCATCACATTTCGCGACCATCAACCTTCAACGTGCTTCTTGGCTCCTACTGGTTCGATTAAACCTTGGTTTCTTTCTGAGGGAAAACTTGCTACTGTGCGCATCATACCTTCCTCTTGGGGTTCCCAACGAACGTGTGAGTTACACGCCATCAAGCATAATTTTCGCGCCGTTGCGGGAGATCAAGACACGCTGCAAGGGGAGTCTCCACTTCTCAATCTCTTTACTTTGTTTTTGTCTTGCTTTATTTTATTTGCTACTTTGTTTGCCGCACTAAATCAAAATACAAAAAAATTAGTTGCTAGTTTTACTTTATTTACTATCTTGCTCTCTATATCGAAAATACAAAAAAAAATTACTTGCATTTACTTTATCTAGTTTGTTTTATTTAACGTTGCTAAAATGAATACCCCTGAAAATACTAAGTTGTGTGACTTCACAAATGCAAATAATAATGATTTCCTATGCACACCTATTGCTCCACCTGCTACTACAGCAGAATTCTTTGAAATTAAACCTGCTTTACTAAATCTTGTCATGAGAGATCAATTTTGGTGTTAGTTCTGATGATGCTGCTGCCCATCTCAATAATTTTGTTGAACTTTGTGAAATGCAAAAGTATAAAGATGTAGATGGTGATATTATTAAATTGAAAGTGTTTCCTTTCTCATTAAGAGGAAGAGCTAAAGATTGGTTGCTATCTTTGCCTAAGAATAGTATTGATTCATGGACTAAATGCAAGGATGCTTTTATTGGTAGATATTATCCTCCCGCTAAAATTATATCTTTGAGAAGTAGCATAATGAATTTTAAGCAATTAGATACTGAACATGTTGCTCAAGCTTGGGAGAGAATGAAAACTTTGGTAAAAAATTGCCCAACCCATGGACTGACTACTTGGATGATCATCCAAACCTTCTATGCAGGACTAAATTTTTCTTCGCGGAATTTATTGGATTCAGCTGCTGGAGGTACCTTTATGTCCATCACATTGGGGGCGGCTACAAAACTTCTTGATGATATGATGATAAATTACTCTGAATGGCACACGGAAAGAGCTCCACAAGGTAAGAAGGTAAATTCTGTTGAAGAAACCTCTTCCTTGAGTGATAAGATTGATGTGATTATGTCTATGCTTGTGAATGGTAGATCTAATGTAGATCCAAATAATGTTCCTTTAGCTTCATTGGTTGCTCAAGAAGAAAATGTTGATGTGAATTTCATTAAAAATAATAATTTCAACAACAATGCTTATAGGAACAACTCTGGTAATAACTATAGGCCATACCCTTCTGCTAATGGTAATGGTTATGGTAATTCTTATGGGAATTCTTACAATAATAATAGGAATGTACCCTCTGGTCTTGAAGCCATGCTTAAAGAATTTATTAGTACACAAACTGCTTTTAACAAATCTGTTGAGGAAAAGCTTGATAAAATTGATACTATTGCTTCTAGAGTTGATAGACTTGCCTCTGATGTTAATCTTTTAAAGTTGAAAGTTATGCCTAATAATGATATTGATAATAAGATTACTACTACAGCAAATGCCATCCAAGTTAGAATTAATGAGAATATAAGATTAATGGCTGAACTGCGTGCTAGGTGGGATAGAGAAGAAAATGAAAAACTAGCTAAAGAGAATAATGTAGCTAAAGTTTGGACTATTACCACCACTAGTAATGCTAATCCTCCACATGTTGCTGCACCTCCTACTATCAATGGTAATATAATTGGTGTTGGCAATGTTTCTACTCCTAATGCAAAGCGAACAAAACTGCCTGAAATTGCTAAAACTGCTGAAACTGCTTGTGATAAAACTGCTGAAATTTTTTCCAACCTTGGGGATGATAATCCCATTGCTGTAGCTCATAATGATTTAGATTTTGATGATTGCCACATCTCTGAAGTTATAAAGTTCTTACAAAAACTTGCTAAAAGTCCTAATGCTAGTGCTATAAATTTAGCCTTTACAAAACATATTACAAATGCTCTCATAAAAGCTAGAGAAGAGAAACTAAAACTTGAAACTTCTATTCCTAGAAAGTTAGAGGATGGTTGGGAGCCCATCATTAAAATGAAATTCAATGACTTTGAATGTAATGCCTTATGTGATCTTGGTGCAAGTATTTCTGTTATGCCTAAAAAGATTTATGATATGCTTGACTTGCCACCATTGAAGAATTGTTATTTGGATGTTAATCTTGCCGATAATGTTAAAAAGAAACCTTTGGGGAGGATTGATAATGTGCACATTACGGTTAACAATAACCTTGTCCCCGTTGATTTTGTTGTTTTGGATATCGAATGCAATGCATCTTGTCCAATTGTGTTGGGAAGACCTTTTCTTCGAACCGTTGGTGCTGTTATTGATATGAGGGAAGGTAATATTAAATATCAATTTCCTCTCAAGAAAGGTATGGAACACTTCCCTAGAAAGAGAATGAAGTTGCCTTTTGATTCTATTATTAGAACAAGCTATGATGTTGATGCTTCTACTCTCGATGTTACTTGATTTGCACTTTCTGCGCCTAGCTGAAAGGCGTTAAAGAAAAGCGCTTATGGGAGACAACCCATGTTTTTACCTACAGCAATTTTTTGTTTTGTTGAGTCTTGGAAGTTGTTTACTACTGTAGCAACCTCTCCTTATCATGTTTTTGTGCCAAGTAAAGTTTCTATGTCAAAGTTGATGTTATATTTGGGATCGCTGCGCAGAAACAGCATTGCTGTCTGTCACGAATCTGGGCACAATTCCCTGTAGAAAATTCGAAAAAATCTGCCAATTTACGAGCGTGATCCTCAGATATGTACGCAACTTTCATTAGTTTTGAGTTTTTCCATTTGAGCAATTCTGGTGCCATTTATAAATTCGTCTTTACGGACTGTTCTGTTTTTGACAGATTCTGCCTTTTATTTCGCATTGCCTCTTTTGCTATGTTGGATTTATTTCTTTGATCCATTAATGTCCAGTAGCATTATGCAATGTCCAGAAGTGAAAATAATGATTGTGTCACCTCTGAATGAGTGAATTATCAATTGTGCACTAACCCTCTAATGAGTTTGCTTGAAGTTTGGTGTGAAGGAAGTTTTCAAGGGTCAAGAGAGGAGAATGATATACTATGATCAAGAGGAGTGAAAGCTCTAAGCTTGGGGATGCCCCCGTGGTTCACCCCTGCATATTTTAAGAAGACTCAAGCGTCTAAGCTTGGGGATGCCCAAGGCATCCCCTTCTTCATCGACAACATCATCAGGTTCCTCCCCTGAAACTATATTTTTATTCAATCACATCTTGTGTTCTTTGCTTGGAGCGTCGGTTTGTTTTCGTTTTTGTTTTTGTTTGAATAAGATGGATCCTAGCATTCACTTTGTGGGAGAGAGACACGCTCCGCTGTTGCATATGGACACATGTGTCCTTAGGCTTTACTCATAATGTTCAAGGCGAAGTTTCTTCTTCGTTAAATTGTTATATGGTTGGAATTGGAAAATGCTACATGTAGTAATTCTAAAATGTCTTGGATAATGTGATACTTGGTAATTGTTGTGCTCATGTTTAAGCTCTTGCATCATATGCTTTGCACCCATTAATGAAGAAATACATAGAGCTTGCTAAAATTTGATTTGCATATTTGGTTTCTCTAAGGTCTAGATAATATCTAGTATTGAGTTTTGAACAACAAGGAAGACGGTGTAGAGTCTTATAATGTTTACAATATGTCTTTTATGTGAGTCTTGCTGCACTTGTTCATCCTTGAGTTTGCTTCAAATAACCTTGCTAGCCTAAACCTTGTATCGAGAGGGAATACTTCTCATGCATCCAAAATCCTTGAGCCAACTACTATGCCATTTGTGTCCACCATACCTACCTACTACATGGTATTTCTCCGCCATTCCAAAGTAAATTGCTTGAGTGCTACCTTTAAAATCCATCATCCACCTATGCAATATATAGCTCATGGGACAAAATAGCCTTAAAACTATCGTAGTATTGAATATGTACTTATGCACTTTATATTTTATTAAGTTGCTTGTTGTGCGATAACCATGCTTCTGGGGAACGCCATCAACTATTGTTGAATATCATGTGAGTTGCTATGCATGTCCGTCTTGTCTGAAGGTCTATCATTTTAGTGGTTGGAGCATGCAAAATTGTTAGAGAAGAACATTGGGCCGCTAACTAAAGCCATGAATCATGGTGGAAGTTTCAGTTTTGGACATATATCCTCAATCTCATATGAGAATAATAACTTTGCTACATGCTTATGCATTTAAGAGGAGTCCATTATCTGTTGTCCATGTTGTCCCGGTATGGATGTCTAAGTTGAGAATAATCAAAAGCGAGAAATCCAAAATGCGAGCATTCTCCTTAGACCTTTGTACAGGCGGCATGGAGGTACCCTTTGTGACACTTGGTTGAAACATGGCATGCGAAGATCCGGTAGTCCAAGTTAAGTAGGACGAGGTGCGGGCACTATTAGTATACTATGCATGAGGCTTGCAACTTGTAAGATATAATTTTCATAACTCATATGCTTTATTACTACCGTTGACAAAATTGTTTCATGTTTTCAAAATAAAAGCTCTAGCACAAATACAGCAATCGATGCTTTCCTCTTTGAAGGACCATTCTTTTACTTTTATTGTTGAGTCAGTTTACCTATCTCCTTCCACCTTAAGAAGCAAACACTTGTGTGAACTGTGCATTGATTCCTACATACTTGCATATTGCACTTGTTATATTACTTTATGTTGACAATATCCATGAGATATACATGTTACAAGTTGAAAGCAACCGCTGAAACTTAATCTTCTTATGTGTTGCTTCAACACCTTTACTTTGATTTATTGCTTTATGAGTTAACTCTTATGCAAGACTCATTGATGCTTGTCTTGAAGTACTATTCATGAAAAGTCTTTGCTTTATGATTCAGTTGTTTACTCATGTCATTACCTTTGCTTTGATCGCTGCATTCATTACATATGTTTACAAATAGTATGATCAAGATTATGATGGCATGTCACTTCAGAAATTATCTTTGTTATCGTTTTACCTGCTCGGGACGAGCAGAACTAAGCTTGGGGATGCTGATGTCTCCAACGTATCGATAATTTCTTATGTTCCATGCTACTTTATTGATGATACCTACATGTTTTATGCACATTATATGTCATATTTATGCATTTTCTCGAACTAACCTATTAACAAGATGCCGAAGAGCCAGTTGCTGTTTTCTGCTGTTTTTGGTTTCAGAAATCCTAGTAAAGAAATATTCTCGGAATTGGACGAAACTTTCGCCCAGGGTCCTATTTTTGCACGAAGCTTCCAAGACCGAAGACCTAACGTGGGGCCACGAGGAGCCAGGGGTGGCCGGGCCCCAGCCTGGCCGCGCCGACCTATCCCCTGGGCCCTCGTGTGGCCCCCGTTGACCCTCCGCCTACTTAGCTTCGTCGCGAAACCCCCGCACGAGAGCCACGATACGGAAAACCTTATGAGACGCCCGCCGCGAATCCCATCTCGGGATTCTGAGATCGCCTCCGGCACCCGCCGGAGAGGGGATTCATCTCCCGGAGGACTCTACACCGCCATGGTCGCCTCCGGAGTGATGAGTGAGTAGTCCACCCCTGGACCATGGGTCCATAGCAGTAGCTAGATGGTCGTCTTCTCCTTGTTGCGCTTCATTGTTGGATCTTGTGAGCTGCCTAACATGATCAAGATCATCTATATGTAATTCTATATGTTGTGTTTGTCGGGATCCGATGGATAGAGAGTACTATGATTATGGTGATTATCAATCTATTGTTCATGTGTTGTTTAAGATCTTGCATGCTCTCCGTTACTAGTAGAGGCTCTGGCCAAGTTTTTACTCTTAACCCCAAGAGGGAGTATTTATGCTCGATAGTGGGTTCATGCCTTCATTGATACCTGGGACAGTGACAGAAAGTTCTAAGGTTGTGATGTGCTGTTGCCACTAGGGATAAAACATTGATGCTATGTCTAAGGATGTAGTTGTTGATTACATTACGCACCATACTTAATGCAATTGTCTGTTGCTTTGCAACTTAATACTGGAGGGGGTTCGGACGATAACCTGAAGGTGGACTTTTTAGGCATAGATGCAGTTGGATGGCGGTCTATGTACTTTGTCGTAATGCCCAATTAAATCTCACTATATTTACCATGTCATGTATATGCATTGTTATGCCTTTCTCTATTTTGTCAATTGCCCGACTGTAATTTGTTCACCCAACATGCTTTTATCTTATGGGAGAGACACCTCTAGTGAACTGTGGACCCCGGTCCTATTCTTTACATAGCAAACAATCTACTTGTTTTACTGTTTTCTTTGCAAACATCTTCCACTCGATACGTTTAATCCTTTGTTACAGCAAGCCGGTGAGATTGACAACCTCACTTTCGTTGGGACAAAGTACTTTGGTTGTGTTGTGCAGGTTCCTAGTTGGCGCCGGATCCCTGGTGTTGCGCCGCATCATTTCCGCGACCATCAACCTTCAACGTGCTTCTTGGCTCCTACTGGTTCGATTAAACCTTGGTTTCTTTCTGAGGGAAAACTTGCTACTGTGCGCATCATACCTTCCTCTTGGGGTTCCCAACGAACGTGTGAGTTACACGCCATCAGCGATGGGCGTGGCCAGCGTGTGCATCGCCGCTTGAAGAGGGGTTGCCGGTGGCGCTGAAGATGCTCCCGCGACGCCTGCGTCACGCTCCAGCGGCGGTTTTGCCGGGCGGGTCGATGCCGCACGTTCATCTCCTTCCTCCACAGCTCCTTTGCCGGTGTTGACCGCACCAGCCATCATGACCTCCACGCTGCCGGCGGCGCGGCCAGCACACAGCCACCTTGGCGGATCCGGCGCCACCAGCACCGGCGAGAGGCGCTGGCGCACAGGAACGGTGCCGAAATAGACGCGGATGCTGCCGAACTCGATGGTGCGGCCGTTCTGCGGGAACTTGCCGCCGTTGGCGAAGCAGCCTGCGTTGTCGTTGATGAAGTCCATGTTGTAGATGCGTTGCACGAGCGCGGACACCGTGCGCTCGCCGTTGATGTCGAGGATGTCCGCCCGAATATGAACTCCAGCAAGCGCCACTTCATGCCCCACGGTGGGCGCCAACTGTCGTCGTGGTGAACAAACAGATGCCATAGGATGGCTTATCTTGGGGCCGAATGGACGCTAGAGGATTCGGGGAGGGTTTATGACTAGATGGGATGAACTTCCGGATGGTTTCCTCAAGAACTTGGCCAATGGCCAGAGGTTGAAGAAGAAAGACACAAGGAAGAACTCGCTCTAGATCATTCTTTTCATTGATCTCCACAGGTTACAGGTTTGAGCTTACAAGGTTTCTCTTTCTACGTTCCGCCGCGTATGAATGGGCTCCCCCTCTCCTTATATAGGGGAGAGGGTGGCTTACAGGCAAGAAACCCTAATGGCATCTTTGACTAGACAAACTACTTTACAAAGATACTTTACAAAGCTACTTTAATCACAGATGACGCCGGGGTCTTCTTTAAACAGGGAGGCTGACGTCCTCCGGCTTCTTTGGCCGTCATCCTCCTCTTTGTCTTCAGGCCTTCGTTTAAAGCCACTTTGCTTAGCTCATCCTTGTCCTCTAGCTCTGAGAGATCTTTGACCAGTCCTGCCGACATGCTCTTCCTTCCGGTCTCCGGTATCCTTTCTATCCGGTCCCGGTATACCCCTCTTGGGGATACCGGCTTAGCTTACTTAGCCAAATTCCTATCTTTGAGCTCCGGTATAAATATTAAACCGGTATCTTGATGGATAAGACCATCCGGTTTGGCATGCCTTCGGCATACCGGGGGTCATCCCCCCAACATCTAAATCATTACGAGCTACAGCAATGGGATCATTGTCCCCAAGGTTGGAAAAAATTTCAGCAGTTTTATCACAAATGGTTTCAGCAGTTTTAGCAATTTCAGGCAGTTTTGTACGCTTTGCACTAGGAGTAGAAACATTGCCAGCACCAATTATTTTACCATTGATAGTAGGAGGTGCAGCAACATGTGAATCATTATCATTACTAGTGGTGGTAATAGTCCAAACTTTAGCTACATTATTCTCTTTAGCTAGTTTTTCATTTTCTTCTCTATCCCACCTAGCACGCAATTCAGCCATTAATCTTATATTCTCATTAATTCTAACTTGGATGGCATTTTCTGTAGTAGTAATCTTATTATCAATATCCTTATTAGGCATAACTTTCAATTTTAATAGATCAACATCAGAGGCAAGTCTATCAACTCTAGAAGCAATAATATCAATTTTATCAAGCTTTTCCTCAACAGATTTGTTAAAAGCAGTTTGTGTACTAATAAATTCTTTAAGCATGGTTTCAAGACCAGAGGGTACACTCCTATTATTGTTGTAAGAATTCCCATAAGAATTACCATAACCATTACCATTAGCAGAAGGATATGGCCTATAGTTATTACCAGATTGTTCCTATAAGCATTGTTGTTGAAATTATTGTTTTTAATGAAATTCACATCAACATTTTCTTCTTGAGCAACCAATGAAGCTAAAGGAACATTATTTGGATCAACATTAGATCTACCATTCACAAGCATAGACATAATCACATCAATCTTATCACTCAAGGAAGAGGTTTCTTCAACAGAATTTACCTTCTTACCTTGTGGAGCTCTTTCCGTGTGCCATTCAGAGTAACTTATCATCATATCATCAAGAAGCTTTGTAGCCTCCCCCAAAGTGATGGACATAAAGGTACCTCCAGCAGCTGAATCCAATAAATTCCGCGAAGAAAAATTTAGTCCTGCATAGAAGGTTTGGATGATCATCCAAGTAGTCAGTCCATGGGTTGGGCAATTCTTTACCAAAGATTTCATTCTCTCCCATGCTTGAGCAACATGTTCAGTATCTAATTGCTTAAAATTCATTATACTACTTCTCAAAGATATAATTTTAGCGGGAGGATAATATCTACCAACAAAAGCATCCTTACATTTAGTCCATGAATCAATACTATTCTTAGGCAAGGATAGCAACCAATCTTTAGCTCTTCCTCTTAATGAGAAAGGAAACAATTTCAATTTAACAATATCACCATCTACATCCTTATACTTTTCCATTTCACGAAGTTCAACAAAATTATTAAGATGGGCAGCAGCATCATCAGAACTAACACCAGAAAATTGCTCTCTCATAACAAGGTTCAGTAAAGCAGGTTTAATTTCAAAGAATTCTGCTGTAGTAGCAGTGGAGCAATAGGTGTGCATAGGAAATCATTATTATTTTTGTTTGTGAAGTCACACAACTTAGTATTTTCAGGGGTATTCATTTTAGCAACAGTAAATAAAGCAAACTAGATAAAGTAAATGCAAGTAACTAATTTTTTGTGTTTTTGATATAGAGAACAAGACAAAATAAAGTAAAACTAGCAACTAATTTTTTTGTGTTTTGTTTAGGTGCAGCAAACAAAGTAGTAAATAAAATAAAGCAAGACAAAAACAAAGTAAAGAGATTGGGAAGTGGAGACTCCCCTTGCAGCGTGTCTTGATCTCCCCAACGGCGCCAGAAAACAGGCTTGATGCGCGTAGATGTACACGTCCGTTGGGAACCCCAAGAGGAAGGTATGATGCGCACAGTGGCAAGTTTTCCTCAAAAAGAAACCAAGGTTTAATCGAACCAGGAGGAGCCAAGAAGCACGTTGAAGGTTGATGGTGGCGAAATGTGATACGGCGCAACACCAGGGATTCCGGCGCCAACGTGGAACCTGCACAACACAACCAAAGTACTTTGCCCCAACGAAACAGTGAGGTTGTCAATCTCACCGGCTTGCTGTAACAAAGGATTAACCGTATTGTGTGGAAGATGATTGTTTGCGAAGAAAACAGTAAAGAACAAATGCAGCAGATTGTATGCGATGTAAAGAATAGGACCGGGGTCCACATTTCACTAGAGGTGTCTCTCCCATAAGATAAAAGCATGTTGGGTGAACAAATTACAGTCGGGCAATTGACAAATAGAAATGGCATAACATTGCACATACATGATATGATAAATATAGTGAGATTTAATCAGGGCATTACGACAAAGTACATAGACCGCCATCCAATGCATCTATGCCTAAAAAGTCCACCTTCGGTTATCATCCGAACCCCTTCCAGTATTAAGTTGCAAGCAACAGACAATTGCATTAAGTATGGTGCGTAATGTAATCAACAACTACATCCTTAGACATAGCATCAATGTTTTATCCCTAGTGGCAACAAGACATCCACAACCTTAGAACTTTCTGTGTCCCAGATTTAATGGAGGCATGAACCCACTATCGAGCATAAATACTCCCTCTTGGAGTTAAGGGCAAAAACTTGGCCAGAGCCTCTACTAATAACGGAGAGCATGCAAGATCATAAACAACACATAGGTAATAGATTGATAATCACCATAACATAGTATTCTCTATCCATCGGATCCCGACAAACACAACATATAGTATTACAGATAGATGATCTTGATCATGTTAGGCAGCTCACAAGATCCAACAATGAAGCACAATTAGGAGAAGACGACCATCTAGCTACTGCTATGGACCCATAGTCCAGGGGTGAACTACTCACTCATCACTCCGGAGGCGATCATGGCGATGAAGAGTCCTCCGGGAGATGATTCCCCTCTCCGGCAGGGTGCCGGAGGCGATCTCCTGAATCCGCCGAGATGGGATTCGCGGCGGCGGCGTCTCTGGAAGGTTTTCCGTATCGTGGCTCTCGGTACAGAGGGTTTCGCGACGAAGACTTTAAGTAGGCGGAAGGGCAACGCGGGGGCCACACGAGGGCCCCACACGCTAGGGCCGCGGCAAGACCGGCCGCCGCCTGGTGTGGCGGCGCCTCGTGGCCCCACTTCCTTTCCCCTCGGTCTTCTAGAAGCTTCGTGCAAAAATAGGACCCTGGGCGTTGATTTCGTCCAATTCCGAGAATATTTCCTTACTAGGATTTCTGAAACCAAAAACAGCAGAAAACAGCAACTGGCTCTTGCATCTTGTTAATAGGTTAGTGCCGGAAAATGCGTAAATACGACATATAATGTGTATAAAACATGTAGATATCATCAATAATGTAGCATGGAACATAAGAAATTATCGATACGTCGGAGACGTATCAGCTCACCCGAGAGATTAATCTGGCCGAAAGCATCATGGCGAACATCCCTGAGTATGTCGAGTGGTCGTCTCAGAACATTACGTTCAGCCGAGCAGATCACCCGATGACCATACCAAAACCAGGACACGCTGCCCTAGTAGTCGAGGCACAGATAGGGGGATTCAAGATGAGCAAAGTCTTTATGGATGGTGGAAGCGGGTTAAACCTGATTTTCGTCGACACAATCAAGAGTATGGGGATCACCATGAGGATGCTAGAAGAGACAGACACTTGCTTCCATGGGATCCTTCCAACTGCACCGGGTTACTCTCTTGGCAGAGTTTACCTGAATGTCGTCTTCGGCAGAACCGACAATTTCAGGAAGGAAAAGATCGAGTTTGAAGTAGTGAACTAGGAGTCACAGTATCACGCTATACTCGGAAGACCAGCTTATGCCAAGTTCATGGCTGTGCCGCACTATGCATATCTCAAGCTGAAAATGCCTGGGAACAACGGGACAAACATCACAGTCTATGGAAGTTTCTCACGCTCGGACAATTGTGATCGCGACTTTCAGAGGATTGCTGCGAAGTTTGGGAGCAAACAAGAAATTATCAAGCCTCCACCCAAGCTGTCGATACGCGAAATCAAGGAGGAGAAACATGACAGGGAAATCAAGAAGAAGCCAGCCGACCTTGCCCTTAAAGCTTCGGTAGCAGAAGCCTCGGCAGCAGAAGCTTCGGCAGCAAAAGCTTCGGCAGCAAAGGGTTCGGCAGTTGATGGCACAGAAGGCATAGAAGACAGCAAGACGCTGGCAACCACCGCCCAGACCCTTGGTGAAATCAACAACGCTGCAGCAGCCACTACCGTGGTGAAAAAGGCAGAAGATGAGAAGAACCCCTTCCTTGCTTAAGCAATTTATTAGCATTTAACTTTTGTTATCACCAGAATTTGACCAAGCCAGAGGTGGGCCGCGATCAAGATGGACTTGAAGATATACGTATAGAAGAGATGTGTGAATCGGCCTTATTTACCAAGTTTGGGCTAGCTAGCCCGTGTATCTTAGTTTAGAAATTAGAGTTTGTCTCGTGTGCACGGTTTAGTGCACGCCCACATTAGAAAGTCCCTTGGACTATAAATATGTACCTAGGGTTTATGGAATAAACAACAACCAACGTTCAACCACAAACAAATCTCGGCGCATCGCCAACTCCTTCGTCTCGAGGGTTTCTACCGGTAAGCATCATGCTGCCTAGATCGCATCTTGCGATCTAGGCGCACAAGCCTGCCTACGTTGTTCATGCGTTGCTCGTACTGAAGCGCTTTTGATGGCGAGCAACGTAGTTATCATAGATGTGTTAGGGTTAGCATTGTTCTTCATGCTGCATGCTTTCGTAGTGCACCCTTGCGCATCTAGCCGTCCTTGTGCCTCATCATGGGTGCAGGGGCGGCACCCCGCTTGATCATAGTTTAGTAGATCTGATCCGTTACGATCGCTCCTTGTTCTACAAGGATTAGTTTAATATCTGCAATAGTTAGGCCTTACAAAGGGGTGGAGGATCCAGCGGCACGTAGGGTGTCGTTTGCGAGCCCTAGACGGGATGTTCCGAGGATCAACCTTGTGTTGGTTTTTAGGCCTCGTCTAGGGCAAGCTTACGATCACCGTGCGTGAGCGCGAGGCCCAACCTAGAGTAGGATGATCCGATTATGCGGTGAAAACCCCACATCGTCGTGGATCTCATTAGCTCTACCATGATCAGCAGGACCACCACATTCGGCCACCTTGGACGAACCGTGGGTGGATCGGCTCTTTGAGCCGATTCACAGGACAACCTGAGAGCCGATCGAGGCTCGTATTTAACGTGTACGTGTGTGCCCTGCAGGAAACTAAGCGAGGCATCATCCACACCTTCCCGACCAGGTATAGGTCAGGTGGCACGCCCTTGCGACCCAGGCGCGCGACCGGAGGCTTTGCGGGCCGTCGCTCCGAGGGACTGGGGCCAGCCGCAGCCCTAGTCATTCCCGGCTCTACCGTGTTGGCCAGTCGCTGCCCGCCGGTGGGTTTCTGACGCCAACACATTCTGGCACGCCCGGTGGGACAATCTTCAACGACTCATCTTCAACGACAACCACCTCGCCATCCACATCAGAGATGGCGGAAGAAACTCCGGTCACATACGAGGAGCTCACTGGCGAGCCCACGAAGAAGCATGACAAGGCCAAGGTGGTCATCGGACCCGAGCCCATCGGCTCCTATGGGAGGACCCGTTCACACGGCATCAGGCTCGACGGAGGCACACGTCCCTTGCCTGGCGACGATACGGTCGACCTCAGCCACTCCATAAGGGAACCAGGGTTCTCGTTCGATGCCAATATGGCAGGGTTCGTGATTCGCCATGGCGCGGACAAAGCGGAGAGCAGCCACGCTCGTGGCAGAGAGAAGGAGGGAGCCGGTCCGCGAGACCGGCCCCAAGACGACAATAAACGGTACCTGGCCGAGGAGGAGGTGAGAAGCATGCGGTATCCACGCTCACCATCCGTGCATCTCCTCAGCCAATACGATCAGCCATACGACCGACGCCACCGCTACGGCGGAGGCGATCAAAGAGCTCGTCGGTCTGATGCAGGCGGGAGGTATCGTCGGAACAACGACGGGTGCGAACGGCGCGCCAGGGGGAGGTCAGAAGAGCAATACAACATGGACGAGCACTGGAATTGTCCCTTCTTCAGATACTGCTGGGATTCAGGAATGAGCCGATTACCAACAATCGGTAACTGCCCAAGGTGCACACAACAAAGGGGAAGGACGAACCGAGTTGCAGTGTTCAGACGTCTAGGACCTCTCCCGCCTCAGAGCAAACGGACTGAGTCGTCTCAAGAAGAAGACTTCGACGAGTCGGGTAGAGAAGAAGATAGGTACCGCCAACTAAGGCGGTGCCCTGATGGACCCAGCCAGTCTCGGGAGCGCCGGGTGCAGCGGCCGCGAAGTCTGGAAGAGGCCGAGGCGCGATACTTCTGCATGTTGAGGATATCGCGGCCCGATCTGGCCGCGAAAATCCAACGAATGGTGGAGACAAGGGCGCGCCCACCGAAGAAGGTGTGGCGCCTCAAACAGGCTGAAGCCGATGCACAGGCATCAATTCATGCCGATGCAGACGCATCGGTAGACACAGACGTGGCCCAGGAAGGGATAACATATGAACAGTGCCATCCAGAATCGTACCAGGACAAGTGCAGGCGCGTCACCCTGATCGAGAAGGACGAAGATGAAGGCCCAGCAAGAGATCAGGAGTTTACCGATGTTGAGTGGACCCGGGGAGTAAAACCCGAGTCCTGCAAGGGGGCAAAGCGGCCAGGACCAGCAAAGGAATTCGACTTCAACTTGAGCAAAACGGAGCAAATTTTTGATTGGCTCCTAAAGGAAAAACAGCTGAAGTTACCCGACGGCCATAGGATCCCCACGTTACAAGAGATTACCGGCCAACCATACTGCAAATGGCACGACACGTTCACCCATGCCACCAACGACTGCGAAGCCTTGCGTGGACAGATTCAGGTGGCAATAGAACAAGGCCGGTTACTCTTCGACCGGTTCGCCAGGAAAGTCGACACGCAGCCCGCTCCGGAGGTTAACATGGTCAATCTCAGCAACTGCTTAAGTCGCGAGCGAGATGGCTCATCCGATGTCGACGGAGCAAAGCTCGAAGATCGCCATCACGAGGATGAGCCCGGGAGCAGTCTCTCCCGCGAGAAAGGCGAAAAGGAGGCCGATCCACACGATCGGCCCAAAGTGATGGCAAGCGTTGACCTAGAAGGCGACGGAAAGCTGGGGTATGGGTTTACATCGGCTGACGGGCCAGAAGGGATTAAGAAAGTCAAGAAAGAGATCAAGAAGTTGTTGGACGCCAGGTTCATCAGGCCATGCAAGCACGCTGAAAGGATCTCCAATGTAATACCTGTGGAGAAGAAGGATGGCCAGTGGCGCGTTTCCATAGATTTCCGAAATCTCAACATTCTGTGAATAGTCAGATTGACCACTGCAAGGTGAGACGATTCCAGCGATCGGCTACGATTACTCGCACCACCCTTGTGTACTGATATGCTATTTCGCATGGGTGAGTGGCGAGAAAATCTTGAACTGGCTGGAAAGCCGATATCTTCAGTCACGTGAAGGATTCGGCTCGGGGGGCATATACATGGAGAGGGTACAAAGCCACAAAGGATGTACCCAGGGGAGCCGATTCGTGAATCGATCGGCTAATAAAAAAAAAAATCGAAACATACAGAAATTTTTGAGCACAGCCGATGCATGGCCATCGACTCAAGGAATACAACTGTTGCAAATGGGAGCCCAGGGCTATTTTAGTTGGCGGATTCGTGAGCAAGAAAATTAGTGTGAGCATCTAGGGCCACTTTTAGTTCATTAGAGCCGTTGCATTTGGGGGCCTCTTAGTGCGAGGGGAAGGTTGACTGCATCGGCTATTTGGATAAAAGTTTTTCTGCTACATTGATGAAAGCTGAGAGATGGATAGTGGCCCGATACTACTGGTTCACTTGCATGCTCATTTTGGTCAAAGGCTCGGGGGGCAGCTGACCGTGGGAGTTTCTTTGCCCTGGGGGATCCTTTGCTATCAAAAGCCGATTTATTTTTGGAATCGGCTCGCGCTGGTGTCAAAAAAGTATATCAGTTCCCACATCAATTGGGAGACAAGCCTGGAGCTCCGTTGAGGGCACTTGCTCGAGATCAAATCATCAGCCTGCGCAAAGCCGATGCTCGGCTATCGGCTCTAGTACGAGCGCTCAAAGTTGCCTCATTGCCGGTTGGGCAATGTTAAAAATGTTGGCATCCCAAAACGGCTTATTGTTCCTTAAGACAGGGGTGATCGCCTAAAAGTAATGGCTGACAATGGGAGAAGGGAGATCGGCTCATAAAAATTGATTGAGTTGTCAATCGGTTAAGTTGGCATAAAAAAGAATCAGTGAAATCAGGTTGGGGAATTTTCCATTGATAACTAGATTTCTTACAAGGAAGGAACCGATTGCTTAAGAAGAGAAGAACAAAAGGAGGGGCCACTACTACTAGACCTGCACTAGTAGATCCTAATCTACGGGCCGTCACTACCTTCGTCATCATCCCCGGAGTTCCCATCGGCGCTGCTGCCGACGGGCTCCTCGTCGCTGAGCCCGAAGCCCTTTGCGAGAGCTTCATCCTCTTCTTCGTCATCGCTGTCATCGTCGTCCCACCACATGCGGAGGCGCTTCGCTGATGGGTAGCCTTCGAGGGAGTCGTCGTCGTTTTCTTCCTCCTCTTCCTCCTCGTCGGAGGAGAAGCCCCCTTCATAGGGGAAGAGGTCGTCGTCACTTATTGCTTCCAGCTCTCCGTCAAGAAGGAACCGAAGGTCTTCTTCCCCATCGGTGAGGGGTTCGTCGTCTTCCGACTCTTGGGAGAAGTCCCAGTCCCGCGCGTCCCAATATTCTGGGGCGCGGGCCTCGTAGATGGCCATCAGATCGACCTCCTGCTCGAGCTCGCTGGAGGAGGAGGACTGGAGGGACAGGCCAGAGGAAGCAGTGGAAGAGGAAGAATCCATGGGGGCTAATGAGGGTTTTTGGGTTTGACGATGGCTACTGTGAAGCAAGGGGGTGAAGAAAGGAATTATGGGGAGTGGCCAAATGAAAAGAGGTGAAGCAATTTAATGCCCAAGCAGTTTCCGAGGACGTGGTGCCAGAACCGTCAAATCGCGCAGAGAAGGCGAGAAGGCAAGACGTCATCGTGAAGTATACTGCGACAGTTCTGCTCTGCCATGACATGACCCGGCGAAGGAAAGGCGTAATGATTTTGGAAATGTCATTTCCAAAACCAGGGGGGCATGTGTTATCACCAGAATTTGACCAAGCCAGGTGGGCGCGATCAAGATGGACTTGAAGATATACGTATAGAAGAGATGTGTGAATCGGCCTTATTTACCAAGTTTGGGCTAGCTAGCCCGTGTATCTTAGTTTAGAAATTAGAGTTTGTCTCGTGCACGGTTTAGTGCACGCCCACATTAGAAAGTCCCTTGGACTATAAATATGTACCTAGGGTTTATGGAATAAACAACAACCAACGTTCAACCACAAACAAATCTCGGCGCATCGCCAACTCCTTCGTCTCGAGGGTTTCTACCAGTAAGCATCATGCTGCCTAGATCGCATCTGCGATCTAGGCAGCACAGGCCTGCCTACGTTGTTCATGCGTTGCTCGTACTGAAGCGCTTTTGATGGCGAGCAACGTAGTTATCATAGATGTGTTAGGGTTAGCATTGTTCTTCATGCTGCATGCTTTCGTAGTGCAACCCTTGCGCATCTAGCCGTCCTTGTGCCTCATCATGGGTGCAGGGGCGGCACCCCGCTTGATCATAGTTTAGTAGATCTGATCCGTTACGATCGCTCCTTGTTCTACAAGGATTAGTTTAATATCTGCAATAGTTAGGCCTTACAAAGGGGTGGAGGATCCAGCGGCACGTAGGGTGTCGTTTGCGAGCCCTAGACGGGATGTTCCGAGGATCAACCTTGTGTTGGTTTTTAGGCCTCGTCTAGGGCAAGCTTACGATCACCGTGCGTGAGCGCGAGGCCCAACCTAGAGTAGGATGATCCGATTATGCGGTGAAAACCCCACATCGTCGTGGATCTCATTAGCTCTACCATGATCAAGCAGGACCACCACATCGGCCACCTTGGACGAACCGTGGGTGGATCGGCTCTTTGAGCCGATTCACCGGACAACCTGAGAGCCGATCGAGGCTCGTATTTAACGTGTACGTGTGTGCCCTGCAGGAAACTAAGCGAGGCATCATCCACACCTTCCTGACCAGGTATAGGTCAGGTGGCACGCCTTTGCACCGCATCGGCGCGCGACCAGGAGGCTTTGCGGGCCGTCGAGAGGCTGGGCCAGCCGCAGCCTAGTCATTCCCTCGTGTTGGCCGTTGCGCCGGTGGGTTTCTGACGCCAACAACTTTTTCCTTTATTCTAAACGGGGACTTCTTCTTTTCGCCTTCTAGTATTGTGCTTACCTTATTAATGAGAACTCAAGTTTCGATCTTTTGTTAAGCATTGCAGTAATTCAAATTGACTAAGCCGCATCACAATACAACATAGTCCGCGGCAGAAGATCGTGTTTCAGAAAGAAAAGCCTCTACGAGTGCTAAAAGATACAAAACAAACAAGGATGCTAATCCTTCCCTCTGCTATAGATGCCTCTGCGAGTGCCGCAAATAGCGAGGGTTAGAAAATAAACATAATACAACCCACGTTCGATATTTTACCTATGGAAATATCAAAGAACAACGGGCCTATCGGCAGGATCACTGCACCCGAAATATTCGGGAGTGCCTGACGAAACATACATCGGTTGAAAGCAAAGTTGCGAATACAACAGGTTTAGCAAAACCTGCAACACGAGCTGATCACTCAAATGTTTTGCTGACCAACGAGTGCACATACATTTAAACGGGCAATTAAGATTTGCTCCTTCAAAACTTGCCAACGGCATTAGCACGGTAAAAATACATCTACATGTATACACCGAATACAAAGCTTCGGCTAAACAATCTTACACACTTGGATAAAACAGCCAGGAAAAACTATTTACAAGGTAATATTAATTCCTGAATTCACCCTTGTGGAGCTTCCCTTTCTTCAGGTACCTGGGAATCCTTCTCAAGCCTGTCGACAATTACATTGGCGGGCAACAATACCTTCGGATACAGTACCTCTAAATCGCCAGTCGCGTTGGCAATAGACAGCAGATTTGCTGAAGGATAGCGTGCAAGCACAAGGGAAAGTGTAAACCTAGCCCCGGCGAAAACTTGAGCCCGCACCAAGTCGCGAATCTTCTTGGCGTTTCTAAATTCAGACATCAAAGTCAGCAACGTAGGGGGAACCGCGTTCAAAGGGAACATTGTCTTCCAAACCACCCTCATTGCTTTGTAGCACTTGTCGAAGAAATGATGGACTTGTTGAACTCGATCCTGAAATAGTGCGACAGTCGAAGCCTTCGAGTGTTCCCGCCAGAAAATCTCTTCGGCTGAGGATAGTTGGGTTAAAGCGTGGACACGCTCGTGAATCCGTTTGTTCTCCTCCGCACGGTTCAGAGCTATGACTGGCGAAGAAATAATTAGAGGTTCAGACAAGGCATTGTTAGCAAAGGGAGTCGGGACCAAGAAACTTATAGTTCAAACTCTCGGTGGCTTTGTGCAGTTCAGTGAGAGCGTACCGCTCCACGTCGGCTGCAATCTCGCTCTTCTTATTGACAATCGCAGCTAAGGCGTAAGTACTGCGCAAGTCCTTTTCCATCTGAGTGATCCGATCCTTCATACGCTGGATCCGATCAACTTCAGGAAGAGCACCCGAAGAGTCGTCGACAAACGATGGCACTGGGAAAACCTGCAGGAAAACAACGTTAAATAAAAGGAGGATGACAGATATGGTCAAATTGAGTGCCCAAGGAAACTCCCATCGGGAGAGGTGAGGTGCAAGTAAAAATATCATAGTAAAGGTGTGCTAGCAACATTGCCAAACACGGAGTTTATTACAAGCATAAGTTTTGCAAAAGAACAATGTTCCACAACAGCCTGAATAAAGTTTGTTACAAAAAGTCAAGGAGCTTGGGTCTGGGTTGATAGACTGGGTCCAGTCGATGTCTTTCTTGACGAAACTAGTCCAAGGAGCTGGCGAGCACAAGTAAGGGCAGGCGTTGTAAAGACACTTAAGTCAACAAATTGCCCATCCTGCCCTTTCGGCAGCTCCTTAGTCATTTCTTCGATGTCAGCCTTAAAGCCATGACCCATCATAAGTTGGAAGGCAAGAAGGGCACCATAGGTACGCGAGGTACGCTTGAATACCTCGATAACCTCCTTGGTATCAACCGCGAAGGCTTCGACCAATTGCCCCAGAGTCTTGTCCTGCTTGAGCTTGGGGAAAATCATCAGATGCATCCGCGCTAGGGCACCTTTCCCCCTCTCAAGAAGCTCCCGCGTAAGCTGGTGGGAGGCGAGAGCCATCGACACACCATTCGCTGGAGAGTTGTTTGGAACCGCGTCCAAGGCAGCAGCAGGAATGTTGGCGGCTTCTACAGAGAGATAAAATTGGAAAAGATCATTGATAAAGGAATGAATCTGTAAGAGTAATAATCGGCAGTGGCGTATAAAAGAGCTTACCAAGTAGAGCCAAAGAGGACTGCCGAAGGAGCTCATCCTTTTCGGCTGCTCGAGTTTCCTCCTCTTTCAGCCTCTCCTTCAGTTTGCCCAGCTCCTCCTTCAGGGAGTCAACCTCCTGGCAAGCTATGGCAGCCTTCTTAATGGCGCAGTCCAACTTTGAAGAGGAAGATTTAACTTCCTCCTGCAGCCGAACGTTGTCTGCCTCCAAGGAGGTAAATTGAGAGGCAAAAGCCTCCAGGGAAGATATGACGCCTCGCAAGTCCTTAAATTAAGAAGAATCAGTTGACAAGGCATGCTTCAAGAAACTCGCGTTGTATTCAAAAGGGACTTACAGAAGGAGGAGCCATGGTGGTGGCAGGAACATCCTTTCCCTTGGAGAGGGAAGAAGCAGTCGAGGCCTGAGCCGCGGGAGCTGCTTGAGGAGCTGAAGCTTCGGAAGCTGCAGCGGCCGGCGGAGCGGTGTCGGGTTTAGCTCTCTTGGGCGGAGGCTCGACGAAACCTTCATCCCTGCAAAAAGGGGAATGATCGTTGGAAGTTATAAAATGAATGTAAGAAATAAGAAGATCAAATAAAATGTCAGAGCAAGAAGTGCTTACCAGTCGAGGAGATCGTCTTCATCGGCGAAGCCGCCGATTGATCTCTTCGCGGGAGAAGTTCTGGCCTCCTCCACAGCTGCATCAACAAAGGCATCATGATCAGCGTTATCATCACGCATTGATCCCTCTGTGTTGCAAGCATCATCGGCTGGGGGAAGGAGATTGGTGTGGACAGTTTCGGATTCTATCGGATCGTCATCGCTTTCTGGACTTATATGCTCGACAGGGTGAAAATCAACAGGCACTGAGGAGCCTCTTCTTTCAGAGGTATCGTTTGGTGAATCATGCGAATTCCCAGGGACTATGGGAACCTGTCGAAAGGGAAAATGGATAAGAACAATGGTAATTATGATAATTAAGAGAAGTGCAGTCAAGATTTGGAAGGAAAAGATACCTCGGGCGGTGGATGATTAGCATCAAGAGGAGAGTAAGCACACGTCAACGGGATCGAATCTTCTTGACTAAAGAAAGTAAGGCGGCGGACTTCATCAAGCAGTTCCTTCTCCGACAGTTCGGCAGCATTAACCCTGGTTGTGTCCTTTGGGCCTGAATACAACCACATCGGATGAACTCTGGCCATGACTGGTTGGACCCGACGCTTCAGGAACACTGCTGCCACCTCTGTGCCGACCATGGTTTGGCCATCGGCCTCTTTGATTCGAAGAAATCTGGCAAATAATTCGTCGGCTGCTACTTTTTCGTCGGGAGAAAGAATGTTCTTCCAGGAATTTTTAGGCTTGGCTTCATAGACATCGGTAAAGCAAGGGAGCCGGGATTCGGGTGACGAGGAATCCCTGACGTAAAACCACTTGAGTCTCCACCCTTGCACAGATTCTCTCATTGGGAAATTGAAGTAATTAACTTCTGGACGAGCTACGAAACCTACTCCTCCGGTGACAAAGGGTCCATTACTACCGCTGTATCTCTTCACATAGAAGATCTTTTTCCACAGCCCAAAATGAGGTTTCATACCCAGAAATGCCTCGCAAAGGGTGATGAACACATCAACGTGGAGGATAGAGTTGGGAGTAAGTTGCCACAATTGGATCTCGTAAGTTCGCAAGAGGTGGAGGAGGAATTCGTGAGCAGGGAGCGAAAGACCCCGGTATAAGAACGACAAGAACATCACGGAGAAACCGGCAGGGGGATTAGGCCGAGAAATCGCACCTGGCAAGATCACATTCTCCTCGTCGAGGAGATGAGTCCCAGGCTTCGGGATCTTTTCTCGTCACGCTTGGTGACTGTAGATGCAGTCCAATCTCCGGGCTTGGCCACTGAGCTTGACGGTGCTGGCGGCGCCGGAGTTGGGGGAGGAACGTGATACGCGTAGATGCACACGTCCGTTGGGAACCCCAAGTGGAAGGTATGATGCGTATAAAAGCAAGTTTCCCTCATGAAACCAAGGTTATCGAACCAGTAGGAGCCAAGAAGCACGTGAAGGTTGTTGGTGGAGGAATGTAGTGCGGCGCAACACCGGTGAAACCGGCGCCAACGTGGAACCTGCACAACACAATCAAAGTACTTTGCCCAACGTAACAGTGAGGTTGTCAATCTCACCGGCTTGCTGAAAACAAAGGATTAAACATATCGAGTGGAAGATGGTGTTTGTTTGCAAAGAACAGTAAAAACAGTAGAATGTATTCAGATGTAAAAGAATGGACCGGGGTCCACAGTTCACTAGAGGTGTCTCTCCAATAAGATAACTAACATGCTGGGTGAACAAATTACAGGCGGCAATTGACAAATAAAGATTCAATACATATCAACGATGATTACTATGTGATTTAATCAGGGCATTACGACAAAGTACATAGACCGCTATCCAGCATGCATCTATGCCTAAATAATCCACCTTCAGGTTATCATCCGAACCCCTTCCAGTATTAAGTTGTAAACAATAGATAATTGCATTAAGTATGGTGCGTAATGTAATCAACACAAATATCCTTAGACAAAGCATCAATGTTTTATCCCTAGTAGCAACAGCACATCCACAACCTTAGAACTTTCTGTCACTGTCCCAGATTAAATGGAGGCATGAACCCACTATCGAGCATAATTACTCCCTCTTGGAGTTACAAGTATCAACTTGGCCAGAGCCTCTACTAGCAACGGAGAGCATGCAAGAACATAAACAACACATATATGATAGATTGATAATCAACTTAACATAATATTCTATATTCATCGGATCCCGCCAAACACAACATGTAGCATTACAAATAGATGATCTTGACCATGTTAGGCAGCTCACAAGATCAAAACAATGATAGCACAAGCGGAGAAGACAACCATCTAGCTACTGTGGACCCATAGTCCAAGGATGAACTACTCACGCATCAATCCGGAGGCGGGCATGATGATGTAGAGCCCCTCCAGTGATGATTCCCCTCTCCGGGGTGCCGGAGGCGATCTCCGAATCCCCGAGATGGGATTCGCGATGGCGCGCGTCTCGGAAGGTTTTCCGTATCGTGGCTCTCGTACAGGGTTTCGCGACGAAGGCTATTTGTAGGCGGAAGGGTAGGTCAGGGGGGCCACACGAGGGCCCCACACACCAGGGCCGCGCGGCCAGGGCTTGGGCCGCGCCGCCCTGCTGTGTCGGCGCCTCGTGGCCCCACTCCTTTCCCCTCGGTCTTCTGGAAGCTTCGTGTAAAAATAGGACCCTAGGTGTTGATTTCGTCCAATTCCGAGAATATTTCCTTACTAGGATTTCTGAAACCAAAAACAACAGAAAACAGCAACTGGCGCTTCGACATCTTGTTAATAGGTTAGTGCCGGAAAATGTATAATAATGTTGTAAAGTATGTATAAAACATTCAAGTGTTGTCATAAAAGTAGCATGGAACATAAGAAATTATAGATACGTTTGAGACGTATCAAGCATCCCCAAGCTTAGTTCCTACTCGCCCTCGAGTAGGTAAACGATAACACAAATAATTTCTGAAGTGACATGCTACCAACATAATCTTGATCAACATTATTGTAAAGCATATGAGATGAATGGAGTGATCTGAACAAAAGATTGCTAACAAAGATAATGACTAAACAAATGAATCATATAGCAAAACTTTTCATGAATAGTACTTTCAAGACAAGTATCAAAAAGACTTGCATAAGAGCTAACTCATAAGCAATAAATTCTAAGTAGAATGCATTGAAGCAACACAAAGGATGATTAAGTTTCAGCAATTGCTTTCAACTTGTAACATATATATCTCATGGATATTTGTCAACATAGAGTAATATAACAGGTGCAATAAATAAACATGTAAGAATCAATGCACACAGTTAACACAAGTGTTTGCTTCTAAGATAGAAAGAAGTGGGTAAACTAACTCAATAATAAAGTAAAAGAATGGCCCTTCGCAGAGGGAAGCATGGATTACTATTTTTGTGCTAGAGCTTTTGTTTTGAAAACATAGAAACAATTTTGTCAACGGTAGTAATAATTCATATGTGCTATGCATAATACTTCCTACAAGTTGCAAGTCTCATGCATAGAGTACTAATAGTGCTCGCACCTTGTCCTACTTAGCTCGGAAAACACGGATTATCATCGCATAACATATGTTTCAACCAAGTGTCACAAAGGGGTACCTCTATGCCGCCTGTACAAGTGTCTAAGGAGAAAGCACGCATTGGATTTCTCGCTTTTGATTATTCTCAACTTAGACATCCATACCGGGACAACATAGACAACAGATAATGGACTCCTCTTTTAATGCTTAAGCATTCAACAACAGTTAATATTCTCATAAGAGATTGAGGTTGTATGTCCAAACTGAAACTTCCACCATGATACATGGCTTTAGTTAGCGGCCCAATGTTCTTCTCTAACATATGCATACTGAAACCATTTGATCATGAAATCGCACTTACTTCAGACAAGACGAACATGCATAGCATCTCACATGATATCCAACAAAGGTAAAGAGTTGATGGCGTCCCCAGAAACATGGTTACCGCTCAACAAGCAACTTATAAGAACTAAGACACATAACTACATATTCATCACCCCAATAGTTTTTAAGCTATTTGTCCCATGAGATATATATTGTAAAGGTAAAGGAATGAAATTTTAAAGGTAGCACTCAAGTAATTTACTTTGGAATGGCAGAAAAATACCACATAGTAGGTAGATATGGTGGACACAAATGGCATGGGTTTTGGCTCAACGTGTTTGGATGCACGAGAAGCATTTCCTCTCAGTACAAGGTTTGGGCTAGCAAGGTTGTTTGAAGCAAACACAAGTATGAACAGGTACAGCAAAACTTACACAAGAACATATTGCAAGCATTATAAGGCTCTACACTGTCTTCCTTGTTGTTCAAACATTTTACCCGAAAATATCTAGACTTAGAGAGACCAATCATGCAAACCAAATTAAACAAGCTCTACGGTAGTTCTTCATTAATAGATTAAACTACATGATGCAAGAGCTTAAACATGATCTATGAGAGCTCAAACAATTGCCAAGTTATTCCAAACCATATGCAACATTTTCTGATTCCAACCAAATAGCAATTTAATGAAGCAATTTCAGCCTTCGCCATGAACATTAAAGCACAATTAAGAACACAAGTGTTCCATAAGAAAAAGCGGAGCGTAATATCTCCAATATAAGAATGGTGGGATCCAACTTTATTCAAAAAAAAACAAAAATAAAAACAAACCGACGCTCCAAGTAAAGAACATAAGATGTCATGGAATAAAAATATAGTTTCACTAGAAGTGACCTGATAATGTTGTCGATGAAGAAGGGGATGCCTTGGGCATCCCCAAGCTTAGATGCTTGAGTCTTCTTAAAATATGCAGGGATGAACCACCGGGCATCCCCAAGCTTAGACCTTTCACTCTTCTTGATCATAGTATATCATCCTCTTCTCTTGACCCTTGAAAACTTCCTCCACACAAACTTCAAGCAAACTCATTAGAGGGTTAGTGCATAATCAAAATTCACATATTCAGAGGTGACACAATCATTCTTAACACTTCTGGACATTGCACAAAGCTTCTGAAAGTTAATGGAACAAAGAAACTCATTCAACATAGCAAAAGCGGCAATGCGAAATAAAAGGCAGAATCTGTCAAAAACAGAACAGTCCGTAAAGATGAATCTGGCAGGGGCACTTAACTTGCTCAAATGGAAAAACTCAAAACTAATGAAAGTTGCGTACGTATATGAGGATCACACTCGTAAATTTTCAGATTTTTTTGATTTTTTTACAGAGAGCTATGCGAGAATTCGTGACAGATAGCAATGCTGTTTCTGCGCAGCGATCCAAATCTATCATCAACTTTAACATAGAAACTTTACTTGGCACAAAAACATGATAAGGAGAGGTTGCTACAGTAGTAAACAACTTCCAAGACTCAACAATACAGTAAATAAAATGAAACTTGGGTTATCTCCCAAGAAGTGCTTTTCTTTAACGCCTTTCAGCTAGGCGCAGAAAGTGCAAATCAAGTATTTTCAAGAGATGATGCTTCAACATTATTACCTTGGGAGTTGGGAGTTTTCTCAACAATGCATTGTATCTGGTCTATATAAGTAACTCCTCTCTCATTGCTCCTAGGCTTACTATTCTCATCAAACAAATTTTCAGGAACAAGCCAAGCATAGTTATTTTCCAAAGCTTCATGCATCCCTAGGAGCTTACTAGGTATTGGCGCTTTAATTTCCCTACCATCATTAACATTATTAGTATACTTAATTCTATCCATATCCATCTTTTCAAGTATTTGTTTAAAATTAGGAAAGAAACCAAGCCTCTTATGCTTAATAAAAACTTTTCTAGCTTCTTTAGCTATATCCTCAAATTCTCTAACAAGGACTTTTAAAACAAAATTTCTCTTTTCTCCCATCTCCATATCCGAAAGTGTAAGAAACATATGTTGTATTATGGGATTGAGATTAACAAATCTAGTTTCCAACATGTGTATCAAACAGGCAGAAGCACTTTCATAAGTAGGAGCAGTTTTTAATAATGGTATATCTTCAAAATCTTCATCCATACTAACATGGGTGAAAAATTCTTCTATATTATCTCTTCCAATGATACACCCTCGTCCTACCGGTATCTTTTCCAGAGTAAACTTAGGATGAAGCATGATGAAATAAGCAAAAAGTAAACTAAACAAGTAATGTAAAGACAAGTAACTATTTTTTTTTGTGTTTTCGATATAGAGCTAGTAAATAAGACAATAAGTAAAGTAGCTATTTTTTTGTGTTTTTAATATGTAGCAAACAAGACAGTAAATAAAATAAAGTAAAGCAAGACAAAAACAAAGTAAAGAGATTGGAAGTGGAGACTCCCCTTGCAGCGTGTCTTGATCTCCCCGGCAACGGCGCCAGAAATTTAGCTTGATACGCGTAGATGCACACGTCCGTTGGGAACCCCAAGTGGAAGGTATGATGCGTATAGAAGCAAGTTTCCCTCAGTATGAAACCAAGGTTATCGAACCAGTAGGATCCAAGAAGCACGTGAAGGTTGTTGGTGGAGGAATGTAGTGCGGCGCAACACCAGTGAAACCGGCGCCAACGTGGAACCTGCACAACACAATCAAAGTACTTTGCCCCAACGTAACAATGAGGTTGTCAATCTCACCGGCTTGATGAAAACAAAGGATTAAACGTATCGAGTGGAAGATGGTGTTTGTTTGCAAAGAACAGTAAAAACAGTAGAATGTATTCAGATGTAAAAGAATGGACCGGGGTCCACAGTTCACTAGAGGTGTCTCTCCAATAAGATA
This sequence comes from Lolium multiflorum, assembly GCA_030979885.1. Classification (NCBI taxonomy): domain Eukaryota; kingdom Viridiplantae; phylum Streptophyta; class Magnoliopsida; order Poales; family Poaceae; genus Lolium; species Lolium multiflorum. The sequence goes on along the minus strand of CM061749.1, from coordinate 120,457,939 downwards.
ACTAACATGCTGGGTGAACAAATCACAGGCGGGCAATTGACAAATAAAGATTCAATACATATCAACGATGATTACTATGTGATTTAATCAGGGCATTACGACAAAGTACATAGACCGCTATCCAACATGCATCTATGCCTAAATAATCCACCTTCAGGTTATCATCCGAACCCCTTCAGTATTAAGTTGTAAACAACAGATAATTGCATTAAGTATGGTGCGTAATGTAATCAACACAAATATCATTAGACAAAGCATCAATGTTTTATCCCTAGTAGCAACAGCACATCCACAACCTTAGAACTTTCTGTCACTGTCCCAGATTAAATGGAGGCATGAACCCACTATCGAGCATAATTACTCCCTCTTGGAGTTACAAGTATCAACTTGGCCAGAGCCTCTACTAGCAACGGAGAGCATGCAAGAACATAAACAACACATATATGATAGATTGATAATCAACTTAACATAATATTCTATATTCATCGGATCCCGCCAAACACAACATGTAGCATTACAAATAGATGATCTTGATCATGTTAGGCAGCTCACAAGATCTAAACAATGATAGCACAAGCGGAGAAGACAACCATCTAGCTACTGCTATGGACCCATAGTCCAAGGATGAACTACTCACGCATCAATCCGGAGGCGGGCATGATGATGTAGAGCCCCTCCGGTGATGATTCCCTCTCCGGCAGGGTGCCGGAGGCGATCTCCCGAATCCCCGAGATGGGATTCGTGACGGCGGAAGGTTTTTCGTATCGTGGCTCTCGGTACAGGGAGTTTCGCGACGAAGGCTATTTGTAGGCGGAAGGGTAGGTCAGGGGGCCACACGAGGGCCCCACACACCAGGGCCACGCGGCCAGGGCTTGGGCCGCGCCGCCCTGCTGTGTCGGCGCTCGTGGCCCTTCCTTTCCCCTCGGTCTTGAAGCTTCGTGTAAAAATAGGACCCTGGGCGTTGATTTCGTCCAATTCCGAGAATATTTCCTGACTAGGATTTCTGATACCAAAAACAGCAGAAAACAGCAACTGGCGCTTCGGCGTCTTGTTAATAGGTTAGTGCCGGAAAATGTATAATAATGTTGTAAAGTATGTATAAAACATTCAAGTATTGTCATAAAAGTAGCATGGAACATAAGAAATTATAGATATGTTTGAGACGTATCAGAGCGCTTGGAGCCCCTTCGATCGAGGGAGGGGCGGGCGGCGGCGCCTCTGGCTGGAGGCGGTGGTGGCGGGTTCTTCTTCATCATCGTGAGATCAAGGGAGGATCGGAGAAACGGTGGTGGCGGCGCGGCAGTTGTGAAGGAAGGTAGAAAGAGAAGGACGAAGAGGCGTTGTGGCGAAACTGGGAAGGACCAGAGTTTTTTGGTCTTTAAGTGGTCCTTTTTTGTTGAGGATTGCGGAAATCGAGGAGGCACCTTGGTAACTGTGCATGAAAAGTGGGTGTTGTTTAAAAACGAGGCTGGGCAGAGGCAGAGTAGGCCCGGCGGGTCACGTCCTATCAGTCCAAATCAAGATGTTAGCAAAGCGTCATCAATGACGTCATGATTAAAGCATTTGAAGGAATAAAAGAATCTATCGGGTAGTGAACTTGAGTCTATGCATAGATTGCGAAGCATTCACGCCTAGACTCGGGGGCTACTCCCATCGGGAGCGCTGACGCGCACCCGATAAAAAGAAGATGTGCACTTGAAAGAATGAGGACTCAAGGATATATTTAAATAGAAGAATAAAATATTCGGCTCGAGTCTGCACCCGATCGTAAAGCGTTTGTGTCCAGACTCGGGGGCTACTCCCATCGGGAGCACTGGCCGTGCACCCGATAAAAGTTTTTGCACTCCAGGATCATGCCCGGGGACTTGATTGTGTGTAGGGTAACGTTGTTTTGCCATCTGCAGTTAACCAACAAAGTTGGGCGCGTTACTCATTATCCCTTGCGTGAGGAAATGTATCGGATGACTTATGAAGACTTGCAGAAAACCTTCGGCAGAGAAAAAATATTCGAGTGGTACAACTTGAGTCTATGCACGGATTGCAAGCATCCGTACTTAGACTCGGGGGCTACTCCCATCGGGAGCGCTGACGCGCACCCGATAGAACAAGGACAACTATCAAAGAGAAGAACATTCAACGAAGGCATGCTTTAGTCTCTACCCGAAATATCTTCAGCTAGACACTCGGGGACTACTGACGTGGACATTACCCTTCGGGTAACTGTTATTGCCCTTTCCTGTACGGCCCAACTGGAGGCCCATGAAGACAGCCGATGGCAAGGTGGGCCACTAGGTCGGTGCCGAAGGAGATTCCTTGAAGAACAAGACGGAGAGGAACCGAACAAGGAAAGTTTAGAACTAGGACTCTTGTAAACCTAGTCGTACTCGTGCAGATCTCTTGGGACCTGGCCTCCTTTATAAGGGCCAGGAGAGGGGCTGCCGAGGGACACAATCAATCTTAGCAGTCTTAGCCACCAAAAGCTTAAAGCTAGGTCATCATTAAGCTTAGCATCTCGACGAGATCTCATCCGAACTATTCGGCACCCCATTGTAACCTATTTTTCATCATAATCAAGAACAGACAAGCAGGACGTAAGTGTTTTACCTCATCGAGGGCCCCGAACCTGGGTAAATCGCTCCCCCGTTTGTCTGTGAACCGATGTCTCGTGTCAGCTTGCAGGATTCCATCAACCCTAAGCCCCTATCGGAGGGCATTGCCGAGGAGCTCCCTCGACATGGAGTGTTAATGCTTTGCTCCGGTACTCTATTAAAAGGAGTACCTTAATTTCCAGTAGTTTCCCTAGAGGCCCGGCTGCCACCGGCTGGTAGGACAAAAGATGTTGTGCAAGTTTATCATTGCGAGCACGTACGACTATATATGGAACACATTCCTATGGATTGATTAGTACTTGGATACCGCTTTATTATTATCTGCAACGCCCGTTCATCCGTCCTTTAATCCTGTTGTTTACTATAATCACTACTGCTGTCTTTATTTCACCGCTGTTGTTATTTCACTATTCCTACTGCTATAAAACTGTTGCTACTGATAAACTCTTGCGAGCAAGTCTGTTTCCAGGTGCAGCTGAATTGACAACTCCGCTGTTAAGGCTTACAATTATTCTTTGTCTCCCCTTGTGTCGAATCAATAAATTGGGTAATACTTCCCTCGACTGTTGGGATCCCCTATACTTGTGGGTCATCAAGACTATTTTCTGCGCCGCTGCCGGGGAGCATAGCTTTATTTGCAGTTCACTTGGATTGATATTGTTCGCTGCAAATCCTCCATCATGGGTAAAACTCGCGATGCTAAAGTCGCCATATTACCATCCACTACAAGAAAAGGTACAACTATGAGTACCTCTGCTGCTATTGATTCACCATCTGTGATAAGTCAACTTGTTTCACCACCACAAACTTCACGTGTTGGTATTTCTGCTGAATCTGAAAATTCCTCTGATAATTTTGATGATGCTTCTACTGCTTGATAATACTGGTTCATTAGGTCCTTTTCTAGATGCTACAATTGCAAGGTCTAGACAAATTGAAAATACTGAAACTCCTAATGAAAATACTGTTACACCTGTTAATTCTGAGAGACTGATGATCTTGATGAAGATTATGTGGAACTTGATGATGATTTTATTGATAAATGCAATGCTACTACTAGTACAAGTAACCTTAAAAAGCTTATTGCACAACATGCTGTTAGATATAAACTGTCTCCTGATCCTAAATTTGCCACATCTCCTATAAACATTAAGGATAAAGATTATGAATTTTCTCTCGATTTATCTCATATATCTATTGTTGAGAAAACACCTTTCTGTGGTACTGAAAAAGAAAGTGCTGTAGAGCATATGAATGAGCTTTCTACTTTAAGTAGCTTGTTTTCTGATGATGTTAAGATGCGTACTTATTTTGTTGCTAAGATTTTCCCTTTCTCATTAAAGGATGATGCTAAGATTTGGTATAATAATTTGCCTCATGATTCTATTGATAGTCCAAGTTGTTTGCTTGATGTTTTCTTTCAGAAATACTTTCCCGCTAGTGCTCAACATATTGCTCTGCAGAGAATTTATAGTTTTGATCAAGAAGATGGAGAGAAATTGCCTGAAGCTTGGGCAAGATTTTGCTCTCTTATTAGAGCTCGGCCTGGACATGATTTGGAAAAGCATGATTTACTTGATATATTTTATAGTGGACTAACCATTGAGTCTAGGGCATACCTGGATAGTTGTGCTGATTGTGTTTTCAGGAAGAGAACTCCGGACGAAGCTGAAGAATTATTGGCAAAGATAAGAAAAAATCATGATGATTGGTCTACACTTGAACCAACCCCGACACCAATACTGAAGAAGAGGGGTATGATTGAATTAAATGATGAAGATATGAGGGAAGCCAAGAAATCTCTTATGGAGAAAGGTATTAAATCTGAAGATGTGAAGAATTTGCCTCCTATAGAAGACCTATGTAAGATAATTCCCCCTTCATCCACAATTGAGGTACATTCTCTTCAACGCTTTGATAGAGGAGATATCCCTTACTCAAAACCTCCTGATCAATGTTTAGATGAATTTGATAATTATATTGTTAAGCAAAATAATTTTAATATGAGAGTAGAGAATCATCTAATAGAAAATTCTCAAGCTATTAGTAAATTGCATGATATTGTGGAGAGAACCTCCAATGATGTTAAGATGCTTGTTAAACATTTTAATATGATTCAAACTCAAATTGATCAGCTTACTAAAGTGCAAAATGACTTGTTAAAAAATACTCATGAAGAAAAACATGCTTATGAAGTAACAACTAGAGGCGGTGTTTCTACCCAGGATCCTCTATATCCTGAAGGGCATCCCAAAAGAATTGAACAAGATTCTCAACGAACTAAAGAAACTAGTAGTCCTTCTAAGAAAAAGAAGAAGAAACATAAAACTGTTGTAGAATCCTCTGAACCTGTTAATGATCCTAATAGTATTTCTATTTCTGATGCTGAAACTGAAAGTGGTGATGAACATGATAAAGATAATGATAATGATACTCCTGATAAAGAAGAAATTGAGAAAGAACCTGAAAAGCATGCTAAAAATAAAAAGTACACTAAAGAAGATTTTATTACAAAGAAACATGGTAATGAAAGAGAACCTTGGGTTCAAAAGCAAATGCCTTTTCCTGCTAAGAAACTAAAATCAAAGGAGGAGGAGCACTATAATAAATTTTGTGATTGGATGAAACCTTTATTTTTGCAAATCTCTTTGACTGATGCTATTAAATTGCCTCCTTATTCAAAGTATATGAAAGATATTGTCTCTAACAAAAGGAAAATTCTCAATGAGGAGATTTCCACTATGCTCGCTAATTACTCCTTCAATGGTAAGGTTCCAAAGAAGCTGGGAGACTCAGGTATACCGACTATCAAGAATAATCTATTATATATTAAAAGTACATTAAGGGTTTACCAGAAAAAAGAGAATATACTAGAAAATCCCACAAAAATCAGAAACATCTGATCGTTGGTTAGTATATCCACTTAAAAATAACCGTTAGATCTTTGTAAATGTCATAAATTACCCACCTATGCCATTTTATTATTTTTATCGCACCTTTCTTTTTCTAAACCTAATCGGTCAATCAATCTAGATAGATGCACTCTTCATCTTCATTGTCCGCCGCCGCCAGGTCCATGAGTCCAATCCAAGTATGGGAGAAATCTAAACAACAATCAAGGTTGTTCCCAATGGATGCGCATGGCAGTACGTGGTATATAGCTAGCATGAATTTGCTCTCTCCCACGTCTGATGCCCACAAAAAAAGTGCATCCGTTGCTCCCATCCAGATTGTTTAATGGAGGCTAGATCTGACAAGTATCTGATAGCATAATCATGGCCAACAGCGTGGTGCAGATGCTGTGATGCTAGCGTGGTTGAATCGAGAGTTCGACGTACCTACGTGGATTTCTTAGAAGAACAAAGCTGATCTTTACAGGCATACGATCGTGCGGACTGCGGACAAGGCCGGCGTCTATGTATGCATCGCCGGGGACAAGCATGAACGCTTGACCATGACAGCCATCATAGGATGATCTAGAGCTGGACGTACAATTCAGTCAATCATGGCAAACAGCTGTATGGGTGCTTCGTATATTTAGTGCCCATCTGATCATTTCTTACAATCCTAACGAGTGAAATATTCTATTTTGCAGGAAAGAATTGTGGGCCAAACTTAGTGACACTAGCTTCCTGTTAAAATCTCCATTCGGGCGCTTGATTCTCATCCTTAGTTAATTTCATGCTGCCTACATATTTCGTATGAAGCTCATAGATGTACTATCAGGTATGTTTCCTTGATTTTAATCAATTCAAAAATATTGTGTCATATACTCCATCCATTCTAAATTAGTTTAATCAACTCTGTATAGATGCATATGTAACTAGACATGCATTTGAGCTTGTAAAAAAATATTTATTTAAAAAATATTTATTTAAACAAAGATGAGTTAATTAATTAGGAATGGAAGTAGTATTTTAAAATCTTAATCGACTACATCTACTTATATACTTACATCTGTACCAGCCAGATGCATGCTAATTAGGGGAGAGATGTACATCGCCTATGTCGTATTTGCTTCATAGAATTTTTTGTACACGCAACTCAATTGTACATATAGATGTATGTTGTGGGACGTTTACACACCGCAACTCAATTGTACGGGAATGCTGATTTTTTGCTCTAATATATTATACTCAATTGTACATCAAATAGTGTTTCTATGTATATATATACACATATATTATTCTTTAATCCTATGCACTGAAATATTTTTTACGCATATTTCTTAATCCCAATCAACTGCATATTATTTATCCTTCACAACAAAGTCGTAGCAGGTGGTATTACTAAGAAGAGATAAAAAAATTAATACTGGATACATTGCCTTATCAGATATGACAAATAAAAAAATTCATAGACATAATAAGGCAATGTGCACTCAATATTGAATTATCAGTAATAAAAAGATAAAATGAAATGCGATCAGTTATTTATCGATGGGTGTTGAACTATTGACATGGTATTCATTTAATTCTTTTGAAGTGCTAATTATTGTCAGAAACAAAAGATACACCCAATGTGATATCCGTTCAAGTGAAGTACTAAATTATATACAAAGGACACATATGGTTGTCGACATGTTGTTTTTTTTTAATATGTAATAATAACATTAAGAATTTTCTGAAGTCTGCATAGAAATTATTATTCTAATTAAGGATCACTTTGTTGCTACTGAGCAGAGTTGCACTGAAATTATTTTTATCTCTATGTGAAAAATGATTATGAACATAAAAATATTAAACATCGATTAGCCAGAATTAATTTTACAAACTAGGTTATTATAACCTATCACAATGCCACAGATCCTATAGAGATTACACGCGATATGTATAGTGCTATATGGGATTCTTTCATAGCATAAATAAATTAGATTTCCTCTGGTGAAGACATAAAAGGTATTTCTATACCCAGTTGTTATAATGTCAGGGTTCTTCTAGCTGTTTGTGGTTTTGTGCATAGAGGTGTATCATGCTTTTAACTTAAAAAAATCTCTCTTTATTATTTAAACCTCTGATTTATTCACAAATATGCAGGTTTGTGGTACCTATCTACTAAAAATTCGCAGGAGGTCTCCATGAGAGATTTTTGTCCAGGAAGTTGACCTCTGAAAGAAAGCAGCTAATGCTGGCCATGTTTTCTGCCATGAGGTACCTATGTGATCATGCTACTAATATTCATCACCATTTCACAAAAGCCAACATCATTCCTCTTAAAACAGGTGCAACACATGTGCACTCTGAAATGGTAAAACAATGTGTATTGTAGAGGACCTCAAGTTTGTGTGGCGTCACCTTATTTGGTTGGTGTATACATTGATCTGCATTGCTTTTCCTCCAAGACTTTATAAAGGACAATCGATTGGTACGCTCCTTGCCATATGTAATCTTAAGCTCCAGATCTCTGAATTATGTACCAATGGAATGAACACACTGTGTTGCTGCCAAGTATGGACCAAGTGATGTTCAAGACTGCAGTCTTGGTTTATGCACAGATAGGACAAGTGACAGCTCCTGCAAGACTTACTTAGCTCTGCCTTAGTGGTCATACTATTTATATTGTGGTTCTGAGGTAATGCATCTTAGGATCTCAAGGTTATTCAGACGTATTCAGCTATTGGAGATTCTGTTTCGGTTTTGTACCACTTTTCCGCATATACAACTCAGGCCATTGCTCCGGCGGATGCTAAATACTATTTGGATTGTGCTATGAATAATTTTATGACCATACATCTAATATGAACAACATGCAAGCTGAACTTTAACATTCCGTATTGAACATTACATAAACATGATAAGAAAGCTCGCGAACATATAGTCAAATATAGTGTATTATACTAAAAAAAAACTTGCTACCTGAAAGTGGTATTATACTGGTCCGCTACAAATTAACGATGATCAAAACTTTTACCGAGCGTAATATTACCATATATAAAACATTTATTTTTGTAATCACATAGTTTGAAACATGAAACTTATTTCTCAGACACTTTCAATATGATGCCCTCGCATTTGCGAGGGCCACTGTGCTAGTTATGTTAGAACTGCTCTATGTGATTTGGGAGCAGGAGTTGGTGTGATGCCTTTTTCTCTTTACAAGAGACTTGATTTAGATAAGTTGATACCAACTGATATATCTTTGCAAATGGCTGATAAATCTACTGCTATTCCTGTTGGTGTGTGTGAAAATGTTCATGTTCAAGTTACTCAAAATTGTTTAATACTAACTGATTTCGTTGTGTTGGAAATGCCTGAAGATGATAATATGTCTATTATTCTTGGAAGACCCTTTCTTAATACTGCAGGGGCTGTTATTGATTGCAATAAAGGAAAAGTTACTTTCAATGTTGATGACAAAGAACATACTGTCTATTTTCCAAAGAGGATTGATAAAGTATATGGAGTTAATACAATTTGTAATGTGAAAACTATCAAGGTGGGGTCCATTGATTGTCCTATTTATGAGCCTAAAGAAGAATATCAAACTCTTGTGATTGGATCCATATCAATTCAATATAAGGTAACATGATTGATTTGAGGTTTATTTCTTCTTATGTCATATAAAATTTATTTGGTAGCAAGACTTGATCAACCTTGTTAACAAGTATATTTTAATGCATAAGAGAGCTAAACAACATTTCTTTCTTTCTTTCTTTCTTCCTTCATTTGTTTTACTTGCTGTAGCACTTTTTGTTTTGCAAGATTGCTTTAGTTGTTCAAGATTTTGGAAATCATTTTCCTGCGCAGTAATAATTACTTTAACACCCAGAAATGTGCATTTTCGAAGTTCTCAAAAAATTACAAAAATTATACTGGTAGTCTTATTTTTCGAAGGGGCACCTGTGAGCACTGGGGATGACCAGTGGGGCACCCCAGGGTGGCACCCCACAGGCGGCGCGGCCAGCAAGGGGGCGCGCCACCTGTGGTGTGGGCCCCTCCTTGCCCCACTTCATCATCTCTTTCACTCATTGCACTCTCTCTCCCGAAAAACTCGCACCAGCTTTCTCTCACTCGCGTTTCTGCTCAAGAACTCGAGATTTCTCGATCTCTTTGCTCAGCCCAGATTTCTGAAATTTGACACATTTGCTCTCCGGTATGTGACTCCTTTGATTATCCAATTAGAATTTTGTTTGGTTGAGTTTATCTTGAATATTTTGCTGCTGTAGGTAACATGTTTAGTGAGCTTGCATGCTTGTTCTAAGTGGTAGAAACTAGTTTTGATGCATGTTTAGTACTCTAGCAAGTTCCTATAGTAGTTTCCCTCAATTATATACCTTGAAATCAAATTTTATAATGATTGTTGAAAATTTTCAGAAAAGGAAAATGGGCAACTACAACTTTGGAGAGGTGTTCGAAAGAGAGACGAGCACGGGGAGGCCCTCAAGGGCATCCACTCGGATTAGACGATCCTACAATGAGGACGTCATTGCACCGAGCTTCGAACCCGAAGAAGACAATGGAGCCCCTAATGCTTCATCTTTCCCATGTTATAACTTTTTGAGCAATGCAGGGTTGCTGGATGATTTCTTGACTCTCGTCGGTAAGGCGGGTTTAACCACCTATATGGAGGATGAGAGGAATCAATACTACATGCTCACTAAAATCTTTGTGGAGAGCTTCAAGTTCAACAACAAGCACTTTCACCCGACAGTTGCATTCAGGATCTATGGTAATCCTGTTACTATGAAGTTGAAGGATTTTTGTGCTGCATTGGATATTGCCCCTGTAGGTACAGCAAAGAAGATCGAGGACAACCCCAAGGCTTTGCTGGAACTCTATCGAGAAATCACCAATGATGATTGCCGCACCATTCAGCGTGGCAAGATAAGAAACATCCAACTCCCCGCCATTAAGTATTTTGCTTATTACCTTGCTACTAGCATTCTTGGTAGGGAGAACACTAGTAATATTTCTAGTTATCATCTTGCTTTCTTAATTGCTGCACTCACTGGAGAGACACCTTATCATCTTGGTGCTCTTGTTGCTCGCCGTTTGTCTAACAAGGGGCCTATTTATGGGGGAATAATTGCATCGCGTATTTTGGCACGTCTAGATCTTCCTCTTGACCCTACTGATGTGAACTAACCCCTGTTAGGTTAGATATTGCTGCTATGAAGAGTCACCAATTTGTTACAACTGACTCTAGTATGGATAATATTGTTTATAGAATGTTATTTGCTGACGGGGATGAGAGGGAACTCCTCTTGCCCCAAATCGATTTGTTCAGTGTTCACAGGCAGCCATGGTCGCGCTCTAAGGAGGAGGTGGATGAGCAATTGAAGATACAAGGCTTCCACCAGCAACATGACTCCGAGGACGCCGAGCCCTCCTACGACTACACCGTCACGTATCCTGTTGCTTCTTCTAGCACATACCCAGAACCGGGTCCTTCTTCGTCATACTACGGAGACACCACTTCATGGGGACCGTGGGAATGATCTCCACTTAGGCCAAAAGCCTAAGCTTGGGGGAGGTATACCGGAATCATTCATTCTTTGCATATTATGGTTGCTGGATACTTGTACATACTTGTTTAGTTTCTTAAAGTGGTTTTCTAATGAGAGGAGATGATATTTGGGGAAGTGCTGTCCAAAAACAGATTCTGGGCTGTTACCAAAAAAATTCGTACGCACAGCCAGAACGTTATTTTGAGTTGAAATTTTTGTGCATGTTCCCCAGGTTGTTATCTAACTTTCATTAGTTGAACACTTTTCGAATTGAGCAATGGAAGATTTTTTTTAAATTCGATTTCTCTACTGCTGTCAGGTTTTGGCAGATTTCTGTCATCCTGCTTTTATGTGTTTCTGTTAGTTTGCATTCTCTTATTTTTGCTTTGTTACTTTCCTAAAACACAAAAAGACCAAAAATATTTCTGTTGTTTCTCTTCACCATTTGTTTATTTGGTTCTTTGCTCTTATTTTACTTTATTTGCTATCGTTGGTTTGCTATGAGAAAACCCAAAAAGATTTTGCTTTGTTTGCTTGTTTCCCTTTGTTCTTGTTTCTAACCCGAAAACACCAAAAATATTTGTTGTTCTTCTTTGGTTTTGTAAAGTTCATTAGGGAGTTCAGAGGTCTCCGGTGGTTGGAGCTTGGTTTCACTCCATATTATTATTCAAGCTGCACAAGTGAAAGGCAATAATGACGATCTACGGCAATTTGACTGCGGTGAGAGGCTGGTATGAACTCTATTTGTTTTCATTTTTGTACATATACTCATCCATGTGAGCATGCTTAGTTGGTTCATGTGAGGTATATGTCATTTAAATGAAAGTCTAGTAGTTTATGATCTCTCATGATTAGTTCCAATCTATTAATAATGAGTAGCATGTCATGAATATTTGCTTGCATTGTTTTATTCATAGATCGGTATGACATTGTGGTATCCTCCTCTGAATAATTCACTTGAATCGACTTGGCACATGCTCACGCATGCATATGACTAAACAAAAGTCAATTAAGCCTCGATGATTTACTTTGCTTCAGAGTTCTTGTATCACTTTTATGCCTCCGTTAATTTTATTTTGTCGCAAGCATGATTATGACAGTTATTGCTCTCTTGATTGTTGCTTCCCAGTCTATTGCTAGCCTTCACTTGTACTGAGCGGGAACGCTGCTCGTGCTTCCAAACACCTGAAAACCAAGTTGTTCCAAAGTGTCCACCATAAATACCTATGCATGGCATTTCAAACCATTCCAAGTAAATTCTTATGTGCTACCTTTAAACCTTCAAACTACTTCTCAATTTGTGTTAATGTTTTATAGCTCATGAGGAAATATGTGGTGTTTTATCTTTCAACCTTGTCATTTACTACGGACAGACTTTCACCAATGGACTAGTGGCACATCCGCTTATCCAATAATTTTGCAAAAAGAGCTGGCAACGGGGTTCCCAGCCCCAATTAATTAACCTTCATTAATAATTCTCTTCACATGTTTTGCTTTGATTCATCAGTAAGCAACTTAACCTGCAAATAGACACTTCCCCATGGTATGTGAATGTTGGAAGGCACCCGAGGATTCGGATTATCCATGGCTTGTGTAAGCAAAGGTTGGGGGGAGTGTCATCCATAATGAAATTAAAATGCATGTGTAAACAAAAGAGAAGAGGGATGATCTACCTTTGCTGGTAGAGATGACGTCCTTCATGGGAGCCGCTCTTGAGAGTCTGGTTGGCGAGGTGGTTAGAGTACCCACTATCATTCGTTGACAACAACAAACACCTCCCAAAATAATTTTACTTCTGTCTTTGAAAAAATGAAAAGCTCTAGCACATGTTAATCCCTGCTTCCCTCTGCGAAGGGTCAATCTTTTACTTTTATGATTGAGTCACCATCCTTTCTTTGAGTACCTTCTTGAGAGCATAACTGTCATTCTTAGTATAATATGCTTGTCCCAAAATATGATCAGCTGTGGTATGACTTTGATGCTTTTATCTTTGACAATTTTACTTCTAGTCTTTCTATGAACTTCAGAGGTGCCTGGGCATTTATGTTTTTGTACAAATACAGGCAAGCGAGATACCACTTTATCATACCTTTCTATGAACATTGCAATCCTGCTTATTGAAGTGTTTCATGATGCTTGTTATTAGTTTGTTGGTATCTCTTTCATGATTGACACAGTTACTAGATGACTTTATTTGCATGTACCTTATTATGAATTGCTTAAGCACTTGCCATATCATGAGAATATTTACATCATATGAACAAATGTGTTCGTGAAAGTTCTTTTATCGCACTCAGTTGTTAACTGAATTGCTTGAGGACAAGCAATAAGCTAAGCTTGGGGGAGTTGATACGTCCAAAACGTATCTACTTTCCCGAACACTTTGCTATTGTTTTGCCTCTAATTTGTGTATTTTGGATACAACTAACACAGACTAACGCTGTTTTCAGCAGAATTGCATTGGTGTCTCGTTTTTGTGCAGAAATTCGACTTTCAGGAAAAACCCCGGAAATATTCGCAATGGGCCTATTTTCACCGTGAAGATGAAGGGCCAAAGGGCGAACCAAGGGGGCCCGTGGCCCCAGACCACAGGCCGGCGCGGCTGGAGGGCGCGCCGCCCTATGGTCTGGGCGCCTCGGCGGCCCCCGACGCTCCCCTTTCGACTACAAAGCCTCTTCGACCTAAAAACGCCAGGGGTTCGACGATATTTCCAGAGACCATCCAGTGCGCCGCCGCCATCGCGAAACTCCGCCTCGGGACCAGAAACTCCGTTCTGGCACTCCGCCGGGACGGGGAATTGGAGGGGATCATCACCGCCATCACCACCGATGCCTCTCCATCGACCAGCCATGTTTCCCCCATCCATGTGTGAGTAATTCCCCCGCTGTAGGCTGAAGGGGATGGTAGGGATTGGATGAGATTGATCATGTAATAGTCACAAGATTGTTAGGGCATGGTGCCTAGTATCCGTAGATGTTACTTTTATGATATTGTTGCAACTTGTTATGCTTAATGCTTGTCACTAGGGCCCGAGTGATCTCAGATCTGAACATGTTATTGTTTCATCATGATATGCATTGTTTTATGATCTTACCTGCAAGTTGTATACACACGTTGCTGTCCGGAACCCGAGGCCCCAAAGTGACAAAAATTGGGACAACCGGAGGGAAGGCGGTGATGTGAGGATCACATGTGTTCACGGAGTGTTAATGCTTTGCTCGGTACTCTATTAAAAGGAGTACCTTAATTTCCAGTAGTTTCCCTAGAGGGCCGGCTGCCACCGGCTGGTAGGACAAAAGATGTTGTGCAAGTTTCTCATTGCGAGCACGTACGACTATATATGGAACACATGCCTATGGATTGATTAGTACTTGGATACCGCTTTATTATTATCTGCAAATGCCCTACCATGATTGTTATATGAATTCTCTCATCCATGCAACGCCCGTTCATCCGTCCCTGTGCCTACAGTATTTTAATCCTGTTGTTTACTATAATCACTACTGATGTCTTTATTTCACCGCTGCTGTTATTTCACTATTCCTACTGCTATAAAACTGTTACTACTGATAAACTCTTGCGAGCAAGTCTGTTTCCAGGTGCAGCTGAATTGACAACTCCGCTGTTAAGGCTTACAAGTATTCTTTGTCTCCTTGTGTCGAATCAATAAATTGGGTAATACTTCCCTCGAAGACTGTTGCGATCCCCTATACTTGTGGGTCATCACGGAGTCATCGGCAGATCTAGTGCCACCGATCTATTCGGGAGTTGCTGTCAAGTCATGCATCGGTTGAAAGCAAAGTTGCACATACAACGGTTTAGCAAGACCTGCAACACGAGCTGATCACTCAAATAATTTGCTGCCGATAAAATTACAAACAATGGCATCAATGATGCTCAAGGTGCATTAAGATTTGCCCCTTGAAATAAACAACAATGTGTCAACGGCACCTGAAGAAAACTATAAACATCGGGTTGCTCGACTTGAGTCTACTCACGGTTGCAAGCATCAGTGCCCAGACTCGGGGGCTACTTCCATCGGGAGCGCTGGACGCACACCGATAAAATCATCGGCTCCTCTGGGCCATCATCCAAATCATCGGCTCCTCTGGGCCATCATCCAAATCATCGGCTCCTCTGGGCCATCATCCAAATCATCGGCTCCTCTGGGCCATCATCCAAATCATCGGCTCCTCTGGGCCATCATCCAAATCATCGGCTCCTCCGGAATATCATCCAAATTATCGGCTCCTCTGGGATATCTTCCAAATCATCAATTCCTCTATCTATGATATCATCAGAGTCATCATCATCATGTTCTCGGAACTCGAAGACATGTACGGTATTTGACTCAACATTTTTACACCTTGTACATAAGTATTTCATATTTATTTACAGGCTCGGGGGCTACTCCCATCGGGAGCGCTGGTCGCGCACCCGAGAAAAATATGGAAGAAGAATAAAATTGAAGACGTCGGCATCAACAATCAAGATCTTCGAGTAGTACAACTTGAGTCTATGCGTGGCTACAAGCACCCGCCCATAGACTCGGGGGCTACTCTCATCGGGAGCGCTTCGCGCACTCGACAGAAAGCAACCTCGACTCTACATCAGGCACAAGATTCAACAGATGATCAAGACATTCGGCGAAGACAACTTTAGCCCGAAGCTTCACTTCGGCCAGACACTCGGGGGCTACTGACGTGGGCATAACCCTTCGGGTACTCGACATTACCATACCCGGTGCAAACTATGAAGCTGGACCAGCACAAGGACTCGACGAGCTGGACCCGCAAGGAATATCAACTTGGACAACAAGGAAAGAAGACTCCAATACGAATCCTACTAGGACTCTTGTAAACCCTAGCTTGGCTGATATATAAAGCCAGGCAGGGCACCCCTTGGGGACACACATATTCAGAAACATAATTGTAGAGGCGACACGCCTAGACATCGCAACCCACAGATTAGAACTAGACTAGATACAACAACTCCGCCTATGGCGGCCCCCTGTACACATATATTCATATAGTGGATTGCTAGCAGGACGTAGCGATCCTCCATCGCGGGGACGTGAACCTGGGTACGCCGTGTACCGCCTCGCTCCAGGAACTTCCGTCATCGTCTTTCTCTAAAACCCAAGCCCCTCATGGTGGGCATTGCCGAGGAACCGCCTCGTCAGACGGAGACACAATTTTGCTTCTTAGAGGACCAACACACCAAAGATCTCCCAAGGAAGTGACAAGCGCTGGATGTAGACTTTCTATCAACCTTGTCTCCCGCCCAATCCGAATCGGTGAAGCCAACCAACGAGAAGTCCGTGTCCCTTGGATACCATAGACCGAAGTTTGGGGTATCAACTAAATATCGGAAGATCCTCTTCACCACCATGATATGGCTTTCCTTCGGATTTGCTTGAAACCGTGCACACATACCAACGCTTAACATGATGTCTGGACGAGAAGCACAAAGGTAAAGAAGCAAACCTATCATTGAACGGTAGAACTTGGGATCCACCACATTGCCAGTCTCGTCAAGAGAGAGTTGACACTTTAGGTGCATAGGAGTTCATATCCCGTTGGCCCCCTTCATATCGAAGCGCTTGAGCATGTCTTGAAGATACTTCGCTTGATTGATGAAGGTGCCTTGTTGCATTTGCTTGATCTCGAACCCGAGGAAGTACTTGAGTTCCCCCATCATTGACATCTCGAACCAATTAGTCATCAACTTCGCAAACTCATCATTGAACTTTGTGTTAGTTGAACCAAATATGATGTCATCTACATAAAGTTGGCATATGAAGAGCTCCCCATTGACTTTCTTAGTAAAAAGAGTGGGATCGATTTTCCTCACTTCGAAACCATGGTCTTCAAGTAACTCCTTTAGATGCTCATACCAAGCTCTAGGAGCTTGTTTGAGACCATATAGGGCCTTTTTGAGCTTGAAGACATGGTCCGGAAAATGGGGGTCCTCGAACCCCGGGGGTTGCTTCACATATACCTCCTCATGTAAAGGACCATTAAGAAAAGCACTCTTGACATCCATTTGTTGTAGCTTGAAACCATGGTGAGCGGCAAAGGCCAAAAGGATACGGATGGACTCATGCCTTGCAACGGGTGCAAAGGTTTCGCCAAAGTCCACTCCTTCAACTTGAGAATAGCCTTGTGCCACCAATCTTGCTTTGTTGCAGATGACGATGCCGTGTTCATCTTGTTTGTTCTTGAAGACCCATTTGGTGCCGATAACATTGCAGCAATGATCGGGTCGCTTCATGAGAGTCCACACATCATTCCTCTTGAAGTTGTTTAGTTCCTCTTGCATTGCAATCAACCAATCCGGATCTCCAAGAGCATCGTTGACCTTGAGAGGTTCCACCATAGAGACAAAGGCGTGGTGCTCACAAAAGTTTGCTAGTTGCCTCCGGGTAGTGACCTTGCTCTTTAAATCTCCAATGACATTACGCAAGGAATGAGACTTGAGACGCAAATGTCTTGTAGTAGTATCTTCACGGCGAGTATCGGCCATAGGAATAGGTTCTTGTGAGGCCTCTTGATCTTCATCATGGTTTTGGTCCTCGCCTTGACCTTCATTGTTGTTATGTGGGGCACCATCATCATCATCATGAGAGCCGGACGACTCGGGAATATTAGGAATGGTAGTATCCGCAAGGATTGTCCCCGATCCATTCGGTGAAGAACTTGAAGCTTGACCTTGGTCACTTGGTGTTGGTTGTGGTGATAGATGAGCTTGCGGTTGTTGTTGTTGTTGTTGATGTTGACCTTGAGGTTTAAGTAGTGGTTGGCTTGCACTTGATTGTTGTTGTTGTTGTTGATGCGGAACTTGAGGTGGTTGTAGTGGTTGGCTTGCACTTGTTTGATCATTGGAAGAAGCTTGGCCTTGTGGTGTAGATGGCTCCACTTGGGTGGAACTTGGTCCTTCCCCGGTACACATAGAAGGTAGCTCTTGAGGTCGGCGAATGCCAACACCCATCCTTCCTATGGCATCCGGGGGAATTGCATCTCCTTTCTCACAAGAAGCACTTCGCTCCTCCAAAGATCTATCATCTTCATCGAATGTCACATCACAAGATTCTACAACTCGCCCATTTGACTTGTTGAAGACTCTATAGGTGTGAGAATCCGTTGCATAGCCAACAAAGATTCCTTCTTGAGCTCTTGAATCAACCTTGGATAGACGGGTGTCCTTGACAAGCACATAACACTTGCATCCGAAGACCTTGAAGTATGACACATTTGGCTTGTCACCGGTGAGGATCTCATATGGTGTCTTCTCTAGACCCTTGCGAAAGTAGAGGCGATTAGTAGCATGGAATGCGGTAGAGATAGCTTCCACCCAAAAGTTATAGTTGTACTTGTACTCCATCATCATTGTTCGAGCGGCTTCGATTAAGGTTCGATTCTTCCTTTCGGCGACCCCATTTTGTTGGGGAGTATATGACGAGGAGTATTGATGTTGGATTCCTTCTTCGCCGAGGAAGTCATCCAAGGTGTATAGTTCTTGAACTCCGTTCCATTGTCGCTCCTTATGGTGAGGATCGTGTTGTTGTACTTGCGTTGAACTTGGTTGGCAAACTCCATCATGGTCCGTTGAGTCTCACTCTTGTGCTTGAATAAGAATACCCAACAATAGCATGAATAATCATCAACAATGACAAGGCAATACTTGTTCCCTCCAAGACTTTCATGAGATGGCGGACCAAAGAGATCAACATGTAGGAGCTCCAAGCATCTTGTGGTAGAGATGGTTCTCTTGGCCTTGTGAGGAGCTCCATGCATTTTTCCTTGTACGCATGCCCTACAAACACGATCTTTACAAAAGGAAAAATCTTCTTTTAGTCCGAGAATGTGGCCTCCCTTGTGGAGACTTTGCAAAGTCCTTATGTTGACATGGGCTAGTCGGCGATGCCATAACCAACCCTTGTCACCTTTAGCGAATAGGCAAAGAGCGGATGATGTTGTCTTTCCGGAGAAATCAACAACATACAATCCGTTCTCCACATATCCAACAAAGGCCACACGGAGTGTCTTGCTCCACAAGAGGACCACCATATGTTCATCGAAAAAGGTACAAAGACCCATGCGTGCAATTTGATGAACGGAAAGTAAATTGTAACCAAGGGTCTCGACAAGGAGTGTAACATCCCAAATTTCAATAAATAAAGACAAGGAGTTTCCAAATGTCAAAAATGAGAACCAACAAAAACTTTTTATTAATACATGTGCTATGCATAGTACCTATGTTAATTCTTGTGCTATTGCCATGATGGTTGTTTGTATGCTTGCAAATGTGCTAAAACCCTAACACATGATCTCATGATCAACAAGAGAAAAGGAAAAAAGCAATAAGAAAAAAGAAATGGAAAAATACAATCAACACACACATGTTAATAAACACTAAATAACACTTCTTGAATAAAAGAAACTCAAATAAAATCAAATTTTAAACCCAATTATGCTCACATGAGATAATGGTCAAATCTGCCCTTTTTAACATGACACCTACTTTGAGCCCTTTTATTTAGAGATTTTGAAACTAAACAACTCCAACTCTTTGCACCTCATCCAAGACAACATCAAGGTGAACAACTTTGCTCAAACACACCCATGCAAATTCTTGATGGATTTCAAATGATGATCAAGCAAAGTAGTAACTTTGAAACAAAAACAAGATCATACCCAATTTGGAATTTTGCAAATCAACTCAATTTTGAGCACCACCACCACCATTATGCTTGAAATATTATATGAATCCAACCCACCAAAATTCACTGAAAAATTCCAAAATAAATTTCTTGCGGCCATATGATCAAACACCTTGTGTGCACTTTGCTGCCAACCCTAGACACACTAAAATCCAGTGGACCATTGACTAAATCATCATGCTTAGGCCACCTTGAGTACCTCTATCTACCCCTTGCTCCACTCCAAGCACCAGAGACACTTTGCAGTACACGAAATCGTCACCATTTTGACAAAACTTGGCCATGTCGTGGCATGCCAACCTCTCACCATGCCATCTCTCTTTCTGCTCGAATCAAACGTGCCAAACCATGTCATTGCACCTCCTCACACTCCCCTGCACCAGCTAGACACGCTGGTCGACGATTTGGTGCACCACATGCACCGGCACAAGTGCGCCCAGTGACGCACGCGCACGCTAGACCGTGCACGGACGCGCACCAGAGCACGCTCGGCCATGACGTCGCCCCACTGCCGTACGCCACCGTCTGCCACCTCCTTTCGCCTGTGCACTCGTCGTTGACTCTGCCACCGCGCAGACAAGCCCATTGGCCCGCGGGAACGCTGTAGACGACGACATCGTCGCCGACGTCCGCCGCGGTACCGTGCGCTTCCATCACGCGCCCGTCCTCATCTCTGCCTCGTTTTCACCACAATCACGCTCTGCGTCACCGCCGTGACATCGCCGAACCGCATGCGTCATCGCCAGCCACTCCGCGCCCCTATAGCAACATCGCCGTGGTGGACATCACCGCCGAGCCTCGGCCTCGCCCAGCCGCTATAAAAGGAGGGCTCCCCTCACTCAACTCACCACACCATCACCTTCCCCTCTCCTCACTGACTATCCTCGTTCACTCGCCACTCGACATTGCCCACCGTAGCCACCCAATTTGATCGTCGGAGCCCGTAACCGCTACAGAAGCTCGCCGGCGATTGGAGCCACCCCAGGAGACGCCGCCGGTAACAGACGACTCTCGCCGTCGACGATAACGTCCCCGCGCACATCGCCGACCCCCATGCCCGTGCCGCCAGCAACCCTCCTCTCGCCGTCGATGACGATGAACGTGATCCGTTGGATCGAGTTCTAATCGTGCGGCTCGGAAAGAAACTTACCGTTTCGCTCGTTAAGTGAGACTAATAGTGGGTCCCATTGTCAGGCGGCCCGCGTGTGCGAGACGCACTGCTGGGCCGGCCTGTTTATTTTTCTCTGTCTAGCCCAACTGCGTTTCCCGCCTAGGCCCAAGTATTCAAATTCAAATATTTCGAAATTGTTAAATTGCCTACTGGATCCATTTTCAAATTTGAATAGAAATAAATCTACTTGGCCAAATTTAACAAATTTTATATATTTGGAAATCTTATAAAATTATATAAACAACTACGCTGGTCTCAACCCTAGATTCATTATAGAAATAATGTGATAAAAATAACAAGGCAGGGCCTTTTGCAACTTCAAACATTTATTAAAAATCAACCAAAAATGCTTTTGAGTTGATTTCAACTCTCAAAAATCACATTTTTTATTGTCTATCTTAATATGTAAAAATATGACATATGTGTTTGTATGATCATGGTCTAGATTAAATAACCGCTCTATGGCTATTTCTAGCCCATTTAAATTGTTCCAAATTATTTATTAAATAGTATGGGAGCTATTCTCTCATTTAAATCTTGTCTAAAGTAACTCAACATGACGTAGTGACTATGGTCTAATTGATCTCATATTGAATTATTTGATAACATTAAATCACTACTATGTTAGTATTAAATTGCATGAGGTGTATCACCTCATTTAAATCATTTTCCCAAATGAAGATAATCAAGTGTTGACCTTGGTCAACATATGTCATATATTATTATTTGAGGAGATTAAATCTTAACAAGATTCAATGAGAGGAAATTGTTTCTCCAAAGAATTAAATAGAAACAATTATTCAGGGTTATCCCTGACGGATGTAATCAAATGTTGTGGACAAGTGTGCAACCTCTGCAGAGGGTAAACCTATTCGAATAGCCGTGTCCACGGTTACGGACGATTGGAAAGGCCATACTGTTCTGTTGTCAGAGGTTTTCTTAAAAAGGAATGGGGAATTGAATGGTGAACTTGACTTGAATCACAACTGAGTTGTGGGAATGACACTAATGTTCCCACTTGAGTTAGTTAGCAAATGAAGAGTCTTTTACTAAATGCTTATGAACTAAAATTGGCTTTATGCAAATAAACCTAGAGCTTAGCACCCTTTGACTAAAATTGATAAGTACTTACATTAGTATTAGTTTGCGAGTACTTTAAAAGTACTCACGGCTGTGTCCCTGGCTATTCAAATGGCCAGACTATGAAGAGGAGCAGCAGTATGAAGATGACGGCCAGCAGGACGTCTACAACAACTAGGAGTTCTTCTGACGTCAAGCGTTGGCCTGTGGAATTAGATAGCCACTACTATTACGCTTCCGCTATTTGTGTTGTTCGTTGATCAATAGATCAACTATTATTGTAATATTGGATCATGTGATCTACTTTTGTAAAGACGACTATGGTTTGTAATGAATGATGACTTATGATATCAACTGTTATGTCTCGCAACAACAATCTTCCTGGGATTACGATGTATGGCATAATAGGCATCTGGACTTAAAAATCCGGGTGTTGACAAGTTGGTATCAGAGCCATTGTTTGACCTTAGGAGACCCTAGTTAAAATGGAAGTTCTGAAAAAACTTAGCTTCAAAAACAAATGAAGTGAATATTTCTGAAAAACTTATTCACTTTCTTCTCTTTGATATCTTTTCCAAAATAAGAAGTCATACTCTTCCTTATAAACCTACATAAAATTTTGCCACACTTGTTCACTTCTCTAACTTACTCATCCAATCCACTTTCAGATGGAGGCCAACACCAAGTTTTACCAGCTGGGCAATGGTGGGAGCTTGGTTTTCGACAGGGACTTAGACGCCCTGTCTGACCTTCTCGATCGCCCGCATCCTAAATTCCATGGAGTCGAGATCAATGACCAGCCCGGAGGGGAACTTCAGTGGGTTATCACCGCTGATTTGAGGGGCAAGATGGAGCCTCCTACTGAGAGGATCCTCTTCTCCATCAAGGAAAGCAACTGGCTGGACGGACTCGCTCGTGCTCTTCAGGAAGCACTTGCCCGTCTGTGCGGACAGCACGTGACTGAGCTCCAGGGTACCCGCTTTGCTCACTTTGCAAGGCACGACACCAGTGGAGAACCCATGGCGCTATCATCACACCCGGTGGGTACCCGCTTTGCTCACTTTGCAAGGCACGACACCAGTGGAGAACCCATGGCGCTATCATCACACCCGGTGCTGAAGTACCACGTGGAGCATCTGGACTTTATGCTGCACGAGACCCGGAAAGAGCTGGACAACGCGCGTGTCTACGCCAACCAGACTCACCTTGCACTGGCTCAGCATGCCGATGCTTTCAAGATTCTTTCGAAGGATCGCAAGTCACTCCGCCAGCAGCGTGCCAAGAAGGACGCTACCATTGCGCGCCTCCGCGCAAAGATAGTATCCTTGGAGGCCACTGTCAAGGCCCAAGAGGACCAGCTGAGGGAGATGGAAGAGGAAGGAGAAGACATTCAGGGAGGAGAAGCCTTCATGAGTGATGATGACGACTTCGAGGAAGATGAGTACACTGATGTTGAGGACTACGAGTTTCTGGAGGCCGGAGAAGATGACTTCATCCCGATCGATGTTGATGATGATGATGAGTAGTTGCACTAGATCACATGTGTAGGTGTGAGTTTGTATCCCGTCCTTTGTATCGTAGCGCGAGTAAAATGGTTCTTAAAACCATTCAAGTGTTAGCTTGTAATATGTGATGTTTGAATGAACGAATGAATGTGTGTTTGTGTTTAAACATCAAAAGAATTCAAGCTTTAAACTTTTGAACTTAACCAAAATAAGCCATAGAAAATTCCCTCTTATCTCATGATCTATCTCAATGTTCAGATGGCCCTCCGACTCGCAACAGCAACCAAGATACCATGATGCAACTGCTGCAGACTTTGATGGCAGATCGAGATAATGAAAGAGCAGAACGCCAAGCCAACATAGCTTCACTGCAACAGATAGCCAACAACAACCAAGGTCACGGGAACCATGATCACCCAGGATCAAAACTCAAGAACTTCCAGAACACCAACCCTCCTGTGTTCAGCAAAACCGAAGAGCTACTCGATGTGGATGATTGGCTCCAAACCATGGAGAACAATCTAGAAGTAGCTGGAGTTGACGCCAATGAGAAAGTCATGTTCGCCACTCATTACCTAGCAGGACCTGCAAGAGCATGGTGGACCAGCACCCGTGCCATGAATGCCAGACAGATCATAACTTGGGCAGATTTCAAGCTCAAGTTCAGCAAGTATCACGTGCCACCGGGTCTAATCAAGAAGATGAGGGACGAGTTCAGGGAACTCAAGCAGGGCAGAATGTCCGTGGTGGAATACCGCGACAGGTTTCTCACCTTGTCAAGGTACGCCCCGGATGAGACCGACACTACAGAGAAAAGGAAGGAGAGATTCCTGAATGGACTGCACGACGAGATGCAGACTGTGCTCGTCAACATCCCCTTTGCCGACCTCGAAGCCCTAGTGGACTCCGCCATCCAGATGGAGGGAAAGCTCCATCAAGCCAATGAGAACCGCAAACGCCGTATGATGCATCAAAGCGGGCCCAGCAATACCCCAAGGTATCGCCCCAGCTCAAGCGGAGGTTTTTCCCCAAGAAACAACAAGCCACAGATGCAGATGTCACGTCCCAGTTTTCAAAACCGGAGTGGAGGAAACCCGAGGCCAGGAGGCCCCCACAACAACAACAACCCCCATGCCAACCACAACAACAACTTCAACCGTGCACCGATGAGAGCCCCCGTCAACAACAACCCCAATAACCCCAACACTGCTCCGAGGACTGGGAGCAACGCCGTCCCCGTCGCCCCCAAGGACAAGTCCACAATAACTTGTTATGAATGTGGAATTGTGGGACACTACTCCAATGAGTGCCCCAAAAGGTTAGCCAAGATTGCCGCCAACACCTCTGCACCTGCTCAGCAGCAACGCCATGTCTCCACCGGCAAGAAGTTCACCCCCAACAACCCCAACAACCGCAACGACCGCCTCTTTCACATGAGTGCGGAAGAAGCACAGGAAGCACCAGATGTTGTACTGGGTATGTTTTCTGTTAACTCAGTACCTGCAAGAGTGTTGTTTGATTCTGGAGCATCGCATTCATTTGTCACTGAAGATTTTGCATGCACTAGTAAAATTCAACCCATCAGTTTGAAGCATGTCATGATAGTTCAAATACCTGGATCAACAACAAAAGCTAGAAAATTTTGCAAAGATGTGCCTATCAGAATTCATGAAATAGATTTTTATGAAAATTTGATTGTTCTGGGAGCAAAAGGTTTGGAAGTAGTACTGGGCATGGATTGGATGTCCAAACACCATGGATTGATTGATTGTGCCAAGAAGGCCATCACCATGACTAGTAGCACCGGAGTGTTAGTAGAACACATATCTGAAAGGCTGCCCAGAAAGTTTACCTGCAACCAGAGTTTAGCCAAGCCAACTTTGGATCAGATCAGGGTCGTCTGTAGATACCCTGATGTGTTTCGTAATGATCTACCCGGTATGCCCCCAGATTGGGATATCGAGTTTATCATTGAGTTAATCCCTGGAACAGGACCTATAGCCCAGAGAGCCTATAGTATGAACACGACAGAGCTAGTGGAACTGAAGAAGCAACTGGATGATATGCTAGCTAAAGGTTTAATCCAACCAAGTGCATCACCCTGGAGATCACCAGTTTTGTTTGTGGATAAGAAAGACGGTGTCACTCGTTTATGTACGGACTACCGAAATCTTAACGATGTCACCATCAAGAACAAATACCCCTTGCCAAAGATAGACGACCTGTTTGACCAGTTGACCGGTGCCACCGTGTTCTCTAAGATTGATCTTAGGACTTCTTATCATCAGCTGAAGATCCGTGCAACGGATATACCAAAGACTGCCTTCACCACCAGATATGGGTTGTATGAGTACAACGTCATGTCATTTGGATTAACCAATGCCCCCGCTTATTTCATGAATCTCATGAATAAGATCTTCATGAACTTTTTGGATAATTTTGTCGTTGTCTTCATCAACGACAACCTTATCTACTCCAAATCCAAAGAAGAACATGAACAACATTTGGAGATCATCCTAGAAACCCTTAGGCAGCACAAGTTGTATGCCAAGTTCAGCAAGTGCGAGTTTTGGTTGAAGGAAGTAGGATTCCTGGGACATATCTTGTCTGTAGGAGGAATTGTCGTAGATCCCGCCAAGATCAAGACCGTGGCAGAATGGAAAGTCCCAACCACTCAAACCGAGGTCCGCACATTTCTTGGATTAGCGGGATATTACCGCAGATTTGTTGAAGGATTTTCAAGCATCACAAGACCGATGACACAACTGTTGAAGAAGGATAAGAAGTTTGAATGGACGGACAAATGTGAAGAGAGCTTTCAGCAGCTTAAGGAAAGACTAACCACAGCCCCAATCCTAATCATGCCGGACATCACCAAGCCATTCGACGTCTATTGTGATGCATCCAAGATTGGTCTTGGATGTGTGTTGATGCAAGAAGGCAAGGTGATATCTTATCTGTCTAGGCAACTGAAGCAACATGAGCAGAACTTTCCAACCCATGACTTAGAGCTTGCAACCGTAGTTTTAGCACTGAAAGTTTGGCGTCATTACCTCATGGGTAATCGATGCGAGATCTATTCGGATCACAAGAGCCTGAAATATATTTTCACTCAAAAGGAGCTGAACATGAGGCAGAGAAGATGGATAGAATTGATTAAGGATTATGACCTAGAAATTCACTACCACCCCGGCAAGGCCAATGTGGTAGCGGATGCTTTGAGTAGACAGCCATGTCAGCTGAATTCCATGATTGCAGCAGAACAACCTAGCCTATATGAAGAGTTTGAGCAGTTTAGACTGGAGCTAGTTAGCGAAGGATACCTAGCCAACATAGAGTTGCAACCTACTTTGATTAGCCAGATCAAAGAAGCCCAGAAAGGAAATGCTAGCATTGACGGAATCAAGAGCCAAATAGCTGCAGGAAAGGCACCGGGATTCACTGGAGATGAAGAAGGAGTGCTTTGGTACAACGGACGCCTATGTGTGCCGTCAGATTAAGAATTGAAGCAAGTCATCCTGAAGGAAGCCCACGACACCCTATACTCTATTCATCCCGGTGGTACCAAGATGTATCAAGATTTGAAGGAACAATTTTTGTGGCATGGAATGAAGCGAGAGATCGGAAGCTACATCGCCAAGTGTGATATCTGTCAGAGAGTCAAGGCAGAACATCAACGACCTGCAGGATTGTTGCAACCGTTACAGATTCTGGAATGGAAGTGGGATTCGGTAGGAATGGACTTCATCACTGGACTGCTGATAACCCACAAGTATAGGGGATCGCAACAGTCTTCGAGGGAAGTAAAACCCAAATTTATTGATTCGACACAAGGGGAGACAAAGAATACTTATAAGCCTTAACAACCGAGTTGTCAATTCAGCTGCACCTGGAAAAGCACTAGTAACAGGGGTGATGTGAAAGCAGTAGAAATATGAGAGCAATAGTAACAGTAACACAGCAGCAGTAGCAGTAACACAGAGGCAATGGCACCAGAAAATAGTTGATACTACTTCTAATGGCATATAGGACCGAGTGAGTATTTGATGATGAAAGATGGACCGGGGTTCCCAGCTATCTACACTAGTGGTAACTCTCCAATAACAAGTGTTGGGTGAACAAATTACAGTTGGGAAATTGACATAATTATTATAGCATTAAGACAGAACATCAATTTATTAATCATGTAGGCATGTTTTCCATATATAGTCATACATGCTCGCAATGAGAAACTTGCATAACATCTTTTGTCCTACCAGCCGGTGGCAGCCGGGCCTCAAGGGAATCTACTGGTAATTAAGGTACTCCTTTTAATAGAGCACCGGAGCAAAGCATTAACACTTGGTGAAAACATGTGATCCTCATATCTAAGCCATCCCCTTCAGTTGTCCCAGTTGCTGCCACTCTGGGGCCTCGGATTCCGGGTATAGACATGTGCAAACAACTTGTAGATACAATCTAAGCAATAATTATAGAGCTTAAATCTAAGATCATGCCACTCGTGCACTAGTGACAAGCATTAAACACAACAAGATTGCAGCAACAATAACTTCACAAACTTTATAGATAGACTGATCATAATGTAACAATTCATCGGATCCCAACAAACACAACACCGATTACATCAGATGGATCTCAATCATGTAAGGCAGCTCATGAGATCATTGTATTGAAGTACATGGGAGAGAGAGTACCAACTAGCTACTGCTAGAACCCGTAGTCCATGGGGGAACTACTCACGGAGCATGATGGAGGCGGTGGCGTCGATGGAGAAGGCTTTGGGGGTCGATCCCCGCAGGGTGCCGAAACAGGAACTTCTGACCCCGAAACTAGGTTTCGCGATGGCGGCGGCGCTCCGGGAGTCTTTCTGGAGTATGATCGATCTCTGGGGTTTTCGCGACGGAAGGAATATATAGGCGAAAGGGCGGCGCGAGGGGGTGCCCGAGGGGCCCACCCCATATGGCGCGCGCCGGCCTATGGTGTGGAGGCCGTGGGCCTCCCTGGCTTGCTCTTCCTCCGTGTGTCCCTCGAAAAAATAGGAGGTTTGGCTTTGTTTCGTCGAATTCCGAGAATATTGCCCGAACAGCTTTTCTGGAACCAAAAACAGAACAGAGCACTTCGGCATCTTGTTAATAGGTTAGTCCCGGAAAATGCATAAAAACATTATAAAGTGTGAAGAAAACATGTAGGTATTGTCATAAAACTAGCATGGAACATCAGAAATTATAGATACGTTGGAGACGTATCAACTGCCAAAATCAAGCAAAGGAAATGATTCTATTTGGGTAGTGGTCGATAGATTAACCAAGGTAGCTCATTTCATACCCGTCAAGACCACCTATCAAGGCCCCAAGCTAGCTGAGTTATACATCTCCAGAATAGTCGCCCTGCACGGAACCCCGAAGTCAATCATGTCAGATAGAGGATCTCAATTCACATCAAGATTCTGGCAGAAAGTACATGAAGGACTAGGAACCCGGCTGAATTTCAGCACATCATATCACCCGCAGACTGATGGACAGACTGAAAGGGTCAACCAGATACTCGAAGACATGTTGAGAGCTTGTGTACTAGAATACGGATCCAAGTGGGAAGACTGCCTGCCTTACGCAGAATTCTCATACAACAACAGTTACCAAGCCAGGTTACAAATGACCCCCTTTGAAGCCCTGTACGGAAGGAAGTGCCGTACCCATCTGAATTGGTCGGAAGTCGGAGAGAGCCAAGTCTTTGGACCAGATGTTCTCCGAGAAGCTGAAGAAAAGGTTCACAAGATCCGAGAGTACCTCAAGACTGCGCAATCAAGACAGAAGAGTTACGCCGACAAGAGACGCCGAGAGATGACCTTCGAGATCGGAGATTTTGTATATCTCAAAGTGTCACCCCTTAAAGGAATGCAGAGATTCCAGATTAGAGGAAAGCTTGCACCCCGATATGTTGGACCCTCCAAAGTTCTGAGCCGCCGAGGAGAAGTATCCTATCAACTGGAACTACCGGAAGAAATGTCGGCTGTGCACGACGTGTTTCACATCTCATTACTCCGGAAGTGCTTGGAAGTGCCGGAGAAGACCGAGGTTTTCAAGAATATCGATCACAGATCGGTGGATATCAACAAGGACTTGACGTATCGCGAAGTACCTATTCGCATCCTGGAAGAAGCTTTCAGAACCACCCGCACCAGGAGTATCAAGTTCCTGAAGATTCAATGGAGCAAACATACCGAAGACGAAGCCACTTGGGAACGAGAAGACTACATGAGGACTGAATTCCCATATTTATTTAGTACCTATTTTTCTTTAAGATCTCGGGATGAGATCTTTTGTAAGGGGGAAGGGTTTATAACATCCCAAATTTCAATAAATAAAGACAAGGAGTTTCCAAATGTCAAAAATGAGAACCAACAAAAAAATTATTAATACATGTGCTATGCATAGTACCTATGTTAATTCTTGTGCTATTGCCATGATGGTTGTTTGTATGCTTGCAAATGTGCTAAAACCCTAACACATGATCTCATGATCAACAAGAGAAAAGGAAAAATTAATAAGAAAAAGAAATGAAAAATACAATCAACACACACATGTGCTTATGGACAATTTGCAAATCTTTGATCTAGGCCTCTTTGGCTTGTGCTATTAGTTGTAGAATGTTAATAAACACTAAATAACACTTCTTGAATAAAAGAAACTCAAATAAAATCAAATTTGAAATCAAATTATGCTCACATGAGATAATGGTCAAATCTGCCCTTTTTAACATGACACCTACTTTGAGCCCTTTTATTTAGAGATTTTGAAACTAAACAACTCCAACTCTTTGCACCTCATCCAAGACAACATCAAGGTGAACAACTTTTCTCAAACACACCCATGCAAATTCTTGCTGGATTTCAAATGATGATCAAGCAAAGTAGTAACTTTGAAACAAAAACAAGATCATACCCAATTTGGAATTTTGCAAATCAACTCAATTTTGAGCACCACCACCACCATTATGCTTCAAATATTATATGAATCCAACCCACCAAAATTCACTAAAAAATTCCAAAATAAATTTCTTGCGGCCATATGATCAAACACCTTGTGTGCACTTTGCTGCCAACCCTAGACAACTAAAATCCAGTGGACCATTGACTAAATCATCAAGCTTAGGTCACCTTGAGTACCTCTATCTACCCCTTGCTCCACTCCAAGCACCAGAGACACTTTGCAGTACACGAAATCGTCACCATTTTGACAAAACTTGGCCATGCCGTGGCATGCCAACCTCTCACCATGCCATCTCTCTTTCTGCTCGAATCCAACGTGCCAAACCATGTCATTGCACCTCCTCACACTCCCCTTCACCAGCTAGACACGCTGGTCGATGATTTGGTGCACCACACGCACCGGCACAAGCGCGCCCAGTGACGCACGCGCACGCCAGAGCGTGCACGGACGCGCACCAGAGCACGCTGGGCCATGACGTGACCCCACTGCCCTACGCCACCGTCTGCCACCTCCTCTCGCCCCGTGCACTCGCTGTTGACTCTGCCACCGCCCAGACAAGCCCATTGGCCCGCGGGAACGATGTAGACGACGACATCGTCGCCGACGTCCGCCGCGGTACCGTGCGCTTCCATCACGCGCCCGTCCTCATCTCTGCCTCGTTTTCACCACAATCACGCTCCGCGTCACCGCCGTGACGTCGCCGAACCGCCTGCGTCATCGCCAGCCACTCAGCGCCCCTGTAGCAACGTCGCCGTGGTGGACATCACCGCCGAGCCTCGGCCTCGCCCAGCCACTATAAAAGGAGGGCTCCCCTCATGCAACTCACCACACCAGCACCTTCCCCTCTCCTCTCTGACTCTCCTCGTTCACTCGCCACTCGACATTGCCCACCGTAGCCACCCAATTTGATCGTCGGAGCCCGTAACCGCCGCAGAAGCTCACCGGCGATTGGAGCCGCCCCAGGAGACGCCGCCGGTACTAGACGACTCGCCGTCGACGACAACGTCCCCACGCACATCGCCGTCCCTCGCCGGAGCGCCGGTGAGCTCGCCGCCCCCCATGCCCGTGCCGCTAGCAACCCTCCTCTCGCCGTCGACGACGATGAACGTGATCCGTTGGATCGAGTTATAATCGTGCGGCTCGGAAAGAAACTTACCGTTTCGCTCGTTAAGTGAGACTGACAGTGGGTCCCATTGTCAGGCGGCCCGCGTGTGCGAGACACACTGCTGGGCCAGCCTGTTTATTTTTCTCTGTCTAGCCCAACTGCGTTTCCCGCCTAGGCCCAAGTATTCAAATTCAAATATTTCGAAATTGTTAAATTTCTTACTGGATCCATTTTCAAATTTGAATAGAAATAAATCTACATGGACAAATTTAACAAATTTTATATATTTGGAAAGCTTATAAAATTATCTAAACAACTACACTGGTCTCAACCCTAGATTCATTATAGAAATAATGTGATAAAAATAACAAGGCAGGGCCTTTTTCAACTTCAAACATTTATTAAAAATCAACCAAAAATGCTTTTGAGTTTATTTCAACTCTCAAAAATCACATTTCATATTGTATATCTTAATATGTAAAAATATGACATAGTTTTTTGTATGATCATGGTCTAGATTAAATAATGGCTCTATGGCTAATTCTAGCCCATTTAAATTGTTCCAAATTATTTATTAAATAGTATGGGAGCTATTATCTCATTTAAATATTGTCTCAAGTAACTCAACATGATGTAGTTACTATTGTCTAATTGATCTCATATTCAATTATTTGATAACATTAAATCACTACTATGTTAGTATTAAATTGCATGAGGTGTATCACCTCATTTAAATCAGTTTCCCAAATGAAGATAATGAAGTGTTGACCTTGGTCAACATATGTCATATATTATTACTTGAGGAGATTAAATCTTAACAAGATTCGATGAGAGGAAATTATTTTTCTTAAGAAGAAAACAAAGTCAACCAACATAATAATAATGTTGTGATGCTAGCATAGCTTGTGTGACTCATGTGTGTGCTTAGTCTAGCTTTTAAGATTTGTTTGGTGATTGTATACTCCGTATCCATTTTTAGACGCTAGTACTGAGGAGTACCAAGAGGAGGAGGAGGTCTACTTCCAAGGAGAAGAAGACCACTTTGATCAGTACACCAACCAAGGCAAGCTAATATTCTTGCTAAGTGCAAAGCTCTACAACAGCAAGGCACCACCCCATTTTATTTCATGCTTAATGATCCTATCCCAAGTTTTTACCTTACAAGCTTTATTGATTTTGGCTTATCAAAGTTTACTTTTTGATTCATGATTCGCTTGGTCTAGAGTAGAACAAGATCATCAAAGTTAGCCTAGAGCAATCAAAGCTAGTTAGCCCACCCCCCCCCCCTCATGACTAGTTGGTAGTGCTAAACAAATAAAATTGACTACTCTAGATGGGAATATGTGAAATGAAATGACTTTGAAAGATTTTGAAGGTGAATGTGACTTGAATGACATGATGAATTTGATAAAAACTGATGGTTGGGTTCAGATGCGATACCATTCCAATTATTTAGTACCCCACAATACCTGATTATGGGTAGGGCTTAACTGGAAGTTTATGTTTCTTAGTATGGGTTCCCTCTAAACAAGTGTCATAGGGGTTATGCCGAGGCTGCCTCCATTGAAAGTGAAATAATGTGAAATGACGTGAAATGAGGTGAATGTCCGGCCCAAGCCCTGTGCAGTTCCCAGGCTGACGGTTTGTATTCACTGGGAGGCCAAGCTCATGGGGAGAGGTGCCTATACTAGGGTATGTAAGTGAAAGGTTATGGTTGATGATCCGCGCATTGAGTGATTATTCAGGGTTATTCCTGACGGATGTAATCAAATGTTGTGGCACAAGTGTGCAACCTCTGCAGAGGGTAAACATATTCGAATAGTCGTGTCTACGGTTACGGACGATTGGAAAGGCCATACTGTTCCGTTGTTAGAGGTTTTCTTAAAAAGGAATGGGGAATTGAATGGTGAACTTGAATTGAATCACAACTGAGTTGTGGGAATGACACAAATGTTCCCACTTGAGTTAGTTAGAAAATGAAGAGTCTTTTACTAAATGCTTATGAACTAAAATTGGCTTTATGCAAATAAACCTAGAGCTTAGCACCCTTTGACTAAAATTGATAAGTACTTACATTAGTATTAGTTTGCGAGTACTTTAAAAGTACTCACGGCTGTGTCCCTGCTATTCAAATGGCGGACTATGAAGAGGAGCAAGAAGATGAAGATGATGGCAACAGGACGTCTACAACAACTAGGAGTTCTTCTGACGTCAAGCGTTGGCCTGTGGAATTAGATAGCCACTACTATTACGCTTCCGCTATTTGTGTTGTTCGTTGATCAATAGATCAACTATTATTGTAATTATTGGATCATGTGATCTACTTTTGTAAAGACGACTATGGTTGATGACTTATGATTTCAACTGTTATGTCTCGCAACAACAATCTTCCTGGGATTGCGATGTATGGCATAATAGGCATCTGGACTTAAAAATCCGGGTGTTGACAAGGAGGACATTCACAAGTGAAATGTCGGGTGTTACCACCACCTTGCCAAGACCCAATACCTTTGATCTTGTGTTGTCGCCATATGAAACGGTAGAATGAGATGGTTCGACGTCGACAAAAATTTCCTTGCTTCCGGTCATATGACTTGTGGCTCCACTATCAACCACCCATTTAGCACCACCGGAAGCATAGTCTACAAGGAATCAAGTCTTGGATTTAGGTACCCATTTTTCTATGGGTCCTATCATGTTAGTAACAAGGGGTTTGGGAACCAAAATAGTCCAATCAACATTGTCCTCTTGAGGACCAATAAAGCGAGCACGAATATGTCCATAGTAATCAACGAAAAGAACATGAGAAGGGTTGTTAGAGCCGGCGAAGCCCTTTGTGGTGGAGTCGGGGACTCCACCCCTCCTTGTGTGAGAATAGTCTTCCTCATGATTGATCCTCATGTTCTCCCTGTTCTTCTTCTTCTTCTTGGTCCTCCTTCTTTTCTTCCTCATTGGCTTGCAAGCTGATGACCCACAAGTATAGGGGATCGCAACAGTCTTCGAGGGAAGTAAAACCCAATTTATTGATTCGACACAAGGGGAGCCAAAGAATATTTGTAAGCCTTAACAAGAGTTGTCAATTCAGCTGCACTGAAACAAACTTGCTCGCAAGATTTTATCAGTAGCAACAGTTTTATAGCAGTAGCAGTAGTGAAATATAAGCAGCAGTGTAACAAAGACAGTAGTAGTGATTATAGTAAATAGCAGGATTAAAATACTTTAGGCATAGGGATGGATGAACGGGCATAAAAGTACCAACTACGGATACTAGGCACTATGCCCTAATAATCTTATGACTATTACATGATCAATCTCATCCAATCCCTACCATCCCCTTCAGCCTACAACGGGGGAATTACTCACACATGGATGGGGGGATCATGGATGGTCGATGGAGGCGTCGGTGGTGATGATGGCGATGATCTCCTCCAATTCCCCGTCCTGCAGGGTGCCGAACGGAGTTTCTGATCCCGAGATGGAGTTTCGATGGCGGCGGAGTTCGGACGTCTTCTGGAAATATGGTCGAACCCCCGGCGTTTTTAGGTCGAAAGCTAAGTAGTCCGAGAGAGCGTCGGGGGCGGCCGAGGCGCCCTCACCATAAGGCGGTGCGCCCCCTCCAGCGCGGCCTATGGTGTGGGGGCCGTGGGCCCCCCCTGGCTTGCCGTTTTGGACTCGTGAGTTCTCTGTGAAAATAGGCCCATTGCGATTATTTCTGGGGATTTTCCTGAAAGTTGAGTTTCTGCACAAAAATAAGACACCAGAGCAATTCTCAAACAGCGTTAGTCCGTGTTAGTTGTATCCAAAATACACAAATTAGAGGCAAAACAATAGCAAAGTGTTCGGGAAAGTAGATACGTTTGGACGTATCAACTCCCCCTAAGCTTAGCTTATTGCTTGTCCTCAAGCAATTCAGTTAACAACTGAGTGCGATAAAAGAACTTTCACGAACACATTTGCTCATATGATGTAAATATTCTCATGATATGGACGAGTACTTAGGCAATTCATAATAAGATACATGCAAATAAAGTCATCTAATAGCTGTGTCAATCATGAAAGAGATACCAACAAACTAATAACAAGCATCATGAAACACTTCTATAAGCAGGATTGCAATGTTCATAGAAAGATATGATAAGTGGTATCTCACTTGCCCCTATTTGTACAACAAAACATAAATGCTCAGGCACCTCTGAAGTTTATGGGAAGACTAGAAATAGAGACTATCAAAGATAAAAGCATCAAAGTCATACCACAGTTAACTATATTATGGGACAAGCATATTATACTAAGAATGACAGTTATGCTCTCAAGAAGGTGCTCAAAGAAAGGATGGTGACTCAACATAAAAGTAAAAGATTGACCCTTCGCAGAGGGAAGCAGGGATTAAGATGTGCTAGAGCTTTTCATTTTTTAAAGACAGAAGTAAAATTGTTTTGAGAGGTGTTTGTTGTTGTCAACGAATGATAGTGGGCACTCTAACTACCTCCAACCAGACTTTCAAGACCGGCTCCCATGAAGGACGTTATCTCTACCAGCAAGGTAGATCATCCCTCTTCCCTTTTGTTTACACATGTATTTTAGTTTCATTATGGATGACACTCCCCCAACCTTTGCTTAAGCCATGGCTAACCGAACTCGGGTGCCTTCCAAAATTCACATACCATGGAGGAGTGTCTATTTGCAAATTAAGTTGCTTATGATAAATCAGGGCAAAACATGTGAAGAGAATTATGGATGAAAGTTAATTAATTGGGGCTGGGAATTGCCAACTCTTTTGCAAAATTATTGATAAGCGGATGTGTCACTAGTCCATTGGTGAAAGTCTGTCAAGTAAATGACAAGGTTGAAAGATAAACACCACGTACTTCCTCATGAGCTATAAAACATCGACACAAATTGAGAAGTATTTTGAAGGTTTAAAGGTAGCACATGAGAATTTACTTGGAATGGTTTGAAATGCCATGCATAGGTATTTATGGTGGACACTTTGGAATAACTTGGTTTTCAGGATTTGGAAGCACGAGCAGCATTCCCGCTCAGTACAAGTGAAGGCTAGCAATAGATGGGAAGCGACAATCAAGAGAGCAATAACTGTCATAATCATGCTTGCGACAAAATAAAATTAACGGAGGCATAAAAGTGATACAAGAACTCAAGCAAAGTAAATCATCGAGGCTGACTTTTGTTTTTCAGTCATATGCATGCGTGAGCATGTGCCAAGTAAATCCAAATGAATTATTCAGAGGAGGATACCACAATGTCATACCTATCTATGAATAAAACAATGCAAGCAGATATTCATGACATGCTACTCATTATTAATAAATTGGAGCTAAACATGAGAGATCATGAACTACTAGACTTTCATTAAATGACATATACCTCACATGAACCAGCTAAGTATTCTCACATGGATGAGTATATGTACAAAAATGAAAACAAATAGAGTTCATACCAGCCTCTCACCACAATCAGTTGTCGTAGATCGTCATTATTGCCTTTCACTTGTGTAGCTTGAATAATAATATGGAATGAAAACCAAGCTCCAACCACCGGAGACCGCTAAACTCCCTAATAAACTTTACAAAACAGAAGAAGAACAACAAATATTTTGGTGTTTTCGAATTGGAAACAAGAACAAAAGGAAACAAGCAAACAAAGCGAAATCTTTTTGGATTTTCTCATAGCAAACCAACAATAGCAAAACCAAGCAAAATAAGAACAAGAAACCAAATAAACAATTGGTGAAGAGAAACAAAAGAAATATTTTTGTTCTTTTTGTGTTTTAGAAAAGAAACAAAGCAAAAACAAGAGAATGAAAACTGAAAGAAACACAGAAAAGCAAGGTGGCAGAAATCTGCCAAAACTTGACAGCAGTACAGTAATCTATTTTTACGAAAATCTTCTGCTGCTCAACTCGAAAAGTGTTCAACTAATGAAAGTTAGATAACAACCTGGGGAACATGCACAAAAATTGGCAGCTCAAAATAACGTTATGGCTACGCACAGGAATTTTTTTAGTATCAGCCCAAAATCTGTTTTCAAACAGCACTTCCCCCAAATATCATCTCCCTCTTATTAGAAACCACCTTAAGAAGCTAAAAAAGTATGTACAAGTATCCGGCAATTGTAATATGCAATGAATGAGTGATGTCGGTATACCTCCCCCCAAGCTTAGGCTTTTGGCCTAAGTGGAGATTGATACGTCTCCAACGTACCTATAATTTCTGATGTTCCATGCTTGTTTTATGACAATACCTACATGTTTTGCTCGCACTTTATAATGTTTTTATGCATTTTCTGGAACTAACCTATTAACAAGATGCCAAAGTGCCAGTTCTTGTTTTATGCTGTTTTTGGTTCCAGAAAGGCTGTTCGGGCAATATTCTCGGAATTCGACGAAACAAAGACCCAAGATCTTATTTTTCCGGGAGACCCCGAACACCGAAGGAGAGTCTGAGGTGGGCAGAGGGCCACCACACCATAAGGTGGCGCGGGCCCGTGCCGGCCGCGCCCCATGGCGAGGAGGCCCCGTGCGCCCTCCTGCGCCGCTTCGCCTATAAGACCCTTTGACCTAAAAACGCGATACCAATTGACGAAACTCCAAAAAGACCCAGGGCGCCGCCACCATCGCAACTCCAATTGGGACAGACACGCATAGGACGGGAAGTGCCCGAAGCCATCTCCATCAACGCCACCGCCTCCATAATGCTCCGTGAGTAGTTCCCCCATGGACTACGGGTTCTAGCTGTAGCTAGTTCGTATTCTCTCCCCCATGTACTTCAATACAATGATCTCATGAGCTGTCTTACATGATTGAGATTCATCGATGTAATCGGTGTTGTGTTTGTTGGGATCCGATGGATTGTTACATTATGATTAGTCTATCTATATAAGTTTGTGAAGTTATTATTGCTGCAATCTTGTTGTGTTTAATGCTTGTTACTAGGGGAGTGGCATGATCTTAGATTTAAGCTCTATACTTATTGCTTAGATTGTATCTACAAGTTGTTTGCACATGTCTATGTCCGGAACCCGAGGCCCCGAGTGACAGAATGGGATAACTGGAGGGGAAGGCTTAGGTATGAGGATCACATGTTTTCACGGAGTGTTAATGCTTTGCTCAGGTGCTCTATTAAAAGGAGTACCTTAATTTTAGATTCCCTAGAGGCCCTGCCACCGGCTGGTAGGACAAAAGATGTTATACAAGTTTCTCATTGCAAGCACGTATGACTATATATGGAAAACATGCCTACATGATTAATGATCTTGATGTTCTGTCTTAATGCTATTTCGATCCTATCAATTGCCCAACTGTAATTTGTTCACCCAACACTTGTTATTGGAGAGTTACCACTAGTGTAGATAGCTGGGAACCCCGGTCCATCTTTCATCATCATATACTGTCCTATATGAAGTAGTATCAACTATTTTCTGTGTCATTGCTCTCATATTACGCACCGTTATTGTTATCATGTTACTCTTCCTCATATTACTCGCTGCTTTCACATCACCCATGTTACTAGTGCTTTTCCAGTGCAGCTGAATTGACAACTCGGTTGTTAAGGCTTATAAGTATTCTTTGCTTCCCCTTGTGTCGAATCAATAAATTTGGGTTTTACTTCCCTCGAAGACTGTTGCGATCCCCTATACTTGTGGGTCATCAGAGATCAATCCCATGGTGCCCACGAAGTAGCACCTCCGTAGTATGACGAAGAAGGATCCTGTTTGGGTATGTGCTAGAAGACGCACCAGGATACGTGACGGTGTACCCGTAGGAGGGCTCGGCGTCCTTTGAGTCATGCTGCTGGTGGAAACCATGTATCCTCAGCTGCGCATCCACCTCCTCCTTAGAGCGCGACCACGGTCTCCTGTGAACACTGAACAAATCGGCCTGCGGCAAAGGGATTTCCCTCTCATCCCCGTCAATAAACAACATTTTATAGACAATATTTTCTAAACTAGAGTCAGTTGTGACAAATTGGTGACTCTTCATAGCAGCAATATCAAGCCTTATAGGAGTTAATTTCTCATCAGTAGGATCAAGAGGAAGATCTAGATATGCCATAATACGCGACGCAATAATTCCTCCATAGATAGGTCCCCTACTAGATTGGCGACGAGTAATAAGAGCACCAAGATGATAAGGTGTGCTACCAGTCAATGCAGCAACAAGAAAAGCAAGATGATAACTAGAAATGTTGCTAGTGTTCTCCCTACCAAGAATGCTAGTAGCAAGATAGTAAGCGAAATATCTAATGGCAGGAAGTTGAATGTTTCTTATCTTGCCGCGCTGAATGGTGCGGCTATCATCATTGGTAACTTCTCGATAGAGCTCCGTCAAAGCCTTGGGGCTTTTCTCGATCTTCTTCACTGTACCTACAGGAGTAATATCCAATGCAACACAAAAATCCTTCAACTTCATAGTAATAGGCCTATCATAAATCCTAAATGTAACTGATGGTGTGAAGTGTGTGTTGTTGAACTTAAAGCTTTCAACAAATATTTTAGTTAGCATGTAGTATTGACTCCTCTCATCTTCCATATAGGTAGATAAGCCCACATTATTGATGAGGAATAAGAAGTCATCAAGCAGCCCTGCATTACGCAAAAAGTCATAGCATGGAAATGATGAAGCATTAGGAACTCCATTATCCTCTTCAACTTCGAAGCTCGGTGCGATGACATCCTCATTCTAGGATCGTCTAATTCGAGTGGCTGCCCTTGAGGGCCTCCCCGTGCTTGTCGTCTCTCTTTCGAACACTTCTCCAAAGGTGTGGTTGTTCATTTTCCTTTTCTAAATTTTTTCAACAATCATTACAAAATTTGATTCAAGACATATAATTGAGAGAAACTACTATAGGAGCTTGCTAGAGTACTAAACATGCATCAAAACTCATTTCTACAACTTGAATCAAGCATGAAAGCTCACTTAACATGTCACCTACAGCAGCAAATTTCTCAAGATATACTCAACCATTCAAAATTATAATTGGATAATCGGAGGAGTCACATACCGGAGAGCAAATGTGCCAAATTTCAGACAGAAATCTGGGCTGAGCAAAGATATCGAAGAATCCTGAGTCTTGAGCAAAAACACGAGTGAGAGAAAGTTGGTACGAGTTTTTTCGGGAGAGAGAGTAGAATGGGAGGAAGAGATGACTTAGTGGGGCAAGGAGTGGCCCACACCACTGGGTGGCGCGCCCCCTCCTTTGCCGCGCCGGCACATGGGGGCCAGCCCTGGGGTGCCCCACTGGTCCGCCCCAGGCACTCCCAGGTTGCATTTCGAAAAATAAGACCAACGGTATAATTTTTGTAAATTTTTGAGAACTTCAAAAACGCACATTTCTGGGAGTTAAAATTACTAATTCAGGACAGAAAAGATTTTCAAACTTCTAAACAACTTAAGCATCTTGCAAACCAAATAGTACTACAGCAAGTAAAACAAGTGGAGAAGGAAAGAAATGTTGTTTAGCTCTTCTATGCATTTAAAATATACTTGTTAACAAGGTTGATCAAGTCTTGCTACCAAATAAATTTTACATGACATAAGAAGAAATAAACCTCAAATCAATCATGTTACCTTATATTGAATTGATATGGATCCAATCACAAGAGTTTGATATTCTTCTTTAGGATCATATATTGGACAATCAATATCTCCCACTTTGATAGATCTCAAATTAGAAATTGTATTAACTCCATATACTTTATCAATCCTCTTGGGAAAATAGACAGTATGTTCCTTGTCATCAACATTGAAGGTGACTTTCCTTTATTGCAATCAATAACAGCCCAGTATTAAGAAAGGGTCTTCCAAGAATAATAGACATATTATCATCTTCAGCATTTCCAACACAACAAAATCAGTTAATATTAAGCAATTTTGAGTAACTTGAACAGGAACATCTTCACATATACCAACAGGAACAGCAGTAGATTTATCAGCCATTTGCAAAGATATATCAGTTGGTATCAACTTATCTAAATCAAGTCTCTTGTAAAGAGAAAAAGGCATCACACTAACTCCTGCTCCCAAATCACATAGAGCAGTTCTAACATAATTATTCTTGATGGAACAAGGGATAGTTGGTATACCTGGGTCCCAGCTTCTTTGGAACCTTGCCATTGAAAGAGTAATTAGCGAGCATAGTGGAAATCTCCTCATTATGAATTTTCCTTTGTTAGAGACAATATCTTTCATATATTTTGAATAAGGAGGCAATTTAATAGCATCAGTCAAGGGGATTTGCAAAAACAAGGGTTTCATCCAATCACAAAATTTATTATAGTGTTCTTCCTCCTTTGATTTTAGTTTCTTAGCAGGAAAAGGCATTTGCTTTTGAACCCAAGGTTCTCTTTCATTAACATGTTTCTTATCAATAAAATATTCTTTAGTGTACTTTTTATTTTTAGCATGCTTTTCAGGTTCATTTTCAATTTCTTCTTTATCAGAAGCATCATTCTTATCATTATCTTTATCATGTTCATTACCACTTTCAGCATCAGAAATAGAAATACTATTAGGATCATTAACAGGTTCAGAGGATTCTACAACAGTTTTATGTTTCTTCTTCTTTTTCTTAGAAGGAGCACTAGTTTCTTTAGTTCGTTGAGAATCTTGTTCAACTCTTTTGGGATGCCCTTCAGGATATAGAGGATCCTGGGTAGAAACACCACCTCTAGTTGTTACTTCATAAGCATGTTTTTCTTTATGAGTATTTTTAACAAGTCATTTTGCTCTTTAGTAAGTTGATCAATTTGAGTTTGAATCATATGAAAATGTTTAACAAGCATCTTAACATCATTGGAGGTTCTCTCCACAATATCATGCAATTTACTAATAGCTTGAGAGTTTTCCATTAGATGATTCTCTACTCTCATATTAAAGTTATTTTGCTTAACAACATAATTATCAAATTCATCTA
Source organism: Lolium multiflorum (assembly GCA_030979885.1). Taxonomy (NCBI): domain Eukaryota; kingdom Viridiplantae; phylum Streptophyta; class Magnoliopsida; order Poales; family Poaceae; genus Lolium; species Lolium multiflorum. Next base: position 120,415,381 of record CM061749.1, on the reverse strand, counting down.
AACATTGATCAGGAGGTTTTAAGTAAGGAATATCTCCTTTATCAAAGCGTTGAAGAGAATGTACCTCAATCGTGGATGAAGGGGGAATTATCTTACATAGATCTTCTATAGGAGGTAAATTCTTCACATCTTCAGATTTAATACCTTTCTCCATAAGAGATTTCTTGGCTTCCCTCATATCTTCATCATTTAATTCAATCATACCTCTCTTCTTCAATACTGGTGTTGGGGTTGGTTCAGGTGTAGTCCAATCATCATGATTTTGGCTTATTTTAGCCAATAATTCTTCAACTTCGTCCGGATTTTTTCCTGAAAACACAATTAGCACAACTATCCACGTATGCCCTAGACTCAATGGTTAGTCCACTATAAAATATATCAAGTAAATCATGCTTTTCCAAATCATGTCCAGGCCGAGCTCTAATAAGAGAGCAAAATGCCCAAGCTTCAGGCAATTTCTCTCCATCTTCTTGATCAAAACTATAAATTCTCTGCAGAGCAATATGTTGAGCACTAGCAGGAAAATATTTTCGAAAGAAAACATCAAGAAAACAACTTGGACTATCAATAGAATCAGGAGGAAAATTATTATACCAAATCTTAGCATCATCCTTTAATGAGAAAGGAAAAAATTTAGCAACAAAATAAGTACATCTAACATCATCAAAACAAGCTACTTAAAGTAGAAAGCTCATTCATGTGCTCTACAGCACTTTTATTTTCAGTACCAAAAGGTGTTTTCTCAACAATAGATATATGAGATAAATCAAGAGAAAAATCATAATCCTTATCCTTAATGTTTATAGGAGATGTGGCAAATTTAGGATCAGGAGACAGTTGATATCTAACATCATGTTGTGCAATAAGCTTTTTAAGGTTACTTGTACTAGTAGTACATTGCATTTATCAATAAAATCATCATCAAGTTCCACATAATCTTCATCAAGGTCATCAGACTCATGTGAATTAACAGGTGTAACAATATTTTCATTAGGAGTTTCAGTATTTTCAATTTGTCTAGACCTATCAATTGTAGCATCTAGAAAAGGACCTAATGAACCATTTTCATCAAGCACAGTAGAAGCATCATAAAAATTATCAGAGGAATTTTCAGATTCAGCAGAAGTACCAACACGTGAAGCTTGTGGTGGTGAAACAAGTTGACTTATCACAGATGGTGAATCAAGAGCAGCAGAGGTACTAAGAGTTGTACCTTTTCTTGTAGTGGATGGTAATATGGCGACTTTAGCATCACGAGTTTTACCCATGATGGAGGATTTGCAGCGAACAATATCAATTCAGGTGAACTTGCAAATAAAGCTATGCCCCCGGCAACGGCGCCGAAAATAGTCTTGTATAGGGGATCGCAACAGTCTTCGAGGGAAGTAAACCCAATTTATTGATTCGACACAAGGGGAGCCAAAGAATATTTGTAAGCCTTAACAGTGGAGTTGTCAATTCAGGCACCTGGAAACAGACTTTCTCAAGAGTTTATCGTAGTAATAGATTTATAGCGTAGCAGTAGTGAAATATAAGCAGCAGTGTAACAAAGACAGTAGTAGTGATTATAGTAAACAACAGGATTAAAATACTGTAGGCATAGGGATGGATGAACGGGCGTTGCATGGATAAGAGAACTCATGTAATAATCAAGTCAGGGCATTTGCAGATAATAATAAAACGGTATCCAAGTACTAAACAATCCATAGGCATGTGTTCCGTATATAGTCGTACGTGCTCGCAATGAGAAACTTGCACAACATCTTTTGTCCTACCAGCCGGTGGCAGCCGGGCCTCTAGGGAAACTACTGGAATTAAGGTACTCCTTTTAATAGAGTACCGGAGCAAAGCATTAACACTCCATGAACACATGTGATCCTCACATCACAGCCTTCCCATCCGGTTGTCCCAATTTCTGTCACTTTGGGGCCTCGCGATCCGGACAGCAACATGTGTATACAACTTGCAAGTAAGATCATAAAACAATGAATATCAACATGAATCAATAACATGTTCAGATCTGAAATCATGGCACTCGGGCCCTAGTGACAAGCATTAAGCATAACAAGTTGCAACAATATCATAAAGTACCAACTACGGATACTAGGCACTATGCCCTAACAATCTTATGACTATTACATGATCAATCTCATCCAATCCCTACCATCCCCTTTAGCCTACAGCGGGGGAATTACTCACACATGGATGGGGGAATCATGGATGGTCGATGGAGAGGCGTCGGTGGTGATGATGGCGATGATCTCCTCCAATTCCCCGTCCGGCAGGTGCCGAACGGAGTTTCTGATCCCGAGATGGAGTTTCGCGATGGCGGCGGAGTTCTGGACGTCTTCTGGAAATATGGTCGAACCTCCTGGCGTTTTTAGGTCGAAAGCGTTAAGTAGTCCAGAGGAGAGCGTCGGGGGCGGCCGAGGCGCCCTCACGATAAGGCGGCGCGCCCCTCCTCCAGGCCGCGCCAGCCTATGGTGTGGGGACCGTGGGCCCCCTGGCTTACCCTTTTGGCCTCGTGAGTTCTCTGTGAAAATAGGCCCATTGCGATCATTTCCGGGGATTTTCATGAAAGTTGAGTTTCTGCACAAAAACAAGACACCGGTGCAATTCTACTGAAAACAGCGTTAGTCTGTGTTAGTTGTATCCAAAATACACAAATTAGAGGCAAAACAATAGCAAAAGTGTTCGGGAAAGTAGATACGTTTTGGACGTATCAAAGCCACTCCTCCTTCATTGCACGAGCCCTCATTGGCTCCATCTTTAGCTTCAACGACTCCCTCCAAGTATTGGACTTGGATTTGGAGTCTATCAATCTTGGCCTTCAAGCGATTTACTTCATCTTCATGCTCCGGGTGAGGATGAGTGATATCAAACACTTGGACCTCCTTTGCCTTGTTCACCCGGAAATGTTCCATCAAAGCTTCTTCTTGGAGGGAGTTCATCTTCATGAGTAGGCGCTTGTGGCTCTCCAACTTGGCAACATCACCTTCATGATTGCAACATGCACGGTCCCTGCTCAATGGAAAGTACTCCTTCAAGGCTTCTTCTTGCATTGATTTGACCACCATGAGCTTGGCTTTGCTCCTCTTCAAGGAGGCAATTTCTTCCTCATGGTCACAACAAGTAACCTTCTCTTTGCTCATGCGGAGGCACTCCATCAAGGACTCTTGTTGTTTGCCATTTAACTCCAAGAGCTTGGCCTTGGTCTTCTCAAGAGTGGAAATCTCTTCTTCATGATTGCAACATGATGTCTTCTCCTTGCTCAAGCGGTAATACTCATCCAAAGCTTCTTCTTGAAGGGAATTGACCTCCAAGAGCAATGCATTATGCCTCCTCAAAGAAGCAACTTTGTCCACAAGCTCGTCGCACAAAGAGTTGGTGCCTTCATCTTCTTTCTCCTTGCAAGCTTCCTCTTGAGGGTGATCACTCATCTCGGAGAGAGTCACATACTTACTCTCCAAGGATTTGAAATCCTTGGTGAGAGTAGCAACTTCCTCAAGAAGTGATTTGTGGTCATCCTCAAGAAGAAGCTTCTTCTTCTTGAGCTCACCCACCAAACCAAGAGCATGATCTCGGTCCTTGGTGAGTTGGGAGATGAGAGCGTTGTTGGAGTCTTCGAGGATAATGACACTAGCTTCAAGAGACATGCGCAAATTTTGCTCTTCCTCATGTGCTTGAGAAAGAGAGGCAATCTCATTTGTCGCCTCCCTCTCAAGCCTCTCCTTCTCCTCTATAAGGTCTTGAGCCGCACCAAGTTGAGCCATTAGGGCCTCAACGTGCGTCTTGGTATCCCCTTGCATGTTAGTGAGAAAAGCATCCAAACCCACAATCTCACGCTTAATTATGAGACTAGTGGCATCTGATACGCGTAGATGCACACGTCCGTTGGGAACCCCAAGTGGAAGGTATGATGCGTATATAAGCAAGTTTCCCTCAATATGAAACCAAGGTTATCGAACCAGTAGGAGCCAAGAAGCGCGTGAAGGTCGTTGGTGGAGGTGCGGCGCAACACCAGTGAAACCGGCGCCAACGTGGAACCTGCACAACACAATCAAAGTACTTTGCCCCAACGTAATAGTGAGGTTGTCAATCTCACCGGCTTGCTGAAAACAAAGGATTAAGCGTATCGAGTGGAAGATGGTGTTTGTTGCAAAGAACAGAAACAGTAGAATGTATTCAGATGTAAAAGAATGGACCGGGTCCACAGTTCACTAGAGGTGTCTCTACAATAAGATAACTAACATGCTGGGTGAACAAACTACAGGCGGGCAATTGACAAATAAAGATTCAATACATATCAACGATGATTACTATGTGATTTAATCAGGGCATTACGACAAAGTACATAGACCGCTATCCAGCATGCATCTATGCCTAAATAATCCACCATCAGGTTATCATCTGAACCCCTTCCAGTATTAAGTTGTAAACAACAGATAATTGCATTAAGTATGGCGCGTAATGTAATCAACACAAATATCCTTAGACAAAGCATCGATGTTTTATCCCTAGTAGCAACAGCACATCCACAACCTTAGAACTTTCTGTCACTGTCCCAGATTAAATGGAGGCATGAACCCACTATCGAGCATAATTACTCCCTCTTGGAGTTCAAGTATCAACTTGGCCAGAGCCTCTACTAGCAACGGAGAGCATGCAAGAACATAAACAACACATATATGATAGATTGATAATCAACTTAACATAATATTCTATATTCATCGGATCCCGCCAAACACAACATGTAGCATTACAAATAGATGGTCTTGATCATGTTAGGCAGCTCACAAGATCTAAACAATGATAGCACAAGCGAGAAGACAACCATCTAGCTACTGCTATGGACCCATAGTCCAAGGATGAACTACTCACGCATCAATCCGGAGGCGGGCATGATGATGTAGAGCCCCTCCGGTGATGATTCCCCTCTCCGGCAGGGTGTCGGAGGCGATCTCCGAATCCCCCGAGATGGGATTCGCGATGGCGGCGTCTCGGAAGGTTTTCCGTATCGTGGCTCTCGGTACAGGGGGTTTAGCGACGAAGGCTATATGTAGGCGGAAGGGTAGGTCAGGGGGCGTCACGAGGCCCCACACACCAGGGCCACGCGGCCAGGGCCCAGGCCGCGCCAACCTGCTGTGTCGGCTCCTCGTGGCCCCACTTCCTTTCCCCCTCGGTCTTCTGGAAGCTTCGTGTAAAAATAGGACCCTGGGCGTTGATTTCGTCCAATCCGAGAATATTTCCTTACTAGGATTTCTGAAACCAAAACCAGAAAACAGAACTGGCGCTTCGGCATCTTGTTAATAGGTTAGTGCCGGAAAATGTATAATAATGTTGTAAAGTATGTATAAAACATTCAAGTATTGTCATAAAAGTAGCATGGAACATAAGAAATTATAGATACGTTTGAGACGTATCAAGCATCCCCTTAGTTCCTACTCGTCCTCGAGTAGGTAAACGATAACACAAATAATTTCTGAAGTGACATGCTACCAACATAATCTTGATCAACATTATTATAAAGCATATGAGATGAATGGAGTGATCTGAACAAAAGATTGCTAACAAAGATAATGACTAAACAAATGAATCATATAGCAAAACTTTTCATGAATAGTAGTTTCAAGACAAGTATCAATAAGAGTTGCATAAGAGCTAACTCATAAGCAATAAATTCAAAGTAGAATGCATTGAAGCAACACAAAGGATGATTAAGTTTCAGCAATTGCATTCAACTTGTAACATGTATATCTCATGGATATTTGTCAACATAGAGTAATATAACAATAAGTAAACATGTAAGAATCAATGCACACAGTTAACTCAAGTGTTTGCTTCTAAGATAGAAAGAAGTGGGTAAACTGACTCAACATAAAGTAAAAGAATGGCCCTTCGCAGAGGGAAGCATGGATTACTATTTTTGTGCTAGAGCTTTTATTTTGAAAACATAGAAACAATTTTTTCAACGGTAGTAATAATTCATATGTGCTATGCATAATACTTCCTACAAGTTGCATGTCTCATGCATAGAGTACTAATAGTGCTCGCACCTTGTCCTACTTAGCTCGGAAAACACGGATTATCATCGCATAACATATGTTTCAACCAAGTGTCACAAAGGGGTACCTCTATGCCGCCTGTACAAGTGTCTAAGGAGAAAACACGCATTGGATTTCTCGCTTTTGATTATTCTCAACTTAGACATCCATACCGGGACAACATAGACAACAGATAATGGACTCCTCTTTTAATGCTTAAGCATTCAACAACAGTTAATATTCTCATAAGAGATTGAGGTTGTATGTCCAAACTGAAACTTCCACCATGATACATGGCTTTAGTTAGCGGCCCAATGTTATTCTCTAACATATGCATACTCAAACCATTTGATCATGAAATCGCACTTACTTCAGACAAGACGAACATGCATAGCATCTCACATGATATCCAACAAAGGTAAAGTTGATGGCGTCCCCAGAAACATGGTTACCGCTCAACAAGCAACTTATAAGAACTAAAACACATAACTACATATTTATCACCACAATAGTTTTTAAGTTATTTGTCCCATGAGCTATATACTGCAAAGATAAAGGAATGAAATTTTAAAGGTAGCACTCAAGTAATTTACTTTGGAATGGCAGAAAAATACCACATAGTAGGTAGCAAAAGAAGCCTGGTGACCGGGTGTATACGTGAGCACGCATCCATTGGTCGACACGTGTCATGATTAGATATCTATGGTTATCCCCATATCCCGGTTAGCCATGCACATTATGACTTAGCCCACAACCAAAATCAGATGGGACCCACATTTGAATTCAAAAAAGTGGACCCACATGCGCACTATTTATGCAGGCCCTACTTTTGAATTCAAATTTGGGAACCCACAAACTGGCCCCACATTTTTTGAATTTAAACATTGGGACCCATACTCTTTTTTTAACTTTAAACATTGGTTTCTATTACACGGTCTCATTTTCCAAACATTCAGTACAAAGTTCAAATTCTTGTTAAGTTGTACACCAGCATTCCAAACATACAGTACAAAGTTCAAATTCTTGTTAAACTATACACCAGCATTCCAAACATGCAGTACAAAGTTTTTAATCTCGTGAAGTAGCCAGTCATAGTTTAGAGGTATTCTTTTTCGCTCCCCTGGCACACAGCAAGAAAGGAACTCCTTTTCTCGCTCGAGCATAGCCGTTTACTCGTTTTTACAAAACATTACCAGAGGTTGGAGAAGATGAACACTACCTCCAGCTCGTTTCAGAAGAGGTAGGAGAAGATGAGCAGTATACATCTATCTATTTTATATACAACCGCGCATAGAGGTAGGACAAGATGAGCAGTCAACCTGGTAATGTTTCTGCATCCACAGTCTGAACATGTCAAATCAAACACCTATCCAGATTCCTCACTCACGGATGCCACAGTTGCCCATCTCACATATTTATCCTTATCATCTCACGCTCTAGTCTCACCTAATCATTATTTGCATATGCTACCACGATATTTTGTCTCAGTCCACTTAGTACTCAACTTTCTCACCTAAGTCTCTAAGATCTGAAATCAAGATTCCTCCTTGGCGCCCTTCTCCCGGCCGTTCCCAGCACTCCCTGGTCGTGCCCGGCCGTCCCTCGCCGTACGCCGCCGCCGCCGTCTGTAGCTTCCTCGCGGAGGGAGGGGATCTCTCCATTCAGCGCTCGGTACAACATCGTCCAGTCGAACTCCTTTGTTCCTGCGGCGCCAGTGGAGGTGGCAGTGGCGGCGGTGGATGAGGTCGCACAGCCACCACTCCCCTGTCCTCGGCGTCCCCTGCAGCCGCCATTCCCCTTGGATTCCCCACTTCCCTCAGCCGCGACCGGCGTCCCCGGAGGGAGCATCATCACCAACTCGATGTGCTCGTCACTGCCAACGCCACGGACACAGCAGCTCGTTGTACTCGTTGTCTTGATCTACAACTGCAGCTCTGCAGCTAGTCATCGTCATATGCATCTGCATCCGCAACATCATTAATTATTCAGTCAACTCCAAGCTATAAAAAACGTCAGAGATGACTAACTATAAGTACCTTGCAAATTATATGTCCAGATGCGAGATGAATAGCCTCAAACCCTTCCTTTCCATGTGCAACAACAACACTAGATACTAAGAGTTGTTCCATTACTAAGATCATCAACAAAGATGTTGCAGGCCCATTACTATTGACATTCACTGTCATCACAGATAATAAGAGTTGTATTGTGAAACAGTGCAAACGTGTATGCGTGAAACAACAGAAACAAACTTGGGCTAGCTCTCATACTGAAACCAAGGATCTGTAGGAGCCATTATGCATAGATCCATTGATGTCTTAGCATATAGGTTTAACCGACCGCTACGTCTGTAAATTAGGGCTGAGCTGGAAAATGTAAAGAATGCTAAATCTGACACATATTATAGGTAGATAGCATCTCGAAGATATATTTAAGTGAAAGAAGGTTCAGTACGTATGAGTTTCAATCAAATCACTATACAGTCACAACACAAACAAAAACAAAGGGAAGCACCATTAGATATTTTGAGATTGTTTTACTTACTCAAAGAATGCTACAGATGGTAAGATTTTCCTTTTAAAAGGTAAATCTCTGAATGAACGACATAGTAAGTGTATTGGAATGCGAACACCGCAAGAACTCACACAACTACAAAAGGAATAAATATTAGTATGAATCAATGAATACATACTTTCAATATTAGGTGACTGGTCGACTTGTTATATCAGTTACTAACTACTATCCTAATTACATAATAACTTAAGAGACACTTCCAGGGGTTGAGCGCACCTCACAACAAACTGTAACAGAAAGAAACCCGCAGCTAAGCAGTAGAGGATGGCATGCCATAGACAAAGTGGAGTTAACGGAGGGATGAGCTACTGTAGCAGGAAATTACAGTTGATAGTTGATGACGCTAGACCTGATGGCTAATGGTTTTTATTCTGAAAACCAAAACATGCGAAAACAAATATTTTAGTATAAGAAAATAAAGGCAAAAGGCTAACGGTGACAAAAACACAGAGTATTCTAAATGACATTAATTGATCATGAGAACCTCGTCTCAAATCAATATCTTAAACATAATCTCAAAATAGCTAATATTACTCCAGGAAGAATTAGCTATCCATATTGTCACCACCATTAGAAGTCATCACAGAAATAGTGTCCATGTCCAGGATATCAGCGAAACTATCTAATATTACTCCAGGAAAACTTGATACAGAGAAAGGAGAAGAGAAGAAATACCAGATGCACAGAGCCGTGGCGTGTCAGGGCTATATTAAGAGTATACTAAAGAATCTGAAACACCAGGAGAATTATCTGAATGAAGTTTACTAAACAACAATTCAACTGAATATTACTCCCATAACATGATCAGTCTCAACAGTAAATAAAAGGAGTACGAGAAATGGTAACAGGTGAAAATGAACTTAAAAGGACGTGAATAAAAACATGGCATCAAGGAGAAGAACAAGAAAGAGGAATGCTAGCAATGCTCACCAGCCACTCTCGGTGCCCTTGCAAACTCTCCTGGTTGAGTCTTTTTACAGCAATAGGTATTCCAGCGCCAAATTTGCAAGCTGACAATGTATGCGGCAGAGGGTCGGCTTCTACAGGCACTAAGCCTGCTTCCATCTTTACCACTACTCCATTCACTGAACTTGTCCAAGAAGTTGCAGATGCGCAATCTCGAATTCAGGGTCTCCATCACAACGAGCTCCATCCTCTTAATGTTTCTTGCTTCAAACAAACCTGTCATGCATGATGTATCACAATAGACAGTCATTTGAGCACGGTCAGTACATTATTGACAGCAACTTGCAACATTTATTAATTGCATTGATTAGATTTGTTAACTTGCAATATTATTGATAGTACACTATTGACATCGTACGCCGGCCGACAGAAGAGGCCCACGAACACAATGTTTTCCCACGAGCAACTACAGGCTCCCCAATTCCACGACGGAGCTTAGTAGTTCTTAGAAGATGAAACAAACCGAAATTCCACAGCAAGCACTCAATCAGCAGAAGGGAATTTATCAGAAGTGACTACAACTAGCAAATACTCCTAAAATCAACCACTAATTGCTACTGATCAGCCTCGGGGAATCGACCAAATCGAAGGCTCAAATCACCTTGCGGTGGCAACAAAGGAGAGGAGGAGCGAGTGCGATTGAGAGTGAGTCCTCACTTGATGGTGCGCGGGCGTGGGGAGGTGGAGGCCGCCGCGGAGGCTCTCGCCTGGGCCTGGGGCCGATGTCCGTATGCCGCCACTGAAGCAACATGGGCGCCACCGAAGATCGTGGACGGCGACGAGCTGCAGGAGCTTCTCCGCCGGTCCGTGTCCCTCAAGGCGCCGCACCACCACCACCACCTCATCCTCCGTGCCTTCGCCGAGATCTGGAAAGAGGTCTTCTCCGTCTACGAGAGCTCCGCACCACAACCACCAAGATTGGAGCTCCGCCCTGATCTTGGCTCCTCAGATCGAGCACCGCCGCTCCAGATCCGGCCACCGGAGGAGGAAAAAACGCATTTTGAAGTTGACCTCGATGCAGTTGGAGAGGGTGGCGACGCGCGCGACTGAGAGGAAGCAGCGGTGACACGCGCTAGGGAGACATGGTGGCGGCGACATGGGAGGAGCAGGTGGAGCATGGCGAGCGGCTGTGTGCGAGCAGGAGGAGTGGGCGGTGGTGGAATGGAGCGAGTGGGTGGTGAAGGGGTAAAACGGGCATGTCTTACGTTAAAAAACGGAGGGAGTAGGAGTCACGGGAGGAAAAATCGGCTGGGAAGATTCCTCCATACCCTCGCCTTTTTCTACTCTGGCGCCAAAGACAGCGCACGAAAAATTTCCAGCCCAGGTATCGCTAATGATTGGCGCTACCAATCATAGAATCGCAGGACCCGCAGCCCACGGGAATGACGATTAGATAAGGATAAGACAAAGTTAGGGCATCAGATTCGGGTGAAGAGAACCTGATCTCAAAGCAAAACGTGTGGCATCTAGAGGGTGCTCACGTATACACCCGGTCATATGGTGGACACAAATGGCATGGGTTTTGGCTCAAGGTGTTTGGATGCACGAGAAGCATTTCCTCTCAGTACAAGGTTTGGGCTAGTAAGGTTGTTTGAAGAAAACACAAGTATGAACAGGTACAGCAAAACTCACACAAGAACATATTGCAAGCATTATAAGGCTCTACACTGTCTTCCTTGTTGTTCAAACACTTTACCCGAAAATATCTAGACTTAGAGAGACCAATCATGCAAACCAAATTAAACAAGCTCTACGGTAGTTCTTCATTAATAGATTAAACTACATGATGCAAGAGCTTAAACATGATCTATGAGAGCTCAAACAATTGCCAGTTATTTCAAACCATATGCAGCATTTTCTGATTCCAACCAAATAGCAATTTAACGAAGCAATTTCAGCCTTCGCCATGAATATTAAAGCACAATTAAGAACACAAGTGTTCCATATGAAAAAGCGGAGCGTAATATCTCCAATATAAGAATGGTGGGATCCAACTTTATTCAAAACAAAACAAAAATAAAACCAACCGACGCTCCAAGTAAAGAACATAAGATGTGATGGAATAAAAATATAGTTTCACTAGAAGTGACTTGATAATGTTGTCGATGAAGAAGGGGATGCCTTGGGCATCCCCAAGCTTAGATGCTTGAGTCTTCTTAAAATATGCAGGGATGAACCACCGGGGCATCCCCAAGCTTAGACCTTTCACTCTTCTTGATCATAGTATATCATCCTCTTCTCTTGACCCTTGAAAACTTCCTCCACACAAACTTCAAGCAAACTCATTAGAGGGTTAGTGCATAATCAAAATTCACATATTCAGAGGTGACACAATCATTCTTAACACTTCTGGACATTGCACAAAGCTTCTGAGAGTTAATGGAACAAAAAAACTCATTCAACATAGCAAAAGCAGCAATGCAAAATAAAAGGCAGAATCTGTCAAAAACAGAACAGTCCGTAAATATGAACCTGGCAGGGGGCACTTAACTTGCTCAAATGGAAAAACTCAAAACTAATGAAAGTTGCGTACATATATGAGGATCACGCTCGTAAATTTGCAGATTTTTTCGATTTTTTTACAGGAGCTCTCGAGAATTCGTGACAGACAGCAATGTTGTTTCGCAGCGATCCAAATCTATCATCAACTTTAACATAGAAACTTTACTTGGCACAAAAACATGATAAGGAGAGGTTGCTACAGTAGTAAACAACTTCCAAGACTCAACAATACAGTAAATAAAATAAAACATGGGTTATCTCCCAAGAAGTGCTTTTCTTTTTCAGCTAGGCGTAGAAAGTGCAAATCAAGTATTTTCAAGAGATGATGCATCAACATTATTACCTTGGGAGTTGGGAGTTTTCTCAACAATGCATTGTATCTGGTCTATATAAGTAACTCCTCTCTCATTGCTCCTAGGCTTACTATTCTCATCAAACAAATTTTGACGAACAAGCCAAGCATAGTTATTTTCCAAAGCTTCATGCATCCCTAGGAGCTTACTAGGTATTGGCGCTTTAATTTCCCTACCATCATTAACATTATTAGTATACTTAATTCTATCCATATCCATCTTTTCAAGTATTTGTTTAAAATTAGGAAAGAAACCAAGCCTCTTATGCTTAATAAAAACTTTTCTAGCTTCTTTAGCTATATCCTCAAATTCTCTAACAAGGACTTTTAAAACAAAATTTCTCTTTTCTCCCATCTCCATATCCGAAAGTGTAAGAAACATATGTTGTATTATGGGATTGAGATTAACAAATCTAGTTTCCAATATGTGTATCAAACAGGCAGAAGCACTTTCATAAGTAGGAGCAGTTTTTAATAATGGTATATCTTCAAAATCTTCATCCATACTAACATGGGTGAAAATTTCTTCTATATTATCTCTTCCAATGATACACCCTCGTCCTACCGGTATCTTTTCCAGAGTAAACTTAGGATGAAGCATGATGAAATAAACAAAAAGTAAACTAAACAAGTAAAGTAAAGACAAGTAACTAATTTTTTTGTGTTTTCGATATAGAGCTAGTAAATAAGACAATAAGTAAAGTAGCTAATTTTTTTGTGTTTTTAATATGTAGCAAACAAGACAGTAAATAAAATAAAGTAAAGCAAGACAAAAAACAAAGTAAAGAGATTGGAAGTGGAGACTCCCTTGCAGCGTGTCTTGATCTCCCCGGCAACGGCGCCAGAAATTTAGCTTGATACGCGTAGATGCACACGTCCGTTGGGAACCCCAAGTGGAAGGTATGATGCGTATATAAGCAAGTTCCCTCAGTATGAAACCAAGGTTATCGAACCAGTAGGAGCCAAGAAGCACGTGAAGGTTGTTGGTGGAGGAATGTAGTGCGGCGCAACACCGTGAAACCGGCGCCAACGTGGAACCTGCACAACACAATCAAAGTACTTTGCCCCAACGTAACATGAGGTTGTCAATCTCACCGGCTTGCTGAAAACAAAGGATTAAGCGTATCGAGTGGAAGATGGTGTTTGTTTGCAAAGAACAGTAAAAACAGTAGAATGTATTCAGATGTAAAAGAATGGACCGGGGTCCACAGTTCACTAGAGGTGTCTCTCCAATAAGATAACTAACATGCTGGGTGAACAAATTACAGGCGGGCAATTGACAAATAAAGATTCAATACATATCAACGATGATTACTATGTGATTTAATCAGGGCATTACGACAAAGTACATAGACCGCTATCCAGCATGCATCTATGCCTAAATAATCCACCTTCATGTTATCATCCGAACCCCTTCCAGTATTAAGTTGTAACAACAGATAATTGCATTAAGTATGGCGTAATGTAATCAACACAAATATCCTTAGACAAAGCATCGATGTTTTATCCCTAGTAGCAACAAGACATCCACAACCTTAGAACTTTCTGTCACTGTCCCAGATTAAATGGAGGCATGAACCCACTATCGAGCATAATTACTCCCTCTTGGAGTTACAAGTATCAACTTGGCCAGAGCCTCTACTAGCAACGGAGAGCATGCAAGAACATAAACAACACATATATGATAGATTGATAATCAACTTAACATAATATTCTATATTCATCGGATCCCGCCAAACACAACATGTAGCATTACAAATAGATGATCTTGATCATGTTAGGCAGCTCACAAGATCTAAACAATGATAGCACAAGCGGAGAAGACAACCATCTAGCTACTGCTATGGACCCATAGTCCAAGGATGAACTACTCACGCATCAATCCGGAGGCGGGCATGATGATGTAGAGCCCTCCGGTGATGATTCCCCTCTCCGGCAGGGTGCCGGAGGCGATCTCCTGAATCCCCCGAGATGGGATTCGCACGGCGGCGTCTCTGGAAGGTTTTCCGTATCGTGGCTCTGTACAGGGGGTTTCGCGACGGTATATGTAGGCGGAAGGGTAGGTCGGGCGTCACGAGGGCCCCACACACCAGGGCCGCGCGGCCCAGGCCGCCGCCCTGCTGTGTCGGCTCCTCGTGGCCCCACTTCGTTTCCCCTCGGTCTTCTGGAAGCTTCGTGTAAAAATAGGACCCTGGCGTTGATTTCGTCCAATTCCGAGAATATTTCCTTACTAGGATTTCTGAAACCAAAAACAGAAACAGCAACTGGCGCTTCGGCATCTTGTTAATAGGTTAGTGCCGGAAAATGTATAATAATGTTGTAAAGTATGTATAAAACATTCAAGTATTATCATAAAAGTAGCATGGAACATAAGAAATTATAGATACATTTGAGACGTATCAGCATCATCTATAGATATGACATTAGAGGAAGATGTGAGTTTGGAAGGGGATTTTACCTCCGAAGATACCTTTGCCATGAGGCAACGGGAGTTGTTGGAGACGAGGTTCTCATTAGGGGAGTCAAATAGGGAGACGGGGGGAGTGGAAATGGCGATGGCGGCCACTCCCTATTCTTCCTTGTTCGAACTCTTGTCTTCACGCTCTTCACCTTCATCGGAGGAGTACTCCTCATAGATAATGAAAGCTCTTGGCTTCTTGGTGGACGAGACCTTGGTGTCAACGGGCTTGGATGAGAACTTGGAGAATCCTTTGGAGAGGGACTTGAACTTGTCCTTGCGGACGAGCCTTCCACCATTGTCTTCCCTTCTCTCATAGACACAATCCACGACGAAGTGACTTTTGTCGCCGCAATTGTAGCATGTTCTCCCCCTTTGCCCCTCCCTTGGGCTCTTGGAGAAATTTCTTGGAGAGTCACGAGGTGAGTATCTTCTTGGTCTTGAGCTTCGTGTCTTGTTTCCATCCCAAAAACTCTTTGCGGCTAGAGACATGTGCTCATGGTAGTTTGTCTTGAGGTCATCCGGACTCCACTCCATGGGATCCTCATCGCTCTCACTTGCTTCACGCTCCCTTATCTTCAATGCAAGGTTGGGCTTGCGAGTGTTGTGAGCCCGAGCAACAAGGTCCTCCGCATTCTTCTTGGAGATGTCCAAAGCGATGACTTCACTAAGGACTTCATCGGAGGTCATAGCACTGAAGGAGGCATTTTGGCGGATGGCCTTCGACTTTACTTCCTCATAAGGGAGGAGAGTGTTGTAGAACTTACTTTTGATCCAATGGTAATCCACAAAAGTTGCTCCAAGATCTTTCATTTGTATGGCGAGAGTAATGAGGCGCCGGTAAATCTCTCTGGGAGATTCTCCTTCAACCATGACGAAGTTGTCAGCCATGTTGTTCACTTCATCGAAACGAGAGCTTTGGATGCTCTCATTTCCGAGGAAGAGCTTGTCGAGCTTATCCCATGCTTCCTTGGCGGTCTTGAGCGAGCGAATGTGGGCGCGGCCCTTGGGCGTGACGGCCATGTGGATCATTTTGATGGCGGTGGCGTTGAGTTGGTCATCCACCACTTCTCTTCTAGTCAAGTGCTTCGGGTCTTGTGGTGAATATCCTTCCTCGATGATGCGCCAAAGCTCGTTAGACGCGCTGCGCACATGAGAACGCATCAAAAATTGCCAATTTTCAAAGCTATTGGATTCAAGTAGCGGTGGTGAACCATGAGACAAAATATGAGGCATGGGTATTGGGACATTTATGGTGGAGGCACCGCATGATTACCTCCTAATTGTCCCGCAACCGGTGTTTCATCCTTCCCTTTTGAAGAAGTGCCGGCTTCCCCAAGCCTTTCCTCTTGTTGATTTTGCGTCGATTGAGCGACAAAATCAATAAGAGGAAATGAAGTAGCTTTGGGTGGGGGAACCTCGACACTTGCCTTAGGATCTATGCTGGGGGTTGGTTTTGGATCTACCAACTCCATCATCATAGCCTTCATTTGGTTAACGATGGATGACTCCAATTTCTTGAGGTCATCCAACGTAGCCGTTGTGCTATTGACGGTAGATGGTGGAGGTGGTAGCTCACCGGGAAGGGACCCATTCTCGGCCGCCTCTTGTTCGGCCATTTCTTAGGCGGTAAAGCCCGAGCAAGAAACCTCGCTCTGATACCAATTGAACGGATCGTAGCGAACAAGAGGGGGGGTGAATGGGCGCTACACAATTTTTAGCCTTTTTCAATTTTTAGTGCAACGGAAGTAAAGGTGATAGCTTTGTTGTTCGAGGTGATCCTAGTATGATCCTAGACTAGTGCAACAAGCAAAGGAACCAAGCAACAATAATAAAGTTGAGGAGCAGGACAATCGGAGGGCGCGGGGACGAGGCGAGGATTTGTTTCCCGTAGTTCCTCCCACAAAAGGGAGTATGTCTGCGTTGAGGAGGTGCTAGCCTCACACAAGAGGCTAGGCGGCCACACCACGAAGGAAGGCCTCACCTTCTTCCTCAAGAGAGCTCCACAAAGGGGGCCCCCTTCTCCACTAAGGCACCGGTCGAGGCGGTGGTTCCTTCACAAGGTTGGGGCGAGCTCCACAACCCTAGGAGGCTCCCAACACCCTATGGGGCTAGCACAACTCCAAGCTAGCCTCCATAGGAGCACTTCATCCAAGATCCCACCATAGGAACCCTAACACCAAGATCCACAAAGTACTAGCACGAATTGGCAAAATCTCTCTTAATAGAACTATGGATCGGGGCCTCCTCTACCACTCCACAAAGTTTGGGAAAGATTGGTTGGATGGTTGGGGCGATCCTCAAGGATTAAGCTCAGCAACAATGCAGGAGAGAGAAAGAAAAGAGATAAAATGAGCTTGGGAAGAAAGGGCCTTTATATAGGGCCCCCTGAAATCCAACCGTTATGCTCTGTCTCCGCACGACCGGTACTACCGCTTTGGAAAGCGGTAGTACCGCTCTGGACTCGAAACCCCCCACAGAGATGGCCACGTGGACTTACAGCGGTAGTACCGCTTGCGGTACCGCTTTGGTACCGCTATGGTCTCTGTATGTTTTTGGCCTAAGTTACGGTACCTAAGCGGTACCAAAGCGTTACTACCGCTCGTAAGCGGTACTACCGCCCATGGTAACGTAGAGGTACCGTAACGGCCTCTGTAAGTTTTGGCCTGAGTTACGGTACCTAAGCAGTACCAAAGCGGTATTACCGCTCGCAAGCGGTACTACCGCCCATGGTACCGTAGAGGTACCGTAACCCTCTCTGTAGAATTGCAATTTTCCAGAGCGGTAAGCAGGCGGTACGAGGGTACTATGTACCGGTAGTACCGGTCATGCAGTGACTACTTTCTCCTTTTCCTCTCCAGCCATGTTACCTCGCGATACACACACAAAACCAGAAAACCAATAAGCTACGCTTCAGTCCTCCGATCTTGACGTGTTCAGCGAGGTCACCGTGCACTTGCAAATCTATCAAAAACAATCTTTGCACACGGTGAGATTCATTCAAGTGTTGTTATCAAACACACAAAACACGGAGTATAGATTTTGCTCTTACAACCTCAATGGGTCGTGGGTCCAAAACTCTGCACCATTGACACGTCGCGCAAGTGGGGGACATACGTCATCCGTAATTTCCAGCATGCGCGAAATAACTTCCATCCAGTAACTTCCGAGTGGTATGATCTTTTACCCTTTGGACATGCGTAGGGCTTGGAACGCTCCCTCTTTTCATCCAACGGCTTGGCGGATCATTTTCTTTCTATAAATTCGACGTGTCCTGCTCATTCACCCCCTTCTCTGCGCCGCGCATCTGCTCTTTCTCTCTCTCTCCGCCATTGCCATCCCTTTGAGCTCCTCGCGCACTTGTCTTTTTTCTCCTGTTCTTCCACCAAACCACTCCCATGGCTCCGCGCATGAAGCAATGCAAGAACAAGGCTTCGGGCACCGATGAGCCCTTGGAGAGGGTTAGGGTTTCGGGCTGGGAGCGCTCAAAGATCTCTGCCCAAGACCAGAAAACACTGAAGAAGATGGGCCTAACAAAGGAGGAGGCCCTGAAGATGCCCGGAGATGAGATCTCTCCTCGTCCCCCAATCGGATTCCGGGTAACATTCGTCGACTTCCTCATTCGCGGCCTTGTTGTTCCTGTCCACGAATTTCTTCGTGGACTTCTGTTCATCTACGGGATCCAGCTACACCAGCTGACCCCAAATTCTCTTCTTCACATTTCTATATTTATCACTCTTTGCGAGTGTTTCCTCGGCATCGATCCTCATTGGGGCCTGTGGAAACGTATCTTCTACCTCCGGCGCAACAACTCTAGGAACATCATCTACAATGTAGGTGGCGTTTGTATTTGCGTCCGCCCTGATGTCGATTATTTCTACGTCAAATTCCCCGACTCCGTCCAGGGTTGGCGCAAGAAGTGGCTATACATCCAGGATGAGTCCGCCCTCACCCAAGAGTATGGCATCGCGCCTTTTGACCCTGCCGAGGAAATCCAGAGGCGCAAGTCTTGGGACACAGAAGCCACTGCCGAGGAAAAAGCGGCCACTGAAGCTCTGATGACCCACATCCATCAACTTCAAAACACCGACGAAGAAGAACTCTCGGGTGTGCGGATAATCGTGTACTTCCTTCGGATTCGAGTGCAGCCTCTGCAGGCTCACCAAAATCCTCTTTGGATGTATTCAGGAGCTAAGGATGTCGACCGTTTTTCCAAGGATCTTCCTGTGAAGGACTTGGAGAAGCTCATCCGATGTTTTACCTCCTTGAACAAAAAAGATGATGTCCCTTCATCCTGTCGCGTGGAGCCATACAGTGCTAGCCACGCTCTTCCCCAAGTAAGTGTTTTATTTCCTGTTGAGTTCTTTATTTTTTCGACTGCTATTGGTTCCCCTTGTGTGCTTATTTTCTTGTCTTTTCTTTGTTTTGCGCTTTGCAGGATCACCAAATTATTTCTTCTCTTCCCCCAGAACCTGAATGTGGAGAGGTGGATGGGCGAGTTGTTACTGAAAATTTGCAAGAATCTTCTCTTCCTGAGAGTGAAGCAGTGGAGTCTCAAAAATGCGTGGGTTCCTCCGAAAAGGAAACAGAGTCAGAGCAACATTCTGAGTCTTCCCACTCCATCTCTCCTCCTCTTGCCACTTCTCCGGATGGGCGCCAGAGGAAAATAGACACTATCGAAGATTCCGGCGCATCCAAGCTCGCCGAAACAATTGCCGAAGAATCTTCCCCGGAAGAAGAAGGTGCCTTCGATCCCTTCGCTGATGCTGGCGTTGTTAGCTCGTAAGTTGCTATTTTTTTGTCTTTGCCTATCTCTTTTTTCTTCGGTACTCTCATATTTTACTTTACTGCTATATTGACAGATCTAACGACGGAGCAGAGGAGGAGGAACCCACAACTCATGGAGCAGCTCCTACGAGCACCTCCAACACCTTGGTTCTTTCTGAACAAAACCATACTACGGCGTAAACTTCGCCTCCCCTGCAGCATAACCCGAAAGTGTCAACTCCCGTGCCCAGCCCCCGAGCGCCTCTAGCGAAGAAAGCTAGAACCGGGGCTGGTAGCACTCAAGAGATTGCTGTTGGGAGTACTTCGTCTCCTCTCTTGGACGATGTAAGTTCCCTTTTCTCTGTTTGTCAACTCTTTTTACCTGTCGAATTTTTCTCTTCTGGCAATGTTTTTCCATCTTTGTCGAGTTTTCCTCCTCTTACGATGTTGTTTCTATCCTGTCGGCTTTGTACATCCCTTAATGAAGGAGCTAGTCACCCTGGGCTCCCAATTAATTGGGTTCCGTGACGAGGCTGCCACGTTGAAAGGTAAAGCTGCACTGCTCTTAGTATATTTCATATTTTCCGCCAAAGGATAACTCGCCTTCTAACTAGGGCTCTATCTTCTGATGTTTTCTTTTTCAGAGTCGCTCCGTCGTGCCGAAGAACGTGCTGACGCGCTGGAGGCCGAGCTTAAAACCAGCGACGCAGTTCGTAAGAAACCCGAGAAAGATGTCGCTGCTGTCGAAAGTCTTCGCCAGAGGCTCAAGACCACTGAGGACGCTTTAAGCGACAATGAGGCCTAGCAAGTTGAGCGCGAAAATGCCACAGTGGAGCGCTTTGAAACGCAAAACCGAAGATTTACAAGTAAGCCGTTCTTTCTTTTGTCTTTTGCTTCTACCTGTGTTTGTTTGTCTCTGATGTTGACGAACTCGTGATTTTCTCCAGCAGGGCGGATGGGTGAGCAGCATACTTTAAACCAAGAGTCTGACAATCGTCTTCTTGATGCTCTCGAGATTCTTGAACTTAACTGCGACTTGTTGCGCACCAACATTTCTTCCGCACGGGCCGCGCTAAAGCGCATCTTCTCCCACTTCTTCCCCAAGGACACGCAGCCGGAGATCTTTTCCCAGCTCACCCAACATTTCCTGGCGAAGGAGGATATTGTTTTGGCCTATCGGCAGGCTAGCCTGAAGATTGGATTCGAAGGGACCATCGCCTTGGTCGCTGCCAGTGGCTAGGAAGTCGACTGGGTGAAGGCAGGCACTCCCAAGGGCATCAACAAGGAGAAGTGGAAGGCTCTGGTGAAGGATGACAAGCCTCAGTCGAAGAAGCTCATTGCCTTCCTTGACCCGATGTCCTCTGCTTCTGCTAGCACTGCGCGGACGGAGGTCAAGTAGACCAACCCGTGTTTCTTGTTTATTTTCTCTTTTGTAGCTAGCGCCACCTTTTTCTGCTTCCCATGATTTGTATGGGCTCGCTAGGAGCCATCTTTTGGATGGACTCGCTTTATGTAAATGTACGAAAAATGTTCTTTGTCGAATGATTGATGTCGATCTTTTCTTTCTTCCAGTTGATTTTTGATAACTATACCGAAGTTGCCGGACCTTCCAACGCTTCACCCGCCACTTCTCACTCTGCGAGAGCTCCTGGAGGCGTTTTCTTGGATGATTCCTCGTGCGCTCACTCGATACACCAAGAGCTGCAAGCTATGAAGAAACAGGCTGTGATAGTTATGGACCAATCTCGTAAATCTTTGGATCATGAGAAAGCTGCTCTTCGACAAGCACATGAGGCTGTTGAGTTGAAGGAATCTGCGACTACCGATGCTTCATGAGCTACTAACGCGAGAGTTATATGCTTGCCTTCATAACCGACGCAAGCCGAGATATGGCTGGTAATACTTCTTTTTATCTTGATGACTCGCTGATTTTCTTCATATTCTTTCCTGTGCTGTATTGATTTTTCTCTATTGCTCACAGGCTTGTTTCTGGATTCTGCTGCTGAAGAACAAAGGGTAAACTCGCGGGTCGAAGCTCTTCTTCGGCTTGCTCGGTCAAACAATGTTCATTTCTGGGCGGATGAAGATCGCACTCGCTGAATCGTGCAGTTTCAGGATCGAGCACCTCATGTGCTGAATTTTCTTGACTTCTGCACTAGTACCTTAGGCATGGTGTATAATGCCATGTTTCCTCAAAACCCTCAAGCCAATAATCTTCGTGCGCTTATGGGTAAGTTCAAGGATGTGCACGGTATTCATGACTTTGTGAGGGCTCAGATGGTAGCCGGCGCCAAGGTGGTCTTGATTTGGTTGAAGATCTGTCACTCGAAGTTGGATTTTGGCAATGTTGTCGATACTTTTTACCTCAAGATGTCGAAGAGGAGGGTAAATGTCGACAAACATAATGCAGCTGTGTCTCCTATTGCCTAAACAATGATTGATGAGCTTCTTAGGGTGGACGCCACTTTCTTCAAAGAATTTCGATATGCTGATTCGACTCCAAATGTTCATTCTGCAGGGGGGGCGTCAACATAAATAGTTTAATATAGGAACTCTTTTTCTTTTTGCACTTATGCGTTAGGTTTTGAGCCTAACTCATAGTTGCATATATTGTAAGTCGTGTATATTGTAAATATTATTGCGAGACTTGTGTAAAGTCAAGGCAATTTCATTAGCCCCCGAGTATTTCGGATGGCGTGACTATATTTATTGTTCGCAAGGTTTTTCATGAAACCAGGGCGTGTAAATTGGTATATGATTTGAAGTCGAGTATATTGTGAATTTGTCAGGTTTAAGCCCCCGAGCCTGGCTTGAAAAGAGTATATGCCATCACTATTTTTTATTTCAAACATACTATATTGCAGCATCGCAAGCCCGCCTCATTAAAAACCTTCCAGCCCCACTCGGTGCCCTGAAAGGGAAAGAGTGCGTCTGAAAAACTTGCGATCTCTTCAGATACAATGTATACTTACATAGTTGATACTATACTGATTTCTACGCGTAAAAACGTCGTAGCTGCGCCACGTTCCACGGGTTTGATTCGTCCTTGCCCATTTTCTAGTCCTTCAGCCAATAAGCTCCTCCTGGAATGACTTCAGTGACATGTATGGTCCTAACCGTGGAGATTCAAATTTCTCGTGTCCATCTTGTGTGAGTCGAAGGACTAGGTCGCCAACTTGAAAGGACCTGGGCCGCAAACGTCGCCTTTGATAATTCTTGAGATTCTGCTGGTATGCGCTTACTCTTGATAATACCTCATCTCTTGCTTCATCGAGTGCGTCGACATCGTCGTCCCGCGATTTTTGCGAAGTTTCCTCCTCATATTCCGCGACTCTTGGGGAGTTGTGTTCTATTTCTATCGGCAGCACTACTTCGGCTCCATGGACCAAGAAGAACGGTGTTTCTTGAGTTGCCGCGTTCGGCGTTGTTCGCAAGCTCCATAATACATACGGTATCTCATCGACCCAGGTGTTTCACGCTTTCTCTAGCGGTGTTCACAGACGTTTCTTGATGCCATTGCAGATAAGCCTATTGGCTTTTTCGACTTGTCTGTTGGTTTGCAGGTGCGCCACGGATGCAAACTGCAGCATGATGCCCATGCTTTCACAGTAGTCCTTCATTTCTCGTGAGGTGAAATTGCTGCCATTGTCCATGACTATGTTGTTGGGGACGCCGAACAAAAAAACTATCCCCTTGATGAAATTCACCGCTGATGTTACGTCTGCCGAATTTACTGCTACTGCTTCGATCCACTTGGTGAATTTGGCGACGGCCACAAGCAAATACACGTGTCCTCCTGGCCAGGAATTGTTTAATTTTCCCACCATGTCGAGCCCCCATTGTGCGAATGGACATGCCAATGGTATCGACATCAATTCTGCTTCTGGAGAGTGGGGCTTGGATGCAAACCTCTGGCACGCATTGCAAGTGCGGACTATGTCTTTTGCATCCTCTATTGCTGTCAACCAGTAAAATCCTGCGCGAAAAGCTTTGGCTGCTGTTGCTCGACTGCTTGCATGGTGGCCACATATTCCTTCGTGTATGTCTTTCAACATAACTCGCCCTTCTTCGGGTGTGACACACCTCTGCAATACTCCTGAGATACTTCGTTTGTATAGTTCTCCCTTGACCACGGTGAAAGCTTTGGATCGTAGAATAACTCGCCTCGCTTCGACCGGATCTTCGGGTATCTCTTTCTTTGTGATGTACGCCAGGTAAACCTACATCCAGAGAATTTGGATCATCATGACTTCCTCTAGTTCCTCCTCATCTTCTGATGTATGTGTCTCTGGGGCTGCTGCCCCCCCCCCCCAAGTCTTTCTTGGATTTCTCCTTTTTCTTTGGTTGCTTCGGTATCTTCTTCGTCTTGGTTGATCTCTCACGTATCTCCTCCCAAAAAACTCCAGGTGGTATCGGGAGGCATTGTGAGCCGATGTTCGCCAGAACGTCGGCTTCATCGTTGCTGAGCCTGCTGATGTGATTAACTTCACATCAATTGAAGGTTTTCTCGAGTTCGTTGTACACTTCTTTATATGCCATCATGCTGTCATTGACTGCATCGCACTTGTTCATCACCTGTTGAGCTACCAGCTGGGAGTCGCCAAAAAAATTTAAGCGAGTGGTGCCGCACGCCTTTGCCATCTTCATCTCGTGGATTAAGGATTCATATTCTGCCTCATTATTAGATGCGTTGGGGAATGTCATCCACAGTATGTACTTCATTTTGTCGCCTTGGGGTGAAACAAGTACCACGCCTGCTCCAGCTCCTTCCAGTCTCTTGGACCCATTGAAATTCATGTGCTAGGTACTCGACAGATCTGGGGGTCCCATATTTTTCACTTCCATCCACTCTGCAACGAAATCCAACAAAATTTGCGACTTGATCGCCTTTTTTTCGTATGTGATGTCCCGAGGGGAAACTCGATTCCCCAAAGGGAGACACGTCTCGTAGCTTCTGGGTTGTTCAGTATATTTGAGAGTGGGGCCTCATTGAACACTATTATCAGGTGCGCCGAAAAATAGTGTCTTAGCTTCCGTGCTGACATGAAAACTCCGTAAGCCAGCTTCTGATACTGTGGGTAGCGCTGTTTGGATGGTGATAAGACTTCACTAAGGAAATATATTGGCCGCTGCACCCCGTGAATTTTCCCTTCTTCTTCTCGTTCTACTACGAGGACTGTGCTGACCACTTGAGGTGTGGCCGCGATATATAACAGCACCGGTTCCTTTTCTTGGGGTGCCACCAGCACTGGTGGTGTCGAGATAGTTCGCTTCATATGCTCAAAGGCTTTGTGTGCTTCCTCATTCCACTCGAATTTTTTCCCTTGCTTGATTAGTGCGTAAAAAGTCAGCGCTTTTTCTCCCAACCTGGCGACAAATCTGCTCAAGGCTGCAAAACATCCCGTCAGCTGCTGTATCTCCTTGATCTTGGTTGGTTTTCTCATCGTCGGGATAGCCTGTATTTTCTCGGGGTTGGCTTCGATTCCCCTAGTTGACACCAAGTATCCGAGGAGTTCTCCTGCAAGAACACCAAAGGAACATTTGTCGGGTTCAACTTGAGGCGAAACTTGTCGAGGTTGTCGAAGGTTTCCTTGAGATCATCGATCAGGGATGATCCTTGCTTTGTTGTTATGACGACGTCGTCAATGTATACTTGAAAGTTTTTTCCGATCTGCGTAGCCAGGCACTTCTGCATCATCCGCTGATACGTGGCTCCCGCGTTTTTCAACCCGAATGTCATTGTTCTGTAGCAGAATACACCGTAAGGTGTTATGAAAGCTGTTTTGACTTCGTCTTCTTCTTTCAAGTGGATCTGATTGTAACCAGAATACGCGTCTAGGAAGGAAAGACATTCGCAACCTGCCATGGAATCGATAATTCGGTCGATCTTCGGGAGGGGAAAGTGATCCTTTGGACAGTGTTTATTGAGACACGTGAAATTGACGCACATGCGAAGGACTTCAGTGTTTTTCTTCGGGACCAGCACTGGGTTAGCGACCCACGTGGCCTCAGTGTGCAACTCCTTGATGAAACCCACTTCTTTGAGCCGATGAATCTCAGATAGCATGGCTTTGCGGTTTGGCTCGGAGAATCGCCACAAAGGTTGTCGAATTGGCCTAGCCCTTGGATCCAGATTAAGGGGGTGCTTGGCAAGTTCCCTGGGTAATCTTGGCATGTCAGCTAGACACCATGCAAATATTTCCCAGCGCTCACGGAGGAACTCAACAAAGCGCACTTTCCTATGCGATGTCCAAGTTGGACACGATAGCTGTCATCTTTTTTGGATCTGTCGGGTGGATCTGCACTTCCTTAGAGTTCTTGGAGGTGTCGAAATCTTGCTCCTGCAAGGATCTACCTCCGTCGGGCAACATGTCACAGTTGGTGGTGAGTTTGGATGCTTCATACTTAGCCTGCATCCCGAAAGTTTCTGAGAGCTTGTGAAAATCCTTGTCGCACTTATCTGCCAAGGCAAAGCTTCCTTTGAATGTGATTGTGCCCTTGGGTCCAGGGATCCTCCTCAATAGGTATGTATAATGCGGCACATCCATGAATCTGTCGTATGCAGGTCATCCCAAGAGAGCATGATACTGTGATGGAAAATCAAAAGTTTCTGAGAGCTTGTGAAAATCCTTGTTGCACTTATCTGCCAAGGCAAAGCTTCCTTTGAATGTGATTGTGCCCTTGGGTCCAGGGATCCTCCTCAATAGGTATGTATAATGCGGCACATCCATGAATCTGTCGTATGCAGGTCGTCCCAAGAGAGCATGATACTGTGATGGAAAATCAATAACTTCAAATTCCAGTTTCTCCTTCCTGAAATTTTCTCGAGTTCCGAACTGCACGTCGAGTAAAATCTTTCCTAGAGGATAATTCGGCTTCTCAGGTGTGATGCCATGGAAACACGTGTCCGTAGTCGTCAGATTTGTCAGAGAGATATTCATTTTCTGCAGCATGCCCGCGTATATGAGATTTAAACTGCTTCCTCCGTTTATGAATATGCGAGAGACCTCAAATCCCGCAATTACCGCTGGTAAGATCATAGCTGACTGCCCTGGTTGTGGAACTTGGGGTGGATGGTCCTCTTGAGTGAATCCTATGGCCTGTCCCGACCAATTAAGGTACTCGATGGTTGGCTCCGCTGAGGTGAACCTGAATGCTTTGCATGGCCGTTGCTCTAGTTCCGCCCATCAGCTTCACTGTCTCCAAGTAATCAACTATCCAATCCTCAGGATC
The DNA here is from genome assembly GCA_030979885.1 of Lolium multiflorum. Classification (NCBI taxonomy): domain Eukaryota; kingdom Viridiplantae; phylum Streptophyta; class Magnoliopsida; order Poales; family Poaceae; genus Lolium; species Lolium multiflorum. The sequence goes on along the minus strand of CM061749.1, from coordinate 120,388,485 downwards.
TTGCAATCCATCGAATTTCTTGTAGTTGTCAGATAGCTTGAAACTAGAAGGTACTTTAGTCTTGCAAACTCGTCGGGTGAAGCAAGGGAGCCCACATAAATCCTCCTCGCTAACTTCTGGTGAGTGCCGACTCTCTCTTGGTCTATTTTCACGGTCCCTCTCCTATCGTGCTATGTCGACTCGTGCTTGCGTTACTGTATTTCTTGCGTCACCTTCTCGTGGAGGATCTCGCGCTGCCACCATAGTGGGTCAAAGACTATTTCTTCGTGTAGCACTTTCGGGTTAAGGTGTACTTGAACCAGCTAAAGATGTCCCCATAACGCCGACACCTGTCATAACCATCTGGTACAGTGCTTCCCTGGGATCTCCTGGAGGTGGTTTGGATGCCAGTATGAAGGCATGTGTCGCCATGTATCCTGCTTCCGGTGTTTTTGGGATGATGTGCCATCTTGTTTCTATCGACATAAAGGACATGTCGAGGTTTTGAATCAGGTTGTCTCGTTCATGCTCAGGCACATTTTCCAACCGATATCTTCCTCTTGCATGGGCGTCTCTGTGACTGTCTCCCGAAGTTCCTGGTTGTCGGCTGAGGGCGGCTCTGCACGCACTTGATGCAGAAGTTGTGGCTCTCCTTGCATCAAGTGCCCTTCTTTGTTTCTCAAACTCTCGTCCAACATGAGCGACTCTATATTGATATGCTTGCAGCGCCTCTGGTGTGGCCGTGGTGGTCATCGGCTCTGTGCCATCCATGGCTTTCTGAGCTCTATCCCAAGCTTCTTGTGGCAATCGTACTTTCTCTCGTGGCGTGGTCCCGACGTATTTGTTTCCTGTTCCCCGCGTAAGATCTGCGGGATCGATGAATGGATTGCCCAAATCATCGAAATCCTCCGATGCTTCATCCTCTTGACGGCTTGATTCCTTGATTCCGCAGACTTGATGATATATTGTAGCTTTTTTTCACCTTCAGGGTCGGTAACACCGTCGTATAGATCGACAAAGACCTCCCGAATAGAAGTAGATCTGTCGATGAAGTCGAAGTTGTCGATGCTTTCCGAGTCGTTGCTCAGATCGGAGCTTGTGAATGACCCGAAGGACATATCGCCGAACATATCGGCGAGTTCTCCGCCGATGGCTGGCTTGATGAAGCTTGATAGCGAAACCTCCTCGTCGCCTGACTCGATCGATGATGATGATCCCGAGAAATCGGAATCGGTCTCTAAAGGTCCCTAAAAAATCGGTGCCCCGAGACGATGCGATCCTTCTTTCCCAACGCGGAAGTGGAAACTCCCGAACGTCATCTCCATCAACTCCTCTAGATCGGCATATGCATGCAAACGGGCGGGAGGGTGAGGTACAAAATCGTCGAGTTCAGGTTGCATCCGTTTACCTCCATCCATCGCGTTGCTTGCCGTGGATGATGCTAATGATGTTGTCGATGCCATCGAGATCACCTCCTTGCAGCCTCCAATTCCCACAGACGGCGCCAATTGACAAGGTATCAACTTGTCAATGCCTACGAATTGTAGACTTAGGGTTTCGTAGAAAGTAGAGGGCAAGTAGATCTCGAAGGTTTCAGCCGAAAAGGTGCTCTACTAAGTAAAACTAGGGTTATGTCGACAATAGATTTGATGATTCTTCACCCCTCGGCTCCCCTTTATATAAGAGGGAGAGCCGAGGGATCTTCTTGTCGTACAAGTTACAGACTCCGGGAGACTATCCGAGTCTTTCCCGTATAATTACATGACTCTCAATCCCTAATATAACTCTATCTTCCATATTGGCGTTTGTTGGGCTTCTGGGCCTTGAAAGCTTCGGGTTGTGGGCCTCCAAATAACCTCGGGTACCTTATTCGGTAGACCCATTCGGGATGCCTATGTCACTAGATGGTTGTCTTCTCCAATTTATGCTTCATGTATAGATCTTTTGAGCCGCCCTACATGATCAAGATCATCCTTATGTAATCCTACATGTTGTGTTTGCTAGGATCCGATGAATAGTGTATACTATGTTGAGGTCGATTATATATTCATGTCATATGTTTTTTGTGATCTTGCATGCTCTCCGTTGCTAGTTGATACTCTGGCCAAGTAGATGATTGTGACTCCAAGAGGGGGTATTTATGCTCGATAGTAGGTTCATGCTTCTAGTTTTCTGGGAGAGTGACAATAACTTCTAATATTATAGATGTGCTATTGCTACTAGGGATAAAACAACAATTTTTTATCCAAAGGTAATTCTATTGTTTATTTTACACACATTGTTTAATGCGATAATCTGTTGCTTACAACTTAATACTAAAAGGGGTTCGGACGATAATCGAAGGTGGATTATTAGTCATAGACGCAGTTGGATTACGGTCTATGTATTATATTGTAATGCCCAATCAAATCTCATAGTAATCATCTTGTCATGTATGGTCGATATTCTGTCAATTGTCCAGCTGTAATTTGTTCACCCAACATGCTATTTTTCTTTATGTAGAGACATCTCTAGTGAACTGTGGATCCCGGTCCTTTCCTTTACAATGATAAATTCATCTACTACAATTCCTGTTATCTTTAATTACTGTAAACATCTCTTTCCACTAGATACGTCTAATCCTTTGTGTTCAGCAAACCGGTGAGATTGACAACCTCACTTCAAGTTTGGGCAAAATACTTTGGTTGTGTTGTCTGCAGGTTCCACGTTGTTGTTGATGCCGGTAGTGCGCCCTGGCACTAGTCAGCTAGCAACACCTTCAGAAGTCACGCATTTCTCCTACTGATCGATTAAACCTTGGTTTTATACTGAGGGAAAACTTGTTGTTGTGCTCATCACACCTTCCTCTTGGGGTTTCCCAACCGCTTCCACAACAACCGCCACTAAGATTGTCTAGCGCCATCACCGGAGCACCATCAAGATTTTCTGGCGCCGTTGCCGGGATCTAAAGAAAAGTTACACCATAGAGATTTCCAACTCCCACGGCAATCTGCGCACAGCATGCACCGTTGCAAAAGATCGTCATTTTGAAGCATCTCGTGATGATCAGATGTGATAAAATCTACATCCACATACAATGGGTGTAAGCCATGTTGCACACGCGGAAATACTTGGGTTTGCTTGATGAGCCTAGCATGTACAGACATAACCTCGGAACACGGGAAACCGAAAGGTTGAACACTGATCTCTTGGCTTGCTAGCTAGTTCGTCCGCGGGCTTCCCTTGCACAGTGGGCACAGGTTACTTCACAAGTTCAGCTGCAAGTAGTGCACACTGCACAGTCAGTACGCACAGCTTCTCCAAAACTAAATGATTAACCTCTTTGCTGCTCCATAACTCATGGAGTGACCCTGGCTGCAGCATATAATCTATATCTTCCTCTCTAGAAGCAGGATATTCATATCCATCACATGCATCATATGCTATGAACGTAGCAAAAGAGTCTTTTTTTAAACCTGACTTGAACTCCTTTTTGCAACCAAAGCTGAACGTGTTAGTATTGATTTTAGAGCTTTGAGCACTTTATCAGTTCTTTGCTTATAGGGCTAACGAGGATCCATTCCTCCATATATTCACGCTGCCATGAGTCAAATTCTCTTTTCCCGATCAGGCCTCCATTGCCCCATAGATGAAAGAAACACTTGAAGGAATCACAAGAGAAAAACCTGAAAGCATATATCATAAAACCAGCATTCTTTGAGGCAACAGAGAACCTGAAGACCCTATCACTTTAGTTGAATAACTGACAAATCATCACAAAGACCACTATTGCATGATTCCAAAGCAATACTGACTGAATCCTCATGGAGTTTGAATTTGGCCTGTCCAAAAGATACAACCAAAAGGAAATGATTTGCCTTACCTAGAGGGTGCACAGTGGATCTGAACTTGTGATTTGACCTCATCCTTAAACTTAATACCAGGGGAAAAATCCAGATTCATAGAAACATGGGCTCCTTTGATTCATAGGATAGGAAAAACATAGGATTATGATGTCATGCATACTTGAATCCTATGGGAAGATGAAGTTTGTTTGATTGTAGGAAATAATTTTATTCATGAGGTATGACCTAATATATTTTTTCCTATAGGATTTGCACTACAAGATTTCTATAAGATATGTTCCTATGAATCAAACAACTTGTGTAGAAAATTTTCCTGTAGGTTCCAAATCCTACACTATTCCTATACAATTTCTATGAATCAAAGGAGCCCTAAAGCATGCACCGCCATGGGTGATGCATCTAGATCTGAAAGATTCTCAAATCCCTTGACATGCGAAATCTTGGATGTGTTGTGAGGAGTACATACCTCACTCGTCTTGATTAGACAACGATTAACGACAACGTGATGATTGGGAAAACGAACCAGGGAGCCAAGATGTAGAACTTCAAGAAACCTACCAATGATTGGATCACCTTTGACATTCACTAGAACAAGCCCATCATTCTTGGTCCAAAGATTGAGTTCTCCATCATAGCTATTCTGCCGCCCACGATCCATGTCTTTGACGGTGGAGTAAGACACATTCCACTTCCATTCTAGGAGAGCCATGGTGAGAAAGGGAGAGATAAGGAGATCACCTTTGTAGAGGGAAACACGCCGAGAAGAAAGACTGGAGTAGAAAGATGACGAACAACTTGCTTCTTGTCCTGCCTTCCCAGTAGTGGAAAACGGGCCAATTGTCCCGGCCCGTAAGAGGCTTTTGTCCCAGTTCGGCAACCGGGAGAACGAAGGCGGGACAAAAGGTCTAACCTTTTGTCGCTGCCCGCTTACCAGCCGGGACATATAGTCCAACACGTGGCTGCGATGCAGGGGTTTGGGCTAGAGGACCTTTTGTCCCGGCTCGTAAGCACAACCAGGACAAAAGGTTTTATTTTTCTTTTTTCATTTTGTTTGACTCGTTACTCTCTCACTTGGACCATTATTAACACTAATTACACTTAATCTATACTCAAATTCTAGACTTGGTCACTTACCTTTTTCATTTTCATTTTTCATTTTTCTTTTTGTTTGACTCATTACTCTTTCACTTGGACCCTTGGTTAACACTAATTACACTTAATCTATACTTAAATTCTAGACTTGGTCACTTACCGGTATACCTAGCCATGTCTCGGGCCGGGCCAGGCCTCGGGCCGGGCCGAGAAAAGCCTGACGGTAAAAAATCAGGCCCAAGCCCGGCCCGGCCTGACCAAATACCCATGAAGCCCGTCGGGCCATCGGGCCGTGGGCCAGGCTGTAGTGTTAAATGTGTTTTTCGGGCTACCCAAGCCCCGCCCGGCCCAACCATCGGGCCAGCATTTTTAGGCCAAGGCCCGGGTTTTTCGGGCCGGGCTTCGGGCCGGGCTGCCCATGGCCAGGCATGCTTACCGGTCGGTCACCCACTCACCCATCCTCACACTACTCCACCCTCAGCACGCTTAACTCCTCTGTTCTTTCCTGCTGTGCTCCCGCGAATGTGGTTGTACCTTGTTGTAAATACTACCATAAGATAATAATATAGCATTCCAATGTGAGGAATTTGAATATCTTTAAATCTTTAAACCGCAAGTGGATAAATAATATATGAATAACTATTAGAAAAATATGAGGAATTTGAATATAAAATAATTTTGTTTTTATTCATTTTTTAATATTAATATATTATTATCAAATAATATATGCATTATTCATATAATATGGCCAAGTAATTAATATCTTTAAACTGCAAGTGGATAAATAATATATGCATAACTATTAGAAAAATGTGAGGAATTTGAATATGAAATAATTTTGTTTTTATTCATTTATTAATATTCAAATAATATATGCATTATTCATATAATATGGCCAAATAATTAACATATTTAAATCTTTAAACCGTAAGTGGACAAATAATATATGCATAACTATTAGAAAAATGTGAGGAATTTGAATATGAAATAATTTTGTTTTTATTCATTTATTAATATTATTATCAAATAATATATGCATTATTCATATAATATAGCCAAATAATTAATATCTTTAAATCTTTAAACCGCAAGTGGACAAATAATCTATGCATAACTATTAGAAAAATGTGAGGAAATGAAATAATTTTGTTTTTGTTCATTTATTAATATTATTATCAAATAATATGTATTATTCATATAATATGGCCAAATAATTAGTATCTTTAAATCTTTATATCGCAAGTGGACAAAAATAATATATGCATAACTATTAGAAAAATGTGAGGAATTTGAATATGAAATAAACTTTTTAATTCATTTATTAATATTATTATCAAATAGTATATGCATTACTCATATAATATGGCCAAATAATTAATATCTTTATATCTTTAAACCGCAAGTGGACAAATAATATATGCATAACTATTAGAAAAATGTGAGAAATTTGAATATGAAGTTATTTTTTATTCATTTATTAATATTATTATCAAATAATATATGCATTATTCATATAATATGGCCAAATAATTAATATCTTTAAATCTTTAAACCGCAAGTGGACAAATAATCGAGTCAGCGCTGCCAATTATGTGTTTCTAAGGTTTGAGGGCATATGGTTTCTTGCATGGATGTGACGTGACGGGGTTCGTGTGAGTCAGTCATGATGATTTGGGTCAATAATTTACAGATGTTCTGTAAGAATTTCATGGCCCTAATTCCATGATCTAAGGAAGCCAGAGACTATTTGCACAAGTCTGAATAATCTGGGATACAAGTAGGGGTGGAAACGGATCGGGTGCAGGAATTGCTGAAATCTGCTCACTGTTTCATTTATCATTTTTTTCTGTAACTCCGATTGAGCTGAAATTGTAACCACTGCTGCAACTTTTCATAACCTACGCACCCATAAAATATGAGATCATTCTGTGGTGTTTAGGTAGGATAAAAATAGTACTATATGTAGTAAAGTTTTGTGGCAAATTTGAGTTTTAATTGTGCAGTTCAAGTTCGGAGAGGAGAACAACGATGATGAAACTAATGTGCAAGAAGGGGTGAAAGGTATGACACCCTGGAAAATGTATCCCACAAGAATATGGCCAAATAATGTGGGGAATTTGGATAACAACAAAAGATTCGATATATTGAAACGATTCATAGTTCATACAAATATAGAAGACCACCATCTACTCATCATCTCTAAATACTGAGACGATCAACATGGCTATTGTAGCCAACTAGCATCCAATGCCTCCTAGCAATCTCGAAGCCCAGGCGAGCATCTAGAGCAGCATAGTGCACTTGCTCGTAGCTCAATGGAAAATTGGCCCATCCAAAAATGAGCTCATCATCTTTTTCTTTCACGGCGACCTCCATCTTCTTGTAGTTCTTATTATTCTGAAGATTTTTCCCAATGGTATAGTTTGCCAAATTATATAGACTCGGAGTGGGCTTGTTGGTGGGGTTCCGGAGTATCTTCTGGAGGTCGTACGCAGAAGTGATATGAATGACGTAGGGACGCAGCATTTTCACATCATTGCCTATAGCGGCGCCGCAGAATTTGATGTTCCCGTCCTGCAAGAACTCCTTGAGCACTTGTGGCACTTCATCGGCATAACAAATCTGGAACACCAACGTCTCGAACGCCACCGAGAGTTGAAGGACGGCGGAGTTCTGGTCGCCCGCGCGAGGGTCGGTGAACTCGTAGTCCAAGCCGACGCACTTGGTCGTTGCGGCGTCGAGAAAGTCCCTCTTCACTTCGTGGATCCACTTCTCCACCCTTCTTGCACGGAGCGCGACCGTGACCTTGAAAGCCATCCCTTTGGCCATGAGGTGGTACACCCGAGTTCGAGGAGCCGAGTAGCGCGCGAGGTGCTCCATCGAGTCCAAAACATCGACGAAGAGGTGATTTTTTTGCAATGGTGATGAGATGGAGAAGAATGTGGTGTGTGTGGCAATGGTGGAGAAGAGTGAGCTTTATAAAGAAGTGGAAGATGAAGATGAATAGGGGCAGCCACCGGTGATCAATTCCCGTGGCTGGCCGCACCGGCGGCTTAGATTCCGGCGACCGATGGCCCGAATTCTATGCGCCAGTAATGGCGAGGACCGATCGGGTTCCGCGCGGGAACGAATGGTTGGACTTCAAGTCCCGGCTCGTCTCTCCAGCCGGGACAATAGGGTTGCTAGCATGCCGCAAAAGGGCTCAGACCCATTTTTCCCGGTTGGAGGCTCCAACCGGGACAAAAGGCCTTAAAGAACCACGACAAAAGGCCATGTAGCTTGTCGGTGATTTCGGGGCGATGTGACCGGCCTATTTGTCCCGGCTCCAGACTGGGCCGGGACAAAAGGGCTGGACGGAAGGTCCGTTTTCCACCAGCGCCCTCTCGTACTTAGTTGCTTGCTCTCACAGATCTCTCTCTATCTAGATAGTGAATGTGTGTTTTAAGTCTAAGACTGAACTGTGTGTTGTGAGCTCTAGGGTGTGGGATCCCAACTATTTATAGTGTTGCTTGGCGAATATGCTGCAGACACCTCACTGCTATGCAGCTTGTGACTATGCTACTTGCATTGTGTTGTGCCACCTTTGTCGTTTGGCTTCAGGTGCTAGTGGTGATGTATTCGGGGGTCAATTAACTCCAAGTTTTGGTTTGTTGTGGCCTTCCTAGTTAGGCATGTCGGTTGGCTTAATTGGATAGTGACAAGTGGATTTGAATATATGTGGTATTTATTTATGATGCTTAAATGTTGGCTTAATTGAATGGCTAAAAGAAATTGTCGGCTTGATCGGTGGGCTTAGATTTGATCATGCTAGCTTGCTTATGGTAGTTAAGATTTATCTATGAAGATGTTAATATTCTCAATTGTTCTGATGAACATTTCCATGTCATTTCGTTCATTTACTTCACCGTGGGCTTATGACTTCAGCTAAATGTTTGGGTATGTTTCCTATTGGTTTACTTGATAAGATGGTTTCCTATGTTACTCGTGTTGCCTAAAAGATTATTGTTGCGTAAGATGATGTCCTTGTTACGTATACTGGTGCTTGTCACGCTATGATGTTGATCATGATCCTATAGTTATAAAGAGTTGCCTTTGTTGTTGCCTACTGATTTGTTGAACATGATCTAGTGGAGATCAATGCTGCCGCCTAAGTGTTTTGGGTGAAATATTTCAGGTTGCCTTTGTTTGCAAACAAAAACTTCCCAAATATTACTATTTGCTTTTAGAGTTCTTCTTGGAAGTAATTCCTTTGGATTCTAAACAAAAATGGATCCACCAAAGGTGAATCCAACATTTCTATCCTAACTATCAATTTTTTAAGATAGATAGGCTAACTAGGGGTTTAGATAGGCTTTTATTTTTATTTTTGTAGATTGTACTAGGATTTTCTTCCTTGAATTATATTTCCATATATTGACCTTGTAATTGACTTTGTAATTATATTTTATTGATAGAGAATAAATTTAGAAGATTTTGATCTTTGGTTCATATTTTCTGATATTTATTTATTTTATTACGAACACTTGAATTTGGCTCCAATTATATAGTTCAAATTCCAATTTTGAATTATCTTATTAGTTTTAAGTGATAAAATTGTATGTGACCTTTTATTTGAGATTGGTACCTATTGTTTGAGATAGTTGTGTGAATATATGAATCAAAGGGTTAAGTCTTGATTCAAATTGTTTGAATTCAAGTTTGACTAAGTCAAACCTCAATTTTGAATTCAAATAGAAATGTGTTAAAGTGGCTTTTCAAATTCTAAGGCACACAGTGCCGCGTATTCACTCACGTGGCCAAGCGTTGTGCTGCCTCGCTCGGTAACGCAAGGGCCTGCACAAAAGCAGCTTTCACCTCAGCCTGGTCCTCCTCACCGTCGCTCTGCAAACCAACAAATCTGAAATCTACTCTGCTTTCATCTCGTAAAACCCTAACCCCGTTCCAGAGCTTTACACCGAAGCGGAGCCCAGCGAGCGCACCGAGTCCAAGCATGGCGCCGCCGTCGTCGTGGATCATCTTGGGCAACGTGGCGCGGGTGTCGGGCACGGACGCCGGCGCGGACGACCTCCCGCCCGGCGCCGACCTCGCCCTCGCGCTCGCCGTCCCGCCGCGCGTCACCCTGCTCACCGTGCCCCACCGCGTCTCGCCCGACCCGGACCAGTACCCCATGGTCCTCTCCGTCGACCCCTCCGGCCTCATCCTCCTCTCCACGCCCCCTCCTTCGTCGCCGCGGACCTCCAGTCCCGACGGCCAGAGCCTTTCCTCCTTGTCTGCCTCGAGCTCCGACGACTCCGACGGCGAGGAGGTCACGCTCAACATCACCGACATCGCGCCGCGCCCTCCTCCTCCCTCCTCGCCCCGGGTCTCCGACGGCGAGGACGAGGACGACTACTCGGTCACGCTCAACATCACCGACATCCCGCCCAACGGCTACTACGTTTGCAACCACTCCTCCGCCACCGCCACCCGCCTCCCCGACCATGGCCGCGGCTTCCTCGACGACCGCTGCGCCGGCGTCATCGCGTCCCCGTCGAGCCCCAGCCACTACATGGTGGTCGAGCTGCAGCCGCTCAACGGCAGCGACGAGGCGACCCTGCTCTGCTTCTCGTCCGCGACCGGCGAGTGGGAGGAGAAGGACGTGGCGTACCCCCCGTCCGGCGGGCTCTGGTGCAGCGACGCCGTGATCACCGCCGGCGGGAGGCTCTGCTGGGTGGACCTCTCCTGGGGCGTCCTCTCCTGCGACCCGTTCGCGGACGAGCCGGTCCTGGACTTCGTCGAGTTCCCCCAGGGCAGGCTCCGGGACGGCATCGATTGCCTCCACTGCGCCGACAGGGAGCTCAGCACGCGCCGCTGCGCGCAGGTGAGCGCTGGCCGGTTCCGCCTGGTGGAGCTCTCCTGCGGTGACCACGGCTCTCGGCGCAGGGCCGTCGCGATCCGGCCCTGGATGAGGCTCCAGCAGAGCCAGTCCCGGAGCCACCGCAAGGCGCCTCGGATCGTCATGTGGACGCTGGCCGATTCGGACGCCGGGGAGTGGAAGGTGGAGCACAGGGTGAACTTCGCGGACGTCTGGGCGGACGAGAGCTACAAGGAGACCGGCCTGCCCAAGAAAGCACCGGTGCTCGCGCTCCTCCACCCCAACAACCCGGATGTCGTCTACTTCTTCCTCGGCAAGCACCTCTTCGGCGTCGATCTGCGCGTCAGGAAGGTGGTGGAATGTGAGGTCTACAAGCTCGTCGGACCGCGCAGGAAAGATGTCTCCTCCGGCTGCGTCCGCGCATGGGAGCTGCCGGCAGTGCTTCGTGCAGGTACCATAATAATCCACATGCTCTCCGCTGGAGTTGCTTAATTTGACGGTGTTGGTCATATGATTCAGAACACTGCTAATGAATTTCTCCATTTCGGGTTGGTACGTCTGTTATGCACTGATCGCGTATGTGCCTATACCTCAAACACGCCCTACGATCATCTGACCCTGATGCCTATATGAACTGTGAAATGTTTTACATTATGCATATCCTATGGCTGTAACTGTTGTTAGAATATGTGTTGTGTACGTGTTATCATATGTAACCAGCCCAATCTATAAGGGTTTGTTAGAGTTCTTTCTGTATCCGGATCTGTTATGATCCCTCTTCTTGTACGCCACGCCAGGGGCGATTCCTGGCTTATATAAACACGTACACGTGCCCGAGACAAAGGGCAACGCTTCCTAATCAATCTACCAATTTTACATGGTATCAGAGCTCCTCTTCTTCGGCGAGATCTAGCGATCATGTCGACGCCGGCGCCTCTGCCGAATCTATCTGCGTCGCAAGTCACCGAGAAGTTGACAAGGGAGAACTATCTCCTCTGGAAAGCCCAAGTGCTTCCAGCAATCCGCGGGGCTCGTCTCATCGGGTACCTAGATGGATCGATCGCTGCACCTGAGGAAAAGCTCCCAGGGAAGGAGAAGGACTCGTCTTCATCAGCTGAAAATCCGGCGTATATCGACTGGATTGCGATGGACCAACATATCCTGTCATATCTGATCAACACCCTCTCCAAGGAGGTCCTGACACAGGTCATCTCCAAAACCACGGCGCATGAAGCTTGGAGCGCACTGGAAAACATGTTCTCGTCCCAGTCTCGATCGCGGATTAACAATCTGCGGATTCAGCTCGCCAAAGGCTCCAAGGGAAATCAGACTGTCGCTGCATACTTTGCCAAGATGACAGGGTTTGCCGATGAGCTTGCTGCCGCTGGAAAGCCGCTTGCTGAGGATGAAGTGGTGTCATATATTCTGGCAGGACTAGAAGGCGACTACAATTCGCTGGTCGCCGCCATTGACGCACAGAAGGAGCAGATCACCCTTGATGATCTGTACGCGCGACTGTCTAACTATGACGCGCGCAATGCTCTGCTCGGAGAAGCAGGGATTACAGAAGGTTTCAAGTCTTCGGCAAATGCTGCAGCACGAGGACGCGGCAACTACAGCTACCGTGGTGGACGCGGAGCACAGCGTGGAGGCCGTGGTGGTCGCAATGGCGGCTACAGCAATCGAGGAGGCCGCCACTTCAACAACAATAACCGTGGTGGTCGCAATGGTGGGCGTGGTGATCGACCCACATGCCAGATCTGTGGAAAACCTGGCCATGGTGCCACTGACTGTTGGCATCGGTATGAGGAAGATTATGAACCTGAAGAGAGGGTGGTTGGCTCCGCTAGCACATCCTCATATGGAATAGATACAAATTGGTACACAGATAGTGGAGCCACAGATCATATCACCGGAGAGCTTGAGAAGATGGCCATCCGGGAAAAATACAGAGGACAAGAACAAGTGCACAATGCCAATGGAGCAGGTATGAAAATTAGTCATATTGGTCAATCTCTTATTCGCACTCCCCATAAAAATCTGAAAGTTAAGAATATCTTGCATGTCCCTAGTACATCAAAGAATCTCCTTTCTGTTCATCGCCTCACTCTTGACAATAACATTTTCATTGAGTTTCATCCATGGTTCTTTTTGATTAAGGATCAGGTCACGAAGAGAGTTCTGTTCAGAGGCAGATGTAGGCGTGGACTTTATCCCCTAGTTCCTCAAGATTGGAGATCAATTAAACAAGCCTTCAATGTCACCAAAATTTCCTCGTCAAGATGGCATAGTCGTCTAGGGCATCCTTCTTTTTCCATTGTTCAACGTGTGCTTAGGAGTAATAAGATTTCATCCTTAGATGATTCTAGTATAGATTCAGTATGTGATTCATGTCAAAGAGCCAAAAGTCATCAATTACCATATCCTACTTCTAGTAGTGTTTCAAATTTTCCTCTTGAGTTAATTTTCTCTGATGTATGGGGACCAGCTGCCACTTCTGTTGGCAAGTTTAGCTACTATGTAAGTTTCATTGATGATTTTAGCAAATACACATGGATCTATCTTATCAAAAAGAAGTCTGATGTTTTACATGTCTTCAAAGATTTCCAAGCACTTGTTGAACGTCAGTTTGGGAGGAAAATCCTCTCCCTTCAATCTGATTGGGGTGGCGAGTATGAAAAACTAAATTCTTTTTTCCACACTATTGGAATATCTCATCATGTGTCTTGTCCTCATGCTCATCAACAGAATGGCTCAGCAGAACGCAAACATCGTCACATAGTAGAGATGGGTATAGCCCTTCTAGCAAATTCAAGAATGCCTCTAAAATTCTGGGATGAAGCTTTTCTTACAGCAACTTACTTGATCAATAGGCTTCCAAGTAAAACTATCAATTTTGACACACCCTATGAGCGTCTCTTTCATACCAAACCTACCTATTCCTCCCTTCGTGTGTTTGGATGTGCATGTTGGCCTAATCTTCGACCTTATAATTCTCACAAGCTTGCTTTTCGCTCCACACAATGTGTGTTCTTAGGCTACAGTTCTCGTCATAAGGGTGTCAAATGTCTAGAAGTCAAAACAGGCCGAGTCTATATCTCTAGGGATGTAGTATTTGATGAAACAGTATTTCCGTTTAAATCTCTTCATCCCAACGCCGGTGCACTTCTTCGTAAAGAAATTCTGCTTCTTCCTGAATCACTTCAACCTACCTCTGTCTTTGATCATGGGGGTGTGAATAATGTTGATCAAAGGACTAATCCTGCTAATACTATTGTTAGTGCTGGTGTGCAGAATTTTGCAGAAGAAGCAAATGGTGAAAATCTGGTGCAAAACGGTGAAAATCTTGGCCAAAACAATGGTGAAGCAGGCGCTGGATCCGAGGTAGATCCGCCTGTCACACCTGGGCGCCAGTCTGACGGATCCCCATGCAGATCTGCTCCGGGATTGATGCAATCAGGTGGGTCCGGGCGCAGCGCCAGCAGCGGCAGCGCCAGTGGAGGAATCCTTCGCACGTTCAACCAGCAGGAGCGCGACACGTTGCAGTCAAGCTCAGCTCCCCGCACGATCAACCAGCAGGAGCGCGACACGTCGCCGACAAGCTCAGCTGCCGATCAGCTATCTGCGGGCCAGGGGGACAGTGCAGCAACGACAGATCCTGGCAGTGCTGGATCTTCTGCGCAGTCTTCAGCAGACATAGGATCTTCTGCGAATCAAAATGCTGCGCCCGTGCGTATGACTACCAGGTTACAAAAAGGGATAAAGAATCCGAAAAAATTATTTCCTGGTATGATTAGATATGCTATGTTAACATCTACAGGTGAACCTGAAAACTTAGATGATGCACTCAAGAGTGACAAATGGAAGAAGGCAATGGGAGAAGAATATGAAGCCTTGATGAAAAACAAAACCTGGCATTTGGTACCACCAAGTAAAGGTAAAAATTTAATAGACTGTAAATGGGTCTATAGAATCAAGAAGAAAGCTGATGGTACTATTGATAGATACAAAGCTCGTCTAGTTGCCAAAGGTTTTAAGCAAAGATATGGTATTGACTATGAGGATACTTTCAGTCCTGTAGTTAAAGCTGCTACTATCCGTTTGGTTTTATCTATTGCTGTTACCAGGGGATGGAGCTTAAGACAGCTGGATGTTCAGAATGCGTTTTTACATGGTGTTCTGGAAGAAGAGGTATATATGAGACAACCACCAGGATTTGAGGACAAGAATGTACCTTCATATGTGTGCAAGCTTGATAAGGCATTATATGGCTTGAAACAAGCCCCCAGAGCATGGTATTCACGTTTGAGCTCTAAACTTCTTGATCTTGGTTTTGTGTCATCCAAGTCTGATACATCACTGTTTATTTACAACAAGTCTGGTATAATCATCTATATGCTAGTCTATGTTGATGACATAATTGTCACGAGTTCCTCACAACATGCGATTACAGCATTATTGAAGGATTTGAGCTCACATTTTGCTCTTAAGGATCTTGGAGATTTAAGCTTCTTTCTAGGCATAGAAGTAAAGAAAACTAATGAAGGAATAGTTTTGACACAACAGAAATATGCAACTGATTTGTTGGCTCGGGTTGGGATGAAAGAATGCAAGCCTTCACCAACTCCTCTTTCAACTACAGAAAAATTATCTGCTTATGAAGGAGAACCTCTTGGTTATGAGGATAGTACAAGGTACAGAAGTATTGTTGGAGGACTTCAATATTTAACACTCACCAGGCCGGATATTGCTTTCTCTGTGAATAAGATTTGTCAGTATTTGCATGCACCTACTACTGTACATTGGACAGCTGCTAAAAGAATTCTGAGATATATTCAGCATACCTCTAGTGTTGGTTTAGTCTTTAATAAAACATCATCTATGATGGTGAGTGCCTTTTCTGATGCAGACTGGGCTGGATGTTTAGATGACAGACGATCAACAGGAGGATTTGCAATATTTTTGGGGTCTAATCTGATCTCATGGTGTGCAAAGAAACAACCAACAGTGTCCAGATCGAGTACAGAAGCTGAATATAAGGCATTAGCAAATGCAACTGCAGAGGTTATCTGGGTTCAGTCATTGCTTGGTGAGTTGGGTATTAAGCAAAGAAAGGTACCTTGTTTATGGTGTGATAATCTTGGAGCAACTTATTTGTCTGCTAATCCAGTGTTTCATGCTAGAACAAAACATATAGAAATAGACTATCATTTTGTCAGAGAAAGAGTTGCCAACAGACAGTTGCAGATCAGATTTATTCATTCTGGAGATCAAGTTGCAGATGGATTCACAAAAGCATTGTCAACAAGAAGCTTAGAAGAGTTTAAACGTAATCTCAACTTAGCAAAGTTGTGATTAAGGGGGGCTGTTAGAATATGTGTTGTGTACGTGTTATCATATGTAACCAGCCCAATCTATAAGGGTTTGTTAGAGTTCTTTCTGTATCCGGATCTGTTATGATCCCTCTTCTTGTACGCCACGCCAGGGGCGATTCCTGGCTTATATAAACACGTACACGTGCCCGAGACAAAGGGCAACGCTTCCTAATCAATCTACCAATTTTACAACTGTAACCGCACATATATGATAAAATTTTATCTCTAACGTTAGTTAAATTGTTCATCATACTACTCATGTCTGCCTTTGTCTTAAAAAGAGGCGATTGTTAATTCCCTATAAAAGTAGAGATTTTGTACAGTAAGAAACGAACATTCTTCAGTAGATATTTTTTCAGGGGTCCTACCAATACTAATGTGTTAATTTGTACAGCTCAAGTGCTAGCCATCAAAATTTACAGTGTTTTTACATGTTCATTCCACCATTTAGGCAGATATAGTAGAATGTATTCAGAACACTGTTAATGACTTTCTCCATTTGGCGTCGATACGTCAGTTATGCATCGGTCGCGCATATGGCTATACCTCAAGCACGCTGTTCTGGTAGTTAAGATCCTACTATTATCTGATCCTGATGGCTGATGCCTATATGGACTGTGAACTAGTTACATTATGAATGTCCCATGGTTGTAACTGTAAGACCACATACTATTGTCTCCTCGGAATTTTATGTGCATTGTCAAAATTCTATGGTAGCGATAATTAAATTGTTCATCCTCATACTCATATCTGAACTTGTCTTAAGGAGAGGATGTAGTTCCTAAAAAAATAGAGATGTGGTACAGTAAGCAACTACATTCTTCTGTACAAGTTCCTACCAATGCGTGTGTGTAAATCAGCACAGCTCCAGTGCATCAGAAATTGCACATTTTTTAGATTTATAGTTCACCTTTTATGCATATTTAGTTGCATTTATTGTAGACAACTAAACTACGCATGTGTCTGTAAACTTGATGCGAGGGTTAGATATATAGGCTTGCATTGCCTGGAAAAACAAAGTTGCTCATGTGCAACACTGCAACATAAGAATGTCTGAATTTGAGGGTGAATTCCAGTATAATATAGATGTAAATTGATTCCTGTTCCTGTAGTCTGTGGTTGGGAGTGGTACTGACATAAGCTGGCAATTACTGAAGCTTTCCAATTAGGATAGTATTGAGCGTTTTCCTTCATAGTTTTATAAGTATGTTCTAAATTAATTTCTGAACTACTCCATTTCAGCATGATGGTATAGCTCTATAGAGTACTTCCACTTCACAGTTGCTACTTTCATGAATACCTTCAGAAGTTTTCCTAAAATATCTATTGAAGGAAATTGATCTTTTTTTTTTGAAACTTGGGCTTTATAAATCAAGAAACAATAAGTTGATGAAGGAAATTGATCCAAACTGAACTTGCTGCATGCTCCTGAAGACATCAAGACATTAACTGATCCTCATATACGTATCTAGCCTTGTCTTCAGAAGAGGGTTTAGTTCCATTCTTCAGTAGATATATTTTTATACGAAACTACCAGCGCTAAGATGTTAACGTTTTAATTAATACACCAGCTCTAGTGGTAGCCATTCCATCAGGTGATTTGTTGTAATATGGATGTGGAATTTTATTCTAGATAGTGGATATGGATGTGCACTTTGTACCTATGGCGGCAAGTACTGAACTGCTTGAATTTAGGATAGTGTTTGATTAAAATGCGACATTGTATTTTCAATGTATATCCAGTAACTCCAGTGTAGCTACTTCAAATAGTTGAGTGAACCCGTTTCAAAAAAAAAAATAGTTGAGTGAAGATACTCGTAGTTGATTCCTCCCAAAAAAAATAGAGAGATGCTAATGACTTTGTCAATTTCACGATAAGTTAGTTATTGGACTGATCGCGTATGCTGCGCATGTCTAATCCTGATGTCTATATTGACTGTGAAATAGCTACATTATGCATATTCCATCCATGTAACTGTAACCCCCGATACTGCTGTCTCCTGAGAATTTTATGGACATGATAAAATTCTGTCGTAAGGATAGTTAAATTGTTCATCCTCATACTCATGTATGCATGGCCGCGTTGTAGAAAAGAGGCTATAATAACATAAAAAATAGAGATGCTGTACAGTAAGCAACTACATTCGTCAGTAGACTCTTCTTATAGGGATCCTACCAATGCTAATGTGGTAATCTGTACAGCTCCAGTGCTTGTCAAATTTGCACAGTATTTTAGACATTTAATTCACCATAATTAGTAGTAGAATTTGTTGTAGTGGACAATGTGTGTGTGTCGTTTGTAAACTTGTTGCAAGGATTAGATTTATAAACTTACATTACCTGAAAAAACAACTTCACTCATGTACAACATAAGAATGTCTGAATTATGATGGCGAATTGCAGTTTGATATGGATATGAATTGGTTTCTGATTATGTAGTCTATGGGTGGCAGTTGTACTGCCATAAAAGAATTTCTCCAGTTAGGATAGTATTGAACATTTATCTTGATAATTTTATAAGTACATTTCTAAATAACATTTATCTTGACAATGTATCTTCAAAGTTATATAAGTATGTGCATTTTAGGATAGTGTATATAGCTAGGAGTTATCCAGTAGCTAGGTACTTCACCTAGTTGCGTGAAGATACTCTCAGTTGATTCCTAAAAAAGGGATGGTCTTAGTTATTGTGCAGTCTATGCATATTTCAAAATTGAGAGTGTCATCTGGGCATCCATGAAAAAAGTGATCTGCTTATGTTTATATTTCTCTCTTTGAAGTAGGGGTATAGATAAGTAGATATCATGGTTTCTGTGTTATGTTATTCGATTTAAGTAACACAAGGAAGTTGCATGCCCGATAAACTTACCAATAAAAAATTATATATACTCCGTAGTATCATGTTGTTGGAGGTAAATATCTCTGGAAGCAAATAATTAAAAGATATGTAATGTATCGAGCTGCTAGTTCCTTTCAGCTAACATTCCTTAATGCGTGCAGCGAAATCATACTGGTAGACTAGATTGTATGCTATCATTTATGAGTACTAGATCGTATGCTTTGACTAATTAAAACACGTTGTGTTTGAACTTTGAAGGTGTTCCTAGTGAGAATGACAGTTGTGTGAATGAAGACTCTTCTGCTGTGCTAGCTAATCATAGCTGATGAGATGTATGGCGGCCTTGTCTTACCAGGTGAGGTTAACCACACCCTGATTTGCATCGCCCAGTTGTCCAGACTCCAGAGTATTGTCTTGCATTATTCCTGCAATCCTATACAGCTTGTAACAGTCATCTTCAAATTTGGTTCAGGTAGAGGACGGAGCACATCAAGTTATTTCAGTCTGCAAGGTGGACAGGATTGATTAATTAACAACCTCTAGACTTCGTAGTATGCTTAAAATGTTTATTCCATGTTTTTGACTACCATAATGTGGTATGTCGCAGACTTCACTACTTCAGGTGTACGTCCGTAACGATCAGCAGGGTTCTCACTTACTCCCTAAGAATCATCTTGGAGTTGGTAGACAAGCTGCTTATTTTGTGGAAAGAAGACATTTAGCCTATTTTCCTGTTCTAGGAATTGAGCACTCTAAACTATCAAATTTTGTTCTATTTTCAAGCCTAGATTTGTTTAACTCACCGGGAAAATGACGAAACCCGCCGATAACCGGTTACTCTCATTGACAATATGGGACCACCCGGCATACCCATTCCCTTCCTCAAATCTTTCTAGAATTCGCCACGAAGTCGCCACGGGGCCTCACCGGCCACCCTTTTCTCGCCGCTCGTCGGTGTAGCTCCGGCCCTGGATCCCATTTTCTAGATCCGCCGCACGAAACAACCCTTAGATCCGCCACCTTGACACCTTACTAATCCTGCATGCTATTATCAACTCCTTCAAATATTTTCATTAGGCCATTTTGGAACTAAGGAAAAAATTAGAAATCTTAGAGGATAGAACTCATATGTAGAAAAATCCATTGAATACATAAATGAACTTTCATCCTAGGTTCCTTTGAAATCTCTATGGAATGGGCTATTCTGTAGGAATTTTGAAGGAAACCAAACCTCCAAAACTGTTGTTTTGAAGCTATGTAATGTTCCTTTGTATTTTGTGCTTGTCATCAAAACACTTTTGAAGCTTTTCTTATGGTTTGGTTCTATAGATACCCATGATAAGTGTACGTGACATCTCGATTCTTCTTATACGTACGGCTTGAGTTCCTGCAATTTAAGCAGGAGCTTAGTTTTGCCCACGAAGTGCGGCAACGCTAAGTGTTTTCTATCATAGCAAGGAATACGTTAGTCAAAATACACCTGCGAAGAGTGACGAGATGGTTCCCGGTATCACATGCTTATGTGTTGGAAAGAAAAAATTCAAGTTAAATGCAATTACAAACATACTCATGTAAATGTTAAAATGCTATGTGAAAATATAAATTGTATCACCGTCTGGAACTTGTAAGAATTCGGAGTTATTTGTACACACATAAACCAATATACTATTGCTTACACATATATACACAAATATTATTGTAAAAATGTTTTTTGAGGAGTTTGTAATGATTATATACTTTCGTCATCTTTGCTAAAGAAAGAAAATTTGTGCTTTTGTTTCACTCGGAGCAAAAACGTATTTTTGTTGGTCAAAATGGCAAAAGGAGAAACTAGCGCTGCACACTAGTACTAGACCTTTATTCATGCAATCCAAGTATCCAAGCCATGTATGAGGGCATCTCTAACGGGGGCGCGACGGATTTTGGATACCGAAAATGTCCGCGCGTGTCCGTTTGCGCCGGCTCAAATGGTCGAAGTCGACCGCGCGTCTGTTTGCGTCGGGGGTGGCCCCAGCGGCACGACGCATTGTTTCGATTTTTTGCATTTGTTGAACATAAAAACCCTAAAAACGCATGCGCCTACTGGTTCTCGTTGTCGCTGTCGATCACGACGAGCTCCGGTACCGGCCACGGCCAGTTGGGAAGCGGCGGAACATACGTCGGTGCCGTCTGCGGTGGTGGAGGTGGAGCAGCCCACGCCGGTGGTGGAAGTGGAGTAGCCCACGCCGGTGGTGGAAGTGGAGCAGCCCACTCCGGTGGTGGAGGTGGAGGCCCCCACGGGTTGTACGGCGGAGGTGGAGGCGGCGGTTGAATCGGTTACGTGGCCGAGTCCTCTAGCGCCTGTCGTAGGGCCTCTTCCTCCGTGAGGCCCGGTGGCATGATGCCGGTGGCGTACCGGGGCAGCGGCGGCTGCACCAGTCGGTCCACCTCCGAGACGAGGACGCCGAGCCTCACGATCTCATCGTCCGTCATCGTCTCCGGGTACTCGAACTTCCGGCCCTCCGCCATGGCCAACTACCATTCCTAGAAAATGCAGGCGACGTAGTCGTCGCTGTCGTCCTTGGCCTCCTCGTTGTGGTAGGCTAGCGCCTCGTTGTAGTCCTCGTCATCATCGTCGTCCTGTGAAGGTGTCGGCGGCTGCCGTGTTCGACGACGAGGCGGCGGTGGATGGTCAAACGGGAAGTCCCTGTCGCTGAGGAAGCCCACCCTCCTCCTCGGATCCTTCTCGGTCTCGCGCTAGGTGCGCCAGATCTCGGCCCTCCTATATGGCTGGCGCGCAGGCACGGGCGGGACAGGCACCCGGAGGTAGCTGAGCCGCCAGGCATGTGCATGTCCCCCAAGCTGCCGCCCGGCGTCCAGTTCGCGTGCATGAGCCACGCCACGTTGACGGGCAGCAGCACCCTGTGCATCCGCTCCGTCTTGTTGGTGCCGCTGCCGAACGTCTCAAAGTCGTTCTTCTTCTTCCCCATGGTGCTACGGCGCACGGCGGTGGTGGGAGTGGAGGTGTTCGTGGTGTGGGCGATGTCAGGACGATGCAGGTCGACTTTTCAGGCCGACCGCGCGCGAGACACGATGTCATTGAAGGCGGTGCAGAAGCTTAGCCGCCGCCCGCCAGTGAGCGTGCACAAGAGGCAGCCGCGACATTGATGCCGAAGGCTGCGGCGCAGACACGGAAGCGATAGCCGCGAAAACGATGTTCTCGATACAGGCTCACTGCCAGGCAGGCCCGCTGAAAAAGCGAGCTGTCACTTATGCGCGTCGACGTACTGAAGCGTGTTTCAGACGCATTTTCGATCCTCGTTCGAACGCAAATGGTGGATGCCCTGAGTAAAAGATCTCGATCTCCTCAGCCAAGGCACCAGCCTCTGACGCAAGATGGACGCGACACAACTGTGTACGCACACTAATCGACACGCGACACGCTGCTTGACCGTCTAGGCAACCAGTCCATCCACGGGAAGGCTGGCACATCACAGGTCTCGGTCGCTGCGCTGCACCCGCTGCTCCGTATCACCGGAACTGCAACCGCAAAAACAGGAGATGGCAAAAGGTCACGATCTCTTTGCTTTGCTGCATGCACTAGCCGACGAACTGAAAAGGCTCTCTTCCCTGTCAAAAAAAGAGAGACGCCATGCACAAGCGCCAGGGCGGACTGGCTTCTGGGAAGGCAAAAATCCAAAACAAACTTTAAGCTTGTAGTCAAAAGTTAAAGTTAAATCGTCCCTCCAATTTCTAATTTTCAAAATCGGCATTTTTAACTTATGGACTCCGATCTATTTTGAATCCTAAACATGTAATAGAAAATAAATTCTCAAATGAGATAAAACAACTCCCATTTTTTTGAAACAACTCCCATTGACCGACAAGGCCCAATTGTCATGTTTTTTTCTTCGAGACCGGTAAAACCCAGCTCTGCATTAGTCGCATCAGTCGATGTATACGAGTTTTATTTAGATTTTGTTCATCAAAAGATAACAAAAGTCTATCAAGAGAATATATCATTAAACTCCAAGCTACCACCCAATACCTAAAATTTGGATAAAGTAACATGCCCTAATTACTACGAGCATCTCCACCGGTGCCCCTGATACGTCCAAAACGTATCTACTTTCCCAAATACTTTTGCTATTGTTTTGCCTCTAATTCGTGTATTTTGAATACAACTAACACGACTAACTGTTGCAGAATTGCTCCTGTTTCTGCGTAAATCCAACTTTCAGGAAAATCCTCGGAATTTATGCTAAAGGTCCTATTTTCCCAGAATATTCACGGAGCCAGAAGGGCAAGCCAGGTGGGGGCCCGAGGCCCCCACACACTAGGGCGGCGCGCGCCCCTGGCCGCCTCGGCGCCCCCCCGATGCTCTCCTCCGGACTACATATGCCTTCGACCTAAAAACGCCGGGGTTCGACCATATTTCCAGAGACCATCCGCCGCCGCCATCGCAACTCCGCCTCGGGACCGAAACTCCGTTCGGCACCCGCCGGACGGGGAATTGGGGGATCATCACCGCCATCACCACCGACGCCTCTCCATCGACCAGCCATGTTTTCCCCATCCATGTGTGAGTAATTCCCCCGCTGTAGGCTGAAGGGGATGGTAGGGATTGGATGAGATTGATCATGTAATAGTCACAAGATTGTTAGGGCATGGTGCCTAGTATCCGTAGATGTCACTTTTATGATATTGTTGCAACTTGTTATGCTTAATGCTTGTCACTAGGGCCCGAGTGCCATGATCTCAGATCTGAACATGTTATTATTTCATCATGATATGCGTTGTTTTATGATCTTACCAAGTTGTATACACACGTTGTCGTCCGGAACCCGAGGCCCCAAAGTGACAGAAATTGGGACAACCGGGGGAAGGCGGTGATGTGAGGATCACATGTGTTCACGGAGTGTTAATGCTTTGCTCCGGCTCTATTAAAAGGAGTACCTTAATTTTCAGTAGTTTCCCTAGAGGCCGCTGCCACCGGTAGGACAAAAGATGTTGTGCAAGTTTCTCATTGCGAGCACGTACGACTATATATCGAACACATGCCTATTGATTGATTAGTACTTGGATACCGCTTTATTATTACCTGCAAATGCCCTACCATGATTGTTATATGAATTCTCTCATCCATGCAACGCCCGTTCATCCGTCCCTGTGCCTACAGTATTTTAATCCTGTTGTTTACTATAATCACTACTGTTGTCTTTATTTCACCGCTGCTATTTCACTATTCCTATGCTATAAAACTGTTGCTATGATAAACTCTTGCGAGCAAGTCTGTTTCCAGGTGCAGCTGAATTGACAACTCCGCTGTTAAGGCTTACAAGTATTCTTTGTCTCCCTTGTGTCGAATCAATAAATTGGGTAATACTTCCCTCGAAGACTGTTGCGATCCCCTATACTTGTGGGTCATCAAGACTATTTTCTAGCGCCGTTGCCGGGGAGCATAGCTTTATTTGCAAGTTCACTTGGATTGATATTGTTCGCTGCAAATTCTCCATCATGGGTAAACCTCGCGATACTAAAGTCGCCATATTACCATCCACTACAAGAAAAGGTACAACTCTGAGTACCTCCGCTGCTCTTGATTCACCATCTGTGATAAGTCAACTTGTTTCACCACCACAAGCTTCACGTGTTGGTATTTCTGCTGAATCTGAAAATTCCTCTGATAATTTTGATGATGCTTCTACTGTGCTTGATAATACTGGTTCATTAGGTCCTTTTCTAGATGCTACAATTGCTAGGTCTAGACAAATTGAAAATACTGAAACTCCTAATGAAAATACTGTTACACCTGTTAATTCACCTGAGATTGATGATCTTGATGAAGATTATGTGGAACTTGATGATGATTTTATTGATAAATGCAATGCTACTACTAGTACAAGTAACCTTAAAAAGCTTATTGCACAACATGCTGTTAGATATAAACTGTCTCCTGATCCTAAATTTGCCACATCTCCTATAAATATTAAGGATAAAGATTATGACTTTTCTCTTGATTTATCTCACATATCTATTGTTGAGAAAACACCTTTCTGTGGTACTGAAAAAGAAAGTGCTGTAGAACATATGAATGAGCTTTCCACTTTCAGTAGCTTGTTTTCTGATGATGTTAACATGCGTATTTATTTTGTTGCTAAGATTTTCCCATTCTCATTAAAGGATGATGCTAAGATTTGGTATAATAATTTGCCTCCTGATTCTATTGATCAAAAGAAGCCTAGTGACCGGGTGTATACGTGAGCACGCACCGGTTGTCCAACACGTGTCTAACGTCGTCTAAGAACCGGCAAATTCTTTTCATCGAACTGTCTGACAACTCCTGCAGCCAGCACATGGGAAAGTACCCCGTGTTCTACTATTTAATCAGGCGTAGTGACATGTGAATCATTGTTTTGACCGGTTGGATAACTCACACCACGGCGGAGCGCTGAGCGCAATGATTAGCTCCCCAAGATTTTTTTTCCTACCGCCTAGTCCTGCTTGGTTCATGGAATGGATTAACTAGACGTGAATGCTCGGTCAACAGCAGCACCGACAGCGAGCCATGCATGCGTGCCAAAAAAATGTATCGTGGCATGCAACAAAGCAATGTAGTGCAAGAAAAAAAAATCTAGTTGACAGTTCTAGTGTTTGATGTCCGTTGTGTTGCTGCAACTGGTACGCACTGGATCCGGCTCCTCTACAGTAGCGTTGTGGAGAGATGCAGAGAAACCATGAACTCCATGGCGGTGGTTCCACGGATGTAAAGTCGCAGGCACGACGCTGGTGCCATCGTACGTCGAGGAGCTCACTCATGTCGTAGAGCAATACAAGAGCCGCAGAACAAAGCGTTCATGTCTAGAAAGAAAGCTTCGCTGGATCAGCTCCACTTCAAGATGGGCGAGCTCCGGGCGTCCAACGTTGCGGCGCCTTGCTTGCAGGCTTCAAGTTTCTGGACAACCGAGCTGGCTGATGCAGTTAGCCTGAGAACCTCTGCCATGACATCTTTGCACGAAGCCTCGAGGCGGCAGCGGGCGCCGGTGGGTTCAGCTTCGACTTCGAGAACTACTTATCTATCAACGCTAAGCGCTGGACCAGGCAATGCTGGTTCGCCAACCGGAGCGCCTCAGCGACGCCATACGCTACTTTACCCTCGCCAAAGGGAAGCTCGTGCACCCTGTCATCGCCATCACCGCGTTCGATCGAGCTCGGCGGCGGCTCCGTGGCCGTGCTCACCCCTGTCGCACGCGCCGTGGAGATGGTCCACACCATGTCACTCACCACGACGAAGACGCCCTTATCCGCGGCCGACGCGCCAACCACGTCTCCTTCCGCGAGTACGTCTCCGGCGACGCGCTCCTCCCGCTCACGTTAGAGCAGCTTGCCCGCGACAGCGCTGAACTCAGTGTTATCCCCGCGTAGCACGTGTTGCGGGCCGTGTCCGAGCTCGGGAACGCCGCGGATGCCGGTGGCATGGCCGCCGGTCAGGTCGCCGACAAGGCGTTCGAGGTTCGGCACCATTGTTGGTGGAGGTTCGGACGGCGACATTGATAGCGCCAGCCTCCTCTTTCAGCCTTGTTCTTGATCTGTGTCTTCTTCGACAGGATGTGTTGTGCTGAAACCATTCTTAGCTTTTAAATTGAATGATATGTAAGCAGTAGCACACGTTGCCTCTAGCTGCTTTTCTCGATAAGCGGAGACGCGACAAACTAGAGCAGGCCGTGTCCCTCCAACTTACTGGGCTGTGCTTGCGCAATTGCTGGCAGAAACACATAAGACGCCGGGCCAGATCAATTCCATGGCGTCTGGTTGCCGTCAGTCTTCGAACCGTGTCGCTAGAATCTTAAAGCAAATCCAACGATAAAGAGACCGTGCTCACGTATACACCCGGTCACCAAATCCACTCTCTTCTATTGATAGTCCAAGTTGTTTGCTTGATGTTTTCTTTCGAAAATATTTTCCCGCTAGTGCTCAACATATGGCTCTGCAGAGAATTTATAGTTTTGATCAAGAAGATGGAGAGAAATTGCCTGAAGCCTGGGCAAGATTTTGCTCTCTTATTAGAGCTCGGCCTGGACATGATTTGGAAAATCATGATTTACTTGATATATTTTATAGTGGACTAACCATTGAGTCTAGGGCATACCTAGATAGTTGTGCTGATTGTGTTTTCAGGAAGAGAACTCCGGACGAAGCTGAAGAATTATTGGCAAAGATAAGCAAAAACCATGATGATTTGTCTACACCTGAACCAACTCCGACACCAATATTGAAGAAGAGGGGTATGATTGAATTAAATGATGAAGATATGAGGGAAGCCAAGAAATCTCTTATGGAGAAAGGTATTAAATCTGAAGATGTGAAGAATTTTCCTCCAATAGAAGACCTATGTAAGATAATTCCCCCTTCATCCACAATTGAGGTACATTCTCTTCAACGCTTTGATAGAGGAGATATTCCATATTCAAAACCTCCTGATCAATGTTTAGATGAATTTGATAATTATATTGTTAAGCAAAATAATTTTAATATGAGAGTAGAGAATCATCTAATGGAAAATTCTCAAGCTATTGGTAAATTGCATGATATTGTGGAGAGAACCTCCAATGATGTTAAGATGCTTGTTAAACATTTTAATATAATTCAAACTCAAATTGATCAACTTACTAAAGTGCAAAATGACTTGTTAAAAAATAATCATGAAGAGAAACAAGTTTATGAAGTAACAACTAGAGGCGGTGTTTCTACCCAGGATCCTCTATATCCTGAAGGGCACCCCAAAAGAATTGAACAAGATTCTCAACGAACTAAAGAAATTAGTAGTCCTTCTAAAAAAAGAAGAAGAAACATAAAACTGTTGTAGAATCCTCTGAACCTGTTAATGATCCTAATAGTATTTCTATTTCTGATGCTGAAACTGAAAGTGGTAATGAACATGATGAAGATAATGATAAGAATGATACTCCTGATAAAGAAAAAATTGAAAAAGAACCTGAAAAGCATGATAAAAATAAAAAGTATAGTAAAGAAGATTTTATTACAAAGAAACATGGTAATGAAAGAGAACCTTGGGTTCAAAAGCAAATGCCTTTTCCTGCTAAGAAACTAAAATCAAAAGAGGAGGAACATTATAATAAATTTTGTGATTGGATGAAACCTTTATTTTTGCAAATCCCTTTGACTGATGCTATTAAATTGCCTCCTTATTCAAAGTATATGAAAGATATTGTTTCTAACAAAAGGAAAATTCCCAATGAGGAGATTTCCACTATGCTCGCTAATTACTCCTTCAATGGTAAGGTTCCAAAGAAGCTGGGAGACCCAGGTATACCGACTATTCCTTGTTCCATCAAGAATAATTATGTTAGAACTGCTCTATGTGATTTGGGAGCAGGAGTTAGTGTAATGTCTTTTTCTCTTTACAAGAGACTTGATTTAGATAAGTTGATACCAACTGATATATCTTTGCAAATGGCTGATAAATCTACTGCTATTCCTGTTGGTGTATGTGAAAATGTTCATGTTCAAGTTACTCAACATTGCTTAATATTAACTGATTTTGTTGTGTTGGAAATGCCTGAAGATGATAATATGTCTATTATTCTTGGAAGACCCTTTCTTAATACTGCAGGGGCTGTTATTGATTGCAATAAAGGCAAAGTTTCTTTCAATGTTGATGACAAGGAACATACTGTCTATTTTCCAAAGAGGATTGATAAAGTATATGGAGTTAATACAATTTGTAATGTGAAAACTATCAAGGTGGGATCCATTGATTGTCCTATATATGAGCCTAAAGAAGAATATCAAACTCTTGTGATTGGATCCATATCAATTCAATATAAGGTAACATGATTGATTTGAGGTTTATTTCTTATTATGTAATATAAAATTTATTTGGTAGCAAGACTTGATCAACCTTGTTAACAAGTATATTTTAATGCATAAGAGAGCTAAACAACATTTCTTTCTTTCTTTCTCCCTCCATTTGTTTTACTTGCTGTAGCACTTTTTGTTTTGCAATATGCTTTAGTTGTTTAAGATTTTGGAAATCATTTTCCTGCGCAGTAATAATCACTTTAACACCCAGAAATGTGCATTTTTCGAAGTTCTCAAAAATTTACAAAAATTATACTGGTAGTATTATTTTTCGAAGGGGCACCTGGGAGCACTGATGACCAGTGGGGCACCCCAGGGTGGCACCCCATAGGCCGGCGCGGCCAGCAAGGGGGGCGCGCACTGGTGTGTGGGCCCCTCCTTGCCCCACTTCATCATCTCTTTCACTCATTCTCTCTCTCTCCCAAAAAACTCGTACTCACTTTCTCTCACTCGCGTTTCTGCTCAAGAACTCGAGATTTCTCGATCTCTTTGCTCAGCCCAGATTTCTGTCTGAAATTTGGCACATTTGCTCTCCATGTGACTCCTTTGATTATCCAATTAGAATTTTGTTTGGTGGAGTATATCTTGAATATTTTGCTGCTGTAGATAACATGTTTAGTGAGCTTGCATGCTTGTTCTAAGTGGTAGAAACTAGTTTTAATGCATGTTTAGTACTCTAGCAAGTTCCTATAGTAGTTTTCCTCAATTATATACCTTGAAATCAAATTTTATAATGATTGTTGAAAAATTTCAGAAAATGGAAGGAAGTAGGCACCAACTAAATCAACAAGAATTGGAGGTGCAACAAGTCATGAGAGTTCACCGCGAAGAGGGAGTATACCCCTCTTATTACCCATGTACTGATTTTATGCGGAATGCAGGAATCCTGCAAGATGTTCAAACACTGATTTCCAATGCAGGGTTGGAAAGTTTTACTGTTGGTGAACCTTACCAATATGAAACTAACAATGTCGGTGGTGCAGGATTTCGAATTTCATCGGTCCCAAACTAACCCCATGGTCGATACAAGATTTATAACAAAACTGTCAACTTGCCATTTACTGATTTTTGTGCAGCAATTAAAGTGCCACAATGGGGATCCTGCGAGAAGGTCAGGGGAACGCCGCGGGAGCTCTCGAGTCTTTATACAATGATTTGTCAAGGGAGAAGCTTCTCCGATGATGGTGGTAAGATCAGTAGCATTCAACTCCCAGCGCTGCTTATTTCGTTACAAAGTGCGTTCTTGCTAGAAAGAATGCAAGTAAGTTGTCTGTCCAAGATATGGCTTTCTTAGCTGCTGCTTTGCAACAGGATAGGACTTATAATTTGGGTGCTTTAATAGCTTGTAGACTTGCTACTAACCGTGAGAAGGGAGGAATTTGTGGAGGTCTTATCGCCTCTCGCTTATTAGCTATGCATGGTGTAGAACCTCACCATCTAGATATTCCGCTCTCCATGGAGAAACTTGATGTTGTTTCCATGATTAAACATGAGTTTATTTCAGATGCGTCTAACTTGAACAACCTGTATTATAGGATAACATTTTATAAGAAAAATTGGAGAATAACTAAGAAAATTGAAAAACTAGTACGATTGCCTGCACCTGTTCTGCTTAACCTTGATTCCAGGAAAGGGTGGTCGGTCACAGAAAATGAG
Source organism: Lolium multiflorum (assembly GCA_030979885.1). Classification (NCBI taxonomy): domain Eukaryota; kingdom Viridiplantae; phylum Streptophyta; class Magnoliopsida; order Poales; family Poaceae; genus Lolium; species Lolium multiflorum. The sequence goes on along the minus strand of CM061749.1, from coordinate 120,357,984 downwards.
CTAAATGCATACATAGAAAGGGAAGGCCATCATGCAAGGGACGGCACGGAGGAGGCCGAGGAGCACCTCGACTCTTCATCCGATGCAGCGAGCTCCTCATATCAACATTATGGTCATGTGGAGCCTCCACGACATTCTTCTGCGCAGGGGCCTTATTATCACTCCATGTACGATCCACCGGCGTGGAACCCCGACCCTCGTTGGGAATGAACTCCACTTAGGCCAAAAGCCTAAGCTTGGGGGAGGTATACCGGCATCACTCATTCTTTGCATATTATGGTTGCTGGATACTTGTACATACTTGTTTAGTTTCTTAGAGTGGTTTTCTAATGAGAGGGAGATGATATTTGGGGAAGTGCTGTCCAAAAACAGATTCTGGGCTGTTACCAAAAAAATTCGTACGCACAGCCAGAACGTTATTTTGAGTTGCAAATTTTTGAGCATGTGCCCCAGGTTGTTATCTAACTTTCATTAGTTGAACACTTTTTGAGCTGAGCAATGGAAGATTTTTGTTAATTTCGATTTCTGTACTGCTGTCAGGTTTTGGCAGATTTCTGCCATCCTGTTTTCTCGTGTTTCTGTTAGCTTGCATTCTTGTTTTCGCTTTGTTTCTTTCCTAAAACACAAAAATACCAAAAATATTTCTGTTGTTTCTCTTCACCATTTGTTTATTTGGTTCTTTGCTCTTATTTTACTTTATTTGCTATCGTTGGTTTGCTATGAGAAAACCCAAAAAGATTTTGCTTTGTTTTCTTGTTTCCTTTTGTTCTTGTTTCTAACCCGAAAACACCAAAAATATTTGTTGTTCTTCTTTGGTTTTGTAAAGTTTATTAGGGAGTTCAGAGGTCTCCGGTGGTTGGAGCTTGGTTTCATTTCATATTATTATTCAAGCTGCACAAGTGAAAGGCAATAATGACGATCTATGGCAACTTGACTGTGGTAAGAGGCTGGTATGAACTCTATTTGTTTTCATTTTTGTACATATACTCATCCATGTGAGCATGCTTAGTTGGTTCATGTGAGGTATATGTCATTTAATGAAAGTCTAGTAGTTTATGATCTCTCATGATTAGTTCCAATCTATTAATAATGAGTAGCATGTCATGGATATTTGCTTGCATTGTTTTATTCATAGATCGGTATGACATTGTGGTATCCTCCTCTGAATAATTCACTTGAATCGACTTGGCACATGCTCACGCATGCATATGACTAAACAAAAGTCAATTAAGCCTCGATGATTTACTTTGCTTCAGAGTTCTTGTATCACTTTTATGCCTCCGTTAATTTTATTTTGTCGCAAGCATGATTATGACAGTTATTGCTCTCTTGATTGTCGCTTCCCAGTCTATTGCTAGCCATCACTTGTACTGAGCGGGAATGGCTGCTCGTGCTTCCAAATACCTGAAACCAAGTTGTTCCAAAGTGTCCACCATAAATACCTATGCATGGCATTTCAAACCATTCCAAGTAAATTCTCATGTGCTACCTTTAAACCTTCAAACTACTTCTCAATTTGTGTTAATGTTTTATAGCTCATGAGGAAATATGTGGTGTTTTATCTTTCAACCTTGTCATTTACTCCGGACAGACTTTCACCAATGGACTAGTGGCACATCCGCTTATCCAATAATTTTGCAAAAAGAGCTGGCAACGGGGTTCCCAGCCCCAATTAATCAACCTTCATTAATAATTCTCTTCACGTGTTTTGCTCTGATTCATCAGTAAGCAACTTAACCTGCAAATAGACACTTCCCCATGGTATGTGAATGTTGGAAGGCACCCGAGGATTCGGTTAGCCATGGCTTGTGTAAGCAAAGGTTGGGGGAGTGTCATCCATAATGAAACTAAAATACATGTGTAAACAAAAGAGAAGAGGGATGATCTACCTTGCTGGTAGAGATAACGTCCTTCATGGGAGCCGCTCTTGAGAGTCTGGTTGGCAAGGTGGTTAGAGTACCCACTATCATTCATTGACAACAACAAACACCTCTCAAAATAATTTTACTTCTGTCTTTGAAAAATGAAAAGCTCTAGCACATGTTAATCCCTGCTTCCCTCTGCGAAGGGTCAATCTTTTACTTCTATGTTGAGTCACCATCCTTTCTTTGAGCACTTTCTTGAGAGCATAACTGTCATTCTTAGTATAATATGCTTGTCCCAAAATATGATCAGCTGTGGTATAACTTTGATGCTTTTATCTTTGACAATTTTACTTCTAGTCTTTCTATGAACTTCAGAGGTGCCTGGGCATTTATGTTTTGCTACAAATACAGGCAAGCGAGATACCACTTTATCATATCCTTTTATGAACATTGCAATCCTGCTTATTGAAGTGTTTCATGATGCTTGTTATTAGTTTGTTGGTATCTCTTTTATGATTGACACAGTTACTAGATGACTTTATTTGCATGTATCTTATTATGAATTGCTTAAGCACTTGCCATATCATGAGAATATTTACATCATATGAACAAATGTGTTCGTGAAAGTTCTTTTATCGCACTCAGTTGTTAACTGAATTGCTTGAGGACAAGCAATAAGCTAAGCTTGGGGGAGTTGATACGTCCAAAACGTATCTACTTTCCCGAACACTTTTGCTATTGTTTTGCCTCTAATTTGTGTATTTTGAATACAACTAACACGAACTAACGCTGTTTTCAGCAGAATTGCTCTGGTGTCTCGTTTTTGTGCAGAAATCGAACTTTCAGGAAAATCCTCGGAATTTATGCGAAAGGTCCTATTTTCCCAGAATATTGACGGAGCCAGAAGGGCAAGCCAGGGGGCCCGAGGCCCCACACACTAGGCCGGCGCGGCCCGGGGCGCGCCGCCTTGTTGTGTGGGCGCCTCGGCGGCCCCCCGACGCTCTCCTTTCGACTACATATGCCTTTCGACCTAAAAACGCCAGGGGGTTCGACCATATTTCCAGAGACCATCCAGTACGCCGCCGCCATCGCGAAACTCCGCCTCGGGACCAGAAACTCCGTTCTGGCACTCGCCGGACGGGGAATTGGAGGGATCATCACCGCCATCACCACCGACGCCTCTCCATCGCCATGTTTCCCCCATCCATGTGTGAGTAATTCCCCCGCTGTAGGCTGAAGGGGATGGTAGGGATTGGATGAGATTGATCATGTAATAGTCACAAGATTGTTAGGGCATGGTGCCTAGTATCCGTAGATGTTACTTTTATGATATTGTTGCAACTTGTTATGCTTAATGCTTGTCACTAGGGCCCGAGTGCCATGATATCAGATCTGAACATGTTATTATTTCATCATGATATGAGTTGTTTTATGATCTTACCTGCAAGTTGTATACACACGTTGCTGTCCGGAATCCGAGGCCCCAAAGTGACAGAAATTGGGACAACCGGAGGGGAAGGCGGTGATGTGAGGATCACATGTGTTCACGGAGTGTTAATGCTTTGCTCCGGTACTCTATTAAAAGGAGTACCTTAATTTCCAGTAGTTTCCCTAGAGGCTGCCACCGGCTGGTAGGACAAAAGATGTTGTGCAAGTTTCTCATTGCGAGCACGTACGACTATATATGGAACACATGCCTATTGATTGATTAGTACTTGGATACCGCTTTATTATTACCTGCAAATGCCCTACCATGATTGTTATATGAATTCTCTCATCCATGCAACGTTCATCCGTCCGTGCCTACAGTATTTTAATCCTGTTGTTTACTATAATCACTACTGCTGTCTTTATTTCACTGCTGTTATTTCACTATTCCTACTGCTATAAAACTGTTGCTACCGATAAACTCTTGCGAGCAAGTCTGTTTCCAGTGCAGCTGAATTGACAACTCCGCTACTAAGGCTTACAAGTATTCTTTGTCTCCCCTTGTGTCGAATCAATAAATTGGGTAATACTTCCCTCGAAGACTGTTGCGATCCCCTATACTTGTGGGTCATCAGCCCCCTAAATAGGTATCGACATTGTATGGGGGCGTCATGCATCATCCATTTGGGGGTGCTGCTCCCACACCGGCGCTCCCCAAACCGGCGGCCCCGATAGATCATTTGAATTAAATAATCATAAAACATGCATAGAAATTCGAATATATTTTTGAATATAAAGTTTGGGTTAACACAAGGCCACCAAATTCGAATAGGTTTTTGAATATGAAGTTTGGGCCAACATACGGCCACTGAATCATCGTCATAGTCCGACTTAAAACAACTTGGCTTCCATGCCAAATGATCAGATAAACGGGGTCATGGGCGGCTCAACCTCGACGACGTCCACATCGTCGGCGAGCACGGGCGGCACCTCCATCGCGGGAACCGGATTCATGGGCGCCGGGAGAGGCATGAACATCGACGGTGCGGGGGGAGGCATGAATGTCAACGGTGCCGGGGGAGTCATGGACGCCGACGCAACTCGCGCCGCCAGCACCTCTTGGCCGATGCGCTCGCGGTACATCTCGTGCCATGCCCTTGCCAATGGGTCCATCTTCGCCATGTCAGCTATCAAGATCTTGGATTCTTGAGCCATCTTGCCCAATGAAAGCTGCGTTGACGAGGGTTTTTCAGGCTGGAGTCTGGATGGGAGATGGAGCGGCGGGCGGGAGAAATGAGAGGCGGAGTGGAAGGGTTTTTAGGGGAAAGGATGTATAATTTTGGGATGTGTGGCTGACAGACGGCTCCCACGCCCAAAATTATTCGCTTCATGAGGCGCCGACACGTTCAATTTGTGTCCTTCGTGAAGGAGCCGGTACGGGGTTGCTGACGTTTCTATTGGGCTCGAAAACGCGTGGCGCTTTTTGGGGCGCTGGTGCGAGCCCATTTTCGATGCCGCCCCCCAAAATGCTATTGGGACCGCTATCAGGTGCGCCGGTGGAGATGCTCTAAGTCACGATATGACGAAAGAGGAGCACACATAATACCAACTATTTTAAGTTTTCATTTGTTTGTATATTTATTCATCCATTAACATGCGAGATCCAACTGAAAGTGCATGGAGCCCCCATGTGTGGTTTTGGTAATTAATGACAATCCCTATGGACTAATGTTTGCATTGAGTTATATTTGTAGGAGTTGTCCATAGGCAATTCTTGAACCATATGTTGGCTTCAAGGTTGCAATAAGAAGAATTTGATGAAGGATATCAAGTGTCAAGTATGTCTTGAAGATGAAGATGAAGTGAGCCCTAGAGTTACTTCAAGACATCAACATGATGAAGAATGAAGAAATGAAGTGCAAGTTCAAGATGAGCCATCTCGAAGAGGTCCTTTGCTTGAGTCTTGCCATCCATATGGTGATCATGGATATGCGAAGATGCGCCAAAGAAGAAGCTCTCCCATGGTGGATTATGGGGGAGCAATCCACATGGTGGTCATGGTTATGTGAAGATGCGCCGAAGAAGAAGCTCTCCCATGGTGGATTATGGGGGAGCAATCCACAAGACTTCGTCAAGCAAACACAAGCAAGAAAGGCGTTCCATCTTGTTGAGGTCAAGATCGTCGTCATCAAGCTCAAGTGGAATGCGCAAGTATAAGGTTTGCTCTTGATAGGGTTTCTTTCTCACCGGTCTCATAGTGTAGTTGGAGACCGGTTTATAGTTTAGTTGCCGTACTATCAAGAGGGCTCTCGAGTGAGTAACTCGATCGTATCGTTCGGAGAGAGCTCAAACCTTTGCATCCTTGCATCATCTTTCTTGGTTGTTATTTGGACCTTATCCATGTGATGTTTTAGAGCTTGTGCTTATTCTCATGACAAGCTCTAGTTCATCGAAAACGGATTTTGCATAGATCACTTGTTGCGTTTTCGAGTTTGGTTCATCATCTTTCTTGGTTATTATTTGGATCTTATCCATGTGATGATTTAGAGCTTGTGCTTATTCTCATGACAAGCTCTAGTTCATCAAGAATGGTTTTTGCACGGGCAACTTGTTGCATTTTCGAGATTGGAGGTTTTACCGGTATGTCTTTTTTAGATAGGTCAAACCTTTCATCATTTGTTTCTATCCTCCCTTGTTGGACTATGATGGTTTCCTGCATGATCTTGTAGAGCTTGTTCCTAGCTTCAAAACAAGCCCAAGATCATCAAAATCGGAGTCCGGATGCTAAAGTTATGCCCGTTTTAGTTTTGGTGTTTCTGCAGTTTGCTAGGCCGGATTTTCCGGCCGGATATTTCAAAAATGGAAATCGGCTAAGGACCAGGAAAAGCAGCTCTGGACAGGGGGCGGACTTTTGGCCGGATTTTTACCAGGTTTTGTCCCGAGGCCGATTATCCGGGGGAAGATTATCCGGCCCAACTTGGGATTATCCGGCCCTGGTTTTGCCCAACGGCTCGATTTTCTTGGGGGGTATAAATACCCCCCTTCTTCCTCCTTGGGCTGTGGCTTCTCTCACTCTCTCTCTCCTCCATTGTTGTTCTTGAGAAGCTTGCCCTATCTCTCTATCCCTCCATGATTCTTGCCCCCATTTGAGGGAAAAGAGAGAGGAGATCTAGATCTACACTTCTACCAATCAAATCCATCTCTTTGTGAGTGGAACTCTCTAGATCTTGATCTTGGTGTTCTTTGTGAATTCCTTTGTTCTTCCTCTCTTATTCCCCCAATAGCTTTTGTAGCTTTGTTGGAATTTGAGAGAGAAGGACTTGAGCATCTTTGTGGTGTTCTTGCCATTGCATTTGGTGCATCGGTTTGAGTTCTCCACGGTGATTCGTGGTGGTGAAAGCAAGAAGGTTGTTACTCTTGGGTTCTTGGAACCCTAGACGGATTCTAGACCTTTGTGGTGATTTGTTGGGAGCCTCCAATTAAGTTGTGGATGTGTGCCCCAACCTTTGTGTAAGGCCCGGTTTCCGCCTCGAAGGAAATCCCTTAGTGGAACCGTGACCTAGGCCTTTGTGGCGAGGGTCACCGGAGATTTAGGTGAGGCGCCTTCGTGGCGTTCGGTGTGTGGTGTGAGTACCGCATCTTGGGGTGAGGCCTTTGTGGCGTTGGTGTGCATCGAGCAACCACACCTCAAGGTGAGCCTCTTGTGGCGTTCGGGAGCACTAAGCCACCGCACCTCTCCACCGGAGATTAGCACTCGCAAGAGTGTGAACTCCGGGATAAATCATCGTCTCCCGCGTGCCTCGGTTATCTCTATACCCGAGCTCTTTACTTATGCACTTTACCTTGTGATAGCCATCGTGCTTGAAGTTATATATATCTTGCTATCACATACTTGCTTGTATTGCTTAGCATAAGTTGTTGGTGCACATAGGTGAACCTTTGCTTAGAATAAGTTGTTGGTGCACATAGGTGAACCATAGTTTATAGGCTTTGGGCTTGACAAAGTAAACGCTAGTTTTATTCCGCATTTGTTAAGCCCATCTCGTAAAAGTTTTAAATCGCCTATTCACCCCCCCTCTAGGCGACATCCGTGTCCTTTCAATTGGTATCAGAGCAAGGTCTCTCATTCTTAGGCTTCACCGCCTTGAGAGTAAAGATGTCGGCTAGGGGATTAGCGCACAATAACTTGTTTATATTTGATGGCACAAATTATGATCTATGGAAAATTTATGTGCTTAATATTTTGCGGCGTATGTCCCCGGACATGGAGCGATTTCTTGACATGGGTTTTTCTTCTCCTAAGGATCCTCAAAATTTATCTCTTGAGGAGGAGAAAAACTCTTGTCTCGATGCTCTTGCTTCTCATGTGTTTTCCATTGTTGTGAGCAATGTAGTTACTTCTTCAATCATGCCTTTTGGGAGCGCTCATGAATTATGGACAAAGCTTCAAGATAAATATGATGTGTCCAATATTATTGAGGATGATTGTATTGCTTCCACTTCCGGCCGTGATGAGTTCTCATCTTCATCCACTTCACCAAAGTGTGGTAAGACACAAGGTAATGATATGGTGAGTGGTGATGAAAATTGCAATGTTGATATTGAGCTTACTATTGATGATTCTTCATCTCTATCTCATTGCAATGCTTCATCTTTGGACTTAAACACATCTAGCACTAGAAATGATCTACATGCTTGTGTTGATAGTCCTTGCATATCATGTGTAAGTTGCTTGAATAAATCTAATGATGATATGCTTGCATTGTCTTGTGGCCATGATAAAAATGCTTCTATTTCCTCTAGTTGTTGTGTGTCTAACAATGTAGAGGAAACCAAAGATTCTATTGGTCAAGACAAGATCTTGAAAGGAGCCTCAAGTAACTCCTCATCTTTATCTCACGGTCCTCATATATGCCTTATGGCCAAGGGTTCCACGGTACCTCCTACCATGGAACCTAATATGTCTCGTGGTGATAAGGATGAGGATGAATATGAAGAAGAGGATTGGGTTGTCTCTCTACGCGATAAGGGTAAGAGCGTATTCAAGGTTATTTGCAAAGATAAAATTGCTAGCACTCACTTCTTTGAAATCTTGACTACCGCTATTGAGAGCCAAAAACTTATTTGGATGCATGAGAACACCATTGATAAAAAGGGTGCTCTTGAACGAGAGTATGCCGATGATGTAGCATCATTAAAGAATGAACTTGAAGAAGAACAAACCATCAAGGAAGCTCTTGAGGAGACCTTTGCTCTAGAATTGTCTAGAGAAAAGGAAAACCATGATAGAGCTCTTGAGATGGCAAATGAACTAAAGCTAAAAAATGATAAGCTTGTGTTTGTTAATGCTAAACTCCTTGAGGATTTTGAGCAACTCAAAAAGGGCTCAAGGGTCATTGAGAGTGCGCTCACCAAACTCACCGAGTCGCATGAGCAACTTAAAGCTTCTTATCTAAAAGAGCATGCCAACTTGCCTTCTCCTATTGCTATTGATAATGATGCTTGTGCTACTAACTCTACTTCTTGTGAAGCATCTACCTTGAAGGAGAATGTTGAGCTAAGGGCTCAACTTGATTTGCTAACTAGCAATTATGGGAAATTGGAAGAAAATCATGGAAAGCTTTCTAGCTCCCATGAGGATCTTCTAGCCTCTCATGATAGGCTAAAGTTAGCTCATGAGGCTATCATATCTAAGGCAACACCTTGTGAGCCTCATGTGGATACTAGCACTACTACTCAAAATGCTATATTGCCATGTGCTAGTCCTAGTAATTCATCCACTCATAATATTGCTAAATCTTGTGATGAATTATCTTCCTTGCCTTGTTGCTCTAACAATGAAGATTCTACTTCCTCTAGTGCTTGTGTTGTTACTAACCATGTAGAGGAAATCAAAGAGCTCAAGGCCCAAGTCACTTCTTTGAAGAATGACTTGGTAAAGGGTCATGAAGGGAAATGCAAACTTGACACGATGTTGAGTATGCAACAATCCCCCAATGACAAGAGTGGACTTGGATTCAAATCCAACAACAAGAACAAGTCCATGAACAACAACAAGAAGAAGGGCCAAGTACAAGTCAAAGACCCGGCCAAGATTGTTTGCTTCAAGTGCAATATTGAAGGGCACCATGTTAGATCTTGCCCTTTGAAGAAGAAGCAAAAAGGGAAGCGGCCTCAAGCTCAAACTCATATTCAACCTCAAGTTGAAGAAATGCCACTTCCCAAGAAGAAACAAGCCAATGCTCCCATTGTGGAGAAACCTAGTGAGAAGAAGGAGAAGAAAAGAACTTGCTACATATGCCGTGAGAAGGGCCACATCTCCTCCTTGTGCACTATTGGTACCTCATCCAACTCTATCACCATTGATGATGTTTATTCTCTTCGTAAGGATGAGGGTGGCAATGTGTTTGCCAAATATGTTGGTGCTCAAAGTGGTGTCAAGAAAAGAACCATTTGGGTTGCCAAGCCTATTGTGACTAACCTCTTAGGACCCAACTTAGTTGGGGACCAACAATCCAAAATTTGATCAATAGGTGCTTGTTGGAGGGCATTGGAGACTTGGCTACATCATGAAGAATTAAGGGATCTTCATCATTTATATTATCTCAAGCCAAGTCTTTTGGTTATCTTGCTTCTATCATGTATTCAATGTTCCTCCTTGCGGTAACATGTTCTCAACTCACTTATATTGAAAGTTACTCGCCCCTTTGCATGTGTTAGTTTTGTTCCTAGCATGTGTTTGTATATGTTGTGCTTCCTACTTGCTTTTCTTGAGAAATCAAGTCTATGTATGTTGGGTTGCACACCGTGTACTTGTGTTTATGTTGGAGCCTCTTTGCATCTTGTTGTATCTTATATGGCTCTTATGAGAGATTAATGGACTATCCCGTTTTGGGGGAGTGATATTCCTTTGGGAATTTCATGATCCTAACAATGTGTGTACATGAGGAATATCACTTAGAATTGATATTGCAAGATTATCTAGTCTCTATGTGGTATGTCATCTTCATGAGAAATTCAAATTCCAATGTCCATTAATATCTCTAGTTGGATCTTATTTGCCTCTTGTGAAAATATATTATTTATCACATTATGGGGGAGTAATAAGCTTTGTGCATATTACAAGCCTAGGAAATGTGAACATTTGAGGTTGTGTCACATAGAATTGATATTGTAAATTATCTCTCATATGTGACATGTTTTCTCAAACAAGTTCCAATTTGCTTAAATGGCTTCATTGCTAATATCTTTGTGGATCTTATTTGTGAAAGTTTTTCTTGGCATGGTTTTTCACAACGTGTCCCTCAATACATTTTTGGAAAACCATGTGCTTCAAGTCATACTATTAATTGCTTTGCATGTTGGTATGAATACTATTAATTGCTTTGCATGTTGGTATGAATACTATTAATTGCTTTGCATGTTGGTATGAATACTATTAATTGCCTTGCATGTTGGTATGACTAAATGAAGCTATCAAGAAACTATCTTTGCATGATGGTTAACTCTTATCTTTTACCATATGCTTTGTTCGTTGTAAATATGATCTTATGTATACTTACAAACTACCACCGGGAAATATTTCCTAATACCTCTTGTCCTAGGACAATTGGTAATCAATTATGAGGTAGATATTTATTGATCATATCTACATTGGCTCTTGTATTTATATTGCCTTATTTATTGCCATGAATTTGTTGTGCTTTGACTCCCATGTGTCTTCCTTGCATCTTATGGATCTAAGTTGTCTATTCAAACTTTCTTAGCATTGTTAGAAGATATAGGTAGCGTGATGATCCTAGTTTTGTGCATTTTGTATTCATATAAAAAATCCTAGATAATGCACCAAACTTGGGGGAGCTCTTCTATATTATTAGAATGCTTAACATCTCTTGATCTTTATCAAAAATTTGGTTTTGGGAGACATAAAATTTTCTTTTTGGTACTTTGTGCCATCATAAAAAGTTTCGAGGGTTTGGTTTATTTGTTGGAACCTTGCTCTCTTGGGAGTTGGTTATCTCATTCCTTTGTGTTTAGGTTTAATTAGCTTCTTATAATGAGATAAGTCTTTGGAGTCAATCTTGTGTTGATTTGATTCTTTGATATAATTTGGACAACCATTGTCTGCATGGAGCCCCCATGTGTGGTTTTGGTAATTAATGACAATCCCTATGGACTAATGTTTGCATTGAGTTATATTTGTAGGAGTTGTCCATAGGCAATTCTTGAACCATATGTTGGCTTCAAGGTTGCAATAAGAAGAATTTGATGAAGGATATCAAGTGTCAAGTATGTCTTGAAGATGAAGATGAAGTGAGCCCTCAAGTTACTTCAAGACATCAACATGTTTGTATTAGGTTCCAATAAGAAGAAATTGATGAAGGATATCAAGTGTCAAGTATGTCTTGAAGATGAAGATGAAGTGAGCCCTAGAGTTACTTCAAGACATCAACATGATGAAGAATGAAGAAATGAAGTGCAAGTTCAAGATGAGCCATCTCGAAGAGGTCCTTTGCTTGAGTCTTGCCATCCATATGGTGATCATGGATATGTGAAGATGCGCCGAAGAAGAAGCTATCCCATGGTGGATTATGGGGGAGCAATCCACATGGTGGTCATGGTTATGTGAAGATGCGCCGAAGAAGAAGCTCTCCCATGGTGGATTATGGGGGAGCAATCCACAAGACTTCGTCAAGCAAACACAAGCAAGAAAGGCGTTCCATCTTGTTGAGGTCAAGATCGTCGTCATCAAGCTCAAGTGGAATGCGCAAGTATAAGGTTTGCTCTTGATAGGGTTTCTTTCTCACCGGTCTCATAGTGTAGTTGGAGACCGGTTTATAGTTTAGTTGCCGTACTATCAAGAGGGCTCTCGAGTGAGTAACTCGATCGTATCGTTCGGAGAGAGCTCAAACCTTTGCATCCTTGCATCATCTTTCTTGGTTGTTATTTGGACCTTATCCATGTGATGTTTTAGAGCTTGTGCTTATTCTCATGACAAGCTCTAGTTCATCGAAAACGGATTTCGCATAGATCACTTGTTGCGTTTTCGAGTTTGGTTCATCATCTTTCTTGGTTTTATTTGGATCTTATCCATGTGATGTTTTAGAGCTTGTGCTTATTCTCATGACAAGCTCTAGTTCATTGAGAATGGTTTTTGCATGGGCAACTTGTTGCATTTTCAAGATTGGAGGTTTTACCGGTATGTCTTTTTTAGATAGGTCAAACCTTTCATCATTTGTTTCTATCCTCCCTTGTTGGACTATGATGGTTTCCTGCATGATCTTGTAGAGCTTGTTCCTAGCTTTAAAACAAGCCCAAGATCATCAAAATCGGAGTCCGGATGCTAAAGTTATGCCCGTTTTAGTTTTGGTGTTTCTGCAGTTTTCTGGGGGGCGGATAATCCGGCCCGAAGGACAAAACATGGACAATATCCGGCCAAATATCCGGCCCGAGCCAGGGGCGATTTTCGGGGGGCGGATTATCCGGCCCGGGGGCGGATTTTCCGGCCTGGGAGGTCCCAAACGGTCATATTTCGTTGGGAGGGGGTATATAAGACCCCCTTCTTCCTCCTTGGGCTGGTTGGTTCACTCTCTCTCTCTCCCCTCCATTGTTGTCCTTCAAAGCTTGCCCTAGTTCTTGATTCCTCCCATGATTCTTGCATATTCTTGAGGGAAAAGAGAGAGGAGATCTAGATCTACATCTTCACCAATCAAATCCCTCTCTTTGTGAGGGGAACCCACTAGATCTTGATCTTGGAGGATTTTGTGTTCTCCTCTTTGTTCTTCCTCTCTTATTCCCCCAATAGCTTTTGTAGCTTTGTTGGAATTTGAGAGAGAAGGATTTGAGCATCTTTGTGGTGTTCTTGCCATTGCATTTGGTGCATCGGTTTGAGTTCTCCACGGTGATTCGTGGTGGTGAAAGCAAGAAGGTTATTACTCTTGGGTTCTTGGAACCCTAGACGGATTCTAGACCTTTGTGGTGATTTGTTGGGAGCCTCCAATTAAGTTGTGGATGTGTGCCCCAATCTTTGTGTAAGGCCCGGTTTCCGCCTCGAAGGAAATCCCTTAGTGGAACCGTGACCTAGGCCTTTGTGGCGAGGGTCACCGGAGATTTAGGTGAGGCGCCTTCGTGGCGTTCGGTGTGTGGTGTGAGTACCGCATCTTGGGGTGAGGCCTTTGTGGCGTTGGTGTGCATCGAGCAACCACACCTCAAGGTGAGCCTCTTGTGGCGTTCGGGAGCACTAAGCAACCGCACCTCTCCACCGGAGATTAGCACTCGCAAGAGTGTGAACTCCGGGATAAATCATCGTCTCCCGCGTGCCTCGGTTATCTCTATACCCGAGCTCTTTACTTATGCACTTTACCTTGTGATAGCCATCGTGCTTGAAGTTATATATATCTTGCTATCACATACTTGCTTGTATTGCTTAGCTTAAGTTGTTGGTGCACATAGGTGAACCATTGCTTAGAATAAGTTGTTGGTGCACATAGGTGAACAATAGTATATAGGCTTTGGGCTTGACAAAGTAAACGCTAGTTTTATTCCGCATTTGTTAAGCCCATCTCGTAAAAGTTTTAAATCGCCTATTCACCCCCCCTCTAGGCGACATCCGTGTCCTTTCAATTGGTATCAGAGCAAGGTCTCTCATTCTTAGGCTTCACCGCCTTGAGAGTAAAGATGTCGGTTAGGGGATTAGCGCACAATAACTTGTTTATATTTGATGGCACAAATTATGATCTATGGAAAATTTATGTGCTTAATATTTTGCGGCGTATGTCCCCGGACATGGAGCGATTTCTTGACATGGGTTTTTCTTCTCCTAAGGATCCTCAAAATTTATCTCTTGAGGAGGAGAAAAACTCTTGTCTCGATGCTCTTGCTTCTCATGTGTTTTCCATTGTTGTGAGCAATGTAGTTACTTCTTCAATCATGCCTTTTGGGAGCGCTCATGAATTATGGACAAAGCTTCAAGATAAATATGATGTGTCCAATATTATTGAGGATGATTGTATTGCTTCCACTTCCGGCCGTGATGAGTTCTCATCTTCATCCACTTCACCAAAGTGTGGTAAGACACAAGGTAATGATATGGTGAGTGGTGATGAAAATTGCAATATTGATATTGAGCTTACTATTGATGATTCTTCATCTCTATCTCATTGCAATGCTTCATCTTTGGACTTAAACACATCTAGCACTAGAAATGATTTACATGCTTGTGTTGATAGTCCTTGCATATCATGTGTAAGTTGCTTGAAAAAATCTAATGATGATATGCTTGCATTGTCTTGTGGCCATGATAAAAATGATTCTATTTCCTCTAGTTGTTGTGTGACTAACAATGTAGAGGAAACCAAAGATTCTATTGGTCAAGACAAGATCTTGAAAGGAGCCTCAAGTAACTCCTCATCTTTATCTCACGGTCCTCATATATGCCTTATGGCCAAGGGTTCCACGGTACCTCCTACCATGGAACCTAATATTTCTCGTGGGGATAAGGATGAGGATGAATATGAAGAAGATGATTGGGTTGTCTCTCTACGCGATAAGGGTATGAGTGTTTTCAAGGTTATTTGCAAAGATAAAATTGCTTGCTCTCACTTCTTTGAAATCTTGACTACCGCTATTGAGAGCCAAAAACTTATTTGGATGCATGAGAACACCATTGATAAAAAGGGTGCTCTTGAACGAGAGTATGCCGATGATGTAGCATCTTTAAAGAATGAACTTGAAGAAGAACAAGAGACCGTAGCCTCTCTTGAAGAGCAACTTGAAACCCTTGAAGTGTCTCAAAATGAAATAGTTTCTAAACTCACTAAGGAAAGAGACCATGCTAAAGCTCAAGTAAAAATGCTTAAAAAGGAAAATTCCAAAGTTGGCGTTGGTCATGATAAACTTGTTAAGGATCTAGATGATCTAGACAAGGCCCACAAGGTCTTGGAGAGCGAACACTCTATCCTCACCAAGTCCCATGAGCAACTTCAAGCTTCCTATTTAAAAGAGCATGCTATGTTACCCTCTCTTCTTGATATGTCTTGTGATGATGCTTGTGCTACTAACTCTACTTCTTGTGAAGCATCTATCTTGAAGGAGAATGTTGAGCTAAGGGCTCAACTTGAATTGCTAACTAGAAATTATGGGAAATTGGAAGAAAATCATGGAAAGCTTTCTAGCTCCCATGAGGATCTTCTAGCTTCTCATGATAGGCTAAAGTTAGCTCATGAGGCTATCATATCAAAGGCAACACCTTGTGAGCCTCATGTGGATACTAGCACTACTACTCAAAATGCTATATTACCATGTGCTAGTCCTAGTAATTCATCCACTCATAGTATTGCTAAATCTTGTGATGAATTATCTTCCTTGCCTTGTTGCTCTAACAATGAAGGTTCTACTTCCTCTAGTACTTGTGTTGTTACTAACCATGTAGAGGAAATCAAAGAGCTCAAGGCCCAAGTCACTTCTTTGAAGAACGACTTGGTAAAGAGTCATGAAGGGAAATGCAAACTTGACAAGATGTTGAGTGTGCAACAATCCCCCAATGACAAGAGTGGACTTGGATTCAACTCCAACAACAAGAACAAGTCCAAGAACAACAAGATTAAGAAGGGCCAATTACAAGTCAAAGACCCGGCCAAGATTGTTTGCTTCAAGTGCAAAATTGAAGGGCATCATGTTAGATCTTGCCCTTTGAAGAAGAAGCAAAAAGGGAAGCGGCCTCAAGCTCAAACTCATATTCAACCTCAAGTTGAAGAAATGCCACTTCCCAAGAAGAATCAAGCCAATGCTCCCATTGTGGAGAAATCTAGTGAGAAGAAGGAGAAGAAAAGAACTTGCTACATATGCCGCGAGAAGGGCCACATCTCCTCCTTTTGCACTATTGGTACCTCATCCAACTCTATCACCATTGATGATGTTTATTCTCTTCGTAAGGATGAGGGTGGCAATGTGTTTGCCAAATTTGTTGGTGCTCAAAGTGGTGTCAAGAAAAGAACCATTTGGGTTGCCAAGCCTATTGTGACTAACCTCTTAGGACCCAACTTAGTTGGGGACCAACAATCCAAAACTTGATCAATAGGTGCTTGTTGGAGGGCATTGGAGACTTGGCTACATCATGAAGAATTAAGGGATCTTCATCATTTATATTATATCAAGCCAAGTCTTTTGATTATCTTGCTACTATCATATATCCAATGTTCCTCCTTGCGGTAACATGTTCTCAACTCATTTATATTGAAAGTTACTCGCCCCTTTGCATGTGTTAGTTTTGTTCCTAACATGTGTTTGTATATGTTGTGCTTCCTAATAGTTTTGCTTGAGAAATCAAGTCTATGCATGTTGGGTTGCACACCATGTATTTGTGTTTGTGTTGGAGCCTCTTTGCATCTTGTTGTATCTTATATGGCTCTTATGAGCGATTAATGGACAATCCCATTTTGGGGGAGTGATATTCCTTTGGGAATTTCATGATCCTAAACAATGTGTGTACATGAGGAATATCACTTAGAATTGATATTGCGAGATTATCTAGTCGCTATGTGGTATGTCATCTTCATGAGAAATTCAAATTCTAATGTCCATTAATATCTCTACTTGGATCTTATTTGCCTCTTGTGAAAATAAATTCCTTATCACATTATGGGGGAGTAATAAGCTTTGTGCATATTACAAGCCTAGAAAATGTGAACATTTGAGGTTGTGTCACATAGAATTGATACCGTAAATTATCTCTCTCCTATGTGGCATGTTTGCTCAAACAAGCTCCAATTTGCTTAAATGGCTTCATTGCTAATATCTTTGTGGATCTTATTTGTGAAAGTTTTTCTTGGCATGGTTTTTCACAACGTGTCCCTCAATACATTTTTGGAAAACCATGTGCTTCAAGTCATACTATTAATTGCTTTGCATGTTGGTATGAATACTATTAATTGCTTTGCATGTTGGTATGAATACTATTAATTGCCTTGCATGTTGGTATGACTAAATGAAGCTATCAAGAAACTATCTTTGCATGATGGTTAACTCTTATCTTTTACCATATGCTTTGTTCGTTGTAAATATGATCTTATGTATACTTACAAACTACCACCGGGAAATATTTCCTAATACCTCTTGTCCTAGGACAATTGGTAATCAATTATGAGGTAGATATTTATTGATCATATCTACATTGGCTCTTGTATTTATATTGCCTTATTCATTGCCATGAATTTGTTGTGCTTTGACTCCCATGTGTCTTCCTTGCATCTTATGGATCTAAGTTGTCTATTCAAACTTTCTTAGCATTGTTAGAAGATATAGGTAGCGTGATGATCCTAGTTTTGTGCATTTTGTATTCATATAAAAAATCCTAGATAATGCACCAAACTTGGGGGAGCTCTTCTATATTATTAGAATGCTTAACATCTCTTGATCTTTATCAAAAATTTGGTTTTGGGAGACATAAATTTTTCTTTTTGGTACTTTGTGCCATCATAAAAAGTTTCGAGGGTTTGGTTTATTTGTTGGAACCTTGCTCTCTTGGGAGTTGGTTATCTCATTCCTTTGTGTTTAGGTTTAATTAGCTTCTTATAATGAGATAAGTCTTTGGAGTCAATCTTGTGTTGATTTGATTCTTTGATATAATTTGGACAACCATTGTCTCTTGGTTTATTTGGTGTTTTGTCCAAATTGTATCTTCCTTTGGTTCTTGAAAGTATTGTGCATGCATATTTAATATATGTATATCTTATGGCATGTGTCACTTTCTTTGATCCAATATATAGGGTAAACTCCATCAAATCCTAATTTGGCTAAGATGTGCATGAAATTCAATTTCATATCTATATGCACATAGAATTGTGGAGTTTGTCCTATATGTTGTAGTGTGTCTAACTACTTCGGACCCAATTAGTTTGGGGACCATTTTGTACTTACCTTTGTGTTAGGTACAATGGATATGCATTGAATGCTTGTCTCACTCTTGGAAAAAGTGGTGACTCAATGGTAACTTGAGGCAAGCTAGGATGATCAACGAACACATATCTACTACATCCACACCAATGCTATCTTGGTAACAAGTATCTTCTCATGCATACTTTTCTTGTATCCAACCTTATGGTTGCATCTTGGCATGAATCTCTTGATTTGCAAATGTTGTGCTTCTTGCAAAAGTCTTAATGAAACCTCTTTATTGTGAATGTGAGTAATTTGAGATGAGTGCATTTGTTGGGAAGTATTTTAAATCATGCTCATGATTCATCCATCCCAACTATGCCTATCTAGCAATTTTGTTGCATATCAATTCCTCAAGGCTCTCACATGTGCAATATAGATGAAAGTGCAAATTTAGTTACTTCTTTTGGTATCCCCGTTTGTGATACTTGTTGCCTTTCTCAAATGCATCCCAACTATCTTCTATCCCTTGTTGATATTTGTGATGTATTTTAGTTGTTTGTGGTTGAAGTTCATGAATGTACAATAAGATAAAATTGAGCCTTTGGCCATGCTATTAAGCAAAAATTCTTATTGGTATATTGCATGACTTCGTCTTGGATATCATACTATTTTTCTTGCGTATCTATTTTATGTGTGCATGTTTCTTTGTGGATAAATATCTTTGTGATATTGCCCACTTAGAGAAACTTATACACATAAGAGATGATACATCTCCTTTTGATATCTTATTTATTTATTGCGTGTTGATTGGTCATGCTAAGCAATATAATTCATTGAAGACTATGATGATGCTTTTTGCTCATCCTTGTAATAGTCTTATAATATGCTTTATCATGCCTTTCACATATCCTCTTGGTTGAGCCTTTTTATTATGGTGCCTCTTACTTGTTGCTCAACTATTTGTTTGTTGCAAGTGTTTAGCTTACTTTTCTATCTATGATCTATTACAAATGTTTGTGTTTTAAATGAGGGAGTGAGGATTCCATGTTATGCATATTGTATTCAAATGCAACATTTTATTTTATGCATGTACCTTGGGGAGCTTCCTCATTTGATTTAGAACACTATCTTGTGGTGATCATTAGAGTTTGATTCACTTGGTATCTTTTGTTTTTGAATGATATTATGGGAGTGATGATTCCATGTTTGTGCACTTTATACTCCAATGCAAATTGTCTAGTTTTGTGCACAAACCTTGGGGAGCTTCCTCATATTATTTAGAGCAATCTTCTTGATCTTATCATAATATCTATCTTTCTTTTGGTATCTTCCTTGTGGTTCATTTGGTTGCTTGCTTCATTTGTTGAAGCTTCTTGACTTTGTTATCTTTTTGCAATCTTTGATCCTATCTATAGTGTGATTCCTTCCGAATATTCGTCATTGGATATGTGCATTTGATTCCACTCAAATTATGAGAAATGCACACGCTATGGAGGAACTCTCACTATATTGGCCTTCTAAATTTTTCACCCATTTCGGCAATTGGTGCCAATGGGGGAGAAGTTTGGAGGGTTTAAGGGAATTTGGTTATGTCTTTGCTTTGTGCTTAAGCATGTGCCTTTATTGCATTGCATCTTGTTGCTTTGCATAGTTGAATATTTAGAGGAAACTCCACTAGGCTTTGAATGCCAATATATGCAATGAAAGTCAAGATCATTCACACATGCATATATTATGGGGGAGTTTGCTCTATATATTCAACTTATTTGTTACTTAAATTCCTTATATAAACCCTCTCAAAGAGATTGTCATCAATTACCAAAATGGGGGAGATTGAAAGTGCATGGAGCCCCCATGTGTGGTTTTGGTAATTAATGACAATCCCTATGGACTAATGTTTGCATTGAGTTATATTTGTAGGAGTTGTCCATAGGCAATTCTTGAACCATATGTTGGCTTCAAGGTTGCAATAAGAAGAATTTGATGAAGGATATCAAGTGTCAAGTATGTCTTGAAGATGAAGATGAAGTGAGCCCTCAAGTTACTTCAAGACATCAACATGTTTGTATTAGGTTCCAATAAGAAGAAATTGATGAAGGATATCAAGTGTCAAGTATGTCTTGAAGATGAAGATGAAGTGAGCCCTAGAGTTACTTCAAGACATCAACATGATGAAGAATGAAGAAATGAAGTGCAAGTTCAAGATGAGCCATCTCGAAGAGGTCCTTTGCTTGAGTCTTGCCATCCATATGGTGATCATGGATATGTGAAGATGCGCCGAAGAAGAAGCTATCCCATGGTGGATTATGGGGGAGCAATCCACATGGTGGTCATGGTTATGTGAAGATGCGCCGAAGAAGAAGCTCTCCCATGGTGGATTATGGGGGAGCAATCCACAAGACTTCGTCAAGCAAACACAAGCAAGAAAGGCGTTCCATCTTGTTGAGGTCAAGATCGTCGTCATCGAGCTCAAGTGGAATGCGCAAGTATAAGGTTTGCTCTTGATAGGGTTTCTTTCTCACCGGTCTCATAGTGTAGTTGGAGACCGGTTTATAGTTTAGTTGTCGTACTATCAAGAGGGCTCTCGAGTGAGTAACTCGATCGTATCGTTCGGAGAGAGCTCAAACCTTTGCATCCTTGCATCATCTTTCTTGGTTGTTATTTGGACCTTATCCATGTGATGTTTTAGAGCTTGTGCTTATTCTCATGACAAGCTCTAGTTCATCGAAAACGGATTTCGCATAGATCACTTGTTGCGTTTTCGAGTTTGGTTCATCATCTTTCTTGGTTTTATTTGGATCTTATCCATGTGATGTTTTAGAGCTTGTGCTTATTCTCATGACAAGCTCTAGTTCATTGAGAATGGTTTTTGCATGGGCAACTTGTTGCATTTTCAAGATTGGAGGTTTTACCGGTATGTCTTTTTTAGATAGGTCAAACCTTTCATCATTTGTTTCTATCCTCCCTTGTTGGACTATGATGGTTTCCTGCATGATCTTGTAGAGCTTGTTCCTAGCTTTAAAACAAGCCCAAGATCATCAAAATCGGAGTCCGGATGCTAAAGTTATGCCCGTTTTAGTTTTGGTGATTCTGCAGTTTTCTGGGGGGCGGATAATCCGGCCCGAAGGACAAAACATGGACAATATCCGGCCAAATATCCGGCCCGAGCCAGGGGCGATTTTCGGGGGCCGGATTATCCGGCCCGGGGGCGGATTTTCCGGCCTGGGAGGTCCCAAACGGTCATATTTCGTTGGGAGGGGGTATATAAGACCCCCTTCTTCCTCCTTGGGCTGGTTGGTTCACTCTCTCTCTCTCCCCTCCATTGTTGTCCTTCAAAGCTTGCCCTAGTTCTTGATTCCTCCCATGATTCTTGCATATTCTTGAGGGAAAAGAGAGAGGAGATCTAGATCTACATCTTCACCAATCAAATCCCTCTCTTTGTGAGGGGAACCCACTAGATCTTGATCTTGGAGGATTTTGTGTTCTCCTCTTTGTTCTTCCTCTCTTATTCCCCCAATAGCTTTTGTAGCTTTGTTGGAATTTGAGAGAGAAGGATTTGAGCATCTTTGTGGTGTTCTTGCCATTGCATTTGGTGCATCGGTTTGAGTTCTCCACGGTGATTCGTGGTGGTGAAAGCAAGAAGGTTATTACTCTTGGGTTCTTGGAACCCTAGACGGATTCTAGACCTTTGTGGTGATTTGTTGGGAGCCTCCAATTAAGTTGTGGATGTGTGCCCCAATCTTTGTGTAAGGCCCGGTTTCCGCCTCGAAGGAAATCCCTTAGTGGAACCGTGACCTAGGCCTTTGTGGCGAGGGTCACCGGAGATTTAGGTGAGGCGCCTTCGTGGCGTTCGGTGTGTGGTGTGAGTACCGCATCTTGGGGTGAGGCCTTTGTGGCGTTGGTGTGCATCGAGCAACCACACCTCAAGGTGAGCCTCTTGTGGCGTTCGGGAGCACTAAGCAACCGCACCTCTCCACCGGAGATTAGCACTCGCAAGAGTGTGAACTCCGGGATAAATCATCGTCTCCCGCGTGCCTCGGTTATCTCTATACCCGAGCTCTTTACTTATGCACTTTACCTTGTGATAGCCATCGTGCTTGAAGTTATATATATCTTGCTATCACATACTTGCTTGTATTGCTTAGCTTAAGTTGTTGGTGCACATAGGTGAACCATTGCTTAGAATAAGTTGTTGGTGCACATAGGTGAACAATAGTATATAGGCTTTGGGCTTGACAAAGTAAACGCTAGTTTTATTCCGCATTTGTTAAGCCCATCTCGTAAAAGTTTTAAATCGCCTATTCACCCCCCCCTCTAGGCGACATCCGTGTCCTTTGGACAACCATTGTCTCTTGGTTTATTTGGTGTTTTGTCCAAATTGTATCTTCCTTTGGTTCTTGAAAGTATTGTGCATGCATATTTAATATATGTATATCTTATGGCATGTGTCACTTTCTTTGATCCAATATATAGGGTAAACTCCATCAAATCCTAATTTGGCTAAGATGTGCATGAAATTCAATTTCATATCTATATGCACATAGAATTGTGGAGTTTGTCCTATATGTTGTAGTGTGTCTAACTACTTCGGACCCAATTAGTTTGGGGACCTTTTTGTACTTACCTTTGTGTTAGGTACAATGGATATGCATTGAATGCTTGTCTCACTCTTGGAAAGAAGTGGTGACTCAATGGTAACTTGAGGCAAGCTAGGATGGTCAACGAACACATATCTACTACATCCACACCAATGCTATCTTGGTAACAAGTATCTTCTCATGCATACTTTTCTTGTATCCAACCTTATGGTTGCATCTTGGCATGAATCTCTTGATTTGCAAATGTTGTGCTTCTTGCAAAAGTCTTAATGAAACCTCTTTATTGTGAATGTGAGTAATTTGAGATGAGTGCATTTGTTGGGAAGTATTTTAAATCATGCTCATGATTCATCCATCCCAACTATGCCTATCTAGCAATTTTATTGCATATCAATTCCTCAAGGCTCTCACATGTGCAATATAGATGAAAGTGCAAATTTAGTTACTTCTTTTGGTATCCCCGTTTGTGATACTTGTTGCCTTTCTCAAATGCATCCCAACTAACTTCTATCCCTTGTTGATATTTGTGATGTATTTTAGATGTTTGTGGTTGAAGTTCATGAATGTACAATAAGACAAAATTGAGCCTTTGGCCATGCTATTAAGCAAAAATTCTTATTGGTATATTGCATGACTTCATTTTGGGATATCATACTATATTTCTTGAGTATCCATTTTGTGTGTGCATGTTTCTTTGTGGATAAATATCTTTGTGATATTGCTCACTTAGAGAAACTTATACACATAAGAGATGATACATCTCCATTTGATATCTTATTTATTTGTTGCATGTTGATTGGTCATGCTAAGCAATATAATTCATTGAAGACTATGATGATGCTTTTTGCTCATCCTTGTAATAGTCTTATAATATGCTTTATCATGCCTTTCACATATCCTCTTGGTTGAGCCTTTTATTATGGTGCCTCCTACTTGTTGCTCAACCATTTGTTTGTTGCAAGTGTTAAGCTTAATTTTCTATCTATGATCTATTGCAAATGTTTGTGTTTTAAATGGTAATGAGGGAGTGAGGATTCCATGTTATGCATATTTTATTCAAATGCAACATTTTATTTTATGCATGTACCTTGGGGAGCTTCCTCATTTGATTTAGAGCACTATCTTGTGGTGATCATTAGAGTTTGATTCACTTGGTATCTTTTGTTTTTGAATGATATTATGGGAGTGATGATTCCATGTTTGTGCACTTTATACTCCAATGCAAATTGTCTAGTTTTGTGCACAAACCTTGGGGAGCTTCCTCATATTATTTAGAGCAATCTTCTTGATCTTATCATAATATCTATCTTTCTTTTGGTATCCTCTTTGTGGTTCATTTGGTTGCTTGCTTCATTTGTTGAAGCTTCTTGACTTTGTTATCTTTTTGCAATCTTTGATCCTATCTATAGTGTGATTCCTTCCGAATATTCGTCATTGGATATGTGCATTTGATTCCACTCAAATTATGAGAAATGCACACGCTATGGAGGAACTCTCACTATATTGGCCTTCTAAATTTTTCACCCATTTCGGCAATTGGTGCCAATGGGGGAGAAGTTTGGAGGGTTTAAGGGAATTTGGTTATGTCTTTGCTTTGTGCTTAAGCATGTGCCTTTATTGCATTGCATCTTGTTGCTTTGCATAGTTGAATATTTAGAGGAAACTCCACTAGGCTTTGAATGCCAATATATGCAATGAAAGTCAAGATCATTCACACATGCATATATTATGGGGGAGTTTGCTCTATATATTCAACTTATTTGTTACTTAAATTCCTTATATAAACCCTCTCAAAGAGATTGTCATCAATTACCAAAATGGGGGAGATTGAAAGTGCATGGAGCCCCCATGTGTGGTTTTGGTAATTAATGACAATCCCTATGGACTAATGTTTGCATTGAGTTATATTTGTAGGAGTTGTCCATAGGCAATTCTTGAACCATATGTTGGCTTCAAGGTTGCAATAAGAAGAATTTGATGAAGGATATCAAGTGTCAAGTATGTCTTGAAGATGAAGATGAAGTGAGCCCTAGAGTTACTTCAAGACATCAACATGATGAAGAATGAAGAAATGAAGTGCAAGTTCAAGATGAGCCATCTCGAAGAGGTCCTTTGCTTGAGTCTTGCCATCCATATGGTGATCATGGATATGCGAAGATGCGCCAAAGAAGAAGCTCTCCCATGGTGGATTATGGGGGAGCAATCCACATGGTGGTCATGGTTATGTGAAGATGCGCCAAAGAAGAAGCTCTCCCATGGTGGATTATGGGGGAGCAATCCACAAGACTTCGTCAAGCAAACACAAGCAAGAAAGGCGTTCCATCTTGTTGAGGTCAAGATCGTCGTCATCAAGCTCAAGTGGAATGCGCAAGTATAAGGTTTGCTCTTGATAGGGTTTCTTTCTCACCGGTCTCATAGTGTAGTTGGAGACCGGTTTATAGTTTAGTTGCCGTACTATCAAGAGGGCTCTCGAGTGAGTAACTCGATCGTATCGTTCGGAGAGAGCTCAAACCTTTGCATCCTTGCATCATCTTTCTTGGTTGTTATTTGGACCTTATCCATGTGATGTTTTAGAGCTTGTGCTTATTCTCATGACAAGCTCTAGTTCATCGAAAACGGATTTTGCATAGATCACTTGTTGCGTTTTCGAGTTTGGTTCATCATCTTTCTTGGTTATTATTTGGATCTTATCCATGTGATGATTTAGAGCTTGTGCTTATTCTCATGACAAGCTCTAGTTCATCAAGAATGGTTTTTGCACGGGCAACTTGTTGCATTTTCGAGATTGGAGGTTTTACCGGTATGTCTTTTTTAGATAGGTCAAACCTTTCATCATTTGTTTCTATCCTCCCTTGTTGGACTATGATGGTTTCCTGCATGATCTTGTAGAGCTTGTTCCTAGCTTCAAAACAAGCCCAAGATCATCAAAATCGGAGTCCGGATGCTAAAGTTATGCCCGTTTTAGTTTTGGTGTTTCTGCAGTTTTCTGGGGGGCGGATAATCCGGCCCGAAGGACAAAACATGGACAATATCCGGCCAAATAGGCCCGGCCAGGGGCGATTTTGGCCGGATTTTTACCCCCGAGGCCGGATTATCCGGGGCGGATTATCCGGCCCAACTTGGGCCGGAATATCCGGCCCTGGTTTTGCCCAACGGCTCGATTTTCTTGGGGGGTATAAATACCCCCCTTCTTCCTCCTTGGGCTGTGGCTTCTCTCACTCTCTCTCTCCTCCATTGTTGTTCTTGAGAAGCTTGCCCTATCTCTCTATCCCTCCATGATTCTTGCCCCCATTTGAGGGAAAAGAGAGAGGAGATCTAGATCTACACTTCTACCAATCAAATCCATCTCTTTGTGAGTGGAACTCTCTAGATCTTGATCTTGGTGTTCTTTGTGAATTCCTTTGTTCTTCCTCTCTTATTCCCCCAATAGCTTTTGTAGCTTTGTTGGAATTTGAGAGAGAAGGACTTGAGCATCTTTGTGGTGTTCTTGCCATTGCATTTGGTGCATCGGTTTGAGTTCTCCACGGTGATTCGTGGTGGTGAAAGCAAGAAGGTTGTTACTCTTGGGTTCTTGGAACCCTAGACGGATTCTAGACCTTTGTGGTGATTTGTTGGGAGCCTCCAATTAAGTTGTGGATGTGTGCCCCAACCTTTGTGTAAGGCCCGGTTTCCGCCTCGAAGGAAATCCCTTAGTGGAACCGTGACCTAGGCCTTTGTGGCGAGGGTCACCGGAGATTTAGGTGAGGCGCCTTCGTGGCGTTCGGTGTGTGGTGTGAGTACCGCATCTTGGGGTGAGGCCTTTGTGGCGTTGGTGTGCATCGAGCAACCACACCTCAAGGTGAGCCTCTTGTGGCGTTCGGGAGCACTAAGCCACCGCACCTCTCCACCGGAGATTAGCACTCGCAAGAGTGTGAACTCCGGGATAAATCATCGTCTCCCGCGTGCCTCGGTTATCTCTATACCCGAGCTCTTTACTTATGCACTTTACCTTGTGATAGCCATCGTGCTTGAAGTTATATATATCTTGCTATCACATACTTGCTTGTATTGCTTAGCATAAGTTGTTGGTGCACATAGGTGAACCTTTGCTTAGAATAAGTTGTTAGTGCACATAGGTGAACCATAGTTTATAGGTTTTGGGCTTGACAAAGTAAACGCTAGTTTATTCCGCATTTGTTAAGCCCATCTCGTAAAAGTTTTAAATCGCCTATTCACCCCCCCCTCTAGGCGACATCCGTGTCCTTTCACCAACTATTATTTTGCTGTCACCAGGTTAATTGGCTGATTAGATGATTAAATTGTGAAAATCGCAACAAATTAAATCATTAGATGATGGAAACCGCAAAAAATCCATTCAACTAATATTTCGTGCAACGTATCTAAAGGTATAATAGATGCCCCCATAGGGGGTCTCACAGCGATCCTCGATTCTGGACCGTCGATCTTTCTGCTAACGAATCTCATCCGTTGATTTTTGGCTCAGGGCTGCTAGATAAATCCATGCAACGGCCGTGTCCTACCCATCTGAGACTGGTCTTGGGTCCTACTAGCATCCGGGCCCGTCCGTCGGTAGCCGCAAATGTGGTTAGTTTCGGTGCACGAAGATTGGGCCGGACAAAAAATCCCCCGCAGTGAGACAAAAAGGGATTCTCGCCCAATCCCCGTCAAACCCTAGCCCCCAATCCAGTGCGTATCTCCTCCCCAATCTTCTCCCGTGCCTGCCTCCATGGCCCAATGCCGCACCTCGCCCATGGCCGCCTCGCAACATATGCGCCCCGCCCCGGTTCCTTCGTTGCACACGGAGCTGCCGCTGCTCCAGCTCGCTGCCGTCCCGCGCGTGAACACGCGCCCGCGTTTCTTGGCCTGGCCGTGGGGAGAGGGACCAGCCCAAGGAGATGAAGACTGCAGGTTCTCTCTCCCCGTCCCCCTCTCTCCACATCTCTCTCTCTCTCTCTCTCAAAGAAACGTTGCAGGGAGGAGAGCAAGTCGCCCCTCGCACTATTGTGTCTCCTCTCCCTCCTCAAGGTTGAGGTAAAAGTGGAGGAACCCTCAATCCCATCTTTGTTTGTGCAGATCCATTTTTATATGGGTATACAAGGTGTTTAATGAAAGTCCTAGCTAAGATAAATGTACAGAATCACTGCAGCTATATGCACACGTATTTTGCTTATTTTTATATATTGCAAATTTACCATGCAGCCTGGTAGATGTTTAGGATATTATGATTTTTAAGAAATTATCAAGTCTGAGGCATATATCCTATTTGAGTAGTGAATTTCCCAACTCTAGCAACCTGTAGTTAATCATGTTCTCTAATCATGTTTTTTTATTATTTTGTTCTTTAACAAAATAAAGAGATTGCATATATTCTATTTACCAATGTGCTTTCCAAATCTGCATCAACAAGAGCTCTCCGCCATGTTGATTTTATTTCCATTTCCCTTTCCTATATATGTGTTATGTGTGTGTTTCCTCGCCCCACAACATCTTCCTATATATTGCAGAGAATCAATTGGTATTGGTGACATGCTAATCTTCTGTAGGATTTGTAGCTTCAGTTGGTGTGCAAGAAGCAATTGTTGGATTTGTAGCATTAGAATATTGTAACTACATCACAGATTGAGATATCAAATATTTGTCAGGTAGCAACACAACTATTTGTTTCCTCATATTATCTTCTTTCATATATCATAGAGTGTGTGTCGGACTTATACACATTCTCTGAATAGGATAGAATTTTGGACAGTAGTTATAAGGAACATATACAACATATCATATTCCTCAAATTTTAACCATACTTCTCTTTTCTCACACATTTGAAGGAGCTGCGGTAGTCTTATTGTAGAATTACAGATCTAGGTGTTTCTTAGCTCGGAGGTAAACAATGACTGTAACATGTCTCTTTCTCCGTTAGATATTGGTGCTTTTATTTTGAGGGGTGATACTTCCAATTTGCATCACTATTTTATATCATAATTTGCTGTTATTCATTGATATATTTCATATTGGGACACAATACTTATGTTATTTCATCTATTTTGCATGTTTCATCATTATTGGAGGATCACACCGGAGCCAGATTCTGTTGGAAAAAGCACCGTCAGAACGCAATATTTCGGAAGATCAACTGTGGAAGGAAATTACACGTAAATTCCTATTTTTCCGATGACGAAGGAAGCTGGAGGGGAGCCGCTGGACCAAGTGGGCCCAGACAACAGGGCGGCGTGGCCCATGGCCGGCCGCGCCACCATGTTGTGTGGGGGCCCCATGCCCCTTTCGCCTCCTTTTCTTCGTACTCCTTCGTCCCGAAAACCTAAGCCACGAGAGGGTACCTCACGAAGAGTTACAGCCGCCTCGCGGGGCGGAGAACACCAGAGAGAAAAGAGCTCTCCGGCGGGCGAATCCGCTGGGAAATTCCCTCCCGAGGGGGAAATCGACGCCATCGCCATCGTCATCGAGTTGGACATCATCTCCATCATCATCATCATCATCTCCACCATCTACACCGCCATCACCACCGCTGCACCTCGTCACCGCTGTAACGATTTGGGTTGGATCTTGATTGTTTGATAGGGGAAACTCTCCCGGTGTTGATTTCTACTTGTTATTGATGCTATTGAGTGAAACCATTGAACCAAGGTTTATGTTCAGATTGTTATTCATCATCATATCACCTCTGATTGTATTCCATATGATGTCTTGTGAGTAGTTCGTTTAGTTCTTGAGGACATGGGTGAAGTCTAAATGTTAGTAGTGAACTATGGTTGAGTAATATTCAATGTTATGATATTTAAGTTGTGGTGTCATTCTTCTAGTGGTGTCGTGTGAACGTCGACTACACGATACTTCACCATTTATGGGCCTAGGGGAGTGCATCTTGTATTCGGTTGCTGATTGCGAGGTTGCCGGAGTGACAGAAACCTGAGCCCCCGTTGGTATATCGATGCAAGAGGGATCGCAGTGTCACATCCCAAAATTTTCCTAATTTTGGAATGTCAAATAAAAATAAAATTCTATGCTTGATGGTTGATTTGATTGAAATTCACAAAGAATTAATTTTTTTTAAAAGGTTTTACAAAATAGAGTTTTCATAAACATTTGGTTTTATATTATTTCAAACTTTTAAGATTTTGAAACCATAAAAAAATTTATTTGACTTTGCAAAGTATTGCCCAAGTAACTATATAGGCCAAAGTGCATAAACAATTTAATATTTTTATTTAGTTGGACAATAAAATATTATTTAATGTCCTAAAACTTTATTTTAAGTTTTACAAATTTTTCAGGTTTTGTTTGACTTTATTTAAAGACCTAAAACAAAAGTTATGAAAGAAATCAGAAAAAAAAGAAACGGACTAACTGGGCCGACCGGCCTAGACAACCCATCAACCAGCCCCTGGCCTTCCTAGTGAATCTAATGATTCCGATGCTCGCGCCAGTTGAAATTTGGTGCCATCAGAACAAGGACCAACGCACCAGTAGTGGATAATTGTAGCTACTCTCCGTGACGAGCAGCAGGCTAGTTTAGTTAATTGTCCGTACCGTTCCATGGACAAAGCCACTCAGGCGTCTGTCGCGACAGAAGCCATGGATGGGGCTACCACGATTTGGCTTTCAGAGGCACTCGATCGATCCCTCGTCGGAGAGCCGCAGCCATCCTTGACCGCTTCGCCCCGGCCTTTCACACACGTGGACGGGATCACGTTCCATTCCGTTCCGTTAAGCGAGGGAGACTAGCCATATGGACGGATAAAATCCAGGCCGTAGGAATCTTTGGAACAAATACTACCACAGCCCCTGCACTTGCATGGTGACCCCGTGTTTGTGTCAAAATTTCCAATCCACCGAGTCAACCAGAAACGAACTCCCCCTGCGTCGCCCTCCTCTGGCGACAAGGGGGGATCCCTTGCCGCCGCCGCCTCTAGCTCCTCCGCCCCTCTCCCTTGCTTCGCCGCCGGGAGTGGCCGGCAAAGCCGCGCGCGCCCCGGGGAAGGTGGCGGCGGGGCATCTTCCCTCCCGCGCCCTCGGCGAGAGGAGCAGCTCGCCCGGCGCGCGATGGCGGCGGCCGATGGGCCGGCGGCCGGGCGACGGCGGGTCGCGGCCGCCGTGGGTGCGCGGCCAGGTCGAGGTCGGGTGCGGCGGGTGCGCGGGCGCGGCGGGGCTTGGCGCGCGCACACGGGCTCCATGGCCTCGCGGGCCGTCGGGCTTGCTCCGGTCGCCGGCTCCGCCCGGGTCGGCCGAGCGTGGCGCGCCTCCTCGGCGGCCCCGCGACCCCATCCGCACCCCGGTGGTCCGAGGCGCGCGCGGCGGGCGGAGCTCCGGCCTCCCAGATGGGCGTCGGCGGCGGCCTCCACCACGTCCGGGCCGAGGGGCAGGTGGGTGGCCCTCTCCCCGCTTCTTCCTCTCCGCGGGTGGTGGTCGGCCGGCTGCGCCGGCCTGCCGCGGCGGCGTCGGCTCCCGCGGCGAGGTTGGCGGTCCTTCAGGGCGTGGCGTCGTCGCGCGTGGATGTGCTTGTGCCAGTGGTCTGCAGGGCCGGCGGCGTTGTGGGTCTCCCTCATCTCCGTTCGCATCGTGGGAGTGCGGAGGTTCGGCTGCTCCGTGCGAAAGCTGACATGCAAACGCGGATGTCGCTATCCTCTTGGGGGCTCTTCATGGAGCCTTCGACCTCCTCCGTCCCGGGGCATGGTTTTTCTGAAAGCCTAGGCCGCAGGTGGCCGACGACGGCGTCGATCCACGTCGCTCCCTCTGGGGGCGTCTTGAAGACTTTGTTCCCCAACGTGCTTTCCTGAGGCTGGACTCGTACGGCATCGCGGCGGGTGGCCGGCGATGTGTGAGGTCCGTGTGGTGGCTTGTGTGGCAACGATGGTGGCGAGCGATGGTCTGGTTGTCAAGACCTTGGCTTCGGCGAGCGTCCGAGCTTCTTCGTCTTGTGCTTCGCTTGCGGTGGAGTCGGAGCTGCTATGGTTTGTCGAGTTTCTTCATTTGAGCAGCGTACGATGACCTGCAGGGTGGCCCTCTGGCGGCGATCTTCCTCGGCGCATGTCTTGCGCTTATCCTCTTCAGAGCTCGTCATCAGAGTCGGAGCTGCCTGTTGCTTCACGAGGAGTCGCTTGTTTGGCGGTGGCCGGCTTGAGCTTCACGGTGCCGCTTCGGCGAGGTCTTGGTGGTTGGTTCTTCGGTGAAGTCGGAGTCGCTGAAGAGTGATGATGATGACGTTGAAGGTCAACCGCGACGACTTCTCGCTTCGGTGGTCTGTATCTTGTGCGGTTGCTGTGGTGGCTCGTTCACGGGCGTCGTGCTCCATGACGGTCGTCGGCAAAGACTGCTTTTCGGCCGTTTCGCTAATAAACCCGCCAAATTCGACTTCTTTCTATTAATGAAATGGCAAGTCTTTTGCCTCGTTTCAAAAAAAAAAAAAAATTCCAATCCGATTCCTTCTTCTCTTGATGAGAGACGATGGAATAACATTCTCGTACATCGTGGCCCGGTTACCTGGTGCAGATACCGCCGCGGCGTCTGCGTCCGATCGCGACGACCGCCGGGCTCGGCCGGCAGAGCATGCGCGCAGGCATACACAAGGGACCGATCGCCGGCCCCGTTCCCCACTCCCACGAAAAGGATGCTGCTTTGACTAGATTCGGAGTCAACAAAGGGTCATAGTATATGTTCTTCCATTTTAATGAATAAATGCGCGCTCGTTTTTCATGTTCTTCTTACTAAAAAAATACCGTGACTATATAAAATTGTTGGTATATTAGAAGGAATTGTTAGAAAGTCTTTTTTACACCTTCAAAAAAAAGAAAGTCTTTTTTCCATCAAAGTTTCACGGACGTGCATCTTATTTATCGAAACGAAGGTATCTAAGCAGTGGCTAGCTAATGCATCCGGGGCCCTAGTTGTTCTCTCCCCAACTAGGTGTTTAGAGCATCTCCAACAGACGCTCTATCCCGCGCTGTATCCAAAAAAACGGCTGGTTTAGCGTGTGGGCGCAAAATTATGCTCCAACAAGCGCTCTATTCCGCGCTGTAAAATACAGCTTGAGGCAAAAATGCTATGTCATGCACTATATCTACCGCGCCGGAAAGAGCGCGTTGTATCCGTCGCGCGCAGAAATAAGTACGGATTTTTACAGCTCCAAGGTTTAGAGCTTCTGTTGGAGGTGAATATGCCCTCACGCACAAAACATGGATAGAGCACGCTCTAAAGTGAATTTTACAGCGCCAAATTTAGAGCGCCTGCTGGAGATGCTCTTATGCTCTGATAATACTACTAGACAGGCTTTCACAGTATTAGAATGTTCCATTTGTGGAGCACGCGTGATTGGTGCCTGCGCTACCCACATGCTTCTTCTTCTTCTTCTTTACACAACATGATGAGTGTCGTAATTTGCTCAACTAGTTTGTGCTCTGTTTATTGCTTGCAGCTGCTTGTTTAAGTAGAAATGATAAGATTTTGTACGATAAAAATTGCTCTACTTTACAGGTTGTCTATAAATGTATAGGTATTCTTTGTTTGTGGTTACCTCTTCAGTGAGTGGAGAAGCAAGACCTGTTTACGAAGGTATGTACACAGTTGGAAGTTGCGGCGAGGGATACTTTTTTCCTACATGGATGGCAATATAGTCTACGGATTGAAACTCCATCCACACCTTAGACGTCTTATGATTCATCGTCTTGATATGTTATTCGCCTAGTCTTATTTCCTACCTTTTAACTCGAGACATATAAACGGCTGTGTGCATCCTGGTTATGTCTTTTCAAAGTAATAAAGCATCTATTATCGAAAATTGCTTGCAGCTGCAATTTCATGGGCCAAAGAAGGGTGCATCAAGTCGTAGTGTGTAAAGAAAGTAGTGTACAAAGTATATGTGCATGTAAAAAAGAAGAAGAAGCATATGTATAGTGTTGTCACCCTTTTAGAGCACGCTTAGAAGCAACGAGCATAGACAAAGTGTCCAGCCAGGAAAAACATAGCGCCCTCGCAGAGTAATTAACAAGAACGGGGCAAGTTGCTCGAGTTTGTTCTCTCTTTATTGCTTGCAGTTTGCAATTTCTCTTGGCTGAAGAAGGAGCTTCTTGTATATATATGCTGCTTAACCTGTTGCAGACGATTCAGGGCGCCATGTTTTTCCTGGCTGCTGCCATTGTATATTTCGTTGCTTTTAAGCGTGCTCTAAAGACTAACCGAAGCCAAGCTTTCGCCCGTACAGGTTTAATATTAATCGCGTAAGCTTTAAAGCAAAGCACGAGGCTGATCAGCTCAGCTAGATTGGTGAGCCACTGCCGCTTTTTTTCTCTCTAAAATTGTACTCCCTCTGTCTGAAAAAATATTATCATAGGCTCATCTATATACGCATATATCTTGACCTGTTTTAGCGTATAGATAAATGTCTATCTAGATAAATTTACGGCATCATTTTTTAGACGGAGGGAGTATGATAAGGGGTGGCCCGATCTTCTCAATAAGCGACGGTGGTGATGAACACAATGGATGAATGCAGCGGACGGAATCAATGATATGGTGTAGATAACTTGTATGACGCCGACGAAGTCTCTCGATTGATTCCTGTAGCCAATGCAACAGATCTCAACCCTGCAAGATATTCGCAACTCCACACACTTGCGCACGTAGCCGCCGACCACGAAGCGGTAAATTGCAATCTTCTAATCCCCAATGGAACAAAGCAGATCACACAAACTTTCATACATAAAACTCCAGATCGTAACGAATTGGAGAGTTGGGGAACAATAGTTTTGCTTAGCAAACAACTATGAACTAGGGTTTATCTAAACGTGGTCTAAAGCAACTTTGGGGGCGTCGTATGGACTTATATAGGCCCAAGACGACCTCAGTCGAAAAAGACGAAATAACCGACCCGTAATAGATCTGGTCGGCAGACTCGGACTCGCCGGTCCGGAATCCGTCGACCGGGTGGACCGGGCGGTCCTGGTGCCGACAACCGGATTGGGACCGGCCGAACCGGATGTAGCGTCTAAGGTCACTGGATTGGCCCATGGCACCGGCGTGAATCCGGTTTGGGACCGGGCGGTCCGGCGCCACGGCCGGTCTGACCGGGCTCGGGACCGCCTGAAGAACTCCTCCTCTCGCGCATTCCTCCCGCTCCTCCCTCGCGCGTCCATGGGATGTCTTCACGTCCAGCTCCATGTCCAGCTTCACGTCCAGCTTCTTGTCCAGCTGCTCCTCTCCTCCTCGTGCGATGCTTGGTTCCTCCTCATACCTGATCATACATAAGTAATACGACTTAGGTAGTATAAAATTCTCATTGATCAAAGTATCGTTTAGGAACAAGTTCACCTGTTGTTTAAGTAGCTTCGCACGAGCTCGTGTCATTGGTCCAATCCTAACTTCATTGGACTTGAGCTTCACAGCTTCATCTTCATCTTGCAATGACGGAGGTAGTAGTGAGGTAGGGATGTCCTCATCATCTCCCCCTTCAAAAGGCGTCGACCCCGACGCTCCAAGGTCTTCTCCGTCATATGGTGTCAAATAAGCGACATTGAAAGAATTACTGACACCAAACTCATCTTCTGGAAGATCTATTGAGTATGCATTATCATTGATCTTGGCAATCACTTTGTAAGGACCAGCACCACGAGGCTTCAACTTAGACTTCCTCACTGGGAACCTATCCTTGCGAAAATGTACCCAGACCAAATCACCAGGCTTGAACAACATCTCCTTGCGCTTCTTGTTCTTCCTTGCAGCATTGCTCTTGCCTTTCTTCTCAATCAACATCTCAATGAATTTTCTTCACAAAATCTGCCCTCTTGGTGCCTCCATATTAACTCTCTCATGTATGGGCAAAGGCAACAAGTCAAGTGGGTAATGGGTTTGAAACCATACACCACCTCAAAAGGACACAACTCCGTGGTAGAATGTACCGCCCTGTTGTAAGCAAACTCCACATGCGGCAAACACTCTTCCCACTCCTTCAGGTTCTTCTTGATCATGGATCTCAACAGTTGTGACAATGTTCTATTCACCACTTCAGTTTGACCATCAGTTTGGGGATGACAAGTAGTGCTGAAAAGCAGCTTTGTCCCCAGCTTTCTCCAAAGCGTCTTCCAGAAGTAGCTCATAAACTTCACGTCACGATCAGAAACAATAGTCTTCGGGACTCCATGTAGACGTACAATCTCCCTGAAAAACAGGTTAGCAATATGCGACAAGTCGTCGCTCTTGTGGCAGGCAATAAAGTGTGACATCTTAGAGAATCTATCCACTACCACAAATATAGAATCATGGCCTCTCTTAGTACGCGGCAAACCCAACACAAAATCCATACTAATATCCTCCCAAGGTGTAGTAGGTGCCGGTAAAGGAGTATACAAACCGTGAGGCTTCAGCTTGGACTTGGACTTGTTGCAAGTAATGCATCTCTTCACATACCTGTCCACGTCCCGCCTCATCTTTGGCCAATAAAAGTGGTCAGCTAGCATGAGTAGCGTCTTCTCACGCCCAAAGTGACCCATCAAACCTCCAGCATGTGATTCCTGCAATAAGAGCAAACGCACAGACGATTCTGGAACACATAGTTTGTTAGCTCTAAACAAGAACCCATCATGTATGTGATATTTTTCCCATGCTTTACCAAGAGCACATAAGCGATATGGTTCAGCAAAATCATGATCAGTGGCATACAAATCACATAGTATCTCTAAACCAGGAATTTTAACATCAAGTTGAGTTAATAGCATATTCTTCCTAGATAGAGCATCAGCAACAATATTATCTTTTCCTTCTTATGCTTAATAATGTATGGAAAAGATTCAATGAACTCAACCCACTTAGCTAGACGCTTATGCAAAGTAGATTGGGCTTTCAGATATTTCAAAGCTTCATGATCAGAATGTATGATAAATTCTTTTGGCCACAAATAATGTTGCCAAACCTCAAGAACTCTAATTAAAGCATACAATTCTTTATCATAGATAGGATAGTTCAACTTAGCACCAGAAAGTTTCTCAGAAAAATATGCAATTGGGCGACCCTCTTGCATTAACACACCACCAATTCCAATACCACTAGCATCACATTCAATCTCAAATTGCTTATTGAAATCAGGAAGTGCAACAATGCAGCAAGTTAACAATCGTTTCAGTTCATCAAATGCATGATCTTGGGCTGCGCCCACTCAAAGACAACACCCTTTTTAGTTAAATCATTGAAAGGTGCAGCAATAGTACTAAAGTTGGGCACAAATCTTCTATAAAACCCAGCTAGACCATGAAAACTTCTAACTTGACTCACATTCATGGAGTAGGCCAATTTTGAATAGCTTCAATTTTAGACTCATCTACTTCTACTCCATGCTTAGAGACAACATAACCCAGAAATATGACCTTATCTTTGCAAAATGTGCACTTCTCAAGATTACCATAGAGTTGATTATCACGCAACACTTGCAAAACATGTCGAATATGTATAATATGATCAGATTCATTGCGGCTGTAGATTAATATGTCATCAAAGTATACAACCACAAATTTGCCAATAAATTCACGCAAAACATGGTTCATCAGTCTCATGAAAGTGCTAGGTGCATTAGTCAAACCAAAAGGCATTACTAACCACTCATATAAACCAAATTTTGTTTTAAAGGTTGTTTTCCACTCATCCCCTTCTTTCATCCTAATTTGATGATAACCACTACGCAAATCAATTTTAGAGAACACAGCAACACCACTCAATTCATCTAGCATATCCTCTAAACGGGGAATAGGGTGACGATATCGAATAGTAATGTTGTTTATAGCTCTACAATCTACGCACATACGCCATGTACCATCTTTCTTAGGAACTAGAATAACAGGAACACACAAGGACTAAGGCTTATGCGGATATAACCTTTGTCGAGTAGCGCTTGTACTTGCTTCTGTATCTCCTTCGTCTCTTCGGGATTAGTGCGATATGGCGCCCTATTGGGCAGCGAAGCTCCGGGAATCAAATCAATTTGATGCTCAATACCTCGCAATGGTGGTAGTCCTGCGGGTACCTCCTCCGGAAACACGTGAATTCCTGCAAAACACTAGAAACACCAAGAGGAAGAGGGGTCATGTCGTTAGAAACCAAAACCGTACCCTGTACAAAAGCACAAGAGGCATGGCCGTAGGATCCTCACTAAATTCTCTCATGTCTTCTTTGGTGGCTAATGAAACTAAGGAATGCACTCGCTCACTTTTCGTTATATCACTCACGGTATTACAATTCTCTCGCCTATCTATGGATGCATCCTCCAAGTTGACTTCAATCTTCTGACGAGACTCATTGACAATCTGCTGTGGTGACTTTTCTTGCCCTTGAACTCCAAGTGATATGTATTGGCGCGGCCATTGTGTTGCACAGAACCGTCATAGAGCCATGGCCGGCCCAACAAGAGATGGCACACCGTCATAGGAACCACATCAAAGTCAATGGAATCCTTATACGGTCCAATCTCAAAATCAACTCGCACCATGTGGCTCACCTTCATCTACACCATATCATCGATTCCCTCCGCTGCATTCATCCATTGTGTTCATCACCACCGTCGCTTACTGAGAAGATCGGGCCACCCCTTATCATCTTGGTATCAGATTTCCAGTTTCCTCGGTAAGCCATCCACAATCCACCCCATAGTTGAGTTGTGAGTGTTTTCCAATACAGAAAAAGCCAAAAATATTAGGGTTAGGGTTTGCCATAGCCATAGCTTGCACTAATTTCGAGTTTTAGTTGCTTTTCGTAGTTGTTTTTGCGTAACTTTATCTTTCATCTAGTATTTTAGGGTTTGAGTTTACTCCATCATCTTGTGTTACTTTGTTGTCTAGTGTCAGTTTTTGTTACTCCGAGTCCACATAGCGTACAGTGTGCTTGTTCTCAACCATAGACACAGCCTTTCGATATACGTGACTAGGAACTTCCCCAGAAGAGACTACTTTTACCGCTCGACAGGCTGCTCATTAGGTTTTTGGTGCTTTGCATATCTTATTGGCCGTGTTATCAAGGAGTTGAGTCATCAAATCAAAAAAAATAAGAGAAAATAGAAAAGAAGCAAAAAGAGCTACATCGCTGCGTGTGTTATAAAAAGAAAATCCAAAAAAGAAAAGTGTTGTGCTAGTTGAATTCAAGTGAAGGCCTAAGTTTTCTTTACTGCACCTGTAGTTGAGCAATCTTGTGCCTGTCTCGTTGAGCTTTGCTAGCGTCTCTCGAGTGCATTGCAACCGTTCATCCATATAGTTGCATTGCCACATTTATCGCCTTGTGTGAGTAGTATCTTTGTCTACGGTCAGCGCTAGAGCTTGTTATTGGTGCAAATAGGTAGCTACCTACAGCCACATATATCCTGCTTAGTCGTGTGATTGTTCTTATACCCTTGATATTCGCTTCGCTACATCCGTGCACTAGTCCGTCAATCCAAGTTGGTAAGCAATACTAATTCACTTTGGAGCGGTAAGATTCACCTTTCTTATCAGTTTTGAGTGAGTTGTGAGAGTACCACCAAAGATTTTTGTTTAGTGCACTAACCTACTAATCATGTCTTCTACTGAGTTCAATGTGATGCAGAAAAAGGATCCGTCCACGCCGGTTACTTGGATGGAGTATGAGGCTCTTCGTGATCACCTCACACGTGAACTTCGTGTTACTACGGAGACATTTGATACTGAAATTCAGGGTGTCAACTTGAAGGTCGATGAGGCTACTACGGCTATTAACACCGTTCAAACATCGATGACGACTCTTCAAGCATCTATGAATACTTTGACGCAAGCTGTTCATGATATCCGTACTATGGTAGCCCGATCTTCTCAGTAAGCGACGGTGGTGATGAACACAATGGATGAATGCAGCGGAGGGAATCGATGATATGGTGTAGATAACTTGTATGACGCCGACGAAGTCTCTCGATTGATTCCTGTAGCCAATGCAACAGATCTCAACCCTGCAAGATATTCGCAACTCCACACACTTGCGCACGTAGCCGCCGACCACGAAGCGGTAAATTGCAATCTTCTAATCCCCAATGGAACACCAGATCACACAAACTTTCAGTAGCATAAAACTCCAGATCGCAACGAATTGGAGAGTTGGGAACAATAGTTTTGCTTAGCAAACAACTATGAACTAGGGTTTATCTTAAACGTGGTCTAAAGCAACTTTGGGGGCGTCCTATGGACTTATATAGGCGTCCAAGACGACCTCAGGTCGAAAAAGTACGAAAATAACCGGCCCAGAACAGATCTGGTCGAGACAGAACGGACTCGACTGTCTGGAATCCGGTCGACCGGGTCTGGGACCGGGCGGTCCGGTCGACAACCGGATCTGGGACCGGGCTGAACCGGATGTAGCGTCTAAGGCCCCGGGATTGGCCCGGATGGCACCGGCGTGGAATCCGGTTTGGGACCGGGCGGTCCGGCGCCACGGCCGGTCTGACCGGGCCTGGGACCGGCCTGAAGAACTCCTCTCTCGCGCATTCCTCCCGCTCCTCCCTCGCGTCCATGGGATGTCTTCACGTCCAGCTCCATGTCCAGCTTCACGTCCGCTTCTTGTCCAGCTGCTCCTCTCCTCCTCGTGCGATGCTTGGTTCCTCCTCATACCTGATCATACATAAGTAATACGACTTAGGTAGTATGAAATTCTCATTGATCAAAGTATCGTTTAGGAACAAGTTCACCCGTTGTTTAAGTAGCTTCGCACGAGCTCGTGTCATTGGTCCAATCCTAACTTCATTGGACTTGAGCTTGACAGCTTCATCTTCATCTTGCAATGACGGAGGTAGTAGTGAGGTAGGGATGTCCTCATCAGAGTATTTAACTTGCACGTACAAATGGGTCAATCTATGCTGCTGAATTATAGCGTCCTCGACCGGCACCTTTTGGGATAACAGTAACGTGTCAGTCAAATCTATACGAGAATTCAGTGTCTGCCATTTTATGTT
The DNA here is from genome assembly GCA_030979885.1 of Lolium multiflorum. Taxonomy (NCBI): domain Eukaryota; kingdom Viridiplantae; phylum Streptophyta; class Magnoliopsida; order Poales; family Poaceae; genus Lolium; species Lolium multiflorum. The sequence continues at coordinate 120,317,281 of CM061749.1, read as the reverse complement.
CTACGTGCCAATAATTCATGTAGTACAAACTTATACAAAGTGCAGATAAGATTCGATCAGTTCTCCAATATCTAGCTAGGCAGAATGAAGTGGCAGATTTTTTGGGGCCACCAGATCACTTAACTGTACGGTCCTATGATCATTTCGGCACGGAAGCTTGCTGGCCATTTGAGCGAGGGAATAAAGGAAGCCTCCTCTCCTTTTCTTGCAATACGATGGCCATAATGCACATAGCGAGGGGTGCTCTTTTGATGCAATACATCCATAGATCGAATCATATCTGAATGACAAATAATCGAGAGGGCAATCATCCAATCAGTAGAAACATGTAAGCTTGTGTGGCAGCACGCGGTCGCCTCTCTATAGACGCATTAGTGATTAATCCATTCCGTATTCTATTTCGAAAAAAAAATCCTTATTTACTTGATTTGCTCAATTAGATGCAACTTCCCGGTAGTAATTTCATCTAGCCAATCTGCGCCGCACCACAAATTGTTTTTTTATAATTCTAAACCTCGTGTACCTCGACGCCCAACCTGAGCGACACGGCGGGCACCCAACCTAGCGAGCCCAACCCCCTCCCCCTAGCAGCTGGGCGGAGACAGCGGCAGCGGGGCTTCTCTCCCCGCGCGGTGCCCCCACTTCCCAACATCGCTGACGGTCTGGACGGATCTCGACGGCACAGTGTCGCGATGGTCAAGTGGCCTCGGCATGACAACGGTGGAGGTGTGGCTCCCCTGCTTGAAGGCGTTGCCCTTATGGACGGTGGCGCTGCCTGATCTAGTTCAGTCATGGGCCGTCTAGGCTTGGGAGGGCACATGGATTGGAGGCCGCGTTGTTGCAGGTGGTGTGGCAGTGCTTTGCTAAGGCTACTACTTGGCACCGTGGTGGTGCAGGCGGAGGCGGGTTACGCGACGGTAGATGTGACGATGTCGGTGGTGGCCGATGCACCTCTCCTTCATCAGTGTTCGTCTACTCTCGGCGTTGATGGCTCCAACTTTCAGCCTTGCCCCATCTAGCCCCATTAACATCAGGGTCACGATGAATGGCCGGAGCGAAAGCCATGTTCTCGGATGCGGCCGATGCTGACCAAGGTGACACCTGCGGGCATCGTTTCCTTCCCTTATCTCGGATGACGGGTGAAACCCTAGGTCTGCTGCACCGGATTAGGTGGCGGCGCCACAGTGTCGTTAAATTTTTGAAGACGTCGTCTTGGCCATTTAGGGCGATTCCGATGTTGCATTTGGTGTCTACAAGTGATGTGCTCTACTGGCAGTGTTCGTCGTTGCCCTAGACTTGGACTTCGGGGGTGCAATGTACGACATGGTGGCAATGTGTTCTTGGTCAGTGTTTCCCTGAGTTTGTCGAAACCCTGTCTTCTTCTCGTTGACTCATGTAAACGCATGCGGGGATGTATGTTGGTCTGAGTGGAGGTTAAGTTTCGTCGGTGTCTTGCTTGGTACGTGACGTCGTCCTAAAAGTTTTTTACACTCATGGTTAGATGTTGGGTAAGGCGGATCGTTTATCGTCGGGTTTGTAGAGAGAGTGCCGCTTGCCCGTTCGGCAATTTATCGTGTTGTATGTGGAGTTGTAACTTTTTTTCGATGTTGTATGAGTTGTCTTGCCCATTCTTCTCTATTATTAATTAATAGGAAAAAGTCTATTTCAAAATTTGTAGAGGTTCGGCGAGATGAACCCCGAACTTCAAATCCATGTCGTTTGTACCCTGAACTATCGAATCCTAGTCTATATTAAACCCTGGAGCTCTACAAGTTCAGGGTTTGAAACTGAGTTTTCCCTTATTAATACATTCATGAAAGAAAAAAATGCTGCTAGTGGTTTGATTTGACCTGAGACTGAAATTCGCTGGTACCAGTTACCCGAGTGGTTACGGAGTGTTTCAGTTCACTAGGTTAATCACCACGTTCGAAGTGGTTACGCTACTAGTGCATGCAAGGACAAGAGGCGCCATCGGCCGTAATTCCAGGCGACCGTCCTGAATCAGCAACTCACGTCGTGCCCTGCCAAGGAGAAAAATACACAGATGATGTTTTCCATTCACGTACAACCAGGAATCTTGTTCTCCTGTAGTAACTTGCAACCGGCGATCGTCGTGTTCATCTCATCTAATCTCCGGTGCCGCCTCCGTACCGTACGTGGCACATGCGGCACGACGTACATGATCCTACTCACAATCATCCACCGCCACCGCCGGAGAGCGGAGAGCCACCCACCGCCGGAGTCGTTGGTGGTCGAAGCCCATGTGCCCGGAATCTACATGCCATGTCACGGTGCCGGGCGGTGGCGCTGCCGTCGCCGAAGCTGATCCGAGCCTCCTCCACTCCCCGTCCGGCCATGTGGGCCGCTGGATACGGTGCTCTCCCAGTGCCGCCTTTTCTGTTGGTTCGTTAACAACCTGCATGCCCGGTCACGGGATTATTATTGTGGAATATTCTTCCTTCGTCTCAACACCATCGGTTAGCTAGCTGATTCATCGAGCGTGCCTACGGTTGGGAGAGCAGTCATCCGCGACCACATGTGCGACACGACAGGACAATTTTTTTAGAACTGATTGGCGGCGACTCGGAAGCGATTTGGTGTTGCGGAAACGATCGACATGAATACGATCCAGCGTTGAACCCGGCACATGCTGCTGTCAAGTGCTAGTTAACTATATAACCTGTAATATGCGTAGTGATATAGTAAAACTGATTTTTTTAGATCATACTACCTCGATCATAATTATCTTGCATTCTAGGTTTAATCAAAGATTCAAAGTCAAACGTTACAAAGATTGTCTACGAATATAGGAAAGAATATTAATATATGAAATATGAAATATGAACTTAGTACCGTTAGATTCATCTTAAAATATACTTTTATGTTATGTAAATATGCAATTGTACATGTTGATATTTTTCGCTATATCTTTGGTTAAACTTTAAAAACTTTGACTTAAGCCAAAACTCAGGGTAAATAAAAAACAAAGGGAGTTTTAGGGAGATAAAGAGTTTCCAATATAGATGATGTATATTTTTGGGCAGATGACACATTTTTTGGTTAGGCGATGTAAAATATACATCACTTGGCATGTGATGTAAAACAATTTTTACCTCACGCACGTCTTTTTGCAAATTAGGGCTCACGAGTTTGACGAGGCGGCCATGGAGTGAGCACCCGGGGCCATGCAACTCGAGGTGGAGTACTATGCGGCGAGAGAAACCACCAAGAAGAAGGCCGAAGCTGAGACGGAGTCCGGACCCCTCCACCATATTTTGGGCTAGGTTATGTAAATATACATCAGTTGGCAGGTGATGTAAAACAAATATTTACCTCACGCACATCTTTTTGCAGATTAGGGCTCACAAGTTTGACATGGAGACCATTGCGTGAGCACTTGGGGCCATGGAATTCGAGGTCGAGTACTACATGGCGAGTAAAGCCACCAAGAAGAAGGCAATTGCGGATTCGGAGGCTGCCCCATCCACCACCATCGTATCGTGTGACTCCGCCTTCGAGTTGGACTCGGATTACAGGAATGACCTAGGCACCTCCTCTGAGACGATGACTGGGGTGATCTCTAGATAGAAAGGTCGAAATTTAGGGTATTGTCGAAGTTTAGATCGAACTCAATAGGTTAACAAAACTAAAAAAAAGGTGTCGAAATTTAGGTTTTATGTATCGTCGGAGTTGGGTCTGAATGTATCAAATCGTTGAAAGGAATTAGAAGGGTCGAAATTAAAGTCCGAGATGTTGATTTTGAATTCAAAGTTTGAAGTGCCCAAGAAAGACTTGCGGTGCTAGGTGCCCTATTTCACATCACCTTGTGTCGTACATGTGCCCTATTTTACATCATCCGGAAAACTAAAAACTACATAGAAGATTATAAAACCCACTCTTTCCGGTGATGCATAATTTTTACATCTATTCCGCTCTAAGTTTTTCGAGCAGCAGTATGTACACCGTCAAAGGGCGGACTGTTTACTACTACCTGTGACAGTGAGCTATTGAGCATCGATTGCCAGGGTTTCACGTTTACGGTGTCATGCTCAATTAACGTGGCCTCGTGTCAGTTGCAATCACGATATTTGCAAGGAATACACTGCACATCAACAGTGAAAATAGCACATCAGTGTAAGTGTAACCCAGTGGGACCATTAGTTGGACCAAGCTGGTGACTGTTGCCTCAGGCAGAAGCTACCTAGCATGTTCCGATCGATCGGTGCGTGCGATACGCATGGACCAGCACAGCGATGTGCAGGCCCGGCCTTGAACACAACTTTGCCCAGTGGCTACCCCACGCGCCATAGCAATAACCTGCACACGTGCCTAGGTAGTAAAACCCTTGTACCGTAAGTGTCGGCCTGTCGGCGTATTAGCTGCGCAGACACACCAAACAGCTTTGAACACTATCGGCACACGGCGAAAACCTAGAAATACACACTGCAGGTTAACTGCCCCGATCAATTGCTTAGCTGGAGATCAATTTTTGGACCAAAATAGCTATGGACATCTTCAACGGTGCCTCCTATTAGTATTTCGGACGCTGAAAGTGTTCAATTTGAGTCCGGTTCGAGGGCGGCGCGTGGACAGAAACAATCGCTACCCGTTTGGGGTGATCTCTGTACCCAACAGTTCACCCTATTTTTTAAAAGAAAATGAAAAGTATCTGCATCTAGCTAACGTGTGTTATAAAAGCGACAAGCAAATAACGAAGAACGAAACAAGAACACACGTAGGGGACACAAGATTTAACGTGGAAAACCCCTTCCAACACGAAGGGAAAAAACCACGGCGCCACCAAGAAAACTTCACTATATCGGGAATTACAAACCGTGGGTTATCTTATAATCGATAACCTCGGCTTACAAGATGTATATATAGGCGTGCCAACGATCCGTCTGAGTCGCCGCTGCGCCCCCTTCGCAGCGTCCCCAGGGCACGACGTATATAACTTCCGACTACGCTTCGGCCCAAGCCTCCGGCGACGGGCCTCGCTCCGCTCGTCAGAAGTTAGCCTCCCTTTAGTATATGAATTTGGATCACAATGCAACAACGTGTACGTTGCTACCGTGCAAATTCACAATGGAAAAAACTTACTCCCGGTGTGTGGTTGGACGGATCCCACCTCCTCGATGCATGGCGGAGTAGGCGCGGGTGGGATGGGCGACGACGGCGGCGGCCCTCCTCCCGTCGGCTGTTCCCTGGCGGACCGGCCGCGGTTGGGATGGGCGGCGTGCGGTCTCCCTCCTCCCGTCGGCTTCCCGCAGCACTCGCAGGGGCTGGGCGGGCGGCGGCGGGCCCTCGGTCGCGCCATGCCATCCACCCCCGCCTCTTGTCGGTGCGTGGAGGCGATCTCGGGCTTCTTCCGCGACACCAGCGCCCGGGGCAGCAGCCTTGGGTTCGACGGAGGAGGTGGCCTCTTCTTCGCCGGAGAGGGTCGTCCTGCGATTGGTGGTGGTGGTTTTTGATCTATCACCGCCATCCGACGGTGAGATCGAGGAGCATGGAAGCCGGCGATGGTGTCGCCGGTGGAGGGTTGGGTTGGCCAGCCCGGGATGGTCGCCACGGGGGTCCGACTCGAATAAGCGGTGGTCCTAGGACCTCTCTGCGTGGAAGAGGAGGACCTACCGAGGCCTGGACTCGTTATCCGGCCGAGGGTTGAGTTCAAGGCTCCGCCGGCGAATGTAAATGTGCTTTGCCTCAAGTTTGCTGGATCGGAGGTATTCGGTCGTGCACACCTATGCGTTTATTCTGACCGTTTGGTTTTGGAGGGAGCGGCGTGAAGCTCTTTTTCTGTGTTGACTTCAAGTGACTATGGATCCATGATGAAAGTCGAAAGAAGAGAATTTCATGAAGGCCGGAGGGGAGGACTAGCTAAGGGAGGTTTAAGTCTCCGCGATGTTGAGGGGCTTGCTTGGTGTCCGGGCTTCACGGCAGCGGTATGAAAGCTGGGGGTGACAAACACGGTGAGCTGCAGTCCTACCTTTGGGTGAAACCCAAGGTCGGCCTAATTGGTTGTGTCCGGCAAAGTGACCTTGGTGGAGGCATTGTTTTGAGAGCGGGGACTATCTTCAGGATGAAACCTAAGATCTTTGATCGGGCGACGACGGTGTTTGAGCACTGCTCCCTTTTGAGGCGCGTTTTTTGGAGAGTCCGTAATTCAGTATGTTGTGGTGGTGGATGTATTGTTTGTTGTTAGGCCCGAGATACTGTATCGGGCTTTTGTTTCTTAGTTTTTTTTCGTTTTTTTTGGCTGTGTGCATCTGTAGTGCCATTAGGGTGATGCGTTATTGCAGAGGCTAGGTGTAATTGGTATCTCTTGATATTAATATATTCCCTTTATCGAAAAAATGTGGTTGGACGGATAGAAAAATGGACCGTTGTCCATTTGTGGTAACCCGTTGGGTGCTGGTTTATGTCTACGTAGACATAATCGAATAGGATCTGTCCATTTGGGGTTCTCCATTGGAGATGGACTAAAGATAATACACGCAACATTCGAAGGACATAACAAAATCTCGAGTCCGAGTACCCAATGCCCTCTCAAAAGCGTTTGGGGACGTCAGACAAAAAAGTGCGCCGAGCCGAGACACATGAAGGCTATTCCTCCCGTCTCTCCTTCAGCCGCCGTCCTCAACCCTAGCCGCCTCCAGTTCATCCTCCTCCATAGATTGGTTCCCCCTCCTCCGGTCGGCTTCGCCAGCGTCGGGAGGAGTGGGGAACCCGATCTATGCGTGGAGTTTCGAATAAAATGTTAGGATTTTGGTAGCCGTCTTCTTGTTGGTTTTCCCTCAATGAAGATGGCATCGTCTGCAATAAGTGATCTTCGGCGTTTCGTTCGGCGACGAGATCTTCTTCTCGGGCAATGGTGGTGTTGAACAATCACAATTTTCTAGGTATGGGCCTTCGGATCTTGCTTCGCCGATGGATTTTGGATCTTTTGTCGTTGTTGCCGCGAGGAGAATTATCCTCAGTTTTTGTCCCGGGCTGCACGTCCTCGACAATGGTGATTCGTACTCGGCTCTCCATCGATGACGACAAAGTTAGTCGGTTATTATTCCCGACATACCTGGTGTTGGTACTCTTGCCGATATTGTATGACTGCTTTAATGGTTGCGTGCGTGCACGCATCTGGCATTGCGGTCAAAAAATATGGGAGAACTTTCATCGGTATCTACAGGTCTATGGTTCGTTATCTATCTTTGGCCGCCTCGAAGAGTACAAGATTGTGTTTTGGAAGAAGAAAGAAATTGAAGACCTCGAAGATTTTTTACTATCTTTTAGACTTTATTTTGTAATCGTTGGAGTCAGTTCATGTATCTCTACCATGTACTATTTGTTGCTATGAATATATGTGGTATTGATTGTCAAAAAAAAAAAAAAGGCTATTTCAGGCCGAAGCGGTCCAACAAAAAGTGTTCAACGCCCAATGCAAACTCCGACCCACAGTGGGCGGGCTGGGCCGCCGGACAGATGCCCTACCCACGCCACGTTGGATTTGGATACTTGTATGTGGGCCGGCCCAGTCAAAGACAAAACGCCCGGCGGACCAAATATAAAGACGTCGACCAACTTTAACTAAGACTCCTTGGTTCCGTGGACAGCGGCATGCGACACATCCCGTCGTCGTTGCGCCTTCCCCACAATGCAATCTATGGGAACGCATCGGCGTTAATCACGCATCGTCCTTATCACATGTAAATCGGATGCCTCTTCGCTTGTATCGTCCACACGATCTCCCGTCGCCTAGAAACAATGCACCCTTCCAAAACCCTTGAGCCTAGCGACATTAGTAGTGATGGACCGCCGGAAGGGAGGCATAATGACTAACGACTTGGCGTTGAGGAACTTAATCATTGACGAGGAGTGGACATTGTGCCACAAAAGGTACTGCATGCCTCCCGACATGAGGCTTCCGTCGGCGGCATTGGGATCACACCGGAGCAACATCTAGGGACGACGCGGTGGATGCATGAGGTGCACGCCTACCACGCAACCTTCCACCGGAGGATCAGAAAAAAGCACTTTGGGCGGCCACCAAAGAGCAACACTAAGCGTCGTGCTTTCATGAGAGGAAAAAACATCATATTTTACAGCACCTAAATGCCTAAGTAATGTAGGAGTTTGGTATTTTACCTCGTTGGTGCGCACCTATTCTAATTTTCTTTCACATGATCTTGGAAATAATGAGGAGGATTCGCATTCACGGCATAAGGAACCATATATCGGCAGAATAATGATGATTTTGAGCATTAAAGGCCTTCCAACAACAACCCACACGAAGCCAAGGCAAAAACTCGTGAAATTAATGGCATTCACAAAGGTGTTAATGACATGTGGTACGGTCAGGCCCACCCTCACCACCCTTCGTTGACGTCGTCTCGTCAAATATTCACCCCGTGAAGATGGATCTGCAAAGGGAGACACAGAACCACCAGAAAACACCAAAACATGAACTTCGAGAGGGGTTCAGAGGAGGAGCTCGCTGAAGCGGATCCATCATCACTGCTGCTTGGATCATTGGAGGTCAAGGCATCAACTTTCATCATCACCATTGGTTATCTCATTGTAATCCTTAACCTTGAGTGGGATTCATATTTGTGTCGTGGTGTCGTCATGACATATGCCATAGGGTGGCTAATCGATGTGGTTCCTTGTGGTCTCACGGCGGTATCCGGATGCGGGTATGGGCACGAGCGACACGGAACCACATCGATTAGCCACCCTATGGCATATGTCATGACGACACCACGACATTTGGCGCCCACCGTGGGGCCTTCAGCGTCCGCGGCCGGTGTCTCCATCCGAGACGGGCCTCACCACCACCACCGGCGAGAGGGTCGCTTCAGGGCTTGGTCCGGAGATTCTCCCTCGACCGCGCGCCGACAACGCTGGCTGCTTCGCCGACCGCCATTCCCTCGCCGGCGGCAACATCATCAGCTCGGCGGCTTCGACGTCTACGTCGCCACCATCGCACCACCGCGCTACCCGCGCGAGATCGTGCGTTGTGCAAGCCCCCCCCCCGGAGCCGGCGCCAGCCTCACCACCACCGGCCCCCGCATCATGCAGGTCATGGCCACCGGCGACGACGCCGGGGCAAGTCCACGCGCATCCGTGGGCTAGTGCTGGACAAGCGCCGCCGCGCATCCGCCTCGGGCGCAAAGGCGCCGCCACCACCGTCCCGACTGGAGGAAGTCCGGGCAAAGCCGAGCACCCCGCTCACGCCCGGCGCCGACCCCACCACCATCGAGAAGGACTGGAGGAGCACCCGCCGCTCCTCCTCAAGCAAACAGGAGAACTGGCTGCCGCGAAGCGCCAGTGGAGATCACCCAGCCGAGTTCACCGCGCCCACGGCCTCACGCCCGCCGGCGACAACCCAAGCCGAGCCGGCAGATCCGCCGGAGAGGAGGCGGCCCGGCGCAGAGATCGCCCGGGACGGCGCGCACGCCGGCCCGTCCGCGGAGCAACCCATCTACAACACCCCCGACAAGAACATGCTCGCGGCTGAAGCTGCCGCGAAGAGCTGCACCGCCTCGAAGGCGCAGAGTTACGCCGCCAAACTGAGCGGGTGACTGAGCTGCTGAAGGCGGCCAACCGGCTGACCAAGGACCCCAGGTACGCCCATGCCCCAGAGCTTCTCACGCTCGTGGCGCTGCAGGCAACGACCGGGACGGTCCGAGGGACACGGCCGAGTCCACCTCCCGCGCACCAAGCCGGCGGGCCGACTCCCGGAACACCCACGCAAGCCCGCACAAGCCGCCGCCCGGTACGGTCGCACGGCCACCATCAAGCCGGCGTGACGATGAAGAGTACGAGAGGCCATCCACCATCAAGCACCGCGCGGCTCCAGAGGCAGGCCCGCGCCGCCGGCCGGCAGACGCCAGGGCCCGCGCTCGACCGGCCGCGAAGATCGCCTCGACCGGCTGGTCGAATCCCGCATCGCGGAGGAAGAAGGGCCAGCCGGCCCCAAGTGCTTCGGGCCGCGGATCCTCAACGAGCCCATGATCGACGGCTTCCAGCTCCCCCGCGACACGCCCAAGTACGACGGCACGGCCAAGCCGGAGGACTGGCTGCACTACTCCACCGCAGTCGGCATCGCCAAGGGCAACAAGCGCTGGGCCGTGCGCTACTCCCCCCTCATGCTGCTCGGCTCCGCCCGCACATGGCTCAACAACCTGCCAGCCGGCAGCATTAACGGCTGGCTCGACTTCGAGGACGCCTTCATCAGCAACTTCACCGGCACCTACCGCGGCCGGGTCGCCCCAACAGCTTGAGATGTGCAAGCAGGGCGCGGACGAGACGGACCGTGCATACCCGACGCGGCTGGTGCGAGATGCGCAACTCCTGCGAGGGAGTGCACGAGATCCAGGCAGTCGGCTTCTTCATGGCGAAGGCCGGCTCCAACACCATGTGGCAACAAGCCGCGCCGCAGCGAACCCAAGACGATGGCTGCCTTGATGGCCATCGCACAAGCACGCGCTGTCTGAAGGAACCAAAGCAGCACGGCCGAGATTTCGCCGGCTCCATCCAGGCGGGACAACAACAAGCCGGCCGAGCACAAGCCGCCGAGGGCGGCACCACGGCAGCCCGGCGGGACAACTACCGCGGCAAGAGGCACAGCGACCAGCCGGACCGCCGGTACGCTCGGCCCATCGATACGTCCAATTTGCATCACTATTTTGTATCATAATTTGCTGTTATTCATTGATATATTTCATATTGGGACACAATACTTATGTTATTTCATCTATTTTGCATGTTTCATCATCATTGGAGGATCAAGCACCGGAGCCAGGATTCTGCTGGAAAAAGCACCGTCGAACGCAATATTTCGGAAGATCAACTGTGGAAAGGAATTTCACGTAAATTCCTATTTTTCCAGATGACGGAGAGCCAAGGGGAAGAAGAGGAGCCAGCCCAGACCACGGGCGCGCGGCAAGGCTGCGCGCCGCCCCTGTGCTGGGGCCCCACGCCCCCGCCTCCTTTTCGTCGCGTACTCCTTCGTCCCGAAAACCTAAGCCACAGAGAGGACCTCACGGAGGTTACAGCCGCCTCTGCGGGGCGGAGAACACCAGAGAGAAAAGAGCTCTCCGGCGGGCAGGAATCCGCCGGGAAATTCCCTCCCGGAGGGGGAAATCGACGCCATCGCCATCGTCATCGAGCGGGACATCATCTCCATCATCATCATCATCATCTCCACCATCTACACCGCCATCACCACCGCTGCACCTCGTCACCGCTGTAGCAATTCGGGTTAAATCTTGATTGTTTGATAGGGGAAACTCTCCCGGTGTTATTCTATACTTGTTGTAGATGCTATTGAGTGAAACCATTGAACCAAGGTTTATGTTCAGATTGTTATTCATCATCATATCACCTCTGATTGTATTCCATATGATGTCTCGTGAGTAGTTCGTTTAGTTCTTGAGGACATGGGTGAAGTCTAAATGCTAGTAGTGAATTATGGTTGAGTAATATTCAATGTTATGATATTTAAGTTGTGGTGTCATTCTTCTAGTGGTGTCGTGTGAACGTCGACTACACGACACTTCACCATTTATGGGCCTAGGGAGTGCATCCGTATTCGGTTGCTAATTGCGGGGTTGTCGGAGCGAGAAACCTAAGCCCCGTTAGTATATCGGCTGGAGGGATCGCAGGATCTCGAGTTTAAGGCTGTGGTTAGATTTATCTTAATTACTTTCTTGTAGTTGCGGATGCTTGCAAGGGGTATAATCACAAGTATGTATTAGTCCTAGAAAGGGCGGTGCATTAGCATAGGTTCACCCACACAACACTTATCAAAACAATGAAGATTATTTAGCCACTTGAAGCGAAAGTACTAGACTAAAATCCCCATGTGTCCTCAGGAACGTTTGGTCATTATAAGTAAACAAACCGGCTTGTCCTTTGTGCTAAAAAGGATTGGGCCACTCGCTGCAATTATTTCTCTCGTATTTTATTTACTTGTACTTTATTTATCTGCAATATCAAACCCCCCTGAATACTTGTCTGTGAGCATTTACAGTGAATCCTTCATCGAAACTGCTTGTCAACACCTTCTGCTCCTCGTTGGGTTCGACACTCTTATTTATCGAAAGTACTACGATACACCCCTATACTTGTGGGTCATCAAGACTATTTTCTGGCGCCGTTGCCGGGGAGTGAAGCGCTATTGGTAAGCGGAATTGGTAAGGAAATTTACTGTTTGTGCTGATTTTATTTCTGCCTGCTGCTATAAATCATTATGGAGAGATCTTCTCTTCAATTTCTATTTGGGAAATCTACTACTACTGCAACGGTAGTGGATGAAGCGCCAGGTGAGGAAGTAGTACCATATAAAATACCTATGAAAATTATTGAACGTGTTATGGATAACCGCTATGAAGGGGATGGAACTGTCCATCCTGGTGATCATTTATTGTTTTTGCATGAATTATGCGGGTTATTCAAATGTGCAGGTATTTCTATGAATGAAGTTAGAAAGAAACTATTCACTATATCGCTGTCTGGTAAAGCGGCGCACTGGTATAAATTGCTGAAGAATGGTGATTCTATTGATTGGGAGGACATTGTGCCTTTATTTTATTCCAAATTTTATCCTCCAAGTGAAATTCACAAAGATCGGAACCGCATATATAATTTCTGGCCTCATGATGGAGAGAGTATTGCCCAAGCTTGGGGGAGATTGAAGTCTTTAATGCTCAAATGCCCCATTCATGAGCTTCCTGGTAATGTTATTATTGATAATTTCTATGCAAGACTTTCTTTTCAAGACAAGACCTTGCTGGATACTTTTGTTCTGGATCATTTACACGCAAGAATGAAGAGTTTAAAAGGGACCTTCTTGATCGGATCCAAGAAAATACTGAAGGATGGGAGAACGACAAAGATAGAGAATCGGGTATAATTTATGATTATAAATGCATTGAAGCTTTTATGGATACTGATAAATTTCGTAATATGAGTGCTACATATGGTCTTGATTCCCAAGTTGTTGCAAATCTTTATAAAGCTTTTGCCTCTCATTATGAACTGCCTAAGAAGAATTTTGATAAGTATCATGAACCGTATAAAGATAAAATTGATTCATCTGTAAACAAATGTGTAGTGGTTGAAACTGCTGATAATGTTATTCCTGAAGCTTATATTGAAAACTCCTTTCCCTGCTAAAATGAAGGAGTACTCTGTCATATCTAGTGCAGTTAATAAAAGTGAAAAGAAACCTAAAGAACCTGAAGAACAAATTAAAATTGAACCTGCTGTTGCAATAGTTAAAGATCTTGTGACTGAAAATGTGGAGGATGGTCATATTATTTTCTGTGAAGATGCTTCTAATATTGTTTCACATCCTAATAAATCCAAACAAGTTAGTGTTCCTATGCTATCTGTTAGAATTGGTGATCATTGCTATTATGGTTTATGTGATATTGGTGCAAGTGTTAGTGCTATTCCTTATGAGCTTTACACGGAGATTATGCACGAAATTGGTTCTTGTGAACTTGAAGATATTGATGTGGTTATTCATTTGGCTAATAGAGAAACTATTTCTCCAATTGGTATTGTTCGAGATGTGGAAGTTCTATGTGGTAAGATTAAATATCCTGCTGACTTTTTGGTACTTGGTTCTGCTGCTAGTGATCATTGTCCTATCATTTTTGGTAGACCTTTTCTAAATACTTGTGGAGCTATTATAGATTGTAAGAAAGAGAAAATTTTGACTAGATTTGCTGGTGAACCTTATGAATTTAACTTTTCTAAATTTACCAAAACTCCTTATAAAGTTGACTTGCCTAGTAATGATTTTAAAATGGAGCAGTGTGCATCTATTGTTCTTGTTCCTAATAATCCTTTGCAGCAACATTTGGAGAATAGTGAAAGTGAAGCTTTTAGGAAAGAAAGAGATGAGCTTGAGGAAATTTTTCTTCGCCAACCTATTCTCAAGCATGATTTACCGGTGGAAGATTTGGGTACAACACCGCCACCAAAGGAAGATCCATGTTTTTGATTTAAAGCCTTTACCTGATAATCTTAAATATGCTCATATTGATGATAAGAAAATATATCCTGTTATTATTAGTTCTAAGCTTTCAGAGATTGAGGAAGAAAGGTTATTGGAAATATTGAAGAAACACCGAGGAGCTATTGGCTATACTCTTGATGATTTGAAAGGGATTTCTCCTTCTATTTGCCAACATGCTATTAATATGGAAGAAGATGCAAAGCCTGTTGTTGAACATCAACGTCGTCTAATTCCGAAGATGAAAGAGGTGGTAAGGAAATGAGGTATTAAAACTCCTTGAAGCTGGTATTATATATCCTATTGCTGATAGTAGATGGGTTAGTCCTGTGCATTGCGTTCCTAAGAAAGGAGGAATGACTGTTGTGCCTAATGATAATGATGAGCTTATTCCTCAAAGAATAGTTGTAGGTTATAGAATGTGCATTGATTTTCGAAAAGTTAATAAAGTTACTAAGAAAGATCATTACCCTTTACCCTTTATTGATCAAATGCTAGAAAGGTTATCTAAAAATACTCATTTTTGCTTTCTTGATGGTTATTCTGGGTTTTCACAAATTGCTGTTAAAGCTAAAGATCAAGAGAAAACCACGTTTACTTGTCCTTATGGAACTTATGCTTATAGGCGTATGCCTTTTGGTTTATGTAATGCTCCTGCTACTTTTCAAAGATGCATGTCTGCTATTTTTCATGGTTTTTGTGAAAGTATCGTAGAGGTGTTCATGGATGATTTTTCTGTCTATGGGAATTCTTTTGATAATTGCTTGCGAAACCTCGATAAAGTTTTGCAGAGATGTGAAGAAACTAACCTTGTTCTTAATTGGGAGAAGTGCCACTTTATGGTTAATGAAGGAATTGTATTGGGACATAAAATTTCCGAGAGAGGTATTGAAGTTGATAGAGCTAAAGTTGAAGCAATTGAGAAGATGCCCTATCCGAGGGATGTTAAAGGTATTCGTAGTGTTCTTGGTCATGCTGGGTTTTATAGGAGATTTATTAAAGATTTCTCTAAAATTTCAAAGCCTCTTACTAATCTTCTTCAAAAAGATGTACCTTTTGTTTTTGATGATGATTGTAAGGAAGCTTTTGAAACTCTAAAGAAAGCTTTAACAACTGCTCCTGTAGTTGAACCTCCTGATTGGAATTTGCCTTTTGAAATTATGTGTGATGCTAGTGATTTTGCTGTAGGCGCTGTTCTTGGACAGCGGGTAGATAAAAAATTAAATGTTATTCATTATGCTAGTAAGACTCTTGATGCTGCTCAAAGAAATTATGCTACAACTGAAAAAGAATTGTTAGTTGTAGTCTTTGCTTGTGATAAGTTTAGACCCTATATTGTTGATTCAAAAGTTACAATTCATACTGATCATGCTGCAATTAGATACCTTATGACAAAGAAAGATGCTAAGCCAAGGCTTATTAGATGGGTACTGTTGCAAGAATTTGATTTACATATTATAGATAGGAAAGGTGCTGATAATCCTGTTGCTGATAATTTGTCTAGATTAGAAAATATTGCTTATGATCCTGTTCCTGTTAATGATAGTTTTCCAAATGAACAATTGGCTGTAATAAAGGTGAGCTCGCGAGAGAGCCCTTGGTATGCAGATTATGCTAACTTTATTGTTTCAAGTATTTGCCTCCAACCTTTTCAGCAAAGGAGGAAATTCTTTTATGACTTGAGGCATTATTTTTGGGATGACCCACACTTATATAAAGAAGGAGTGGATGGTATTATGCGAAGATGTGTTCCTGAATATGAACAACAGGAGATATTGAATAAATGTCATGGTAGTGTTTATGGAGGACATCACGCTGGAGATAGAACCGCGCAAAAGGTTCTACAATCAGGTTTTTATTGGCCAACACTCTTCAAAGATGCAAGGAAATTTATTTTATCTTGTGATGAATGTCAAAGAGTTGGTAATATCTCCAGACGCAATGAAATGCCTATGAATTATACTCTTGTTATTGAACCATTCGATTGTTGGGGATTCGACTTCATGGGTCCTTTCCCTTCTTCAGAAGGTAACACTCATATACTTGTCGCTGTTGATTATGTTACTAAATGGGTAGAAGCTATACCTACAAAAAGTGCTGATGGTGAGACCTCTATAAAAATGCTTGTAGATATTATATTTCCTAGATTTGGAGTACCTAGATATATTATGACTGATGGAGGTTCTCATTTTATTCATGGAGGTTTTAGAAAAACTCTTGCTAAGTATGGTATTAATCATAGAATTGCTTCCGCTTATCATCCTCAAACTAGTGGTCAAGTAGAATTATCAAATAGAGAGATTAAAGCTATCTTAGGAAAGACTGTTAATAAATCTAGGAGGAATTGGGCTAGCAAATTGAAAGAAGCACTATGGGCTTATAGAACTGCTTATAAAAATCCTATGGGAATGTCACCTTATAAAATGGTTTATGGAAAAGCTTGTCATTTACCTTTAGAACTAGAGCACAAAGCTTATTGGGCTGTTAGAGAATTAAATAAAGATCCTAAATTAGCCGGTAATAAGAGGTTGCTGCAATTAAGTTCTCTAGATGAATGGAGAAGTGAAGCTTATGAAAATGCTAAACTCTTTAAAGAAAAAGTTAAGAAATGGCATGATAGAAGGATCATCAAAAGAGAATTTAATGTTGGAGATCAAGTTCTATTGTATCGGTCTCGTCTCAGATTCTTTGCAGGGAAATTACTCTCGAAGTGGGAAGGACCATATGTTGTTGAGGAGGTGTATCGTTCAGGAGCAATTAAAATTAGCTCTCTCCAAGGCAATGCCACACAAGTGGTGAATGGACAAAGACTCAAGCATTATATCTCGGGCGATTCTTATAATGTTGATGTTGATATTATTCAAGTGGAAACACCGGAGGCTTTCATCAAAGGACAAATTGACAGTCCGCCAGAACTGGACTTTGAATAGGTAACAGTACAGGTAATAAAGAGTCCGCGTTTACCTTTCCGAACATTATTTCTGCTGTTTTTAGAAAATATGAAAAATTACGAGTTCGAAACGGAGTGGAAAGGACGCACGAGGGGGTGCCACCATAGGCCGGCGCGGCCGACCTGGGCCCGCGCCGACCTATGGTCTGGCCGCCTCGTCACCCTTTCCGACTCTGGTTCGATCTGGAACCTTCCTTTTGT
The DNA here is from genome assembly GCA_030979885.1 of Lolium multiflorum. Lineage (NCBI taxonomy): Eukaryota > Viridiplantae > Streptophyta > Magnoliopsida > Poales > Poaceae > Lolium > Lolium multiflorum. Next base: position 120,300,110 of record CM061749.1, on the reverse strand, counting down.
CGTGAAAATATTTGCTATATAATCTCCCGGACCCCTGGAGGTCCGTAATATCGTTTTCTCGTCGTGTTTCGTTTCGAGCTGTTTTCTGCCAGATTTGTTTTGATCTAGAAGCACCATGGTCTCCAGCAACAAAGACAAGGGGCCTTGGAGGGAAGAGATGGATGAGAGGATCAATAAGGAGAAGGAGAAGATAGCGTCGGCAAAAGGAGAGTGGGAAACTACGAGGAGTAAGCCAATTTTGGTGGGATCGTTTAATCGCGCCTTTTTCTCATAACTTGCAGGGAGCTCTTCCGCCTGCTCTGGACCTCGATTCTTTCCCTTGTGTGGAGGAAGCAATACGGGTTGCTGATGAGTTTTGTGATCAATATCGTGCTCTAAGGAGGGAAGTGGAGATACTTCAGGAGGAGAACCAGCGACTTCGCAGAATGCTGGAATATTACTCAAATCCCAGCACAAGGCCGTCACCGCCACACTCGGGTAACAATGAGTCTCTTCAGGTTTTGGTGCAGAATTGCAAAATTGAGAAGCTGAAGCTGAAGGAGATCCTTATGAAGCGCGAGAAGAATCCATCACCATCATCACCGAAGGAGTAATTCATCATCGGTATTGGCATCCCCTTGGTTTGTTCCAAGCTTGGGGGAGTGCCGCGGTATCACATCACCACCTTTATCTTTTACTATCAAGTAGTGTCATATCATGAGTAGGGAAGTTATCATATGGAATAGTATGCAATGTGGAAGTATCTCTCTTAGTTAGTTATCTATGTATCCGTTGGTGTGAGTTATCGTTATGGAATATTAATGAGAAGTCTTATCATTTACTTTTTGCACACCTTATTTTAGTTTGCAATCTCCATTATATGATTACTCTTGATATGAGTATTGATATCACTTTGGGAGCATCAAGTAAATCTATTTGGTTTTGGCAAACTTAGCATTGGTCAATAGCAACAACATCTTGATGTTTAATAGAAGAGAGAAATACACTTAGATACATTACTCCATTATCTCTATGCTTAGTATTCTTAAGTTAAAATTGCTTGTGCTTATGAGAAAGATGCATGATTGTTTCTATCATATGTATATTTGTTTGATTCCCTCAACCTTTATGCTTGCTATCAAACCTTGCTAGCCAAAGACCTGTATCGAGAGGGAATGCTTCTCATACATCCATAACCTTAGACCAAACCTATGCCATTTGTGTCCACCATACCTACCTACTACATGGTATTTTCTGCCATTCCAAGTAAATACTTCATGTGCTACCTTTAAATAATTCAAACTACTACTCCTTATTTGTGTCAATGTTTTATAGCTCATGAGGAAGTATGTGGTGTTTCATCTTTCAATCTTGTTGGGCGGACTTTCACAATGGACTAGCGGCACATCCGCTTATCCAATAATTTTGCAATAAGAGCTGGCAATGAGGTTCCCAGCCTCAATTAATAACCTTCATTAATAATTCTCTTCACATGTTTTGCTCTGATTTATCAGTAAGCAACTTAATTTTGCAATAGACACTCCTCCATGGTATGTGAATGATGGAAGGCACCCGAGGATTCGGTTAGCCATGGATTGAGAAAGCCAAGGTTGGGGGGAGTGTCATCCTTAATAAAACTAAAATACATGTGTAAACAAAAGAGAAGAGGGATGATCTACCTTGCTGGTAGAGATGCCGTCCCTCATGGGAGCCGCTCTTTGAAGGTTCGTTTGGCAAGGGGGTTAGAGTGCCCGCTACCATTCGTTGACAACAACAAACACCGCTCAAAATCTTACTTTTATGCTCTTTATATGATTTCAAAACTTGAAAAGCTCTAGCACATGATTTAATCCCTGCTTCCCTCTGCGAAGGGCCTGTCTTTTACTTTTATGTTGAGTCAGTAAACCTATTTCTCTCTATCTCAAGCAAGCAATTGAGTTGTTGTGAACCAATCATTTATGCTATGATTCAGTTAATCATGTCTTTTATACTTTCTTGTTTAGTACCAATTTTATCTGAATGAATATGACTTTGAAGTTATCAATGATTATGAAGAGATTGTCATGCTTAAATATGAAGGCTCAGCTATAAATTCTAATATGAAAGCTTTGCTTAGAAGTACAATCCGTTAGTAGTTCTCTGACCAAGAACAAAGTTTGCCATCACCAATTATGATTTCTTATGCACCTTTACTTGTGATTTCTCTTTACTTATTTCGAGATGAATTATATGAGGAAGTTGTTTACTAGAATGTCTTGTGTGAATGAATATGATGCTTCTTGTCCGTATTTTATTTATCGACTCTTCACTCCATAAACATGTGGTCTTGTTTATCGAGCTCAGTTTCGCTTGGGGACAAGCGAGGTCTAAGCTTGGGGGAGTTGATACGTCCAATTTGCATCACTATTTTGTATCATAATTTGCTGTTATTCATTGATATATTTCATATTGGGACACAATACTTATGTTATTTCATCTATTTTGCATGTTTCATCATCATTGGAGGATCAAGCACCGGAGCCAGGATTCTGCTGGAAAAAGCACCGTCAGAACGCAATATTTCGGAAGATCAATGTGGAAGGGAATTTCACGTAAATTCCTATTTTTCCAGATGACGGAGGGAGCCGAAGGGGAAGAAGAGAGGAGCCACTGTGGGCCCAGACCACAGGGCGGCGCGGCCCAAGGCCTGGCCGCGCCACCCTGTGCTCTGGGGGCCCCACACCCTTTCGCCTCCTTTTCTTCGCGTACTCCTTCGTCCCGAAAACCTAAGCCACAGAGAGGACCTCACGAGGGTTACAGCCGCCTCTGCGGGGCGGAGAACACCAGAGAGAAAAGAGCTCTCCGGCGGGCAGGAATCCGCCGGGGAAATTCCCTCCCGGAGGGGGAAATCGACGCCATCGCCATCGTCATCGAGCGGGACATCATCTCCATCATCATCATCATCATCTCCACCATCTACACCGCCATCACCACCGCTGCACCTCGTCACCGCTGTAGCAATTCGGGTTAAATCTTGATTGTTTGATAGGGGAAACTCTCCCGGTGTTATTCTATACTTGTTGTAGATGCTATTGAGTGAAACCATTGAACCAAGGTTTATGTTCAGATTGTTATTCATCATCATATCACCTCTGATTGTATTCCATATGATGTCTCGTGAGTAGTTCGTTTAGTTCTTGAGGACATGGGTGAAGTCTAAATGCTAGTAGTGAATTATGGTTGAGTAATATTCAATGTTATGATATTTAAGTTGTGGTGTCATTCTTCTAGTGGTGTCGTGTGAACGTCGACTACACGACACTTCACCATTTATGGGCCTAGGGGAGTGCATCTTGTATTCGGTTGCTAATTGCGGGGTTGCCGGAGTGACAGAAACCTAAGCCCCCGTTAGTATATCGATGCAGGAGGGATCGCAGGATCTCAGAGTTTAAGGCTGTGGTTAGATTTATCTTAATTACTTTCTTGTAGTTGCGGATGCTTGCAAGGGGTATAATCACAAGTATGTATTAGTCCTAGAAAGGGCGGTGCATTAGCATAGGTTCACCCACACAACACTTATCAAAACAATGAAGATTATTTAGCCACTTGAAGCGAAAGTACTAGACTAAAATCCCCATGTGTCCTCAGGAACGTTTGGTCATTATAAGTAAACAAACCGGCTTGTCCTTTGTGCTAAAAAGGATTGGGCCACTCGCTGCAATTATTTCTCTCGTATTTTATTTACTTGTACTTTATTTATCTGCAATATCAAAACCCCCTGAATACTTGTCTGTGAGCATTTACAGTGAATCCTTCATCGAAACTGCTTGTCAACACCTTCGCTCCTCGTTGGGTTCGACACTCTTATTTATCGAAAGTACTACGATACACCCCCTATACTTGTGGGTCATCACCCACGTGGCAGCCGTGTCAGACCACGCGGCGGCTGGCGGAAGCCGGCGCCAGAAGCAGACGGACCGGCCCTGGAAGCCGAAGTACACCTTCGAGCAGATGCTCGACTCGCCGTGCAAGTACCACAGCGGCAAGAACCCCTCCAACCACTCCACCCGCGACTGCCACTTCATGAAGCGGCTGACGAGCGGCGAGCCCCTTCCGCCTCCACCCCCACCTCCACCAGCCGGCGGGCCGGGTGGCCAAGCCGGCGCAGAAGCCAACAACCTCGAGCACCACGAGGCTAACCAAGTGCACCATGGCGGCCGGTACCTGGCTGAGGATGCCACCTACATCATCTTCACCTCCGAGCCCGAGGACAAAACGAGCCAGCAGCGCCGTTCCCTCGAAGTCAACGCGGTCATGCCGCCGGTCCCCCAGTACCTAAACTGGTCAGAGCAGGCCATCACTTTTGATCGCCGCGACACACCGGCTGTCCTGCCAAAGCCGGGCAGCTACGCCATGGTCCTCGACCCCACCATCGGCACAACCCGGCGCAGCGTGCGCTTCTCGCGTGTCCTCATCGACGGGGGCAGCAGCATCAACATCCTCTACCGCGACACCGCCCGCAAGCTGGGCATCCAGGAGGCCGAGTTGCGCCCCACCCCCACCGTCTTCCATGGCATCGTGCCAGGCCACTGCTGCCAGCCGATCGGCCGGATCACGCTGGCGGTCATGTTCGGCAAGCCGGACAACTTCCGCACGGAGAACATCGAGTTCGAGGTGGTGGACCTCGTGAGTCCCTACCACGCGCTCCTGGGCAGGCCGGCCCTGACCAAGTTCATGGCGGTGCCCCACTATGGGTACCTGAAGATGAAGCTACCTGGCCCTAAAGGGGTCATCACCGTAGCCGGCGACTACCGCCGCTCCATGGACTGCGCCACGCAGAGCTCCAAGATGGCCCAGACGCTGGTCATCGCCACCGAGAAGCAGCTCATCCACGACGCCGCCGCCTTGGCTAAGGCCGCGCAGGCGGACATGCCGGCTGTGGGCAACCCGGCTGGGACGACTCACTTCCAGCCGGCCGACAACACCAAGAAGATCCTGCTCGACCCGGCGCAGCCGGACAAGTACGTCACCATCGGTGCCGGCTTGAGCAGCAAATAGGAAAGCGAGCTCACCAGCTTCCTCCGTGAGAATCGGGACATCTTCGCATGGTCTCCAAGGGACATGCCGGGTGTGCCGAGGGAGTTGGCTGAGCACCACCTCCACGTCAGGCCTGAAGCCAAGCCGGTGAAGCAGCCTCTCAGGCGCTTCGCCGAAGAACGAAGGAAGGCCATCGGTGAAGAAATCGCCCGGCTCCTAGCTGCCGGCTTCATCATGAAAGTGCACCCGGACTGGTTGGCGAACCCGGTCCTGGTTTTGAAGAAGAACGGCTCCTGGCGCATGTGTATCGACTACACCAGCCTCAACAAGGCGTGCCCGAAGGACCCCTTCCCCCTGCCGCGCATAGATCAAGTCATAGACTCGACTGCCGGCTGTGAACTGTTGTCTTTTCTAGATGCCTACTCAGGCTACCACCAGATTCCTTTGAATCCGGCTGATCAAATAAAGACTTCGTTCATTACCCCGTATGGGGCTTACTGCTACACGACTATGCCATTCGGCTTGAAAAATGCAGGCGCCACCTACCAAAGGTGCATGCAAAAGTGTTTGCAGGATCAAATCGGCAGAAATGTTCACGCATACGTGGATGATGTCGTTGTAAAAACCAAGGAGATGCCTACCCTCCTTGATGACTTGAGAGAAACCTTCACCAATCTGCGAAGATTCCGGATGAAGCTCAACCCGGCCAAGTGCACGTTCGGCGTGCCAGCCGGCCAACTCCTGGGCTACCTCGTCTCTCAGCGAGGAATCGAAGCCAACCCGGAGAAGATCAGTGCCATTGAGAAGATGGAGCTGCCGCAGTGCCTCAAGGACGTCCAGAAGTTCACCGGATGCCTGGCCTCCTTGAGCCGCTTCGTCAGCCGGCTGGGGGAGAAGGCACTGCCCATGTACCAGCTGCTGAAGAAATCGGACAAATTCGTCTGGTCACCGCAGGCGGATGAAGCCTTCCGTGACTTAAAGCGCGTGCTTTCGACCGCGCCCATCCTCGCATCGCCGGCTTCGATGGAGCCGATGCTGTTGTACATCGCTGCCACCAATCGTGTGGTTAGCGTCGTCCTGGTGGTGGAGCGCAAAGAGGCCGGCAAGGAGCAGTCGGTCCAGCGCCCAGTCTACTATCTCAGCGAGGTGCTGTCCCAGTCAAAGCAGAACTACCCCCACTACCAGAAGGTCACCTACGGCGTGTACATGGCGGCCAAGAAGCTCAAGCACTACTTCCAGGAGCATCCCATCAAGGTGGTGGCCACAGCACCCTTGGCGGAAATCATTGGCAGCAAGGACGCCAACGGCCGGGTCGCCAAGTGGGCCCTGGAGCTAGCTGCCCACACCATCATCTACGAGCCACGCACGGCCATCAAGTCGCAGATCCTCGCGGACTTCTTCGTCGACTGGGCCGAGATGCAATACCTGCCGCCTGTGCCTGATTCCACGCACTGGAAGCTGCACTTCGACGGCTCGAAGATGCGAACGGCTTGGGAGCCGGCATCGTCGTCACTTCCCCCAAGGGAGATCGGCTGGACTATGTCCTGCAGATCCACTTCGCCGCATCCAACAATGTGGCGGAGTATGAAGCGCTCATCCATGGGCTGAAGCTGGCCAAGGAGATCGGCGTGCGTCGCATCCTCTGCTTCGGCGACTCCGACTTGGTTATACAGCAAGCATCGGGCGACTGGGACGCGAAGGACGCCAACATGGCCTCATACCGCTTCCACGTCCAGCAGCTATCCGGCTTCTTTGATGGCTGTGAATTCCACCATGTGCCACGAGCAAACAATGAGGCGGCAGACGCCCTATCCAAGATTGGCTCAACCCGGCAAGCCATTCCGCCGGGCGTTGCCCTGGCGATTCTCAAGAAACCGTCCATCATACCGTCACCGGACTCGGATTCCATATTCGTGCCGGCTGACCCGGGGGCTTCTCAGCCGAACCCGGGGGCTTCATTGCCCAAGTCGGGGGCTCATCAGCCAAACCCGCCGGCTTCTCAGCCGAACCCGGGGGCTTATCGGTCCAACGCGGGGGCTTCTCAGCCAAACTCGGGGGCTTCTCAGCCAAACCCGCCGGCTTCACAGCCGAACCCGGCGACCACGCAGTCGAAACCGGAAGCTCCGAAGATGGAGGCCTTGGTGGTTAGCGTGTTTGAAATAAAATGCGTACCATCATGGGCACAAGAATTCCTCTCCTACCTCACCGATGGTGTGCTGCCCAATGACAGGGTTCAAGCCAGGCAGATTGAGAGAAGGGCCAAGGCCTATACAATCATCAACCACGAGCTGTACAAACGCAGCGTAAGTGGGGTGTTCCAGCGGTGCGTCGAGCCGGCTGAAGGGATTGAACTCCTACGGGAAATCCACCAGGGAGAGTGCGGCCATCACGCCTCCTCCAGAGCCATAGTGGCCAAAGCCTTCCGGCACGGTTTTTACTGGCCGACTGCGCTCAGAGACGCAGAAGACTTGGTGAAGAAGTGCAACGGCTGCCAGCGCTTCGCAAAGCAGAGGCAAACGCCGGCTTCCGCCCTAAAAACCATCCCCATTACCTGGCCGTTTGCCGTATGGGGCTTGGATATGGTGGGCCCATTCAAGACAGCCCGAGGCGGCATGACACATCTCTTGGTGATGATTGATAAATTCACTAAGTGGATCGAAGCCAAGCCAATCAAGAAGCTGGATGGCTCCACAGCCGTCACATTCCTCAAGGAGATAATCGCGAGATACGGCTACCCGCATAGCATCATCACCGACAACGGCAGCAACTTCGCCGAAGGCATTTTCAAGCGCTACTGCGGGGAGATGGGGATCCGAATGGACCTATCATCCGTAGCACACCCGGAAACCAACGGCCAAGTGGAGAAGGCAAATGGCCTGATCCTAGCCGGCATCCGGCCCCGGCTGGTGGAGCCGCTTGAGCGCTCAGCCGGCTGCTGGATTGAAGAGCTGCCCAGCGTGCTATGGAGCCTGCGCACAACGCCAAACCGCTCAGTCGGCTTCACACCCTTCTTCCTCGTATACGGGGCCGAAGCCGTCCTGCCGACCGACATCGAGCACGACGCGCCAAGGATCAAGCTATACACAGAAGCTGAAGCCAAAGAAGCTCGCGAAGATGGAGTCGACCTGGTTGAAGAGGTCCGGCTGATGGCCGAATCCAGGTCCGCCGTATACCAGCAAAGCCTCCGTCGCTATCACAGCCGGAAGGTCAAGTCCTTAGCATTCCGAGAAGGAGACCTAGTGCTCCGGCTGATCCAACGGACAGCCGGACAGCATAAACTAGCATCCCCATGGGAGGGTCCCTTCATCGTGAGCAAGGCGGGCAATGATTCCTACTATCTCACAGATGCCCAAGAGGCCAAAAAGAACAAGGCGAGCAAAACTGACGAGGAGACAAAACGTCCCTGGAATGTCAGGTTGCTTCGACCATTTTACACTTGAGAGCAGGAATGTATGTATCCCTTGTACCCCTTTTGTAAGCTATGAAAAAGCATGCGCCAAGAGCGCCGTTTCCGACAAGTTTTTCGCGCACTCTACTTCTTTTCGCCAATTGGCTTGAACCCTTTCACGCGACGGCTTAGTAACGTGATCCGATTTCCGACAGCCGGCTTCCGACTCAGCTACGACCGCAACCCGGCTGTCCGTCGGCGGGAGTAAGGCCTAGGGAACCGCACGCGAAAAACGACTAAGGAAAGAGTAAAAGCGAGTTGACTTGCAACCTTTCATAAAAGTGTCTGACTGCCGAAATCGACTCGTTCGATCAAATACTATCGGCCTCACTCAGCCGGCACGCTCTTGATCCGGCGACGGATCGCAAGTCGGACGTACGACCGGCAAGAGCACAGCCAAAGAGTGGGGCGGATGGGAAAAAGCGAACAAGTCGGAAGAAAGCAAGCCGGCACACAAGTGATTAACAAACACACTAAAGTGCATCATAATAAAAAGACGATAATATTGTATTTACATAGGCACCCGGCATTCCGGGGATTTAATAATCTGTCTTGGCAAAAGCGAAATTACATGAACAGGAAAGTCTAGGCACCGGCTGGAGCAGGACCAGCCGGATCAACAGCAGGTGGCGGAGAATCCATCTCGACCCCTCCGTCTTCAAGTTCCTCCTCCTCATCAGAGTGAGGGTTCGGATCCGCGACGAAGAGGCGTTTGTCGACGAAGTCGGCGATGGCGCTGGCTCGGGCAAGCCGGGCGGCCTTCTAGTCGGCCGAGAGCTCCTCCTCCACGCCGGCTCGCCGATACTCGAGCTGCCCCAGGTCCACCTCGTTGTACCAGGAGAGGACAAAAGACAGCGCCATGTCAGCGCGCGCGTGGCAGACCCCTTCCAGTCGATGAAGCGATCCGGCGCCTGCTCGATCAAAGAGGTGAGGCTGGAGATGTCTTGCGGCGCCGCCTCGCCGGGCCACAGCATCGGGACCAGCTCCTCAGCCGCCTTCCGGAGCTCCCAGCCAAACTTGGTGATGGGCTCGACGCGGGCAGCCAGGGACGACATGTGGTCCTCCATGGTGAAGCACTCCGAGCTGCCCTCGCCGCCGCCACCCCCTAGCTCGCGCGCATCGCCAACGGCTGCCAAGGCCGCAGCCTGCGCTCCGGGAAGGCCGCTGCAAGAAAGAAGCATGTCAGAAGTCGTCAAAGCCGAAATAAGCTGAAAAATGCAAATTTTCGAAGTCCTAAAGTAAGACTCGGCAGCCGGCACGAGCCGAGCCCCCAGCCCGAAGATGGAGATTCCGAAGCTAAAGTAGGGAGCGGCAGCCGGCCCGAGCCGACGCCCCAGCCCGAAGATGGAGATTTCGAAGGATAAAAGAAAGGCCTGGCAAGCCGCAGCCAACTGCCCCACCGAAGATGGAGATAGCGAAAAAAGATAAGTTTCTGCAGCCGGCCACCAACTGAGGCTGGCAGCCGACAGCCGAAAGCCGGCAAAGGGAAAGGAACATAGAAACACTCACCCAAGAAGCCACGATCAATCGCGCCAATCAGGTCCGTCCAGTGCTTGGCAGTAGCCGTCAGCTCCGTGGACTTGGCGGTGACCTCCTTCTGAAGCGCAAGCCGCTGCTCCTCCGCCAGCCGCCGGCTCAGATCCTCCACCTTCTCCTTCTCTGCCGTCCTAAGGGAGGCGAGCTCAGCGAGATGGTTCTTCTCCAGCTGCGCAGCCGCGTCAACTCCCCATCGGCCACCTTGAGCTTGGCGGCTGCAGGCGGCCTCGCCTCCTCGCTCTCGGCACACTGAGCGCGAGCAACCCGGAGATCCGATTCCAGCTGCGGGACCTTGGCGGCCTCAACTGCGAGGCAGCCGGAAAGAAATGTCAGCCAACAAAAACAAAAGAAAGAAGACATCGAGCCAGAAGAAGCAAGAGCTTACCCTTGACGGCTTCCAGCTCACGAGCCATGCCCTGCTCAATCTTGGCCTTGTGGTAGCTGGTCACCACCTTAGGCTGGCCGGCGGCGACGCCCGTCGACCACCCTGAAAAAGAGAACCGTTTAGGCGAAACCTGGGCCGGCTCCAGCAGCCGGCCCATGCCTCGGAGGGCTACCAGGATAACAACAAAATAAGACTGAGAAGCCACCTACCTTGTCGCATCCTCCGCCGTCGCCAGCTGGGCCATAACCCTCGCGGCTTTGTTCTTCAAGCCGGCTCGGTAGCCGCAGAAAAGCATCTTCGGGGCGCCGTGCCGGCTGCCCCTCCCGGCTGATTATCTCACAGGAGTCCACCGTGCCGTGCTTCTCCATGGTGCCGCCGAGCCGAAGCCTGAGTCCGAGGCGGACGGCACCTCGCCACCGGGCACCCTTGGCCACGTGAAGGCTAGTGGGAGACACCGCCGGGCCTCGACCTCACCAACGCCGGGAGTCGGCGTCCTTAGCGCGCCGGCTCTCTTCGCGTTCGTCCTCGCGAAGCCTGCCGAGAGGCGCGGCTGGCCGGTGGGAACCACCTCCGGCTCCTCAGGCGGGCGCAGCTCCGCCGCTCCAGCCTCGCGCCGGTGGCACACCTCGGCCAGCTCCGCCCGCCGGCCCCAACAGGCGCGGGGGAAACAGGTCGCCAAGAGTGGGCCTCTGGCCGACTCGCCCCCGGGCGCCCTGCCCGGCGCTCGAAGGAGGCGCAGCCGAAGAAGACGCCCTGCAAGGCAGCGGCGTAAACCACGGGCGGCACGACGACAACGGGGCGGCGCGCGCGTTAGTGTCGAAGGCGGCGCGTCGGCTCCCTCGCGACGAGGCGCGGCGCGAAGCACGAGCAGCCGGGCCCGCAGGCACCGCCCGGGTGAACTTTATGGCGGCCCTCTAGTCAAACAAACAAAGGAAGTTAAGTGCAAAGTAAGGAAAGAAAAGGAATCAAACAATGAAGAAAACAAAAGGACACCCGGCCATCTCCGGGACCTTCTTGGCCCCTTGCTGGCGCTGTTTCTTGGCCTCTGGCCCTCCAGCCTGGCCGTGCTCCCGCCGGCGGCCCGCTTCTTCTTCTTCGGCGCGGAAGTCGCCGAGGGGCAGTGCGGCCTCGTGCGCGGCAGGCACCGCCCGGATCGGTCCCGGTCCCGTGTGGACGTGGCCGGCTCCACCTCCTCCTCCTCTCCGCTCTCCCGCGAAGGCGGCGGGTTGTGCTCCCTTGGCCTCCCTGGTCAGGCACCACCGGAGATCATTGTCGCCGGCAGTCGCCGCTGGTCGCCGGATCTCGAGATCCGACGTCCAGATCTTGTGCGCCAAGTCGCCGTCCTCGATCTCTTGGCGGGGGAAAATCTGGAAAACAAGAACAGATGAATAACAAGTGGGCCACGCAGCCGCAAGTCGAAAAACGCAAGCCAAACATCAACTTACCCGCTCAGGCGGCGCGGTCCGGTCGTAAGGCGGCAGCCCCCACTCCTAGGCTTCCCGCATGTTGGCCTTGGTGATGTTGTTCACCCGGTGAGCAACATGGGCCTTGGTGAGCGCCACCTTCGACGTCCGGGTCGGATCCAGCCGGCCGGACATAAGCCCGATCTTGTGGACGCGGCCCTGAGGTGGTAGCACCCGCGCTCCATGTAAGTGCAGAGGAGGACCCGGCGCTCACCGGCCCCCATTGACGCACTCCCCCAAGAAGTCCCACAGGAGGTTGACCCCGCGTCCGGATCCGCCGACTTGGCGTTGTGACCCCGCTGAGCCTGGGTGTCGGGAGAGCCGGATTGTATCCCGCAGGTTGATCCGCTTAAGGCGGGCTGCTCTTCACGTAGGAAGAACGACATCTGCCGTTCTTCACCGAGTCGACAGTCGGAATCTTCGGGAAGAGAGAGCCGGCGCGGGGATATATGGAGGCGGCGCCGCAGGTCCTCCGGCCCTCGGTCATTTGCGACTTGAGGTAGAAGAGCCGGCTCCGAAATCCACGTCGGGCCGGGCCAAGCATAGCCCTCCATGAAGGCCACGTAGCAGCTAAGGAGCAGGCATTGGCCGGCAAGTGGTGAGGTTGCAGACCAAAGAAATCCAGGAACCGGCGGAAGAAGGCCGGCCGGCGGACCTAGCCAGCGGTCGAGGTGCGCGCCGAAGACGACGCGCTCGCCGGGCTCCGGCTCCACCCTCCTCGCCGGGCGTCCTCGTGATCACCTCCCGAGGAATCCGGAGGCGCACCAGCCGCCGATGTCGTCGCCGTGCATGTACGAGCCCTCTGACCCGCGGCGGAGGCCATCGTCGAAGAAGAGGTGGAAGAAGACCCAGCTGAGTAAAGGAAGGAGGCGGCTCACGGAGGGGAGCAGCGCGGCGCGGCGAAGGCGAGGGCCGAGCGGGGCCCCGTGGCGCCGGCTTGGCGTGCGGGCGGCTGCCGAACGGCGGAGAGTTCCGGCCGCGAAAGATCATCGGAGTTCGCCAGGAGGTCGCCGGGGAAGAGATGATGGCGTGCGAGGGCGCTTGAGCAAAGAGAAGTGGAGTGAGAGCGCGAGGAAGAAGAAGGGCGCCTTCGCTGCCGCGGCATTTATAGCCGCCCGGCGCGCCGGTTGCGTGGCCACGTGGCGATCGGGCCACGTCGGGATTTACTGCGGCCATAACTGCCCCACGTCCGCCGCGGTTACCGAAACCGTCGCGCCACTTCCCCACGACGCACCGGATCCGGAGGAGACAGCGATGTGACCATACGAAACGGCTACCCGACAAGCCGTCGAACGGTCAAGTCGGGCGCGGGACTCGAGGCGGCGGAGTTGCCGGTGCACCCGAGCCGGAGCCGGACAATAAAATCGACCCGGCCCCAAATCTTGGCAACAAGCCGGAAGCATCATCAACACTTAAGAAAAAGTGAAAACAATAGGAGCAAAAAAGGCGTCCGGCTGGAGGAAGGACGGCGAGCCGGACGAGGCGCAGGCTGGACGAAAATTCTCAACTGGCCCCCGGGAGCGCGTAAAACAAGCGAGAGATATATAGAAGCCAGGGAAACCTGCTAGTCCTTCTTAACGCAGGACCTTGCCGCTTCGGGGCTAATGTGGGAAGACCCGGGTAGGGCAATGGACGCGGAGCGGTCGGCTGAGGACGGCCGGGCGAGCAGCGCCGGCTGGAGCCGTGGCCGGCTACCTCGGAAGCCGGCTGGTTCTAAGTCCTAGTCGGCCTGGCTGCGGCCTTCAACGTCGTAGGCCGGCTTCTACAAGCCATATCCGACTGGGGTTTGTACCTCAGGACCGACTCGAGGCTGGCGAGTCTTGCACTGGAAGGAACTGGTAGGTGATCCCGGTTCAAAGGTCCACGCCGACCTCATCTCCCGTAAAGTACGGGGCACTGTAGAGCAGCAAAGGCACGCGCCGACAAGCCATCATGGCGTACGTCGGACCGTACGCGCTACATAGCATGATGACGACAACGACACCACCTCGCCATGCCGCTGACCTAGCAGGCGGATGGGACGTGCCACTACGCTCAACGGCTCCCCTGATGTCAGCGCCTCGGGAAGGAGCGGGACGGAGCCGGCGTGCCGGCCGGTAGACTATAGGGACTTATATGTAAAGTACCGGTGCCTATATAAGCCGGGCTACCCCCTCGTCGGGACGATCGATCAGTTCTCATTCACTAGTCTTAGAGCTGCCCTGTGAGAGAGACCTTCGTCTACCTTAGCCTCCCAGGAGCAGCCGGATATACAGCTCAAGGAGCACCATTGTACTGTGTTACCCATCATATACACTCTAGCAGGAGTAGAGGTGTTACCTCCATCGGAGGGCCTCGAACCTGGGTACGTCGCCGTGTCGCTCGTGCCCATACCCGCATCCGGATACCGCCGTGAGACCACAAGGAACCACATCGATTAGCCACCCTATGGCATATGTCATGACGACACCACGACAATTTGTATTCATTCTATCTTCAATTTTCATCCAAAGATTCATGATGATGTTATTTTCCTCCATGTGTGAGTAGATCCATTTGTTCTTGGGGAGATGGAGAAATCACTAGCAAAAATATGAGATAAAATAAAGTTTGTTGATTGTCTAATAATTATAAAGTGTGTTAGTTCTTATCAACAATGTTGTGTGTTGTTATTTGCCTAAGGGACGTTGGTAAAAATCATTGTTGCATGTGATTGGCGGTGCGCAGAATCTGTCGCCTCTCACAATCATGTGTATACACGATAACAAGGATCAATACTTATAACCATGACCATGGAGAGATCCTTAATTATTGTACTTGCACGACATGCAATGAAATAAGGTAGTGGTAAAGAGGGATGTGAAACAGTGCTTCTGGTGGCATTCATATAAGAAACCTTGCTACTCACAAATTCTTAATTAGCATAGTGGTTGATCCTCAACTCCTGAAATAGGCTTTACCCCTATTGATTCTCATTACTTTACCATTGTTCGCATCATCTCGTTTTCTTTATTTACTGTGTTCATAACCCCTTTAAACTATCACTTTTATTTTACCTTGGATTTAAAGACAACTTTAGGTACTTCTAAGTGAAGCTAACAGAAGGAAATAAAATCATAATCAAGCTCTACCGTGGATAGGATACTCTTACTTTTGAGAACTAGCTACACGCGATTTGTGACCTTGCAAATATTATGCTTCCGCCAACGGCATGCGTTCGAGCTTACCCGCCACGGCGATGGCCCCCTCGCGCCGCGCGGTACAAGCGGTGGTAGGGAGTGTCGGGGCGCATTCTCAACGCCGCCATGCGCCACATTTCCGCTGGAAGGCTCCTGCATGGATGCTCCGCCGCCATCCCCATCATGCTAGGCTCTGCGCAGGACAACCTCTTTATCATCGTCCTCGCGATCGTCTTCTTCCATGGAATGGTCCTCTGGATCGGCAATCAGGTCAAGCCCACTATAACAACCCAACATTTAGGACCAAACGAGGGGTAGTTTTAGGTTTTTGTCCATCTGCATTCATCAGTTGATTAAAACACAAAGAGATCAAAGTCTCAATATGTTGATTAGTATGCTTAGATCATCAGTTGAGTGGGGTTTGGGTTGGCCACCGGTCGCCGGTGGGGCCCATATCACGCTCGTCATCACTCTCCACCTTGATGACGACGGCTCGCGGGTCATGTCCGCCAGTGACCACCACTCGGGCAACGCTGCCACAACAACCATTACGCCTCTTCCCATGGAGAGAACTGGTATGGAGGGATGGCCCCCCTCCTTGTCATGGCCTCCCTCCTGATCTTGGCATCACTTCTCCTCATGTCCGCCCACTGCACCGCGGTTGCCCACTGAACCTCGGTGGACACGTTCAAACGATGCTTGACCTCTGACGGGGCCAAGCGGAAGGGCGCGACGACGGCTCGATGACGTCTCGTGGTCGTTCCTCCCAAACCACCACGTTCATGACCATGGTGGCTAGGGCTTGTGTCCATCGACGGCTATTGTGGTGAGTGGGTGTAGGGTGCGGATAGGCTTTAGCGGGAACGATGAGGCCTCACTCTCCCATTTAATAGGACCATGATGGGTCGCCGTGACGACGACAACTAGTTCCAGGGAGGTGGATAGATAGACGCGCGGGAAGACGGAGAACTAGATTTGGGCTAGGAATGATCCCTCACGGAGAGCCACATGAATAGAAAATCAAATGATTTGCGGCGTTGGGCCACAACATATGTCTACCACGATTTGTTTGGACATGCGCGGACTAGGCCGCCCAAGTGGTGGTGCCCTTGAAGTACTCCCCCATTCCCAAACTAGGATTCATATTAGTTTTAGTTAAAATTAGATTTTGTAAACTTTACGGAAATACTTTTGTACACCCACGCATGGGTGTGGGTGTTTCCATCACCGTCCATTTATTCCTTGAGATTCGTGCCCACCATGGTAGATGGAAAGATTCCTTTCTCTCTCCTCTTTTTATCCGAATCTCAAAGCACAATGGACGGTGACAGAAACACCCACACCCATGCGTGGGTGTACAAACTTTAACCTAATATATGGAAAAAATATAAATATCTACAACATTAACTTAATGTTACAAGAACCATCACGAGATATGTTTTCATATTATAAGTACATTTGAGGCTATAAAAGTAAAAAAAGAAATATTTTTTTTTTGAGATGAAAAAAAAAGAAATATTTTTATATATACTTAGTATAGACAAAAACTAATATGATCTTAATTTTGGAAAACTCGAAAGGAGGGAGTAGCACTAATAAACGAGATGAAAAATAATGTTACATCTGTCCATCTTTTGATGTTAAAAATTTATCTAAATTTAAATGTATGTAGACATATTTTAGTGCATAGATATATCCGAATTTAGACGAACCATGAGACATTTATTAATGGACGTAGGGAGTAGAAAGGGGAAATAAACCTAGAAGGAATTCCGAATTCCGCACCGACGGAACCAGATTGGACGGATTCTTCCCCCGTTTGAGGAGCAGCCGGCCCAACGTTACCAGAGGCACAGCCCCAAGCATCAAAACAGAGCATCTCTCTCGGCATCACAAACGCGCCAAGCCGTACATTATCCGGCGCCCAACAAAACAGGTCAATCGCCGGTCTCCGCCATGTTTTTTTACTCTCCATTCGCTTCTCCTCCCCGAAAAAACCATGAGTAGAAAATTGGATAGCTTCCATCCACTCCACTCTCACTGCTCGCCTCTGCTTCTTCTGCTGTTCTGCTCAGCTCAGCTCAGCTACCCCAACTTGCTTGTCTTCTCCCCGATCCAACCCCATCTCAATAAGAGCACCCACAACGACTCGTGCCCCATCATTTGCCGTGCCGCACCCAATGCCGACGACCATGTCGCCGTCCTCCTTCGCCTGACCCTGACACGCCTCGCGCGCGCCAAGACAAAGAACCCGCCCGCCGCCGCCATGGGCGCCTTCCTCCCCCTCCTGCTGCTCGCCGTCGCGGCCAATGCCGGCCTGCTGGCGACGCCGTCGCACGCGCTAACCCAGGACGGCCTCCACCTGCTCGACGCCAAGCGCGCGCTCACCGTGCCCGACGGCGCGCTCGCGGACTGGAACCCCACCTCCGCCACGCCCTGCGCCTGGACGGGCGTCACCTGCGACGCCGCCGGCGCCGTCACCGCGCTCTCCCTCGCCAACGCCAACCTCGCCGGCCCGTTCCCCGCCTCGCTCTGCCGCATCCCGCGCCTCGCGGCCCTCGACCTCAGCGCCAACTACCTCGGCCCGGAGGCCGCCGTCGCCGGCTGCAAGGCGCTGACCCGCCTCGACCTCTCCGTCAACTCCTTCGTCGGCCCGCTCCCCGCCGCGCTGGCCGGCCTCCCGGACCTCCTCTACCTCAGCCTCGAGGGCAACAACTTCTCCGGGCCCATCCCGGCCTCCTTCGCCACCTTCAAGAAGCTCGAATCCCTCTCCCTCGTCAACAACCTGCTCGGCGGCGAGGTGCCGGCCTTCCTCGGCGCTGTCCCCACGCTCCGGGAGCTCAACCTCTCCTACAACCCGTTCTCACCCGGCCCGCTCCCCTCCTCTCTCGGCGGCCTCGCCGCGCTGCGCGTGCTCTGGCTCGCCAGCTGCAACCTCGCCGGCCCCATCCCGCCGTCCCTCGGCCGGCTCCGCAACCTCACCGACCTCGACCTCTCCACCAACTCCCTCACCGGGCCCATACCACCAGCCCTCACCGCCCTCACAAGCATCATCCAGATCGAGCTCTACAACAACTCGCTCACCGGCGCAATCCCTTCCGGCTTCGGGAAGCTCGCGGAGCTCCGGAGCGTGGACCTCGCGATGAACCGCCTCTCCGGCGCCATCCCGGCCGACCTCTTCGAGGCCCCGAAGCTCGAGACCCTGCACCTCTACTCCAACGCGCTCACCGGTCCAGTCCCGGCGTCCGCGGCGAAATCCGCCTCCCTCGTCGAGCTGCGGCTGTTCGCGAACCGGCTCAACGGCTCCCTCCCCGCGGACCTCGGCAGGGCCACGCCGCTGGTGTGCCTGGACGTGTCCGACAACGCCATCTCCGGCGAGATCCCACGGGGCATATGCGACCGCGGCGAGCTGGAGGAGCTGCTCATGCTCAACAACGCGCTCACCGGCCGCATCCCGGACGGGCTCGGCCGCTGCCACAGGCTGCGGCGCGTGCGGCTCTCCAACAACCGGCTCGACGGCGACGTGCCCGGGGCCGTCTGGGGCCTGCCGCACGTCGCGCTGCTCGAGCTCAACGACAACCGGCTCACCGGGGAGATTTCCCCGGTCATCGCCGGCGCCGCCAACCTGTCCAACCTCGTCGTCTCCAACAACCGGCTCACCGGCCGCATCCCCTCGGAGATTGGGTCCGTTGCCAAGCTGTACGAGTTCTCGGCGGACGGCAACATGCTCTCCGGCCCGCTCCCTTCCTCTCTCGGCGGCCTTGCGGAGCTCGGCCGCCTCGTGCTCCACAACAACTCGCTGTCTGGCCAGCTGCTCCGGGGGATCCGTTCCTGGAAGAAGCTTAGCGAGCTCAACCTCGCGGACAATGGCTTCACCGGAGCCATACCGCCGGAGCTGGGTGATCTGCCGGTGCTCAACTACCTTGATCTCTCCAGCAACCGTCTTACAGGCCAAGTACCTGTTGAGCTGGAGAACCTGAAGCTGAACCAGTTCAATGTCTCCAACAACCAGCTCAGCGGCCAGCTCCCGCCGCAGTACGCGACCGAGGCGTACCGGGGCAGCTTCCTGGGCAATCCGGGGCTGTGCGGGGACATCGCCGGTCTGTGTTCGGATTCTCGAGGAAGGGCAGGGAACCGCCCCGGCTTCGTCTGGATGATGCGCTCGATATTCATATTCGCGGCCGTCGTTCTGGTTCTCGGCGTCGCGTGGTTCTACTGGCGGTACCGGAGCTTCAAGAAGGCGAAGCTGAGCGCCGAGCGCTCGAAATGGACCCTGACATCGTTCCACAAGGTGTCGTTCAGCGAGCACGACATCCTGGACTGCCTTGACGAGGACAACGTGATCGGCAGCGGCGCGTCTGGGAAGGTGTACAAGGCGGTGCTTGGCAACGGCGAGGTGGTCGCCGTCAAGAAGCTATGGGGCGCGGCGCCGAAGAAGAAGGATGACGCTGGGAGCAACGGCGACCACGAGGGCTCCGCGGCGGCGGCCGACAGCAGCTTCGACGCCGAGGTGAGGACGCTGAGCAAGATCCGGCACAAGAACATCGTGAAGCTGCTGTGCTGCTGCACGCACGACGACTCCAAGCTGCTGGTGTACGAGTACATGCCCAACGGCAGCCTCGGCGACGTGCTGCACAGCAGCAAGGCCGGGCTGCTGGACTGGTCGACGCGGTACAAGATCGCGCTGGACGCGGCGGAGGGGCTGTCGTACCTGCACCAGGACTGCGTCCCGGCGATCGTGCACAGGGACGTAAAGTCGAACAACATCCTCCTGGATGCGGAGTTCAGCGCCTGCGTCGCGGATTTCGGCGTCGCCAAGGTGGTGGAGACGGCTGGCCGCGCGCCCAAGTCCATGTCGGTGATCGCTGGCTCTTGCGGCTACATTGCTCCTGGTAAGGATTTCAGCATGTTTCAGAACTTCAGTTATACTAGTCCTTTGCTCTGTACTACATGTAAGTCTGATGTTGGTGTTCTTGTTTGTGCAGAGTATGCATACACGCTGCGTGTGAACGAGAAGAGCGACATATACAGCTTCGGTGTGGTTCTCCTGGAGCTGGTGACCGGGAAACCCCCGGTCGACCCGGAGTTCGGCGAGAAGGACCTGGTGAAGTGGGTGTGCAGCACAATCGACCAGAAAGGGGTAGAGCCTGTCCTGGATAGCAGGCTGGACATGACCTTCAAGGAGGAGATCAGCAGGGTCCTGAACATCGGGCTCATCTGCGCAAGCTCCTTGCCCATCAACCGCCCCGCGATGCGGAGGGTGGTGAAGATGCTGCAGGAGGTGCGTGCCGAGGCGAGGCCCAAGCTGGAGCCCTACTACTACGACGACACCTCCGATCAAGGGAGCAGCGTCTAGGGTAATAACCGGAACGAGTAACACGGTAGCTCCCTCCCCTCCATGGCTCGGCGGAGCTCTATACTAGGTAGTAGGAAGATCCTCTAATGGGGTAAATCTAGGGCGATGATTTTGACCATCGCCGACGCCTCCGACATCGCTGTAACTTGGATCAGTTGCTGGGTTATTCAGTCATCCGGCGACGGAGGACGGGTGGGAGTTAGGGCATGGCCATAGGCGGTGTTCTTGGTTGTACTGCTGTCTGTGGGGGCTCGCCATTGATTCTGTCCTTGACAAAAGTATGCCAACGGAATCCAAATGTAGGTGTGTGATTAGTGCTACCCCGCTGCTTTCGCTTTCTCTTGATGAAATGAAATGTTTGCGCCATGCTCATGGCCCAGGTATGGGTGGTTGCATCGGCTATGTCCAGGTATTTAACCTTTTCTGCAGGGTCCAGCTATAAAAGTGTATGATTTTCGTTGGTTCTGAATGATTGCACGTAGCGTCGGTACACCGGGAATTCTGTTCAGGGGTACGTAACTGGAGACTGTTCCGTTGTCTGGAAGGAACATGTAACTTGAATTAGAGCATCCCAGTAGCTCCCCTCACCCAAATCCGGACAAGCTACTGAGGATTGGATGAAATTAAATGTAGGGAGTCAGTATTTCCATCGTCCACCCGGAGTTGGCGGATAGAGTTTAGATTCAAACAATAGCCGTCCCGCGCTACAAGCACGGTTGATCGGCAAAACGAGCAAAGGATCACGGCGATCGGCGGAAATTACACGGAACGGGCCGCTCCATCCGGCCGACGGCGGTGGCCGAGCGTCGTGGCCTTCCGGCGGCGTCTGGCGGAATCGGGCCGACGCGGACGCGCCCCATCGCCAGGTAGATGGCCGGGTAGAGGAGGTAGGGCCGGTGGACTGGCCGGAGGGACGGATGATCTGGCTGCGGTGGCCCTGGTACAATTCCTCGTCTCCTCGTCCATCGGTTCCATGTCGCCGCCGCACATCACCAAAGTCGTATTCTCTTCGCCGCCGCCGTCTTCTACGGCGCTTCGCCCATGGCCTCTGGTGCCACTCTCCACCTCCGGCCTTGTCGTGCCCCCAGTGGCCTCAAGTGCCGCCTGTCCCCGATTGCATCTTGTCGGCGGGCCCTTGTTTGACTCGTCGAGTTCTTCTGGAGTTCTTCCGACCGCAAGCACGGCGCCGGGGTTGTGTCTGGTCTGGCTCTTCGAGAGGGTTGTGCGAACTTCCTCCACTTCTCGCAGTGCTCGAGGCGGGCGTAGACGTTGAGGAACTTGAACTGCAGGCCGGTGTCGTCCGTGTACATGTCCAAAGCTCGCGCAGTGGGCAAAAAAGAGCACGGGTCGGCCAACGACGATATACTTCGGTGATGCGGGTCGACGCGAGCATACCTTTGCTCCAAGTCATGGTCGCTGATCGGCACTTTCGCGATCTCCTCCTGTACGCCGTGCCATTTGCTGCATGCCGTCTGCATGATCCCCCAATGGGTGGCCATTGCCTTGTCTCCCTGGTACACGTTCATGTTCGTCTTGTTGAAGTAGGGATCGACGAGTTTGCGTTCCTCGTACGCCTGCTTCACTCGAAGCCAATAGGTGTCGAACGACTGATTGGCACCGATTATGCCGTTCATGGACACGGTCATCCAAGCTTCGGCGAGGCACTCCTCTTCCTTCGACGTCCATTTGATACGCGGTTCGGTAGGCGGCGAGTCCTTCCTCTTCTTCTTCCCCTTCGACGGGTTGACGTCGGCTTGAGTTGTCTCTCCAGGTTCTTCGTCTTCTTGTTCGTCGACGGCTTGGCTTCCGTCGGCAACATCCTCCACTTGATCCTTGCGCGTCGCCACAGCTGCCGTCGCCCTCTCCTCTCTCTTGCGTGAAGAACCCCGGCTCGCGGCGGCGTCCATGAAGAACCTCGGGCTCGGGCGGCGGCGGGGAGGTGATCATCTCGTGGATCGCCTCATCGTTCGGCGCCGCGTCGCACCGAACGGGGCACCGAACGGGAGCGGCCCTCGTCGCATGACCGGCGAGGTGCCCTCGAACCGCCGCCGCCGCGTCGATGTCAAGCTCGGGCGCGACGGCGTGAACCTGGACGGTGGACGTAGGTGCCCTCTTGGAACATGGCGATCGTCGACGGCGAGTACATCGTAGGGAAGGACGACGGGAAGTTGTACCTTGCGCGGCCATTGGCCGGGAACATGGAGCCGCCGCCGCCGCCGTGAAGGCCATGCTCATCTTCCTCGCTTGCTCCTCTGGGCCGCCTCCGCCGCCCTCTTAGCGGCGGCTTTTTCACCTCGCCGCCCCGTGCCTTGTTTCGATGTCGCGCGCTTTCGTCCGTCGCCCATCAGCTGCCATGCCCGGCGGCCGCTCCTCTCGCCGCGGCTTCTCGTCGCCCCTTGGCGGCATTGTGGTGGACGAGAAGATGAGAGGAGAGTGGAGGAGAAGCCGCCGGACGGAACTCGATGACGAGGGAATGGAGGGAACAGGAATGGCGAAGCGGTGGAGAGAATGGGGATATGCAAGCAAATTGGAGGGAATGGAGGAAAATCGACGATTTGGTTTTCCTGTCGCCGACTACGCGGGTCCACACGGTGTTTCGCGCCAAAACGTTTCATCCGGAGTCCCGAGCGCGCCCGGGACCGGACGGCGGCTCGCCGGATGGATGAAGGGCCAAATCCGGACGAACGCGAACCGGCTGACGCCGATTTTTCGTCCGGATGTAAAACGCCGGGCGCTCGGGGACGAGTGGAGATGCTCTTACGTGCAGTGTCCTCTCTCTCGGAGTATCGATGTATTTTGCACAGTTTCAGTCGGCAAGTTGTTGGCTGCTTGGAGCCACAGGGAGACAACAGTTTGGCGCCATGTCTGTTTTCGTATCCTTTTGAAGTCCAAGTTGCTGTGGTGAAAGCACCCAATTAATTAGTGTGTGTTGTCGGCCGTGTACTGGAGACGACAGTGGCACGCGCTGGACTGGTATGGCCCAATCGGTCATTGCGTCTTCTTCTCCTCTGAATCTCGATTCTCGACGGCGTTGGGGTTTGGATTGGTCTTCACGATCAGCATCTCGAAAAGCACATGCAAAAATTTGAACAACTGCTGAGTACATGTGGACTTTGGGCGCTCGACCTGTTCTAGAAACAAGGCTATTATTGGGTTCGGAAACAACGAAACGGTTTCTGTTTTGGAACTTGGGCTGGACTTGAGTAGCACACAAGTCTCCATGGTGCCGTACGCATCTTGTCGGTCGATTCACCCTCTTGTTCCTAAATATAAAACGCTTTGTTAGTTTAACTTGAACTCCCAAAAAAACTTGAACTCCCAAAACGTCTACATGTCCATTTTGTTCACTATCGGCACACTGAATGCATTGCTATGCAAATAGCAACACCGGAACACATAGGACACATGTAGCGATTGCTAGCTTTTACGAGGGTTAAGTCAGCTGCCATTCGATTAGATGAGAGGAAAATTATTTACAAGACTAGGACAATACCCGTGCGTTGCATCGGTGTCGATATTCTAGACGGTGAGCCCAAATTATAATTCAGAAACTAAACCATGCAGAAATATTGACAATAATAGATTTGAGATAGACAACACACTGATTTTAATCTAATGTGATTAATCCTCTGATAGCATAGCAGGACAATCCCACATAGATCCCGACTTCTTAGTTTTCTGGGGTAATTAATTTGAGCCACGTACCCGTTCTCGTATTTTGACTTCGTAAAATTAATTGACCCGTGTTTTCAGGCTAGCTTTGGCCTACCATAGATCTAGCAAAAAAACTGATGACCTGAGACAATATGTTATCTTCAAACTCTAATAGAAGTCTGCAATAATTTTGAGACGTGAATTCTATCATTAATTCAGTATAGAACAACTAATAGTCCCGCAAAAAAAAGAACAACTAATATGTGTAAAATAAAATATATTTGTGTAAAATATATTTGTGTCAATATATTTGTGTCAATATATATTTATGTAAAATATATATGTGTCTATATTAGCATCAAATAATATGGATCGGAGGGAGTACTTATATCTGCTACAACTGCGCCAACCCGAGACCTGTACTGGTCTTTCTGAGTTGAGTTTCAAAACAACCAGATTTTCGTATAGCTTTATGGCACCCATCCCGAAGTGCAAGAGCAGGGCAGACAGGTAAGAGCAATTCCAATAGTGTAGCCAGCTACTGGCTATAAGCCAAGTGTCATGTCATCTATAGCTAACTTAGAGACAACACATACAATAGTGAGCTATAAAAATGCAGTACTTTATCAATGTATGGCCCATATTTAACTCTCACAAAAGTGCCTTAGCAGCACGTGCTAGAGCTGGCTCTTGCATAAGAGCTCACTCTCCTTCTCTCTCCTCATCTCTCTCCTCCAACTAAGCAATAATATACTATTTTAATTCTTATAGCCAGCTGACTAAAACTTATTGTACTTGCTCTAATGCACCTTGCCGCAAGTGAAAGTTCCGAGAATAGCCCAGTCCATGAGGAGAGGAGCAGCATGCTATCGGTTCGGTGCAGAGCAGCGGCCGCGTAGCTGGGAGGAGCCACACATCACCAGGCCGGTCGACGAAATCGGCTTCGCCTGGAGGATAGTTGCTCGGAGCTCGCCAGCGTTGGACAGGTTGGGGTGGAGCGGACGGGCAAGGTACGGATAGGCGCAGAGCAGTTCGCGATGGCCGGATCGGGGACCGAGGAGACCGCCTCGATCTGCCGCGGTTTGCGAAGTGGATGGATGAGGACGGGCGCTGCGAGGCTGGTCTCCTGGAGCATCTGATTGCCGATGCGGTGAGCGAACGGGAACAGGATCGATGGGCTGCCTCCTCGGTTAGAGGAGATTGCCTCGTGCATGATCATCAAGAACCGTCTGTTAGATTATTAGGCAATTTTCTTGTGAGATTAATTACCGAAAGCAATATTACAGATGCACTGTTTCTGTTTCAGCCACTCCAAATGAGCGTGTTTCACCATGCTCCACCAACTGTTCCAAACTGGCATCCTTTCCTAAACTCAATGAACTAATTTCGAATTCTTCCCTGCCCTTAATGAATTGATCCGTTGGCGGCTATAGCGAGATCTGGGTCAGAGTCTATCTCCCCATCCCTCCGGCGAGATAGCAATGAGCTATCAAACGCCAGCATACTTAACCATACACATCAGAGTAAGCACATGCATCAGATCTGAACATGGAACAAGTAAAGTAGGAGAGGAAAAACACGCACGACCGGCCGGGTACCTCCAGCACCACCAGAACCACCATGGCCATGGTGTCCGCGGTAGTTGTCGAGGGCAAGCGAACCGCCCGAGCACGAACCGCAGCCAGCCGCGCCGAGACGCTCCCCAACAACCTTATCGCCCGCCTCGGGTGTGGATCTCAACGGACGGGTATCGGAGGCTGCTTCTCCCGAACGGCCACGCTCACGGGATAGGTAAGACTAGAGAGTAGCACAGCAAAAGGAACTTCTTCGTGAGAGAGGCAGACTAGAGAGTTCTGGGCTTATTACTCATCCGATCTATCTCCTGGTATAGCCCGGAGGAGGCGTGGGACACGCGCCCGACCGTGTTGCCACGCGAGGAAGCTGGGGACACGAGCGAGCATGCATGCAGGTAGGCACGTATCCAACTTAGTTGGTGCACCAAGCAACAATTTAGGCTTCCTTGAGTGTGTCTCGAACTCGAATTCGAGTCACGAAACGCGATGTGCGTGGACGAGGCGAGGCGCGGAGGAGGAGGAGTGCGCGAGGGCTCCTTCTATTCTCACTCACTTGGAAGGACTAGAACAGCAGCCTTATATACCACTCCAACTCACTCCTAACTAGCAATGTGGGACTAAACTTTGTCCCCCAAGGCTGTCCCAAGCTGCCAACGTGATGGGCCTTGAGATTTCAGGAATTATAGACTACATGGGCTGCCTTACTGGGCTGCATCCCATCTACATTCAACAATCCCCCACCAGATCTCATATGCACATCAGATGACACATTAGTTCCATTCACTTTAATATACCGCACTTAGGGAGACTGTTGTTGAATTTCCACCTAGGCAAGGAGCTATGGACTACAATGAACAATGGACGCCTTGAATTGTCAGTCTTTGTGCAGCAAGTTTCACTCAATGTCAGCACGGTACTAGGCTACCATAGCCTTCCCCTCGGGTGTAGCTTATAAGTCATACTCCTCGGCCCTTCATGAGCTTACTAGAGATTCACCCAAATCTCCCACACTATGACCAGTAGTGTCACTCGTATATGTGTGTTCTTCAAAGATCGCCCTGTAGGACAGCATCTTCGCTCATCAAAGCTGCTCAGAACACATTAAGACATTGTCAACTGCCTCACGTAACTATGAGAGAATTGCATCTGCGAGCGGAGTGGGAGTATTAAATTTTCTCTCAACTCAGTTACTCCGGTTTGTTTTCCCAGGTTCTAGTTCACGGAATTTCCGATCACATAGGTTGGGTTACTCGGCAACTCAAGTGGGTCTCAAACCCATCTCCCTCGATGCAAGGTCTATCATGTTTCTTGATAGTCCTTTTGTGAAAGGATCCCAGATTTTTAGCACTTTGGACATAATCCAATGCTATCACTTTAGCACTCCGGAGTTCTTCAGTTTTCTGACAGACTTCAATCTCCTCTTGATATGTTTGGAACTTTTCATATTATCCTTAGAACTTTCACTTTGATAATCACAGTTTGATTATCACAGTTCATGAGGATGGCCGGTATTAGTTTTTCAACCATAGGCAAGTCCATCAAGAGCTCACGAAGCCATTCCGCTTCGACAATAGCTGTATCTAATGTTGTGAGTTCTGCTTCCATAGTTGACCTCGTTAAGATGGTCTGCTTGCAAGACTTCCAGAAACAGCGCCACCACCAAGAGTGAAAACATATCCACTTGTGGCCTTCATCTTAGCATCTAAAATCCAATTGAAATCACTATACCCTTCAAGTCCTCTTGGATACCCGATATAATGAATTCCATAACTCATGGTTCCCTTTAGATAGCGCATCACTCTCTCAAGAGCATGCCAATGATCATCTCCCGGGTTGGCCACAAACCGGCTAAGTTTGCATACAGCAAACGAGATATCATGCCTCGTAGCGCAAGCTAAATACATGAGTGAACCAATAATTTGAGAGTATCTTAATTGATCTCTAATTGCCTTTTCATTCTTTCGAAGCAAGACACTAGGATCATAAGGTGTGAGAGAACATTTGCAATCAACATAGCCAATCTGCTCAACACACTTCTCAACATAATGAGATTGCACAAGTGTAATCCCATTATTTCCATCTCTTAATAACTTGATGTTCAATATAACATCAGCTTCTCCAAGATCTTTCATCTCGAAACACTGAGATAAGAAGGTTTTTACCTCCTCAATCACTTTGAGACTTGTCCCAAAAATTAGTATGTCATCCACATACAAGACAACTCCCTCACCCCCACCATGGCGTAGTACACACATTTGTCGGCTTCATTAACAACAAAGCCCACAGATGTGTCAGAGTTCTTTCAAACTTCTCATGCCATTGTTTTGGTGCTTGTTTGAGACCATACAAAGATTTATTTAATTTACACACCTTTCTTTCTTGACCTTCTAGTACGAAACCATCAGGCTGTTCCATGTAAATTTCCTCGTCCAACTCTCCATTTAGGAAAGTTGTCTTAACGTCCATTTGATGAACGAGAAGACCGTGTGAGGCAGCCAATGACAGTGGTACTCGTATTGTGGTCAATCTCGCCACAGGTGAGTAGGTATCGAAGAAATCTTCGCCTTCTTTTTGGGTATAGCCTTTGGCTACAAGCCGAGCTTTGTACTTCTCAATAGTACCATCAGCTCGAAGCTTCTTCTTAAATACCCATTTACATCCTACAGGTTTGCACCCATAAGGACGCTCAGTTAACTCCCACGTTCCATTAGCCAAGATGGAATCCATCTCGCTTTGAACCGCTTCCTTCCAGTAGCATCAGGAGATGCGAGAGCTTCTGAAATGGTAGTGGGAGTATCATCCAGAAGATACACAATGAAATTATTACCAAAAGACTTTGCAATCCTTTGTCTCTTACTCCTTGTTGGAGCTTCATTGTCATCTTCATCAGAATCTGAACTCTCATCATTAGATTCTTTGACACGCTCACATGCAGGTAGACACGTATCCAACTTAGTTGGTGCACCAAGCAAAATTTTAGGCTTTCTTGAGTGTGTCTCGAACTCGAACTCGAACTCGAGTCACGAAACGCGACGTGCATGCGTGACGAGGTGAGGTGAGGCGAGGCGAGGCGAGGCGGGGCGGGCGGAGGAGGAGGAGGAGTGCGCGAGGGCTCCTTCTATTCTCACTCACTTGGAAGGACTAGAACAGCAGCCCTTATATACCACTCCAACTCACTCCCAACTAGCAATGTGGGACTAAACTTTGTCCCCCAAGGCTGTCCCAAGCTGCCAACGTGATGGACCTTGAGATTTCAGAAATTGTAGACTACATGGGCTGCCTTACTGGACTGCAGCCCATCTACATTCAACACCGGCTCCCTGATGCGTTTGGCAAAAAAGCAGTAGGGCACCAGCAATCTCGCGAGCAATCCCCTTAACTGCCATGGAACTCCCTCGTGATCTCCTTTCTCTGCACGACGCCATGGCTCCTCTGCCCTGAGCCGGGCCACCACTGAAGGAGACCTGGTGTGCGGATGGCCTTTGCCTCTCGGCACCAGCACCGGCCTCCGTCCACCTCTGGCTCCGCGGAGGATGTGGATCTGCGGTCTGGACAACTTGAGCAGCGCATGTGCCATTCAGCCATTGCCCATATGCGGACATTATGTCGAGCAGGTTCTATGCGATCGATGGAGCGCGGAACAACTCTAGGAACGGGAGGCGCCACAACAGGCCGGAGCCGAGCACAGTAGGAGAAGTGTCTGCCATAGCAGGGAGTGTCGCAGCTTGTAGGAGCAGGACGTGACGAAGGAGTAGCTCAATTTGGAGCGGGACACACCTAGACGCACTCCCACGCGGCCACGCCTGAGATGGCCGTAGGGGAGTGGGCATGGTGGACATGGCCAGAGCACGGTGCTGGGTATGGTCCGGGCCGCTGATTTCCGACGGCTTCACCTCAAGCGCAGGAGCGTGTTGCAGCCGCTGCCTGAGAAGGACGGAGGAAAGATCGAGCTGACATGGCTGTCTAGGTGTCGTCGTAGAGAAGCTCCAGGGGTGGCAACGATGGTGGCGCCAGGAGCAGCCAACGTAGATTATTTGGGTTGGAGCGAACCGTTTTTTTGACTTTGTGGTGGCAGGCAATTATGACGAAAAACAAGAAGCCTTATTTTATTTATTATTAGGTATTGAGTGCCTCCCAAGAGGCGGCAAAAAACAAAAACGGCCGAAGTCAAGCAGCCCCTATTGTGCCCGGTCTCTGGGGTCATCCATGAAGGCATAAGCCGCAACCTCGATCTCCCATCATGTATAAAAAAAAGCTTGGAAAGGAGGAATAAAGAGCAGCAAGCGATATCATTACATGATATGGGCTGTATAAAAAAAGGGAAACATGAGGGGTTTTAGGGCGATTGCTAGTGTTGAGCCTGCGACTTTGTTTAGTCTTAGCAATGTCTAAAAAAGTTCTTACCAAGTTATCGAGCAACAACAATAGGATAGTGTAAGGCATAACAGACGAGCTGTCTCCGGAGCCAAAGATTCACACAATAAAACGAAAAAAAAAAGCCTAACTAGAGTCTCACAACAACATGAACTAACCACCACCAACGATGACACCTAGACCTCAAGAATTGTTCTCTGAAGCGATGTCACTATGAAGGTAGTAGTGCACAAACGTTACAGTCGCCTATCTCCACCATAGGTAGAACATGGGTTTTCACTTGCAGGGAGAATGCTCGATTTCCAGACAATGTATAAAAAATAATCTTACTAAGTCATGGACCAACAACAATAGGATGTGAACAAACCAACGGTGGTAGATTTCCTAGTTAACTCATTAATAGGTTGTTCCAAGCATCTACGGTGGACTCTTCCTACTGCAACAATCAAACTTAGTGAAAACTCAGACCCAAGAATCATTTAGTAATATAAAGCATTTGCTATGCGGTTCACAGTTTTCGCCAAAGCCTTATTCAACTGCCAATCGCTCCTACACCGGATTCAGGACTAAACGAACTCAAATAGAACAGGAGCTTGTATGGCGCATGATTTTACCGGTTGTGGAGACCAAATCCACCTCCAGCTTGACAGGGAGCGCGTCGACGGGTTCCACCTCGCGATCATCGTCGTTCCGGGGATGCAATGCGTCGGCCGCCCTCCTCTTGCGCTCGCGCTTCTGGTAGAGGAGCTCGACCTTGTCATCGTCGTGGTCGGCGACCCTGCTGACAACCTTGTCGAGGAGCGCATTGTCCAGCCCAGCGATCCAGCGGATGTGCTCACTGTAATTCTCGACGAAATAGACATCCTCGTCAGAGATGAAAATCTCCTCGTCGTCGACATCCGGCGGCAGTGGCGGTGGGAGGATGACCTTGCTCTTCTTGCTTCTCTTCCCCATGGAATACAACGCTAAACTGGCTGGGCTTCCTGCAGTCGGCACTAACGTCTCAAGTTTCACAGTCAATGAACGAGAAGGGCTAGCCGGAGGACGGGAAGAGGTAGGGGACGGTGCCCGGCGGCTGGGACTTTCACTGACCTAACTAGTTTTGCCTAGGATCAAGCTAGCGCGAGCTGTCGGTTGAAGTTTGGGTGGCCCAATCACATTCTGGGCCTGGCTTGATAGAACGGAGGACGACTGTGGACGGGGGAAAACCTATATAGACCGACCAGGTCGGTGCCTACCGGCCACCGCACACCCCCCGTGCCGGGTGTGGGCCTGGCCCAGGTAGGCTTTTTTCGTTTTTTTCTCTCTTTTCTGTTTTCTCTTTTCTTTTCTTTTTCTTTTCTGTTTCCTTTTTCTGTTTTTCTTTTCAGTTTTCGATTTTGTTTATATTTATTTTTCAGATTTGAAAACTTTTCAATTTTAAAATTGTTCAAGTTGAAAAAAATATTTAAATTAAAAAATGTTCAAATCTGAAAACAGTTCAAATTTAAAAAAAGTTCGAACGTGTTCAAATGTTTTAAAATGTTCAAATTTAAAATATGTTCATATTCAAAAAAATTCAAATTTCGAACAAAAAAAAATTCTGAGAAAATGTTCAATGTCAAAAAACTGTTCAAATTCGAAAATGTTCAAATTTCAAAAAAAATAAAAAATCTGGTAAAAAATTAAGTTCAAAAATGTTCAAATTTTGAAAATATTTAAATTTCGGAAAAAACTAAAATTTTAAAATTCCTGATTTTAAAAAATCGGTTTTAAAAAGAGTCAGCTTTTGAAAAACGTAAAATAAAAATAGAAGAGAAAAAACGAAAAAGCAAAATAAATAAATAAAAAAAGACTGAAAATGTTGGGCCGGCCCAACAACCCGCCTGGGGGTGTACCGAGTGGCTTTGGTTCTCTGTTTACACTATATTAGTTGAATATTTAGGGCCTGCTTGGTTTGCCCAGGCTCTGCTTGTTTGCTTCAAACTGTCTGCAATGTCTCTTGTAAGTAATAATTCTGTATTTGCATTGCATACTTGTATATCATGTTTGATGGATTCTAGTTAAGGAGTGTTTTCCATTATTATTATTTTCATTGTTGCATTTGTTAAATTTGATAGTTTTTTCTTGGTACATGATCAGGCATCTTGCCATCAATTTAGCTTCATAATTCTCCACTTCGTACTTAATCAGTTAAATCTTCAAAGTCTCGTGGATAGTCCATATTTTACGGTTTTGTGTCTGTTATTATAACATAAAGCCAGCCGATATAATTCTTCTTGATGGTGAAACCAGAAAAAGTTGATCTTGCTCGAAATAGTTTAATTTGCCCACCTGCAAACCTTAAACTTCCTCTCTATATAATAAAAATCTTTTGCTACTCATACCCAACTAGCCACTTCCTTTGAACTCTTAGATGCTTGATCCAATACTCCTCCGTGATAAACTCCTCGGTCATTGTTACTTTTGTTGCCAGTTGACGGCTTCCCCCCCCCCTCCTCCCGTGTCGCTCCTGCTCGGGGCGACACCGGAGGACCCCCAAATCCTAGCCGCCCAGGACCTCCTCCCCCTCCCTCCCCTCCCTTGCCGTCGCCAGAGGCGACCGCCGGAAAGCCGGCGCGGTGCCAAGGACGGCGGCGGCGAGGATGTCGCGGCTCTGCCTCTCTGGCGGAGGGCTTTGGCGTCCGGGGCGGCGGCCTCGTCTGGTGTGGGCGGCGTGGTTCCTGGCGGCAGGAGACGCTCGCCGGTGTTGTTGGCCGCCCTCTCTGGTTGCGCGGGCAGCGAGGGGACGGTGGACGGTGGTTGCTGCGTGGAGGCCACCCCGTTAACCTCCACCGATCTGAAGATGGCGACACCACACCACGCAGATCCCACCCCTCTGGCTTTGATTTCTTCGGATCTAGAGCCGTCTCGGGGTGATGGGGCTGGGGCTCTGTCCGGGAGAAATCCCTGGCCGGCGGCGGCCTGACGTTGGCGACGTCTCTGACGCCGTTCTCCTTCTTGGGGCGATGTCGAGGTACACCCTTTTCCCCTCCTTCCTTGTGCCCGGGTGAAAACCCCAAATCCACGGATTGGGCGGCGGCGGCGCTCCGGCGTCGTTTCCCCCCTTGGAGGCGCCGTCTTAGGTTCCGCGGAAGGGGTATGTGCTGTGTGTGGTATGGTCGCCTGTGGCGGCGTCTCTCGGAGGATTTGCTGTGGCGTGCTCGGTCGGATTAAGGTCTGGCCTTCACGGCGGCGCGACTGCCATCTTCTTGCCGTGTCTTCGGTGGTGACATGGTCCTAAAGCTTGCGTATTTCGGTTGATTGGTGCTGAGGTCGACGACGCCGGTCGAGGGAAGCTCGCGTGCAGAGGTGTTCATGCTTGTTGTTCGGTTCCCTGACATTTTGTTCTTGGTTGTGCATCCGCGCTCTCGGGTGAGCTGCTCTGCCTCCCGACGGTATGGCGCCATTCGAGCCAGGGCGAGAAGGCATGGGCCTTCTTCAGAGGTGGAAACGGATGTCTTATGGGCAATGTTGATTTGGAAGTTGGCGAAGGCGGGTTCCTCCGGTGGCGTGCTTGTCTTCACGATGCTGTCTACTTCGTCTGATCTTTCCGACGGTCCATGGCCTCGAAGCCCAAGTTGTTTTTCTTGTTTATCCTATGTTTGCTTGTTGTTTTGGAGCCTGTAAGATGATCTTTCAGCACCATGTACTTGCCGTTAAGGCGTTATTAATTTAACGCAGGGCTACGACCTTCTGTTTAAAAACTTTTGTTGCCCAGTTGGGTGTTCTGTCAATGTTGCAATTGTATGCCACACAACTTTTGCTTTATTTTCTGAATGATAGCTGAACCGAATCATTGTGCATTTCAAAATTGCTAAAAGAACATTGGCACCTTTTGAGTTTATTATGGCAAGAAACTAGCTTCCAAAAAAGAAATTTTACCTTAGGTGTGGCTGCAACAAATATTTAGCTGAGAGTTGGTTGGTTGTGGACCTATGTTGAATGCTTTAGTTAGGTCTTGCAGCTGAGATTACTGCGAACAGAAACACAGATCATAAGTATGAAACTTGGAAGTAGGCTATGCTTAATACTCATGTGCTGCTCCATCTGTACACAAGGTGCAGCATGCACAAGGCTCTTCTGCTTCCTTGTTACTAGGTTAGCAAGCTAAAACTTCGTACCCGGTGTTGGGGCAACAAGAAGGCAGGCTTCCTCATACCGTTGATGCTGCCACACTAAAAAATGAGCCTTACAATGGATGTGGACAATGTTATTTATCCTTTCTGGGCCATTTGGGTAGCATGCCAAATTCTTACAACGGTGTGCATCTATGTCCTTTAATGTGGTAACAATCATGTAGCATCTTGTTGATGATATTGGGTTGGATTTGAGACTATGCGCTGTGTGTTTCACATGCTGTTATCAGTTGAGTAATGTATGGCCGGAAGTTCGCTTAGATCCTTGTTAATGGTATGGCTGGAAGTTTGCTTAGATCCTTGTTAGTGGTATGACATGTAACAGTTGGTTCAATATCGCTGCCTGGAGATTAATAGTGCTGAAAGTTCAGCTCCATCAGCTTTTAATAAGTGTTTAGAGCATCTCTAGTCGTGTCCTCCAAACCATCCCCAAACGACGCCGGATTGAGCGTTTGGGGGACGTGTTTTGTTCGTGCCGTGTTTGGGGGACGTCGCTCCCCAGTCGCGGCCCCCAAACGCCACCCCCAAACTTTTTTTAAAGAGTTTTTGAAAACACAACCATTATCAAATATAGCATACAAGTTTGCGGAGATTATTTTCAAATTAAAATATAACATATAATAAAACAACTAAACAAATATAATAAATAGGAAGAATGCCATCACCTGGCATTTGTTGATAATTCTTTGATCCTCCACAAATGCTCAACGAGATCAGCTTGAAGCTGATCAGTGAACATTGCTGTCACTAGATCTCTGCAGCATTAAGCAGGAAATCAGCAAAATCACAGCAACTCATGCTCAACCTCCGCACGAAGGGCCCCGACACTCATAGGGACCAACATGTCCCCTGACATGATTCTTCGGTTCATCCTCGATGATCACAGTATGATCACACAAGCCCGCATCACCTCCCACATTTGGTCAGAGACCAGCTTAGAGCAGGCACCGTGTGTCCTGACACGACACACGTCCCGTTGGGAACCCCAAGGAAGGTGATGCGAGGAAGCAAGTTTCCCAGATAGAACCAAGATTGAACCAGGTAGGAGCCAAGTACAATGGTGAAGGTTAAGGGTGGAGGAGGTAGTGCTATGCAATACCATGAAACTGCACCAACGTGGAACCTCAGCAATACAATCAAGATACTTTTGCCCCAACGTAACGCTGAGGTTGTCAATCTCACCCACTTGCGTGGAAAACAAAGGATTAAACGTGTCGAGTGGAAGATGATGGTTGTTTGCAAAGAAACAGAAAGAACAATGATTGCAGATTTGTATTCGGGGATAAAGAATGGACCGGGTCCAGCTTCACCAGTGATGTTCTCCAATAAGATAACTAACATGTCGGGTGAACAATTACAGTGGGCAATTGACAAATAGATTCAATACATATCAATGATGATTAATATGAGATTTAACTCATTACGACAAAGTACATAGACCGCTATCCAAACATACATCTATGCCTTAATAATCATCCACTCTGTTAGCATCCGCACCCTCCAGATATGCCAAACAAATGCATAAATTGCATTAAGTATGCAGTGGAATGTGTCTCAACACAAATATCGTTAGACAAAGCATCGATGTTTATCCCTATGTAGCAACAGCACATCCACAACCTTAGAACTTTCTCACTGTCCTGCATTCAATGGGAGGCATGAACCCACTATCGAGCATAACACTCTCTTGAGTTACAAGTACATCAACTTAGCCAGAGCCTCACTAGCAACGGAGAGCATGCAAGAACATAAACAACACATATATGATAGATTGATAATCAACTTGACATAATATTCCAGATTCATCGATCCCACCAAACATAATATGTAGTATTACAAATAGATGATCTTGATCACAGTTAGGCAGCTCACAAGATCTAAAACAATGATAGCACAAGCGGAGAATACAACCATCTAGGCCACTGCTATGGACCCATAGTCCAAGAATGAACTACTCACGCATCAACCGAGGCGGGCATGATGTAGAGCCCTCCGGTGATGATTCCCTCTCCGGCAGGGTGTCGAGGCGACCCTGAACTCAGGTGATGGGACTGATCATAAGCAAGGCCCTCCTGAAGGTTTTCCCAGACGGGCTCTCGTACGTGGATTTTGCGATCAAGGCTTTGCGAGATGGAAGGGTAGGTCAAGAGGCGGCGCGAGGGCCCACACCATAGGCGGCGCGGCCCTCTCGACCGCGCCGTTTATGGTGCCGCTCGTGGGTCCTCTTCACAACCCTCCTGCCTCCGGAAGCCCCATGGAAAAATAAGACCGGCGTTGATTTCGTCCAATTCGATAATATTTCCTTTGTAGGATTTTCTGAAACCAAAACAGTTTTAAAATTTGAACTCACACTTCAAGATC
Organism: Lolium multiflorum; assembly: GCA_030979885.1. Classification (NCBI taxonomy): domain Eukaryota; kingdom Viridiplantae; phylum Streptophyta; class Magnoliopsida; order Poales; family Poaceae; genus Lolium; species Lolium multiflorum. Next base: position 120,263,649 of record CM061749.1, on the reverse strand, counting down.
TTGTTAATAGGTTAGCGCGAAATGCATAATAATGATGTAAAGCATGTATAAAACATGGCACATCTGTTATCACCGCAGATTTTGGCCAAATCTGGAGATGGGCCGTAATTGAGATGGGCTTGAAGGATATACACGTGAAGCATCTTGGCCTTGCGTTAAGAGTTTGGGCTAGATTGCCCGTGTATCTCTAAATTATAGTATTGCATCTTAGTTTAGAATTAGAAGATAGAGTTTAACCCGTACCCGGTTAGTGCACGGCCGAATTAGAAAGTCCCTTGACTATAAATATGTACCTAGGGTTATCGAGAAAAGGAGGACAATCATGTTCACAACAAACACAAACCAGCGCATCGCCACCCTTTGCTTTCGAGGGTTCTTCCTGCAAGATTGATACGCCAGATCGCATCTGCGATCTAGGCAGCGTACGTTTATTCGTTTATCTTGTGTTGCTCGGGCTGAAGCGTTGTTGAGGGCGAGTAACACTACTTATCGTAGATATCTTGGGGCTTGTATCAGTTTTCTGTTAATATTTGCTTGGGCCATGCCGTCCCTATATCTGGTCTCTCATACTCCATTCAGGTGTAAGTGGCAGCACCACACCACGTTTAGTGAGATCCAATCATATAGTTGCCTTGCTTCTCGAAGGACAGCTTAATATCCGTATATAGGCCTTGCAAAACGGTTGGAACGATCCTAGGCGAAGGTATAGTTTGCTATCTCTAAGAGGGATTGTTCCGAGAATTAACTTAATGTTGGTTTTTTGGCCTTGTGTCAAAGGTACTATTTCTTTTGTCATCTTGTCTATTAGGCTCAACTACGCGTAGGATGTTCCGATCATACTGTGAAAACCCAACTGTCGTTGATTGGTTTAACTTTGTGTTGATCAAGCAGGAGCCCTGTCATCGTAAACCTAACGTGGAACCATGGGGCGAGGCCGATCCACAGGGCAACCGAGAGCCGATCGGGCTCGTATTAATGTTTACGTTCATGCAGGAGACTAATCGAAGCATTCCAACACCTTCCTGACTGTACAGGTCAGGTGGCACGCCCCTTGCAACCGCCAGACGTGTGCCGAACATTGCGGGACGACGCGTAGGGATCATGCAACACATTCTCGGCACACTGTGACAATCTTCTACAACAACCATGTCAAACATCCGCATCCGAGATGGCGGAAGAATCGATCAAGAGATCTGCCTTCAGAGCACAAGAAGAAATATGATGATCTCAAACATCTTCGAAGCCGATCTCATCGGCTCTTCCCACGACGCCTGCTCCGATAAGGTTCAAAGGGTTCAAACCCGAAGGCGTGCTTGAAGGATAGATCTGCCTTCCTTCGGAGGACCGTACTGCAGCTCCCTCGCGCACAGAAATTAACTATGCTGTGTTCATTCTCACTTCTATTTGAGAGCCTGTGTAACACTCTGGAGCGTGCGCTCGTGTGGTGCAAGAAATCATGAAGCATCAAGATCTCCAATAGGACCTGCTCTAGGGATCACCAGGGAGAGATACTGTTCTACACGAGGCCACCACCGCCATACACGTTGGCAGCTCCACAAAGAACAAGGGTCACCACAGACGTCAGTTTCAACAAAGCGGAGGTGATCCCTGCCATTACCAATTCCCCGGTGGGGATGAGCCACCCAAGGAGATTCCAGATGAGGCGGCACACATGTGCCGACCGCAACAAATCTGGCACGAGGCAAGCAAGGGGCAGTGGTGGAGGGATTGGCTGGCTCGATTCCGTATCTTTTTTTAGATGGATTGCTTGTTGGGAAGATAGGGATTGGAGAGAAAACAAGGACAAAGGAGATGAGAAAAATTTTGTCGGGTTGCCATTGATTTGTTGGTTACAAAGTTGTGCACCAGAACTACACCGCTGAGCACCAAAGTAGCTTTGTTGTGCACCAGAGTTGCTCTATTGTCTCTAAAATCACTTTGTCATACATCAAAGTTGTATTGTCGGAAGGCCCCAGCTCAATCGAGCATGTGATTTATATTTAAAGGGCTACATGGTCTCAGCTTCTGCACTGTAGCCACGGAAGAGGTTCTTTTCGCACCTCACTTCATCCAGTTTTTGGCAGGCACTGCTGTCACTGTATCTGTGCTGACGGAAGCAACTGAAGAGCGGGAGAAATCGTCAAGAAAATTTTTTTGGAACAGCTTATGCACTATTATCGACTTAAGAACAAAATAGCCGATGCACAGCCATCGACTTTAGAGTTGCGAAAATATTGTGGTTAGATATCAAGTTACAGTCTGAATTCGTGGAGTGTTTGCTTGGATATCTGTCTGATTTGAGATTTGAGCTCGGCCTTATGGGCGTTTGAGGGTGAAAGACCGATACGTTGCTATCGGTTCTTGGTGCGTTGACTTGTTTTGGCAATCGGAAGATTTGAAATCGAACAGATGGAAAATCATATTGGAAGAGCAATTTTCATTCTTGATTTTAAGAGGAATTTTACAAGAAAGAGCCGATGACTCTCAAAAGATCATCCGATAATGCCTAATGCACTACTACTACTAGCCCTATACTACTCCCCAATCTAAGGGCCGTTGTTGCCTCGCTGCCGCCGTCGTAGCTGCCGCGCGGGGCTGCTGGCTCTTGCCGGGCTCTCGTCGTCAAGCGATGAAGCCGGCAGGGGCTTCATCCTCCTCCTCCTCGTCGGTCTTCCATGCTCGTCCGACCAAGCCCAGCCACGGAGGCGCTTGGCCGGCGGGCATCCCGCGGAGGAGGAGTCCTCATCCGTCTCCTCCGCTCTTCTTCCTCCTCGCTCGGAGGAGAGATCCGCTCCCGCGAGAGAGGGTCGTCCTCGCTGTCGTTTCAGCTCCCCGCCGGTCAGGAACGTGTCTTCTTCCCAGACGGTGAGGAGCTCGTCCCTCATTCTGATGGCGAAGTCCCATTCTCTCGCGTCCCAATACTTGGGCGCGAGAGCCTCATAGATGGCCATCGGATTGACCTCTTCGCCCGCGACTGCAGGAAACCCAAAAGGAAGGAGGAGGAAGAGAACCCATGGCTACAGAGAGGGGTTTTTTCTATTGACTGCCAGTCTAGATGGTGTGATGAAGAGGTGAACCTATCTGATGCGGTTAAATAAAAGGAGATATAGTGGAGATTTAATGCTCGAGCAGTTTTCAAACTCACAACTGCAAGAGAAGTTGAGAAGGAAAGGCGTCATGATGAAGAATACTGCGACGGTTCTGCTCTGGCTACCATAGCGATCTCTGAAGGAAACAGGTGGTTTTGAAATTGATTACTGCCAAAACTGTAAGTATAAATATCACTCGCATTTTGGCCAACCGTGAGATAATGAATTAGATGGGCTTTAATGATATACACGAGTGTCTCTGAAGGCCTCATAAGAGTTTATTAGATTTTCGTCATAATCAGAATTATAGTAGATTGCATCTTAGTTTGTAGGAATTAGAAGATAGAGTTTAACCTGTGCACGGTTAGGCGCCTCAATTGGAAAGTCCCTTGGACTATAAATATGTACTTAGGGTTATTGAAGAAAGGAGGATGATCACGTTCATAACAAACACAAACCAGCATCGCCACCCCTTGTTTCCAGGGTTTCTTTCCTGGTAGATTGATACGTCTAGATCGCATCTTACATCTAGGCACACAGACGTTATCGTTTATCTGTGTTGCTCGTGCCTAAGCGCTTGTTGAGGGACAGTAACACCACTATCGTATGTCTTGGGTGCCTGTATCGTGCTTTTCTTACACATATTTGCTTAGCTTTGCCGTCCTCGATATCTAGCTGCCCTTATACCTATCTAGGGGTAAGGGCAGCATGTTCGTTATTTAGCAGATCCAATCCGTTATAGTTGTTCCGTTCCTCAAGGATTAGTTAAATATCCGTATGGTTAGGCCTTGCAAACGGGTTGAACGATCCCAAGAGGGAAGAAGGGTAAGGGTTTGCCATTCTCTAAGAGGATTGTTCCAAATTAATCCCATGTTGGCTTCTTAGGCCTCTTTAGGGTTAGCTTTCATCATCTTTCGTGTCTATTAGGCTCAACTACGTAGGATGTTCCGATCATACGGAGAACCCTAAACTGTCGTTGATTGGTTTAACTTTGTGTTGATCAAGCGCTGGAGCCCCATGTCATCGTAAACCTAACGTGAACCATGGGGCGATCGCCTTGAGCCGATCCATTGGCAACCTTAGAGCCGATCGGGTCATATTTAATGTTTACGTGTTCATTTACAGAGAATTAATCCATATCTAACACCTTTCCGACTAGGATAGAATGTGTGTCGCTCTTGCAACCGGCGTGATGTACGTGAATAATATGATCTATTTGTGACCAGGGTCCACCAAAGTAGTTTGTAGCCTCCCCGCCTTTCTTGTTTAACCATCGTCGCTGGTTTTGCCAAAGTAACATTATCATAAAGTAGCATGAACATAAGAAACAGAGCACGCTGAGAACGTTTGGCCCTCAAGAACGTTTGGTCATTATAAGTAAACAAACCCATTGTCCTTTGTGCTAAAGGACAAATACCATTGCAAATTACTTCGTATTTTACTTCTACTGTATTCTCATTATCTCACGCTATATCAAAAATCTCCCTTGAAACTTGGCCGTGAGCATTTACATGGAATCCTTTTATCGAAATCGTCACAAATACCTTCGTCTCGGTTGGTTCGATACCTTATTTATCGAAAGTATCAACGATACACCCCTATACTTGTGGGTCATCAGGAGTGCATAATATTGGGGTTTTCCCGAGATCGCGCTTAAATAGGCGGAGGATTTAGGCCGGTGGGGTGGCGTCCCTGTGTAGCGGGTGAAAGAACATCTCTCATATTATGTTTTGAGTGTTTGATGTCAATGTATGATACACTAATGTTTGTTAAAGTGGTACAGGGATTACATAGATATTGACTCATGTGTGTTGGATTTGATCGTCATCAGAAAAAGTTGGCCGGATAATCCGGGCCGGACATTGTTGAAATATCCGGCCCCCTGATTTTGGCTAAGTCTCTGAGGAGAAGCAAACATGAAGAGAGGGGTTGATGGCCCTGAGCATTAACTCCCAGATTAGCACCAGGCCGAGAATATCCGGGCCGGATACTTGAAACAGTCCACTTCGAAAACGGCTAAGGACCCCAAGAAAAGTGCTCGCATAGCCCATTATTTGACCTACACATGGTTTCTGCACTGCGTCGATTATCCTGGGGGGATTATCCTGCTCCTGTCTCAGTTTGACATCCGGCTCTAAGGCTCAACGCAGTTGACGGGGAGGCATTTATACCTCTCTTCTTCCTTACCTCTTTGCTCAATCATTGCTCAAGAATTCTGCTAAGCTACACCACCATTAGAGCCACCTCAAGAAACACAAGATTTGCAAGATCTCCTTCCTCCCCAACCAAAGCTCTTGATTTGGAGAATCGAAGGAGAAGACACCGATCTACATCCTCACCGAAGCGTTCTTCATTTCCTCCTCACTTGTTTGAGGGATCTCATGCTAGTGTTCCTATTTGGTTCCCTAGTTGATTTGTTGTTGATGTGTTGTTGTTGATTGTTGTATTGTTACTGATTTGGGAGCCTTCAATTCAGTTGTGGATGCATGCTCCAAAACTTGTAAAGGCCCGGTTTCCACCTCGAGGAAATCCCTTAGTGAAGTAATAGCCTTCAGGCGTTGCTCACAGAGATCCTCAGCAGCTTCTGCAGCTCTGCCCATTGCATAGCAACCACACTCCCTCCAAAGACGTACTCCTCTTGCAAAGTGCTGGGAACTACGGAATCATCTCCCGTCACTGGCTACACTCTGCTACCTCTATGGCCTGGATGCACCAGGGCTGCTCTCTCAGGTCAGTCTACTTACAAGCAAGTTTGAGCTCGTCTCCTTACATATTTACTATTTGCATCAAAATAACTTTGGAGATTGCATGAGTTAGATGTTACCTTTTTCGATTTTTTGACCATGTACACCATATTTCGAACCGGATAAAATAGTGCACTATACAAGCAAAGCCTTCTCTGTTCATCCTAAACACCATCATAAATCTTAGTGAGAAAATAAGAGAAAATTGATTGGAAGTAAATCTTGTCTCCTAGGGCTCCCACCATAGAGGACACGGGTGTGTTAGAAGAGGGAGGCACTTCGCACCCCCCTCCTCTACCAAACCCGTGAATGGCGATAACTTAAACACTAACAAATCTACCATTGCATCTCCTAGGGATACTAGTGGAGGGGAGAGCTACAATCGAGTAGCTCCACCTTTCTATCTCCCGATATACCGGTTCCCCATCCTCATTTGAACATCGGGGCCACCCACCTAAGTTTTCCGTTGGAGAATTACGACACTTGGCGATTTGAGTTTGGCCTCATGTTTGCAAAGGCTCTCCAATGAACTTTGGTAATCATCCAGAAGGCTTCAACCCTTACAACCCCGACAAGTCGACTAGAAGAGAAGCGGTTGACAGTCAACTCAACAACACCGCCTGGCATCATTCAAACTAGTGTGGGGACAAAGGGATTTGGCTCCTTTAATTCAAATTACACCACCACCATGAAGCTTGGGAAGGTTTGCTAGTTTATCAAAGTGAGAGCACGAGAAGAAACAAGTATAATGCTCTTCGGAATCAAGCCAAGGATTCATGAGGCTACCTGATGAAGATCATCAAGACATGTATTCAAGACTCCCTCATCGTTGTCATATCTTCCTGCTTATTTGGTGCCACCTACATCAAACATCGACTTCCTCATCAAGAGAGATGTACATTGAAATGCATGATGCCATATATGTACCCATTGATGTCAAGAACCTTGTCCGGCATGCTCCCTCCTCTCTCTTCTCAAGATGCACGCAGATGCAAGCTCCTCAAGGTGCTCGACAAATCCTCATGATTCTCTCAATCGCATTGGTATGCTTCTGTAAGGAAACAATCTGCCTTTGGTGGTCAACCCCAGAGAAGAAGTGTACCTCAAGAGCAATATAGGGCATCTGGGAGTATGTCCTATCCGTAAGATTTGGAATGCCACTATCATGATCACATGGCCTTCCACGCAAAGTCCTTTTGGGTTGATCCCTCCAAGGCCAAGGAAGACAACATCAAGAGAAACCACAAGATTCACTAGCTTTGGTCCAAAGACAGATCATGTCATAATGTGACAAGCGCCACTTCGTTGCCGAATGCCCCTATGAGAATAGAGAGCTTCATAATGGAAGGCTCATTCCCAAGGACAAGAGCAAGGACACAAGGGCAAAGATTCAAAAGCCCCCAACAAGAAGTTCTACAACAACAAGACCAAGAAGGGCAAGAAGACCCCAAGAGTTGTAAGAAGGGACTAAAGAATATTCTTCCACAGGTTGTAAGCTCAGTGATGAAAGTTCAAAGGAAGTAGCCGCCATTGTCACTACCAACATTCCCTCTTCATCTCTCTTTGAATCCCCCAATGAGAATCCTCACATCAAGAATGCACATTGCTTCATGGCAACGTCCTCCTTGGACACATCTATTACAACTCAAGAAGAATATTCCTCCTGGGAGATGATGATGTTGATGATGAAGAAGATGCAACCTCTAATGGATTGGTCGCTCTTGCCTCCTCTCCACTAACTCTTCATCACTAAGTGAATCCCCCAATGAGGTCATTCATGGGAGGGAAGCAGTTGTCCATGGCCAAATCCTCCGAGGCATCATCTCCTGCCTCTATGCCTAACATATCATGATCTAGGGCTGATGATGCTAGTCTAAAAGTGCAACAAGAAATGCTAGAATTTGATGAATCATGTTTAACCACAAGGTATCAACAAAAAGCATGTTTCAAATCTCATGTCTCGTTTAGCTCAACAAACTATATTTATAGTGGGGGTGGGTCAAATAGAGAGAGAAGACCCTCTGAATCCATGCTCTTAAAAATGCTCCTGAGGAAAGTCAAGAAACTATAGCTTCTAGAGAGCTACAAATCTAAACAGCCTCAAGATGAAATTAACAAGCTCACTAAAGCTAGAGATCATGCTAGGGCTAAGACTAAATTGCTTAAAAGGAAAAGGACCAATTTGGTGTTGATCATGAGAAACTTGTGAAGGATCTAGATGAATTAGACAAAGCTCACAAAGCTTTGAAGAGTGAATACTCTCTCCTATCCAAGTCAAATGAGCAACTTCAAATTAGGCTTGCTTCAGGATGTGCCTAGTTCCTCTACTCCTTCTTGTGATCATGCAAATATTATTGAGGAAAATACTAGGTTGAAGGATGAACTTGCTAAGGCTTCCTCTCCCAAAAATAAACTTTCTTTGGATGATCTTTTGATAAGCAAAGATCAAACAATGGGAAGAGGGCCTAGGTTATAATGCCAAGGCAAAGAAGGCAAACAAGCAAAGGTCAAGCCCGCACAAGAAAGAAGATATCACCAATGGTGAAGCCCCCAAGGGCAACACCACTAATGATGATAATGCTGGAAATGCTAACCCTCACTATGTTCTATTTAAAGATTTTTATGGTGATGTTTATGCTGAATATGTTGGCCCATATGATGGTTATGTTGCTTATTTGGGTCCCAAAGACCCTTGTTGCTAACAAAAGAGGATCCATTGAGAAATGGGTACCTAAATCCAATAATTGATCTCATGTAGGACTATGCCGCCGTTTCAAAATGGGTACTTGATAGTGGATGTACAAGTCATATGACCGGCGGCCAGAACCTCGACAAGGAGTTGAGGCCCAACATAAACAATATCACCGTCTCTTTGGCGATAATTCCCATATCTATATTAAGGTTTGGTAAGGTTGTGGTTGCTCTGGCAACAACACTTATGGATGTCATGCTTGTCAAAACCCTTGGTTACAATTTGCTTTCCGTTTCCGCCCTTGGCAAGATGGGTTTCGTCGCCTTTATTGATAATGATATTGTGGTCCTCTTGTGGAGCAAGACTCTAAAAGTCGTTTCAGTTGGGTATCAATGATATCTCAGAAGTGCAGACTTTGGGACCACCACTTAAGTGCGATGTGCCTATCTCTAAAGGCGGATGTGGGCTGGTTGTGGCATCGCCGCCAGCCCATGTCAACATGAATGCAAAGTCTTCACAAGGGTAACCATATTGTGGGACTAATGGAAAAAATGTTTCTTTCGCCAAAGATCGTGTTTGTGGCTTGTGTTGAAGGCAAATGCATGACTTCCGCATCCAAGCAAGACTATCATCTCTTCCAGGAGGCCTTTGGAGCTCCTTCATGTGGATCTCTTTGGTCCCTTACATTTCATGCAAGTCTTGTGCAAGAAACATTGTTTAAGATTGTTGATGATTACTCAGATAAAGGTCTACTTTCAAGACGAAAGATGAGACCACCAAATATTCATTTGAATTGCTACCGAGGTGCAACGCCAACACAACCTCCTCATTATGGCAATAAGAAGTGACAACGGCTCCGAGTTCAAGAACTACACACTCAATGATTTTTTAGTGATGAGGGGATTCGTCATCAATATTCCGCTGCTTACACCCCTCAACAAAATGGTGTTGCGGAGAGGAAGAACCTGACTCTTATGGATATGGCAAGATCTATGATGGCGGAGTATAAATCCCGCTATAACTTTTGGGCCGGAGCCATCTCCACCGCTTGCCACTCTTCTAACCGGCTCTATCTCCGCAAGGGATTGAACAAGACTCCATATGAAATACTCACCGGCAACAAGCCTAATATCTCATACTTCAAGGTGTCCGGGTAAGTGTTTTTACAAAATCAAAGGAGTTCGTTTGTCTAAATTCTGCTCCTAAAGCTTTGGAGGGTATATTTGTTGGTTACGGTGCCAAATCTCACACTTAGAGTCTTTATATAGCCTCCGGGATTATCACCGAATCTTGTAGTGTGAGGTTCAAAGAAAATGACTCCCAAGTAGGGCAAGTTGATGTATGTGCGGTGATGAAATACCTCAAGATGCCATAAGAAGAATGGGTGTGGGATTTTTCCGCCTCATTGAGGGACACGGTGTGGCGTCCTGGAAGAACTATGCTCTACCACGGGGGAGCCCTCATCCTCTCAACATCAAGAAACCCCTCTCCTGAAGCTAATGATGCACCAACCCAAGAACAAGAAGAGAACCCCTTCCTCTCATGTACAAGATCAAGGACAAGATCAAATCAAGGATTCATGATGGTTCGATGAGTATCCATTTGATGTTTGCACTTCACCAAATATTGTCCAAGATCAAGCTCATGAGGTTGAGCATTCTCAAGAAATTGACAAGCTCCAATTGAAGGTCAAGATCGGGACCCAAATGATCAAGTTGATCAAGGGACACCTCCAAGGCCAAGAAGGACCAAGGAGGAGACGAGGCCCGTCATTTAGCAAGAAGAGATAGGACCCTGGAAATTCGTGCACACTCATGATAAGGTCCTTGGTGATGTTCGAGCAGAAGGTCCCCACAAGAAGGCAATTATTAACTTTAGCAATCACCAAAGGGACATCTCCTGCTAGGGAACCCAAGAAAGCACTGGAAGCCCTGAAGATTCGGATTGGGTGGAAGCCATGCATGAGGAACTCCACAACAAGCGCAACAAGTGTGGACCTTAGTAGAGAAGCAAAAGGAGTGCCGCAATGTATAGGCACTAAGTTGATATTCAAGAACAAGCAAGATGAGTTTGGAAATATTGTGAGAAACACCCAAGACTGGTGGCTCATGCCTGACATGTTGAAGGAATTGACTTTGGAGACCTATGCTCCCGTGGCTCCTTGAGTCCATTCGTATCCTTCTTGCTTATGCATCACATCATGGCTTCAAGTTGAAACAAATGGATGTTAAAAGTGCATTTCTTAATGGTCCTTGGCATGAAGAGGTTTATGTTAAGCAAACCCCCGGGGTTTGAGGATCTCAACCTTCCTAACCATGTCTACAAGCTTGATAAAGCACTTTATGTGTCCCAAACAAGCTCCTAGAGCTCATGTCACAGCACCCAAGAATTGTTGCAGACCGTGGGTTTGATGTTGGGCTAATCGATCCCACTCTTTTTACTAAGAGGGTTAATGGGGAGCTTTTCGCTTGCCAATTATATGTTGATGATATTATCTTTGGCTCTACTAACAAAGCTTTCAATGATGAATTTTCAAAGCTTGACCGACCGACAGGTTTGAGATGTCTATGATGGGAGAGATGAAGTTCTTCCTTGGTTTTGAGGTCAAGCAATTGAGAGAAGGAACCTGCATCAATCAAGCAAAATATCTCCAAGACATGCTCAAGAGGTTCAAGATGACGGAAATGAAGGGTGTAGCCACTCCAATGGTTACCAAATGTCATCTTGCACTAGATCCCAATGGTAAAGAGTGAATCAAAAGGTATACGCTCCATGATTGGATCTTTGCTTTACCTTTGTGCATCTAGGACCGACATAGTGTTGAGTGTTGGTATGTGCGCATCAAGCTTCTCCTAAAGAGAGCCATATGATGGCTCTCAAAAGAATCTTTAGATATTTGGTTGATACCCAAGATATGGTATTTGGACCCCAAAGGCTCAAGCTTTATTCTCAATGGATACACTGACGGATTGGGCGGGTGAAAAGGATGATAGGAAATCAACTTCCTGGGTTTGCCAATTCCTTGGTAGGTCCTTGGTGTGTTGGTTCTCTAAGCAAACAGAGCACTTTCCACCGCCGAAGTTTAATATGTTAAGTCATTTAAGTAAAGGGATGCACCCAATTGTTATGGATGAGGCAAACTTTAAAGGAATACGGTGTCATTTGTGACAAAGTGCCTCTATTATGTGACAATGAAAGTGCTATCAAGATTGCCTATAATCCTATGGCAAGCCATTCAAGAACGGCTATATTGAGATCCTAATCACTATTAGGGATCATGTTGCTCCGTGGTGAGTTGAGCTCATCTATGTTCCTACCAAAGATCAACTTGTCGATATCGAAGCCTCTTGAGGAAGCAAGGTTCTTTATTTGAGGAATGAGCTAAAATATCATAGATTCAAGGAGTATAGCTTTTGACCATCTTGCAAACACACCTTTGTCTCAAACCTTTATTTGGGGAAGATTTAAAATAGGGGAAAGGTTTAAACTATTGAGCTATCCCTCCCCATAATGCCAACATTAAAAGAAATCATTTTCTTTATATCATATAATGATATGTGAGTTTCAATGATGAGTAGTGGTTTTGGGCCCAAGATATATCTTCGCGTGCCATGCCATAACACTCATATATGGTGGCCTAGGCCACACTCTTCTTTGTGAAGAGTTGGAGTTATTTGGGTCTTATCGCCTTTTATTCGACAACTCCATGTTCTTATGGGAAATCACTCTAGTTTGGCCTTATTTGCTCATATCTTGCAAACTTGAGTGATCATGTACTATTAACAGTTTGTATCTTCTACAACCTAAGCCTACTCTCTTCCTATAAGCCATTTCCATCTTGCCCACATTTGTCATGTTTGCAAAAAACTTGAGTTTGAGGTGTTTGCCTGGATGATTCAGGTTGCTCCATCTTATCGTACCTGCACTTTATATGTAGATTAGATACTTATTGCATCACACATGATTCTTGCAAATAACCAACGAAAGAAGATGGGACGGATTCCCGGTGATTCTGGAATTTTTCAACCCTTGACATCCTGCTCTCAGGAGACACCGGATTGTCCTTCGGTCTCGGCCGCATTATCCGCTCAACCAGGGCCGGATTATCCGGCTCGGCCGGATTATACAGGGTTGAGGACGAGGCCGCGGGGGCAAACGGTTCACACCACCCCCATCGCCGCCTCCTCTCTCCTCTCTCCTCTCAAGTTCACCGGACCTCCTCCTCCTCGCCGAGACGCTCCGTCCGCCCCCTCTCTGAGTTCTTGGGTGGATCGGGTAAATCTCCTCCCTAGCTACCTTCTCCCAGCGGTTTCCACAATGGATGTGGGTATGATCCACAATCTCTAACCCTAGATGTTGTGTTTTATATGTGCTATTTCTTGGTGGAATTGGTGTCTAGTTGTTCCAAACCTTTTGTAATGTACTCCTCTTGCATGCTATGAGGCCGATCTAGTCTTAGACAAGCTTTGATTGGAAATCAGAATTCAGAGGCCGGATTATCCGCTCTCGAGCCGGTCGGATTATCCTAAGCTGGCCGGATTATCCGCTCCTGTGGGACACCGGATTATCCGGCCTGGAGCTTCATCGCTGCTGCAGTTTGCTTCAATCTATCATGTCTAGATTTGTACCGACTTATTTGCATGCTTCTCGAGTATATTACCGTATCTTACATGACTCATGAGCATTACCTTTCCTTTGCTACCCGCCTTTGTTTCTCACTGGTGGTGCTCTCGGGGTGGCCGGAGACGCCCAAGGCATGATCGATCTAGTGATGAGTTTACCCCCAACACCTTGCAAGTCCGTCACTTCAAGGCGGAAGCAACAAGTTGGTGAGGGAGAACTACAAGGCCATGGACTCAGTTTCTTACTCCGCTATCCGCTTGAAGAACTGGTATGATGATGTCCCAAGGGATGAAGACATAGCGGGCAGGAGCTACTGGTGCACTGAGCAGGAGTTCATCTACAAGGACATCTATGAGCCCATGAAGAATCTAAGACCCATGCAAGCTATCAATGTGGACATTCTGGCAATCAACGATCACTTTGAAGACGCAATCTGGGTAGCTGGAAGGATGGGCTTGCTTGACATCATGAAGATTCAATGTGACTATAGCCCAGATTTGGTGAAGCAGTTCTTTGCCACTTTGGCAATCAAGAAAGATGAGGAACGCACCATGGAATGGATGACTGGCTCCACTCACTGCAGTGCCACTCTGCGCCAGTTTGTTGGTTATCTTGGAGTTCCTGTTGATGGGGGTTGTCGCCTTCATGGACCACAACAGACAGATAAGAATTCTCTGGTGCATCTCTATACCGCCGGGAAAAATTGGTCAAGCTAAGGGCTGCTTCCCATATACATTGCTTCGGTTCTTTCCGGCAACCATTTGCCCAAGTGTAACAATGATGCTCTCCGTGGAGCCCTTGTGGACCTTATGCACCTCAGCTATAAGTGTGCTCGTGATGTGAATGAAAACGAGACTACACTCTGATGTCATGGACTTTATCTTCCATGAGATCCATGATGCCATGGTTTCCCGAACTACCATACCCTATGCACCCTACATTCAGCTTCTCATCAACAACTCTCTGGCTGTGTGTGATGAAGACTTGAGTGGGTATCCTTGGTGAAGCACCATGTCAAGAAGGCCTACAAGCTTAAGCCAGTCTCTTCACCGTACCTGCTCCCGACACCATGCGTGATGCCTGCTCTAGTGGCTTTGCTCCGGTTGTCATCCCGATGTCCCGGCTATGAGGAAGCAAGTGAGCCGGCTTAGTTGGTTTCAGCGCCACATCCTTTGCATGAACATTGAGATACATAAGGAAAACTATGCTGCTGAGAGTTCTGAGATTAAGCACACTCGGGCGGTTATTCTTCACAAGCTCAGTGATCAAGGACCCCGCCTGGCCCCCCGCTCACCAGGGTTACAGTGGATGGCACCGCACAGGTTCCATGGAGTGATTCGATGATTGCCTTCAAAGGACCAACACCTGCCTCCCGCATGCTCCGGACACCTAAGGAGATGAAGAGGAAGGGCGACGAGTCCGATGATGATTATGCCTCCGAGTGATTCCCATGGGACGAGTAGCATCGCGTTTGTCCCCTTTTTCGATGCCAAAGGGGGTGAAGTGTTCTATTAGGAACTATCTCGGGATTTGCATGGTTTGGGCACAAGCATATGCGTTTACCATTCCTTTATTGCTTGTGTTCTCGTATTTGCACTATTTGCTTTGGTTGTGTTATTTAAAACTATGTGCTATGTGGTGTGAGACATTGTTAAGTGTGAGACATTGTTATGGTTTTCGGATTTCTATATGTTGAGATCAAGGATGCTATATTATGTGTGATGCTATATCTCCGTATCTTATATCTACACATGGGTATGATCTCTTGCATCATATCTCAACTTCATATTTGTATATGTCTCGTGTTAGAGCTCATGATGGATACATCTAGTGTTGAGGCACCTCAATCCTATGTGTTGTGTATTTGTATTCAAATGCAAATTACTTATATGCACATGTAGGGGAGTGCCTCTATGTTTTGCCATCATGTTTGTCTCTATAGTTATTCTCTTGCAAATCTGTATATTGTCATCAAACACCAAAAAGTGAGATTGAAAGAACATCTCTCTGTTATCACCTTATTTGGCCAAATCAGAGATGCAATAAGTGAAGACTTGAAGGACGATACGTGAGCATCTTCAAGCGGCCTTGCGCTAAGAGTTTGGGCTAAGTTGCCCATGTATCTGTAACATAGTAGATCACGTGTTTAGATTAAAAGATAGAGTCTGGCCCGTGCACGTTAGGTGCACGGCTCAATTAGAAAGTCCCTTGGACTATAAATATGTATCTAGGGTTATCGGAAAAGAGGACAATCACGTTCACAACAAACACAAATCAGCGCACGCCACCCCTTTCTCGAGGGTTTCACCGGGTAAGCATCATGTGCCTAGATCGCATTCCACATCTAGCGACGCGGCTTATCGTCTACCTTGTAACGCTTCGTAAGGAAATGTTGTTGATGGCGAGCAAGACTACTTATCATTAGGTGTTTAGGGGCTTGCATGATGCTCGTGCATATCTGCTGGCAATGCCGTCCCTCGAGATTTAGCTGCCCTTACACCTATTTGGGTGTAAGGGCACATCTTGCTTGTTCTGTTGAGTAGATACTGATCATATAGTTGCTCCTTGCTCCCAGATTAGTTTAAATCTGCATAGTTAGGCTCTATGAGGGTCTACGATCCGTAGTGCGTTAGTGTTGTTTACCGTCCTCATGCAGGGATGTTCCGGAATCAACGTCATGTTGGTTTTAGGCCTCTTGTAGGGGTAGTTTGCATCATCTTTCGTAGCTGCTAGGCCCCACACGTAGGACGTTCCTATGCGGTGAAAACCCTAAACTGTCGAGATCTTTAGCTTTGTTTGATCAAGGATCCCCATGTCATTGCAAATCCAACGTGAACCATGGGGCGATCGGCTCGAGCCGATCCAGAGGCAACTCGAGATAGGGCTCGTATTTAATGTTTACGTGTCTACCATGCAGGAACAATCGGGCATTTAACACTTTCCCGATCGGGTCTAGGTCGTGGTGCATACCAGCAACCGGCCAGACGTGGCGGGAAGACTTGCGGACGACGCGAGGTGCCGGGTCCACTAGCGGCCTTGGGAGCCTCCCGGCTCTTCGTGTTGCAACCATTGCCCGTCGGTGGGTTTTGTAGGGTAACACATTTCGCACGCTGTGGACATCGCAACATCCACGTCAACACCGACACCCGAGATGGCAGAGGAACAGATCACATACGAGGATCTCCTCTGATCACAAGAAGAAATTGATGAGTGAAGGCCATTCAGCCAGCTCATCGCTCCTTGAGAAGACCAGCCACGGCATCGTTCAGGATTCACGCCACAAGGCGTCCTTGAAGGGGTAGATCTGTCTCCTCCCTGCACGTTTCCAGAGCCCTGCGACAGAAATCAACTCACGTGTGGCTCACTCGCTGCATCGGCATTCGAGCCTGGTAAATTCTTTGGAGCGTGTTGCGCTCCGTGTGGTGCAAGAGATCATGGAGCGCCGGTACTCCCCTTCGGACCTGTTCTAGGAACTCACCAAGGAGAGGTGCAACTCCACACCAGGCCACCATTGCCGTACGCGATGGCAGCTCCACAACAAGGTTCACCGGCATACGTTGTCTACAAGGTTGGAGGTGATCGGGCGACTATCCCTTTGTATGAACCGCCCAAGGAGATCCCACGGATACGTGTGCACGTTTGTCTGGGACTGCAACAACCGGACGCAGGCGATCCAGCTCCAATGAGAGGATTGCGGAGCAGCGACTGTTCCCGGCAGAGGACAGCAGAAGCGGGAGCTTGGCGTGTTGAGAAATGTGCGTAGCCAAGTATGCCACCGCACCAATCCATGAAAGCTCATTGCTACTACCTCCACCGCGGATCAGATCATGCGTCCTGAGAGACCAGTCGGCATCCCGCCAAGAAGAAGATAATCGGCATCCAAGCCGTACTCAATGAGTTTGACCTGATCCCACTACCACCCAAGTACCGGCTCCCGGACTTCAATGGGTCAGAAGAATCTAGCTCCATCGAGCACGTGAGCCG
Source organism: Lolium multiflorum (assembly GCA_030979885.1). NCBI lineage: Eukaryota > Viridiplantae > Streptophyta > Magnoliopsida > Poales > Poaceae > Lolium > Lolium multiflorum. Next base: position 120,246,517 of record CM061749.1, on the reverse strand, counting down.
ATACGGCCAGCTTGGGCATGGTTTCGGATCGCTACGTGTGAGGTTCTTTTCGCAATCCCTCACCGGTCCAGCTTTTGGATGGTACACCTCGTTACAGCCAAATTCATTGCGATCATGGAAGCAGCTAGAGGAACAGCTTCACACGCAATATCATTCGGGTTGTTGCTGGCATTGTCGAACTAGCAAGTTCAAAGGCGAGAGAGACAGCAATATACATCCAACGTTTCAGAACTGTCAAGAACCGATGCTATTCGGTTCACTTAACCGAAAAGAAGCAAAGCTGGCGTGGCAGGCCTTGCAGCCGTTCAGGCAAAGAGTATCTAAGTGGAGTACAACTCGCTGGCGCGTGGTCCAGAGACCGACCTTATATGAGCAGCGCCATCTAGAACTGTACCAGGACAAGTTCATAACCTGGTCAATCTGATGAGGATGAAGATCTCAGAAGACCAGGAAGTCGCAGAACAGTGACTCTGACGCCGACTGTGTCCCGCAAATGGGTGAACCCACCAGGGCCTCCAAGAGGGTTGGACTTTGATGTGAGCAAACCAACAGATCTTCGATCTCTACCGAAAGAGAAACATTGAAGCTACCCGAAGGCCACAAGATCCCCACGGCACAAGAGATGAACAAAAGGCCATACCGCAAATGGCATCATCGTTCACGCACGCCACCAACGACCGCAAAGTATTGCGCTGGCACAAATTCGATGGCGATAGAATCAGGCCGATTAACTTTGGACAGTTTGCCATGAAGGTAGACACAAGTCCGTTTCCGGACGTCAACATGGTGGACCTAAGCCACTCCATAAGGGAGCCAGGTTCTCTCGATGTCAATATGGCAGGGCTCGTGAGCCGCCATAGCAAAGATAAAGCAGGAGCAGTCACTCCCGTGGCAAAGATAAAGAGGAGGTCGTTCCACGCGACCGGCCCCAAGATGATGATAGACGGTACCTAACCGAGGAGGAGGTGAGAAGCTATGCGATCGCCCACTCTCGTGCATCTCCTCAACAAATATAGCAGCAGTACGACCGACCCGGCGCTACGACGAAGACGATGAAATATGCCGCCTCGATGCGTGAAAACAGGAGGTACGGCCAAGACGAGTAAACAACGACGTAGAGCCCGCTAGAGGGAGGTCAAGGGAGCAAGACTGGTTGACTGACCGGTCCTTTCTTCAAACATTGTGGGACTCGAATGAGCCGATTGCCAACAATCGAGAATTGCCCAATGCAACAGCAAAGGAGGAGGACAAATGAAGTTTCAGTTCGAACGTCTAGGGCCTCTCCCACCTCAGAATAATCGGGCTGAGTCATCTCAAGAAGAAGACTTTGAGGAGTCGATGAAGAAGATAGGTATCACCGACCAAGGTGGTGCCCGATGGACTCAGCCATTCCTCGTAAGCGAGGGGCCGCTGCGGGAACCTGAAGAAGCCGAGGCACGCACTGTACACGTTGAGAAGAGCACGGCCCGATCCGGTGAAAATTCAGCAGACATTGAGGCGAAGGTGCGCCGCGTGAAAATGGCGCCCAACAAAGAAAGCCGATGCGAGAGGCAGCCGTCGATGCCGATGCAAGGCACGGCTGACAAACATGGTATCCGTGGTCCGGACGGAGTAGCAAGACATTGGACGTGCGTGGCAAGGCCGATCCCCGAGATCGGCCCTCAAAAAATGAAAAGCAAAGGATCTTATCTCCAACATGCTATAGTTGGAAATCCAAGAAGTTGCAAACCATCGCCAAAGCCTTGCAACAGAGGCCGATTCCGCAACCGGCCAAAACTATCCTTAACACACCTTTGTCTGTGTTCAGCATTGATCCAACGGATGCCTGAAGAGCCGATACCATCAATTACTTGACGGAATCGGCTCGGGGGGCACATAGATGGACAGAACACGAGGATACAATGCTTGGAGTGGATGTCAAATGCCCAGCAGAACAGCTCAAGTATGGGGGCCGATGCAACTCGGCCAATAAAAAACGAAAATACAAAAATTTTGGGCACACCGATGCGTAGACATCGATCAAGAATTCAAAGCCGATGCACGGCCATCGACTCAAGGGATGCAACTGTTACAAGCGGAAGCCTAATGGAGCAGTCATCAGGTGGCGAGGCTCTCACCGGAGGAACCCCTCATTGGGATTGCTTGGTGGCTCAGGCCCTCTCTTCAAGGACTTCCAACTCCTTCCGCAAGACTTCAAGCTCGGCAGCCAGTAGAAGGCTGGTTCGGGCGTCCAAGACGGCCCTTTTCCTCATTTAATCTGTTGGTATTTGCCGGCAAGTTTGAGGATCGCAGCCCTGGCCAACAGCAAGAACAGCATGAACGTGCAGATCAGGCTAGGATCATGAGAACAACCGACGATCGTCCAGTTGGACTGAACTGCATTCTCACCGGGGTTGCATCATTGACCGAAGAAGCTCGGGGGCAGCTCACTTTGAAGGTTCTCTGCTTGGAAAGCCGATTTGGTTAGAATCGGTTGACGTTGCACTACAATTGGGAAGCCGATGATGGCCCATGCGGCTGGTACACTTTATTCGCCTTGACGAGGCCTGGGCAATGCTCCTGAGAATTTTTCGCTCTGAAAAGCCGACGGTGTTGAAGTCGGCTGCCTCCGCATCATTGCTCGTTTGAAAGGTGGTGAATTATCGCAGAAGGAACTGTCGGTGCTGGTGAGAGGAATTTGAAGAGGGAGCCATGATCATCGGTGGGATCTGGACCAGCTTGGTTGTGCGAAGAAATGGAGGGTGCCTGTTTTTGCAAGGTGTTAGCTTCAGCATTCGAGTTGATCCAGCAACAGTCTTAGGGCTCTCCTGAAGGCAAGGAGGATCAGGAAGGGAAGGATGCGGCAGAAGGAGGTCTGAAATTTAAAGTTAATGAGAGAATGGACGTTATTTCAGGAGCTTGCGGCTAAGTCTAACATTCCATTCAGTGGATCTGCATTTCCAAGATCCGGGGTTTGCACGATTATACTTGGCCCTGTCTGATCGAGAGTTTGGAGGTTCTGATGATCTATCCCTGAGATTTATCGTGAGGGACCGATGCGGGCCATCGGCTCGTTGAGCATTGACCGAGGTAACAATCGGCGGACTCGCATCGAAGGACAATCGGCTGAATTATCATAAAGGAAATCGGCAAAATCAAATTGGGGAAATTCTTCATTGATAAACAAGATTTCTTACATAAAAGAGCTGATTGCTCTCAAAAGGAAGAATTAGGGGTACATTGCCCTATCTACTACTGATGGCCCTAGGCTAAAGTCCTATCTAGGGGCCATTGCTGCCCTCATCGTCGTCGTCATCATCGCTGTCGTCGGCGCTCCTACGGCCGTCTCGCCGTCTGTAGCGGCCGCGGGGGACCCTCGTTGTCCTCATCCTCCTCGTCGATCGTCGCCCTCGCTGTTGAAGTCGCTGAGGTTCCGGCCAGGGCAACGTTGGCCGGCGGCTCGCCGGAGGAGCTGTCGTCCTCCTCCTCCTCCTCCTTCACCTCCTGAGGTGGTGACCCCTGCCCCAGAAAGGCGGCGTCGTCGCTTCCCTCCTTCGCTTCCCCATTGGCGAGGAAGTGGAGGTCACTCTCCCCGGCCGAGGACTTGTCATCCTCGACCAAACGGAGAATCGTGGTCCTCCTTGTCCCACGCCTGGGGCAAGGATGATCGTACGCCGCCTCGCACCCCACTCCGGTGTTGATTCCCGGATGGGAGAGGACACGAGGAAAGACCCGATGAAGTGGAGGAAGAAGAAGAGGAAGACATGGCGGCGGAGGAGGGCTTTTGGGGTGCTAGTGCGAAGGAGATGAAGAAGGGAACTACAGAAGTGGCCAAATAAAAGGGGGGATATAGTGGTTTAAACAAGATTTCCGAGGACGTGGTGCCAGAATCACAATCGTGCAGAAGTTGAGAAGGCAAGACGCATCATGAAGAAATCGCGCGGTTCTGCACGACATGACCCTTCGAAGGAGACAGATGGTTTTGCAATTACCATTATCAAAACCAGGGGGGCATGTGTTATCACCGGATTTTGGCCAAATCAGGAGATGGACCGTAAGTGAAGATGGGCTTGAAGGACGTACACGTGGAGCATCTTCGAAGCGGCTTTGCGCTAAGAGTTTGGGCTAAGTTGCCCATGTATCTGTAATATAGTAGATCGTATCGTGTTTAGATTAAAAGATAGAAGTCCGGCCGTGCACGGTTAGGTGCACCTCAATTAGAAAGTCCTTGGACTATAAATATGTATCTAGGGTTATCGGAAAAAGAGGACAATCACGTTCACAACAAACACAAATCAGCGCATCGCCACCCCTTTCTTCGAGGGTTTCTACGGTAGTGATCATGTGCCTAGATCGCATCTTGATCTAGGCGACGCGTTTATTCGTCTACCTTGTACTGCTCGTGCTGAAGCGTTGTTGATGGCGAGCAACTACTTATCATTAGGTGTTTAGGCTTGCATTGATGCTTTCTCGTGCATATAGGCAATGCCGTCCTAACTTAGCTGCCCTTACACTATTTGGGTGTAAGGGCAGCATCTTGCTTGTTCGTTACTTAGTAGATCTGATCTGTTATAGTTGCTCCTTGCTCCGCAGGGATTAGTTTAATATCCGCATAGTTAGGCCTTATGCTGGGGTCGGACAATCCGGTAGTGCGTTAGGTGTTGTTTACCGTCCTGGATGTTCCGGGAATCAACGTCATGTTGGTTTTTAGGCCTCTTGTAGGGGTAGTTTGCATCATCTTCCGCTAGGCCCGATCACACGTAGGACGTTCCGGTTATGCGGTGAAAACCCTAAACCTCGTAGATCGGTTTAGCTTTGTTTTGATCAAGCAGATCCCCATGTCATTGCAAATCCAACGTGAACCATTGCGATCGGCTCTTTGAGCCGATCCACAGGACAACCCGAGAGCCGATAGGGCTCGTATTTAATGTTTACGTGTCTACCATGAACAATCGAAGCACTCTAACACCTTCGATCGGGTCTAGGTCAGGTGGCACGCCCTAGCAACCGCCAGAACGTGGTGGAAGACTTGCGGGACGACGCGAGGTGCCAGTCCATAAGCGGCCTTGGGAGCCTCCCGGCTCTTCGTGTTGCTTAACCATTGCCCGTCGGTGGGTTTTGGAGGGTAACACTCTCATATTATGTTTTGAGTGTTTGATGTCAATGTATGTGATACACTAATGTTTGTTAAAGTGGTACAGGGATTACATAGATATTTATTCATGTGTGTTGGATTTGATCATCCGAAAAAGTTGGCCAGCGGATAATCCGGGCCGAATATTGTTGAAATATCCGCCCCCTGATTTTGGCTAAGTCTCGGAAAAGGCAAAGAGAGGCCAGATTTTTGATATTGTCCCGGTATTGTACTGGGTCGAATATCCGGATATTTGAAATATCCGGCCCTCGAAAACGGCTAAGGACCTGAAGAAAAGTGGCTCATAGCACCGGACATTTGACCGGACATTGTCATGGTTTTGTACCCGCGCCGGATTATCCGGGGGGCGATTATCCCGGCCCAACTTAGGCCGGATTATCCGGTCCCCGGAAGGCTCAACGGTTGGATTTTGGGGAGGGTATTTATACCTCTTCTTCTTCTCTTACCTCTTTGCTCAATCATTGCTCAAGAATTCTGCCAAGCTACACCACCATTAGAGCCACCTCAAGAAACACAAGATTTGCAAGATCTCCTTCCTCCCCAACCAAAGCTCTTGATCTTTGGGGATTCGAAGGAGAAGCCACCGATCTACATCCTCACCGAAGCGTTCTTCATTTCCCTCACTTGTTTGAGGGATCTCATGCTCGTGTTCCTATTTGGTTCCCTAGTGGATTTGTTGTTGATGTGTTGTTGTTGATTGTTGTATTGTTACAGATTTGGGAGCCTCAATTCAGTTGTGGATGTGTGCCCCAAGAACCTTGTAAAGGCCCGGTTTCCGCCGAGGAAATCCCTTAGTGGAAGTGGGCTAGGCCTTCGTGGCGTTGCTCACCGGAGATCTGAGTGAAGCCTTCGTGGCTGTTGGTTTGGCTTAGTAGCAACCACACTCCTCCAACGTAGACGTACCTTCTTGCAAAGGAAGGGAACTACGGGAATCATCTCCGTGTCAACGCGTGCTACACTCTCGGTTACCTCTATCCTCTATCTCCTATATATTGCGTAGCTATATCTTGCTTAGTTGATAACCTTGTCATATAGGTAAATTCACTTAGTTGCATATCTAGAGAATTTACCTTTGTGTCAAACCTAAATTGAAAAAGAACTAAAAGTTGGTTAGCACCTATTCACCCCTCTAGGTGCGGCATACGATCCTTTCGCACACACCAGCGCCATGGGGTGGTCTGGCCGCCTTGCCTCTTCGAACCCCCTTTGAACTTTGTCTTCGTTTTGGTAAAATATTAACTTCGGCTTTTGTTTCGTCCAATTCCGAGAATATTTCCTGTACAAATTTTCTAAAATACAAAAACAACAGAAAACAGGGAACTGACACTGTGGCATCTTGTTAGGTTAGTGTCGGAAATCATGTAAAAGTGCAACGAAGTGTAAGCAAAACTTATATGAATTGGTGTAAAATAATCATGGATCATCAAAAATTATAGATATGTTTGAGACGTATCAGAGCCCAGCTATTTATAGTGTTGCTTGGTGAATGTCCTGCTGACACCTCATTGCTATGCAGCTTGTGACTATGCTACTTGTATTGTTCTATGCCTCCTCTCTCGGTTGGTTTTAGGTGCCATGGGTGATGTATTCGGTGGTCAATTCACTCTATGTTTTGGTCTATTGTGGCCTTCCTACTTAGGCATGTCGGTTCCTAATTGCTTTTCTGACCTGGGGTTCAGCTTGGATAGTGACAAGTAGATTTTACTATATGTGATATTTATTTATGATGCTTAAGTGTTGGCTTAGTTCAATGGCTTAAAGAAATTGTTGGCTTGATCAGCGGGCTTAGATTTGATCTTGCTAGCTTGCTTATGATATTTAAGATTATGTATTAAGATGTTCATATTCTCAATTGTTCTGATGAACATTTCCATGTTCATTTGGTCCATTTTCTTCACTGTGGGCTTATGAATTCAATTAAATGTTTGGGGATGTTTCCTATTGGTTTCCTTGATAAGATTGTTTCATAGACGGTTTCATATGTTACTGGTGTTGCCTACAAGATTATTGTTGCCTAAGATGTTGTCTATAATGTTGCTTGTCCCAGTATGATGTTGATCATGATCCTTTAGTTTCAAAAAGTTGCCTTTGATGTTGCCTAACGATTTGTTGAACATGATTCAAATTATTTTTAATTCAACTTTTACTAAGTCAAATCTTAATTTTGAATTCAAATGGAAATTGTTTTAAAGTTACTTTTTAAATTCTAAGGCACACAGCGATAAGTCCATGTTCCAACATTTAGGTTTTCAAGTTTTTGTGTCCTCAACAGTTTCAAATTATCAATGGTCATGTCAATTTCAAATCCCAGTGTTGACCTAGGTCAATTTAAAACTAAAGTTCAAACTGGATCGATTTGGCTTTTAGTGATAAAAGCTCATTTTTTTCTTATTTTAAAGATGCAAACTATGCAAATGCACATATTCGACTTCTACCCTTGCGAGGTCCTATTCTTCGGGTTGTTACACTAGATGATTGTCGTTGCGCCGAAACGGGATTGGAGACGCAATTTTGCCGGCGATTTTTGGGTGAAGAAGGGCGATTTTGACAAAAATAACCTTTTTCTGAAGAAAAAAAGCACGGAATGACCCTCTGTCCAAACTAATTAGTTTTAAGGGATTTGTTAGTTCTCAACTAGCTGAGAACTAACTTCATGCGCAGTTAAGTTTTACATCATTTGATTTTGATCGTGATTCGTGCTAGTTATGAGTTACAACATGACTTGCAACTGAAATTTGATGACATCATCTGACCGAGGACGAAATTAGTTCTCAGTACTGAAAATAGTCAAACCCTATTTTTAATGCAAGTTTGACTAAGTCAAACCTCAATTTTGAATTCAAATGGAAATGTGTTAAAGTGACTTTTCAAATTCTGAGGCACACATTGCCGCGTATTCACTCACATGCCAAAGCGTTGTGCTGCCTCGCTCGGTAACGCAAGGGCCTGCACAAAAGCAGCTTTCACCTCAGGCTGGTCCTCGTATTGTCTTGTGCACCGTCGCTCCGCAAAGACAGCGTTCAAACCAACCAACAAATCTGAAATCTGCTCTGCTTTTAACTCCTAAAACCCTAACCCCGTTCCAGAGCTTTACACCGAAGCGGAGCCCAGCGAGCGCACCGAGTCCAAGCATGGCGCCGCCGCCGTCGTGGATCATCCTGGGCAACGTGGCGCGGGTGTCGGGCACGGACGCCGGCGCGGACCACCTCCCGCCCGGCGCCGACCTCGCCCTCGCGCTCGCCGTCCCGCCGCGCGTCACCCTGCTCACCGTGCCCCACCGCGTCTCGCCCGACCCGGACCAGTACCCCATGGTCCTCGCCCTCGACCCCTCCGGCCTCATCCTCCTCTCCACGCCCCCTCCTTCGTCGCCGCGGTCCTCCAGCCCCGACGGCCAGAGCCTTTCCTCCTTGTCTGCCTCGAGCTCCGACGACTCCGACGGCGAGGAGGTCACGCTCAACATCACCGACATCGCGCCGCGCCCTCCTCCTCCCTCCTCGCCCCGGGTCTCCGACGGCGAGGAGTCCGAGGACGACTACGCGGTCACGCTCAACATCACCGACATCCCGCCCAACGGCTACTACGTCTGCAACGCCTCCTCCGCCACCGCCACCCGCCTCCCCGACTACGGCCGCGGCTTCCTCGACGACCGCTGCGCCGGCGTCATCGCGTCCCCGTCGAGCCCCGGCCACTACATGGTCGTCGAGCTGCAGCCGCTCAACGGCAGCGACGAGGCCACCCTGCTCCGCTTCTCGTCCGCGACCGGCGAGTGGGAGGAGAAGGACGTGGCGTACCCCCCGTCGGGCGGACTCTGGTGCAGCGACGCCGTGGTCGCCGCCGGCGGGAGGCTCTGCTGGGTGGACCTCTCCTGGGGCGTCCTCTCCTGCGACCCGTTCGCGGACGAGCCGGTCCTGGACTTCGTCGAGTTCCCCCAGGGCAGGCTCCGGGACGGCATCGATTGCCTCCACTGCGCCGACAGGGAGCTCAGCACGCGCCGCTGCGCGCAGGTGAGCGCTGGCCGGTTCCGCCTGGTGGAGCTCTCCTGCGGTGACCACGGCTCTCGGCGCAGGGCCGTCGCGATCCGGCCCTGGATGAGGCTCCAGCAGAGCCAGTCCCGGAGCCACCGCAAGGCGCCTCGGATCGTCATGTGGACGCTGGCCGATTCGGACGCCGGGGAGTGGAAGGTGGAGCACAGGGTGAACTTCGCGGACGTCTGGGCGGACGAGAGCTACAAGGAGACCGGCCTGCCCAAGAAAGCACCGGTGCTCGCGCTCCTCCACCCCAACAACCCGGATGTCGTCTACTTCTTCCTCGGCAAGCACCTCTTCGGCGTCGATCTGCGCGTCAGGAAGGTGGTGGAATGTGAGGTCTACAAGCTCGTCGGACCGCGCAGGAAAGATGTCTCCTCCGGCTGCGTCCGCGCATGGGAGCTGCCGGCAGTGCTTCGTGCAGGTACCATAATAATCCACATGCTCTCCGCTGTAGTTGCTTAATTTGACGGTGTTGGTCATATGATTCAGAACACTGCTAATGAATTTCTCCATTTCGGGTTGGTACGTCTGTTATGCACTGATCGCGTATGTGCCTATACCTCAAACACGCCCTACGATCATCTGACCCTGATGCCTATATGAACTGTGAAATGTTTTACATTATGCATATCCTATGGCTGTAACTGTAACCGCACATATATGATAAAATTTTATCTCTAACGTTAGTTAAATTGTTCATCATACTACTCATGTCTGCCTTTGTCTTAAAAAGAGGCGATTGTTAATTCCCTATAAAAGTAGAGATTTTGTACAGTAAGAAACGAACATTCTTCAGTAGATATTTTTTCAGGGGTCCTACCAATACTAATGTGTTAATTTGTACAGCTCAAGTGCTAGCCATCAAAATTTACAGTGTTTTTACATGTTCATTCCACCATTTAGGCAGATATAGTAGAATGTATTCAGAACACTGTTAATGACTTTCTCCATTTGGCGTCGATACGTCAGTTATGCATCGGTCGCGCATATGGCTATACCTCAAGCACGCTGTTCTGGTAGTTAAGATCCTACTATTATCTGATCCTGATGGCTGATGCCTATATGGACTGTGAACTAGTTACATTATGAATGTCCCATGGTTGTAACTGTAAGACCACATACTATTGTCTCCTCGGAATTTTATGTGCATTGTCAAAATTCTATGGTAGCGATAATTAAATTGTTCATCCTCATACTCATATCTGAACTTGTCTTAAGGAGAGGATGTAGTTCCTAAAAAAATAGAGATGTGGTACAGTAAGCAACTACATTCTTCTGTACAAGTTCCTACCAATGCGTGTGTGTAAATTAGCACAGCTCCAGTGCATCAGAAATTGCACATTTTTTAGATTTATAGTTCACCTTTTATGCATATTTAGTTGCATTTATTGTAGACAACTAAACTACGCATGTGTCTGTAAACTTGATGCGAGGGTTAGATATATAGGCTTGCATTGCCTGGAAAAACAAAGTTGCTCATGTGCAACACTGCAACATAAGAATGTCTGAATTTGAGGGTGAATTCCAGTATAATATAGATGTAAATTGATTCCTGTTCCTGTAGTCTGTGGTTGGGAGTGGTACTGACATAAGCTGGCAATTACTGAAGCTTTCCAATTAGGATAGTATTGAGCGTTTTCCTTCATAGTTTTATAAGTATGTTCTAAATTAATTTCTGAACTACTCCATTTCAGCATGATGGTATAGCTCTATAGAGTACTTCCACTTCACAGTTGCTACTTTCATGAATACCTTCAGAAGTTTTCCTAAAATATCTATTGAAGGAAATTGATCTTTTTTTTTTGAAACTTGGGCTTTATAAATCAAGAAACAATAAGTTGATGAAGGAAATTGATCTAAACTGAACTTGCTGCATGCTCCTGAAGACATCAAGACATTAACTGATCCTCATATACGTATCTAGCCTTGTCTTCAGAAGAGGGTTTAGTTCCATTCTTCGGTAGATATATTTTTATACGAAACTACCAACGCTAAGATGTTAACGTTTTAATTAATACACCAGCTCTAGTGGTAGCCATTCCATCAGGTGATTTGTTGTAATATGGATGTGGAATTTTATTCTAGATAGTTGATATGGATGTGCACTTTGTACCTATGGCGGCAAGTACTGAACTGCTTGAATTTAGGATAGTGTTTGATTAAAATGCGACATTGTATTTTCAATGTATATCCAGTAACTCCAGTGTAGCTACTTCAAATAGTTGAGTGAACCCGTTTCAAAAAAAAAAATAGTTGAGTGAAGATACTCGTAGTTGATTCCTCCCAAAAAAAATAGAGAGATGCTAATGACTTTGTCAATTTCACGATAAGTTAGTTATTGGACTGATCGCGTATGCTGCGCATGTCTAATCCTGATGTCTATATTGACTGTGAAATAGCTACATTATGCATATTCCATCCATGTAACTGTAACCCCCGATACTGCTGTCTCCTGAGAATTTTATGGACATGATAAAATTCTGTCGTAAGGATAGTTAAATTGTTCATCCTCATACTCATGTATGCATGGCCGCGTTGTAGAAAAGAGGCTATAATAACATAAAAAATAGAGATGCTGTACAGTAAGCAACTACATTCGTCAGTAGACTCTTCTTATAGGGATCCTACCAATGCTAATGTGGTAATCTGTACAGCTCCAGTGCTTGTCGAATTTGCACAGTATTTTAGACATTTAATTCACCATAATTAGTAGTAGAATTTGTTGTAGTGGACAATGTGTGTGTGTCGTTTGTAAACTTGTTGCAAGGATTAGATTTATAAACTTACATTACCTGAAAAAACAACTTCACTCATGTACAACATAAGAATGTCTGAATTATGATGGCGAATTGCAGTTTGATATGGATATGAATTGGTTTCTGATTATGTAGTCTATGGGTGGCAGTTGTACTGCCATAAAAGAATTTCTCCAGTTAGGATAGTATTGAACATTTATCTTGATAATTTTATAAGTACATTTCTAAATAACATTTATCTTGACAATGTATCTTCAAAGTTATATAAGTATGTGCATTTTAGGATAGTGTATATAGCTAGGAGTTATCCAGTAGCTAGGTACTTCACCTAGTTGCGTGAAGATACTCTCAGTTGATTCCTAAAAAAGGGATGGTCTTAGTTATTGTGCAGTCTATGCATATTTCAAAATTGAGAGTGTCATCTGGGCATCCATGAAAAAAGTGATCTGCTTATGTTTATATTTCTCTCTTTGAAGTAGGGGTATAGATAAGTAGATATCATGGTTTCTGTGTTATGTTATTCGATTTAAGTAACACAAGGAAGTTGCATGCCCGATAAACTTACCAATAAAAAATTATATATACTCCGTAGTATCATGTTGTTGGAGGTAAATATCTCTGGAAGCAAATAATTAAAAGATATGTAATGTATCGAGCTGCTAGTTCCTTTCAGCTAACATTCCTTAATGCGTGCAGCGAAATCATACTGGTAGACTAGATTGTATGCTATCATTTATGAGTACTAGATCGTATGCTTTGACTAATTAAAACACGTTGTGTTTGAACTTTGAAGGTGTTCCTAGTGAGAATGACAGTTGTGTGAATGAAGACTCTTCTGCTGTGCTAGCTAATCATAGCTGATGAGATGTATGGCGGCCTTGTCTTACCAGGTGAGGTTAACCACACTCTGATTTGCATCGCCCAGTTGTCCAGACTCCAGAGTATTGTCTTGCATTATTCCTGCAATCCTATACAGCTTGTAACAGTCATCTTCAAATTTGGTTCAGGTAGAGGACGGAGCACATCAAGTTATTTCAGTCTGCAAGGTGGACAGGATTGATTAATTAACAACCTCTAGACTTCGTAGTATGCTTAAAATGTTTATTCCATGTTTTTGACTACCATAATGTGGTATGTCGCAGACTTCACTACTTCAGGTGTACGTCCGTAACGATCAGCAGGGTTCTCACTTACTCCCTAAGAATCATCTTGGAGTTGGTAGACAAGCTGCTTATTTTGTGGAAAGAAGACATTTAGCCTATTTTCCTGTTCTAGGAATTGAGCACTCTAAACTATCAAATTTTGTTCTATTTTCAAGCCTAGATTTGTTTAACTCACCGGGAAAATGACGAAACCCGCCGATAACCGGTTACTCTCATTGACAATATGGGACCACCCGGCATACCCATTCCCTTCCTCAAATCTTTCTAGAATTCGCCACGAAGTCGCCACGGGGCCTCACCGGCCACCCTTTTCTCGCCGCTCGTCGGTGTAGCTCCGGCCCTGGATCCCATTTTCTAGATCCGCCGCACGAAACAACCCTTAGATCCGCCACCTTGACACCTTACTAATCCTGCATGCTATTATCAACTCCTTCAAATATTTTCATTAGGCCATTTTGGAACTAAGGAAAAAATTAGAAATCTTAGAGGATAGAACTCATATGTAGAAAAATCCATTGAATACATAAATGAACTTTCATCCTAGGTTCCTTTGAAATCTCTATGGAATGGGCTATTCTGTAGGAATTTTGAAGGAAACCAAACCTCCAAAACTGTTGTTTTGAAGCTATGTAATGTTCCTTTGTTTTTTGTGCTTGTCATCAAAACACTTTTGAAGCTTTTCTTATGGTTTGGTTCTATAGATACCCATGATAAGTGTACGTGACATCTCGATTCTTCTTATACGTACGGCTTGAGTTCCTGCAATTTAAGCAGGAGCTTAGTTTTGCCCACGAAGTGCGGCAACGCTAAGTGTTTTCTATCATAGCAAGGAATACGTTAGTCAAAATACACCTGCGAAGAGTGACGAGATGGTTCCCGGTATCACATGCTTATGTGTTGGAAAGAAAAAATTCAAGTTAAATGCAATTACAAACATACTCATGTAAATGTTAAAATGCTATGTGAAAATATAAATTGTATCACCGTCTGGAACTTGTAAGAATTCGGAGTTATTTGTACACACATAAACCAATATACTATTGCTTACACATATATACACAAATATTATTGTAAAAATGTTTTTTGAGGAGTTTGTAATGATTATATACTTTCGTCATCTTTGCTAAAGAAAGAAAATTTGTGCTTTTGTTTCACTCGGAGCAAAAACGTATTTTTGTTGGTCAAAATGGCAAAAGGAGAAATTAGCGCTGCACACTAGTACTAGACCTTTATTCATGCAATCCAAGTATCCAAGCCATGTATGGGGCATCTCTAACGGGGGCGCGACGGATTTTGGATACCGAAAATGTCCGCGCGTGTCCGTTTGCGCCGGCTCAAATGGTCGAAATCGACCGCGCGTCTGTTTGCGTCGGGGGTGGCCCGAGCGGCACGACGCATTGTTTCGATTTTTTGCATTTGTTGAACATAAAAACCCTAAAAACGCATGCGCCTACTGGTTCTCGTTGTCGCTGTCGATCACGACGAGCTCCGGCCGGCCACGGCCAGTTGGGAAGCGGCGGAACATACGTCGGTGCCGTCTGCGGTGGTGGAGGTGGAGCAGCCCACGCGGTGGTGGAAGTGGAGCAGCCCACGCCGGTGGTGGAAGTGAGCAGCCCACTCCGGTGGTGGAGGTGGAGGCCCCCACGGGTTGTACGGCGGAGGTGGAGGCGGCGGTTGAATCGGTTACGTGGCCGAGTCCTCTAGCGCCTGTCGTAGGGCCTCTTCCTCCGTGAGGCCCGGTGGCATGATGCCGGTGGCGTACCGGGGCAGCGGCGGCTGCACCAGTCGGTCCACCTCCGAGACGAGGACGCCGAGCCTCACGATCTCATCGTCCGTCATCGTCTCCGGGTACTCGAACTTCCGACCCTCCGCCATGGCCAACTACCATTCCTAGAAAATGCAGGCGACGTAGTCGTCGCTGTCGTCCTTGGCCTCCTCGTTGTGGTAGGCTAGCGCCTCGTTGTAGTCCTCGTCATCATCGTCGTCCTGTGAAGGTGTCGGCGGCTGCCGTGTTCGACGACGAGGCGGCGGTGGATGGTCAAACGGGAAGTCCCTGTCGTCGAGGAAGCCCACCCTCCTCCTCGGATCCTTCTCGGTCTCGCGCTAGGTGCGCCAGGTGTCGGAGTCGATGGCGTAGGCCGGATCGGCGCGGAGGTCCGGCGGCAGGTACCGCCGCCTGCGCCAGACCTCGGCGCTCCTATATGGCTCGCGCGCAGGTACGGGCGGGACGGGCACCCGGAGGTAGCTGAGCCGCCAGGCATGTGCATGTCCCCCAAGCTGTCGCCCGACGTCCAGTTCGCGTGCATGAGCCACGCCACGTTGATGGGCAGCGGCACCCTATGCGTCTGCTCCGTCTTGTTGGTGCCGCTGCCGGTCGCCTCGAAGTCGTTCTTCTTCTTCCCCATGGTGCTACGGCGCACGGCGGTGGTGGGAGTGGAGGTGTTCGTGGTGTGGGCGATGTCAGGACGATACAGGTCGACTTTTCAGGCCGGCCGCGCGCGAGACACGATGTCATTGAAGGCGGTGCAGAAGCTTAGCTGCCGTCCGCCAGTGCGCGTGCACAAGAGGCAGCCGCGACATTGATGGAGAAAGCTACGGCGCAGACGTGGAAGTGATGGCCACGGAAACGATGTCCTCGATACAGGCTCGCTGCCAGGCGGGCCCGATAAAAAAGCGAGCGGTCACTTGGACACGTCCCAGACACAAATATATAGCGTGTTTCAGACGCATTTTCGATCCTCGTTCGAACTCAAATGGTGGATGCCCTGAGTAAAAGATCTCGATCTCCTCAGCCAAGGCACCAGCCTCTGACGCAAGATGGACGCGACACAACTGTGTACGCACACTAATCGACACGCGACACGCTGCTTGACCGTGCAGGCGACCAGTCCATCCACGGGAAGGCTGGCACAGCACAGGTCTCGGTCGCTGCGCTGCACCCGCTGCTCCGTATCACCGGAACTGCAACCGCAAAAACAGAGATGGCAAAAGGTCACGATCTCTTTGCTTTGCTGCATGCACTAGCCGACGAACTGAAAAGGCTCTCTTCCCTGTCAAAAAAGAGAGACGCCATACAGAAGCGCCAGGGCGGACTGGCTTCTGGGAAGGCAAAAATCCAAAACAAACTTTAAGCTTGTAGTCAAAAGTTAAAGTTAAATCGACCCTCCAATTTCTAATTTTCAAAATCGGCATTTTTAACTTATCGACTCCGATCTATTTTGAATCCTAAACATGTAATAGAAAATAAATTCCCAAATGAGATAAAACAACTCCCATTGACTGACAAGGCCCAATTGTCATGTTTTTTTTTCGAGACCGGTAAGACCAGCTCTGCATTAGTCGCATCAGTCGATGTATACGAGTTTTATTTAGATTTTGTTCATCAAAAGAGAACAAAAGTCTATCAAGAGAATACATCATTAAACTCCAAGCTACCACCCAATACCTAAAATTTGGATAAAGTAACATGCCCTAAAAGGCTAAAACACAAATAATAACTCACCAGCTAATTACTAGGAGCATCTCCACCGGTGCCACCTAAATAGGTGCCGACACTGTTGTATGGGGGGCGTCGGCACTGCATCATCCATTTGGGGGTGCTGCTCTCACACCGGCGCTCCCCAAACTGGCGGCCCTGATAGGTCATTTGAATTAAATAATCATAAAACATGCATAGAAATTCGAATAGATTTTTGAATATAAAGTTTGGGCCAACACAAGGCCACCAAATTCGAATAGGTTTTTGAATATGAAGTTTGGGCCAACATACGGCCACGGAATCATCGTCATAGTCCGACTTCAAAAAACAACTTGGCTTCCAGGCCAAATGATCAGATAAACGGGGTCATGGGCGGCTCAACCTCGACGACGTCCACATCATCGGCGAGCACGGGCGGCACCTCCATCGCGGGAACCGGATTCATGGGCGCCGGGGGAGGCATGAACGTCGACGGTGCGGGGGGGGGGGGGGGGCATGAATGTCAACGGTGCCGGGGGCCATGGACGCCGACGCAGCTCGCGCAGCCAGCACCTCTTGGCCGATGCGCTCACGGTACATCTCGTGCCACGCTCTTGTCAATGGGTCCATCTTCACCATGTCAGCTATCAAGATCTTGGATTCTTGAGCCATCTTGCCCAATGAAAGCTGCGTCGACGAGGGTTTTTCGGGCTGGAGTTTGGACGCTAGATGGAGCGGCGGGCGGGAGAAATGAGAGGCGGAGTGTAAGGGTTTTTAGGGGAAAGGATGTATAATTTTGGGATGTGTGGCTGCTAGACGGCTCCCACGCCCAAAATTATTCACTTCATGAGGCGCCGACACGTTCAATTCGTGTCCTTCGTGAAGGGGCCGGCGTTTCTATTGGGCTCGAAAACGCGTGGCGCATTTTGAGGCGCGTTGGTGCGAGCCTATTTTCGATGCCGTCCCCAAAATGCTATTGGGACCGCTATCAGGTGCGCGTGCGCCGGTGGAGATGCTCTAAGTCACGATATGACGAAAGAGGAGCACCCTTAATACCAACTATTTTAAGTTTTCATTTGTTTGTATATTTATTCATCCATTAACATGCGAGATCCAACTATTATTTTGCTGTCACCAGGCTAATTGGCTGATTAGATGATCAAATTGTGAAAATCGCAACAAATTAAATCATTACATGATGGAAACCGCAAAAAATCCATTCAACTGATATTTGGTGCAACATATGAAGTAGGAGGTGGTGGACTATGCAGTTCACTCGCGCCTGCCGAACAGCCTAGCCCACCAGTTCATCCACGGCATGGATGGCACGGTACAGTAGAGGTCTCGGTTGATGCACCTGCACTGCCATCGCCCTCACCTGCTCTGCTCCGTATCAAGCGTCAGTGAAACCGGAGGCATCCCTCCTCTTTGCTTTGCTTTGCTGCTGCATCCACTAACCGACGAACTGAAAAGCTTCTCTTTTCTTTCCTGTCAAAAAAGAAAGGCATCTCTTTTGATTTCTGGATGCATGCCAGGCCACAGCTCTGCACCTCATCTGGCCGGCACCGGCAGGGCGGACTGGACTGGACCGACACGAACACGACCGTACGAACGAGCCATTGCTGTCCTGTCGCCGGTCGCTTTGCTGTCCTCGCCGCCGGCCTTAAACCCTAACCCCATCTCACCTCTATACAGGTACAGGGCACGCCACCACCATTCCCAACCTCACCACCGCCACTTCACAAGCTGCCGCCTTTGCGCACACACCACAACGACATGGCGTCCTCCGCATCGCCGTCGTGGGCCATCCTGGGGAGAGTGCCGCGTGTGACGGCCGCCGCCGCCGACCTCCCTCCGGGCACCGACCTCTCCCTCGCGCTGCCGGCGCCACCGCGCGTCGCGCTCCTCACCATCCCCTCGCGCATCTTCCCGGGCCGCACCACCGCCGACAGCTTCCCGTCCGTCCTCGCCGCCGACGCCTCCGGCCTCCTCCTCCTCAAAGCAGACCAGGGCCCCGCCGACACCGACCTCCCCCGCCGCAAGGACTACTCCTGGCGCCCCACCGTCGCCGACTACTTCGTGCTCGACGCCAAGACCGCCTCCGCGCTCCACCTCCCCAACGCCAAGTACATCAGGCGCCAGGGCCGCCGCGGCCTCATCGCCCGCCCCGGCGACGCCGCCGGCCACTACGTGGTCGCCGAGCTCCAGATGAGCGTCGGCGACGACACCGCCGACCTCCTCTGCTTCTCGTCTCGAACCGGGGAGTGGGTCAGCAAGGACGTCCCCTATCCACTTCCCTCCCGCCCGATGAGCCCCAACTGCGTCGTCTCGCACGCCGGGAGCCTCTGGTGGGTCGACCTCTCCTGGTGCCTCCTCGCCTGCGACCCCTTCGCCCACAACCCGGCGCTCCGCGTCGTCCCGCTGCCGGAGGGCAAGGCGCTCAAGCCCAAGGAAGCTTCGGGCCTGCTCGACAAGTACCGCTGCGTGGGTGTCAGCGCCGGCAAGCTCAGGTTCGTCGACATGTACAGGAACCGCAGCAGCGGCGGCGCTGCGCAGATCACCGTGTGGACACTCGCCGATCCGGACTCCGCCAAGTGGACGCTCGAGTACGAGGCCACCTTCGGGGAGATCTGCGACGACGTCAGCTACAAGGCCACTGGTCTGCCGAGGAAGATCCCCGTGCTCGCGCTCATCCACCCTACGAACCCCGACGTGGTCTACTTCTTCCAGGACGAGCACATGGTCGGTGTCGACGTGCGTGCTCGCAAGGTTGTGGACTGGGAGGTCTACCAGCTGGTTCAGCCGCCTCGCGAGAACGTCTCCAGCCGTTTCGTTCACGCTTGGCAGCTGCCACGGGCTCTCTGCTTAGGTAATTTCGACTCTTCCTTCTCTGAAGATTCTTGTTGCTTGTTAAGTGATAGGAAATTGCATGTTTCTGTGTAACATTGTGAGAAAATGAACTAGCTTTCTTAGTTTAGCATCTTGCTGTTGATGAACATGGTTACAACTCAAAAAGAGAGCTTATGTCTGATAAATATAAGATTAAAATGAACTAGCTTTCTAAAAAGGGGTATATTTTGGAACAGAGGTATAGGTTGCATAATAAAGCACTTGTATTTCAGGGTCTCTTACCTCTTACACAAGCAGGTCTAATGCTAATTACATATTCTGCCAAAAATTGCCTAAGCATATATCCAATACTCTAGTAAATTGTGGCCTTCATTAACTATCTTAAGCAAACGGGTATGTCTATATGGTCGGCTGTTTGCTATTGATTATTTCTGTTTAAGGTAATAAGATCGTTAACTGCTATATGAGGTATTGAGTTTTCCTTTCATGTTTCCGTTTACAAAGCTTTTATGACATGAGACTGTATATGTTTCAAGAGTAAATTTAATTTAAGGCGCTGTAGCCTCATATACAACTATATTACGCTTTCCATGGACATTTGAAATGCTCAATCTTGCAGTTCTTTGTAGGTTGTACTGCTCTCTTAAGATTGATGGCTGCTTACTTCCCAAGTATTGTCAATTTGGAATGATTTTTATTACTGTGTGATAATATGTCCATTGTAAATGAGAACTTGTCAGGCTTTTTGCTAATTAATCTACCTCCTTTTAGCTGGATGGGTGTGACACTTTCATTGAGTTGTGTCATAGATACTTGTATATTGATTTAACACTGCCAATATTTTTTTAACAAAGCACTTTGCTAAGCCAAAATTTATGTGTTTCCTTCAGTCAGATGTGCCTCCAACATTGAATATAGATTTTTAATGTTTCCAAAGACACTCTCCGTTGCTACCGCACTACATACATACACATTTCTGATAGAAATCGTTTCTAGGGATTCATACATTGCTCGCTTTCTTATTTAAGCATAGCATAATTCTCTCTTACTTGTACATAGTACTATCTATTATAACAATTAAGTGCCATTTTAGTTTCCAAGGCATGCTATTATGCAAACAGTCCGACAAAATATGCATATATAGTGAATCAGCTGTTAGCCATAAGCCCATAAGTACTACATTAAGCAAACTTATTAAAGTTAGTTGCCAATGGAATTCTTTGTGCATTTCAAGCAGTTCGTTGAACCCAAGGTTATGTTTCTTGAGACTCTGTTGTGATTCACTATATATATATATGGAAATTTCTACCTGAATTTTGTAGGGATGTTACTGTTTCAATTTGAAACTCTCACCAGATTCCATGATTATGAGTCTGAATTCTTAAAATCTTTATCTTCCTTCCTTTGTTTGTAGAACTAGACTACTAGTAGGTGTCAGAATGTTTTTTTGTGACATCATCATAATTCTTCTCTGTTTATTCAGTCCAGTTTCGGTTGATGTGACAAAGTTATATAGTGAATCAGCTGTTAGCCATAAGTACTAGGTTTAGCAAACTTATTAAAGTTAATTGCCAAAGGAATTCTGTGTGCATTTCATGCAGTTCGTAGAAGCCAGGTTATGTTGCTTGAGACTCTGTTGTGATTCACTATATATATATCTGGAATTTTCTAGCTGAATTTTGTAGGGATGTTACTGTTTCAATTTGAAACTCTCACCAGATTCCATGATTATGAGTGTGAATTCTTAAAATCTATATCTTCCTTTCTTTGTTTGTAGAACTATACTACTAGTAGGTATCAGAATGTTTTTTTGTGACATCATCAGAATTCTTATCAGTTTATTCAGTCCAGTTTCAGTTGATGTGACAAAATTATAAACTGCAATCATGAATACACGTAATGAATCAGTTATTATACCTCAGTACAACAAAGTTGTTATATTTGTATAACCTATGTAACCCTTACAGGTAGTCAAGCATTAGACGATCAACAGGCTGAAGCCTTTATTCCTTGACTAATACAATGTGCTCTGTCCTTTGAAGGTTCTGCAAAGGAGACTGAGGATGATGGCGTGAATGACGAGCTGCAGCAACTCCGTCTGTGAGACCAAAATAGGAATGCACTAGCTGGGGTTAACTTCTTAACTAGGGGAAGTAGTGCATGATATTATCAGGTGGCAATGGCGTCTTATCGATCTGGCTGAAAGACATGGCTGAAACGTTTTGCTTGTTTTGTCTAGACGTCAGTAGTTCTTGTCTTAACATTTTATGGCTATGGTCAATTCACAATCTGTGTTATGTTATCTTTTGTCCGTGATTGAGTTATTGTGAAGGTTTGACAGCAGGGGCGGACCTACCATCAAAATTGAGAGGGGGCAAGAATGTTATTAAGGAAAAATACTTTAATAAGGGGGCAAACCACTGTCTAAGCTTGATTTTACAAAGGGATTACATATTTGAGGGGGAGGGGGGCAGCTGCCCCCTTGCCAATGCACCGGATCCGCTCATGTTTGACACTGTTAGCTCGTTGAATTGTTTTTTTATCTGAATTTGTTTTCTTCTTTGTTAGCCCTAACCCTACACACACGTGATCATGCGAGAGAGAGAGAGAGAGAGATCAGAGGTGTACGATGAACACTTGGTGCAACGTGATTCTTTTCTTTTTTCTTCTTCCATTTATTCAAAGGGAATACAAGCATGGCGTGACTGTCGCCATGTTCCCTACAGAATCGTGCCATCCCACAACTTGGAACGAGCTCATGGTGATCCTACAAACGTTTGCATCCTACGACTAGGAACGAGCTCACTGTGATCCTACAAACATGGAGGTGATCGCACTAAACACGACCCAATCCTCCTAAAGTTTCGCTAACTGAAACTCTGTTGTTCGACATCTAAACGGCTAACTGAAACTGTCTACAGCTAACTGAATTTATTTAACAAAACTGCCCTAAATTTAGTTGCTGGAGATGTCGACGACGCCGATCCTTGTTCGTAGATCTTGGAATTGAATGCGCCCGAGCGTGATCGACGGAGAATTTAGTTGCTGGAGATGTGATCGACGGCTACCTTGTCGTCCTTCACGCATTCCCTGATGAAGTGGAAACGCGTTTCGTTGTGTTTGCTGCGATCGTGGAACACGGGGTTCTTGCACAGCTGGATTGCGCTCTTGTTGTCGATGAAGAGCTGCATCGCCTCTCTCTCTCGTTGAACAGGTCGCCGAGGAGACGACGGAGCCAGACAACTTGGCAAGCTGCCGTGGTGGCGGCGATGTACTCTGCCTCACATGAGGACAGGGCCACCACCTTCCTCTTCGAGGACTGCCAAGTCACCGGACAACCATTGATGAGGAAGAGGCTGCCCGTCGTGCTCTTGATGATGTAGCCCCACCCAAGGTCGACACTACATCAAGACCGACTAGCCCTCCTCGTGGTCCAATGACACGAGCTCGAGCCCAAGCACTACGCCAAGAGATGAATTCGCTCCTCTCTACCTATGCCTTTGACACCCCCTTGGATGGCTTGCTACTTCATGCAAATACCCTATGTTCAATCGTACACGGTCAAGACACAAGCCATGGAGACCAAGCCAATGGAGAGAGCTGGGAATGATGAAGATGGAGCTACAGGCCCAGGCCGGAACTTCCTCCCTACAGACCGGAACTTCCGGCCGATGCCAGATGTTGCCAAGATGCCGTCCAGCGCCAGAGAAGGGTCCGCCGGAACTTCCGCCCGTGGGACCGGAACTTCCGCCACTCGGAACTTCCAAGTTCCGCCCAAGTTCCGAAATTGCGCCAAACACCCCCGGATGTTACTGCAAGGAAATGGCCCAATTTCGGAACTAGGCCGGAACTTGGCGGAACCCGGCCTGGCCGGAACTTCCCCGAAGACCGAAACTTCCGCCCCTGACCGGAACTTCCGCCCAAGACTGCCGGAACTTTCGCCCTATCGAACTTCAGCACAACAGCACTTTTCAGCGTGTAACTTAACCCTTCGGCCCTACCTATAAATAGCCTAGTTGGCTCAGATCTGAGATTAGACTTGATTTGAAAGAAAACCTGAGCTTAGCTCACCCTTGTGGGAACCCTACCTAGATCTATGATCTTGTATCCCCACCCGGGCTCCTTATCAACTCGTGAAGATCTCTTTGGCGACTTCTACCGTTTGTTTGATCTTTTGCTTGCACTTCTACCTATTTGGTCTTTTGCTTGCACTTCTATCAAACCTTCCGGTCTTTTCGCCCTTCTAGATCTCCCGAGCTTTGATTTGTCGATCTCTTTGCGGGACTTCTACCGGAAGGTCTTTTCCTGCAACCTCTATCGAGTTGGTGTTTCGAGCCAACGAGGGAAAACTCGAATTGTGTGCGTGTGTGTTGTATCCCCGCGTTTCCCCACGTGTTCATCGCGTTCATCCACCTACCCCCACGAATCCCTTCAAATCCGTGAAGATCGGGCACATCCCTGGGCTTAGCCCTCACCATATGGTATCAAGAGCTCCTTGGTTGCCACGGATTTGACCCCCACACCCACCAATTCCACCAATTTTGCCCAAAAAATTTTCCAAAAATTTTTCCCAAAAAATAGCCCCAAATTGGCCTTGGTTGGATCTCGCGATTTGTTGAGTTTTTGGTGGTTTTGGTCCAATAGAAACTTGTCTTTGGTGTTGATCTGCAATCCCCCCACCTTCCCACAGCTTCTAGTGCCAAATTTTCCGCGAATTCGAAGATTTTCGGCCCAGATTTCCGCCCAAATCGAAGAATAGCCCGCAGATCTGATTGCGACCGGAAGTTCCGCCCGGAAGTTCCGCCCGGAAGTTCCGTCCGGGACCAGAAGTTCCGTCCCTCAGGACCGGAAGTTCCGCCTGGCCGAAATTTTCACAGCTAACTTTGTTTTTCGCATTGGTACTAACCCCTTGTGTTTGGACTTCGGTTTGTGTGCCATTTCAACTACCACAAAGCTTCCGCAACATCAACAACGACGACGGCACCCCGAGGATCCAAGCGTTTCATTTGACACCTTCCACCATAGCAAGTTCAAGATCGTCGGCCACCGTCATCAAGTGGTATAACTTGCCCCCTAACTTGTAGCCCTAGCTTCCTTTGCGTACCTTTCCTATCGAGAGTGGCTTTCTAGTGTTGCGAAGCATTGCGCAAGCGTCCCGACCGGGGGTGCGTGTGTTGAGCAAAGCTGCGAAGCACGCTCGTGAAAAGATAGGCAAAAGAAGTGTGACATACTTACATAGATAGTAGTAGTCTTCCATAGTGAGAAAAGAAAGCTTCTAAGCATACAAAAAAGGAGAAAAATAAAAAGAAAAGAGTGTGAGTGACACCTATACACAAAAGACTCCAAAGCTTATAAGCAAAAGAGAAAAGAGAAGAGAGGCGTCTTGCGCAAATCTTGTTGCTTCTCAATTTTGCAACCAAGCCACGGTCTCTCTTGCGTTAGCGTGACACCGAGCTAGTAGTCTTCGTTAGGACCAATTTTGTTCGTGCTCATTTTCCGTCGCGCTAACCCCATTTTGTCCCACGCGTGTGTTCCACCTTGTGTATGCCTTTTGTGATCACCGCCTTTGACTTGTGACTTTTGGATCTTACCCACTTTTGACAATAGACTTTTCGTTTGGTTCTTCCATTTGGCTTTCCACATCCATACCTAACACCATATAGAGTTTTGTTTTGTGTGTGTGCATACATATCGGTTGTTCCTCGACTTGAAACACCTTTTCGATTTTGGTTTGCAAGTTTTGACACTTTTGGTAGTCTTTCCTAACCACCCACCACATAGTTCTTGTTTTAGTTGTAACCATGTCTAGTGGAGAAGGGAATCAACTACCGATGACGCGGCACCAACATTGGATAGCTACTCAAGCCGTCCACGCCAAGCTCAATCAATTTGAAGCCATGCTCAAGGATACCAACGTCCGCTATGAAGAAAGAGCTCAAGTGCAAAGGATTGACCTCAACAATCAAGTTCAAGAACTCAATGAGAAGATTGAAACTCAAGGCAATGAGTTGAAGGCAACACTCGCCATACAAGGTCAAGAGACAAGAGAAATGAAGACGGCGTTGGACAACATCCTCCATACACTCAACCGTCAAGAAGATAGAAGACACCATTCAAGGTCTTCGCGCTCTCATAGTTCAAGGTCACGAGCTCCTACACCGTCTCACCATGATTCTAATGAAGACCCACGCAACCATAATGTGGATGTTCAAGTGCTTCACCAACAAACTCTAGAAGCGGAGCAAGCTCGACTTCGACTTGTCCAAGAACGTCAACGCCTTGAAGAAGAGCGCCTTCAACAAGAGAATCTCCATGCTCAATTCCAACAAGAGCAAGAACGCCTTCGACATGATCAAGAGCTAGTTCGAGCAAGAGAACAAGAGCGTCTCCGCAATGAACAACAAGCACTTGAAGAGCAAGAGCGACAACGACAAGTACAAGAAGCTCAAGCTAGAAGACAACGCTTTCAGGAGGAGGAACAAAGGCAAGCGCACCAAGAGCGCCAACTCATCAATGTTGCTCAACCTCAACGCCCTCAAGGTCAAGATAATCGCCGGCATCATGATGATCGACCTCATGGTAGAAGACCACCTCCAAGGGCGAGACATGAAGAATCAAGTCATCACCAAGCATCAAGTGAAGAAAGCGTGATGCCTCGACACCGCCACAACAATGATGATCAAGATCAAGGTCATGGAAGACCACCTCCTCATCAACAACATAGCAACAACAATGGAGAGGCTCAAGGTCCACAACCTCAACCTCAACAACGTCAAGCTCATGGTGAAGAAAGACCACCTCCTAGACGCAATGACCGCAATGAGGAAGAAATCTTTGGGAAGCTCAAATTCACCATGCCCAAGTTCCAAGGAGAGGAAGACCCCGATGCATACTTGTCTTGGGTCCTCAAGGTTGACAAGATCTTCCGCATCCACAACTTCCCGAAGCAAAGAAAGTTGCCATGGCATCACTTGAGTTTGAAGGATATGCAAATGTTTGGTGGGAAGAGGTAAACAAGAAGCGTGAGAAGGAAGACTTAGCACCCATTGACACATGGGAAGAGATGCAAGAAGTCATGCACACCCGCTTTGTACCAACTCACCACAAGCGTGACCTCTTCAACAAGCTCACTCAACTCAAGGAAAGCTACAAGTCCGTTGAGGAATATTACAAGGAGATGCACATGACCATGATGAGTGCAAATGTGGATGAGCGAGAAGAGCAAACTATGGCAAGATTCTTGAATGGACTAAACATCCCCGTCAAGAGAATAGTGGAATTATTGCCTTACAAAAACATGGTTGAGTTACTACACCAAGCAACAAGGGCCGAGCGCCAAGTGCGAGAAGACTTAGCAAGTGCAAAGACAAAGACCTTCTTCGCCGCAAGAAATGCAATGAATGCCTCCTCAAGCATCAAGAACACAAGTGCACTTGCCTCCAAGGATCCTCCAAAGCAAGCAAGAAGTGCCATCAAGACAACAAGCTTCAAGCCGGAGCAATCAACCATGTCCTCCAAAGCTTCCACCGGATCTAGTAACATCACTTGCTTCAAGTGTGGTGCTCAAGGACATAAATCCTTTGAATGCAAGAACACAAGAGTTATGATCACTCGAGATGATGGAGATGTGGAGTACTTGAGTGAAGGTGAATATGAAGCCTTGGTACAAGCCGCAACCTCTCATGAAGAAGATGACTTGGAAGACCAAGAGCAAGTCCTATGTGTGCATGATGCAAGCCCATCTCTTGTGGTGACCAAAGTGTTGACAACCCATGCAATTCCCAATGAAGACCAAAGGTGCAATATATTCCAAACAAGAGCCGGAATCAATGGCAAGTCAATAAAGGTTATCATAGATGGCGGGAGTTGAAATAATCTTGCAAGCACCGAACTATGCACCAAGCTCAACCTCCCGCTCCGGAAACATCCCCACCCCTACCATGTGCAATGGCTAAGTGACAATGGAAATGTGAAGATCCAACACACCGTCACGATATCCTTCAAGATTGGCGCCTATGAAGACACCGTTGATTGTGACGTCGTGCCTATGACGGTGTGCCATATGTTACTTGGTCGCCCTTGGCAATATGACAAGAAAGCCAACCATGATGGCTACACAAATGCCTATAGCTTCAAGGTCAACGACAAGACATACATCCTACGCCCAATGACTCCTAGCCAAGTAATTGCGGACAATGCAAAGGCTTTAGCGAGGGCTAAGGAAGCCACTATCACTAGTGAGTTGAGAGGTGAGAGAGTGATCCACCAAAAAGAGAGTGAGCGCCACAAACCATATGTGAGTGAGATGAAGAGTGTCCTCCTAGCTACCAAGAGTGAGATGAGAGAAGTGCACCACAACCCATCCACCACCCTACACTACGTGCTCATTTGCAAGGGCCCCTCGGCGGAGACTAACGACTTAACCAACATTCCTTCGTCTTTGTTGTCTATTTTGAAGGAATTCCAAGACGTCTTCCCCGACGAGCTACCTCATGGACTACCACCGCTCCGGGGCATCGAGCACCGCATCGACCTCATACCCGCGCCCTTCAAACCGAGCCGCCTACGCACCAACCGAAGACACGTGTCTACGGTGCTTCTATTCTTGTAGACGTGTTGGGCCTCAAGAGCAGAGGTTTGTAGAACAGCAAGTTTCCCTTAAGTGGATTACCCAAGGTTTATCGAACTCAGGGAGGAAGAGGTCAAAGATATCCCTCTCATGCAACCCTGCAACCACAAAACAAGAAGTCTCTTGTGTCCCCAACACACCTAATAGGTGCACTAGTTCGGCGAAGAGATAGTGAAATACAAGTGGTATGAATGAATATGAGCAGTAGTACGGCGCCAGAAAATAGCTTACTGGCATGCAGTTGATGGTAGTAATATTGTAGGAAGTAAACATGCAGTAGTAACGCAGAGTAGTAACGCAGTAAACAATGAGCATATTTAGGAACAAGGCCTAGGGAATAGACTTTCACTAGTGGACACTCTCAACATTGATCACATAAGAATAGATAAATGCATACTCTACACTTTTGTTGGATGATGAACACATTGCGTAGGATTACACGAACCCTCAATGCGGAGTTAACAAGCTCCACAATTAATGTTCATATTTTAGTAACCTTATAGTAAGAAAGATCGATACGACTAAACCAAGTACTAGCATAGCATGCACACTGTCACCTTCATGCTTATGTAGGAGGAATAATACACATCAATACTATCATAGCAATAGTTAACTTCGCAATCTACAAGAGATCATGATCATAGCCTACGCCAAGTACTCACACGGTGCACACACTGTCACCTTTACACACGTGGAGGAGGAATAGAGTACTTTAATAACATCACTAGAGTAGCACATAGATGAATAGTGATACAAAACTCATATGAATCTCAATCATGTAAGGCAGCTCATGAGATTATTGTATTGAAGTACATAGGAGAGAGATGAACCACATAGCTACCGGTACAGCCCCGAGCCTCGATGGAGAACTACTCCTCTTCATGGGAGCAGCAGCGGTGATGAAGATGGCGGTGGAGATGGCAGCGGTGTCAATGGAGAAGCCTTCGGGGCACTTCCCCGTCCGGCGGGTGCCAAGGACCCTGTCCCCCAGATCTTGGCTTGCGATGGCGCGGCCTGGAAGGTTTCGCGTACCGTGGCTTCCTCTCGTATGGTGGCGATGCGGGGCTTTATATAGGCGAAGAGGCGGCGCAGAGGGTCGAAGGGGTGCCCACACCATAGGGTGGCGCGGGCCCCCGGCCGCGCCGGCCCGTGGTTTGGTGGGCCTGTGCCCCCTCTACGCGGTTCTCGTGTGTTCTGGATGCTTCCGGGCAAAATAGAACCTGGGAGTTGATTTCGTCCGATTCGAGAATATTTTCGTTAGGATTTCTGAAACCAAAAACAGCAGAAGGAACCGGCACTTCGGCATCTTGTTAATAGGTTAGTTCAGAAAAATGCACGAATATGACATAAAGTGTGCATAAAACATGTAGGTATCATCAATAAAGTAGCATGGAACATAAGAAATTATCGATACGTTGGAGACGTATCGCACATCCCCTTAGTTCGTCGTCCCGAGCAAAACGATAACAAAGATAATTTCTTAAGTGACATGCCATCATAACCTTGATCATATTGTAAACATATGTAATGAATGCAGCGATCAAAACAATGGTAATGACATGAGTAAACAACTGAATCATAAAGCAAAGACTTTTCATGAATAGTACTTCAAGACAAGCATCAATAAGTCTTGCATAAGAGTTAACTCATAAAGCAATAAATCGAAGTAAAGGTGTTGAAGCAACACAAAGGAAGATTAAGTTTCAGCAGTTGCTTTCAACTTATAACATGTATATCTCGTGGATATTGTCAACATAAAGTAATATAACAAGTGCAATATGCAAGTATGTAGGAATCAATGCACAGTTCACACAAGTGTTTGCTTCTTAAGGTGGAGGGAGATAGGTAAACTGACTAAACAATAAAAGTAAAAGAATGGTCCTTCAAAGAGGAAAGCATCGATTTTTGTATTTGTGCTAGAGCTTTTATTTTGAAAACATGAAACAATTTTGTCAACTAGTAATAAAGCATATGAGTTATGTAAATTATATCTTACAAGTTGCAAGCCTCATGCATAGTATACTAATAGTGCCCGCACCTTGTCCTACTTAGCTTGGACTACCGGATCTTCGCAATGCCATGTTTCAACCAAGTGTCACAAAGGGGTACCTCCATGCCGCCTGTACAAAGGTCTAAGGAGAATGCTCGCATTTTGGATTTCTCGCTTTTGATTATTCTCAACTTAGACATCCATACCGGGACAACATGGACAACAGATAATGGACTCCTCTTAAATGCATAAGCATGTAGCAATGATTATTATTCTCATATGAGATTGAGGATATATGTCCAAAACTGAAACTTCAACCATGATTCATGGCTTTAGTTAGCGGCCCAATGTTCTTCTCTAACAATTTGCATGCTCCAATCATTAAGGTGATAGATCCTTCAGACAAGACGGACATGCATAGCAACTCACATGATATTCAACAATAGTTGATGGCGTTCCCAGAAGCATGGTTATCGCACAACAAGCAACTTAATAAAAGATAAAGTGCATAAGTACATATTCAATACTACGATATTTTTTAAGGCTATTTTGTCCCATGAGCTATATATTGCAAAGGCGAATGATGGAATTTTAAAGGTAGCACTCAAGCAATTTACTTTGGAATGGCGGAGAAATACCATGTAGTAGGTAGGTATGGTGGACACAAATGGCATAGTGGTTGGCTCAAGGATTTTGGATGCATGAGAAGTATTTCCCTTCGATACAAGGTTTAGGCTAGCAAGGTTATTTGAAGCAAACTCAAGGATGAACAAGTGCAGCAAAACTCACATAAAAGACATATTGTAAACATTATAAGACTCTACACCGCTTCCTTGTTGTTCAAAACTCAATACTAGATATTATCTAGACCTTAGAGAGACCAAATATGCAAATCAAATTTTAGCAAGCTCTATGTATTTCTTCATTAATGGGTGCAAAGCATATGATGCAAGAGCTTAAACATGAGACAACAATTGCCAAGTATCACATTATCCAAAACATTTTAGAATTACTACAGCATTTTCCAATTCCAACCATATAACAATTTAACGAAGAAGAAACTTCGCCTTGAACATTATGAGTAAAGCCTAAGGACATATTTGTCCATATGCAACAGCGGAGCGTGTCTCTCTCCACAAAGTGAATGCTAGGATCCATTTTATTCAAACAAAAACAAAAACAAAAACAAACCGACGCTCCAAGTAAAGAACACAAGATGTGATTGAATAAAAATATAGTTTCAGGAGGAACCTGATGATGTTGTCGATGAAGAAGGGGATGCCTTGGGCATCCCCAAGCTTAAACGCTGAGTCTTCTTAAAATATGCAGGGGTGAACCACGGGGCATCCCCAAGCTTAGAGCTTTCACTCCTCTTGATCATAGTATATCATTCTCCTCTCTTGACCCTTGAAAACTTCCTTCACACCAAACTTCAAGCAAACTCATTAGAGGGTTAGTGCACAATTAATAATTCACATGTTCAGAGGTGGCACAATCATTCTTTACACTTCTGGACATTGCATAAAGCTACTGGACATTAATGGATCAAAGAAATGAATCCAACATAGCAAAAGAGGCAATGCGAAATAAAAGGTAGAATCTGTCAAAAACAGAACAGTCCGTAAAGACGAATTTTAAGATGGCACCAGACTTGCTCAAATGGAAAAACTCAAAACTAATGAAAGTTGCGTACATATCTGAGGATCACGCTCAAATTGGCAGATTTTTTCGAATTTTCTACAGAGGCCTGTGCCCAGATTCGTGACAGACAGGAATGCTGTTTCTGCGCAGCGATCCCAAATATAATATCAACTTTGACATAGAAACTTTACTTGGCACAACAATGCAACAAAACTAAGATAAGGAGAGGTTGCTACAGTAGTAAACAACTTCTAAGACACAAATATAAAACAAAGTACTGTAGTAAAAACACATGGGTTATCTCCCAAGAAGTTCTTTCTTTATAGCCATTAAGATGGGCTCACAGTTTTAATGATGCACTTGCAAGAAATAGTAGTTGAAGCAAAAGAGAGCATCAAGAGGCAAATTCAAAACACATTTAAGTCTAACATGCTTCCTATGCATAGGAATCTTGTAAATAAACAAGTTCATGAAGAGCAAAGTAACAAGCATAGGAAGATAAAACAAGTGTAGCTTCAAAAAATTTCAGCACATAGAGAGGTGTTTTAGTAACATGAAAATTTTTACAACCATATTTTCCTCTCTCATAATAACTTTCAGTAGCAACATGAGCAAACTCAACAATATAACTATCACATAAAGCATTCTTATCATGAGTCTCATGCATAAAATAATTACTACTCCCAACATAAGCATAGTCATTCTTATTAATTGTAGTGGGAGCAAATTCAACAAAGTAGCTATCAAATATAGGAGGTATATTGTAATCATAATCAAATTTATCCTCCATAACAGGTGGTAACAAAAGACTACTATCATTATAATCATCATAAATGGGAGGCAAAGTATCATCAAAGTAAATTTTCTCCTCAATGCTTGGGGGACTAAAAATATCATGCTCATCAAAGCCAGCTTCCCCAAGCTTAGAATTTTCCATAGCATTAGCAACAATAGTGTTCAAAGCATTCATATTAATATGTTCCATGGGTTTTTAATTTTCGCATCAAACCATCCATGTCTTAAATCAGGAAATAGAATAAAAAGGTCATTGTTGTCCATTATGCCTAACTAGTGTAAACAAGAAACCAAATGTCGCAATTGCAGAGTCTAAAGGAAATAGCTTCGAGTACACACACAATGGCGAAAGTACTGTACTGGAACCGAAGTATGAGTGCCTTTTACCTTTCCTCCCCGGCAAGAGAAAGTGCTTGATGTCTACGGGTGCTTCTATTCTTGTAGGCAGTGTTGGGCCTCCAAGAGCAGAGTTTGTAGAACAGCAGCAAGTTTCCCTTAAGTGGATTACCCAAGGTTTATCGAACTCGGGAGGAAGAGGTCAAAGATATCCCTCTCATGCAACCCTGCAACCACAAAACAAGAAGTCTCTTGTGTCCCCAACACACCTAATAGGTGCACTAGTTCGGCGAAGAGATAGTGAAATACAAGTGGTATGAATGAATATGAGCAGTAGTACGGCGCGAAAAATAGCTTACTGGCGTGCAGTTGATGGTAGTAATATTGTAGTGAAGTAAACATGCAGTAGTAATAAGAGTAGTAACTAAAAAATAAACAAGCAGCGATAGCAGATTTAGGAACAAGGCCTAGGGAATAGACTTTCACTAGTGGACACTCTCAACATTGATCACATGACATAATAGATAAATGCATACTCTACACTTTTGTTGGATGATGAACACATTGCGTAGGATTACACGAACCCTCAATGCCGGAGTTAACAAGCTCCACAATTAATGTTCATATTTTAGTAACCTTATAGTGTAAGAAAGATCGATACGACTAAACCAAGTACTAGCATAGCATGCACACTGTCACCTTCATGCTTATGTAGGAGGAATAATACACATCAATACTATCATAGCAATAGTTAACTTCGCAATCTACAAGAGATCATGATCATAGCCTACGCCAAGTACTCACACGGTGCACACACTGTCACCTTTACACACGTGGAGGAGGAATAGAGTACTTTAATAACATCACTAGAGTAGCACATAGATGAATAGTGATACAAAACTCTCATATGAATCTCAATCATGTAAGGCAGCTCATGAGATTATTGTATTGAAGTACATAGGAGAGATGAACCACATAGCTACCGGTACAGCCCCGAGCCTCGATGGAGAACTACCACTCTTCATGGGAGCAGCAGCGGTGATGAAGATGGCGGTGGAGATGGCGGTGTCGATGGAGAAGCCTTCCGGGCCACTTCCCCGTCCGGCAGGTGCCGGAACGAGACTCCTGTCCCCAGATCTTGGCTTTGCGATGGCGGCGGCTCTGGAAGGTTTCGCGTACCGTGGCTTCCTCTGTAAGGGTTTTCGATGCAGGGGCTTTATAGGCGAAGAGGCGGCGCAGGAGGGTCGAAGGGGTGCCCACACCATAGGGTGGCGCGGGCCCCCTGGCCGCGCCGGCCTGTGGTTTGGTGGGCCTGTGCCCCCTCTCCGGCGGTTCTCGTGTGTTCTGATGCTTCCGGGCAAAATAGAACACAGGAGTTGATTTCGTCCGATTAGAGAATATTTCGTTACTAGGATTTCGAAACCAAAAACAAGCAGAAAACAGGACTGGCACTTCGGCATCTTGTTAATAGGTTAGTTCCGGAAAATGCACGAATATGACATAAAGTGTGCATAAAACATGTAGGTATCATCAAAAGTAGCATGGAACATAAGAAATTATCGATACGTTGGAGACGTATCAGACACAAAGGAGATTCAACGCCAAATACAAGACCTCCTCGCCAAAGGGTACGTTCGAGAAAGCCTTAGCCCTTGTGCCGTTCCCGTGATTCTTGTGCCTAAACCGGATGAGACGCAACGGATGTGTATGGATTGTCGCCCATCAATGCCATTACCGTCCGTTATCGCCATCCCATTCCGCGTTTAGACGACATGCTTGATGAATTGAGTGGTGCCACCATTTTCTCTAAGATTGATTTGCGTAGTGGCTACCACCAAATTCGCATGGCAATTGGTGACGAATGGAAGACGACATTCAAGACCAAGCTTGGTCTATATGAATGGCTTGTCATGCCATTTGGTCTTTCAAATGCTCCTTCGACTTTCATGCGTCTTATGAATCATATTTTGAGACCACTCATTGGCAAGAGCGTGGTTGTTTACTTTGATGACATTCTCGTCTATAGCAAAACTCTCGAGGACCATGTTCAACATGTGAGAGAAGTCTTATGCATATTGCCACGAGAAGCTCTATGCCAACCTCCCAAAATGCACCTTTGCTCAAAACAAATTGGTTTTTCTTGGTTTTGTGGTTTCCGCCAACGGGATTGAAGTTGATTCTTCCAAGGTTGAGGCCATCCACAATTGGCCTACTCCCACAAATGTTGGTCAAGTTCGGAGTTTTCATGGACTCGCCGGTTTCTACCGCCGCTTTGTGAAAGATTTTAGTACCATTGTTTGCCCTTTAAATGAGCTTACTAAAAAGAATGTTCCGTTTGTTTGGGGCAAAGCACAACAAAAAGCTTTTGATGAATTGAAAAAGAGACTCACCGAGGCACCACTACTTGTTCTTCCCGATTTTGCTAAAACATTTGAGATAGAATGCGCGAGTGGCCTTGGCATTGGTGGTGTCCTCATGCAAAATGGAAAACCCGTGGCATACTATAGCGAGAAGTTGGATGGCGCACGCCTCAACTATCCTATTTATGACTAGGAACTTTACGCTTTGGTTCGTGTTCTTGAAGTTTGGCAACATTACCTTTGGCCAAAGAGTTTGTTATCCATTCGGACCATGAATCTTTGAAGTATTTGAAAAGTCAAAATTTGAACAAAAGACATGCAAAATGGGTTGAGTTCATTGAGTCCTTTCCATATGTAATCAAATACAAGAAGGGCAAGGACAATGTCGTTGCGGATGCCCTTTCCCGCAAACTCACCCTTCTACTCACTCGTTTGGATTTCCATGTGTTGGGTCTTGATGAAATCAAAGAACAATATGCCTACGATACCTTCTTTGGCCCAATTTTTGCAAAGTGTTCCATTGAAAAGGGCATCGATGATTTCTATTTGCACCAAGGATTCTTGTTTAAGGGCAACAAACTTTGTGTCCCAATGTCCTCGCTTCGCCTTTTGCTCTTACAAGAATCGCATGGTGGTGGTCTCATGGGTCACTTTGGACGTGACAAGACGCTCTCTATGCTCTCCACCCATTACTATTGGCTACGAATGAAGCGCGATGTGGAGCGCCTATGCAACCGTTGCACGACATGTTTACAAGCTAAGTCCACCTCCAATTCTTATGGTCTTTATACACCGTTGCCTATTCCTTATGCTCCTTGGTCCGATATAAGCATGGACTTTGTACTAGGATTACCTCGAACTAAATATGGTCATGATTCAATCTTTGTGGTAGTTGATAGATTCTCAAAAATGGCTCACTTCATACCATGCTCCCGAGCGGATGATGCTTCACACATTGCTTCCTTGTTTTTTAGGGAAATTGTGAGACTCCACGGTGTACCAAGAAGCATTGTCTCCGACCGAGATGTCAAGTTCATGAGTTATCTTTGGAAGACACTAATGGCCAAGTTCAACGTCAAGCTTTTGTTCTCATCATCCTCGCACCCCCAAACCGATGGGCAAACCGAAGTGGTGAACCGAAGCCTCTCCACGCTACTACGAGTCCTTGTCAAGAAGAATTTGAAATCATGGGAAGATTGCATCCCACATGCGGAGTTTGCCTACAACCGCGCCAAGCACTCTACAACATCGAGAAGCCCATTCATGGTCGTCTACGGGTTTGAACCACTACGGCGATTGACCTCCTTCCTCTTCCGCTACATGAGCAAGTGAACATGGACATCGACAAGCGAGCACAATACATGAAGAAACTCCATGAAGACACAAGGGCAACGATCGAGCAACAAGTTCTCCGTCAAGACACAAGACTAAACTTGAAGAAAAGGCACGGATCTTCAATGAAGGCGACCTAGTGTGGATACACCTTCGCAAGGACCGCTTCCCTCAAGAAAGGAACTCCAAGCTCAAGCCCCGAGGTGATGGCCCCTTCAAGGTCCTCAAGCGCATCAACGACAACGCCTACGTCGTCGACATACCAACATCCAAGTACTTGGTGAGCAACACGTTCAATGTGTCCGACCTCTCACCATACCATGGAGATGAGGAGAATATCGAGTCGAGGACTCTTTCCCAAGGGGAGGGAGATGATGTAGCCCCCCAAGTCGACACTACATCAAGACCGACTAGCCCTCCTCGTGGTCCAATGACATGAGCTCGAGCCCAAGCACTACGCCAAGAGGTGAATTCGCTCCTCTCTACCTATGCCTTTGAGATCCCCTTGGATGGCTTGCTACTTCATGCAAATACCCTATGTTCAATCAGGTACATCGGTCAAGACACAAGCCATGGAGACCAAGCCAATGAGAGAGAGCCGGGAATGATGAAGATGGAGCTACGGGGCCCATGCCGGAACTTTCGGCCCTACAGCGGAACTTCCCGGATGCCTCCAGATGCGCCAAGATGCCGTCCGGCCCAGAGAAGGGTCGGCCGACTTCCGCCCCGTGGGACCGAACTTCCGCCCACTTCCTCCCAAGTTCCGAAATTGCGCCAAAACACCCCGGATACTGCAAGGAAATGGCCCAATTTCGGAACTAGGCCGGAACTGGCCGGAGTTCCGGCTGACTGAACTCCCGCCTCACCAACTTCCGCCTACGAACCTCAACAGCACTTTTCAACGTGTAACTTAACCCTCGCCCCTACCTACAAATAGCCTAGTTCGCTCAGATCCGAGATTAGACTTGATTTGAAAGAAAACTGAGCTTAGCTCACCCTTGTGGGAACCCTACCTAGATCTATGATCTTGTATCCCCACCCGGGCTCCTTATCAACTCGTGAAGATCTCTTTGGCGACTTCTACCGTTTGTTTGATCTTTTGCTTGCACTTCTACCTATTTGGTCTTTTTCTTGCACTTCTATCAAACCTTCCGGTCTTTTCGCCCTTCTAGATCTCTCGATCTTTGATTTGTCGATCTCTTTGCGGGACTTCTACCGGAAGGTCTTTTCTGCAACCTCTATCGAGTTGGTGTTTCGAGCCAACGAGGGAAAACTCAATTGTGTGCGTGTGTGTGTTGTATCCCCCCCACGTGTTCATCGCGTTCATCCACCTACCCCCACGAATCCCTTCAAATCCGTGAAGATCGGGCACATCCCTGGGCTTAGCCCTCACCACTTGCGGTCATCCAGATCAACATCCATGTCCGCGTCACTGAACCCAATGAGCTTGAGTTGCCCACCAGCGCTGGAGAAGACACATCCCCATAGCCTTTTGTCCCGGCGATGTAGCGGAGCAAGTGCTTCACAACTCCGAGGTGTTCCGTCGTGGGCTTCTCCATGAACCTACTGACATAGCCAACGGCGAAAGCGATGTCTGGCCTGCTGTGCACCAGGTAGCGCAAGCTTCCAACCAGCGAGTGGTAGAGCGTCATGTCAACCAGCGGGTTGGCGATGTCTTTGCTCAGCTTCAGACGAGGTTCCATTGGCACCTGCACAACATTGCAGTCACCCATACCAGCTTTCTCCAATAGCTTGCTAGCGTAGGCCGATTGGCAGAGCGTGGTCTTGCCGTCACCCTGGGTCACCTCGATGCCGAGGTATTACGCGAGCTTGCCCAGGTCGCTCATGTTGAACCTTTCCATCATCTGATGCTCGAGCCTTTCTATCTCCTGCGTGCTGCCGCCGGTGACGATCAGATCGTCCACGTACACGCCAAGGAGAAGACGCAACCCAGCCTCTCCACGGGCATACACCACGTGCTCCGACGGCACTGCGTGAAGCCGAGCGACAAGATTGTGCTGTCGGGATTGGCGTTCCAGGCGTGTGGGGCCTGACGTAGCCCGTAGAGTGCCTTCTTCGGGTGCATCACCTTCCCTTCCAAGCCATCAGCGACGAACCCGGGCGGTTGGGAGACATACACCTCCTCCGTGAGCACGCCATTTAGAACAAGCAGCACACAACAAGTTGTCATGGGCTGCCACAATAAGCAGCACACACACCGAGTCCAGGCGAGCCACCGGCGTGAAGACTTCGATGAAGTCAATGCCGGCGCGCTGCGCGTAGCCCTTCGCCACCAACCGCGCCTTGTGTCGTATGACTTCGCCGGCGGGGTTCTTCTTCAGCTTATAGACCCATTTTATTCCAATGGGCCGGTGGCCGTGCGGCAAGTCACACAGCTCCCACGTGCGACTGGAGATGCTCTAACGATCCTGTAATTCTGTTGATCGATTTGGCAAGTCCTCTGGCCGCCGACAAGGTGGATTGATCCGCTTTTGTTGGTTGTTAGCTAGCTTGAGCCTTGAGCTAATCCGCAAGTCCGGTGGCCGTCGCAGCGCTGGTGTCGCCGGCTATACTTCAACAGTTTCAACCCATGGAAACCGCAAGACCAAACTGTCCAAACCAGCTGATTATGGCTGGGGGGTTTCAAACAAAAAAAACGGTTAAAACCGTGCGTGCACACACTTAGTTTTGAGCGTTCGCAATGTTT
The DNA here is from genome assembly GCA_030979885.1 of Lolium multiflorum. Classification (NCBI taxonomy): domain Eukaryota; kingdom Viridiplantae; phylum Streptophyta; class Magnoliopsida; order Poales; family Poaceae; genus Lolium; species Lolium multiflorum. Next base: position 120,207,339 of record CM061749.1, on the reverse strand, counting down.
CCCGCCCATATCATGTCATTGTATGGAAGAGAACCATCAATATAAGCATAACCATCATCATTAGAGTGTGTTGCTATTGCACTTAACTCAATGATCAGTTATTGAGCATGCGAACCATATGCATACCCAATTTGCAAATTCTCCATCTAGAGAGGAGTATTTTGGAAATGATAGCCACCAAATTGATGCCACACTGATGAGATAAGGCATCAACAACTGCATTGGTTCTCCATTTTTTGTACTTGATATGACAAATTGCAAGCCTAACAAATTCACAAACAGTGATCGCAATACATACTTGCATTATAATCGAAGTTCAGAGAAGTCCTCACAAGTTTTTTTGTTTTGCAAATGATCCTTCTCTATTATGGATTTTTCTCAATTCCATGTTGACACCTTGATCTTTCTTGGAATCATCTCCACTATAAACCACACAACTGATGAATCCTTCAATAATCGAAAATGTTGCTACAAGCACCATAACTATAATACGGATTCAGCTAGTATGCAACCAAGCGCAATGGATAATCAAGTCGATGTTTCATCATTTTCTCAACAACATGAATCACATCTTTGTGACGGGATACCACATTGCCATATACTAACATGATCTGTTGCCTTGCGTTAACTATTTCTCCATAAAAAAATCCATTGATGGCTTGACATCCCCATCAACCAAATGAAGGACCCTTACAAAAGGCTCAAACATATTCAAGCAAAACTTCACATCTTTCCAAAAATATCCAGGCTCATAATTGTGCTTTTTGTTGCCTTTCACTTTTTTGAATTAACTTCTTATACTGTCCCATCTACTATCAACCACAACTTCCTTTGTCTATCCTTCTTGTCAAAAAGGGCTTTCCAAAGTTAAATAAGTAGAGAAAAATCTCTTGACCCCTAGTCTAATGATCTCTTTCTGTGAAGACAAGTGCCTCATGTAGTTCAAGGTTCGTTTGTGCCCACATACAAAGATGATGAATGCTTTGGCTTTGTCAAGTACCTTCATGAACCTTGGAATGCTGTCAGTTCCTTGTAGCATCGAGTTAATGGTGTGTGTGTCAAACAAGAGCTCCGAAACATGTTTGGACGCTTCTCCAACAATAGCTTCTTTGCTCCGATGTCGTTCGAGGCATTTCTAGTCACTACTTGCACCACATTTTCAGAGCCCGTTTCCTCAATTACTTAATCCACGAGTTGAAATATTACTCCACTTGTTTCTGATACGATTGACATCTCCTTTGACATGATAAAACTTGTTGCATTACCACATTATGTGCACAAATTCAGTATCCTTCTCCTCTTCATATTTGACCGAGCATTAGTCATAATGGAGCAACCATTCTTCATCTTTTCATCATCTCATTCGTGTAGAGAACTCATCACTCTTGCATGCTCCTCACTTACCAAAGTCTCCTGAATGTCATGTTTAGAAGGGGGATCAAGTCAAGGGCCAAACCTCCCAATGGCTTCCCACATTAACTTGAAGTCATCGTTATCACAAGCGTTGAATGGTATAAGTGAAAATGATCTAGGTTCAATATTTAATAATCTAGACAAGTCTTTAGGGCCAAGGAAGTAACTTAATATTTATTATTGCAAAGTATTGAGTAATAAATGGAAGATATGATGCAAATCATCACCATGGTTGTACACCCATCTAGCTAGATACCGCTGCACTTCATGCATTCTCTTTTTTCAAAGTTCCTTGTTTACCTTCTACTGATGCAAGACTTCAGCTTGAGTTAATTTATGATCAATAGGATCTATCCAGTTTTCAATGGACCTAACTTGGGTGTTTACGAGCTTCCGACACAGTTACCTTTATCATCCCAAACACAAGAAATATCCATTCTCTAAGCTCTAACTAGTGTCAGTCTTTTTCCTCCTCTTCTTAGATGCCTCCTCAAGACATTTCTTGCACCTTTCTTTAGCTTCATTAAGTTTTTCTTGCATATCATCACAACGTTAGCAACACGAGCCACATCCTTCTTCATATAGCATACGCCTCCAGTGCTCGCATACTCTCGTCCTCCCATCCTACATAATCTAACTTTCTCTTAAGGACATCCTCTTCTTGCGATGCTACATTCATCTGAGACATCCTACAAAAACTCAAACAAGCAACAAGCAATAGTTTAGTAATTGACATCGATAATCGACAAAAGAAGGGACCAAAGCTAACAAAGTCGAAAGTCTAAGCCACACGATTGAAGTATCCAGCTAGCAATGAACCCAAAACATAATCAAAGCAACAATGCACAAGAGGAATAGAACATAAAATATCATACTTACTAGTCAAGTTACATCACCTTTCTAAGACACAAGTGGAAGATAATAATGTTCACTACAAGGAGAGGACTAAAATGGCTCCAATGATGATGTGTTAGGGATCCTTTGATTAGGGTTAATTCCGTATGGTTTTTGGAGGATACGATTTCTAAGATATTTTTTCTATGAAGGTTCGTTTGATTTGCAAGATTCGATCCGTTAGGATATTTTCCCTAAGGAATCATTTGTACTCTATTTTGGAGGAAAATTTGCACCGGTCTTTATACAATTCCTTTGTTTATCATGTGGCGCCAAATACTCGTTGAGAAAAACTCCTATAATTTTCCAATCATGTGGGATTTAAAAGGACATTGACTTTAATCATGCATTTTTTCCTATTCCACTATTTTGAGAATCATGTGAATCAAAAAGGCCCTAAACTGAGAATAAATTCTGCGAGAGTCAAAAAATCTGAAAAGCGTACCCTTATAAATGTAAAATACCAATTATATTCAGAAACCATATAATTAATTTATTTCAGTGACATCTATATATTATGGATCGAATGATGGATCTATTCCTTTTGACCAAGTTCAGCTTGTTGTGCCAGGGCATCACTTAGAGCTTGCTTTTGAAGATTCTGATTAATGTGACGATGCTTATTCCGAATTCATGTTACTTTGCCATGATAATGTTCTGTTTTTCATGAAATAACTGTTTGGCAGTTGGTGGTTAGGTGGGGATATGACATAACACCCGAGGTAAACTGCTTGAATTGTCACTTTGAGATTAGCATATTTTGACTTATTTAGTACTAGTTTGTGAACTACCTTTTCTCCTAAGTAAACCACTTTCTGGGTATCGATCATAATAGGCGGAGGGGGCGGTATAGGAAAGGAGTGGATCAAAAGTATCTGCGCAGAAGGAAGAGCAACAAAGGAAGGCGACAAGAAGGCCAAGCATGCCCGGCGAGTCAACTCTTGCAAAATAGAAAATAGATGCCAACCGCACATGAATTGCAAAAAATGCAGTTAGTAATTGATTGCGAAAGCAACAATTAAATACAAAAATAAAGGAGCTCTCGGTGAGAAAATGTTGGAATAACAGTCTTAGCATGTAGTCTAGTCCAAACACAACGATTAGGGATTGGAATGAAAAGCGTTTGTGCCCACCTCACCAACCATCTTGTCCCGATACATACCAATTTAGAAATGCAAAATACAAATGCAAGTGTGAAACTTCTAACTTGCAAGTCATTTCTGTGATTGTATATTCTCCCAACATTCATCCATGCAAATCTGCAACCAGACGTGCGACTCAAATAGTTTCAGGCCTGATTGGTTGCTCACAAAGACCTTTCTCGCATCATTGGGCCAAAAAAACGGATGTTTATGTTGGAGATATGCCCAAGAGGCAATAATAAAATGATTATTATATATCTTTGTATTTATGATAAATGTTTACATACCATGCTATAATTGTATTAACTGAAACATTGATACATGTGTGTTATGTAAACAACAAGGAGTCCCTAGTAAGCCTCTTGTATAACTAGCTTGTTGATTAATAGATGATCAAGGTTTCATGATCATGAACATTGGATGTTATTAATAACAAGGTTATGTCATTGATGAATGATGTAATGGACACACCCAATTAGAAGATCACGTCATTAAGTTCATTTGCTATAAGCTTTCGATACATAGTTACCTAATCCTTCGACCATGAGATCATGTAAATCACTTATACCGGAAGAGTACTTTGATTACATCAAACGCCACTGCGTAAATGGGTGGTTATAAAGGTGGGATTAAGTATTCAGAAAGTATGAGTTGAGGCATGGATCAAGAGTGATTTGTCCATCCCATGACGGATAGATATACTCGGGCCCTCTCGGTGGAATGTCATCGATTAGCTTGCAAGCATATGAATGGTTCATAAGAGATCACATACCATATGAGTAAAGAGTACTTGTCAAAGGAGAGGTTGAACAAGGTATCGTGATACCGATGATCAAACCTCGGACAAGTAAAATATCGCGTGACAAAGGGAATCAGTATCGTATGTAATGGTTCAATCGATCACTAAGTCATTGTTGAATATGTGGGAGCCATTATGGATCTCCGGTCCCGCTATTGGTTATTGGGAGAGAAGTCTCAACCATGTCTGCATAGTTCACGAACCGTAGGGTGAGACACTTAAGGTTTGATGTCGTTTGAGTAGATATGGAATATGGAATGGAGTTCGAAGTTTTGTTCGGAGTCTCGGATTGGATCCAGGACATCACGAGGAGTTCCGGAATGGTCAGGAGAATGAGATTCATATATAGGAAGTCATATTCCAAGTTTGGAAATGATCCGGTGCATTTATGGAAGGTTCTAGAAGGTTATAGAAAAGTCCGGAAGAAACGCACTATGGAAGGTGGAGTCCCGAAGGGACTCCACATGCTAGGCCGGCCAAACCCTAAGGGGTGGTGTTGGCGTCAGAAACCCACCGGCGGGCAGCGACTGGCCAACACGGTAGAGCCGGGAACGACTAGGGCTGCGGCTGGCCCCAGTCCCTCGTAGCGACCCGCAAAGCCCTCCCCAGTCGCGCGCCGATGCTGGGTCGCAAGGGCTGCCACCTGACCTATACCTGGTCGGGAGGTGTGGATGATGCCTCACTTAGTTTCCTGCAGGCACACACGTACACGTTAAATACGAGCCTCGATCGGCTCTCGGGTTGTCTGTGAATCGCTCGGGAGCCGATTCACCCATGATTCGTCCAAGGTGGCCGAATATATGGTGGTCCTGCTTGATCAATGTAAAGCGTATGAGATCCACGACGATCTAGGGTTTTCACCGCATAATCGGATCATCCTACTCACGATTGGGCCTCGCGCTCACGCACGTAAACGTAAGCCAGCCCTAGACAAGGCCTAAAAACCAACACTAGGTTGATCCTCGGAACGTCCTGTCTAGGGGCAGCAAACTACACCCTGCATGCCTGGATCCTCCAACCCTTTGTAAGGCCTAACTATTGCAGATATTAAACTAATCCTTGATGAATCAAGGGATCGACCATAACAGATCAGATCTACTAAACAAAGATCAAGCGGGCCGCCCCTGCACCCATGATGAGGCACAAGGACGGCTAGACGCGCAAGGGTTGCACTACGCGAGCATATGATGCTAAGAACGATGCTAACCCTAACGCGTCTACGATAACTACGTTGCTCGCCATCAAAACGCTTCAGTACGAGCAACGCATGAACAACTAGGCAGGCTTGTGCTGCCTAGATCGCGAGATGCGATCTAGGCAGCATGATGCTCGGAGGAACCCTCGAGACGAAGGAGTTGGCGATGCGCGAGATTGGTTTGTGTTGAACGTTGGTTGTTGTTTATTCCATAAACCCTAGGTACATATTTATAGTCCAGGGGACTTTCTAACGTGCACTAAACCGTGCACGAGACAAACTCTACGTAACCTACTAAGTAAAGATACACGGGCTAACTAGCCCAAAACTTGATACACAAGGCCGATTTACATATCTCTCCACGCATATATCTTCAAATTCGTCTTGATCGGCCCACCTCTGGCTTGGTCAAATGCGGTGATAACACATGCCCCCTGGTTTTGGAAATGACATTTCCAAAATCATTATGCTTTCTCTCATAGGGTCATGTCGTGGCGAACCGCAGAGTCCCTCATCATGACAACTTGCCTTCTCAACTTCTCCCACGATTTGTTTTTGGCACCACTTCCTCGGAAACTGCCGTGGCATTGAATTTCTATTATGCCCCCTTTTATTTGCACACGAACAGTTATCTGCATCTTCTTCGCATTAGCATCCTAAAAGCCCTCCCGCGCCACGATGTCTTCTTCTTCCTCTGCTCCATCGGATCTTTCCAGCCAGTCCTCCACATCCCGCGAGCCGACGCGGAGTACAACCCAGCAGAAGTCCACGGCCAACATCCGCCGCGCCATTGCGGCCGGGGAGGAGTCGACCATGACTTCTCCATCTGGTCGAGGACGACAAGTCCCCGACCGACGGGGAAGCGATCTCCGCTTCCTTGCCGATAAGGAAGCGGTGGAAGAAAGCGAGGATGATCACTTCCCCTGGGATGGGGCCACCTCCGAGGAGGTGAAGGAGGAGGAAGAGGAGGACGACGACGACGGCGCTCCCCGACGAGCCGCCGGCCAAGCGCCATTGCCCCTGGCCGGAAATCCTGACTTCGACAGCGACGACGACGCACGGAGAGGACGAGGACAATGAAGGTCCTGCCGGCGGCCGCTGGAGCGACGACAGCCGGGAGCAGCGGCAGCGGCGATAATGGCGACGACGAGGGCAGCAACGGCCCGTAGATAGGGCCCTTAGCATAGGATCCGTAAAAGTAGGCGGGGCAATGTATCCCCTTTCGAGGGCAATCAGTTCTACTATGTAAGAAATCTTTCTTATTAATGAAGAACTTTTCCCCAATTTGATTTGCCGCTCTCTCCTTGACCTTGCCGATTCGTCCCCTTTGCCAATGCATAATGAGCCGATAGCACCGTATCGGTCCTTCAAGATTCGCCCTTCCCTTCTCCAACCGATGATTTTCTAAATTTGGCAGAAAATGCAGTATCTTCAGGGAAACCTTTGAACTTTCCCAACCAAACCTAATAATGTTCTTCAATAATCATCATTTGTGAAGAAGGTTGCAATGAAGGACCAGCCGTTGGTATCCCAATCGGCTTTTAAACGAGCAAAAACAGCAGCACCAGGCCTGCTGCCCCCGAGCCTTACTCGAGGCGAGACTTAGCCGAACTGCCTGGGCTTGATCATGCGAGCCAGCCGATTTGCACGTAAATCGGCTTGCAGAGAGCCTTCAAGGTGGGCTGCCCCGAGTTTTCGCGCCTCTTCGTCCAGGTCAGATCGGCTCCCTTCCTTTGGTGGATCTGATGCGACCCACCCTTAACCTGATCTGGACACCCAAGCTGCCCTTAGCATTGTTCTTGAAGAGAAGACCTGAGCTGTTAAAACTCTCTTGAGGAGTTCTTTCATTGTGGCTTCTCTTCATAATTCACTAGGGCTGACCTTCTGGTTGACAATTGTATTTCTTGAGTCGATGGCCATGCATCGGCTGCTTCTCAATTCTAAAGTCGATGGCCATGCATCGGCTATGAAAAATTTAAAATTTCAGGCCGATTTGTGTATCGGCCTCCATACTTAGTGTTGTATCCATCTAGGTGCCCCCGAGCCGATTCTGTCAAGAGAATTGATGGTATCGGCTCTTAGGTAGTCCCTGTTGGGTCAAACGTTGATCCCTGCAAAGCAGATGGTGAGGACAATTTTGGGCCGATTGCCGGAATCGGCCTCCATGTTGCTTGTTCGGTGAAGGTTTTGTAATATTCATCAGTTTCGGAGGGCCGATCGCAAGGATCGGCCTCGCCATGTTGCTTATTGACGTAGTCTTGCTACTCGTCCATGTCGGCGGATAAAACCAGCCCAATCTCTGACTTTAGCACGTTGGTGTGCTTGCTTATCCATGCTCTGCACCGTGTAATCGTGGAGCACTACACCCCCGGACGAATGAACACCATGTTTGTGCCGGCCGATGTGTCATCATCGGCTCTCTTTTGCTTGGGGCGCCACTCTTTTCTTTGCGGTAGCCCTCCTCATCCGGGTCCTCTGGACTTTGCAAGATCAGGCCGCGCCTTCCTCAGCGTATGCAAGTACATCCTTTCAGCTTCCTCCAGACGCGCAATCGCTGAACCCTGCGTTTTTGTGTATGGCTGAGACCGTCAGGGCACCACCTTGGACGGTGGCACCTGTCTTCTTCGTATTCCCCTTCGTCTTCTGAATCATCGAGATCTTCCAACGGAGGGGTCTCTCAGCCGTTTTGTGGTGGGAGAGGCCCTAAGCGCCGAACACGATACGTTGGCTGTCTCCTTCTTCTTCCGGTTGCATTCTGGCGTTGCCGATTGTTGGTAATCGGCTCATTCCTGAATCCCAGCGGTCGAAGAAGGGGCAATGCCAATGCCTGTCCGTATCGTCCTGCTCCCCTGTGGCGCTCCTGTCGCTCCTCATCATGATTATGCCGGCGATGTCTTCCATCGTTTATGGTCATCCGACCTCTTTCATCATTGTGATCGTATCGCCGGCGTTGGTCATATTGACTAACATACTTGTTGAGGAGGTGATCAGAGAGGGTCGTTGGTATCTTATGTTCTTCACTTCCCCCTCTGTGACGTAGCTTGCCATCTTGACGAGCCGATCGCATGGAGCGGCCCCCTGTCCTTGCTCGAGAGCACTGTCCTCATCCCCGTCCTTCTCGAGCGGTGTCCAAGCTCTACCATACCGATGTTGGCTGAGAAATCAGGCTGGCACCCTCCAAGGTGGGTAAACTCCACCATGTTGACGGCGGGGAAGGGGTGTGTGTCGACCTTCATGGCGTCTTAAAATTAATCGCCCATTTTCTATCGCCACTTGGATCTGCTGACGCCACACCCTGCAGTCGTTGGTGGTGTGGGTGAACGTGTTATGCCACTTGCAGTATGGCTTTCCGTTCAGCTCTTGCACTGTAGGAAACTTGTGGCCTTCGGGTACCTTTATGTGCTTCTCCGCGAGTAAGAGGTCGAAAATTTGCTCGGTTTTCGTCACGTCGAAGTCGAACCCTCTTGGAGGCCCTGGTGGCTTTACCCATTTGCAGGTTCTGGGCCTGGCTCGAGTCCACTCAGCCACCTGCGACCTCTCGCTCTCCCGTAGGACCTTCATCTTCTGCGTCAACCATGGTAACCACGCGCTTGAATTTATCTTGGTAAATATCCGGGTGGCGTTGCTCATATGCTGACAACTTCTACACCATGTGTGCTAATGAAGGATAGTCCGCCTGGGAGGCCACTTTGATCGATGATGATAGACCCACCACCGCCAATTCGACTGCTTCCTTTTCGCTTACATGAACCGAATAGCATCGGTTCCTAACGGTCCTGAAGCGCTGAATGTATTCGGACACTATTTCTCCGCGCTTCTGTCGTACTTGGGCTAGATCGGCAATGCCAGCCTCGGAAGCCTGAGTGATATTGCTCGTGGAACCGTTCTTCCAGGTCTGGATTGAGTTTGGTGGCAGCGACGTGTACCATCCAAAAGCCGATCTGTGAGGAGCGAGAAGTACCTCACGCGCAGCTCGTCTGACTGAGATCATGCCCCTTGTGCCAAATATCGGCTCACATGCTCGATGGAGCTGGAGCCATCTGATCCGCTGAACTTTGTGAAGTCCGGAGCCGATACTTGGGTGGTAGCGGGATCAATTCGTACTCATTGGGGTACGGCTTGGTATAGCCGATCGCCTTTCTCTTCGGCATCATGCCGAACTGATCTTTCAGGATCGTACAAATTTGATCCGCGGTGATGGCTGCGGGTGCCGAACCCTGAAGATTCGTCTGAGTGGCGTACTTAACCAGCCATGCTGTTTCTCTGGTTCTGAGCCAACTGCAGGAGCTGGGCTCGGGAGTTTCGCGGGGTGGCGTATTTAGCTAGCCACGTTTGCTTCTCGGGTCTGCCTCCGACGCTCCTCCTGTTGCCCCCGAAGTCCCTGCTATAGCAACCTGGTTCGAGGGTGCCCAGTGCTGCGCTCGCACGTATGCACATGCGTATCCGTGCGGGATCTCCTTGGGCGCGTCCTGTAGGAACTGGTAGTCACTGGGGTCACCACCAATCTTGTAGACGACAAAAGCCGATGAGTTCGGCGCCTCGGGCGCTGCCAACGCGAATGGCAGCGGGGGACGGGAATGGAGCCGCGCTTCCCTTGGTGAGTCCCTAGGGCTGGTCCTGACGGAGAGTACTGATGGCTCATGATCTCCTGGATCACGCGCAGCGCGACGCGCTCAACGTATTCACCAGGCTCCTGATGGCGGTGCAGCGAATGAGCCACCATGAAGTTGATCTCTGACGCAGCGACCTGGTGCGTTCTTCTGACGGGTGGACAGGTCCACTCCATCAGCGCGCCCAGGGTGAACCCCTTCCATCTCGATGCCATGGGAGCGGGTCCTGTGGAAAGAGCCGATTAGGTCGGCTTCGGGCAGACTTGATCTCGTCGTACTTCTTCTTGAGCTCGCGAGTGAGATCCCCGTACGTGACCGGAGTTTCTCTGCCACTTCTGATGAAGATGGTATGGTGTCTTTCGCCATCTCCGATGTGGATGGCGAGATGGTTGTCGTTGAAGATGTGTCGTTGAAGATTGTCCCACGGGCGTGCGAAATGTGTTGGCGTCGAAACCCACGGCGGGCATGGCCGGCCAACACGGTAGAGCCGAACGACTAGGGCTGCGGCTGGCCCCAGTCCCTCGAGCGACGGCCCGCAGCCTCTGGTCGCGCGATGGTCGCAAGGGCGTGCCACCTGACCTATACCTGGTCGGAAGGTGTGGATGATGCCTCACTTGGTTTCCTGCAGGGCACACACGTACACGTTAAATACGAGCCTCGATCGGCTCTCGGGTTGTCTGTGAATCGGCTCAGGAGCCGATTCACCCATGATTCGTCCAAGGTGGCCGAATATATGGTGGTCCTGCTTGATCAATGTAAAGCGTATGAGATCCACGACGATCTAGGGTTTTCACCGCATAATCGGATCATCCTACTCACGATTGGGCCTCGCGCCACGCACGGTAAACGTAAGCCAGCCCTAGACAAGGCCTAAAAACCAACACTAGGTTGATCCTCGGAACGTCCTGTCTAGGGGCAGCAAACTACACCTGCCGCTGGATCCTCCAACCCTTTGTAAGGCCTAACTATTGCATATTAAACTAATCCTTGATGAATCAAGGATCGACCATAACAGATCAGATCTACTAAACAAAGATCAAGCGGGTGCCGCCCCTGCACCCATGATGAGGCACAAGGACGGCTAGACGCGCAAGGTTGCACTACGCGAGCATATGATGCTAAGAACGATGCTAACCCTAACGCGTCTACGATAACTACGTTGCTCGCCATCAAAAACGCTTCGACGAGCAACGCATGAACAACTAGGCAGGCTTGTGCTGCCTAGATCGCGAGATGCGATCTAGGCAGCATGATGCTTACGGAGGAACCCTCGAGACGAAGGAGTTGGCGATGCGCCGAGATTGGTTTGTGTTGAACGTTGGTTGTTGTTTATTCCATAAACCCTAGGTACATATTTATAGTCAGGGGACTTTCTAATGTGGGCGTGCACTAAACCGTGCACGAGACAAACTCTACGTAACCTACTAAGTAAAGATACACGGGCTAACTAGCCCAAAACTTGATACACAAGGCCGATTTACATATCTCTCCACGCATATATCTTCAAATTCGTCTTGATCGCGGCCCACCTCTGGCTTGGTCAAATACTGGTGATAACAGGTGGAGTCCCAGGTGGACTCCACCAAGAGTGGCCGGTGTTGTGGGTATACTTTATGGGTATATCAACGACATGGCCTGGATCCGGCAAGTCCGGGTGGCCCACAGACGGTGATGGTGGCATACAGCCCATCGGGCGGCCCAGTTGCTGTTGATCATTGAGGATGAAGTCCAGCCCAGGAACGAGAAGCCGGATCCCAACCGACCTACGAAGGAGGCCGGATCCGTGGAGGCCCATAAAGTATCCGGATCCGGACGTGAGGAAGGCGGATCCTTGACGTACACGGCAAGATATTGTACCGTAGTTAGGCAACTTGTATTCCGGCTAGGACTCTCCATGTAAACCCTAGATCCGTGCGTCTATAAGCCGGATCCCGGGAGCCCTAGAGGCACAACCACAACCATTGTAACAACGCAAGCGCCCAGATAATTGCAGCAGCAGTAGGCCCTGTCATCGTGCAGGTGTTCCGAAGCTGGGTAACTCGCACCACCGTCCCGTGTGCACTCCGCCCTATGGCCCCTACTTCTTCTCCCCCTCGTGAGGATCCCTCATCCGAGGTATCGTCGATTAGGCAACGACGTTGGCGCCCACCGTGGGGCTCGAGGCGTGCTGGAACGGGAGGGCTCCGCCATGGGAAGCTACGACGACTCGATCGCTGTGGGGCGTGTACTCTACGCCGGAATTTTCCGATCGTCCCTCCGGACGAGTTCTGGATTCGGCTAGGTCAAACCCCGTCAAGCTCTCCATCGTCCCAATCGGCGGCATCCACATCTTCATCGGCGAGACCGTCGATTCCGACGGAAACGCACTGGTAAGTAACGCGACGCGTCCGTTGAGCTGGACGCCGTCGCGAAATCCGATCGAGTCGCAGGAGCTTCTTAAGGAAGGTTCCGCCTTAGATCGGGAAAATCAAAGCCCACCCAATCCGCCCCTGAGCAGGAGAAGATGGTGGAAGACCAATGCAGATCCGCTGGGTCTCCCAGGTGTTAGAGAAGCAAAGGTGTCACCGTGCACTTCTTGGCCCATACCGCAGGAGACGCCCTCCACAGGACGAGGCCGATCCTTTGCGGGTTGAGGCACCCGGAAACAACGTCGCTCCGGATCTGCAAGAAGCGATCGGAGAAAGCGACGCTCGGGACAAGAGGAGGCCGGAAACCCCGAGGAATCAATCCTCGGTAACTTGAGCCCAAATTCACGATGCCTCCTCAATAGGCACAGAAGAATACAATCGCTTGACAAAGGAGCTCAAGATCGGGGAAGAAGCTGACGGCGCCTCATCCATGAATACAGAAGAATTCAACCGCAAGCTCGTGGAACTCGGAGGCGGTGAGCAAGCTGACGTAGAATCCGCCCAGCCAATGCAGGTTCTAGCAACCGTAGCACCGCTGGATCAGCAGGAAATGGAAGACGAAGACTCTAACTCCGACCTAGGACCATCCAACGTAAGGTCTCCACTAGATCGGGCACGACCACGAAAGGATGTCCTGTCACCAGAAGAGATGGTCGAGCAAGCACGCATGGATTTAGTCGCGCAGTCTGATATCCTCAACAAACCAATAACTCCCGAGTAAGCTGCAGATCCGGAGGCCTTAGAAGCCAAAAGACAGGAGATGCTGGCAACAGCTCAGTTTGCCAAGACCGCGCCTAATGCTGGAAGAAAGAACCATAGCTGCGAACTTCGTGGACCACTTTCGAAGAAGGATCGCGAGGTCGATGAATCTCTTGAAAAGGTCAGGCAACTCGAGAAGCACTGGGAGGCCAAGGTAAAATTTGTGCAGGAGGAAGAAGCTAGAATCGGGCGAGAAGCCATCCTTCCCGCAAGATTACCTTTGCAACACCCACAGAGCAGCCACTCGCAACTCCAAAGGATAACATGAAGAGGCTGCGGAGCTCCTGAAGAAGAAGGACGAGGAGATTGACATCAACACGTCCGGAAGCTCGTTGCCTCAGCAATGCAGCAACAGAGCAAAGCAGGGACACTGTCGCGCAGGTTAGAATCCAATCCGAAGCATTGCATATCCACCGCGCAGAAGGACGCCACAGCAAGTCAACACCGTGATGGCGAGTCGCGCACCGGATCCACGGAGCGCAGGAGGAAAGTCAGAGAACATCCGAATCCAATCCCGGTGCCCTCGGATTCAACCCCGAAAAATCCGGTAAAGGGAAAGGATCCGATGTATACTGGCAGAGACAAGTACCGTGTTCCATCACCACCACCCCGAGCTTCGCGTCCTCCGCACCCCTCGACGTCGCAGTCTGCCGGAAACACCAGACCCCATGGGCCAGGTGGAATCAACATCCGCGACAACATGCCGCCTCCTAGGGACAGGAGCAGGAGCGTACGCCGGAACCACACAGAAGCCGGAACCAAGACCGCGAGCCTGAGCCTCGTCGAAATCAAGAACGCAAGCCTGAGCCTCACAGAAGCCAAGGACGCGAGCCGGAACCAAGGAGGAGCCGGAACGAAGAGCGCACACCTGAGCCACGCAGGAGCCGGAACGACGGAGGCGACCACCACCAAGAGGAAAGGAGCCACCGAAGCCGGAGCCAGCCGCGGGAGCAGCGCCGAGAGTCCGAAGGCGGAAGATCATCTTACAGGCCCCCTCACAGATCTCCCCTCACCACCCTGGAGGCGAGGGAGGCGGAGATCCGTTCCGCTCAAAGTCACCGGCGGCGGTCCTCGCGACGCCGGGAGCGCCTCAACGAGTACAGATCCGACTACATTGGTCCAAGGTGCTTTGGCCGGATGATCCGAGAGGAACCAAAGCCAAGAAGCTTGAACCTTAAGCTACCTGGAAACCTGAAGCATTATGATGGCAGCGAGAGGCCGGATACCTGGATTGAGGATTACTACAATGCGGTAACCTTTGCCGGAGGAACCCCGAATATAGCCTGCCGCATGCTCCAGTTGTACCTTATTGGTCCAGCTCGAGTTTGGCTCAGCGACCTCGAGGAAAACACCATCTTTTGCTGGTTTGACCTGAAGAAGGCTTTCGAGAACCACTTCAAGGGCACCTACAAGAGACCGGCCACCACCAGCGATCTTCAAGTTTGCATCCAGAAGAAGGGTGAGACATGCAGAAGTTTCCTTACCCGATGGTTGGCGACCAGAAACGAGTGCGAGAACGTAGATAACCGCACAGCAATGCACGCCTTCATTGGTGGTTTGCAGCGTGGGGGCTGCTGCGCCACAAGCTTACTTGCCTGGTGAACAAAGCTCACTCTTGACGAGATGATAAACATCGCCAGCGATCACACTGCCGCCGATGACGACGCAGGCGGAGATCTCGCAGCTACAGCCATACCACCAACAAAAGAAAAACCGTGATAATGGCGTCGCAACAGCAACAAGCGGAAGAACCCCCTGAAGACCGGAAGGCGGAGGATCCGACATGGTCGCCATGACGTTCCAACGCGGAGGTTCAGGAGGCGGAAGAGGCCGCAGACGTGGAGGCGGAGCAGGGGCCGCAACGCGCCGACGAGGTCACCGCAGCCGGATCCCGCGCCCCCAAACGTACGAAGAATACAGGGATATGCCGTGCTGGCTCATCTGGATCCGGCTACGGGCAAATCCACTCACACCAATCGCAACTGCAAGTGGGTCAACGATCTGAAGAACGACCCGGAGGCAGGATACAAGCGAGCCCCGCCCGCGCGGCAAAGGAGGCAAGGGCAAGAACAAGGACAAAGAAGAGGATCCGAGGCCATGGATGAGGATGACGCTTCGCCGGAACCCAAGGAGGGTACCGCAGCCAACAAATCCAATCCCTTCGGCAAAAAGAGTCGGAGCCTACCACACCTTCCTCGGAACCCCAACTGTCCGCGCGAAAAATCGGCGCTCCGGATCTTGAACGCTACGCCTCGCGTGCCGGATGTCAAGTGGTCGAGAAAGCTGTACTTTGACCGGTCGGATCACCCGGCCGTCATCCCCAAAGAGTGCTACGCTCTGGTTGTAAGTCCCCGCATAGACGGGTATGACTTCTCCAAGTGCCTTATGGATGGAGGAGCTAGCCTGAACATCATGTACCTGGAGACCCTGGAGAAGATGAACCTCACCAAGGAACAGCTCAAGCACAGCACCACCGAATTTCATGGTGTGGTTCCGGGTAAGAAGGCAAACTCCCTGGGCAGCATCAAACTTCCCGTGGCCTTCGGCGATGTGAACAACTACCGCGAAGAGATGATCACGTTTGAAGTAGTGCCCTTCAAAAGCTCCTACCACGTGATCTTCGGCAGGCCCACCTACCACAAGTTTCACGCCAGGGCATGCTACATCTACAACAAGCTCAAGATTCCGGTCCTAACGGCATGATAACCGTGTCCGGAGACTACAAAAAAGCAAGGGACTGCGAGGAGGCGAAGCCGCCTTTGGAATCCGTCATATCTGGAGAAGAGCTGCAAGGCTACGAGCCGCGGTGGATCCGGCGAGATGGACCACCAAGAAGCAGATCTCCGAACAAGTCCTCGTTCAAGGCCGCGATAGAAACCAAGAAGCATGACCTCGTTGAAGGTGACCAAGCAGGTTTCAGTCGGAGCCAACATGGACCCCAAATAGGAAAGCGCGCTCGTCGAGTTCCTCAGAGCTAACATGGATATCTTCGCATGGCAACCTTCGACATGTCCGGAGTACCAAGGGAACTCGCCGAGCACTACCTCATATAAATCCCGTGCAAAACCGGTGCAAGCTATGCGACGCTTTGGAGACAAGAAGCGCCGCGCCATAGGAATGGAATTAGCAAAGTTACTAGAGGCAGGTTTTGTAGTAGAAGTTATCCATACTGATTGGGTCGCAAACCCCGTCCTTGTACCCAAAAAGAATTCTGAAATACTAAGAATGTGCATCGATTACTCCGGCGTGAATAAGCATTGTCCGAAAGATCCGTTCCCTTTGCCGCGCATTGACCAAGTCATTGATTCGACGGCAGGGGCGGAACTTCTGTTTTCTTGACGCATATTCCGGGTATCATCAGATCCTGATGAAGGAGTATGACCAAAAGGCGACCTCTTTCATCACACCCTTTGGCACATACTGCTATGTTACCATGCCATTTGGCTTGAAAAACGCAGGTGCCACATACCAACGTACGATGTGCGGTGCTGAAGGACCAGATTGGCGGAACGTGCACGCCTACGACGACGACATCGCGGTCATGACCCGAAGGGATCCGACCTGCTCGCGACCTTAAGGAAACCTTTGATAATCTCCGACGGTACAAGATGATGTTAAATCCTGAAGTGCGTCTTTGGCGTAGCAGGAAAACTCCTTGGCTTCATTGTTTCTCAGGGCATCGAAGAACCGGAAAAAATCAAGGCTATCCTGAACATCAAAAGGCCAACTTGTCTCAAAGATGTGCAACGATTAACTGGTTGCGTTGCGGCAATAAGTAGATTTGTTAGCCGTCTTGGCGAGAAAGCCCTACCTCTATACAAGCTGAAGAAAACAGACAAATTTGTGCAGGGATGGGCAGACGAAGCACTTCAGGAGTTGAAGAACATACTCTCCTCCCCACCTATCTTGGCAGCTCCTGAGTCAGAGCCTATGCTCCTCTACATGGCGGCTACCAACAGAGTTATCTCGTAATTGTGGTGGTGCGAAAGGAAGAAGGATATGAGCACGGAGTCCAAAGGCCTGTCTATTACATTAGCGAAGTCTTGACGGAATCCAAGCAGAGGTACCCTCAATTTCAGAAGCTAGCCTACGGAGTTTCCTGGGCAGCTGAGACACTACTTCAGGAGCACCCAATAAGTGGTGAGCAAGGCCCCTAGCAACAATCATCAACAACTCCGACGCACGAGCGCGTAGCAAAATGGGGCATCGAATTATCTGCCTTTGACATCAACTACGAAGCCCGAACTGCAATCAAGTCTCAAGTTCTAGCGGATTTCATCGCGGATTGGACTGAAGCACCGGAGGGCACAGTGCCGGAACCTGAAGCTGGGTCATGCATTTTGACGGATCCAAGCAACATCAAGGCTCGGAGTTACCCAAGTCACCTACGGAGAAGAACTGCAGATGTTCTCAGATTCACGAAGCTACCAACAATATGGCGGAATACGAGGCTCTACTACATGGTCTGCGCATCGCTAAGGAAATTGGGATCAAGCACATCATATGCTGCGGAGATTCCGAACTGGTGGCACAACAAGTAGCCGGAACCTGGAACGCCAGAAACTCCGTCATGGCGGCTTGCGAGACGAAGTTGACGAGATCGCCAAGTGCTTCCTCGGATACGAAGTCAAGTACGTCGGGAGAGACGATAACACGCGGCAGACATGCTGTCCAAGCTCGGATCCGGAAACCAATTCTGCCGGCATTTTCTGGAGCATGCGGGTACCCTGAAAGGCGCAAACCCGCAAAATCCTGATCGCAGTGTCTCCGGCTAAGTGATGGCAATCATTCCGGCCGGACTCAGCCGTTTCTGGATTACCTCATTGATCGAAAGTTGCCGGAGGACGAGGTCCACGCACGACAGATCATCAGGCGAGCAAGATCCTACACCATTGTTGATGGACAACTCTACGAACGAAGTGCAAATGGGGTGTTTCTTAAATGCGTCTCTAATCAAGACGGCATTGAAATCCTCCGAGAGATCCACGCAGGGATTGCGGGCATCATGCCGCCCCCAGGTCACTCGTTGCAAAAGCCTTTCGATTAGGATTTTACTGGCTAACAGCTAAAGAAGACGCTGAGAAGCTAGTGAAAACTTGCCGAGGTTGTCAGTATTACGCTACTCAACCAAACGCTCCAGCCCAAGAGCTGAGGACCATACCTATCACCTGTCCGTTTGCGGTCTGGGGGCTCGATATGGTTGGTAAGTTAAATCATCTCCTGGTGGTCATGAATACCTCTTGGTCGCTATTGACAAGTTCAGTAAGTGGATTGAGGCAAAACCAGTGAGAAAAGCCGACGGTGCTACGGCACTAAAATTTGTTTGCAGCCTCGTGACAAGATTTGGCATCCCACACAGCATAATCACAGATAATGGCACAAACTTCGCGCAAGGAGAACTCAAGGATTACTGCGATGAAGTTGGGATCCGGCTTGACCTTGCGTCCGTGGCCCATCCACAATCCAACGGTCAGGTCGAACGAGCCAACGGTCTTATACTAGCCGGAATCAAACCTCGCCTTGAAGAACTGCGCCGCGCGGCGGAGCTTGGGCTGATGAGCTAGATTACGTTCTGTGGAGTTACGAACTACCCCTAACAGGTCAACCGGATTTACTCCTTTCTTCCTGGTATATGGATCCGAAGCTGTGCTCCCCCGACATCATCCATGATTCACCGCGAGTTTCCGCCTACAATGAAGAAAGCTGACGAGGCTCGACAGCTATCTTTGGACCTGATCGAAGAAGCTCGGAATTTAGCTGACCAACGCTCCACCATCTATCAGCGAAGCTCGACGCTATCATAGCCGTCGAGTTCGGAACCGCTCTTTCATTGTCGGAGACTTAGTCCTCCGCCTTCGCCAGGTGAAAGACCACAAGTTGCAATCTCCATGGGAAGGACCTTTTGTCATCAGCAAAGTACTACACAACGGATCCTACTACCTCGTTGATTTCCGGGAATTGAAAGATAGACCTGCCAACTGGCACCGGAAACGAAAAGGGAGGATCCGGGTGACATATATGATGAAACAGATCGTCCCTGGAACATAGCACAACTACGTCCTTTCCACACTTAGCGCTTTACGCATTACATACCTTGTAATATATATGATACATGATCAATGAAATAAAGCTTTTGGTTCACTCTTAGAGTCTTTTACCTCCTTTAATTTTTCATTTTTGGATCGTGTATGTTTTCCGACTAAAACCGCAGAGCTGGATCTTTCCGCCTAGGCGTGTATGAAAGTTGTGATTTTCAAAATCGTCCTTTAGGACGTAAGCTTAAGTTTTTTGGTGAAAGTATCTTCTGTTGCAAACTCATGGATTCCTGGTAGCGACTTCCGGCACTTGGGCTGGGGCTTGTTTCCGCGGTTATTGACGGATTGCCATTGGGCTTAAATCGCTGGCGAGCGTTTCCGGCACGGTTTTCCGGCTCGTGGAAGGTCAAATGGGCAAGCCGGAACATATAACACCAGCACTTGCTTTCAACAAACGAAACATGCAAATAATTTAAACGGATCGCAGGATAAGTTTTTCCGCCCACATGCATAATTGTTTCGTCCCTAACTACTTAAGAATTTAAGTTATATTACAAACCCTCGCTGGGGCCAAAATGATGCACTGTTTTTTCCGCAGGACATAAAAAGTTTTCACTCCTCCTTGGACGGAGAAGCATTGCCCTCTGGATCCTTTTCCTTGGCGCCCTCGGCCGGAGACGAGACATCCTCTTCACTTTCTTCGTCTTCGTCGGAAGCTGCAGCGCTGTCCTTGGGTTCATCTTGGGGAGCATCCTTGGAGCTGGTCCAGGTAAACTGAGTCCCGGATTCCGCAGGTCGGGCTTCCGCGTCGCGCTCTTTCTGAAGTTCGGCTTCAAGGGGCTCGTCCGCAGGAAGAACCACCTTGTCGTAGAACTCTTCGTGACGGATCCTCCGCGCGATGCGGGTATCATAGCCACTTACTGCGTCTAAAAGCGCATCGACATCTGCGGCCGGAGGAACACCAGTAGTTACCCGGTCAAGATCCATCTCCGGGTTATGCGCCAGGCACATAGTCAAGGTCATTGCAGCTGCACCTCGGGCTGATGAAGCTTGCAGATCCGTCACCAACTCCGGAAGAATATCCATTTTCTTAACAAGTTTGCGCAGACCGCAGGTGCGGCTATTCTTCAGCGACAAATTGTGGCATATTTTCCGGGAGGCGGAGATGAGATCCTTGCAATCATCACCGGCGAGAGTAAGGAGATCGTCCCGGGGAAATAGATTCCGGCGTCTTTCCGGGTATCCAAGCGGCTCTGCACAAAAATACAAGAATAAATATACAAGTTGAGCACAAGAAATTATACATCAAGATAAGCAACTCCGAGTACAAGTACCCAGGATGTTTTCCGCCAGCAAGTCCCAATGGTGCTCCGCGGTCTCCATGTATTTCCGGAGTCCGTTGAGTTCTTTCTGCCTCTTGATGGTCTTGCTATCAGCATTTCGCTTTAACAAGAATTCGCCCTTTTCCCTGATGAGCTCGGAGTTTTTATCCGCCAGTTGCTTCTCGGCCTGCTCCTTCTTTTGCTCCGCCTCCATCAGTTTCGTCTCCAATTCTTGGTATGAGGAGCGCAGGTTCTCAAGTTCGGAGGAGGTCGTAGCCAAGGAAGAAGATGCGCCTATAAGGATTCAAGTCAAAAACAAGTTCAAAGTCGGAACGTGAATCAATAACAAGATAGGGCGGAAACCAACCTTGGGCGTCCGCCAGTTGTTTGTTCAGTTCTGCATTTTCACTCTTCAGGGTCTGGATACTTTCCGCTTGACCCAAGGTAACGCGACGCTGAAGGGCAATGTTCTTGTGTAGCTCATAGTGCAGCGCCTGCTGTTCCTGTAAAATAAGATCAGTGCAGGAGTAAAAATTCCGCCTACTATAGTAGGGTCCTTTGAAGCATCATTGCCGGAATCCTTCCGACATCATGCTTGGGGGCTACTGCGACAATTTAAAAATCTCTCCAAAAGTGACTTTACTCTAAAGCATCTAAACGATAACTAGTATCTAGTTTCCTCCTACATGCTTGGGGGCTACTGGGGAGTACCTTTTGCTTGCAGATAAGTTTGTCGAAGAACTGGCCGACGTCCTTCTTGAAGTCTTGGATTTCCGACGTTGCGGCATCCGGCTTTCCCCAGGCATTGTTCAACATGGCGTTGAGCAAATCTTGTTCAAGCTCCCATTTTTCCGTCTCGGTGAGCTTGTTGAAAAACTTGGTAGCATATGCCTTGGGGGTGGAAGTGAGGTCAGCCGGATCTCCAAAGTTTTTCGGAAAAACGACGACGTCGCCAGCGCCGGCTCCGACCTTCTCGGAGGAAGTAACCTCAGCCTCTCCTTGGCCTTGAACTTCTGTTTCCTCTCGGGCAGGGCCTTTGGCCTTAGGATCCTCTCCGCCCACCTTCTCGCTGCTAACCGGAATTATTTCCGGTGGAGTATTTGCGGCAGGAGGGGGAGATTGATCAGCCCGAGGGGGAGATGGTTGAGGAGCAGTGTGTGAGGTGCTTGGCGGAGCAGGTGTAGAAGGACCAATAGCCGGAGACTTTTTCATATATTTTGTGATGGGCTCTTGGCTGGTGGTCCGGGTGGCAGCGGTAGTCGGAATTCTGCAAACAAGTAAAAAGGGATCATATAAGAAACAATTACATCAAAGTAGAGACGTGCCATACTCGGAAACTTACGGGGCGCCGGGGATGATGGGGCGCGAGCGTTTGCCTGTTGTGGCAAGCATCTTCAAACGTTCCCGCTCCGCTTTCCTCGAGTCTAGCGGAGGGGGCTTGATGGTCTTGGGCTTCTTGGCGGAGGCCTCGCCGCTGGCTCCGGCTTCAGAGCCGGGAGCTTTGGCGCGGGGACGCTTCGAAGGAGGGGCTGCCTTGCGGGGTGCCTGCTCCTCTTCCTCCTCTTCGTCATCCGAACCTCCTCCGCCGCGTCGCTGCTAACGGGGACACGAAGTATGGTGCGAAAGTTTTCCTCCGCCAAAGTATCGAGCTGGAAGGAAAGCTACTATAAGTTAGTCAACATCCAAAAACTTGTGAAGTTTGAAGTAACGAAGGGATCAGAGCTTACCGGAGGACACTAGTTGTTTGTATAAATATCCTTGATCAATTCCGGGATCGGTTGACCCCGGACAATCTTCACGAGCGTCTTGAATCTCCTCTTGAGAGAATCAGCCGGAAGGTCGTGGCGGGTAGCTCGGAGCTGGTCGTCCGCCCCGGTGTATGCGCAGATTAACCGTGCATTGCACCGTAGTGGCTGGATCCGCCGGGTGAACCAGCTGAGTGTGAGCTGAGTTCCGGTTAGCCCGTCATGGACTAGCCAGGAGATTCTCCGCGCTGCCTTCTCCAAGATAGGAGTTTGGGCGAGCGAAGGGACGAAGCTCCAGCTCGCGAGTTCTTCCGGAGGCTCGTTGTTGAATTTGGGCAGACCGTCGTGGATCTCCGGAACTGAAGCGTTCTTCTCGTAGAACCATCCGGCGTTCCAGTACCGGACGGATTCGTGCGAGTCGTGAGGTGGATACATGCGGCCAGGTCGGAGCATGAACGTCATGCTCCCGCAGTTCAGCATAGCTTTGTCCTTCGTTTCCTTCTTCACTCGGAAGAAAAACTGCCATAACTTGACATCTGGTCGGATTCCGAGATGCCCTTCGCAAAGTGTCGCGAAGTTGGAGAGCAGAAGGTATGAGTTGGGGCAGATGTTGTGGGGCTGAAGCCCGTATGTGTTGAGGATGGAGAGGAAGAATTCCGAACAGGGGAGCGATAATCCGCGTTCCACCCAAGCTTTGGTCATGACAACTTCTCCGGCTCCGGGCTTGGGGACGACGGTGTCGCGTATGAAGCTCCAGTGAGTGGAGATCATACCCTCGTTTTGGAGCTCTCTAAGCTCCACATCGGTAGTTTCGCACGGCCACCATTGACCCCGTTCTCCTTCGCGGATCCGAGCCTTGGAGGCTTTCTTGTTTTCCGTCTCCTGAACCTTGGCTGCCATTCTAGCTTGCCCTTGGAGTTCTTCTTCGAGCTCTTGAGCGGTTGGGATCCGGCCTAGTTTGGTGCTGGAAGATGCGGAAAAAGGTTGAGCTAGCCGGATGTCGGAAACATATGGTGGAAGGTATGCGATGGGATCCGGGCAGATTGGTTCTAGCAAACTGGGTTCCGGGCTATTTGGAGAACTACCAGTACAAAGTGGTGAATCGATTGGCATGCTTCCGGCTGCACCCATGCAAAGTATTTGAGTAACCGGAAACTACTCTAGTCTACTTCTTCTTCTACAAGTCCGGTGCACGTACCGTTGATGGCGCGGCGGACCGGCGATGCTCCGGTGAGGATGAAGGTCGCCGAACTTGCTACGAAACGACCCGCGCGACCACGAATCGGCGGCGGGAGAAATTTCCCGATCAACCGAAACGATCTTGGCACGAGGGGAAGCTTGGAGCGACGGTGCGAAGTTCTCTGTGGCGGGGCTCGCCGGAGCCGAGATCTGATGGGCGGCGCGAGGAAGAAGATGAAGTGGTGAGGAGGTGAAAAGAATGGGAAGTTACCGCGCGTGGGGGTATTTATAGACCTCGCGCGGAGATTCGCGTTTCGGATCCGACGGCGGAAACTGAGCGGTCTCACCGTCGGATGCGTGACGCGTGTCTTAGGTTAAAAGCGGTAAAATGACGTGGAGGTAATTTAACCGTGCGCTCCCGAAAATTCAGCTGAAGATTCGCATCGAAAATTTATCGCGGGAAATTAGGAGGTTGTGCGCGGGAAAGATGGAAACTCCGTTACATTATCGATTATTGAAGGACATATGATTTCCGAGAAGATGATGTCGGAAACAAGAAAGTTTGGAAGCTCTTCAAGATTCTCTTCGGTTCCGAGTTATTTGAAGACGGAAGAATGATGAATCTCGGAGAACCTCGGGGCTACTGTTGTGGGTATACTTTATGGGTATATCAACGACATGGCCTGGATCCGGCAAGCCGGGTGGCCCACAGACGGTGATGGTGGCATACGGCCCATTGGGCGGCCCAGTTGTTGTTGATCATTGAGGATGAAGTCCAGCCCAGGAACGAGAAGCCGGATCCCAACCGACCTACGAAGGAGGCCGGATCCGTGGAGGCCCATAAAGTATCCGGATCCAGCACGACCAAGAGGAAGGCGGATCCTTGACGTACACGGCAAGATATTGTACCGTAGTTAGGCAACTTGTATTCCGGCTAGGACTCTCCATGTAAACCCTAGATCCGTGCGTCTATATAAGCCGGATCCGGGAGCCCTAGAGGCACAACCACAACCATTGTAACAACGCGCAAGCGCCCGATAATTCCGACAAGCAGCAGTAGGCCCTGTCATCGTGCAGGTGTTCCGAAGCTGGGTAACTCGCGTACCACCGTCCCGTGTGCACTCCGCCCTATGGCCCCTACTTCTTCTCCCCCTCGTGCGGATCCCTCATCCGAGGTATCGTCGATTAGGCAACGACAGCCGGCCACCCCACCTCATGGAAAGGTGGGAGTCCCACCTTGAGTAGGACTCCCCCCTTTAGTAGGTTTCCCACCAAAGGTAGGTTTGGTGTTGGGGTCTTATTCGAAGATTTGGGAGACAAGGTTTGGGGCTTCCACCTATATAATGAGGGGCAAGGGAGGGGGCCGACCACCCCAATAGCCATAAGCTGCCGCACCCTCTCTCTCCCCAAACCCTAGCCTCTCCTCCTCCACCACCTCTCCCGCATATGCTTAGGCGAAGCCCTGCCGGAGTTCTCCACCACCACCGCCACCACGCCGTCGTGCTGCCGGGATTCCGAGGAGGATCTACTACTTCCGCTGCCCGCTGGAACAGGGAGGAGGACGTCGTCTTCATCAACACCGTACGTGTGACCGAGTACGGAGGTGCTGCCCGATTGTGGCACCGTCAAGTTCTTCTACGCGCTTTTGCAAGCGGTGAAGATCTTCTACGCGCTTTTGCAAGCGGCAAGTGATCGACTACATCCACCACGAGATCTAATCTCGTTAGGCTTTGGAAATCTTCGAGGGTTAGTCTCATGATCTTCTCGTTGCTACCATCCACTAGATTAGATCTTGGCTTGTGTTTTCGTTCTTGCGGTAGGAATTTTTTTGTTTTCTATGCTACGAATCCCAACAGTTTAGTAGGCCACAACGAAAAAGATTCCATGCATAGCATGTGTTCTCCAAGCAACCCAGATGCACGCAAAACATGGCACAAGAATAACGCTTGGTTCAACCGTTTTTCTGCGTCCAGGCGAGCGCGAGGAAGAGGGGGAGACGTCGCGACGCTTCGGTAAAGCACGTCATAAGTCCCCTCACCGCCCCCTCTCCCCTCTCACTCTCGCCCGTTTCACTCGCCCCTCCTCTCCCTTCTCTCTCCTCTCACCACCGGCGGTTGTACTACTGCTGGTAGATCGAAGGCCGGTCACCGCGAGCAGGACTGAAGAGTATGCATTCGGGGACGCCCTCTTCCTCGGTTCAAGATCGCGTGCACGGACCACATCTTATCCGGTTGAAGCTCCGCTCGTCAAGAACATCCATGGCGGTAAGACCCGAATCCAACCTTTTAGACTTCAATGTTCATAAATCTACGATTCCGTGATGTTCGATTTTGGCTTATTTCACGCATGCATTTTGGATCTGCATCCAGGACGATAATCCTCAAGACGAACACCGGTTGCTCCTGAATGGTGAAGCTAAGGGACGTCAATGGCATCGTGTGCCACGATCAAGGCTGGCCTGGATTTGTCATTGCTCATCATGTCAAGATCAGCTACTTCTTACCATCAAGATGCTTAGAGGCGACGTCTTAAAGGTCACCATCTTTAACTACACGAAAAACGGATTCCAGCAACCAATTATGCCCCAATCAGGCCCTTGGTGTCTGCATGCTGCGGTACATACCCGACGCGCTTTACCTGACCGTGTATTCCCGCCTCCATGATTCGGCTGCTCCGATACCGACCTGCTTCGTAAATCTCAAAAGATGGGTGCCAAAAGCTGTCGATCAAGCTTCAGTCAAACACGCCTCCATTCCTCTCTGCTCTGCAGCCTCTGCTGCATCAACTAGCCGACGAACAGAAAAAGAAAGGCACTCTCTCGATCTTTGGATGCGACGGCCGACAGCTCCTTTGCCGTTACAACGGGCGACCCGACACGAGCACTCGCCGGCCGCTCCGTCTCCGTCGAATTCCAGCACCTTGGAACGCCACCACCAACGCCGCAACCGCACGCAAGAACCGAGCTAGGCGACATGGCATCCTCCGCTTCGCCGTCCTGGGTCATCATGGGGAGAGTGCCGCGGGTGACAGCGGCCGACACCGACCTCCCACCGGGAGCCGACCTCTCCCTCGCGCTGCCGGCGCCACCGCGCGTCGCGCTCCTCACCATCCCCCCGCGCATCTTCCCCGGCCCGACCACCCCCAACAACTTCCCCTCCGTCCTCGCCGCCGACGCCTCCGGCCTCCTCCTCCTCAAAGCCGACCAGGGCCCCGCCACCGGCCCCACCGTCATCGACCTGCCCGGCCGCCAGGAGTTCAGCTGGCGCCCAACCGTCGCGGGCTACTTCGTCCTCGACGCCAAATCCGCCTCCGCCGTCGCGCTCCCCGACGCCAAGTACATCATGCACCCGGGCCACCTCGGCCTCGTCGCCTCCCCCGCCGACGACGGCCACTACATGGTCGCGGAGCTCCAGATGATCATCGGCGGCGACACCGCGAACCTCCTCTGCTTCTCGTCCCAGACCGGGGAGTGGGTCAGCAAGGACGTCCCCTACCCGCTTCCGCCCCGCCCGCTCAGCCCCAGCGGCGTCGTCGCGCTCTCCGGGAGGCTCTGGTGGGTCGACCTCTCCTGGTGCCTCCTCACCTGCGACCCCTTCGCCGACGCGCCCGTGCTCACCGTCGTCCCGCTTCCGGACGGCAGGGCGCTCCAGTACGGCGAAGCTGGCGGGCTGCTCGACAAGTACCGCTGCGTGGGCGTCAGCGCCGGCAAGCTCAGGTTCGTCGACATGTACAGGAACCGCAACTGTGCCGGCGATGCGCAGATCAGCGTGTGGACGCTCGCCGATCCGGACTCCAAGGAGTGGACGCTGGAGTACGAGGCCACCTTTGCGGAGATCTGCAACGACGCCAGCTTCAAGGCGGCCGGTCTGCCCAGGAAGATCCCCGTGCTTGCCCTCATCCACCCCACCAACCCCGACGTGATCTACTTCTTCCTGGATGAGCGCATGGTCGGCGTCGACGTGCGTGCTCGCAAGGTTGTGCACTGCGAGGTCTACGAGCTGGTTGAGCCGCCTCGCGAGCACGTCTCCAGCCGTTTCGTTCATGCTTGGCAGCTGCCACGAGCTCTCTCCTCAGGTAATACCACTCTTCCTTCTCTGTAGTTCTTTGAGTGATCGGAAATTGCATGTTTCTGTGTAACATTCTGAGAAATCAGACATGTATGGTGCCTGATGTCTTTAGCCCAGCATTTCAGTTGTGGGAAAGATTAGAGTTAGATCCAAATGTTGAAATTTCAGGCTTTGTTAGTTTAGAATCTTTCTGTTGATCAACATGGTCACAACTCACAAGGAGAGCTTATGTCTGATAAGTATAGGGTTCAAACTGAACCTTACAGAGTAAAGCACTTGTATTTCTAATTTTCAATGTATGCATGGTCTCTTACCTCTTACTGAAGCAGATCTAATGCTAATTACATATTCTGCCAAAAATTGCCCAAAGCATATATCCTGTACTCCAGTATAAAATTTAGCCTTCACTAATTATCTTAAGCAAATGGGTAGGTCAACATGGTCGGCTGTTTGCTATGGATTTCTCTTTATGGTACTATAAGATCGTTAACTGCTATATGAACTATTGAGTTTTTTTTTCATGTTCCTGTTTACAAAGCCTATACAACTATATTATGTCTGCCATGGACATTTGAAATGTTCGTATCTAGTAGATCTTTCTGGGTTGTACTGCTCTCCTAGGATTGATGGCTGCTTACTTCCCGAGTATTCTCAATATGGAATGGTTTTTATTACTGTGTGATA
Organism: Lolium multiflorum; assembly: GCA_030979885.1. Lineage (NCBI taxonomy): Eukaryota > Viridiplantae > Streptophyta > Magnoliopsida > Poales > Poaceae > Lolium > Lolium multiflorum. Next base: position 120,179,087 of record CM061749.1, on the reverse strand, counting down.
ACATGTCCATTGTGAAGGGGAACATGTTAGGCTTTTTGCTAATTAACGTACCTCCTTTTAGGCTTTTAGCTGGATGGGTGTGACACTTTAAGAGAGTTGTGTCATCGATACTTGTATTGATTTAACACTGCCAATAATTTTTTCGCAAAGCACTTTGCTAAGCCAATATTTATTAGTGAATTGCCATAAGGTGTTCCATTGATGGGTTATTGTGTATTTCCTTGAGTCAGATGTGCCTCCAACATTGAAGATAGATTTTTAATGTTTCCAAAGATACTCTCCGTTGCTTCTACAGTATATACATACACATTTCTGAGAAATCGCCTCTAGGGATTCATACATTTCTCTTTTCTTATTTATTAGGTATATCATCATCCTCTGTCACTTGTACATATCTAGCTATTATAACAATCAAATGCCATTTTAGTTTCCAAGACATGCTATTATGCAAACTGTGCGACAAAATATGCATATATAGTGAATCAGCTGTTAGACATAAGTGCTACGTTTAGCAAGCATATTAAAGTAAATTGCCAAAGGAATTCTTTGTGCATTCCATGCAGTTCGTTGAAGCCAGGTTATGTTTCTTGAGACTGTTGTGATTCACTATATATATCTATATGGAAATTTCTAGCTGAATTGTGTAGGGATGTTACTGTTTCAATTTGAAACTCTCACCAGATTCCATGATTATGAGTGTGAATTATTAAAATCTATATCTTCCTCTCTTTGTAGAACTAGACTTCTAGTTGGTATCAGAATGTTTTGTTGTGATATCATCAGAATGCTTCTCTGTTTATTCAGTCCAATTTCAGTTGATGTGACAAAGTTATTAACTGTAGTCATGAATAGGCATAATCAATCAGTTACTATACCTCAGTACAACAAATTTGTTATATTTGTATAACCTTAGACGATCAACGGGCTGAAGCCTTTATTCCTAGACTAATACAATGTGCTCTGTCCTTTGAAGGTTCTGCAAAGGAGACTGAAGATGATGGCGTGAATGATGAGCTGCAGCAACTCCTTCTGTGAGACGAAAATAGGAATGCACTAGCCAGCTGGGGTTAACTTCTTAACTAGGGGAAGTAATGCATGATATTGTCAGGTGGCAATGGCGTCTTAGCGGGCAGCATTCGTCGAACCGAGAGACATGGCTGAAACGTTTTGCCTGTTTTGTCTTGTCACTGTTTAAGTTCAGACGTCAGTAGTTCTTGTCTTAGCATTTTATGGCTATGGTCAATCACCGTCATGGATCAGAACTAAAGGGATTTCGGTGAAAGTATGGCAGTAATCTATCGTTATGTTATTTCTTGTCCGTGATCAAGTTATTGTGAAGGTTTGACAGTGTTAGAGCATCTCCACCGGTGCCCCCCAAATAGGTGCTGACCGGGGCACCGGCACTGCCGTATGGTGGGCACCGGCACTGCATCCTCCATTCGGGGTGCTGCTCCCACAACGACGCTCCCTAAACCGGCGATCCCGATAGATCATTTGAATTAAAAACTCATAAAACATGCAAAGAAATTTGAATAAAGTTTTTGAATATAAAGTTCGGGCCAACACATGGCCACCAAATTCGAATAGGTTTTCGAATATAAAGTTTGGGCCAACACCACAGAATCGCCGTCATAGTCCGGCTGCAAAAAAACTTCGGCTTCCAGGCCAAATGATCAGATGAACGGGGTCATCGGTGGCTCAACCTCGACGACGTCCTCATCGTCCGCGAGCCCCAACGACAACTCCATCGCTGGAACCGGATCCACGGGTGCCGGGGGAGGCATGAGCGTCGACGGTGCTAGGGAAGTCATGAACATCGACGGTGCCGGGGGAGTCATGGACGCTGACGCAGCTCGCGCCGCCAGCACCTCTTGGTCGATAAGCTCGCGGTACATCTCGTGCCACACCCTCACCAGTGGGTCCATCATCGCCATGTCGGCCATCAAGATCTTGGATTCTTGGGTCATCTTCGCCAACGAAAGCTGTGTTGCTTTGTTAGTGGCCTTCATGGCGGCGGCATGAGCTTCCGTCTGCGCCGCCTCCATCTTCTCCCTCTCCAACTCAATCTTCATGTCTTGCTTCTCTAGTATTGCCTTCCACACGACAGCGGCCCTATCCGCCGCTTCCTTGTTCTCCGTTGAGAAGGAGGATATCATCTTCTTGAGGGAGGCGTCCATGGTGGCCAATGCCGATGCCGCATTCCTCTCGGCCTTGGCCTTCTTGTTACCAATGGGGCGCCCGGTGGAGGCGTCGATGGGATCGACCGACCCATCTTCCCCGACACCATCCTTGTTGAGAGTGACGCGGATGGTGTCCCATTTTTTGCAACCCTGTAGTTTCTTTAAGCAATGCATGAAGGGGAAATCTTTGTCCTCGTTTTGGCTCTTGTATATCTTGAGGGCGTCCTGCATGATTACATTAACAAGATACACTATGATGCATTATGATATAGACATCATCAAATGGACATAGAACATACCCAATCCACCATCGTCTTGCCCCTCTCCTTCCACTTCTTAATTTTCTCATAGTAGCCATGGAACTTGCTACACGCACTAGAGGGTAACATGTACTAGTGTTCTACTTCGTGCTATAAAACTTGTAGATTCGTAAAAGAAAAACCCTATAAAACTTGTATGGCTTGCATGCATATGGTATTAGCTAGCTCCATGTGCAACATGTATCTACCCCACCACATAATGTATTATGTTGCGCTTTGCAATATGGTCATGCATACACTCTCCATCATGTGTACTATGCACGACATGTTGCACCTTTTCATCGTATTCGTCGGTACTCTGGTGAGGGGTGCCTCATGGAGGGGAGGGGGAGCCATGGGGCTAGGATTCACCGAGACGGAGACACACGAATTACCCATCTTCAGAAACCTCACGACAGTGGCAATGCCCTACTACAGCTTCTCTGGAATTATTGGACAACTTGTGTGAGATTAGTGAGTTGTCTCTTGCCCAATGGTTCCGAGGATCCGGCTTATAAAGACGCCCGGGTCTAGGGTTACAATGGAAGAGATCCGACTGAATACGACTAATTCTAAACCACGCTAAGTTATCTTGTCGTCTACGTCAAGGCTCCGGCCGAACTTTACTATGGGCCAGATCCAACTAACTCTCTTCGGGCTGGACTCGTCCATCTTGATTCTCCAACAACTGGGCCACCCGATTGGGCCATAGGCCCCACCACCACATCTGTGGGCCACCTGGGCATGCCGGAATTGAGACCCCGTTGTGGTATACCTAGTTAAAATATCCACAGCGGTAGTCCCCGGAGTTTTCGAAGATTCACCGTTCTTCTGTCTAGCTTACTTGCGAGTGTCTCTTCGTCTTTGCTTGGAACAAAAATCTTGAAGGACTCCAAAACTTTATATCTCTGACCAGGTGTTAGTCGGAAACTTCATCGTCCTGATTCTAACGCTTTGATTCTGCCAACGGTTATATTTGCGGAAACATGTGTCTTCCATGGGAAGGTTCTACTGAGAAGCGGAAATTCCAACACGGGTAGCTTTTGCTGGATCATGGTGATTTCAACAGTAAAAGTATGTTTGTGGGCATTTCACCGCTCAAGACCTAGGACACATGGTGGCAATCCAACAGCGTGTCCCCGAGGTTCCCACCGTAGGATCCGACACACGCATCTCCATGCCGCCGGTGTAAATAGCGTGTGGGGCTGGTGAAATTTCATTTCTCACTGTGCCACCTCTCTTCATCTTCTTCCTCCAGCGTCGTTGTTCTTTGGACTTGGATATGCGGAGCTTCGCCGGTCAATGCTAGCCGCACCACCTTTCGGAAAAGGACGAATATCTGACCTGTTCCGTCTAGCTCAATGTCGGTGTTCCACCGCTTTTCCTTATCTTTTCCTTATTTGTGCTCTGTGGAAGAATGTCACCGACGACGGGCAACTGCCACTCCATTGCTGGTAAGATCTCGTTGTGTATAATGCCTATGTTGTGTGCCTGTTTCTGCCTTTGTCGTGTCTTTCCCTTCAACGTGTTCTTTTCTTGGCCATTGCCGTGTGTGCAAGGTTTTGTCGTGCTATTTTTGAGTCATGCATGACATAGTTGATATTCGCCGTGTCCCGGGCTGGTGGACACATGGCAGCCATCGATTTTCCCGTAGTGCATGTAATATATATGTTGGTACCATCACCGAATCAACTAACATTCCAATGTATATGGGAAAGTTTCTTAAACCGGGTCTCTCACATTCTCTCGTCAGTGCGGATTAATGCCCACCATGTGTCGGTCACGTGTCAGTGATTAATTAGTCCCTCGCCCTATCCACTTAACCGGAAAATAATTACCTCGGTGGACCAACTCGAGCAATTAATTGACACGTGGACGAATCTATGTGCATGGTTTTAAATAGCCGGCTATAGCCTTTCGGGAGACCTGCCGCTGCGGTTACGCCCTTTGTAGGCTAAATGAGAAAAAATCGGTAATAGCCAGCTATAGCCCTGTTTAGCCTCTAATTTAGTCGCTAAACCTCCTGCTCTTCCCGTTTATATTTTATTTCTTATTTTCTGAATTTGCGTTCAATATAATTAAATAAAATTTGTGAGTTGAATATCTGAATACTTGTTTGCCTTGAATAGTGAAATAATTTGTATCACGAATCGTATTTGAGTCATAGTTTTCCTCTTCTTTTGCTAAGATATGACAGAAATGTTCCAAATTTTTGAAAAAGGCTAAATGGAATAGCCCGCTATAAGCCGGCTAAAGCCTTTTATAGCCTCCAAAAAAACTCGTGGCTAAATGAGATAGCCTCCAAAAAACTCGTGGCTAAACTTGATAGTGTTGCTAGGTAGTTAACCCTGAAATGATTTGAGAATGAAAGTTTGGTTGTTTGATACGTGAGCAAGCACGCTGTAGGTGTGGTGCACGTGACGTACGCCATCGATGCCCGCGTCCTTTGTTTTCGACTTCCACGCCAATTTGCTGCGCTCGGCATTAATTCGCGGCGTTCCAGCCTAGCTAGCGTGCCTAGTACTACTCCTGCTCCCTCGCGTTCTCCTCTCACACAGTGCTCATCTTCCCGTCTCCTCCTCGGACTGAGATCCAGTGCCCCCACTAAGGCAGGGCACGGATGAACAGTACCGTGCCCTGCTGCCTTTTCTGGCCGTTGGATCGAGAACAGATGGCTGGATGAACGTGAACAGGCGCATGCTACAGGGGGCATCTACAGTGCGTATGCTACAGTACATTCGCTACAGGCATCGTCCACAGTATCTACTACAGTGCCATCCACAGTGCCTGCTACAGTGCGAAATCTGGTCTATTCATTATCGATCCAACGGCCAAGGCAGCAGGGCACGGTACTGTTCATCCGTGCCCTGCCTTAGTCGGGGTACCGGATCTCGACTGCTCCTCCTCTGCCCACCTGCTCAAAAGATGGGTGGCAAAAGCTGTTAATCAAGCTTTAGTCACACGCGCCTCCATTCCTCTCTGTTTTGCTGCATCAGCTAGCCGACGAATAGAAATAGCTTCAGTCATGCGATGCCGCCGGGTACAAGGGAGTGTGACCCGACACGAGCACGGAGCACTCGCCGGCCGCTCCGTCGAATTCCTCAAAACCCTAAACCCCAGCACCTAGGAACGCCGCAACCGCACGCAGGAACTGAGCTATCCGAGATGGCATCCTCCGCTTCGCCGTCCTGGGTCATCCTGGGCAGAGTGCCGCGGGTGACAGCGGCCGACACCGACCTCCCTCCGGGCGCCGACCTCTCCCTCGCGCTGCCGCCGCCACCGCGCGTCGCGCTCCTCACCATCCCCCCGCGCATCTTCCCCGGCCCGACCACCCCCAACAACTTCCCCTCCGTCCTCGCCGTCGACGCCTCCGGCCTCCTCCTCCTCAAAGCAGACCAGGGCCCCGCCACGGGCCCCACCGTCATCGACCTCCCCGGCCGCCAGGAGTTCAGCTGGCGCCCAACCGTCGCGGGCTACTTCGTCCTCCACGCCAAGACCGCCTCCGCCGTCGCGCTCCCCGACGCCAAGTACATCATGCACCCGGGCCACCTCGGCCTCGTCGCCTCCCCCGCCGACGACGTGCTCTACTTCTTCCTGGACGAGCACATGGTCGGCGTCGACGTGCGTGCTCGCAAGGTTGTGGACTGCGAGGTCTACGACCTGGTTGAGCCGCCTCGCGAGCATGTCTCCAGCCGTTTCGTTCATGCTTGGCAGCTGCCACGAGCTCTCTGCTCAGGTAATACCACTCTTCCTTCTCTGTAGATCCTTGAGTGATCGGAAATTGCATGTTTCTGTCTATCATTGTGAGAAATCAGAGATGTATGGTGTCCTTTGCCAAGCATTTCAGCTGTGGGAGAGATTAGAGTAGCAATGCAAATGTTGAAATTTCAGGCTTTGTTTAGTTTATCATCTTCCTGTTGATCAACATGGTTACAACACACAACGAGAGGTTGTGTCTAATAAGTATAGGATACAAAATGAAGCTTGCATAGTAAAGCACTTGCATTTCAGTGTATCCATGCGAATTACATATTCTGCTTCAGTATAAATAATTTTGGCGTTCATCAATTATCTTAAGCTAGCACCGGGTTGGTTTATATGGTTGGATGTTTGCTATGGATTTCTCCTTACGGTGATAAGATCGTTAAGTGCTATAAGAACTATTGAGTTTTCTTTTAATATTTCTGTTTACAAAGCTTTTGTTACACGAGACTGTATATGTTACAAGACAAGGTGATGTACAGCCGCATATAAAACTACAGTATGCTTGCCATGGACATTTGAAATGCTCAATCTTGTAGTTCTTTGTGGGTTATACTGCTCTCTTATGATTGATGGCTAGCTGCTTACTTCCAAAGTATTCTCAATTTGGAATGATTTTTATTGTTGTGTGATAATATGTCCATTGTAAAGGAGAACATGTCAGGATTTTTGCTAATTAATTTACCTCCTTTTAGCTAGATGGGTGTGACACTTTCAGTGAGTTCTGGCATAGATACTTGTATTGATTTAACACTCCCAATAATTTTTTTGCCAAGCACTTTGCTAAGCCAATATTTATAAGTGAATTGCTATAAGGTATTCCATCAATGGGTTTTATGTGAGGCACTACATACATACACATTTCTGATAGAAATCGTTTCTAGGATTCATACATTGCTCTTTTTCTGATTTAAGTATAGCATCATTCTCTCTTACTTGTACATAGCACTAGCTATTATAACAATTAAGTGCGATTTTAATTTTCCAAGGCATGCTATTATGCAAACTATCCGACAAAATTTGCATATATAGTGAATCAGCTATCAGAGATAAGTACTACGTGTAGCAAACTTATTTAAGTTAATTGCCAAAGGAATTCTTTGTGCATTTAATGCAGTTCGTTGAAGCCAGGTTATGTTTCTTCAGACTGTTGTGATTCACTATATATATCTATATGGAATTTGTAGCTGAATTTTGTAGGGATGTTACTGTTTCAATTTGAAACTCTCACCAGATTCCATCATTATGAGTGTGAATTCTTACAATCTATATCTTCATCTCTTTGTTTGTAGACCTAGACTACTAGTAGGTACCAGAATGTTTTGTTGTGATGTCATCAGAATGCTTCTCTGTTTATTCAGTCCAATTTCAGTTGATGTGATACGATCATAAACTGTAGGCATGAATAGGCATAATGAAGTACTGCAAAGTTGTTATATTTGTATAACCTTAGATGATCAATGGAGTGAAGCCTTTATTCCTTGACTAATATTTGCTCTGTCCTTTGAAGGTTCTGCAAAGGAGACTGAAGATGATGGCGTGAATGACGAGCTGCAGCAACTCCCTCTGTGAGACGAAAATAGGAATGCAGTAGCTGGGGTTAATCTCTTAACTAGTGGAAGTAATGCACGATATTATCAGGCGACAATGGCATCTTAGCGGGCAGCATTTGTCAACCGAAAGACATGGCTGAAACGTTTTGCTGTTTTGTCTTGTCACTGTTTAAATTCAGACGTCAGTAGTTCTTGTCTTAACATTTTATGGCTATGGTCAGTTCGCCGTCTTGGCTCAGAACTAAAGGGATTTCGGTGAAAGTATGGCAGTAACCTATTGTTATGTTATCTCTTGTCCGTGATCAAGTTATTGTGAAGGTTTGATAGTGTTAGCTCGTTGAGTTCGTTTTCTTCTTGTGGGCGTTAGCTCAGCGATATCTGCTGATCGAGAGATGAGATCTGCATCAGCATGGGGATCCTCGTTATTCTTTGCGCAGCATTTCGGATTTTCAAATGTAACGCCATGTAACAGAACTCAGCATGAGGTTTAGGGAGACTGGAGAATGGGAGATGCAAGAACTCAGAATATCTGTTCTTCCATACATCGTCTGTTCCCGCTACCCTAGGCCAGTACCCACTTACATGGCCCAAGGCCTAATAGGGACGTAGCCCCATAGTTTGAATCACCAATTCCGCGTCTTCAGATTGTTAAACAACGTGTTGCACAAGTTGTATAGGACTTAGAGTCCGTATCCAATACGTCATGTAATCCTCCTATATATACATATGAAATAAACCAAACTCGGGTATCCGAGTAGATCGAAATCTACCTGATCTTACATGGTATCAGGCCGGCCTCTTCTGCCGACACGCTGATCGCCAAACCCTAGCTTCCCTCGACGCCTTCTAGTCGCCGTCGTCTTCGGTCGCGGCCATGGCGTCTTCCTCAAGCACGGCGCCGACCACCCTCGGGAACCCGCCCTCTGACAAGCTCACCCGCGCCAATTTCCCGGGTTGGCGCGCCCAGGTCCTTCCGGCCATCCGCGGCGCCCGCCTCCTCGGCTATCTTACGGGTACTGCTGCCGCCCCACCGGAAGAGATCGAGGTCACGGCGGACAAGGATGCCGCCGACAAAGCTCCCAAGATGGAGCCAAACCCTGCGTACGACACCTGGATCGCCCAGGATCAGATCGTCCTCAGCTACCTCCTCCAGTCGCTCTCCCACGAGGTTCTTCCCCACGTGCACCGGATCGAGCATGCCGCCGGCGTCTGGAAGGCTCTTGAAGAGATGTTTGCCTCGCAGAGTGAAGCCAAGATCACGAATCTTCGGACTTCCCTGGCAAACACGAAGAAACTCAACATGCCCACCTCGACATACCTGACCAAGATGCAAGGCTTCGTCGATGAACTGGCTATGGCCGGTTGCCCCGTCTCGACCAGGGAACACGTTTCCTTCGTCCTTGCGGGCCTTGGTGGCTCTTACAACTCCTTGGTGGCCGCCCTTGGTGTTCTCACTACGCCGATCTCGCTGGCTCACCTCTATTCTCAGATCGATGCTTATGACCAGCGCCAAGAGATGCTACGCGGGTCCTCTGATGCTGATTTCGAGACCTCTGCCAATGCCGCGCAGCGCCAACGTCGCCGCCGCCCTAATCAAGGCCAAGATCGCGGTGATCGCGGTGAGCGTGGTGACCGCGGTGACCACCGTGACGCTCGGCGCTCTGATCGTCGTGATGATCGTTCTCCCTCCTATGGCCGTGGTGGTGGTCGTGCACCGCCTGGTGGTGGCCGGGGTCGTGGCCGTGGGCGCCGTCGCACGACTCCGTGGGTGGATGCCACTTGCCAGATCTGCAACCGCGAGGGACACAAGGCCAAGGACGGCTGGTATCGTTGGCAAGATGAAGATGATGGCTCCGATGATGACAAGGAAGCACATATTGCCTCCTATGGAGTCGATACAAATTGGTACTCCGATACTGGTGCCACCAACCATATCACAAGTGAGCTGAACAATTTGACGGTTCGAGATCAATACAAGGGACACGACAGGGTGAACACCGCCAGTGGGCAAGGTATGCAAATTTCACATGTTGGTCATTCAATAGTACGCACTCCCAATCAGAGTTTTCGTCTTTGTGATATCCTACATGTTCCTAATGCCTCCAAAAATCTCCTCTCTGTTCACCGTTTTACATATGATAATAAGGTCTTCATAGAGTTTCACCCCTTCTTTTTCTTGATTAAGGATCAGGTTACAAGGGAAATTCTTCATAAAGGGAGGTGTGTTGGAGGCCTTTATCCCTTCATATCTTCACTGCTGTCACCATCATCATCCAAGCATGTGTTCCTTGCCTCCAAGCCGTCCAATAATAAGTGGCATAGTCGCCTAGGTCATCCCTCCTTTACTACTGTTAGGTTCATTATTAGAAAGAATAAGCTCCCCTTTGTCAGGGATTCTCACATTGAGTCGATTTGTGACTCATGTCAGAAAGCAAAGAGTCATCAGTTACCTTATCCAGTGTCCACTAGTGTGTCTTCTGCACCCCTACAATTAGTCTTCTCTGATGTATGGGGCCCTGCTCCTACCTCTGTTGGTCGTCATGAATATTATATTAGTTTTATTGATGATTACAGCAAGTTCACTTGGATCTATTTACTTAAACGCAAATCTGATGCCTTTGCTGCTTTTGTCAACTTTCAGAAACTAGTTCAAGGAAACTTGACCGAAAAATCCTAACAGTTCAGTCTGACTGGGGGGGTGAATATGAAAAATTAAACTCTCTTTTTCAGTCACAAGGGATCTCTCATCATGTCTCTTGCCCTCATGCACATCAGCAAAATGGCTCTGCAGAAAGAAAACATAGACATGTTGTTGAAGTAGGGCTTGCTCTTCTTGCTACTGCTCATATGCCTCTCAAATTCTGGGATGAAGCTTTCCTAACTGCTACGTATCTCATTAACATGCTTCCAAGTAAAACTATCAATAATGAAACACCTGTTCATCGTCTGCTAGGCACTAAACCTGACTATAAATCTTTACGTGTGTTTGGCTGTGCATGCTGGCCAAATCTGCGTCCTTACAATAAGCGCAAACTTGCGTTCCGTTCCACTCAATGTGTCTTCTTGGGATATAGTCCCAAACATAAGGGTGTTAAATGCCTAGAAGTCTCCTCTGGACGTGTGTATATTTCTCGTGATGTTGTCTTTGATGAGGCTGTTTTTCCGTTTCAAAATCTTCATCCTAATGCTGGTGCTCGCCTTCGACAAGAAATATTGCTCCTTGATTCATCTCTTCTAAATTCGGATTTCGGGGATGCTACTTCTGATGATCCACATGTGACTAATTTGCCTACTACTAATGGTCTCCCTAGTGCTCCTCTTGTTGTGCAGGTTTTCCCACAGACAGATGCTGAAAATTTGGAGCCAAACGGTGCAACCAATCACCCACCAGCCTCCCCTGAAATTCTGTCCCAAAATGCCAACAGCAGCGATCCCGAGGAAGATTCCCTGACGCAATCTGCGTCGGATCCCGCGCCTGACTCATCGCAGCACCTGGTCCGGTCTCCTGCGCCCGGCCAATCCACGCCGCGATGCTCTCCCTCGGCCTCCGTGCGGTTCCCCGCCCCCGCCTCGCCTGTCGGCCAGGGCGCCGGATCTTCTGTGCCTGGACACGCACGCGCGGGCGCTTCCTCCACGCCATCCGCCACACAGGCGGCCACTGGATCCTCTGCGGCCAGTGGCGGGACCAGCGGCGAGTCCAGCCCGGCTGCTTCCTCTGCTCCGACAGCCCCTGCCACCTCAGACGGATCTTCTGCGCCGGCATCTCCTGTGCGCCAGTCTGCAGCACGTCGTCCTGTTACACGTGCGTCTCGTGGCATCAAACGACCCAAAGAGTATCGTGACGGTACCGTTCGATGGGGTATGTCCGCGGTTATGGATGAGCCGACCACTGTGCAGCAAGCCTTGAGTGATCCCAAATGGCATACGGCTATGGATGAAGAATACTCGGCGTTAATGAAGAATCATACATGGCACTTGGTTCCGTCTCATACTGCCAAGAATGTAGTTGATTGCCGATGGATATTCAAAATAAAGCGTAAAGCTGATGGCTCTATTGACAGATACAAGGCAAGACTGGTTGCCAAAGGTTTCAAACAGCGCTATGGTATCGACTATGAGGACACTTTTAGTCCGGTTGTCAAAATAGCAACTGTCAGACTTGTTCTAGCAATCTCAGTTTCTAGGGGTTGGACTTTGCGACAGCTTGATGTCAAGAATGCGTTTCTTCATGGTGTTCTGGAAGAGGAAGTATACATGCGACAGCCACCTGGTTATGAAGACAGGGGAAAACAAACTATGTCTGCAAACTTGACAAAGCACTGTATGGGCTGAAACAAGCTCCACGTGCTTGGTACTCCAGGTTGAGTTCAAAATTGGTATCACTTGGTTTTCAGTCATCTAAGTCTGACACTTCCTTGTTCATATACCGCAAGCCCGGGGTCACTATTTTCATGCTTATCTATGTTGATGATATCATTGTGGCTAGTTCCTCTCAACAAGCAACAGATGCTCTTCTTCGAGATTTAAGCAAGGATTTTGCATTGAAGGATCTAGGTGATCTTCATTACTTCTTGGGCATGGAAGTGCACAAAGTTGATGATGGTATAGTCTTGAATCAAGCCAAGTATGCTCAGGATATTTTAGCCCGGGTGGGTATGAAGGATTGCACTGGTTGTCCTACGCCCTTATCTTCATCAGAAAAAATAACTGCACATGAAGGTAGCTTGCTTGGTCCTGAAGACATTACAAGTTACAGGAGTATGGTAGGTGCTCTGCAGTATTTAACTCTTACAAGACCAGATATTTCTTATGCAGCAAATAAAGTCTGTCAGTATCTTCATGCACCTACCACTGTTCATTGGACAGCTGCAAAGAGAATTCTGAGATATGTTAAAGGTACCCTGCGCATTGGGCTTACCTTCATGAGGTCTTCCTCCACGCTTGTTAGTGCCTTTTCTGATGCTGACTGGGCCGGTTGTGTTGATGACCGTCGATCCACTGGAGGTTTTGCAGTTTTCTATGGCCCTAACCTGATTTCTTGGAGTGCAAAGAAACAGGCTACCGTCTCCAGGTCAATTACAGAAGCTGAGTACAAGTCAGTGGCGAATGCAACTGCAGAAATGATATGGGTACAATCTCTTCTCAAGGAATCGGGTGTGAAGCTTCGACAGACACCAGTATTGTGGTGTGACAATCTAGGTGCTACATATTTGTCAGCAAATCCAGTGTTTCACACCAGAGCCAAGCATATTGAGATAGATTTTCACTTCGTTCGAGAACGAGTGTTGAAGAAGGAACTAGAAGTCAGATTTGTTCCTTCCAAAGATCAGGTTGCAGATGGCTTTACAAAGCCACTCCCAGTTAGAAACTTCTTAGAGTTTAGACATAATCTCAACTTAGTAAGTTGTGATTAAGGGAGGGTGTTAAACAACGTGTTGCACAAGTTGTATAGGACTTAGAGTCCGTATCCAATACGTCATGTAATCCTCCTATATATACATATGAAATAAACCAAACTCGGGTATCCGAGTAGATCGAAATCTACCTGATCTTACACAGATGTCTAGTCATGACAATTGCCTTCCTTCAGTACCAACATGCCCTTCATTAGTCCTAATATTGAAGTTGAAGTGAGGGCTCAAGTTTGTGAGGAGCATATAATGACAGAAGCAATCTATGATAAATACCTCGGGCTTGCCTCTATGGTTGGTCTTGATCGTACATATAGTTTCATATACCTTTTGGAGAGAATTATTGAAATACTGAAGGGATGGAAGGAGAGATTTCTATCAGTCGGTGCTAAGGAAATTCTTTGGAAAGCTATTATCTAGGCTATCCTAGTGTTTGCAATGGCAATTTTCAAAATCCCAAAGCAATTATGTAAGGAGATAATTGATGCAATGGCTAGTTTTTGGTGGATAGATACGGATGAGCAAAGGAAAATGCATTGATTTGCATGGTGAAAAATGTGTATTCCCAAAAACAAGGGTGGCATGGGGTTTTCCCACATAAATTCTTTCAATTTTGCTATGCTAGCTAAACAGAGTTGAAGATTGTTAACAAACCCAGAATCTTTATGTGCTCAAGTTCTAGGGGCACAGTATTACCCCGATGGTAACTTACTGAATGCAGGCCCAAAGAAGGGATCATCGTTTACTTGGCAGAGTATTGTGGTTGGTCTTCAAACGCTTTGACGTGGACATGTGTGGAGAATTGGTTCAGGCAAAAATGTGAACATTTGGGAAGATTATTGGATTTCCACTAGGCTGATGAAAACGGTAGTGACACCACGTGGACAAATTGTGTTGCAGACTGTGAATGAGCTGATTGATTCTCTCACTAATCTTTGGGATGAGCAAACCCACTAACATATTGCAAATGCTCCTTTAGGCCAGTGAAAAAACCATTGTGATCCAACTCCGCTGTAAACCCGAGGATCATCTGCAAATGTGCAAAATCATGCCATAAATTGTCTTGTACAAGAAACCATGAAACTTTAGTAAATACATTTCATTACGATTTTCTATACATGCAAATTTATCCTACAAATGTCCAACACACAATTGAACAGCAGGTGTCAACTTCAGGTTACACTGCAACTGCCAAAATTCAGTTAACTGTGCAAACTTGAAATTAAGTTAACTTGTGCGTCTTCAGTTTTGAGCTAAACTGTGAACTAACCCTGAATTACTACACAACTTTTGGTACCAAAGTACCATCAATGGGACAAAAGCATTGATCTATTATACATCGACGTGTTAATCCAAAAATCGAAGCTTTTACGATCAACTTAAATTATCATCGAAATAGGATACCCACCATATCGATCGGAACCTAACTCAAATGGTTTCCAAAGCAGTACAACGAAGTTTTTGACTGATTTTAAGCATCTAATCGTTTGCAGAAGACCTAGAACATGAGGGTGACGTCAATAGCCTCGATGCTCAGGTTCGTCGACATGTACAGGAACCGCAACAGTGCCGGCGATGCGCAGATCAGCGTGTGGACGCTCGCCGATCCGGACTCCGCCAAGTGGACGCTGGAGTATGAGGCCACCTTTGCGGAGATCTGCAACGACGACAGCTTCAAGGCGGCCGGTCTGCCGAGGAAGATCCCCGTGCTTGCCCTCATCCACCCCACCAACCCCGATGTGCTCTACTTCTTCCTGGACGAGCACATGGTCGGTGTCGACGTGCGTGCTCGCAAGGTTGTGGACTGGGAGGTCTACCAGCTGGTTCAGCCGCCTCGCGAGAACGTCTCCAGCCGTTTCGTTCACGCTTGGCAGCTGCCACCAGCTCTCTGCTCAGGTAATACTACTCTTCCTTCTCTGTAGATCCTTCAGTCATCGGAAATTGCATGTTTCTGTGTAACATTGTGACAAATATCAGAGATGTACTGTGTTGCCCAGCATTTCTATGTTGAAATTTCAGGCTTTGTTAGTTTAGGATCTTTCTGTTGATCAATATGGTCACAACTAACAAGGAGAGCTTATGTCTGATAAGTATAGGGTTCAAACTGAAGCTTACAGAGTAAAGCACTTGTATTTCAAATTTTCAATGTATGCATGGTCTCTTACCTCTTACTGAAGCAGATCTAATACTAATTACATATTCTGCCAAAAAAATTCCTAAGCATATATCCTATACTCTAGTATAAAATTTAGCCTTCACTAATTATCTTAAACAAATGGGTAGGTCAATAAGGTCGGCTGTTTGCTATGGATTTCTCTTTATGGTAATATAAGATCGTTAACTGCTATATGAACTATTGAGGTTTTTTTTTTCATGTTCCTGTTTACAAAGCCTATACAAGTATAGTATGTCTGCCATGGACATTTGTAATGTTCGATCTTGTAGATCTTTCTGGGTTGTACTGCTCTCTTCAGATTGATGGCTGCTTACTTCCCAAGTATTCTCAATTTGGAGTGGTTTTTATTACTGTGTGATAATATGTACATTGTAAAGGGGAACATGTTAGGCTTTTCGCTAATTAACTTACCTCCTTTTAGCTGGATGAGTGTGACACTTTCAGGGAGTTGTGTCATCGATTCTTGTATTGATTTAACACTGCCAATAATTTTTTCGCAAAGCACTTTGCTAAGCCAATATTTATTAGTGAATTGCCATAAGGTGTTCCATTGATGGGTTATTGTGTATTTCCTTGAGTCAGATGTGCCTCCAACATTGAAGATAGATTTTTAATGTTTCCAAAGATACTCTCCGTTGCTTCTACAGTATATACATACACATTTCTGAGAAATCGCCTCTAGGGATTCATACATTTCTCTTTTCTTATTTATTAGGTATATCATCATCCTCTGTCACTTGTACATATCTAGCTATTATAACAATCAAATGCCATTTTAGTTTCCAAGACATGCTATTATGCAAACTGTGGGACAAAATATACATATATAGTGAATCAGCTATTAGACATAAGTGCTACCTTTAGCAAGCGTATTAAAGTTAATTGCCAAAGGAATTCTTTGTGCATTCCATGCATGTCGTTGAAGCCAGTTTATGTTTCTTGACACTGTTGTGATTCACTATATATATCTATATGGAAATTTCTAGCTGAATTTTGTACGGATGTTACTGTTTCAATTTGAAACTCTCACCAGATTCCATGACTATGAGTGAATTCTTAAAATCAGTATATCTTACTCTCTTTGTTTGTAGAACTAGACTACTAGTAGGTACCAGTATGTTTTGTTGTGATATCATCAGAATGCTTCTCTATTTATTCAGTCCAATTTCAGTTGATGTGATAAAGTTATTAACTGTAGTCATGAATAGGCATAATCAATCAGTTACTATACCTCAGTACAACAAAGTTGTTATATTTGTATAACCTTAGACGATCAACGGGCTGCAGCCTTTATTCCTAGACTAATACAATGTGCTCTGTCCTTTGAAGGTTCTGCAAAGGAGACTGAAGATGATGGCGTGAATGATGAGCTGCAGCAACTCCTTCTGTGAGACGAAAATAGGAATGCACTAGCTAGCTGGGGTTAACTTCTTAACTAGGGGAAGTAATGCATGATATTATCAGGTGGCAATGGCGTCTTAGCGGGCAGCATTCGTCGAACCGAGAGACATGGCTGAAACGTTTTGCTTGTTTTGTCTTGTCACTGTTTAAGTTCAGACGTCAGTAGTTCTTGTCCTTAACATTTTATGGCTATGGTCAATCACCGTCATTGATCAGAACTAATATCGTTATGTTATTTCTTGTCCGTGATCAAGTTATTGTGAAGGTTTGACAGTGTTAGACCATCTCCACCGGTACCCCCCCAAATAGACGCTGACAGGAGCACCGGCACTGCCGTATGGGGGGCGCCGGCACTGCATCCTCCATTTTGGGTGCTGCTCCCACAACGACGCTTCCCAAACCGGCGGTCCCGATAGATCATTTGAATTAAAAACTCATAAAACATGCAAAGAATTTGAATAAAGTTTTTGAATATAAAGTTCGGGCCAACACACGGCCACCAAATTCGAATAGGTTTTCGAATATAAAGTTTGGGCCAACACCACAGAATCGCCGTCATAGTCCGGCTGCAAAAAAAACTTCGGCTTCCAGGCCAAATGATCAGATGAACGGGGTCATGGGCGGCTCAACCTTGACGACGTCCTCATCGTCCGCGAGCCCCGACGGCAACTCCATCGCTGGAACCGGATCCATGGGCGCCGGGGGAGGCATGAGCGTCGATGGTGACGGGGAAGTCATGAACGTCGACGGTGCTGAGGAAGTCATGAACGTCGACGGTGCCGGGGGAGTCATGGACGCCGACGCAGCTCGCGCCGCCAGCACCTCTTGGCCGATAAGCTCGCGGTACATCTCGTGCCACGTCCTCACCAGTGGGTCCATTATCGCCATGTCGGCCATCAAGATCTTGGATTCTTGGGTCATCTTCGCCAACGAAAGCTGTGTTGCTTTGTTGGTGGCCTTCATGGCGGCGGCATGAGCTTCCATCTTTGCCGCCTCCATCTTCTCCCTCTCCAACTCAATCTTCATGTCTTGCTTCTCTAGTATTGCCTTCCACACGACAGCGGCCCCTATCCGCCGCTTCCTTGTTCTCCATTGAGAAGGAGGATATCATCTTCTCGAGATTGCCCGATTTCAAGTTTTTTGGTTGTGGTTTTTTTTTTGTTATTGGTTTTCAAAGACGTGTTTTTTACGGGTTGTAGCTGGTTGTCGGATTAAAGAAATCAACAGGAAAACCGATATCAAATTTAAAAGCGTACACCGGTAAAAGTTTCAGATTTTAAAATAAAAGAGGAAAAAAGGAAAAAAGGACAAACAGAAAAAATTTCCTAAATTCCCGTCAGCAAAAAAGAAGGACATGAAATGAAGGAAAACATATGTGTTCGTGCCTACTTCCAACCAATGAAAAAAATAGGAAACAAAAAAATACAAGACTCCGTTCGTGCCTACAAGCCATGTGCTAATTGTCCGTGGCTTCACCTTGACGCGGGCTAGCGATATTACCACTCACAGTGTGAGATGTGAGGCAGCATACTGATTCGGTTTGGACAGGCATCCGGCCCGATACGTGGAAATATATGGCACAACGAGAGGGTGCTGCTATACATGGATTGTGTTTACCAATGTGATTTTGTGGCCTCGCTCTTATAATCCAATGTACTTCCTCCATCACAGTATACACGGCGTGCTTTCATTTTCATGCATTTTCACTATCAACGCTTGATTAGGCGCTTTTGCATTAATGAGGCAATTAAGTGGGACGGTTTTGGCTCTAATTTCCTTTCCATCTCGTGAACGCTGGAAAAAAAGACACATGCATGTGTGAGAAGATTTGCATGTGGAGGTGTGAACAGAATTTAATTTCCATTGATTAGGTGCATGTGGCCTTTTCTTTTATCTCCACCAATGCATGCCCGGAAACGCTTCGAGTTATGGACGGTCAAAGCTGGTAATTACATCTTTGGTTTAATGGCCTAACGAAAGCAGCGATTTTTGCGTACAGCTGCAACGAAATAACACCCAATCACCGATTACCTTGGTCCCAGAGAATTTCCAAACACGCCCTGTAAACTGTGATGGAGGGAGTACTAGGCTCGAACATAATTCTTGCAAGTAAAAACGTTACTAAAATCTGGCTGGCACACACGAAAAATATTATTTCGATACACAAGATTCTCGCGAGCTATGAGAAAGTCCTTCGACCGAAAGAATATTTCGGCATAATGAGATAGATGACGTCAAACCCGGTTTTTATGAGCAATGAACTTTGAGTAAAACTACCTATCTAACCATTTAATTAAAAGTTGATTCTTCAAATAAGGGCAATTTTAATTTCAGCACAAAACATAGAAGGATATATAAATATTTTGAAACTGCATTTATTGGACATTTCCTGGTGGACGCACATCGCATTGCCGTGACTGTAAAACTCTACACATGATCTGTATATACATGCAACAAACAGTTTATTGCCCTAGATTTTGAAGAGGATAGGACATATGTATGATAGATTGTTCTCGATATCTTTAAAATATTCATGATAAAGTAAAATATTTTCTTCAAACATGTGTTGATCTCATGAACCTTAGTTTTAATAGGAGAGAAGTGATTTTCTTTATAACTCTCATGCCATAGGATCAGCCCTTAATATTTTTTTTTATTAATGTTGAACACGATCGACATATCTTAAAAATATACATAAACACAATCTTCCGCGATGTTGTTGTCCATTAGTATTTGGATTTCATCACATTTTTTTACAACTCTAAAAAAGAAAACATGGATAAACTTTAATCTTAATTCATACCTCACACAAACATAACTTCATGTAAAATCTACAGTCTATCACGAGTGAGACAAATTTAATTCTACAAACTCATCAAATATAGACATGTACAATGGAATTCATTATTAATGATATGTGTTTTTTTGCAAATGTTAAAGAAATAGTTTAATCACAAATTAAGTATTATTAAATATGTTTTCTTGACATGTTTCAATATAATACTTCCAGTCACTACAAAATATTAATATTAATATTTGCTAAATAAAAATGAATATGAAATAAATATAAATATATTTATAGGAAAGTTTCAGATGTTGCCCTCGCATTTGCGAGGGCCACCTTGCTAGTTGTACTAATGGTGTAATTATCACTTTGTCTCAATTTAGATGTATCTATAAACTAGAATAATTTAAGATATTTATTTATGGATGAAGGGAGTAGTATTTTTAGAATTATAAAATACCATGTAAATGTCAAACTTTTAACTTGCAAGTAATTTCTGTGATTGCATATTCTTGTCACATTCATCCATGCAAATCTGCAACAGCCGGACGTGTGATTCAAACATTTTCATGTCTACATGCTGCGGTACATACACGACCCGCTTTACCTGACCGTGTATTCTACAGTGCCGATGTTCCCGTCTCAATGATTCGGCTGCTCCTCTGCCCGCTCCCAGGCCGACCTGTATCACCGGAACGGCAATCTCAAAAGAGGTATGGCAAAAGGTGTGCATCTCCAGCGGTGCATTTTCGAACGTCAAAAGTGGTTGCGAGCGTCTGTTTTCGTCGCTCCGCGGACATATTTTGACTAAGCATCCGTTTGCGTCTGGGTGTGCTTCCACCGGGTGACCCATTTTTTGAATTACAACATAGTTAAAAACATAGAAAGTAGTACATATAAATGCATAAAAACTATACAATGTAGACCTAGATGACTAGATTACTTGCTTCCGGACGGGCCGGCACCGTCGTTGCGTCGCTCCGTCGCCTCCCGCGGGGCCGCTATGGCTCGGTGCGCCGCCGCGTCCTCTTGCAGTGCCTGCTGCAGCCTCGCGTTGGCGGCGTCGTCCTTGAGCGTCTCGAACGACTCGACGATGGCCCTCTGCTCCGCCGCCCTCTCCTCCGGCGTTGGCTCATCAGGTCATCGGAGGACCAAGATATCTCCGAGTCGGAGTCCTCTGCGGCAGCGGCGGCGGCCAGCCTGCGCTGTTCCAGCTCGGCATCGACCGCCGCAAGGGCCGCCCGCTCCTCCTCTGCTTCTTCCTCCGCGAGAGCCAGGGCCGCGGCGTCCCTCACCGGGTGGAGGAGGTCGGTGCTGTCTTCGGAGTCGAACTCCTCGTCGGAGCTCGAGGCCGGAGGAGGTGGAGTGGGAGGTGAAGGTGGAGGTGGAGGCGCGGCAGCTTGGCCGCGTCCGACGCTGCTAATGGTGGATCTACTAGGGCTGAGCAGAAGCGGCGCTACGGAAGCGGCGGCTAGGGTTTAGTGGGGAGGAGATGAGATGCTCGTGCCCCTGTTTATATAGGTCGGAAGCAGGGCGACGACCGCGCCATGCGGGGCATCGCCATTACTACGCGCGGCACGCGAGGCACACGAGGCATCGCCATTAACGCGGCCGCAGACTGCCGAAGCGACGCCTCGCTGCCAGTACTGGCGGAGAAGACGCATCGACGCTGCGTCACTGCTAGGTGCGCACGTCTACTAGCTGCGCACGCTCGCGGAAGCCGAGGCACGCCATTAACGCGGCCCTGCAAAGGCTGCGGTGCGGCTCGCCGCTCGCCGCCCGCAAGTAATGCCGCGGAAGACGAAGCAGTTGTACCACTGCCAGGCGGGCCTGTGCGAGGACCGAGCGGACACTTTGCGCGTCCGCAGAGACGCAAACCTAGCGTATATTTGAGCCCGGCGGACACAAACGGTCGCGCCGCTGGAGATGCGCTCAGTCAAACACGCTTCCTTCCTCTCTGCTCTGCTGCATCAACTAGCCGACGAACAGACAAAAAAAGGCCCACACTTTCGATCTTTGGATGCGCTCCCGTCCTGCGCTCCTGCCCTGCTGCTCTGCCGCCGGCCTCGCCACGCTACGCGAGCACGTCTCAGTACGTCTCACCACTTTCCTCTGCTTTGCTCGCGCGCCACCGTAAAACCCTAGACCCCAGGCACCTGCAGCGGCGCCGCACCACTACACCGAGCTGGCCTTGATGGCGTCCGCCGCGTCGCCGTCGTGGGTCATCCTGGGCACCGTGCCGCGGGTGACGACGGCCACCACCGCCGACGACCTCCCTCCGGGCACCGACCTCTCCCTCGCGCTCAAGGCGCCCCCGCGCGTCGCGATCCTCACCATCCCCCCGCGCATCTTCCCTGGCCGCACCACCCCTCACAACTTCCCGTCCGTCGTCGCCGTCGACGCCTCCGGCCTCATCCTCCTCAAAGCCGACCAGGGCCCCGCCACGGGCCCCACCGTCATCGACACCCCCAGGCCAGTTCGGCTGGCGCCCGACCGTCGCGGGCTACTTCATCCTCGACGCCACGACCGCCGCCTCCCTCCCGCTCCCCAAGCCCGAGCTCATCCTGCACGTGGGCCACCTCGGCCTCGTCTCCTCCCCGGGGGGCGGCGGCCACTACATGGTCGTCGAGCTCCAGCCCATCCTCGGCGGCGACACTGCCGACCTCCTGCGCTTCTCGTCCGACGTCGGAGAGTGGGTCAGCAAGTCCATCCGCTACCCGCTCCCGTACCGGATGTTGGCCCCCAACGGCGTCGTCTCCTACTACGGGAGGGCCTGGTGGGTCGACCTCTCCTGGTGCCTCCTCACCTGCGACCCCTTCCAGGACGACCCGGTGCTCAGGGTCGTCCCGCTGCCGCCGGGCAAGGCGCTCAGGTGCAGGGAAGCCTGGGGAGAGCTCGACAAGTACCGCTGCGTGGGTGTCCACGGAGTGGACGCTTGAGTACGAGGCCACCTTTGGGGAGATCTGCGACGACATGAGCTACAAGGTGACCGGCCTGCCAAGGAAGGTCCCGGTGCTCGCGCTCATCCACCCCACCAACCCCGACGTGCTCTACTTCTTCCTCGACAAGTACCTGTTCGGCGTCGACGTGCCTGCCCGCAAGGTCGTGGAGTGCGAGGTCTACCAGCTGGTTGAGCCGCCCAGGGAACTCGTCGCCACCCGTTTCGTTCATGCTTGGCAGCTGCCAAGGGCTCTCTGCTCAGGTAAACCGTTTGCCCTCTTTGTAGATCTTTGTTACAATTTGTTCGTGATCGGACATTATGTGTTTCTGTCTTACATTGTGATGGAGTTATATGCTGTTTGATGTGATTTGTTATCTAACTTACGGTTGGTGCAAATTTTGGACCTTTTTGTGATCCTGCTAGGAGGGTATATGATAATAAGTGCGAGGCGCTTAAAAATGGGGCTTTTAGTGGAAATCACTTCTGTTTAGTTGTGTATATATACGATCACTTACTACTTACTAGAGCTGATCTAGTGCTGCGCGCTTAAATATTCCAGCAAAATTTGAATAGAGCATCTATACATTTTAGGCTTCGTTATCTTTGGCACCTGGCTATGGATGTCCCTTCAATATAATAATATGGCTTACTGCTAAATGTATTCTTTCCTTTTCTTTCTTGTTTCTACTGGAAGGTTTAATTGACGTATACACAGTTTAATTGCACATGACATTTTGTCGTCGTGGTGAACGGACAGATGCCATGGGATGGCTTATCTTGGGGCCGAATGGACGCTAGAGGATTCGGGGGAGGGTTTGTGACTAGATGGACGAACTTCCGGATGCTTTTCTCAAGAACTTGGCCAAGGCCAGAGGTAGAAGAAGAAAGACACAAGGATGAACTCACTCTAGATCACCATGTTCATTGATCTCAAGACAGGTTACAGGTTTTTCTCTCTTCTGTGGATCGCGCGTATGAAAGAGGCTGCCCCTCTCCTTATATAGGGGAGAGGGTGGCTTACAGAACAAGAAACCCTAATGGGATCTTTGACTAGACAAACTACTTTACAAAGATACTTTATAAAGCTACTTTAATCACAGATGACGCGGGGTCTTCTTTAAACAAGGAGGCTGACGTCTTCCGGCTTCTTTGACCGTCATCCTCCTCTTTGTCTTCTAGCCTTCGTTTAAAGCTACTTTGCTTAGCTCATCCTTGTCCTTTAGCTCCTGACGGAATCTTTGACCAGTCAGTCGACATGCCCTTCCTTCCGGAGCGCCGGTACCTTTCCCTCCTGGTTCCGGTATACCCCTTGGGGATACCGGCTTAGCTTCACTTAGCCAAACTCTATCTTCCTATTCCGGTATGAACATTAAACCGGTATCTTGAAGGTGAGACCATCCGGTATGGCATACCTTTGGCATACCGGGGTCATCCCCCAACATTAGTCCCAGCTGGTATAGTCTGGCGGATTCTATCCAACAGACCATGCCAGGTTCTCACGTTCTTGTATACCGGTTTAATCTATCCGGCGCTCAACTTAGCTCCGGCATCTTTGCCCGGACTCATGCCTTCTCTCTTTGCAAGGCATTCTCGGCAGCTTATCTTCCGGCATCTTGGTCATTAAATACTTCCTCGCGAAGTCGAGAATATATCGGGCCCCGCGCATGACAGACATGCGCTTTGTGACTGTCGCGCCGGTGTCGGTGGTCACTTCCGTTCGGCTTCCGCGCGCGCATTAATTGAGCCGCACCGGATCCCAACCACTTCTCCGGATCTGTGTGCCTCCCTGTGGCCCCTTTTCTTCCGCGCGTGTATCTTCGCGCCACGTGGCCACACGCGAGGCGAACCGTCGCGGCCCACGGCTGAACCGCTACGGTTCGGCGGTTTTTAGCCCACCTCTTTTTCTTTATAAGGGCAAAACCGCCCCTCCTCCTTCTTCTTCTTCGCATTCTCCACTTCCTCGCGCACAGCCGTTCTTCGCTCGCACGCCTCCGCCGCTCCTTTGCTCGCTCGAGTTCCGCCGCCCAGCAAACCCTCACGAGCGCACCGCCGGACGCCGCCGGACTTCTCCGCGGGAAAAACTCCCGCGGCGCCTTCTTTTCTGCCGCGACATTGGAGCTTCTTCGAGTTCCTCCCCATCTCGCCGTCGCCGGACCTCTCTGTCTTCTTTGAGCCTGCCCCGACGCCGGCGGTTACTTCCCTGTGCGACTCTGCCGCCCCAGGTTAGTCCTTTTTCCCCTTTACTCCTCTTTTACTCGCAGTTCAGATCTTGAGTTGAAAGCATATTTATTCTTTCTTTTTCTTTGCTTTTTCTGTTCTTCGTAGATCTTCTCGCGGGGGTAGTTTTTAGGGAATCTGTTTTTTCCGAGTAGATACCAAAAACCTCTTGAATCCGAATGTCTTCCGAACAATACGCCTCCTCCTCTTCCTCCGGTAACCCGGAAGATGGCGCATCTGACGGGGTCAGCGCAGAACTTGCGCGGACGGAAACCGAGAGATCCCAAGAACAAGATGCCGGAAGCTCCAGCCAAGCTTCCGGCACCGATCTTTCCGAGGTCCGTGAGCCTGGATGGGCTCCAGCGTTAGCCAGTACGAGATTGACTGGTTATACCGATCCCGGAGGATTCCGGAAGGAGTTTCTGCCGGATTCCCGGCGACGAGCGGTGCTCCAACCCGGCGAACGTGTTGTCTTTCTTGCTCACTTTGAGCGCGGCTTCGGCCTTCCCGTCTCCTCCTTTTTTCGAGATTTCCTTGATTTCTATAAACTCCAACCTCACCATCTTCCCGGCAATGCCATCTTCTATCTTTCTTGTTATGTCACCTTCATGGAGGCATACATTGGCATCCGTCCCACTCGCGAGATGTTTGCTCGATTCTTCGCCCTTCGGATTAATTCCGTTCAGGGCTTAGACATTCCGAAACCCAAACCCCCCGTTCAATGCGGGTCCTGCATCATTGGCTCTCCAAGCGAGCCCCTTCTTCAAATTCTCCGGTCTCGAGTCATGCCGGTCATGGCAAGGGACCTTCTTCTATGTTAAGAACACCGGTGCCGCGGATCTCATAGATCTGCCTCCCTTTGATCCGGCGCCACCCACCAAAACTAACTGGAGCTATAATCCGAAGGAGTCTCACAACGAGACAAACCGGATCATACGCTTCATGAAACAGCGCATGAAGGACACCGACCTCTGCTCCGACGATATCATCCGCACCTTCATAGCGCCGGGTGCTTCCTCTTAAGCGCCGCGCCCACAAGATGAGCGAGATGTATGGTCCCGGTGATCCTACCAAGATCACCGGCCTGCCTCTCAGCAAGAAGGACGTCGTCCTCAAGGCCGGCAGATCTGCCAGACTGCCATGCCGGAAGACTGGAATGGGGCCTCCGGCCTCTTAGCTCCACTAACCCTCCGACCCAAGAAGTAAGAAATTACATAACTCGGGTCGGTTCTCCGAAGCTTTTATTGCGGCTAACCTCTTTTTCCTTTTTTGTTTTCTCGGGCCAAGGACCGTTTCCCCGGATCGAATCCGAGAAGCGAGGCCGTTGCCGGAAGCGCGGTCTCGACAAGTTTGACCCCGACCCGTCATCTTCTGGAAGGATCTAAAGATGGGCCGGACTCCTGCCGCTCGCCTCGGCAAAGCTCCGCCGGAGCCTTCCGGTTCGTCTGATGAGTTGACCATTCTTGAGGTAGCTTTCCTTTCATTCCTCTCATACTTTTTGCTATTGTTCTTCTGTAGATGTACCCTCAGCCAACCTTGACCCACAGATTCATGAGCATGCGGCGCCGCTGCAGGCCGAGGCCGGCAAAGAGTTTGTGGACAAACTCATGGCCCAGGGCCAGAAGAACAAGACGCCGGCCTCTGATGCCGGCTCCAGCCAAGCTCCTCCCGCCAAACGCTTCCGGACCGAGCCTGTTGCGGGTAAGGTCGTTGCGATGAGGCGCCGCAAGGGCAAACAGATGCCGACGGCCACCGGGTAAAGCTTCAATCTTCTGCTCGTTCTGTTTTCACCAAGTTCTTTTCCGGTTGCTTTTTTCCCAACTTTTTTCTTTTCTCTCTTTTTTAAGCAGGCCCCAGGCCTGAGGGCTCTGCCGGCTCGGCCGGGACCTCGACTCCTCCTCCTCACTCCAGTCCGGCACCATCGGCGCCGGCAACATTTCTGCCTCCCCTTTGGGGGGCACAACAAGTCGGGGCGCGCGGCCCCTACACCGCCAGATCCCGCGCGGAGGGACCTTGCCTCCCCCTCGAGACGCAAGACAGGCGCCAGCCACATGGGCGCCGGAAAGACCTGCCGGGCGGGCGGAACCCTCTGTTCCTCCCGTCCCGAGAAGAAGAAAAGGAAGAAAACTTCCTCCAAGCTGCGCCGGAAGCTTCCGCGCCGGATACCTGCGCGCCGCCGAAACCTCTGCACCGCCGCCGCAACCTCTGCTCCTGAGGCAACCGGGCCCACGCCAACGCCTCCACCGACCCAGGAAACTCCCGCGACCGCGCCTAAGCCGCCGCCGGCATCCCTTAAGATTAAGCCGGGAGCGTCGCGCGGAAAGGGCACGGACGGCAGCTCCTCGGGCGGTTCGCAGCCCTTAGTGCTGCACACCGGGCCTGCCGCCATGGCGGTTCAAGACAAGCCGACCGGCCTCTTGGGCCGGATCGTTGAGCTCAGCGCGGAGGCCAAGAATTGGGGCCTCTCCTTCCTTACGCCCAGCGCTGGAACGCTGCGGACATCTGCTTGGGGAAGGACCGCCTCCCAGCGCCGGATCCTGCCGGGCCTCGCTCAACTGAAGAACACTTCGCGCGCCTCAAGCGTGCCGTGAAGGAGTTCGACAGCGCGTGGTATGACGCCACCACCAACGTGGTGGTAAGTTCTACTAATGATAAGGGGTGTCCCGATCTTCTCAGTAAGCAACGGTGGTGATGATGATCACGGGGTGATAGCAGCGGAGAAACACGACGATGTAGTGGATGATACCTTGTATGACGCGAGATCTCTCGATTGGTCCTGTCGCCAATGCAAGCTCTCAACCCTGCAAGATATTCGCAACTCCACACACTTGCGCACGTAGCCGCGACCACGAAGCGGTAAGTTGCAACCGTCTAATTCCCAATGGAACAGCAGATCACACAAGACTTAAACAGGTTCTACACAATATCCAAGCAATATGGTGTAGGGAATTCAATAGTTTTGCAGAGCAAACAACTAAGAACTAGGGTTTATCTTAAACGTGGTCTAAAGCAGCTAGGGGGTCGTCAAGGCACTTATATAGGCGTCGGGACGAGTTCTGGTCGAAAAATACAAGGAAAAACCGACCGAATAGATCTGGTCGAAGACTCGGACGCGTCCGGTCAGGATCCGGTCGACCGGGCTGTGGACCGGCCGGTCCGGTTGGCGGCGGTCAACCGGGCTGTGGACCGGACCGTCCGGTCTGTGGTCCGGTCAACCGGGCTGGGGACCAAGCTGCGAGTTTCCGGTTTTCGCGGTACGAGGGCTTCGTCCGGTCGTCGTCCGGTTAGCGGCGGTCGGCGGGCCGGGCCGGGCTGGCCGGTCCGGGGGCCGGTCGACCGGTTGGACCGGCCTGGACTTCTTCTTCTCCTCTCGCGCATGCCTCCCGCTCCTCCCTCGCGCGTCCATGAGATATCTTCATGTCCAGCTCCATGTCCAGCTTCACGGCCATCTTGACGTCCGTCTTCATGTCCAGCTGCTCCTCTCCTCGTGCGATGCTCGTCTCCTCTTGATACCTGATGATACATAAGTAATAGGACTTAGGCAGTATAAAGTTCTCATCAATCAAAGTATCGTTTAGAAACAAGTTCACCTGTTGTTTAAGTAGCTTCGCACGAGCTCGTGTTATTGGTCCAATCCTAACTTCATTGGACTTGAGCTTCACAGCAGGTTCATCTTCATTGGTAATGACGGAGGTAGTAGTGAGGTAGGGATGTCCTCATCATCTCCCCCCTTCAAAAGGCGTCGACCCCGACGCTCCAAGGTCTTCTCCGTCATATGGTGTCAAATCAGCAACATTGAAAGAATTACTGACACCAAACTCATCCTCTGGAAGATCTATCGAGTATGCATTATCATTGATCTTGGCAAGCACCTTGTAAGGACCATCACCACGAGGCTTCAACTTAGACTTCCTCAGCTTTGGGAACCTATCCTTGCGAAAATGTACCCAGACCAAATCACCAGGCTTGAACAACATCTCTTTGCGCTTCTTATTCATCCTTGCAGCATTGCTCTTGCCTTTCTTCTCAATCAACTCTTTAGTCTTCTCATGAATCTTCTTCACATAATCTGCCCTCTTTGATGCCTCCATATTAACTCTCTCATGTATGGGCAAAGGCAACAAGTCAAGTGGAGTAATGGGTTTGAAACCATACACCACCTCAAAAGGACATAGCTCCGTGGTAGAATGTACCGCCCTGTTGTAAGCAAACTCCACATGCGGCAAACACTCTTCCCACTCCTTCAGGTTCTTCTTGATCATGGATCTCAACAGTTGTGACAATGTTCTATTCACCACTTCAGTTTGACCATCAGTTTGGGGATGACAAGTAGTGCTGAACAGCAGCTTCGTCCCCAGCTTTCTCCAAAGCGTCTTCCCAAGTAGCTCATAAACTTCACGTCACGATCAGAAACGATAGTCTTCGGGACTCCATGTAGACGTACAATCTCCCTGAAAAACAGGTTAGCAATATGCGACGCATCGTCGCTCTTGTGGCAGGCAATAAAGTGTGACATCTTAGAAAATCTATCCACTACCATAAATATAGAATCATGGCCTCTCTTAGTACGCGGCAAACCCAACATAAAATCCATACTAATATCCTCCCATGGTGTAGTAGGTGCCGGTAAAGGAGTATACAAACCGTGAGGCTTCAGCTTGGACTTAGACTTGTTGCAAGTAATGCATCTTCGCACATATCTATCCACGTCCCGCCTCATCTTTGGCCAATAAAAGTGGTCAGCTAGCATGAGTAGCGTCTTCTCACGCCCAAAGTGACCCATCAAACCTCCAACATGTGATTCCTGCAATAAGAGCAAACGCACAGACGATTCTGGAACACATAGTTTGTTAGCCCTAAACAAGAATCCATCATGTATGTGATATTTTCCCATGCTTTACCAAGAGCACATAAGCGATATGGTTCAGCAAAATCATGATCAGTGGCATACAAATCACATAGTATCTCTAAACCAGGAATTTTAACATCAAGTTGAGTTAATAGCATATTTTTCCTAGATAGAGCATCAGCAACAATATTATCTTTTCCCTTCTTATGCTTAATAATGTATGGAAAAGACTCAATGAACTCAACCCACTTAGCTAGACGCTTATGCAAAGTAGATTGGGCTTTCAGGTATTTCAAAGCTTCATGATCAGAATGTATGATAAATTCTTTTGGCCACAAGTAATGTTGCCAAACCTCAAGAACTCTAATTAAAGCATACAATTCTTTATCATAGATAGGATAGTTCAACTTAGCACCAGATAGTTTCTCAGAAAAATATGCAATTGGGCGACCCTCTTGCATCAACACACCACCAATTCCAATACCACTAGCATCACATTCAATCTCAAATTGCTTATTGAAATCAGGAAGTGCAAGCAACGGTGCAGAAGTTAACAATCGTTTTAGTTCATCAAATGCATGATCTTGGGCTGCGCCCCACTCAAAGACAACACCCTTTTTAGTCAAATCATTCAAAGGTGCAGCAATAGTACTAAAGTTGGGCACAAATCTGCGATAAAACCCAGCTAGACCATGAAAACTTCTTACTTGACTCACATTCATAGGAGTAGGCCAATTTTGAATAGCTTCAATTTTAGACACATCTACTTCTACTCCATGCTTAGAGACAACATAACCCAGAAATATGACCTTATCTTTGCAAAATGTGCACTTCTCAAGATTACCATAGAGTTGATTATCACGCAACACTTGCAAAACATGTCGAATATGTATAGTATGATCAGATTCATTGCGGCTGTAGATTAATATGTCATCAAAATACACAACCACAAATTTGCCAATAAAGTCACGCAAAACATGGTTCATCAGTCTCATGAAAGTGCTAGGTGCATTAGTTAATCCAAAAGGCATTACTAACCACTCATATAAACCAAATTTTGTTTTAAAGGCTGTTTTCCACTCATCCCCTTCTTTCATCCTAATTTGATGATAGCCACTACGCAAATCAATTTTAGAGAACACAGCAGCACCACTCAATTCATCTAGCATATCCTCTAAACGGGGAATAGGATGACGATATCGAATAGTAATGTTGTTTATAGCTCTACAATCTACGCACATACGCCAAGTACCATCTTTCTTAGGAACTAGAATAACAGGAACAGCACAAGGACTAAGGCTTATGCGAATATAACCTTTGTCGAGTAGCGCTTGTACTTGCTTCTGTATCTCTTTCGTCTCTTCGGGATTAGTGCGATATGGCGCCCTATTGGGCAGCGATGCTCCGGGAATCAAGTCAATTTGATGCTCAATACCTCGCAATGGTGGTAGTCCTGCGGGTACCTCCTCCGGAAACACGTCGCCAAATTCCTGCAAAACATTAGAAACACCAAGAGGAAGAGGAGTCATGTCGTTAGAAACCAAAACCGTACCCTGTACAAAAGCACAAGAGGCATGGCCGTAGGATCCTCACTAAATTCTCTCATGTCTTCTTTGGTGGCTAATGAGACTAAGGAATTCACTCTCTCACTTTTCGTTATATCACTCACGACATTACAATTCTCTCGCCTATCTAGAGGTGCATCCTCCAAATTCACTTCGATCTTCTGACGAGACTCATTGACAATTTGTTGTGGTGACATAGGCTGTAAGTTAATTTTCTTGCCCTTGTACTCCAAGTGATATGTATTGGCACGGCCATTGTGTTGCACAGAACGGTCATAGAGCCAAGGCCGACCCAATAAGAGGTGACAAACCGTCATAGGAACCACATCAAAATCAATGCAATCCTTATACGGTCCAATCGCAAACTCAACACGCACCATGTGGTTTACCTTCATCTCACCATTGTCGCTCAACCACTGAATATAATATGGATGCGGGTGCGGTAGATACTTCAACTTCAGCTTGGTACATAACTCCTTGCTTGCTAAATTGCGGCAACTCCCGCCATCAATAATGACCTTGCAAGCCTTGTCGGGACCAACTAAAGCTTTGGTTTGGAACAAATTGCAGCGCTGAGTAGAGGCACTAGGCAACACATTAAGAGCACGCTGCGACACAACAATGGTGCGAGCATCAGAAGGATATGCATCTTCACCATCAGTGTCATAGTCATCATTGTCTGGAGCATTTGGATCAGCATCATCTCCAGTCTCATACTCATTGTCCTCATTGATAAACATGACTTTGCGGTTAGGACAATCTCTCTTGAAGTGACCCTTGCCACCACATGTATGGCAAAGCATATCACGGTTGCGCGTTGTAGACGCACCAGAACCACTCGTACTTGCAGCAGATTCGGACTTCTTTGCATTAGATATATTGGAGACCGGTTTGCTAGGCGGAGTAGAGTAAGGAGCGGAGCGCGTCGAAGGCGCCGGCGCTGTAGAGGGCGCACGGGGTGTAAAACGCCCAGCTCCCGTAGCACGTCCCTTAACCTTTGCTTCTTCAGCCAACTGTGATTCAGCTTCTCTTGCATGATGTAACAATTGATTCATATTGGTGTAGGTGTAATGACGAACAATGCCTTTAACATCATACTTCAGTCCATTCAGAAAACGCTGCATTGTCATCTCTAGAGACTCACGGACACGACCACGCTGCATAAGCATCTCCATCTCCATGTAGTACTCATCAACAGTCTTCACACCTTGCCTCAATAGTGTTAGCTTATCAAATATGTTCCGCATGTAATTTGTAGGCACAAAACGAGAAGTCATTGCCTCTTTCATAGCACGCCATGTACGGATAGGTTGTGCACCATCTTCATCGAGGTTACGAACCAAAGAATCCCACCAACGCAATGCATAACCATCAAATTCAGAAGACGCAAGCTTGATCTTCCTATCTTCAGAGTAGTGTGGATGTAGGCTCCATAATTTCTCAATCTTGAGCTCCCAAGTGAGGTATTCTTCAACATCAGCTCCTCCTTCAAACTTGGGTATGGAAAACTTAGGTTTACCCAATCCATCTTCTTCATCTTGTCCACGACCATTGCGGCCAAGTGGAACCCAGCCACGAGGACGATGACCACGAGGCGCACCACGAGCATTGTGTGCGTCATCTTCAAGTTCAGGATCTTCATCATCTTCTTGTTGTTGTTGTTGTAGTACAGTCAAGTTCTCAATAGCGAGACGCATATCCGCAATATTGCGCTGTATATCCGTCATTTGATCAGACAACCCAGTGACGGTGACATTAGTAGCATCCAGCGTTTGTTTGATCTCATCAACTGTACTCTTAAGCTCATCATCGTTAGTGCGGAATTCACGTCGCATCTCATTACGAAGAGCTTCATACTCCCTCCATGTGATGATATCTGCCGAATTCTTGTTCTCCTGGTTAACAATCTTATTATCACTAGCAGACATGATTAGTAGGTTAGTGCACTAAATCAAAAATATATGGTGGTACTCTCACAACTCACTCAAAACTGATAAGAAAAGGAAATCTTACCGTTCCAAAGTAAATTAGTGTTGCTTACCACTTGTAGTAACAACTAGTGCACGGATGTAGCGAAGCGAATATCAAGGGTATAAGAACAATCACACGACAAAGCAGGGTATATGTGGGGCTGTAGGTAGGCTACCTATTTGCACCAATAACAAGCTCTAGCGCTGACCGTAGACAACGAAAGATACTCACACAAGGCGATATAATGGGGCAATGCAACTATATGGAGGAAAGGTTGCAATGCACAAGAGAGACGCTAGCAAAGCTCAATGAGACAGGCACAAGATTGCTCAACTATGGATGCAGTAAAGAAAACTTGGGCCTTTCACTTGATGTCAACTAGCACACACTTTTCTTTTTGTATTTTCTTTTTGTAACACACGCAGCTATGTAGCTCTTTTTGCTTCTTTTCAATTTTCTCTTTTTTTTTTTGATTTTATGACTCAACTCCTTGATAACACGACCAAACAAGATATGCAAAGCA
Source organism: Lolium multiflorum (assembly GCA_030979885.1). Lineage (NCBI taxonomy): Eukaryota > Viridiplantae > Streptophyta > Magnoliopsida > Poales > Poaceae > Lolium > Lolium multiflorum. Next base: position 120,145,454 of record CM061749.1, on the reverse strand, counting down.
CCAAACCCTAATGAGCAGCCTGTCGAGCGGTAAAACTAGTCTCTTCTGGGGAAGTTCCTAGTCACGTATATCGAAAGGCTGTGTCTATGGTTGGAAACAAGCACACTGTACGCTATGAGGACTCGGAGTAACAAACTGACACTAGAAGATAAACTAAATAACACAAACCCTAAGAATTCTACTAGAAGGAAGATAAAGGTACGCAAAAACAACTACGAAAAGCAACTAAAACTCGAAATTAGTGCAAGCTATGGCTATGGCAAACCCTAACCCTAAATATTTTTGGCTTTTTCTGGATAGGAAAACACTCACAACTCAACTATGGGGTGGATTGTGGATGGCTTACCGAGGAAAACTGGAAATCTGATACCAAGATGATAAGGGGTGTCCCGATCTTCTCAGTAAGCAACGGTGGTGATGATGATCACGGGGTGATAGCAGCGGAGAAACACGACGATGTAGTGGATGATAACTTGTATGACGCAACGAGATCTCTCGATTGGTCCCTGTCGCCAATGCAACAGCTCTCAACCCTGCAAGATATTCGCAACTCCACACACTTGCGCACGTAGCCGCCGACCACGAAGCGGTAAGTTGCAACCGTCTAATTCCCAATGGAACAGCAGATCACACAAGACTTAAACAGGTTCTACACAATATCCAAGCAATATGGTGTAGGGAATTCAATAGTTTTGCAGAGCAAACAACTAAGAACTAGGGTTTATCTTAAACGTGGTCTAAAGCAGCTAGGGGGTCGTCCAAGGCACTTATATAGGCGTCCGGGATGAGTTCTGGTCGAAAAATACAAGGAAAAACCGACCCAGAATAGATCTGGTCGAGACAGACTCGGACGCGTCCGGTCAGGATCCGGTCGACCGGGCGTGGACCGGCCGGTCCGGTTGGCGGCCGGTCAACCGGGCTGTGGACCGGACCGTCCGGTCGTGGTCCGGTCAACCGGGCTGGGGACCAAAGCTGCGAAGTTTCCGGTTTCGCCCGGTACGAGGGGCTTCGTCCGGTCGTCGTCCGGTTAGCGGCCGGTCGACCGGGCCAGGACCGGGCTGGCCGGTCCGGGGCCGGTCCGACCGGGTTCTGGACCGGCTGGACTTCTTCTTCTCCTCTCGCGCATGCCTCCCGCTCCTCCCTCGCGCGTCCATGAGATATCTTCATGTCCAGCTCCATGTCCAGCTTCACGGCCATCTTGACGTCCGTCTTCATGTCCAGCTGCTCCTCTCCTCGTGCGATGCTCGTCTCCTCTTGATACCTGATGATACATAAGTAATAGGACTTAGGCAGTATAAAGTTCTCATCAATCAAAGTATCGTTTAGAAACAAGTTCACCTGTTGTTTAAGTAGCTTCGCACGAGCTCGTGTTATTGGTCCAATCCTAACTTCATTGGACTTGAGCTTCACAGCAGGTTCATCTTCAGTTGGTAATGACGGAGGTAGTAGTGAGGTAGGGATGTCCTCATCAACTAATTTCCCTTGTAAATTTTCTTGATGCCGGTTTTTCTCTTTTCCGGATCTTGTCTATTCTCCCAGTCCCCGAGTTTTGGGTTTAGAGTGTAACTCTGAGCGCGAAACTTCCTTCTTAAAGAATTTCCGAAACCGGCATCTATCTCTTAGTAAACCGCGAACTCCCAGTCCCCGAGTTTTGGGTTGAGAGCTCGCTCTTAGCGCAAAACTTCCTTTTTAAAGATGCCGCAAACTCCCAGTCCCCGAGTTTTGGGTTGAGAGCTCGCTCTTAGCGCAAAACTTCCTTTTTAAAGAATCTCCGAAACCGGCATCTATCTCTTGGTAAACCGCGAACTCCAGTCCCCGAGTTTTGGGCTGAGAGCTTGCTCTTAGGGTGAAACTCTCTAGAAATGCACGAAACCGGCATCACCAGTCCCCGGGTTTCGGGTTAAAATCCTTTGTTCTTCACTAACATCATTTCCTTAAACAGAGCACGCCGACGCCCGGAAAGCCCTCTTTGAGGAGCTTCTATGGGAGCACCGGAGCCTTGCTGAGGCGCACAGCAAGTGCCTAGGTAATTTCTCGCACCTCCGACATCTTTTCACCGGAAGGTTTTTCTTTTCTTTATGACTGACAAGTTTTTGGCACAACAGCTATCCCGGAAGCCTCCATTGAGGCCCTCAAGGACCAGGTTGCCAAACTCCAAGGTACAATTTCTATCTTTCCGGTTGACTTGCTTCTCATGTGCCTTTGCGTTTTGCTAATATCTTCTCTTCCGGTTCTTAGCTGAAAAGGAGCAGCTCATCCGGGATCACCAGGAGGCCTTGGACGCCCAAAAGGATATCTCCAGAGAGCTCAAGGACCAGGCTATGCAGGCCGGAGTCCGGTACGCTGAGGAGCTGAAGGCCGCCGAAGCTGCCGCGGAGGCCAGGCTAAACGAGGCGCTGGAGGATGCCGGCAATGCCAATGTGGTGTTGCAGGCAGAGCTGGAGGAGAGCGTCAAGGCGCTAAAAGCAGCCGAGGGCAAAGCCGCCAAGGCGCACAAAGCTGCCGCGGAGGAGGCCAGGAAGGCCCAGAAAGCAGCCGAGAGCGAGGTTGCACGGCTGAAAGCGGAACAGAAGGAGTACGACCTTCTGGTCACGCGGACTGACGCGCTTGCGCTCCGTAAGTTTCTTCTTTTCTCTTTTCCGGTTTCTGCTTAGAAGCTTACTCGTTCCGGTATCATATACTTAGCCTTTTGTTTGTCTCGCAGGGCTCTTTCCGGACTCCCAGGCCCATGCTATGAAGAAGGTTGCGGAGCACCGGGCAAAGCAGGCCGGCGACAACTTGGGTGCACCTTGGGATCCCTACGATCACTTGGTTGCTCTAAGCGCGCGGATCTCCCACATGCGCTCAGTGGATCGGAACCTTTCCGACATCCCTGAAGTAGCCTCCCAACTTTTCAAGACCCTTTGGCCTGGTGAAGCGGTGCCGGATACCTTCTCCTTGATCAGCGACCGGTTAAAGGGTGCCTGCAGAAGGATCCGGGAGTGGCAGTGCTCTGCTGCCCGTGCCGGAGCGGACTCCGCGCTGCGCATTGCCTGCTCCTGGTATCCGGAGTTGGACTTGGATGCCTTCATCGGCGTGCGTGAAGGTGCTCCTACCGATGTGGATCCGGTTCTCACCGCTAAGCGGCAGGACCGCGCGTACCACATCGCGGAGTACGCTGACATGCGCACCTTCATCCCCCCTCCAGAAGATGTCAAAGATTATCTGAGCGAGGAGGAGGAGGAGGATGAAGGCGAGGACGTGCCACCGCCAACTCCTGATGCCGGCGCCACTCCCCCGGAAGCCCCTGCTGCCTGATCTTACCTTAGATATTACCTGTCCCTGAGTACTTGCCATAAAACTTGTTAAATTCTACCCCGGTATGCCGGGGTTTATGATGTAAGATAAGACTTAACCTTTTGGTTCGTGCTTAAGACTTTTATGCCGGTAAGCTGTACCGGTTAACTTATTAAGTTATGTTTGACTTAAGAGATTTTCTTGTTGATTTGCTTTTTCTTGCACTGCAACGATTCCGAAATTGTTTCTGCATCCAATTGATGCACACTTGGCTCTTTTGCCTTGGCTCTGCCTACCTTCTCTGGGCATTTTTGGCGTATGAGCACAAAGTTCTTTTACCAAGCAAGCATTTTCTTGAACTTAGAAATAACTCGAAATTTTTGCAAAAAACCGGTATAACCGGGGTTAGTTAAACTTTTCCGGATTGTTCTTTCCTGCTCTCCCTTTCCGCAGTTCATGTGCTTATCCCCTACCGGTTTATCTTGCTTGCCATGAAGCCAAGTTATGGACAACAGCAGAGTCGAAGACTCCGGTAGGGTTTAGCACACTACTAAACCGGAAAGAAAAAACGTTCAATAAGCAACCGGTAAACAGAAAAAATAAACATGTTTCATGCAACTTAATAAGGCAAGTCCCCGAGATTCATTCGAGGTTCCGACATCTTTTTATTCATAGCAATTAAGGTACAAAAAGGAACTCTTACAGCACCACTTCAAGAGTAGAAAGGACGCAACAAAGCTACATTCCATGGGCGTTTGGTCTCCTCTCCTGACTTGTCCGCCTTTCCTTTCTTCCATTCCTGTGCATCAATTAGGTAATAGGCATCATTGTGGAGAGCCTTGCTCACAATGAAAGGTCCTTCCCACGGAGGGGAAAGTTTGTGCCGGCCTTCAGTGCGCTGCACCAGGCGTAGCACCAGGTCCCCTTCTCGGAACACTCTTGGATTGACCTTCCGGCTATGATAGCGTCTGAGGTTTTGCTGATAAATGGATGTTCTTGCCAGAGCTAGCTCTCTTGCTTCTTCTAGCAAGTCCACATCATTTTCTCGGGCCTCTTTTACCTCTTCTTCGGTATAGAGTTGCACCCTTGGGGAATCATGGAGAATGTCGGTTGGTATGACCGCCTCTGCTCCATAAACCATGAAGAATGGCGTGTATCCGGTAGACCGGTTCGGAGTTGTTCTTAGACTCCAGCACTGACGGTAGCTCATCGATCCAACATCCCGGCGATTTTTCCATTGCATCAATGAGTCTTGGTTTGATACCGGAAAGTACCAAAGCATTCGTTCTCTCAACTTGGCCATTGCCTTGCGGGTGCGCCACTGAGCACAAATCCAGCCGGATGTTTTTGCTTTCACAGAATCGCTTGAATTCTCCCTGGGCAAAGTTTGTGCCATTGTCAGTTATGATACTATGTGGGTATCCATATCGCAGGATTACATCTTTTAGGAATTTTACTGCTGTGTGGCCATCACATTTTGCGATAGGCTTCACTTCCAGCCACTTGGTGAACTTATCCACCATTACCAAGATGTGGGTCATGTTTCCCCTTGCGGTTTTGAACGGTCCAACCATGTCCAGGCACCAAACAGCGAAAGGCCAAGTTAGCGGTATGGTTTTTAAGCCGGATGCTGGGGTATGGTTTTGCTTAGCATACCTCTGGCAGCCATTGCATTTCCTTACCAAATCCTCAGCATTATCTAAGGCTGTGGGCCAGTAGAACCCATGCCGGAACACCTTTGCTACCAACGCCCTTGAAGAAGCGTGGTGCCCACATTCTCCTCGATGAATTTCCTCGAGCATTTCTCTTCCTTCTTCCGGCTCCACACATCTTTGGAGGACACCGGTAACACTTCTCTTGTATACCTCACCATTGATGATGGTGTAAGCTTTGGACCTTCTCTGTATCCTTCTTGATTCATTTTCGTCAACCGGCAAAGTGCCGTTGATCAGGAATTCCTTAATAGGTTTAACCCAAGATGGTGCCTCTCTAACCACAAACACCGGCATGTCTATGTCCATGCTGTCCACAAGCATTGCCTCTTCCGGCATGGGCGTCGCAGTCCCCGAGTTTACCGGTACAGTCCCCGAGTTTGCCGGAGTAGTCCCCGGGTTTCCTCCGTCAATCTCCATTGGCACCACATGTGATTCCGGTACAAAAATTGATTCCGACTCCGGACTTGGCTTGATTGATGGAACTCTCAAGTGCGCCAGAGCTATTCCGGGAGGAATTTCTTGCCTGGACGAACCTAGCTTGGATAAGGTATCCGCGGCCTCATTTTCTGCGCGCGGCACATGGTGAAACTCACACCCTTCGAAGAATCCGGCAATCTTTTGCACATGGAACCGGTATGAGGCCATGTTGGCATCTTTTGCGTCCCAATCTCCGGAACACTGTTGCACCACAAGATCTGAATCACCATAGCAAATGATCCTGAGTGCCCCGATTTCTTTTGCAACCTTGAGCCCATGTATCAGAGCTTCGTACTCAGCGACATTGTTTGATGCCCTGAAGTGCACTTGTAGAACATACCGGAGGTGGTCTCCTTTTGGTGAGGTGAGTACTACACCGGCACCTAGGCCCTCCTTGAGCTTGGATCCGTCAAAATGCATCTTCCAGTACTCTATTTTGTGTTCTGGCGGCTTGTATTGTATCTCCGCCCAATCGACCAAGAAATCAGCTAAAGCTTGCAATTTTATGGCGTCTCTTCTTTCATATACCGGCACATACGGTGATAGCTGAATTGCCCATTTTGCAATCCTGCCGCTGGCATCCTTGTTGCCCATGATATCGGAGATGGGTGCCTCGCTCACCACCTTCATGGGGTGCTCCTCAAAGTAATGCTTGAGCTTTGTGGCGGCCATAAACACGCCATAAGTCATTTTTTGGAAGTGTGGGTAGTTCTGTTTTGATGAGGAGAGCACCTCGCTCAGGTAGTATACCGGCCTCTGGACGGTTTTTCCTTCCTCTTCTCTTTCCACCACAACCACAACACTAACCACCCGGTTCGTTGCCGCTATATAAAGCAACATAGGTTCTCTTTCCAAGGGTGAGGCCAAAATTGGGGCCGTTACGAGCATGTTTTTCAATTCTTTAAACGGCGTCTGCCTGCGTGGTCCAGACGAAAGTATCCGATTTTTTCATCAAAGCATAGAGTGGCAAGGCCTTTTCTCCTAGCCTGCTTATGAACCGGCTTAGCGATGCCAAGCTTCCGGTAAACTTTTGTACATCTTTCAGTTCTCGTGGGATAGTCATTCTTTCTATCGCCCGGATTTTTACCGGATTAACCTCAATGCCCCGGCTTGACACAAGGAAACCAAGCAGCTTGCCGGCAGGGACACCAAAGGTGCACTTTGCCGGATTGAGTTTCATCCGGAACCGCCTTAGGTTATCAAATGTTTGCCGGATGTCATCGATTAAGGTATCTTTTACTTTAGTTTTTATCATAATATCATCCACATAAACTTGCACATTTTTTCCGATTTGATCAAACAAGCATTTTTGCATACAGCGCTGGTACGTTGCACGTTGCGCAAACCAAAAGGCATAGTAACATAGCAATAAGCCCCGTGCGGGGTAATGAACGCAGTTTTTATTTGATCTTCTTTTTCAGGGGGATTTGGTGGAAGCCGGAATACGCATCCAGGAACGACAACAACTCACACCCAGCAGTAGAATCAATCACTTGATCGATTCGGGGCAAAGGGAAAGGGTCTCTTGGGCAAGCTTTGTTGAGGTTGGTGTAGTCGATGCACATGCGCCATACTTTTGCAAGTTTTGCCTCCAGGTTCTCATCTTTTTTCTTTTCGACCATCACCGGATTGGCCAGCCACTCTGTGTGCGTGACCTCCACGATGAAACCGGCAACCAGCAGCTTTGTTACTTCTTCTCCAATGATTTTCTCCTATCTTCAGCGAACCGGCGCAAAGGTTGCCGCACCGGCTTAGCATCCTTCCGGACGTTTAGAGAGTGCTCAGCCAGCTCCCTCGGAACACCTACCAAGTCATCAGTAGACCAGGCGAAGATATTCCGATTCTCACGGAGGAAGCTGACGAGCGCGCTTTCCTATGCTTGGCGAGGCCGGCACCGATACGAACGGTGCGCTCTGGGTAAGCCGGATCCAGCACAATGTCCTTTGTCTCGTTTGTCGGCTTGAATGTCGGTGAGTCCAAGCTTCCACTCATTGCCGCTAGGCTCAACTTTGAGGACTGAGCCAGCGCAACAGCAGTTTGCATTCTCTTTTTCTCCTCCGCGATCACCAGCGATTCTGCTAGGTTTGATCCGGCGGAAGCAGTTTCCATTGAGACTTTATAGTTCCCCACCACAGTTAGTGGTCCACGAGGTGCCGGCATCTTCATCTTGAGATAGGCCGTGTGAGTTGATGCCATGAAAGCTGCCAAAGCTGGTCTCCCCAACAAGGCATGGTAGGGACTATCTAAGTCCACCACCTCAAACTCAAGGTTCTCAACACGACAATTGTCGCGTCCTCCAAACGACACGTCCACCCGAACTTTTCCTATCGGGGCGCAAGACAAACCGGGAACAATCCCATGGAAAGTTGTGTGAGTTGGCTGCAGCATATTCTCTGTTATGCCCAGCGTACGCATGGTGTGCTTGTACATGATGTTTATGCTGCTACCATTGTCTATCAGCACCTTGCTGAATTTTACTCGAGTTTCCGGCCCCTTCATGATTGGGTCCACAACGAGAGCGTATCCACCCGGATTCGGCATGACTTTGGGGTGATCCTTGAACGACCAAGTGATTTCCTGATCTGACCACAGCATGTATTTTGGAACTGCCGGCATCACGGCGTTCACTTCCATGGAACGGCGATGCACGCTCTGCCTGTCCATTGGCTCGGTGACAAAGACAACCATGCACAGATGCGGGTCCTCGTAAACATTCCGGCCTAAAGGTGCCGGTGGAGGCGTTGGTCATTGTTTTGCTCCACCCGGTTAACCTGTGGTACTGCTGCCTGTTTGGCTGAGGCTGCACCGGTAAGGCGTTTGCTCCAGTGAGTGGTGGTGGAGGTGGCAATTGCTGTTGTTGCTGCACGGGGCCCCCTGGCGCCTGCGCATCTTTTACCGCTCCCCTTTGCATCAAGAACTTGGTCCAAGAACAATCCTTTGTTAAGTGGTTCGACGGGTGATCCGGATTCGGCGTGTGCCACCGGCAAGGTTGATCCATGGCGGCTTCCATGGTGTACTTCACGGGCTCTTGCCAATTCTTTTTCTGGCCCCAGGGTTTCTTTTCTACCACTGCTTCTTAGGACCTGCCCATGGCTGCGATCCGGTTTTTTGTCTCTGACTGCCGCTGGCGTCAAAATTTTCCTGCACGGCAGCAACTTGCTGCGATGCATATCTTCGATCCGGGAAATCTTCCCTTCTTTTGTTGTTCCGGTTATCCCGGTATTGCTGCTGATGCGGATTCGACTGCTCCGGCTCAGCTTGCACATCCGGTTGCATTGGGTCTCCCAATGCATAGCTATCTGCCACACGTATCATCTCTGCTAAGGTTGTGGGCATGCTTCTCTGCAGCCTTTGCCACAAAGGTGATCCTCTCCGGCATCCTTGACTGAACCAAGCAATGGCTTGTGCCTCAATCACTCCTTCACATGTGTTTCTCATTGAGTTCCACCGGGTGAGATAATCCCGGTCTGGTTCTCCTGCACGCTGTTGGCACAGCGCAAGCTGTTGGGGCCGGTTTGGCCTTTTGTAGGTGCTGCTGAAGTTGTTCACAAATGCTTCCTCAAAGTCCAACCATCCGTTAATACTTCCTGCCGGCAAGTTGTTAAGCCAAATCCTCGCAGGACCCACGAGGTAGGACGGTATGATTCTTACCGCCCAACGCCGGTTCACTCCACCACCAGCCACATAAACAGCTGTGACATAATCTGCCAGCCAGTCTTCCGGCTTGGTTGTTCCATCGTACGTTCTTGTGTCCCGGGGCAACTGGAAGTTGCGTACCGGTGGTTCTTCTCTCATGATCCGTGGGCCAAAACACCTTGGGCCAGGAGGTCCTTCACATTCAACTATTGCAGATAGATGTACTCTGTCCAGCCTGTGCCTCGCATCCCGGTCTGGCAAACATCTTTCCCCCAGGCGTTCTCCCAAAGGGTTCCGGTGGACTCTTGTTCGTTCCACCTCGGAATCTGATTCATCGTACTCTTCCGGTTCCGCGGCTCTTGCCTGCCGGTACCCTGGTGGTGGCATTTCTTCATCCACGTACGCCACTCTTGCGGCTCGATAATTTTGCCCGGTTTCATATCTACCGGCATGATTGTTTCCGGCATAGCCTCCCTTGGCGTAGCCCCGATCTGCCCCTTGGCTTTTTCTACCGGCATCATGTTGCCCGGCTTTTTGTTTTCCGGCAAGAACTGGATCATACACAGTCATCTGCCGTGCATTCTTTTCTCTCTCCCTTCTTTTGTCCGGATGAGGGGATGATGCCTGCCCCTGAGACTTGCTTCCGGCATTCTTTGTTGAACGCGCGGATTTTGAGGCCACTGCCTCGTTCAGCTTAGCCAGCTGCTCAGCATTTTGCTGCTCAATAACTTTCAACAGCTCTTTTACACGTTCCTGCTGCTTTGCCAACTCGTCACCGGAAAGAGATTCACATAAATCTACGGCAGCTTTAGCGGCTTTTATAGTTTTATCCGGACTACTGTACTTAGGCTTTTCTACAATGCTCACAGATACAGATGCACTCTTGCCGGCAAGAACTTCTTTGCGCAAATCCTGATCTAGATTGCGAGCCTTAAGCCGGTTTTCCGGCATCCTAGCAGCATGAGCACTAACTGAATCAAAGCCATGGGCAGCGTTGTACTCACGTAGGGTTAGGTTCAGCTCGCGCTGCGCCCGGATGATGTCGGCGCCACCGGTAAGCAGGGCCTTGCGCGTGGCCTCCAGCTCCTCCTGAGCCTTTGCCGGGTCGATGTTCTGCGCGATGGGCGTGGCCAGCGTGTGCATCGCCGCTTGGAGAGGTGTTGCCGGTGGTGCTGCTCCTGGACGCCAGCGTCACGCTCCAGCGGTGGTTTTGCCGGGCGTCGACGCCGCACGTTCAGCTCCTTCCTCCACAGCTCCCTTGCCGGTGTTGACCGCACCAGCCATCGTGACCTCCACGCTGCCGGCGGCGCGGCCAGCACACAGCCATCTTGGCGGATCCGGCGCCACCAGCACCGGCGAGAGGCGCTGGCGCACAGGGACGGTGCCGAGGTAGACGCGGATGCTGCCGAACTCGATGGTGCGGCCGTTCTGCGGGAACTTGCCGCCGTTGGCGAAGCAGCCAGCGTTATCGTTGATGAAGTCCATGTTGTAGATGCGTTCCACGAGCGCGGACACCGTGCGCTCGCCGTTGATGTCGAGGATGCCCGCCCGAATATGAACTCCAGCAAGCGCCACTTCATGCCCCACGGTGGGCGCCAACTGTCGTCGTGATGAACGGACAGATGCCATGGGATGGCTTATCTTGGGGCCGAATGGACGCTAGAGGATTCGGGGGAGGGTTTGTGACTAGATGGACGAACTTCCGGATGCTTTCCTCAAGAACTTGGCCAAGGCCAGAGGTAGAAGAAGAAAGACACAAGGATGAACTCACTCTAGATCACCATGTTCATTGATCTCAAGACAGGTTACAGGTTTTTCTCTCTTCTGTGGATCGCGCGTATGAAAGAGGCTGCCCCCTCTCCTTATATAGGGGAGAAGGTGGCTTACAGAACAAGAAACCCTAATGGGATCTTTGACTAGACAAACTACTTTACAAAGATACTTTATAAAGCTACTTTAATCACAGATGACGCTGGGGTCTTCTTTAAACAAGGAGGCTGACGTCCTCCGGCTTCTTTGACCGTCATCCTCCTCTTTGTCTTCTAGCCTTCGTTTAAAGCTACTTTGCTTAGCTCATCCTTGTCCTTTAGCTCCTGACGGAATCTTTGACCAGTCAGTCGACATGCCCTTCCTTCCGGAGCGCCGGTACCTTTCCCTCCTGGTTCCGGTATACCCCTCTTGGGGATACCGGCTTAGCTTCACTTAGCCAAACTCTATCTTCCTATTCCGGTATGAACATTAAACCGGTATCTTGAAGGGTGAGACCATCCGGTATGGCATACCTTTGGCATACCGGGGGTCATCCCCCCAACACATTTGCTATATTTTTCTCAGTGATGCTGCTAGGAGGGTTTAGGATAATAAGTGTGAGTAGCTTAAAAATGGGGCTTTTAGAGGAAAACACTTCTGTTTAATTGTGTATATATGTATACGATCTTAAATGTGTGAGATGCACGACTTACTACTTACTAAGTTACTAGAGCATCTAGTGCTGCTTAAATATTCCACTGAAATATGAGCAGAGCATATATACATTTTAGGCTTCATTATCTTTAGCGGCATAATAAGATGGCTTACTGCTAAATGTATTGTTTCTTTTTATTTCTTGTTTCTATTAAAAGGCTTAATTGACGTCTACACATTTTTAATTGCTATATTTTTAGTTCACTGTATTTAACAATGTAGCCCATGTACAGTTTAATTAAGTATGGCAAGGACATTTGAATTTCCCATTTCTGTAGTTCTTTGAAGTTATTAGTACTTCTAGTGCTACGGTTGATGATGACTGCCCATGTACTCTATGGTTATAATGGTTTCTCATTCAAGTATGATGAGTGATAACTTTTTATTTGAGGCCAACTAATTTGCTTGCTGTTAGGCCTGACACTTCCAGTGCTTTCTAACCTAGGATACTTGTCTCAACTTAAGTACTCCAATAATATTTTGCAAAACGCTATGCAACATTAGTGAATTTTCCTATAGTATCCGTTCCATGGTTATTATGGGGTCGCTGTAGTTATAAGTTGCAGCTTCAACATTGAAGATGGACCTTTTTAATGTTTTCAAGGATGCTACTATCTGTTAAAGTTAATTATAGGCACACATATTTTTTATGGAAATTGTTATCAAGAATCCAACATCAGTGTGTTTCATTTTAAGGCATACTAGTATGTTTCTCTCTTATTTGTTGCAATATATGGATCATCTGCAATTTTGTTTGTTCGAAGACTTATACATGATCTGACAAAGGTATATATGCAAGTCATCAATCTGCGTAGTAAACAGATGTTAGACATATGTACTATATAGAGCAAGCGTATCAAAGTTATTATTTCGAAACGGGGGCATACCCCTGGCCTTTGCAAGTGTATTGAAGTGAATTACGATAAGGTATTCTTTGTGTGGATTTTACGCAGTTCCTTGAAGACATGTTCTGTTTGTAAAGACATTCCGTTGTCCTCCATTATACCTATGCAAATTTCTAATTGATTTGACTACTGTTCTGATTTGAATTGTCACTGGATTCCGTAAGTAAGATTCAGGCTTCTTAAATTCTATTATATTCCTTTGTTTGTTGTAGTAGTAGGCTGCTAGCTATCACGCTGTTTCATCATGAATCATCTAGGAGTATTAGACCTAATCAGTTTGTTATACCTATAGAGTAAGTAGATGATCAAATGGTGGGCTGTATGCTTCTACTAACATAATTGACTCTGTTTTTGAAGGTTCTGCAAAGGAGACTGACAATGACGTGAGTGAAGAGCTGCAGCAACTCCATCTATGAGTTGAAATGAGGAACAAGAGCTAAAGTTAACTTCTTAAGAGGTGAAGTTAATTCATTTAAATTCGTGCACCGATTAGAATGTTTCTTCTGCTGTTCCTTTTGCCTGACAGACCAAAGATGATCATAGTTTTCTTCTCTGTTGCAGGCAGGGAAGTAATCGATCAAGTTATGGTGGATAGGGTCCAATGCTCAGTAACGACCGGTTGGCAATGGCGTTATTCTCGAAAACATGTTGGAAGTTTTGCTTGCTTTTCTTAATTATCACTGCTTAAGTTTCTCTGCTCAAGTTCAGACGTTAGTTGTTCATGACTTCCGGTCCGGTCTGTATAATTTAGCACTATGTTTGATGCCCAATCTTTGTTTAGAACTTTTTTCGGTAAAGTGAATCTATTAATATTAATTAAATATGAATTATATCGAGCAAGCTCTTAATCGGTTTCCGTCTCATGTTAACTTTGTCTATCAGGCGAGTACCTGATGCATGAGTGATGATATGCTCCGGCCTCTGATGCCGTGTCTTAAAAAACTACTTTTTTGAATAATAATTCGATCAAGTGGCATATTTTGTAGCTTGCACATACTCCAAATTCAATGAGTACGTTCTTATGGAGGCTTTATAGGGTTAGCTTGCCAAAGTTTTTCGATCTATGTTAGGACACTAGTGGAAAACAGGCCTAATGTCGCGGGTTGTATGACCCTTTTGTCGCGGGCGGCCAGGCGCGACAAGGGAGGCGCGACAAAAGGTCCACCTTTTGTCGCGGGTCTCTTACGACCCGCGATATAAGGTCCACCACGTGGCAGCCGCGGGGCGCGCAGGGGACAGGCCCTTTTGTCGCGGGTGGTATTACCACCCGCGTCAAAAGGCCCTCTACGTGGCGGGCGCACAACGCTGCTGCTTTAGGGTTTGAGGGGTGCAGCACCCCCCCCCACCTCATTTTTTCATTCGAAAATAAAAGTTGCATATATTTGTACGCTACTAGAAGTGGTACACACGTTCATTCATATAATCGATCAAACAAATATTGGAAGCAAAAGTCGATTCCCTTTTACATGTAGATTCCCCTTACATATATATATATATATATATACATTTAGCTCACGATCGACAAGCGGTACTAACGACCGTCTATTTGGAGGTAGAGCTTCTATTTGGACTAAACAAGCCTTTGTTGTTTAGTACTTCTTTAACCAAAAGTCCCGCCAGTTCCTCCGCAATTCCTAGTAGGTGTTCCTTTGGTTGGAGTGTGTCCCGCATGTAGTCGACCTATATAGGAAAATGAGATGAGTATGACTATATCAATGTTGATAACAAAATATTGACGAAAATAAATAAAGTTGTGAATGTTATTGCTTACGTCGAATTTATTATTGTTCTGCTTCTCAGTGGTTAACATGCGAATGGACTCGCAAACGTAGTATCCACATAGATTCGTCCCTTGTGGCTGCTGAGGGCACGGTACAGGAGTAAATGTTAGCTTCTCTGCCCAGGTACTCTGCTTATGATGGTTCTTGAAAGCTGTCCAAGCCCTGCCAAGCAAAAGAATGATTGAATGAATGGATAATTAATTGATATCTCACAAAAGATATAGCGCGGCGATGAAGGAAATTACACTTGGAGCAACTTCTGCAAGTCGCGGAACCCGTCCACGCCTCTACTCAGTGGGTCTCTTACTTCAACTATTCCCTTATCAACTTTAATGTCTAGTAGTATCCAGTGGAAGCTGCACATGTTATGTATATACGTCAGGAATTACACTTAACATCGAGTAAGAAAAATCATTAATTGGATGTGCATAAAAGATCATTAAGACTCTCACTCGTAGTTGTAAGGAAACAATATTGAATCACAGAAATATTGCTCCCCCAAAAACCTGAGTAGGTTTCCCCCCGTTTCTTCGCGGTTATACTTTACCGTTTGAACATTTACTTTATCTGGGTCAACAAACCCAATATTGATAATATTGTGACTTTTGCATTCACTGATCTTCAGTCTGCATAAGAGAACACATAAGAAATAATGAGTATATGCAATGAAAACGAATATGAACTGAATGAAAATGAACTTATATGTAGTTAACAACTTACAAGCAATAGCAACTCATGAGAGATTTGTCGAGGGCATCTAAATTGAATAACTGCCAGAGTTCATTTATCTCAATATGGATCTCCTCCTTTCGGTAGTAATATTCACGTGGTATATGCGCCACGATGAACCTTATGTTCTCCTTGCATGCATCAAGGTACCACTGATGCAAATTCCGCATATGTGTTGGCAGTTTATGCAGCTGCTCTTTGCTGACCAAGTCGGCCCCGTAGACAAATTGAGGAACTATATCAGCAGTGGGTACTGCAGCATCTGCTGCAGACCTCCACGGTAACGTCACAGGCAGCCGCTAGCTTTGCAGCTTCTTCCATATCGAAACCACCCTGTTCCTGGTACAGCTTGGGAACATTAAACACTTTGAGTGCTGGGATCGATTGTTTGGGCTGATCTCCGAGGAGGGGAACTTCCTTTCTTTTTTTTCCTTTTGTCGTTTCCTTGGCCTTGAGGGGTGCAGTTGTTGAACTTGACTTCTTCTCGGCTGCACTTGTAGCTGATGATTTGCACTTGAGTGCTGGGATCGATTGTTTGGCCTGTTCTCCGAGCAAGGGAACTCCCTTTCTTTTTTTGCCTTTTGTCGTTTGCTTGGGCGCCTTGAGGGTTGCACTTGTCTTCTTCCCGGCTGATGATTTGCTCGTGCTAGCACTATCCTTCTCCTTAGCCTTGTCATCCTCCTTCTTCTTAGCCTCGTCATCCTCCTTCTTCTTCTTAGCCTTCTCATCAATTACCCTCGCAAGGTGGCGTGTATAGTCATCCTTCTTCTCGTGTAAGTCATATTGCGATGGTGTGTTCAGAAAAGAAGTAGCATATGCTATTTGCTTCTCGGTGTATGGCTCTGGCGCTGGAGGTTTTGGCTTATGGAAATGATCATAGTTGTGTTGCGCAACAGCGGCCGCATTTTCCTCGACAGTAAGATCCCAAGGACGGGGGGAGGAACCTTTGGTACTTTTGGGAGGGGCGACATCTTGCGGATAGGACTCTTGAAACGCTTCCGGTAGGGTGCATTCCGAGTCTTAGTGGGCGGAGGCGGCGGCGCTGGAGATGGAGATGGACTACGATGTCGTGGTCGACGTCGTACCCATGGGGTGATGGTGGCGACATGTGATCAGTAGGAGGAGGTGATGGTGGCCTGCGATCACCTGGAGGAGGTGATGGTGACCTGCTCGGACGACTGGTACTAGGGGCTACCCAGCCTGGCAGCCTGATGTTCTTCTTTTCCCAGAGAATGATTTCTCCCAGCACCTCTCTGAGTGTAAGCCCCCCATCACCTCCAGGGATTTCGAGCTCCAATGACTCCCACGACGGTACAACTGAATCCACCCCGACACGAGCATAGCCAGCTGGAATCTCATTGCCATGCCATGTTGCCGGCTCACCTTCAGGTCCAAATGCAGGTAAGACATAGCCGACCGCCACCTTAACAGACATGTTCCTGAACACCACAAGGAGATCACAAGGTGTTTGCTCCTTGATTCCATCCACGGGGTCGCCAGGACCGCCATCTATCATCCGTGTAGTAGGGGCCTCCGAGTCGGCCACGCTGCTGTCTCGTCGCTGAGATATGCCAGCGGTATTATCTGGCTGGCGCTGTCCTTTTAGTTCATTTATCTCCCGCTGCTGCTGCTGAATCTCCCGCTGCTGCTGGTCAAGTTGGCGTTGGAACTCGGCCATCCGGTCATTCTGCACCTCCAGCTCGCGTTTTTTAGCTCTCGCTCGGCTTCTATAAGTCTCCGCGTCGGCCGGAAACCCAAGCGACCACGGAACACTAGGGCCGAAGCCTCTTGTTCGTCCTCCCTTCTCAGGATTACCGAGGACAAGCGTCAGCAAGTCTTTCTCTCTATCGGGAACAAACTTTAGTTTTCCCGCCTTTATTTCTTTCGTCACTTTAATCCATTCTTCCCTGGGTACCCTAACCCTGCTGTCACTTTCAACAATGTTCCCTGTCTTCATATCATACTCACAGCCATGCGCGAGGAACCAATTTCGAGCCCTAATGTCCCATCCTTCTCGCGTGGGTTCTGGAGTGATCCCATTCCGCTCCATCTCAGCCTCTTGTGCATCCCACTTAGGCATGGCTACTTCGTAGCCCCCTCGCCCCGTATGATGGTGATATTTCTTCTCGCTTGCATTCTTCTTGTTTATCTTGGACAGGTTCACAACCTCCTCTGATTCTTTGTACTTCACAAATTCTTCCCAATTATGCTCCTGCTTCGCTAGGTAGTTTTCGAATACTGGAGGCTTCTTCTCGGCCTTATAAGCTTTCCATAACCGGTTCTTGTACGCTCGGAAAAGTTCCCCCATCTTCTTAAGAGCCCACTTCTTCACTAGCGCCCTCTGCTTGGCATTCTCAGAGTCCGATCCCAAATTTGGCAAAGTGAAATGTGACATGAGGTCGTCAAAAAGTGTGTTCTTGTACCTATCGGCAACATGATCTTCGGACACATTCTTGGTCTTGTTCCATTCTCTAACAGTGATCGGGATATGATGGCGTGTAACTCACACGTTCGTTGGGAACCCCAAGAGGAAGGTATGATGCGCACAGTAGCAAGTTTTCCCTCAGAAAGAAACCAAGGTTTAATCGAACCGGTAGGAGCCAAGAAGCACGTTGAAGGTTGATGGTCGCGAAATGTGATGCGGTGCAACACCAGGGATTCCGGCGCCAACGTGGAACCTGCACAACACAACCCAAGTACTTTGTCCCAACGAAGCAGTGAGGTTGTCAATCTCACCGGCTTGCTGTAACAAAGAATTAAACGTATCGAGTGGAAGATGATTGTTTGCAAAAAACATAAAACACAATTGCGAGATTGTATGCTATGTAAAGAATAGGACCGGGGTCCACAGTTCACTAGAGTCTCTCCCATAAGATAAAAGCATGTTGGGTGAACAAATTACAGTCGGGCAATTGACAAATAGAGAAGGGCATAACAATGCATATACATGATATGATAAATATAGTGAGATTTAATTGGGCATTACGACAAAGTACATAGACCGCCATCCAACTGCATCTATGCCTAAAAAGTCCACCTTCAGGTTATCATCCGAACCCCATTCAGTATTAAGTTGCTAAGCAACAGACAATTGCATTAAGTATGGTGCGTAATGTAATCGACAACTACATCCTTAGACATAGAATCAATGTTTTATCCCTAGTAGCAACAGCACATCACAACCTTAGAACTTTCTGTCACTGTCCCCGGTGTCAATGAAGGCATGAACCCACTATCGAGCATAAATACTCCCTCTTGGAGTTAAGAGTAAAAACTTGGCAGAGCCTCTACTAATAACGGAGAGCATGCAAGATCATAAACAACACATAAACAATAGATTGATAATCACCATAACATAGTACTCTCTATCCATCGGATCCCGACAAACACAACATATAGTATTACAGATAGATGATCTTGATCATGTTAGGCAGCTCACAAGATCCAACAATGAAGCACAATTAGGAGAAGACGACCATCTAGCTACCGCTATGGACCCATGGTCCAGGGGTGAACTACTCACTCATCACTCGGAGGCGACCATGGCGGTGTAGAGTCCTCCGGGAGATGAATCCCCTCTCCGGCGGGTGCCGGAGGCGATCTCCTGAATCCCCGAGATGGGATTCGCGGCGGCGCGTCTCTGGAAGGTTTTCCGTATCGTCGCTCTCGGTACTGGGGTTTTCGCGACGAGGCTTTAAGTAGGCGAAAGGGCAACGCGGGGGCCACACGAGGGCCCCACACCCTAGGTCGGCGCGGCCGGGACTGGGCCGCGCCGGCCTATGGTGCGGCACCTCGTGGCCCCACTTCCTTCCCTCTTCGGTCTTCTGGAAGCTTCGTGCAAAAATGGGACCCTGGCGAAGATTTCGTCCAATTCCGAGAATATTTCCTTACTAGGATTTGAAACCAAAAACAGCAACAGCAACTGGCTCTTCGGCATCTTGTTAATAGGTTAGTTCCAGAAAATGCATAAATATGACATATAATGTGCATAAAACATGTAGGTATCATCAATAAAGTGGCATGGAACATAAGAAATTATCGATACGTTGGAGACGTATCAGCATCCCCAAGCTTAGTTCTGCTCGTCCCGAGCAGGTAAAACGATAACAAAGATAATTTCTGAAGTGACATGCCATCATAATCTTGATCATACTATTTGTAAACATATGTAATGAATGCAGCGATCAAAACAAAGGTAATGACATGAGTAAACAAGTGAATCATATAGCAAAGACTTTTCATGAATAGTACTTCAAGACAAGCATCAATAAGTCTTGCATAAGAGTTAACTCATAAAGCAATAAATCAAAGTAAAGGTGTTGAAGCAACACAAAGGAAGATTAAGTTTCAGCGGTTGCTTTCAACTTATAACATGTATATCTCATGGATATTGTCAACATAAAGTAATATAACAAGTGCAATATGCAAGTATGTAGGAATCAATGCACAGTTCACACAAGTGTTTGCTTCTTAGGTGGAAGGAGATAGGTAAACTGACTCAACAATAAAAGTAAAAGAATGGTCCTTCAAAGAGGAAAGCATCGATTGCTGTATTTGTGCTAGAGCTTTTATTTTGAAAACATGAAACAATTTTGTCAACGGTAGTAATAAAGCATATGAGTTATGTAAATTATATCTTACAAGTTGCAAGCCTCATGCATAGTATACTAATAGTGCCCGCACCTCGTCCTACTTAGCTTGGACTACCGGATCTTTGCATGCTATGTTTCAACCAAGTGTCACAAAGGGGTACCTCCATGCCGCCTGTACAAAGGTCTAAGGAGAATGCTCGCATTTTGGATTTCTCGCTTTTGATTATTCTCAACTTAGACATCCATACCGGGACAACATGGACAACAGATAATGGACTCCTCTTAAATGCATAAGCATGTAGCAATGATTATTATTCTCATATGAGATTGAGGATATATGTCCCTGAAACTTCAACCATGATTCATGGCTTTAGTTAGCGGCCCAATGTTCTTCTCTAACAATTTTGCATGCTCCAACCACTAAAATGATAGATCCTTCAGACAAGACGGACATGCATAGCAACTCACATGATATTCAACAATAGTTGATGGCGTTCCCCAGAAGCATGGTTATCGCACAACAAGCAACTTAATAAAAGATAAAGTGCATAAGTACATATTCAATACTACGATAGTTTTTAAGGCTATTTTGTCCCATGAGCTATATATTGCAAAGGTGAATGATGGAATTTTAAAGGTAGCACTCAAGCAATTTACTTTGGAATGGCGGAGAAATACCATGTAGTAGGTAGGTATGGTGGACACAAATGGCATAGTAGTTGGCTCAAGGATTTTGGATGCATGAGAAGTATTCCCTCTCGATACAAGGCTTAGGCTAGCAAGGTTATTTGAAACAAACTCAAGGATGAACCGGTGCAGCAAAACTCACATAAAAGACATATTGTAAACATTATAAGACTCTACACCGTCTTCCTTGTTGTTCAAAACTCAATACTAGATATTATCTAGACCTTAGAGAGACCAAATATGCAAATCAAATTTTAGCAAGCTCTATGTATTTCTTCATTAATGGGTGCAAAGCATATGATGCAAGAGCTTAAACATGAGCACAACAATTGCCAAGTATCACATTATCCAAGACATTTTTAGAATTACTACATGTAGCATTTTCTATTCCAACCATATAACAATTTAACGAAGAAGAATCTTCGCCTTGAACATTATGAGTAAAGCCTAAGGACATATGTGTCCATATGCAACAGCGGAGCGTGTCTCTCTCCCACAAAGTGAATGCTAGGATCCATTTTATTCAAACAAAAACAAAAACAAAAACAAACCGACGCTCCAAGTAAAGAACACAAGATGTGATTGAATAAAAATATAGTTTCAGGGGAGGAACCTGATGATCTTGTCGATGAAGAAGGGGATGCCTTGGGCATCCCCAAGCTTAGACGCTTGAGTCTTCTTAAAATATGCAGGGGTGAACCACGGGGGCATAGAGCTTTCACTCCTCTTGATCATAGTATATCATTCTCCTCTCTTGACCCTTGAAAACTTCCTTCACACCAAACTTCAAGCAAACTCATTAGAGGGTTAGTGCACAATTAATAATTCACACATTCAGAGGTGACACAATCATTATTTTCACTTCTGGACATTGCATAAAGCTACTGGACATTAATGGATCAAAGAAATAAATCCAACATAGCAAAAGAGGCAATGCGAAATAAAAGGCAGAATCTGTCAAAAACAGAACAGTCCGTAAATACGAATTTAAAGATGGCACCAGACTTGCTCAAATGGAAAAACTCAAAACTAATGAAAGTTGCGTACATATCTGAGGATCACGCTCGTAAATTGGCAGATTTTTTCGAATTTTCTACAGAGGCCTGTGCCCAGATTCGTGACAGACAGCAATGCTGTTTCTGCGCAGCGATCCCAAATATAACATCAACTTTGACATAGAAACTTTACTTGGCACAAAAACATGATAAGGAGAGGTTGCTACAGTAGTAAACAACTTCCAAAACTCAAATATAAAACAAAGTACTGTAGTAAAATAAACACATGGGTTATCTCCCAAGAAGTGCTTTCTTTATAGCCATTAAGATGGGCTCAGTAATTTTAATGATGTTCTCATGAAAATAGAACATGGAGCAAAAGGAGCATCAAGAAGCAAATTCAAAACACATTTAAGCCTAATCCACTTCCTATGAAAAGGAATCTTGTACACAAATAAATTCATGAAGAACAAAGTGGCAAGCATAGAAAAGCAACACAAGCGCAATTTCAAGATTCTCAACATAAAGAGGGGAAACTTAATATTATTAAGATGCATATAACCATGTTTCCCTCTCTCATAATAACTTTCAGTAGCATCATGGACAAACTCAACAATATAACTATCACATAAAGCATTCTTGTCATGAGCTACATGCATAAAATTATTACTCTCCACATAAGCATAATCAATTTTATTAGTTGTAGTGGGAGCAAATTCAATAAAATAGCTATCATAATTATTCTCATCACCATAATCATCATATATAGGAGGCATATTCTCCTCAATAGTAGGTGGACTGAAAGTATCATATTCATCATTGCAAACATCATATATAGGAGGTAAAGTATCATCCAAGTAAATTTTCTCCTCCATGCTTGGGGGACTAAAAATGTCACAACCAGCTTCCCCAAGCTTAGAATTTTCCATAGCATTAGCAACAATGGTGTTCAAAGCATTCATAGTAATAACATTGCCATTAGCATACATATAAAGTTCCATAGGTTTTTTAATTTTCTCTTCAAACACATCATGTCCTAATTCAAGATAAAGTTCATAAAGATCTCTAATTTTTTTATTGTTTTCCATTAAGCATAACTAGTGAAAAATAAAAACAAGTACAGGACTAGACATGATAACAAAAGTAAACTAAATGCAAGTAATTAATTTTTTTGTGTTTTTGATATGGAGAGCAAGACAGTAAATAAAGTAAAACTAGCAACTAATTTTTGTGTGTTTTGTTTAGGTGCAGCAAACAAAGTAGTAAATAAAATAAAGCAAGACAAAAACAAAGTAAAGAGATTGAGAAGTGGAGACTCCCCTTGCAGCGTGTCTTGATCTCCCCGGCAACAACGACAGAAAAAGAGCTTGATGGCGTGTAACTCACACGTTCGTTGGGAACCCCAAGAGGAAGGTATGATGCGCACGGTAGCAAGTTTTCCCTCAGAAAGAAACCAAGGTTTAATCGAACCAGTAGGAGCCAAGAAGCACGTTGAAGGTTGATGGTCGCGAAATGTGATGCGGCGCAACACCGGATTCCGGCGCCAACGTGGAACCTGCACAACACAACCCAAGTACTTTGTCCCAACGAAACAGTGAGGTTGTCAATCTCACCGGCTTGCTGTAACAAAGGATTAAACGTATCGAGTGGAAGATGATTGTTTGCAAGAAAACATTAAAACACAATTGCAGTAGATTGTATGCTATGTAAAGAATAGGACCGGGGTCCACAGTTCACTAGAGGTGTCTCTCCCATAAGATAAAAGCATGTTGGGTGAACAAATTACAGTCGGGCAATTGACAAATAGAGAAGGGCATAACAATGCATATACATGATATGATAAATATAGTGAGATTTAATTGGGCATTACGACAAAGTACATAGACCGCCATCCAACTGCATCTATGCCTAAAAAGTCCACCTTCGAGTTATCATCCGAACCCCATTCAGTATTAAGTTGCTAAGCAACAGACAATTGCATTAAGTATGGTGCGTAATGTAATCGACAACTACATCCTTAGACATAGAATCAATGTTTTATCCCTAGTGGCAACAGCACATCACAACCTTAGAACTTTCTGTCACTGTCCCAGGTGTCAATGAAGGCATGAACCCACTATCGAGCATAAATACTCCCTCTTGGAGTTAAGAGTAAAAACTTGGCCAGAGCCTCTACTAATAACGGAGAGCATGCAAGATCATAAACAACACATAAACAATAGATTGATAATCACCATAACATAGTACTCTCTATCCATCGGATCCCGACAAACACAACATATAGTATTACAGATAGATGATCTTGATCATGTTAGGCAGCTCACAAGATCCAACAATGAAGCACAATTAGGAGAAGACGGCCATCTAGCTACTGCTATGGACCCATGGTCCAGGGGTGAACTACTCACTCATCACTCCGGAGGCGACCATGGCGGTGTAGAGTCCTCCGGGAGATGAATCCCCTCTCCGGCAGGGTGCCGGGGATCTCTCTGAATCCCCGAGATGGGATTAGCGGCGGCGCGTCTCGGAAGGTTTTCCGTATCGTGGCTCTCGGTACTGGGGTTTCGCGACGGAGGCTTTAAGTAGGCGAAAGGGCAACGGGGGCCACACAGGGCCCCACACCCTAGGTCGGCGCGGCCGGGCCGGGCCGCGCCGGCCTATGGTGCTGGCGCCTCGTGGCCCCACTTCCTTCCCTCTTCGGTCTTCTGGAAGCTTCGTGCAAAAATAGGACCCTGGGCGAAGATTTCGTCCAATTCCGAGAATATTTCCTTACTAGGATTTCTGAAACCAAAAACAGCAGAAAACAGCAACTGGCTCTTCGGCATCTTGTTAATAGGTTAGTTCCAGAAAATGCATAAATATGACATATAATGTGCATAAAACATGTAGGTATCATCAATAAAGTGGCATGGAACATAAGAAATTATCGATACGTTGGAGACGTATCAGGATATGATCTCTAACCACAACTCCGCACTGATTCTTAAATGTCACTCTGACACTCGCGGGTGCCACAGGTTGGCCTTCCGGTGATATAGCTTCAATGTTGAAGTGGTCTTTTTTGCCCAGTCTCTTTGCCGGGCCTCGTTTCTCCAACTTATCTTCGGAGGCCTAAGAGAATAAAAATCAGTTAATTTATATACATAAGTACATATAGAATTCCATTAATGCCTCAACTGATCGTATACCTCGTCATTACCGGAGCCGTCGGCTTCTCCATCACCGGAGCCGCCGGCTTCTCCATGATCACCGGAGCCGTCGGCTTCTCCATGATCACCGGAGCCGCCGGCTTCTCCATGATCACCGGAGCCGCCGGCTTCTCCATCACCATCGCGGATTATGTTCTCGAAAATGTCTTCCTGTTCGAAGTCCCGTTCGAATGGATCCATTGTTTCTGCAAAAAATTAAATCGATAAGTACATGTTCTAACCCTAACCCTAATCAAACACTAAGCAAACCCTAACCCTAACCAGAGATGGGGTAGGCTCAAGGAGGGGAAGTCTCGGCGTGGAGCAGGGAGAAGAGGGCGGCGCGTGTTTGCGAGAGAGGACGCGTGTTTGCGAGAGGGGGAGGGTGTTTGCGAGAGGGAGAGGACGCGTGTTTGCGAGAGGGAGAGGGTGTCGGCGCGTGTTTGCGAGAGGGAGAGGGCGCGTGTTTGCGAGAGGGAGAGGGGTGTCGCGCGTGTTTGCGAGAGGGAGAGGGGGTCGACGTCGGTTGTTTGCGAGGGGGAGGGGGTCGACGGCGGGTGTTTACTAAACTAAAACTTAAACTCTAAATCTAACTAATTACAAAAACTATATATATACTAAAATAGTAAAATACTTACAAAAAGATTTAAACTTACTAAAAAACTTACAAAAAGATTTAAACTATATATATACTAAAATAACTAATTACAAAAACTAAAATTATCTATATATATACTAAAATACTTACAATAAAAATGAACTAAATACTAAAATACTTACCAAAATTGTACAACAAAATTTAAACTACCTAATTATCTATATATATACTAAAATACTTACAATAAAAATGAACTAACTAATTAACCCACTAACTAATTAATTAACTCAAAAATTTAAAAAAGGGCGGGCAGGGCGCGTGGCAGGTGGGCGGTTGGTGGCTACTGCGCACGCAGCGGGCGGAGGGGCGCGCGGCGAGCGGCGCCGGGGGTCGGCACGGCGGCGGCGCGGGTCGGCACACGGCGGGGCGCGCGGCACGGAACGGCGCGGCAGCTCGGAGCGGGCGCGGCGGCTCGGAGCGGGCGCGAAGAGGGCGCGGAGAGGGCGCCGGAGGAGCTCGAGGCGGAGACGGCGGCGCCGGAGGAGCTCGAGCCGGAGACGGCGGCGGCGTTGGAATTTGGCAGCCTGGCGGCGCAAAATTTCTAAGTGTGCCTCCGGGTGTCGCGGGTGGGGGCTCCGCCCGCGGGGTTAGTGTTTATACCTACCCCTTTTGTCGCGGGTGGTGGCACGACCCGCGATAAAGGCCCCCATTTTATCGCGGGTCGTGCCACCACCCCGATAAAAGGGGGCCTTTTATCGCGGGCCGTGGCTCGACCCGCGACAAAGGGGGTAGGAGGAGATGGCTGATCCGTGGCACAGCCCATCCAACGGCTCTGGCCGTTTGAATCCAACGGCCTAGAGCCGTTGGATGGGTTGTGCCACGGATCAGCCATCTCCCCTCTTCACCCCTTTTTTTCTATTTTAACTTAATAAAACTATTATTTCAATAACTTTTGAATGGTAACTCAAATACAAAAGTTTTATATATGAAAATTGATCAGAAAAATCCAATGAACATGAATATGACATCCATATAACTATTTGCATCTCGCATCATATCAAACGTTTCACCGCTTCCACGTGCCTCGCCCCGCCCGCCGGCGTGCGACGTGTAGCCACCGCTTACACGTGCCATGCCCCGCGTGCGCTATATAGAGCGACGAGTGCGGGCGCAACCACACGTCGCCACCGCCTCCGCTCATTCATCTCCGGGATGCCTCCACGTCGTCGAGGGGCGTCCGGTTTCCGTGGCGTTCGAGTGCGTCCGAGCGGTAGGTTCACCGCCGAGATACGCGCCGGTGGCTTCCGCCTCACCCTCGGCACGTACAACACGCCGGAGGAGGCGGCGCGCGCTTACGACGCGGCGGCGTGGCGCTTTCGGCGGCCAGGGCACGACATGAACTTCCCGGATGTTGAATCGCTAGAGGAGGCGGAGTTCCTCGCGCCACCGCCGTGCCTCGTCCACGACGAGGACCGTCGCCGGCATCGCCAGGTGCAGCGCAGGATCGCCATCGCCGAGCGCGACGAGCAGTTGATGCGCCAGTGGAGGGCGCAGTCCCCCGACGCGTTCTTTGCTAACCTTAGGGCACAACGCAGGTCCAACAGGCGCCACCGTCGGGCCGTCGCCGCCTTCGAGCTCGAGAACCCGAATACAACTTGGACCGAAAACGACCCTCGGTGGGATGACATTTGGACGGAGACAACCTCCGACGACGAGTAGAGACTAGACTAGTAATTTATCTATTTTATTGTAATTTCAATAAAGTCGTTGTCGGTTCTATTAGTTTAAATTTAGTTTATAAAGTCGTTGTCGGTTGTTTTTGTTCAATAAAGTGGTTGACACGAAATTTATTATGATTGAACTGAAATTAAAGTACAGAGCTCAACTGAAAAATAAGATACATGGCCAGATTCGAATGTTGGAGCCATTCAATCATAGTCGTGCCTAGTCCTATAATAGTCGCCACTGTAGTCATCAAAGTCGCCGACGTCATCGTCGCTAGCATCGGGGTCGCGGTTGTCGAACCTCGGCGGATGACCACGCGTGGGCTGGGGGTAGCGCAGGCGGGGGCCACGATAGGCCATGACGCTCTGGAGAGTCCGGCCGCGCCACCACATCCGACGGCCGGCCTCGTTGAAGTTCGAAGGAGGCGGGCCGTCCTCCTCGTACCTGGCAACCGCCCTCTCACGCCGATTGATGAAGAAGCTGTCCCAAGTCGGGCTGTAGTCGGGATGCCACTGGGGATTCCTCCGCTGCTCAGGCGTGAGCTCGAAATAGTAGTGGTTCGTGATGGCCATCTCGCGTGGCACACCTACAGGGATAGGAGGGACCGGTACGCCTCCGACGCTCAGCAACCAGCCGGTCGGGACGCGGTAGCCGGGCGGGCAGGGGTAGTTCGAGGCGCAAAGCGCCTCCGCCTCCCGGGGTGTTAGACATACGATGGAAGCCATGGGAGAGAGTGATGAGGTTTGCAGATATGAGTCCAAGGCCTACATATATATAGTGGAAAAATGGCGGGAATGCGGGAAGAAAATAGGCGGGAACGAAGTGGCGCGCGAAACTTTCATCCCGGGTGGAGGCTCAAACCGGGACAAAAGACTGGGGGAGGCTTATCTAGGAGGGCCTTATCTGGGGGGATGATGTGCGGGTAACCTTTTGTCACGGTTGGTGGCTGCAACCGGGACTAAAGCTGTCGGCAGGATAAGGATGTGTCGGTAACCTTTTGTCACGGTTGGTGGCTGCAACCGGGACTAAAGCTGTCGGCAGGATAAGGACGCGTGGGTGGACGCACTGCTCGATGAGATAAAGCATGTAGCGCACGACGCCCTGTCGAAGGAACAAGACAAAGTAGAAGCGGTGCCGTGCCTATAAAAGGAGCCTTGCCAAGCAGATCAACAAGCCAAGCACAGTTTCATTCCCATGGATGAAGGAAAGGGTTGGGAAATCTCCCGTGGCGCAACTTCTCGAAGATGTCGTTGGTGCACACGCCCTACGGCATCTTCGGAAGCTGCTCCTCGGAAAAATTTCCCTGCAAGCCCGTGAAAGAATACATTATATGAAAGAATACTCCGTCTCCTCTAACAGTGTTGGGGAAAGGGTTCTCATTATTACATAAATGTAGAGATTGTCTTGGGAACTATATATGAAGAATACATTATTACATCGCCATCTAGTGTTGTGATCTTCTACGCCGTAGCCATGGAGAATCTTCATCATTTAGTAAGATGCTTGGGTCAATTTTCACCGTGAAGGGCGGAATTTCTTTAAACTTATTATAATCTTCTAACATGTCTGTCTTGTCATCCACTCCCACGATGTTTCTTTTCCCCGAAAGAACTATGTGGCGTTTTGGCTCCTCGGTTGATATATTCTTTTGTTGATTTCTTTTTCTTGATTTGCTAGACATGTCCTTCACGTAGAAAACTTGAGCCACCTCGCTGGCTAGGACAAATGGCTCGTCAAGGTACGCAAGATTGTTGGGATCCACTGTTATCATACCGTACTTATCATCAATATGTATATCGCTGAGCTTCACCCATTTGCACCGAAACAAAGGGACCTTAAAAGTGGGACCATAGTCAAGTTCCCATATCTCCTCTATGTATCCATAATATGTGGTGGTCTGCCCATTCTCGTCTTTTGCATCGAAGCGGACACCGCTGTTTTGGTTGGTGCTCTTTTTATCTTGGTCGATCGTGTAAAATGTATTCCCATTTATCTCGTACCCTTGGAATGTACATATGTTTGAAGATGGTAACCTGGCCAACAAGAACAGCTGCTCCACAACAGATGGGTTATTAATGAGATGTCTTTGCAACCAACTGCCGAAGGTATTCATGTGTTGACGTGTAATCAAGGACTCGGGCTGGCCCGGGTTTATTTCTCGTAAAGCATTCTTATGTTTCTCGATGTACGGAGCCACCAAGATGGAATTGTATAGAACTGTGTAGTGTGCTTGATTGAAAGAAATCTTGTCCCTGCACACCATTGATTTCCTTCCTAGTGTGCCTTTTCCAGTCAGCCTCCCCTCATACCGAGATTCAGGAACACCAATCGGCTTAAGGTCGGGAAGAAAGTCAACACAAAACTCAATGACCTCCTCAGTTCCGTAGCCCTTTGAGATACTTCCTTCCGGCCTAGCTCGGTTATGAACATATTTCTTTAAGACTCCCATGAACCTCTCGAAGGGGAACATATTGTGTAGAAATACATGACCGAGAATTCTAATCTCTTCAACTAGGTGAACGAGGAGGTGCGTCATAATATTGAAGAAGGATGGTGGGAACAACAACTCGAAGCTGACAAGACATTCGACCACATCTTCCTGTAATCCTGACAAAGTTTCTGGATCCATTACCTTCTGAGAAATTGCGTTGAGGAATGCACATATCTTCACAATGGCTAGTCGAACATTTTCTGGTAGAAGTCCCCTCAATGCAACCGGAAGCAATTGTGTCATAAGCACGTGACAATCATGGGACTTCAGGTTTTGGAATTTTTTCTCCTTCATATTTACTATCCCCTTTATATTCGACGAGAAACCAGACGGAACCTTGATACTGAATAGGGCTTCAAAAAAGATCTCCTTCTCTTGTTTGGTAAGAGCGTAGCTGGCAGGCCCTACAAACTGCCCTGGATGATTGCCGTTTCATCCTTTATGAAGTTCCTGGTCCTCCCGTGCTTCTGGTGTATCTTTTGTCTTTCCATACACGCCCAGAAAACCTAGAATATTCACACAAAGATTCTTGGTCAGGTGCATCACGTCGATTGCAGAGCGGACTTCCAGGACTTTCCAATATTCTAGCTCCCAAAAAATAGATTTCTTCTTCCACATGGGCGCGTGTCCGTCAGCGTCTTTCGGAACAGGTCGACTGCCTGGACCCTTTCCAAAGATAACATTTAAATCCTTGACCATGTCAAATATATCAGCACCACTACGGGGGACAGGCTTCGGACGGCGGTCTGCCTCGCCATCGAAATGCTTGCCTTTTTTCCTTAAGGGATGCTTGTGCGGAAGGTAACGACGATTGAATGGGTACACAACTTTTTTGCTTTTTCCCAAATATTTACTTTCAGTCTCATCTAAACAGTGTGTGCATGCATTGTATCCTTTGTTCGTCTGTCCTGAAATGTTACTGAGAGCAGGCCAATCATTGATGGTTACGAATAGCAACCCTCGTAGGTCAAATTCTTGCTCGGTGTGCTCATCCCACACACGTACACCTGGTTTGGCCCACAACTCCAAAAGTTCATCGACTAATGGCCTTAGGTACACATCAATGTCGTTGCCCGGTTGCTTTGGGCCTTGGATGAGCACTGGCATCATAATGAACTTCCGCTTCATGCACAACCAAGGAGGAAGGTTGTAGATACATAGAGTCACGGGCCAGGTGCTGTGACTGCAGCTCTGCTCCCCAAAAGGATTCATGCCATCTGTACTTAGACCAAAGTATAAGTTCCTTGCCTCACCTGCAAAATCCGGGAACTCTCTCCCGATGTTTCTCCACTGCCGACCATCAGCGGGGTGCCTCAACATCGCATCTTTCTTACGTTCTTCCATGTGCCATCGCAACAACTGGGCATGCTCTTTGTTTCTGAACAAACGTTTCAACCGTGGTATTATTGGAGCATACCACATCACCTTCGCAGGAACCCTCTTCCTGGGTGGCTCGCCCTCAACATCACCAGGGTCATCTTTTCTGATCTTATACCGCAATGCACCACATATCGGACATTTATTCAAATTCTCGTACTTCTCACCGCGGTAGAGGATACAATCATTAATGCATGCATGTATCTTCTGCACATCTAATCCTAGAGGGCAGACAAGCTTCTTTGCTTCATATGTACTGACGGGCAATTCATTATTTCTTGGAAACAACTTCTTTAATATTATCATCAATTTCTCAAATCCCGAGTCAGTCACACCGACCTCTGCCTTCCATTTCAGCAATTCCAATATGCTACCCAGCTTTCTATGCCCATCTTCACAACCTGGGTACAACAATTTGTGGTGGTCCTCTAACATCTTGTCGAACTGCAACCTCTCCTTATCCGTGCCACAGTCTCTTCTTGCATCAGAAATGGCCCGACGAAGATCATCATCAACATGATCATCTGATGCCTGTTCTTCACCTCCTTCTTCTTCATTGTCGTCCATTGCGGTATCATCGCATTCAGAGAACATAGATCGGTAATGGTCATCATTATCTTCTTCTTCATCGCCGTCTTCCATCATAACCCCTTCTTCTCCGTGCTTGGTCCAAACATTATAGCTGGACATGAATCCAAACCGAAGCAGGTGGCTCTTAATGTCTCTTGAGCAAGAGTAATCCTTCTCGTTCTTACATTTTAGACATGGACAGCACATAAAACCTTGCTTCGACTTGTTGGCCTCGGCCACAAGCAGGAAAGAATTCACGCCCTCTCTGAAAGCGGGGCACATCGGTTACCGTACATCCATGGATGACTCATCTGCATCATAAGTACAATTATATATGTATCAGATGCAATACCTAATTAGTATTGTACGGACTATATATATATATAATAGTTGCTAACCTTTTAGGATCAAAAAGAGGAGAAATCTTATCAAATAAAATCAAGTGGCATCCCTCTTACAAGCATTCCATCAAACACCTCTTGTGCACATGTAGAAAAAATGAGCTAGCATACACCTCCACCTTCACCACCAAGGAAAAAATAAGGTGGGGGGCTGGCTGGGTGTCTATATATAGCCATGGCCCTTTGGTCGCGGGCGTATTACGACCCGCGACAAAAGGGTGCCGATTCCCAGCACCTTTTGTCGCGGGTCATACGGCCCGAGACCAAATCAAAAGGCCCACTCCACATGGTTTCTGGGCGACGTGGCCAGGCCATTTGTCGCGGGTGCAGGCGCGCCCGCGACAAAAGGCTCCCACGAAAGCCCTGTTTTCCACTAGTGGGACACCCCATGAAACACACTTTGCACAATCGGAAACATGAAGGGAAAGGGTGGACGTGTATGCTACTCTGAACGAAGAGCAAGACAGCATGCTCTCCGGCCGCCTGCAGCGCACCGCCCACTAGTGCATCAGTTCAAAACAGTAAACATTCTGAGCGACGGAACCGCTCGAGGCGCTCCCTCCCGAGCGTCTCTGGCAGGACCCTCCAACACCAAACCCTAGGCGGCGCCTCCACCCCCCACCCCCTTGCCGCCCCGCGGCAGGGATGGCGGTGTGCTGCTGCTGGTTTTCCCGGGAGTTGGGGAACGCCGGCGGAAGCGCAGGCGGCGTGGCTGTTCGGGCCGGGGCCTGAGGCCCTCCGGCGGGGCGGCAGTGAGGAGATTGCGTTGCACCCTCAACACATCGGCGTGCATGGCGGCGAGCTAGGTCGTCGGGCCATGATCTGGGCTGACGCCGATCTGGCCAGATGGCCATCCAAAGCCGGGCGGAGGGTGTGCTGGTGGTTCCTTGGATCGCAAGTACCTGCAACCTTGCGCTAGGTCTGCCTCCTTCCTCTCTTGTCACTCCAGCATGGAGGGACTGGCGGCGTGGGGGGCTGCTAGTCT
The DNA here is from genome assembly GCA_030979885.1 of Lolium multiflorum. Classification (NCBI taxonomy): domain Eukaryota; kingdom Viridiplantae; phylum Streptophyta; class Magnoliopsida; order Poales; family Poaceae; genus Lolium; species Lolium multiflorum. The sequence continues at coordinate 120,112,863 of CM061749.1, read as the reverse complement.
CGCAGATAATGGCGGTGGTCCTAGGATTCCTCCCATCACCAAGTTGATGATTTGCTGCTGCTTGTCCCCATCGATCTGGCGGAAGTGGCGTGTTCCGGAAGGCTCCACCGGTGCTCCATGAGGCATTCTATGCCTGGATTTTGCCGGATCGGGTGGGATTTGGTCGTGCGCACCCGTGTTTTACTCTGACCGTTTGAGAGGGAGCGTCTCGAAGCTTTGCTGGCTGTTAATATCATGGAGCATGTTCTCGTTCCGTGATGCTGGCGAAGAATGACATGGAAGCCGAGATCTAAGGTCTAGCAATGGCGGCTTGAGTCTTGATGGTTATGAGGAATTGGCTTGGTGATGTTTGATTTGGAGCAACAACATGCAAGCGGGGGGAATGCACAGGAGAAGGTCATAGTCCTACAGTCCTACCACTCAGGGTGTGATAAGATCTGAGATCTAGGATGTGGCCCGATCTCGCGATTCGACCCAAGAACCAAGGGGAGAGGTGGGAGAGCGCGAAGAACACGAGGAACACGAAGAACACCGGTACTCACGCACACACACCAACCCGATACACCCGATACTTACCCCCGTGACTCGGTAGATCACGCCAATAGAATCTCCAAGGAAGAGGCACGCGGCAGAATTCCCGGAGAGAGATTGGTGTTGGAGAAAGGGGATTGATGAGGGAGAGAGAGTGACTTGCACTAGAATCTCACTCAGCAATTCACAAATCAACAACAAGAGTGCCTTGATTACAGAGGGATGCTTATCCAAGATGGATGCTAACCCTAGGGAGACTAAGCTCAAAGTTGGTTTAAGCTCAAAATTATGTCTAATCTCAGATCTGAGCCAACTAGGCTATTTATAGGTGGGGGCGAAGGGTTAAGTTACACGCTGAAAAGTGTTGTTGTGCTGAAGTTCGATAGGGCGGAAGTTCCGGGTCTTGGGCGGAAGTTCCGGTCGGCGGAAGTTCCGGTCTTCGGGGCCGGAAGTTCCGGCCAAGTTCCGGCCAAGTTCCGAAAGTCGTCCATTTCCTCGCAGTAACATCCAGTGTTGTTTTCGGTTTTGGAACTTGGGCGGAACTTGGGCGGAAGTTCCAGTGGGCGGAAGTTCCGGTCCCTCGGGCGGAAGTTCCGGTCCGATGCTGCGCTGGAGGGCATCTTGGGGGCATCTTGGAGGAATCTGGCCGGAAGTTCCGGTCCTGGGGGCGGAAGTTCCGGCTGGGCGCGTAGCTCCATCTTCATCGTTTCCAGCTCTCTCTCCAATGTCTTGGTCTCCATGGCTTGTGTCTTGGTCGATGTACCTGATTGAACATAGGGTATTTGCATGAAGTAGCAAGCCATCCAAGGGGGTGTCAAAGTCATAGGTAGAGAGGAGCGAATTCACCTCTTGGCGTAGTGCTTGGGCTCGAGCTCGTGTCATTGGACCACGAGGAGGGCTTGTTGGTCTTGATGTAGTGTCGTTGGCGAGCGGGGCTATCATCTCCCCCCCCTTGGGAGAGAGTCGTCCTCGACTCTTGTTCCTCCTCATCTCCATGATGTGGGGATAGATCCGAGATGTTGAAAGTGTTGCTCACCAAGTACTTGGATGTCGGTATGTCGATGACGTAGGCGTTGTTGTTGATGCGCTTGAGTACCTTGAAAGGCCCATCTCCTCTTGGCTTGAGCTTGGAGTTGCGTTCTTGAGGGAACCTTTCTTTCCTTAGGTGAACCCAAACGAGGTCTCCTTCTTCAAACACTCGTTCTTTCTTCTTGGCGTTGAGGCGGGTAGCTTGGCGAAGACATGGTCTTGTATGGTTGCTCTTGTTTCTTCATGTAGTTTCTTCATGGCGGTGGTGCGCTTGTCGAAGTCCATGTTCGTCCTTTCATGAAGAGGTAGTGGGAGGATGTCGAGTGCCGTTGGAGGTTCGAATCCATAGACGAACATGAAGGGACTCCGTAATGTTGTGGAGTGCTTGGCTCGATTGTAGGCGAACTCCGCGTGGGGGAGGCAATCTTCCCATGACTTCAAGTTTTTCTTCACAAGTGTGCGGAGTAGTGTTGAGAGGCTTCGATTGACCACTTCGGTTTGTCCATCGGTTTGAGGGTGCGAGGACGATGAGAATAAGAGCTTCACTCCAAACTTTGCCATTAGCGACTTCCATAGATAACTCATAAACTTGACGTCTCGATCCGACACAATGCTTGCCGGTATTCCGTGTAGGCGAACCACTTCCCTGAAAAACAATGAAGCAATGTGTGAAGCATCATCGCTCTTATGACATGGTATGAAATGAGCCATTTTTGAGAACCTATCCACTACCACAAAGATTGAATCATGCCCATGCTTTGTTCTTGGTAAGCCTAACACAAAGTCCATGCTTATATCCGACCAAGGTGCATATGGAATGGGTAAAGGTATGTAAAGACCATGGGGATTGGATGTCGACTTAGCTTGTAAGCATGTGGTACAACGGTTGCAAAGGCGCTCCACGTCTCGCTTCATGCGTGGCCAATAATAGTGTGTGGATAGCATCGAGAGAGTCTTGTCGCGTCCAAAGTGACCCATAAGACCACCTCCATGTGACTCTTGCAAAAGCAACTTACGAAGAGAAGACTCGGGTATGCAAACTTTGTTAGCTTTAAACAAGTAGCCATCATGCAAATAGAAATCATCAAATCCTCGGTCAACGGAACACTTGGCAAAGATTGGTCCAAAGAAAGAGTCGGAAGGGTAAAGTTCTTTGATCTCCTCAAGACCCAAAATGTGAAACTCCAAGCGGGTGAGTAGAAGAGTATTCTTGCGGGAAAGTGCATCCGCAACCACATTTTCCTTGCCCTTTTTGTATTTGATTACATAAGGGAAGGACTCTATGAACTCAACCCACTTGGCATGTCTCTTGTTCAAATTGTGTTGACTTTTCAAATACTTCAAGGACTCATGATCCGAATGGATAACAAACTCTTTTGGCCAAAGGTAATGTTGCCAAACTTCAAGAACACGAACCAAAGCATAAAGCTCCTTGTCATATATAGGATAGTTGAGGCGTGCGCCATCCAACTTCTCGCTATAGTATGCCACGGGTTTTCCATTTTGCATGAGGACACCGCCAATTCCAAGGCCACTCGCATCACATTCTATCTCAAATGTTTTAGCAAAATCGGGAAGAACAAGTAGTGGTGCCTCGGTGAGTCTCTTTTTCAATTCATCAAAAGCTTTTTGTTGTGCTTTGCCCCAAACAAACGGAACATTCTTTTTAGTAAGCTCATTTAAAGGGCAAGCGATGGTGCTAAAATCTTTCACAAAGCGGCGGTAGAAACCGGCAAGGCCATGAAAACTCCGAACTTGACCAACATTTGTGGGAGTGGGCCAATTGTGGATGGCCTCAATCTTGGAAGAATCAACTTCAATCCCGTTGGCGGAAACCACAAAACCAAGAAAAACCAATTTGTTTTGAGCGAAGTTGCATTTTGGGAGGTTGGCAAAGAGCTTCTCGTGGCGCAATATGCATAAGACTTCTCTCACATGTTGAACATGGTCCTCGAGATTTTTGCTATAGATGAGAATGTCATCAAAGTAAACAACCACGCTCTTGCCAATGAGAGGTCTCAAAATGTGATTCATAAGACGCATGAAAGTCGAAGGAGCATTTGAAAGACCAAATGGCATGACGAGCCATTCATATAGACCAAGCTTGGTCTTGAATGCCGTCTTCCATTCATCACCAATTGCCATGCGAATTTGGTGGTAGCCACTACGCAAATCAATCTTAGAGAAAATGGTGGCACCACTCAATTCATCAAGCATGTCGTCTAAACGCGGAATGGGATGGCGATAACGGACGGTAATGGCATTGATGGGTCGACAATCCATACACATCCGTTGCGTCTCATCCGGTTTAGGCACAAGAATGACGGGAACGGCACAAGGGCTAAGGCTTTCTCGGACGTACCCTTTAGCGAGGAGGTCTTGTATTTGGCGTTGTATCTCCTTGGTATCTTCGGGGTTGGTGCGGTAAGCGGCGCGGTTTGGTAGGGGAGCGCCGGGTATGAGGTCGATGCGGTGCTCGATGCCCCGAAGCGGTGGTAGAGGTAGCTCGTCGGGGAAGACGTCTTGGAACTCCTTCAAAAGAGACAACAAAGACGAAGGAATGTTGGTTAAGTCGTTAGTCTCCGACGAGAGGCCCTTGCAAATGAGCACGTAGTGTATGGTGGTGGATGGGTTGTCTTTCACTTCTCTCCACTCGCTTTTTGTGGCTAAGAGGACACTCTTTCTCTCACTCATATGTGGGTGGTGGCGCTCACTCTCTTTTTGGTGGGTCGCTCCCTCTCCTCTCAACTCACTATGGTGGGTGTGGTGTTGTGCCCTCGCTAAAGCCTTCGCATTGTCGGCGATGATTTGGCTAGGAGTCATGGGCGAAGTTCGAACTTCTTGTCCTTGACCTTGAAGGTGTATGCATTGGAATAACCATCATGTATGGCCTTCTTGTCAAATTGCCATGGGCGGCCAAGCAACATGTGGCACACGGTCATAGGCACCACGTCACACTCAACGGTGTCTTCATAGGGTCCTATCTTGAAGTTGACGGTGACGGTGTGTTGAATCTTGACATTGCCCTTGTCGCTCAACCATTGAACATGGTATGGATGAGGATGCTTGCGAAGCGTGAGATTGAGCTTCTCACATAACTCGGTGCTTGCCAAGTTGTGGCAACTCCCACCATCGATGATGACCTTGATTGACTTGCCACCAATGCCGGCACGAGTTTGGAAGATGTTGCATCTTTGGTCTTCCATAGCTTTGGGTTGAGTTGTGAGCACTCGAGTGACCACAAGTGAAGGGCTTGGGTCGTGTGTGCATAAGAGAGGGTCTTCTCCACTTTCTTCATCATACTCTTCCTCATTAGCAACGGCGGCTTGTACTAGGGCTTCATATTCGCCCTCACTTAGCGTTTCTATGTCACCATTCTCCATAGTGATCATAACCTTGGTGTTCTTGCACTCGAAGGACTTGTGGCCTTGAGTGCCACACTTGAAGCAAGTGACATTGGAGGATCCCGTAGATGCTTTGGAGGAGGCGGTGGAGGACACCGTTTGCTTCATGCGACTTTGGATAGTAGGTTGCTTGGAAGGTGTAGAGGATGCGGTTGGCTTGACGCTTGTTGTGGGAGTTGTTGTAGCAAGTTTGGAGGCGAAGTATTGCTTGGACTTCGAGTACTTGATGTCCTCATTCACTTGACGCTCGGCCTTGGAAGCTTGGTGAACCAACTCAACCATGTTGGAGTATTGTTGGAACTCCACAATCCTCTTGATGGGGTAGTTGAGGCCATTGAAGAACCTAGCAATGGTTTGGTTCTCGGACTCTTGGATGTTTGCTCGCATCATAGTTAACTCCATTTCCTTGAAGAACTCCTCAACGGTCTTGGTGCCTTGCTTCAACTTTTGGAGCTTGTTGAAGAGATCGGTCTTGTAGTGTGTAGGGACAAAGCGAGCTTGCATCTCCTCCTTCATATCTTCCCAAGTATCAATTGGAGGATCACCCTTTTCTTCCCTTAGAGTGACAACTTGTTCCCACCAAGTGTTGGCATACTCTTCAAACTCGAGGGAGGCCATGGCTACTTTCTTGGCACCGGAGTAGTTGTGGATGCGGAATATCTTGTCAACCTTGAGTGCCCATGAGAGGTAGGCCTCGGCATCGTCTTCACCCTTGAACTTGGGCATGTTGAACTTGAGCTTTCCATACATATTCTCTTCATCTTCCATGTTCCTTCGGCGAGGACGGAAACCTTCATCTCTTGCGGCTTGGGGTGGTAGAGGAGGTCTTCCACGGCCAACCATAGCATTGGGTTGACGGTGGAGTTGAACACTAGCTTCACTTGGCTCACGTTGATGATGTTGTTGCGGATCTTGACGAGGTTGTTGGCGTTGCCCAATGATGGCCCTCTCATCTTGATCATGTTGTGGTTGTCCTCGGCCCCTTTGGTCATGGCGAGGATGGTTTCGGAGGTCACGCCTTGGTGGATCTTGATGACCTTGGTCTTGAGCATCAACATGGGCTTGACGATGAGGTGCCGGTTCCATGTTGTGGAGGACGTTGTCGTGGGGTTGGTCGTCATGCCCATGGTGGGCATGGCGAGCCGCTTGATGACGATCTTGGTGAAGAGCTTGTTCTTGTTGAGGACGTTCATGAGGACGAGCATGGCGATGGAACTCTCCGCGCCTTGAGTTTGAGCGAGAATCTTCATGACGAGCGTGCGGTCGACGAGATCGATGATGATCTCCATGCCTTGAGTCGGAGCTTGAGGACGAATGGCGATCATGGGAGTAGTCATCATGTGAGGAGGTCGATGACGATGAGGAAGTAGAGCGATGTCGATGTCGGCGACCCAAGTTGGTGATGGCGCGCTCGAGGCTATCCATGCGCCGCTCCATGTTTGCATCATTGGCCGTCACTTGATGATGCAAGTTGTCCGTAGCTTCACGAAGAAGATTCATATCTTGGTTCACTTGGCCGAAGTTGTGAGCCACTTCTTCATATTGCTCGTCGATGCGTGTCTCGAACAAGTTGAGTTGGTCCTTGAACTCTTGGCGTTGTACCCATAGGTTGTGTTGGGTGGCCAACCTTTCGGAGGTGCGTAGGACTTCATCTTCCTTTCCTTGGTCTCCGTGCCTATCCATGATAACAAGACAAGAACTATGTTGTGGATGTTAGTGGAAGGACTACCTCGCACTCTTACCTTGGTAAGATAGTATTGAGGCAATCAACCAAGCCCAAAGTAAGACCAAGTGTATCGGGACACACACAAAGGCACACGCAAAAGCTAGCAAATATGGTGTTAGGTGTGGATGGTGGAAAGCCAAAAGACGAAATCCAAAATCGAGTATGTTGTTAAGAGTGAGTAAGATCCAAAAGTCACAAGTCAAAGGCGGTGATCACAAAAGGCATACACAAGGTGGAACACACACGTGGGACAAAATGGGGTTAGCGCGACGGAAAATGAGCACGAACAAAATTGGTCCTAACGAAGACTACTAGCTCGGTGTCACGCTAACGCAAGAGAGACCGTGGCTTGGTTGCAAAATTGAGAAGCAACAAGATTTGCGCAAGACGCCTCTCTTCTCTTTTCTCTCTTTTGCTTATAAGCTTTGGACTCTTTTGTGTATAGATGTCACTCACACTCTTTTTTTTTTTTTTTTTCTCACTATGGAAGGCTACTACTATCTATGTAAGTATGTCACACTTCTCTTGCTTATCTTTTCACAACGAGCTTGCTTCGTAGCTTTGCTCAACACACGCACACCCTCACGGTCGGGACGCTTGCGCAATGCTTCGCAACACTAGAAAGCCACTCTCGATAGGAAAGGTACGCAAAGGAAGCTTAGGCTACAAGTTAGGGGGCAAGTTATACCACTTGATGACGGTGGCCGACGATCGTGAACTTGCTATGGTGGAAGGTGTCAAATGAACCGCTTGGATCCTCGGGGTGCCGTCGTCGTCGTTGATGTTGCGGAAGCTTGTGGTAGCTGAAATGGCACACTCGACGAAGTCCAAACACAAGGGGTTAGTGCCAAAACGAAAAACGAAGTTAGCTGTGAAAATTTCGGCCAGGCGGAAGTTCCGGTCCTGAGGGGCGGAACTTCCGGTCCCGGGGGCTTTCGGTCCTGCCGGGCGGAACTTCCGGTCGCAATCCGATCTGCGGGCTGTTCTTCGATTTGGGCGGAAATCCGGGCCGAAAATCTTCGAATTCGTGGAAAATTTGGCACTAGAAGCTGTGGGAAGGTGGGGGAATTACAGATCAACACCAAAGACAAGTTTCTATTGGACCAAAACCACTCAAAACTCAACCAAATCACGGGTCCAAAGGCAATTTGGGCTATTTTTTGGAAAATTTTCTAGAAACGAAATCGGGTGGGTGGAGGGTCAAAATCGCGGTAACCAAAGGCTGCTGATACCATATGATGAGATCTGAGATCTAGGATGTGGCCCGATCTCGCGATTCGACCCAAGAACCAAGGGAAGAGGTGGGAGAGCGCGAAGAACACGAGGAACACGAAGAACACCGGTACTCACGCACGCACACCAACCCGATACACCCGATACTTACCCCCGTGACTCGGTAGATCACGCCAATAGAATCTCCAAGGAAGAGGCACGCGGCAGAATTCCCGGAGAGCGATTGGTGTTGGAGAAAGGGGATTGATGAGGGAGAGAGAGTGACTTGCACTAGAATCTCACTCAGCAATTCACAAATCAACAACAAGAGTGCCTTGATTACAGAGGGATGCTTATCCAAGATGGATGCTAACCCTAGGGAGACTAAGCTCAAAGTTGGTTTAAGCTCAAAATTATGTCTAATCTCAGATCTGAGCCAACTAGGCTATTTATAGGTGGGGGCGAAGGGTTAAGTTACACGCTGAAAAGTGTTGTTGTGCTGAAGTTCGATAGGGCGGAAGTTCCGGCTGTCTTGGGCGGAAGTTCCGGTCAGGGGCGGAAGTTCCGGTCTTCGGGCCGGAAGTTCCCGGCCGGAAGTTCCGGCAAGTTCCGGCCAAGTTCCGAAAGTCGTCCATTTCCTCGCAGTAACATCCGGTGTTGTTTTCGCGTAATTTCGGAACTTGGGCGGAACTTGGGCGGAAGTTCCGAGTGGGCGGAAGTTCCGGTCCCTCGGGGCGGAAGTTCCGGTCCGATGCTTTCCTGGGCGCTGGAGGGCATCTTGGGGGCATCTTGGAGGAATCTGGCCGGAAGTTCCGGTCCTGGGGGGCGGAAGTTCTGGCTGGGCGCTGTAGCTCCATCTTCATCGTTTCCAGCTCTCTCTCCAATGTCTTGGTCTCCATGGCTTGTGTCTTGGTCGATGTACCTGATTGAACATAGGGTATTTGCATGAAGTAGCAAGCCATCCAAGGGGGTGTCAAAGTCATAGGTAGAGAGGAGCGAATTCACCTCTTGGCGTAGTGCTTGGGCTCGAGCTCGTGTCATTGGACCACGAGGAGGGCTTGTTGGTCTTGATGTAGTGTCGTTGGCGAGCGGGGCTACATCAGGGTGAAAACCCAAGGTCTGGCCTTAGTTGGTTGTGCCCGACAATAGTCTTGTTGGAGGTATTGTTTTGAGAGCGAGGACTTTCTTCAGAGTGAAAACCTAAGATCTATGATCAGGCGATGACGATGTTTGTGCACTGTTTCCTAAGATCTACACCGAGCTGGCCTTGATGGCGTCGCCGTCGTGGGTCGTGCTGGGCATCGTGCCGCGGGTGACGACGGCCGCCGCCGCCGACGACCTCCCTCCGGGCACCGACCTCTCCTTCGCGCTCAAGGCGCCCCCGCGCGTCGCGCTCAAGGCGCCCCCGCGCGTCGCGCTCCTCACCATCCCCCGCGCATCTTCCCGGGCCGCACCACCCCCGCCAACTCCCCGTCCGTCGTCGCCTCCGGCCTCATCCTCCTCAAGGCCGACCAGGGCCCCGCCACGGGCCCCACCGTCATCGACACCCCCAGGCGCCGCCAGTTCGGCTGGCGCCCGACCGTCCCGGGCTACTTCATCCTCGACGCCACCACCGCCGCCTCCATCCCGCTCCCCAAACCCGAGCTCATCCTGCACGTGGGCCACCTCGGCCTCGTCTCGTCCGCGGGGGGTGGCGGCCACTACATGGTCGTCGAGCTCCAGCCCATCCTCGGCGGCGACACTGCCGACCTCCTGCGCTTCTCGTCCGACGTCGGAGAGTGGGTCAGCAAGTCCATCCGCTACCCGCTCCCGTACAGGATGTTGGCCCCCAACGGCGTCGTCTCCTACTACGGGAGGGCCTGGTGGGTGGACCTCTCCTGGTGCCTCCTCACCTGCGACCCCTTCGAGGACGACCCGGTGCTCAGGGTCGTCCCGCTGCCGCCGGGCAAGGCGCTCAGGTGCAGGGAAGCCTGGGGAGAGCTCGACAAGTACCGCTGCGTCCGTGTCAGCGCCGGCAAGCTGCGGTTCGTGGACATGTACAGCAGTCACGGCCCTGCACAGATCAGCGTGTGGACGCTCGCCGACCCGGACTCCACGGAGTGGACGCTTGAGTACGAGGCCACCTTTGGGGAGATCTGCGACGACATGAGCTACAAGGCGACCGGCCTGCCAAGGAAGGTCCAGGTGCTTGCGCTCATCCACCCTAACAACCCCGACGTCGTCTACTTCTTCCTCGACAAGTACCTGTTCGGCGTCGACGTGCCTGCCCGCAAGGTCGTGGAGTGCGAGGTCTACGACCTGGTTGAGCCGCCCAGCGAACTCGTCGCCACCCGTTTCGTTCGTGCTTGGCAGCTGCCACGGGCTCTTTGCTCAGGTAATTCCGGTCTACCCTTCTCTGCAGATTACTTTTGCTTGTTTGGCGATTGGAAATTGCTTGTTTCTGTGTAACATTCCGGGAGATCAGAGATGTACTATGGTGTACAGTCGAGCGATCGAGATATTAGAGAATAGATGCAACTGTTTTAAATTTAAAGGCTGTATTTTTCACTTTTTTTCGTGGTGAACATGGAGCGCTTATATCTGATAAGTATTGGTTTTAAAATGTAGCTTATAGAGTAAAGGACTAGTGTTCCATTGTGTACATGGTCTGTGTCTCTGGGAGATCTATGACTCATTTCTTGCTGAAGCAGGTCTAATTGTTATTAAATATTTTTCAGAAATTGTTTAAGAATATGTCGAGCACTACAATATAGATTTTAGGTGGCATTAGTTGTCTTTGCCACTGGGTAGGTGTATATACATGGTTGGCTGTTTGCTATGGATTTCTCCTTAGGTAATACTGTAGTAAGATTGTTAACTGCTACTTGAACTATTGGGTTTTTCTTTCATGTTCCGGTTTATAAACCTTTTGTTACATGAGATCGTATATGTTTTTCAAAAAAATTAAGGCATTGCAGTAATGTTGTAGCCCCATGTACAACTATAGTATGCCATTGCCATGAACATGTGAAATGCTCAATCTTGTAGTTCTTTGTGGTTTTTTTCTGCTCTCTTTGGATTGATGGCTGTTTATTTCCCAAGTATTCCCAATTTGGAATGGTTAATGTTACTGTGTGATAATATTTTTTCTGTTATAAAGGAGTACATGTCAGGGTTTTTTCTAACTAATTAACCTCCTTTTAGATGGATGGGTCTAACACTTTCAGTGAGGTCTATCTTAGATACTTGTATTGTTTTAACATTGCAAATAATTTTCTTCATAAAGCAATTTGCAAAGCCAATATTATACAAGTGAATTGTTCTATGAGGTATTTCATTAATGGGTTTAATGTATTTCTTTTGTAAGAAGTGTCTTCAACATTCGGGAGAATGTTTTAATGTTTCCAAAGATACTCTCTGTTACTACAACACTATACACATGCACAATTCGGAGAGAAATTCTCTCCACGAATTTATATGTTGCTGCTTTTCCTATTTAAACATTGCATTGTTCTCTCTTGCACATAGTACGAGGTATTATAACGATCCTTTGCCATTTTAGTTTCAAAGACATGCAAATTTTCTGACAAAATATGCATATATAGTGGATCAGCTGTTAGACTTGGTATTACATTGAGCAAGCGTATTGAAGTTAATTACCCAAGGAACTCTTTGTGCATTTCATGCAGTTTGTTGACGCCAGATTATGTTTATAGTGACTCTCTGCTGTGCTTCACTATGTATATGCAAATTACCCAAGGAACTCTTTGTGCATTCCTGATTAGGCTACATTTTTTCTAGACTATATAGTTATAGTACAAGGAAAACAAACGGGGGGATTAGTCCACAAAAACAAGCTGACATGTCCTCAATGGAAGGAATTAGTCCACAAAATCAAAACGAAAAATCCATAGAAGGAATTAATCCACAAAATCAAAACGAAAAATGAAGCAGGATTAAATAAGATCGAGGAAAAAGGAAGAGCAAATCAGCCTCATATCTCGGGCTAGTGGAATAAAAGAGGAAAGAATCAACACGGAATCAATTTCCTCGATAGAATGTGGAAGCAAATCAGATATTCAAACATGGAAGCCAATCAAAGAAGTAATCTGTCACTTGGGTTTGGAATCCAAATGAAGAAAATCAAACAATAGAAAGATGCAACCAAATCAGATAGGAAAGATCTGAAACCTCCATGATTTGTGGAACTTATGCAACCCTAGACGATTTCTGTCCACAACCAGGCAGGAAAAATGGATCTGGGACTAAAAATCTCGGTTAAAACTACCACTACGTATGTAAATAAAATGAAGTCAGATCCGGCAGCCGCCTCCGGCTGACGCCGACGCCGCGGCCTTCCTCCAAGCGTTTGGCGGTCGCTGGAGCACTGGAGCCATGGCAGTTGCGATACTAGGGATGATCACCGATGGGAGTGGGGGAAGATGAACTCGGGACGATGGGGATGCGGAGGATAAGGAGGAGAGAGAACAAAGCAAGATGGCTTTGTCCACTTCGACGTCTATAAAGGTGCGAGGATGGACAAGTCCAGGTTGTTATTTACAAAATAAACAGCACGAATCTCCAACAAGCTACACATGAGGAAGATAAGACCGGGACGCCCACGCCTATGTAGAATCGCTGCGTTGCAATGCACAAGTGGAATAGAATTTTTTTTTCATAATTACTAGTCAAATTTCATCACCTTTATTAGGCACAAATGGAACAGAACAATGTTCTCTACAAGGAGAGAACTGAAATGTCTCCAAAGATGAGAGTTAGAGCTCCTTTGATTAAAAGAATTCGTAAGTTTTTTTTGTACCCTTAAGTTTTTTTTGTATGGAGGTCGTTTGATTCGTAAGATTAAGTCGCTGGGATTTTTGAAAGGAATTCTTTGTACTCTTTACGCAATTCCTTTGTTTTCCATGTATGCTACATGTGTAGTTTTCCAAACATGTAGGATTTGAAAGGACGTTCACTTTAATCCTTCCTTTTCCTATTCCACCATTTTGAGAATAACGTGAATTCATCTAAAAAAAGAATAACGTGAATTGGAAAGGCCCTAAACTCAAAACAAATTCTACGAGAGTAAATAAGTATGAAAAGTGTACGCTAAGAAATGAAAAATGCCAACTACATTCAAAGACCATATGTGTAGCATGACTTCCAAGTTACTTCTGCAGTAAAAAGTAAAGAGGTATGTACTACTACCTCTGTCCACAAATAAACGGATTAACTTTATCTAAATTTGGATGTATATATCTATACACCAGACAAATCTAAGACATATTTATTGCTGAAGGAGTAATATTTTTTAAAATTACAGAATACAAATTCACATGTAAATGTGAAAGTTCTAACTTATAAGCCATTTATGAGATCGGTTTTGCTATGTCTCAGTCAACTGAGATTTTGTTGTCTAAAAAGTCTTATGTGTCTGTTCTGTTAAAAAAGTGCAATTGCAATAACAGAAATGTGTAACTAAACCAGTTGTAAATAGAATTTAGTTGAAAACTTAAAAATCTCAAACTGAACTAGGCACACCCTTATGAGATTGTATATTCTCCTAACATTCATCCATGCAAATCTGCAGCAACCAGACGTGTGACTCAAACATTTTCATGTCTACAAGCTGCGGTACATACACGACACGCTGCACCTGACGAGACCGTGAATTCTACAGTGCCGGTGTTCCCGTCTCCATGAATCGGCTGCCCGATCCTCTGCCCGCTCCCAGGCCGACCTGCTTTGTTCGTTCGAATCACCGGAACGGCAATCCTGAAAAGATGGATGGCAAAAGCTTCAGTCAAACACACTTCCTTCCCCTCTTCTTTTGCTGCATCAGCTAGCCGACGAAACCAAAAAGCTTCAGTCCTGCGCGCGGTTCCTGCTGCTCTGCCGCCGGGGTTGAACGGAGTGTGCACCACACCTCGACCTCGCCGCGCGACGCGACCACGTCTCAGTACGGACGAGCCGTCCACTCCACTCGCCGGCCGCTTTCCTCTGCTTTGCTCGCCACCTTAAAACCCTAGACCCCAGCACCTACAGCACCAATAAGCCACCAACGCCGCAAGCGCACGCGCAAGCCACCACACCGAGCTGGCCTTGATGGCGCCCCCCGCGTCGCCGCCGTGGGTCATCCTGGGCACCGTGCCGCGGGTGACGACGGCCGCCACCGCCGACGACCTCCCTCCGGGCACCGACCTCTCGCTCGCGCTGAAGGCGCCCCCGCGCGTCGCGCTCCTCACCATCCCCCCGCGCATCTTCCCGGGCCGCACCACCCCCGCCAACTTCCCGTCCGTCGTCGCCGTCGACGCCTCCGGCCTCATCCTCCTCAAGGCCGACCAGGGCCCCGCGACGGGCCCCACCGTCATCGACACCCCCAGGCGCCGCCAGTTCGGCTGGCGCCCGACCATCGCGGGCTACTTCATCCTCGACGCCACCACCGCCGCCTCCATCCCGCTCCCCAAACCCGACCTCATCCTGCACGTGGGCCACCTCGGCCTCGTCCCCTCCCCGGGGGGTGGCGGCCACTACATGGTCGTCGAGCTCCAGCCCATCCTCGGCGGCGACACTGCCAACCTCCTGCGCTTCTCGTCCGACGTCGGAGAGTGGGTCAGCAAGGCCATCCGCTACCCGCTCCCTCACCGCATGTTGGCCCCCAACGGCGTCGTCTCCTACTACGGGAGGGCCTGGTGGGTCGACCTCTCCTGGTGCCTCCTCACCTGCGACCCCTTCCAGGACGACCCGGTGCTCAGGGTCGTCCTGCTGCCGCCGGGCAAGGCGCTCAGGTGCAGGGAAGCCTGGGGAGAGCTCGACAAGTACCGCTGCGTGGGTGTCAGCGCCGGCAAGCTCAGGTTCGTCGACATGTACCGTAGAAGCCGCGGCCATGCGCAGATCAGCGTGTGGACGCTCGCCGACCCGGACTCCACGGAGTGGACGCTTGAGTACGAGGCCACCTTTGGGGAGATCTGCGACGACATGAGCTACAAGGTGACCGGCCTGCCAAGGAAGGTCCCGGTGCTCGCGCTCATCCACCCCACCAACCCCGACGTGCTCTACTTCTTCCTCGACAAGTACCTGTTCGGCGTCGACGTGCCTGCCCGCAAGGTCGTGGAGTGCGAGGTCTACCAGCTGGTTGAGCCGCCCAGGGAACTCGTCGCCACCCGTTTCGTTCATGCTTGGCAGCTGCCAAGGGCTCTCTGCTCAGGTAAACCGTTTGCCCTCTTTGTAGATCTTTGTTACAATTTGTTCGTGATCGGACATTATGTGTTTCTGTCTTACATTGTGATGGAGTTATATGCTGTTTGATGTGATTTGTTATCTAACTTACGGTTGGTGCAAATTTTGGACCTTTTTCTTAGTGATCCTGCTAGGAGGGTATATGATAATAAGTGCGAGGCGCTTAAAAATGGTGCTTTTAGTGGAAATCACTTCTGTTTAGTTGTGTATATATACGATCACTTACTACTTACTAGAGCTGATCTAGTGCTGCGCGCTTAAATATTCCAGCAAAATTTGAATAGAGCATCTATACATTTTAGGCTTCGTTATCTTTGGCACCTGGCTATGGATGTCCCTTCAATATAATAATATGGCTTACTGCTAAATGTATTCTTTCCTTTTCTTTCTTGTTTCTACTGGAAGGTTTAATTGACGTATACACAGTTTAATTGCACATGACATTTGCTATATTTTTCTCAGTGATGCTGCTAGGAGGGTTTAGGATAATAAGTGTGAGTAGCTTAAAAATGGGGCTTTTAGAGGAAAACACTTCTGTTTAATTGTGTATATATGTATACGATCTTAAATGTGTGAGATGCACGACTTACTACTTACTAAGTTACTAGAGCATCTAGTGCTGCTTAAATATTCCACTGAAATATGAGCAGAGCATATATACATTTTAGGCTTCATTATCTTTAGCGGCATAATAAGATGGCTTACTGCTAAATGTATTGTTTCTTTTTATTTCTTGTTTCTATTAAAAGGCTTAATTGACGTCTACACATTTTTAATTGCTATATTTTTAGTTCACTGTATTTAACAATGTAGCCCATGTACAGTTTAATTAAGTATGGCAAGGACATTTGAATTTCCCATTTCTGTAGTTCTTTGAAGTTATTAGTACTTCTAGTGCTACGGTTGATGATGACTGCCCATGTACTCTATGGTTATAATGGTTTCTCATTCAAGTATGATGAGTGATAACTTTTTATTTGAGGCCAACTAATTTGCTTGCTGTTAGGCCTGACACTTCCAGTGCTTTCTAACCTAGGATACTTGTCTCAACTTAAGTACTCCAATAATATTTTGCAAAACGCTATGCAACATTAGTGAATTTTCCTATAGTATCCGTTCCATGGTTATTATGGGGTCGCTGTAGTTATAAGTTGCAGCTTCAACATTGAAGATGGACCTTTTTAATGTTTTCAAGGATGCTACTATCTGTTAAAGTTAATTATAGGCACACATATTTTTTATGGAAATTGTTATCAAGAATCCAACATCAGTGTGTTTCATTTTAAGGCATACTAGTATGTTTCTCTCTTATTTGTTGCAATATACTCCCTCCGTCCACAAATAAGTGTACATCTAGGTTTTTGGATAAGTCAAACTTGTTTAATTTTGACCAACTTATTATCAAAAATTATATGCATATGTGACATTAGATTACTATATTATGAAACTACATTTCAAGGTGGATCTAGTGATACTAATCTAGTGTCATAAATGCTGCTACTTTTTCCTAAAAAGATGGTCAAATGTAATGAAGTTTGACTTATCAAAAAATCTATATGTACACTTATTTGTGGACGGAGGGAGTATGGATCATCTGCAATTTTGTTTGTTCGAAGACTTATACATGATCTGACAAAGGTATATATGCAAGTCATCAATCTGCGTAGTAAACAGATGTTAGACATATGTACTATATAGAGCAAGCGTATCAAAGTTATTATTTCGAAACGGGGGCATACCCCTGGCCTTTGCAAGTGTATTGAAGTGAATTACGATAAGGTATTCTTTGTGTGGATTTTACGCAGTTCCTTGAAGACATGTTCTGTTTGTAAAGACATTCCGTTGTCCTCCATTATACCTATGCAAATTTCTAATTGATTTGACTACTGTTCTGATTTGAATTGTCACTGGATTCCGTAAGTAAGATTCAGGCTTCTTAAATTCTATTATATTCCTTTGTTTGTTGTAGTAGTAGGCTGCTAGCTATCACGCTGTTTCATCATGAATCATCTAGGAGTATTAGACCTAATCAGTTTGTTATACCTATAGAGTAAGTAGATGATCAAATGGTGGGCTGTATGCTTCTACTAACATAATTGACTCTGTTTTTGAAGGTTCTGCAAAGGAGACTGACAATGACGTGAGTGAAGAGCTGCAGCAACTCCATCTATGAGTTGAAATGAGGAACAAGAGCTAAAGTTAACTTCTTAAGAGGTGAAGTTAATTCATTTAAATTCGTGCACCGATTAGAATGTTTCTTCTGCTGTTCCTTTTGCCTGACAGACCAAAGATGATCATAGTTTTCTTCTCTGTTGCAGGCAGGGAAGTAATCGATCAAGTTATGGTGGATAGGGTCCAATGCTCAGTAACGACCGGTTGGCAATGGCGTTATTCTCGAAAACATGTTGGAAGTTTTGCTTGCTTTTCTTAATTATCACTGCTTAAGTTTCTCTGCTCAAGTTCAGACGTTAGTTGTTCATGACTTCCGGTCCGGTCTGTATAATTTAGCACTATGTTTGATGCCCAATCTTTGTTTAGAACTTTTTTCGGTAAAGTGAATCTATTAATATTAATTAAATATGAATTATATCGAGCAAGCTCTTAATCGGTTTCCGTCTCATGTTAACTTTGTCTATCAGGCGAGTACCTGATGCATGAGTGATGATATGCTCCGGCCTCTGATGCCGTGTCTTAAAAAACTACTTTTTTGAATAATAATTCGATCAAGTGGCATATTTTGTAGCTTGCACATACTCCAAATTCAATGAGTACGTTCTTATGGAGGCTTTATAGGGTTAGCTTGCCAAAGTTTTTCGATCTATGTTAGGACACTAGTGGAAAACAGGCCTAATGTCGTGGGTTGTATGACCCTTTTGTCGCGGGCGCGACAAGGGAGGCGCGAAAAAGGTCCACCTTTTGTCGCGGGTCTCTTACGACCCGCGATATAAGGTCCACCACGTGGCAGCCGCGGGGCGCGCAGGGGACATGCCCTTTTGTCGCGGGTGGTATTACCACCCGCGTCAAAAGGCCCTCTACGTGGCGGGCGCACAACGCTGCTGCTTTAGGGTTTGAGGGGTGCAGCACCCCCTCCCCCACCTCATTTTTTCATTCGAAAATAAAAGTTGCATATATTTGTACGCTACTAGAAGTGGTACACACGTTCATTCATATAATCGATGAAACAAATATTGGAAGCAAAAGTCGATTCCCTTTTACATGTAGATTCCCCTTACATATATATATATACATTTAGCTCACGATCGACAAGCGGTACTAACGACCGTCTATTTGGAGGTAGAGCTTCTATTTGGACTAAACAAGCCTTTGTTGTTTAGTACTTCTTTAACCAAAAGTCCCGCCAGTTCCTCCGCAATTCCTAGTAGGTGTTCCTTTGGTTGGAGTGTGTCCCGCATGTAGTCGACCTATATAGGAAAATGAGATGAGTATGACTATATCAATGTTGATAACGAAATATTGACGAAAATAAATAAAGTTGTGAATGTTATTGCTTACGTCGAATTTATTATTGTTCTGCTTCTCAGTGGTTAGCATGCGAATGGACTCGCAAACGTAGTATCCACATAGATTCGTCCCTTGTGGCTGCTGAGGGCACGGTACAGGAGTAAATGTTAGCTTCTCTGCCCATGTACTCTGCTTATGATGGTTCTTGAAAGCTGTCCAAGCCCTGCCAAGCAAAAGAATGATTGAATGAGTGGATAATTAATTGATATCTCACAAAAGATATAGCGCGGCGATGAAGGAAATTACACTTGGAGCAACTTCTGCAAGTCGCGGAACCCGTCCACGCCTCTACTCAGTGGGTCTCTTACTTCAACTATTCCCTTATCAACTTTAATGTCTAGTAGTATCTAGTGGAAGCTGCACATGTTATGTATATACGTCAGGAATTACACTTAACATCGAGTAAGAAAAAATCATTAATTGGATGTGCATAAAAGATCATTAAGACTCTCACTCGTAGTTGTAAGGAAACAATATTGAATCACAGAAATATTGCTCCCCCAAAAACCTGAGTAGGTTTCCCCCGTTTCTTCGCGGTTATACTTTACCGTTTGAACATTTACTTTATCTGGGTCAGCAAACCCAATATTGATAATATTGTGACTTTTGCATTCACTGATCTTCAGTCTGCATAAGAGAACACATAAGAAATAATGAGTATATGCAATGAAAACGAATATGAACTGAATGAAAATGAACTTATATGTAGTTAACAACTTACAAGCAATAGCAACTCATGAGAGATTTGTCGAGGGCATCTAAATTGAATAACTGCCAGAGTTCATTTATCTCAATATGGATCTCCTCCTTTCGGTAGTAATATTCACGTGGTATATGCGCCACGATGAACCTTATGTTCTCCTTGCATGCATCAAGGTACCACTGATGCAAATTCCGCATATGTGTTGGCAGTTTATGCAGCTGCTCTTTGCTGACCAAGTCGGCCCCGTAGACAAATTGAGGAACTATATCAGCAGTGGGTACTGCAGCATCTGCTGCAGACATCAATTCCTCCACGGTAACGTCACAGGCAGCCGCTAGCTTTGCAGCTTCTTCCATATCGAAACCACCCTGTTCCTGGTACAGCTTGGGAACATTAAACACTTTGAGTGCTGGGATCGATTGTTTGGGCTGATCTCCGAGGAGGGGAACTTCCTTTCTTTTTTTCCTTTTGTCGTTTCCTTGGCCTTGAGGGGTGCAGTTGTTGAACTTGACTTCTTCTCGGCTGCACTTGTAGCTGATGATTTGCACTTGAGTGCTGGGATCGATTGTTTGGCCTGTTCTCCGAGCAAGGGAACTCCCTTTCTTTTTTTGCCTTTTGTCGTTTGCTTGGGCGCCTTGAGGGTTGCACTTGTCTTCTTCCCGGCTGATGATTTGCTCGTGCTAGCACTATCCTTCTCCTTAGCCTTGTCATCCTCCTTCTTCTTAGCCTCGTCATCCTCCTTCTTCTTCTTAGCCTTCTCATCAATTACCCTCGCAAGGTGGCGTGTATAGTCATCCTTCTTCTCGTGTAAGTCATATTGCGATGGTGTGTTCAGAAAAGAAGTAGCATATGCTATTTGCTTCTCGGTGTATGGCTCTGGCGCTGGAGGTTTTGGCTTATGGAAATGATCATAGTTGTGTTGCGCAACAGCGGCCGCATTTTCCTCGACAGTAAGATCCCAAGGACGGGGGAGGAACCTTTGGTACTTTTGGGAGGGGCGACATCTTGCGGATAGGACTCTTGAAACGCTTCCGGTAGGGTGCATTCCGAGTCTTAGTGGGCGGAGGCGGCGGCGCTGGAGATGGAGATGGACTACAGATGTCGTGGTCGACGTCGTACCCATGGGGTGATGGTGGCGACATGTGATCAGTAGGAGGAGGTGATGGTGGCCTGCGATCACCTGGAGGAGGTGATGGTGACCTGCTCGGACGACTGGTACTAGGGGCTACCCAGCCTGGCAGCCTGATGTTCTTCTTTTCCCAGAGAATGATTTCTCCCAGCACCTCTGAGTGTAAGCCCCCCATCACCTCCAGGGATTTCGAGCTCCAATGACTCCCACGACGGTACAACTGAATCCACCTCGACACGAGCATAGCCAGCTGGAATCTCATTGCCATGCCATGTTGCCGGCTCACCTTCAGGTCCAAATGCAGGTAAGACATAGCCGACCGCCACCTTAACAGACATGTTCCTGAACACCACAAGGAGATCACAAGGTGTTTGCTCCTTGATTCCATCCACGGGGTCGCCAGGACCGCCATCTATCATCCGTGTAGTAGGGGCCTCCGAGTCGGCCACGCTGCTGTCTCGTCGCTGAGATATGCGGTATTATCTGGCTGGCGTTGTCCTTTTAGTTCATTTATCTCCCGCTGCTGCTGCTGAATCTCCCGCTGCTGCAAGTTGGCGTTGGAACTCGGCCATCCGGTCATTCTGCACCTCCAGCTCGCGTTTTTTAGCTCTCGCTCGGCTTCTATAAGTCTCCGCGTCGGCCGGAAACCCAAGCGACCACGGAACACTAGGGCCGAAACCTCTTGTTCGTCCTCCCTTCTCAGGATTACCGAGGACAAGCGTCAGCAAGTCTTTCTCTCTATCGGGAACAAACTTTAGTTTTCCCGCCTTTATTTCTTTCGTTACTTTAATCCATTGTTCCCTGGGTACCCTAACCCTGCTGTCACTTTCAACAATGTTCCCTGTCTTCATATCATACTCACAGCCATGCGCGAGGAACCAATTTCGAGCCCTAATGTCCCATCCTTCTCGCGTGGGTTCTGGAGTGATCCCATTCCGCTCCATCTCAGCCTCTTGTGCATCCCACTTAGGCATGGCTACTTCGTAGCCCCCTCGCCCGTATGATGGTGATATTTCTTCTCGCTTGCATTCTTCTTGTTTATCTTGGACAGGTTCACAGCCTCCTCTGATTCTTTGTACTTCACAAATTCTTCCCAATTATGCTCCTGCTTCGCTAGGTAGTTTTCGAATACTGGAGGCTTCTTCTCGGCCTTATAAGCTTTCCATAACCGGTTCTTGTACGCTCGGAAAAGTTCCCCCATCTTCTTAAGAGCCCACTTCTTCACTAGCGCCCTCTGCTTGGCATTCTCAGAGTCCGATCCCAAATTTGGCAAAGTGAAATGTGACATGAGGTCGTCAAAAAGTGTGTTCTTGTACCTATCGGCAACATGATCTTCGGACACATTCTTGGTCTTGTTCCATTCTCTAACAGTGATCGGGATATGATCTCTAACCACAACTCCGCACTGATTCTTAAATGTCACTCTGACACTCGCGGGTGCCACAGGTTGGCCTTCCGGTGATATAGCTTCAATGTTGAAGTGGTCTTTTTTGCCCAGTCTCTTTGCCGGGCCTCGTTTCTCCAACTTATCTTCGGAGGCCTAAGAGAATAAAAATCAGTTAATTTATATACATAAGTACATAGAATTCCATTAATGCCTCAACTGATCGTATACCTCGTCATTACCAGAGCCATCGGCTTCTCCATCACCGGAGCCGCCGGCTTCTCCATGATCACCGGAGCCGTTGGCTTCTCCATGATCACCGGAGCCGCCGGCTTCTCCATGATCACCGGAGCCGCCGGCTTCTCCATCACCATCGCGGATTATGTTCTCGAAAATGTCTTCCTGTTCGAAGTCCCGTTCGAATGGATCCATTGTTTCTGCAAAAAATTAAATCGATAAGTACATGTTCTAAACCTAACCCTAATCAAACACTAAGCAAACCCTAACCCTAACCAGAGATGGGGTAGGCTCAAGGAGGAAGTCTCGGCGTGGAGCAGGGAGAAGAGGCGGCGCGTGTTTGCGAGAGGAGAGGACGCGTGTTTGCGAGGGAGAGGGGTGTCGCGCGTGTTTGCGGGGGAGAGAGCGCGTGTTTGCGAGAGGGAGAGGGTGTCGGCGCGTGTTTGCGAGAGGAGAGGCGCGTGTTTGCGAGAGGAGAGGTGTCGGCGCGTGTTTGCGAGAGGGAGAGGGGGTCGACGTCGGTTGTTTGCGAGGAGGAGTCGTGGCGGGTGTTTACTAAACTAAAACTTAAACTCTAAATCTAACTAATTACAAAAACTATATATATACTAAAATAGTAAAATACTTACAAAAAGATTTAAACTTACTAAAAAACTTACAAAAAGATTTAAACTATATATATACTAAAATAACTAATTACAAAAACTAAATTTATCTATATATATATACTAAAATACTTACAATAAAAATGAACTAAATACTAAAATACTTACCAAAATTGTACAACAAAATTTAAACTATCTAATTATCTATATATATACTAAAATACTTACAATAAAAATGAACTAACTAATTAACCCACTAACTAATTAATTAACTCAAAAATTTAAAAAAAGAGGGCCGGGCGGCGGCGGACGGCGGCGGCGCGCGGTTGGTGGCTACCTGCGCGCGCAGCGGGCGGAGGGGGCGCGGCGGCGGGGGCGGCGCCGGGGGTCGGCACGGCGGGGGGCGCGGAGGGCGCAGAGGGCGCGGAGCGGCGCCGGAGGAGCTCGAGGCGAGACGGCGGCGACGGCGGCGCGTTGGAATTTTGGCAGCCTGGCGGCGCAAAATTTCTAAGTGAATGGCCTCCGGGTGTCGCGGTTGGGGGCTCCGCCCGCGGGGTTAGGTATTTATACCTACCCACTTTTGTCGCGGGTGGTGGCACGACCCGCGATAAAAGGCCCCCCTATCGCGGGTCGTGCCACCACCCGCGATAAAGGGGGCTTTTATCGCGGGCCGTGGCTCGACCCGCGAAAAGGGGTGAGGGGGAGATGGCTGATCCGTGGCACAGCCCATCCAACGGCTCTGGCCGTTTGAATCCAACGGCCTAGAGCCGTTGGATGGGTTGTGCCACGGATCAGCCATCTCCCCCTCTTCACCCCTTTTTTTTCTATTTTAACTTAATAAAACTATTATTTCAATAACTTTTGAATGGTAACTCAAATACAAAAGTTTTATATATGAAAATTGATCAGAAAAATCCAATGAACATGAATATGACATCCATATAACTATTTGCATCTCGCATCATATCAAACGTTTCACCGCTTCCACGTGCCTCGCCCCGCCGACGCCGGCGTGCGACGTGCTTACACGTGCCATGCCCGCGTGCGCTATATAGAGCGGCAGTGCGGGCGCCATGTCGCCACCGCCTCCGCTCATTCATCTCCGGGATGCCTCCACGTCGTCGAGGGGCGTCCGGTTTCCGTGGCGTTCGAGTGCGTCCGAGCGGCAGGTTCACCGCCGAGATACGCGCCGGTGGCTTCCGCCTCACCCTCGGCACGTACAACACGCGGAGGAGGCGGCGCGCGCTACGACGCGGCGGCGTGGCGCTTTCGGCGGCCAGGGCACGACATGAACTTCCCGGATGTTGAATCGCTAGAGGAGGCGGAGTTCCTCGCTCCACCGCCGTGCCTCGTCGACGACGAGGACCGTCGCCGGCATCGCCAGGTGCAGCGCAGGATCGCCATCGCCGAGCGCGACGAGCAGTTGATGCGCCGGTGGAGGGCGCAGTCCCCCGACGCGTTCTTTGCTAACCTTAGGGCACAACGCAGGTCCAACAGGCGCCACCGTCGGGCCGTCGCCGCCTTCGAGCTCGAGAACCCGAATACAACTTGGACCGAAAACGACCCTCGGTGGGATGACATTTGGACGGAGACAACCTCCGACGACGAGTAGAGACTAGACTAGTAATTTATCTATTTTATTGTAATTTCAATAAAGTCGTTGTCGGTTCTATTAGTTTAAATTTAGTTTATAAAGTCGTTGTCGGTTGTTTTTGTTCAATTAAGTGGTTGACACGAAATTTATTATGATTGAACTGAAATTAAAGTACAGAGCTCAACTGAAAAAGATACATGGCCAGATTCCAATGTTGGAGCCATTCAATCATAGTCGTGCCTAGTCCTATAATAGTCGCCACTGTAGTCATCAAAGTCGCCGACGTCATCGTCGCTAGCATCGGGGTCGCGGTTGTCGAACCTCGGCGGATGACCACGCGTGGGCTGGGGGTAGCGCAGGGGGCCACGATAGGCCATGACGCTCTGGAGAGTCCGGCCGCGCCACCACATCCGACGGCCGGCCTCGTTGAAGTTCGAAGGAGGCGGGCCGTCCTCCTCGTACCTGGCAACCGCCCTCTCACGCCGATTGATGAAGAAGCTGTCCCAAGTCGGGCTGTAGTCGGGATGCCACTGGGGATTCCTCCGCTGCTCAGGCGTGAGTTCGAAATAGTAGTGGTTCGTGATGGCCATCTCGCGTGGCACACCTACAGGGATAGGAGGGACCGGTACGCCTCCGACGCTCAGCAACCAGCCGGTCGGGACGCGGTAGCCGGGCGGGCAGGGGTAGTTCGAGGCGCAAAGCGCCTCCGCCTCCCGGGGTGTTAGACATACGATGGAAGCCATGGGAGAGAGTGATGAGGTTTGCAGATATGAGTCCAAGGCCTACATATATATAGTGGAAAAATGGCGGGAATGCGGGAAGAAAATAGGCGGGAACGAAGTGGCGCGCGAAACTTTCATCCCGGGTGGAGGCTCAAACCGGGACAAAAGACTGGGGGAGGCTTATCTAGGAGGGCCTTATCTGGGGGGATGATGTGCGGGTAACCTTTTGTCACGGTTGGTGGCTGCAACCGGGACTAAAGCTGTCGGCAGGATAAGGATGTGTCGGTAACCTTTTGTCACGGTTGGTGGCTGCAACCGGGACTAAAGCTGTCGGCAGGATAAGGAAGCGTGGGTGGACGCACTGCTCGATGAGATAAAGCATGTAGCGCACGACGCCCTGTCGAAGGAACAAGACAAAGTAGAAGCGGTGCCGTGCCTATAAAAGGAGCCGTGCCAAGCAGATCAACAAGCCAAGCACAGTTTCATTCCCATGGATGAAGGAAAGGGTTGGGAAATCTCCCGTGGCGCAGCTTCTCGAAGATGTCGTTGGTGCACACACCCTACGGCATCTTCGGAAGCTGCTCCTCGAAAAAATTTCCCTGCAAGCCCGTGAAAGAATACATTATATGAAAGAATACTCCGTCTCCTCTAACAGTGTTGGGGAAAGGGTTCTCATTATTACATAAATGTAGAGATTGTCTTGGGAACTATATATGAAGAATACATTATTACATCGCCATCTAGTGTTGTGATCTTCTACGCCGTAGCCATGGAGAATCTTCATCATTTAGTAAGATGCTTGGGTCAATTTTCACCGTGAAGGGCGGAATTTCTTTAAACTTATTATAATCTTCTGACATGTCTGTCTTGTCATCCACTCCCACGATGTTTCTTTTCCCCGAAAGAACTATGTGGCGCTTTGGCTCCTCGGTTGATGTATTCTTTTGTTGATTTCTTTTTCTTGATTTGCTAGACATGTCCTTCACGTAGAAAACTTGAGCCACCTCGCTGGCTAGGACAAATGGCTCGTCAAGGTACGCAAGATTGTTGGGATCCACTGTTATCATACCGTACTTATCATCAATATGTATATCGCTGAGCTTCACCCATTTGCACCGAAACAAAGGGACCTTAAAAGTGGGACCATAGTCAAGTTCCCGTATCTCCTCTATGTATCCATAATATGTGGTGGTCTGCCCATTCTCGTCTTTTGCATCGAAGCGGACACCGCTGTTTTGGTTGGTGCTGTTTTTATCTTGGTCGATCGTGTAAAATGTATTCCCATTTATCTCGTACCCTTGGAATGTACATATGTTTGAAGATGGTAACCTGGCCAACAAGAACAGCTGCTCCACAACAGATGGGTTATTAATGAGATGTCTTTGCAACCAACTGCCGAAGGTATTCATGTGTTGACGTGTAATCAAAGACTCGGGCTGGCCCGAGTTTATTTCTCGTAAAGCATTCTTATGTTTCTCGATGTACGGAGCCACCAAGATGAAATTGTATAGAACTGTGTAGTGTGCTTGATTGAAAGAAATCTTGTCCCTGCACACCATTGATTTCCTTCCTAGTGTGCCTTTTCCAGTCAGCCTCCCCTCATACCGAGATTCAGGAACACCAATCGGCTTAAGGTCAGGAAGAAAGTCAACACAAAACTCAATGACCTCCTCAGTTCCGTAGCCCTTTGAGATACTTCCTTCCGGCCTAGCTCGGTTATGAACATATTTCTTTAAGACTCCCATGAACCTCTCGAAGGGGAACATATTGTGTAGAAATACAGGACCGAGAATTCTAATCTCTTCAACTAGGTGAACGAGGAGGTGCGTCATAATATTGAAGAAGGATGGTGGGAACAACAACTCGAAGCTGACAAGACATTCGACCACATCTTCCTGTAATCCTGACAAAGTTTCTGGATCCATTACCTTCTGAGAAATTGCGTTGAGGAATGCACATATCTTCACAATGGCTAGTCGAACATTTTCTGGTAGAAGTCCCCTCAATGCAACCGGAAGCAATTGTGTCATAAGCACGTGACAATCATGGGACTTCAGGTTTTGGAATTTTTTCTCCTTCATATTTACTATCCCCTTTATATTCGACGAGAAACCAGACGGAACCTTGATACTGAATAGGGCTTCAAAAAAGATCTCCTTCTCTTGTTTGGTAAGAGCGTAGCTGGCAGGCCCTACAAACTGCCCTGGATGATTGTCGTTTCGTCCTTTATGAAGTTCCTGGTCCTCCCGTGCTTCTGGTGTATCTTTTGTCTTTCCATACACGCCCAGAAAACCTAGAATATTCACACAAAGATTCTTGGTCAGGTGCATCACGTCGATTGCAGAGCGGACTTCCAGGACTTTCCAGTATTCTAGCTCCCAAAAAATAGATTTCTTCTTCCACATGGGCGCGTGTCCGTCAGCGTCTTTCGGAACAGGTCGACTGCCTGGACCCTTTCCAAAGATAACATTTAAATCCTTGACCATGTCAAATATATCAGCACCACTACGGGGGACAGGCTTCGGACGGTCTGCCTCGCCATCGAAATGCTTTCCTTTTTTCCTTAAGGGATGCTTGTGCGGAAGGTAACGACGATTGAATGGGTACACAACTTTTTTGCTTTTTCCCAAATATTTACTTTCAGTCTCATCTAAACAGTGTGTGCATGCATTGTATCCTTTGTTCGTCTGTCCTGAAATGTTACTGAGAGCAGGCCAATCATTGATGGTTACGAATAGCAACCCTCGTAGGTCAAATTCTTGCTCGGTGTGCTCATCCCACACACGTACACCTGGTTTGGCCCACAACTCCAAAAGTTCATCGACTAATGGCCTTAGGTACACATCAATGTCGTTGCCGGTTGCTTTGGGCCTTGGATAAGCACTGGCATCATAATGAACTTCCGCTTCATGCACAACCAAGGAGGAAGGTTGTAGATACATAGAGTCACGGGCCAGGTGCTGTGACTGCAGCTCTGCTCCCCAAAAGGATTCATGCCATCTGTACTTAGACCAAAGTATAAGTTCCTTGCCTCACCTGCAAAATCCGGGAACTCTCTCCCGATGTTTCTCCACTGCCGACCATCAGCGGGGTGCCTCAACATCGCGTCTTTCTTACGTTCTTCCATGTGCCATCGCAACAACTGGGCATGCTCTTTGTTTCTGAACAAACGTTTCAACCGTGGTATTATTGGAGCATACCACATCACCTTCGCAGGAACCCTCTTCCTGGGTGGCTCGCCCTCAACATCACCAGGGTCATCTTTTCTGATCTTATACCGCAATGCACCACATATCGGACATTTATTCAAATTCTCGTACTTCTCACCGCGGTAGAGGATACAGTCATTAATGCATGCATGTATCTTCTGCACATCTAATCCTAGAGGGCAGACAAGCTTCTTTGCTTCATATGTACTGACGGGCAATTCATTATTTCTTGGAAACAACTTCTTTAATATTATCATCAATTTCTCAAATCCCGAGTCAGTCACACCGACCTCTGCCTTCCATTTCAGCAATTCCAATATGCTACCCAGCTTTCTATGCCCATCTTCACAACCTGGGTACAACAATTTGTGGTGGTCCTCTAACATCTTGTCGAACTGCAACCTCTCCTTATCCGTGCCACAGTCTCTTCTTGCATCAGAAATGGCCCGACGAAGATCATCATCAACAGGATCATCTGATGCCTGTTCTTCACCTCCTTCTTCTTCATTGTCGTCCATTGCGGTATCATCGCATTCAGAGAACATAGATCGGTAATGGTCATCATTATCTTCTTCTTCATCGCCGTCTTCCATCATAACCCCTTCTTCTCCGTGCTTGGTCCAAACATTATAGCTGGACATGAATCCAAACCGAAGCAGGTGGCTCTTAATGTCTCTTGAGCAAGAGTAATCCTTCTCGTTCTTACATTTTAGACATGGACAACACATAAAACCTTGCTTCGACTTGTTGGCCTCGGCCACAAGCAGGAAAGAATTCACGCCCTCTCTGAAAGCGGGGGCACATCGGTTACCGTACATCCATGGATGACTCATCTGCATCATAAGTACAATTATATATGTATCAGATGCAATCACCTTTCTAAATAGTATTGTACGGACTATGTATATATATATACGAGAAAATAGTGGCTAACCTTTTAGGATCAAAAAGAGGAGAAATCTTATCAAATAAAATCAAGTGGCATCCCTCTTACAAGCATTCCATCAAACACCTCTTGTGCACATGTAGAAAAAATGAGCTAGCATACACCTCCACCTTCACCACCAAGGAAAAAATAAGGGGGGGGCTGGCTGGGTGTCTATATATAGCCATGGCCCTTTGGTCGCGGGCCGTATTACGACCCGCGACAAAAGGGGTGCCGACAGGAAGCCCCAGCACTCAGACACCTTTTGTCGCGGGTCGAGATACGGCCCGCGACCAAAGCGACAAAAGGCCCTGCCCGCTCCACATGGCTCCACGTGGCCAGGCCATTTGTCGCGGGTGCAGGCGCGCCCGCGACAAAAGGCTCCCACGAAAGTTTTACACTAGTGGGACACCCCATGAAACACACTTTGCACAATCGGAAACATGAAGGGAAAGGGTGGACGTGTATGCTACTCTGAACGAAGAGCAAGACAGCATGCTCTCCGGCCGCCTGCAGCGCACCGCCCACTAGTGCATCAGTTCAAAACAGTAAACATTCTGAGCGACGGAACCGCTCGAGGCGCTCCCTCCCGAGCGTCTCTGGCAGGACCCTCCAACACCAAACCCTAGGCGGCGCCTCCACCCCCCACCCCCTTGCCGCCCCCGCTGCCTCCCCGGTGGCGGTAGCGTCCGGCGGTGTGCTGCTGCTGGTTTTCCCCGGGAGTTGGGGAACGCCGGTGGAAGCGCAGGGCGGCGTGGCTGTTCGGGCCGGGGCCTGAGGACCTCCGGCGGGGCGGTAGTGAGGAGATTGCGGTGCACCCTCAACACATCGGCGTGCATGGCGGCGAGCTAGGTCGTCGGGCCATGATCTGGGCTGACGCCGATCTGGCCAGATGGCCATCCAAAGCCGGGGCGGAGGGTGTGCTGGTGGTTCCTTGGATCGCAAGTACCTGCAACCTTGCGCTAGGTCTGCCTCCTTCCTCTCTTGTCACTCCAGCATGGAGGGACTGGCGGCGTGGGGGGCTGCTAGTCTCGCAGATAATGGCGGTGGTCCTAGGATTCCTCCCATCACCAAGTTGATGATTTGCTGCTGCTTGTCCCCATCGATCTGGCGGAAGTGGCGTGTTCCGGAAGGCTCCACCGGTGCTCCATGAGGCATTCTATGCCTGGATTTTGCCGGATCGGGTGGATTTGGTCGTGCGCACCCGTGTTTTACTCTGACCGTTTGAGAGGGAGCGTCTCGAAGCTTTGCTGGCTGTTAATATCATGGAGCATGTTCTCGTTCCGTGATGCTGGCGAAGAATGACATGGAAGCCGAGATCTGAGGTCTAGCAATGGCGGCTTGAGTCTTGATGGTTATGAGGAATTGGCTTGGTGATTTTTGATTTGGAGCAACAACATGCAAGCGGGGGGGACTGCACAAGAGAAGGTCATAGTCCTACCACTCCGGTGTGAGATCTGAGATCTAGGATGTGGCCCGATCTCGCGATTCGACCCAAGAACCAAGGGGAGAGGTGGGAGAACGCGAAGAACACGAAGAACACCGGTACTCACGCACGCACACCAACCCGATACACCCGATACTTACCCCCGTGACTCGGTAGATCACGCCAATAGAATCTCCAAGGAAGAGGCACGCGGCAGAATTCCCGGAGAGAGATTGGTGTTGGAGAAAGGGGATTGATGAGGGAGAGAGAGTGACTTGCACTAGAATCTCACTCAGCAATTCACAAATCAACAACAAGAGTGCCTTGATTACAGAGGGATGCTTATCCAAGATGGATGCTAACCCTAGGGAGACCAAGCTCAAAGTTGGTTTAAGCTCAAAATTATGTCTAATCTCAAATCTGAGCCAACTAGGCTATTTATAGGTGGGGGCGAAGGGTTAAGTTACACGCTGAAAAGTGTTGTTGTGCTGAAGTTCGATAGGGCGGAAGTTCCGGCTGTCTTGGGCGGAAGTTCCGGTCGGGCGGAAGTTCCGGTCTTGGGCCGGAAGTTCCGGCCAGGCAAGTTCCGGCCAAGTTCGGCCAAGTTCCGAAAGTCGTCCATTTCCTCGCAGTAACATCCAGTGTTGTTTTCGCGTAATTTCGGAACTTGGGCGGAACTTGGGCGGAAGTTCCGAGTGGGCGGAAGTTCCGGTCCCTCGGGGCGGAAGTTCCGGTCCGATGCTTTTTCCTGGGCGCTGGAGGGCATCTTGGGGGCATCTTGGAGGAATCTGGCCGGAAGTTCCGGTCCTGGGGGCGGAAGTTCCGGCCTGGGCGCTGTAGCTCCATCTTCATCGTTTCCAGCTCTCTCTCCAATGTCTTGGTCTCCATGGCTTGTGTCTTGGTCGATGTACCTGATTGAACATAGGGTATTTGCATGAAGTAGCAAGCCATCCAAGGGGGTGTCAAAGTCATAGGTAGAGAGGAGCGAATTCACCTCTTGGCGTAGTGCTTGGGCTCGAGCTCATGTCATTGGACCACGAGGAGGGCTTGTTGGTCTTGATGTAGTGTCGTTGGCGAGCGGGGCTACATCATCTCCCCCCTTGGGAGAGAGTCGTCCTCGACTCTTGTTCCTCCTCATCTCCATGATGTGGGGATAGATCCGAGATGTTGAAAGTGTTGCTCACCAAGTACTTGGATGTCGGTATGTCGATGACGTAGGCGTTGTTGTTGATGCGCTTGAGTACCTTGAAAGGCCCATCTCCTCTTGGCTTGAGCTTGGAGTTGCGTTCTTGAGGGAACCTTTCTTTCCTTAGGTGAACCCAAACGAGGTCTCCTTCTTCAAACACTCGTTCTTTCTTCTTGGCGTTGAGGCGGGTAGCTTGGCGAAAGACATGGTCTTGTATGGTTGCTCTTGTTTCTTCATGTAGTTTCTTCATGGCGGTGGTGCGCTTGTCGAAGTCCATGTTCGTCCTTTCATGAAGAGGTAGTGGGAGGATGTCGAGTGCCGTTGGAGGTTCGAATCCATAGACGACCATGAAGGGACTCCGTAATGTTGTGGAGTGCTTGGCTCGATTGTAGGCGAACTCCGCGTGGGGGAGGCAATCTTCCCATGACTTCAAGTTTTTCTTCACAAGTGTGCGGAGTAGTGTTGAGAGGCTTCGATTGACCACTTCGGTTTGTCCATCGGTTTGAGGGTGCGAGGACGATGAGAATAAGAGCTTCACTCCAAACTTTGCCATTAGCGACTTCCATAGATAACTCATAAACTTGACGTCTCGATCCGACACAATGCTTGCCGGTATTCCGTGTAGGCGAACCACTTCCCTGAAAAACAATGAAGCAATGTGTGAAGCATCATCGCTCTTATGACATGGTATGAAATGATCCATTTTTGAGAACCTATCCACTACCACAAAGATTGAATCATGCCCATGCTTTGTTCTTGGTAAGCCTAACACAAAGTCCATGCTTATATCCGACCAAGGTGCATATGGAATGGGTAAAGGTATGTAAAGACCATGGGGATTGGATGTCGACTTAGCTTGTAAGCATGTGGTACAACGGTTGCAAAGGCGCTCCATGTCTCGCTTCATGCGTGGCCAATAATAGTGTGTGGATAGCATCGAGAGAGTCTTGTCGCGTCCAAAGTGACCCATAAGACCACCCCCATGTGACTCTTGCAAAAGCAACTTACGAAGAGAAGACTCGGGTATGCAAACTTTGTTAGCTTTAAACAAGTAGCCATCATGCAAATAGAAATCATCAAATCCTCGGTCAACGGAACACTTGGCAAAGATTGGTCCAAAGAAAGAGTCGGAAGGGTAAAGTTCTTTGATCTCCTCAAGACCCAAAATGTGAAACTCCAAGCGGGTGAGTAGAAGAGTATTCTTGCGGGAAAGTGCATCCGCAACCACATTTTCCTTGCCCTTTTTGTATTTGATTACATAAGGTAAGGACTCGATGAACTCAACCCACTTAGCATGTCTCTTGTTCAATTGTGTTGACTTTTCAAATACTTCAAGGACTCATGATCCGAATGGATAACAAACTCTTTTGGCCAAAGGTAATGTTGCCAAACTTCAAGAACACGAACCAAAGCATAAAGCTCCTTGTCATATATAGGATAGTTGAGGCGTGCGCCGTCCAACTTCTTGCTATAGTATGCCACGGGTTCTCCATTTTGCATGAGGACACCGCCAATTCCAAGGCCACTCGCATCACATTCTATCTCAAATGTTTTAGCAAAATCGGGAAGAACAAGTAGTGGTGCCTCGGTGAGTCTCTTTTTCAATTCATCAAAAGCTTTTTATTGTGCTTTGCCCCAAACAAACGGAACATTCTTTTTAGTAAGCTCATTTAAAGGGCAAGCGATGGTGCTAAAATCTTTTACAAAGCGGCGGTAGAAACCGGCAAGGCCATGAAAACTCCGAACTTGACCAACATTTGTGGGAGTGGGCCAATTGTGGATGGCCTCAATCTTGGAAGAATCAACTTCAATCCCGTTGGCGGAAACCACAAAACCAAGAAAAACCAATTTGTTTTGAGAAGTTGCATTTTGGGAGGTTGGCAAAGAGCTTCTCGTGGCGCAATATGCATAAGACTTCTCTCACATGTTGAACATGGTCCTCGAGATTTTTGCTATAGATGAGAATGTCATCAAAGTAAACAACCACGCTCTTGCCAATGAGAGGTCTCAAAATGTTATTCATAAGACGCATGAAAGTCGAAGGAGCATTTGAAAGACCAAATGGCATGACGAGCCATTCATATAGACCAAGCTTGGTCTTGAATGCCGTCTTCCATTCATCACCAATTGCCATGCGAATTTGGTGGTAGCCACTACGCAAATCAATCTTAGAGAAAATGGTGGCACCACTCAATTCATCAAGCATGTCGTCTAAACGCGGAATGGGATGGCGATAACGGACGGTAATGGCATTGATGGGTCGACAATCCATACACATCCGTTGCGTCTCATCCGGTTTAGGCACAAGAATGACGGAACGGCACAAGGGCTAAGGCTTTCTCGGACGTACCCTTTAGCGAGGAGGTCTTGTATTTGGCGTTGTATCTCCTTGGTATCTTCGGGGTTGGTGCGGTAAGCGGCGCGGTTTGGTAGGGGAGCGCCGGGTATGAGGTCGATGCGGTGCTCGATGCCCCGAAGCGGTGGTAGTCCATGAGGTAGCTCGTCGGGGAAGACGTCTTGGAACTCCTTCAAAAGAGACAACAAAGACGAAGGAATGTTGGTTAAGTCGTTAGTCTCCGACGAGAGGCCCTTGCAAATGAGCACGTAGTGTATGGTGGTGGATGGGTTGTCTTTCACTTCTCTCCACTCGCTTTTTGTGGCTAAGAGGACACTCTTTCTCTCACTCATATGTGGGTGGTGGCGCTCACTCTCTTTTTGGTGGGTCGCTCCCTCTCCTCTCAACTCGCTATGGTGGGTGTGGTGTTGTGCCCTCGCTAAAGCCTTCGCATTGCCGGCGATGATTTGGCTAGGAGTCATGGGGCGAAGTTCGAACTTCTTGTCCTTGACCTTGAAGGTGTATGCATTGGAATAACCATCATGTATGGCCTTCTTGTCAAATTGCCATGGGCGGCCAAGCAACATGTGGCACACGGTCATAGGCACCACGTCACACTCAACGGTGTCTTCATAGGGTCCTATCTTGAAGTTGACGGTGACGGTGTGTTGAATCTTGACATTGCCCTTGTCGCTCAACCATTGAACATGGTATGGATGAGGATGCTTGCGAAGCGTGAGATTGAGCTTCTCACATAACTCGGTGCTTGCCAAGTTGTGGCAACTCCCACCATCGATGATGACCTTGATTGACTTGCCACCAATGCCGGCACGAGTTTGGAAGATGTTGCATCTTTGGTCTTCCATAGCTTGGGGTTGAGTTGTGAGCACTCGAGTGACCACAAGTGAAGGGCTTGGGTGTGTGCATAAGAGAGGGTCTTCTCCACTTTCTTCATCATACTCTTCCTCATTAGCAACGGCGGCTTGTACTAGGGATTCATATTCGCCCTCACTTAGCGTTTCTATGTCACCATTCTCCATAGTGATCATAACCTTGGTGTTCTTGCACTCGAAGGACTTGTGGCCTTGAGTGCCACACTTGAAGCAAGTGACATTGGAGGATCCCGTAGAGGCTTTGGAGGAGGCGGTGGAGGACACCGTTTGCTTCATGCGACTTTGGATAGTAGGTTGCTTGGAAGGTGTAGAGGATGCGGTTGGCTTGACGCTTGTTGTGGGAGTTGTTGTAGCAAGTTTGGAGGCGAAGTATTGCTTGGACTTCGAGTACTTGATGTCCTCATTCACTTGACGCTCGGCCTTGGAAGCTTGGTGAACCAACTCAACCATGTTGGAGTATTGTTGGAACTCCACAATCCTCTTGATGGGGTAGTTGAGGCCATTGAAGAACCTAGCAATGGTTTGGTTCTCGGACTCTTGGATGTTTGCTCGCATCATAGTTAACTCCATTTCCTTGAAGAACTCCTCAACGGTCTTGGTGCCTTGCTTCAACTTTTGGAGCTTGTTGAAGAGATCGGTCTTGTAGTGTGAAGGGACAAAGCGAGCTTGCATCTCCTCCTTCATATCTTCCCAAGTATCAATTGGAGAATCACCCTTTTCGTCCCTTAGAGTGACAACTTGTTCCCACCAAGTGTTGGCATACTCTTCAAACTCGAGGGAGGCCATGGCTACTTTCTTGGCACCGGAGTAGTTGTGGATGCGGAATATCTTGTCAACCTTGAGTGCCCATGAGAGGTAGGCCTCGGCATCGTCTTCACCCTTGAACTTGGGCATGTTGAACTTGAGCTTTCCATACATATTCTCTTCATCTTCCATGTTCCTTCGGCGAGGACGGAAACCTTCATCTCTTGCGGCTTGGGGTGGTAGATGAGGTCTTCCACGGCCAACCATAGCATTGGGTTGACGGTGGAGTTGAACACTAGCTTCACTTGGCTCACGTTGATGATGTTGTTGCGGATCTTGACGAGGTTGTTGGCGTTGCCCAATGATGGCCCTCTCATCTTGATCATGTTGTGGTTGTCCTCGGCCCCTTTGGTCATGGCGAGGATGGTTTCGGAGGTCACGCCTTGGTGGATCTTGATGACCTTGGTCTTGAGCATCAACATGGGCTTGACGATGAGGTGCCGGTTCCATGTTGTGGAGGACGTTGTCGTGGGGTTGGTCGTCATGCCCATGGTGGGCATGGCGAGCCGCTTGATGACGATCTTGGTGAAGAGCTTGTTCTTGTTGAGGACGTTCATGAGGACGAGCATGGCGATGGAACTCTCCGCGCCTTGAGTTTGAGCGAGAATCTTCATGACGAGCGTGCGGTCGACGAGATCGATGATGATCTCCATGCCTTGAGTCGGAGCTTGAGGACGAATGGCGATCATGGGAGTAGTCATCATGTGAGGAGGTCGATGACGATGAGGAAGTAGAGCGATGTCGATGTCGGCGACCCAAGTTTGTGATGGCGCGCTCGAGGCTATCCATGCGCCGCTCCATGTTTGCATCATTGGCCGTCACTTGATGATGCAAGTTGTCCGTAGCTTCACGAAGAAGATTCATATCTTGGTTCACTTGGCCGAAGTTGTGAGCCACTTCTTCATATTGCTCGTTGATGCGTGTCTCAAACAAGTTGAGTTGGTCCTTGAACTCTTGGCGTTGCACCCATAGGTTGTGTTGGGTGTCCAAGCTTTCGGAGGTGCGTAGGACTTCATCTTCCTTTCCTTGGTCTCCGTGCCTATCCATGATAACAAGACAAGAACTATGTTGTGGATGTTAGTGGAAGGAGACTACCTCGCACTCTTACCTTGGTAAGATAGTATTGAGGCAATCAACCAAGCCCAAAGTAAGACCAAGTGTATCGGGACACACACAAAGGCACACGCAAAAGCTAGCAAATATGGTGTTAGGTGTGGATGGTGGAAAGCCAAAAGACGAAATCCAAAATTGAGTATGTTGTTAAGAGTGAGTAAGATCCAAAAGTCACAAGTCAAAGGCGGTGATCACAAAAGGCATACACAAGGTGGAACACACACGTGGGACAAAATGGGGTTAGCGCGACGGAAAAATGAGCACGAACAAAATTGGTCCTAACGAAGACTACTAGCTCGGTGTCACGCTAACGCAAGAGAGACCGTGGCTTGGTTGCAAAATTGAGAAGCAACAAGATTTGCGCAAGACGCCTCTCTTCTCTTTTCTCTCTTTTGCTTATAAGCTTTGGACTCTTTTGTGTATAGATGTCACTCACACTCTTTTTCTTTTTCTCACTATGGAAGGCTACTACTATCTATGTAAGTATGTCACACTTCTCTTGCTTATCTTTTCACAACGAGCTTGCTTCGTAGCTTTGCTCAACACACGCACACCCTCACGGTCGGGACGCAATGCTTCGCAACACTAGAAAGCCACTCTCGATAGGAAAGGTACGCAAAGGAAGCTTAGGCTACAAGTTAGGGGGCAAGTTATACCACTTGATGACGGTGGCCGACGATCGTGAACTTGCTATGGTGGAAGGTGTCAAATGAACCGCTTGGATCCTCGGGGTGCCGTCGTCGTCGTTGATGTTGCGGAAGCTTTGTGGTAGCTGAAATGGCACACTCGACGAAGTCCAAACACAAGGGGTTAGTGCCAAAACGAAAAGTTAGGTGTGAAAATTTCGGCCAGGCGGAAGTTCCGGTCCTGAGGGGCGGAACTTCCGGTCCGGGGGCGGAAGTTCCGGTCCTGCCGGGCGGAACTTCCGGTCGCAATCCGATCTGCGGGCTGTTCTTAGATTTGGGCAGAAATCCGGGCCGAAAATCTTCGAATTCGTGGAAAATTTGGCACTAGAAGCTGTGGGAAGGTGGGGGAATTGCAGATCAACACCAAAGACAAGTTTCTATTGGACCAAAACCACTCAAAACTCAACCAAATCACAGATCGGTCCAAAGGCAATTTGGGCTATTTTTTGGAAAATTTTCTAGAAACGAAATCGGGTGGGTGGAGGGTCAAAATCGCGGTAACCAAAGGCTGCTGATACCATATGATGAGATCTGAGATCTAGGATGTGGCCCGATCTCGCGATTCGACCCAAGAACCAAGGGGAGAGGTGGGAGAGCGCGAAGAACACGAGGAACACGAAGAACACCGGTACTCACGCACGCACACCAACCCGATACACCCGATACTTACCCCGTGACTCGGTAGATCACGCCAATAGAATCTCCAAGGAAGAGGCACGCGGCAGAATTCCCGGAGAGAGATTGGTGTTGGAGAAAGGGGATTGATGAGGGAGAGAGAGTGACTTGCACTAGAATCTCACTCAGCAATTCACAAATCAACAACAAGAGTGCCTTGATTACAGAGGGATTATCCAAGATGGATGCTAACCCTAGGGAGACTAAGCTCAAAGTTGGTTTAAGCTCAAAATTATGTCTAATCTCAGATCTGAGCCAACTAGGCTATTTATAGGTGGGGGCGAAGGGTTAAGTTACACGCTGAAAAGTGCTGTTGTGCTGAAGTTCGATAGGGCGGAAGTTCCGGCTGTCTTGGGCGGAAGTTCCGGTCGGGGCGGAAGTTCCGGTCCGGGCGGGAAGTTCCGGCCAAGTTCCGGCCAAGTTCCGAAAGTCGTCCATTTCCTCGCAGTAACATCCAGTGTTGTTTTCGCGTAATTTGAACTTGGGCGGAACTTGGGCGGAAGTTCGAGTGGGCGGAAGTTCCGGTCCCTCGGGAAGTTCCGGTCCGATGCTTTTTCCTGGGCGCTGGAGGGCATCTTGGGGGCATCTTGGAGGAATCTGGCCGGATGTTCCGGTCCTGGGGCGGAAGTTCCGGCCTGGGCGCTGTAGCTCCATCTTCATCGTTTCCAGCTCTCTCTCCAATGTCTTGGTCTCCATGGCTTGTGTCTTGGTCGATGTACCTGATTGAACATAGGGTATTTGCATGAAGTAGCAAGCCATCCAAGGGGGTGTCAAAGTCATAGGTAGAGAGGAGCGAATTCACCTCTTGGCGTAGTGCTTGGGCTCGAGCTCGTGTCATTGGACCACGAGGAGGGCCTGTTGGTCTTGATGTAGTGTCGTTGGCGAGCGGGGCTACATCAGGGTGAAAAACCCAAGGTCTGGCCTTAGTTGGTTGTGCCCGACAATAGTCTTGTTGGAGGTATTGTTTTGAGAGCGAGGACTTTCTTCAGAGTGAAAACCTAAGATCTATGATCAGGCAATGACGATGTTTGTGCACTGTTTCCTAAGATCTACACCGAGCTGGCCTTGATGGCGTCGCCGTCGTGGGTCGTCCTGGGCATCGTGCCGCGGGTGACGACGGCCGCCGCCGCCGACGACCTCCCTCCGGGCACCGACCTCTCCTTCGCGCTCAAGGCGTCCCCGCGCGTCGCGCTCCTCACCATCCCCCGCGCATCTTCCCGGGCCGCACCACCCCCGCCAACTCCCCGTCCGTCGTCGCCGTCGACGCCTCCGGCCTCATCCTCCTCAAGGCCGACCAGGGCCCCGCCACGGGCCCCACCGTCATCGACACCCCCAGGCGCCGCCAGTTCGGCTGGCGCCCGACCGTCCCGGGCTACTTCATCCTCGACGCCACCACCGCCGCCTCCATCCCGCTCCCCAAACCCGAGCTCATCCTGCACGTGGGCCACCTCGGCCTCGTCTCGTCCGCGGGGGGTGGCGGCCACTACATGGTCGTCGAGCTCCAGCCCATCCTCGGCGGCGACACTGCCGACCTCCTGCGCTTCTCGTCCGACGTCGGAGAGTGGGTCAGCAAGTCCATCCGCTACCCGCTCCCGTACAGGATGTTGGCCCCCAACGGCGTCGTCTCCTACTACGGGAGGGCCTGGTGGGTGGACCTCTCCTGGTGCCTCCTCACCTGCGACCCCTTCGAGGACGACCCGGTGCTCAGGGTCGTCCCGCTGCCGCCGGGCAAGGCGCTCAGGTGCAGGGAAGCCTGGGGAGAGCTCGACAAGTACCGCTGCGTCCGTGTCAGCGCCGGCAAGCTGCGGTTCGTGGACATGTACAGCAGTCACGGCCCTGCACAGATCAGCGTGTGGACGCTCGCCGACCCGGACTCCACGGAGTGGACGCTGGAGTACGAGGCCACCTTTGCGGAGATCTGCGACGACGCGAGCTACAAGGCGACCGGCCTGCCGAAGGTCCCGGTGCTAGCGCTCATCCACCCCACCAACCCCGACGTGGTCTACTTCTTCCTCGACAAGTACCTGTTCGGCGTCGACGTGCCTGCCCGCAAGGTCGTGGAGTGCGAGGTCTACGACCTGGTTGAGCCGCCCAGCGAACTCGTCGCCACCCGTTTCGTTCGTGCTTGGCAGCTGCCACGGGCTCTTTGCTCAGGTAATTCCGTTCTACCCTTCTCTGCAGATTACTTTTGCTGGTTTGGCGATTGGAAATTGCTTGTTTCTGTGTAACATTGCGGGAGATCAGAGATGTACTATGGTGTACAGTCGAGCGAGATATTAGAGAATAGATGCAACTGTTTTAAATTTAAAGGCTGTATTTTTCACTTTTTTTCGTGGTGAACATGGAGCGCTTATATCTGATAAGTATTGGTTTTAAAATGTAGCTTATAGAGTAAAGGACTAGTATTCCATTGTGTACATGGTCTGTGTCTCTGGGAGATCTATGACTCATTTATTGCTGAAGCAGGTCTAATTGTTATTAAATATTTTCCAGAAATTGTTTAAGAATATGTCGAGCACTACAATATAGATTTTAGGTGGCATTAGTTGTCTTTGCCACTGGGTAGGTGTATATACATGGTTGGCTGTTTGCTATGGCTTTCTCCTTAGGTAATACTGTAGTAAGATTGTTAACTGCTATTTGAACTATTGGGTTTTTCTTTCATGTTCCTGTCTATAAAACTTTTGTTACTCCCTCTCTCACAGTTTATAAGGCACGCGCGTACCCCTAGGTCGCAAATTTGATCAAGTTAGCATTAGTTATATGTTATAAAAATTATATCATTAGAAAGTTTAGATGTTCTATTTTCTAATGATATAATTTTTATATTATATAATTTAAATTATATAGGTTAAATTGGTGACCTAGGGGTACGCGCACGCCTAATAAACTGTGAAGGAGGGAGTACATGAGATCGTATATGTTTTTCAAAAAATTTAAGGCATTGTAGTAATGTTGTAGCCCCATGTACAACTATAGTATGCCATTGCCATGAACATGTGAAATGCTCAATCTTGTAGTTCTTTGTGGTTTTTTTCTGCTCTCTTTGGATTGATGGCTGTTTATTTCCCAAGT
This sequence comes from Lolium multiflorum, assembly GCA_030979885.1. Lineage (NCBI taxonomy): Eukaryota > Viridiplantae > Streptophyta > Magnoliopsida > Poales > Poaceae > Lolium > Lolium multiflorum. Next base: position 120,071,520 of record CM061749.1, on the reverse strand, counting down.
ATTCCCAATTTGGAATGGTTAATGTTACTGTGTGATAATATTTTTTCTATTATAAAGGAGTACATGTCAGGGTTTTTTCTAACTAATTAACCTCATTTTAGCTGGATGGGTCTAACACTTTCAGTGAGGTCTATCTTAGATACTTGTATTGTTTTAACATTGCCAATAATTTTCTTCATAAAGCAATTTGCAAAGCCAATATTATACAAGTGAATTGTTCTATAAGGTATTTCATTAATGGGTTTAATGTACTTCTTTTGTAAGAAGTGTCTTCAACATTCGGGAGAATGTTTTAATGTTTCCAAAGATACTCTCTGTTACTACAACACTATACACATGCACAATTTGGAGAGAAATTCTCTCCACGAATTTATATGTTGCTGCTTTTCCTATTTAAACATTGCATCAATCTCTCTTGACCATAGTACGAGGTATTATAACGATCCTTTGCCATTTTAGTTTCCAAGACATGCAAATGTTCTGACAAAATATGCACATATCACGATCAGCTGTTAGACTTGGTACTACATTGAGCAAGCGTATTGAAGTTAATTACCCAAGGAACTCTTTGTGCATTTCATGCAGTTTGTTGACGCCAGATTATGTTTATAGTGACTCTCTGCTGTGCTTCACTATGTATATGCAAATTTCTGACTGAATTTTTCTAGGGGAGATACTGTTTCAGTTTGAAATTGCCACCAGATTCTATGATTCTTTTTTAATGGTCACCTGAATTTTTCGATTCTATGGTTATTAGTGGTTTCTTCCAGTCTAGCATCTTTCTCTCTTTGTTTGTAGAACTAGACTACTAGTAGGTATCAGAATGTTCTACTGTTGTAATATCATCAGAATGGTTGTACGTCCCAGGCTCCCAGCCCCTTCTCTGTTAATTCAGTCCAGATTCCTTTGATGTGACAAAGGTAGATTCATGAATAGGCATAATGAGCTGTTATACTAATACTAGAAATTTGTTAGATTTTCCTAATATCTTTAACCGTTACAAGCATTAGATTGTATAATATGCTCTGTCTTTCAAGGTTCTGCAAAGGAGACTGACGATGGCGCGAATGAAGAGCTGCAGCAACTCCATTTTACGGCCAAATGAAAAATGAGAACTACGGTTTATCTTCTTAACAGGTTACGCCTATTAAGTTGTATTGTTCATTGACCAAATCAAGTTTCTCTTCCTCCACGCGTATGGCCTATAGACTAAAACTTCCTTTCTATTTTTCTTTTCCTTGGTTTCAGGTAGGTGAAGTAATGCATCAAATTATCAGGTGGCAGTGGCTCTTCTCTCGGACAGAACTCATCCCAACTAAATCAAGAACATGTCTGAAACGTTTTGCCTGTTTATTTTTATCACTGTTTAAGTTCCGATTCGGCAATTCTAGTTTTCATAATTAAGATTAGACGTCAGTAGTTCTAGTATTCATAATTTAGGGCTATGCTTGATCCACCGTCATGACTCAGAACTAAAGAAATTTTCGGTAACAGCAGTGAACCATTGTTTTCCTTCTATCTCTTGTCCCTACCGAAGTAATTTTCGATGTTTAGCCTCATTAGTTCAAGAATCTGTCCTTCTCTTTGCGGGGTTTTGCTTAGTATTTTTGCTGATTTAGTGAGATATCTTTCTGAAGATCTGCATCTGGTTGTGCATCTTCGTTATTTCTTTGCGCAACATTTTGGATTCCAAATGTAACGGCATGGAGAATTCACAATGATTAATTGTTCATCCATTCGAGTAGTATTGAACCCTTGAAGTTGCTTCCTTCTTGCGCCAGAAATGACACACAACAGAGCTAATTACACCATTAGTCTTACAACTTGTGTATGATGTGAAAATTTTGGTCCTACATCTTGCAAGCAGTGATGCTGTGGTCCTACAACTTTCAAATTGGGGTGAACATTGGTCTTAGCCAATGCGGAGATGACATGTGGACACCACACTGGTAAAGTGGCGCGCACCATCCAAAACTCCCTAGATCTTTATTCTAGTCTGAATAGATCCCCATCAGTTATTTATGAATTGGATAAACAAAAAAATTCCCCGCACCTGGAATCCCCTCCAGTATGTAACGCTAGAGAGCAGAGAGCTGCGGCACCAGCGGCGAGCTGTGGCCAGGGTCTGCGAAGAAAAACTAGGACGGGCCCGCATACGAATTGATGGCGGCAACGGTGAGTAGCATGGTCGCAGGTACCGACGGTGGCGTTGGCGGAAGCGTTAGGGCATGGCCAATGGTATGCCCCAACTTACTTCCCCAGCTATCCACCTAGGTTCGGATGCCACCGTGTAGGCTAAAATGTGGTTCGGGTGGAGAAGTAGCTGCCTGCAGAGGAGGCAGGATCCTCATGTAAAAGCAAGCAAAAAAGCATGTGAGAGAAGGAAAAAGCGGGAGTGGGATGAGAAAAGCTGGAAAAAGAGTGCACTGATGTGGGTCACCATGTGCTGTATGCTCACATCATGAGGCTACTGGTGCATTGGGTAGAGTTAAAACTGAGTGATAGCCTCATGGGCTTGTGCTGATGTGGCTGCGCTGGAGCGACCACTTGATGCTTCTTCCTTTGTACATGCCCTTAGGGCTAACGGCAAGGAATGGAAGGTGACCTCAGTCGTCTACTACCCTATGTCGACGAGGACACCGACGAGAAAGTATGGACGAGAATCTCATGTTAGTTCTTCAGCTCCTCTCTTGCACTCTACTGTGTAGCGTAGTTCTAATTTTCTGGAGGTGAAACTGAACTAAATTAGTGCAATTTTGTTAACTTTTTGTTCGATAAAATGGAACTATCTTTTGGTGAGGATCAATCAATTGGAGATGGAGTTCAATTCTAGAACATGAGTAGGAGAAATGTGAGAGATCCTGAAAGACCAAGGATGTCACCTATAAGAGGGGTGAATAGACGGTCTTAAAAACTTCTATGGTCGGGGCTTGAACAAATGCGGAATAAAACTAGTTTTTACTTGTCAAGCATAAAACCTATAAACTAGGGTTTGCCTATGTACACCAGCAACCTATGCTAAGCAAGATGAGCAACTAGGTGATAGCAAGATATAGAACATCAAGCACCAAGGTTGTCAGAAAGTAACGTGCATAAGGGCATCTCCAGCGGCGCGACGCAAATCGGTGTCCGCGGGCGTCCGTTTGCGTCGCGCGGCGAACGCGAGAAAGACCGTTTTTGTCTGCACGTCCGTTTGCACCTGGGGGTGCCTCCAGCGGCTCGACGCATTTCCGCGACGGCATGAATTATGAAGTTTGAAAACAACAAAATGAAGAGTTTCAATAAAGTCATAGTTATTACATCCAAATTTTAAAAAATCTACATGAAAATAAGATGGTATTCCTCTAGGCATGGTCTTCATGGCCTGCCAATGCCCACTGATGCTCAATCAGATCCGTCTGCAGCCGTTTGCACACGGTCTCGTCAGTGACTTCTACATTCATATGCAGATAGTCCTCCCAAGATAAAGCCCCAGGGAGTGGCGCAACCAGCTCACCTTGGAATTCCCAGTGGTTCTCATTGCGGCCATCTTGATGCTCGTTCTCAACGATCATGTTGTGCATGATCACGTAGCATGTCATCACCTCATGCATGGTCTTCAGCGACCATGTTCTTGCCGGGTGACGGACAATTGCCCACCGAGCTTGGAGCACACCAAATCCGCGCTCCACATCTTTCCTGCAAGCCTCTTGCATCTTGGCAAACCTCCTCGTCTTCTCGGAGTTTGGATTACGGACAGTCTTCACCAGTGTGGCCCAGTCAGGGTAGATGCCATCAGCAAGATAATATGGCTTGTCATATTCATTTCCATTGACCTCATAGCTCACCCGGGGAGCTTTGCCTTGCATGAGCCTGTTGAAAACCGGTGATCGGTGCAACACATTGATGTCATTGTTGGAACCGGCCATGCCAAAGAATGAATGCCAAATCCATAAATCTTGAGATATGACAGCTTCAAGAATGACAGTCCGTCCCTCCTCATGCCCGTTGTACTGACCCTGCCATCCAAATGGAAAGTTTTTCCACTCCCAATGCATGCAATCTATGCTGCCAATCATTCATGTCCGAACACGACAATCACGGCTCGGAAAAACCTGTACATGGCCTCAAGGCAGGTGCTCTCACCCATTTGAAGATACTCATTGAATATATCAGCAACCATTCCATATGAGAGCATGTGAATAGCCGCGAGGCATTTTTGGTAGAAGGTGAAGCCTGGCGCACCAGTTGCATCGGGCCTGGAAGTAGGGGTCGTAGTTTCTGACACCCCGGACAATGACCAAGAACAGCTCCCTTGACATCATGTACCGGTGCCGGAACATTTTTTCCTTGAACACCAGATCGGTGAGGTGGAAGTAGTTCTTGTGGAGCCGGAGCTGCCCTTCCACTCCATTGCGTGGCAGGTTTATGGAGCGCCCCTTGACAGAGCCTCGGTGCACCAGACCCGGGTTTGAGGTGAACTCGTGGATCATGGAGGCCGAAGTAGTTGCCAATGTTTGCGTTGACTGATCGAACTCCTCGTCGGAAGAGGAGTCAACGATTGCTGCGGCGTGGAAGCAGCTTTCCTTGTGACGGTAAAGCACACGTCCGTTGGGAACCCCAAGAGGAAGGTATGATGAGTACAGCAGCTAGTTTTCCCTCAGTAAGAAACCAAGGTTTATCGAACCAGTAGGAGATGAAGGCCACATGAAGGTTGGTGGTGGAGGAGTGTAGTGCGGCGCAACACCGGCGCCAACGTGGAACCTGCACAACACAATCAAACTACTTTGCCCCAACTTAACAGTGAGGTTGTCAATCTCACCGGCTTGCTGAAAACAAAGGATTAAACGTATGGTGTGGAGAATTATGTTTGCTTGTAGAAATTGCAATAGATTGTATTTCAGATGTAAAAAGGACCGGGGTCCACAGTTCACTAGTGGTGTCTCTCCAATAAGATAAATAGCATGTTGGGTGAACAAATTACAGTTGGGCAATTGACAGAATAGAGATGCATATACATATCATGATGACTACTATGAGATTTACTTAGGGCATTACGACAAAGAACATAGACCGCCATCCAGCATGCATCTATGCCTAAAAAGTCCACCTTCAGGTTAGCATCCGCACCCCTCCAGTATTAAGTTGCAAACAACAGACAATTGCATTAAGTATGGTGCGTAATGTAATCAACACAAATATCCTTAGACAAAGCATCGATGTTTTATCCCTAGTGGCAACAGCACATCCACAACCTTAGGGGTTGCTGTCACTCCCCAGATTCAATGGAGACATGAACCCACTATCGAGCATAAATACTCCCTCTTGGAGTCACAAGTATCAACTTGGCCAGAGCCTCTACTAGCAACAGAGAGCATGCAAGAACATAAATAGCACATATATGATAGATCAATAATCAACTTGACATAGTATTCAATATTCATCGGATCCCAACAAACACAACATGTAGCATTACAAATAGATGATCTTGATCATGATAGGCAGCTCACAAGATCTAAACATGATAGCACAAGAGGATAAGACAACCATCTAGCTACTGATATGGACCCGTAGTCCAAGGATGAACTACTCACGCATCAGTCCGGAGGCGGGCATGGTGATGTAGAGCCCTCCGGTGATGATTCCCCTCTCCGGCAGGGTGCCGGAGGCGATCTTCTGAACCCCCGAGATGGGGTTGACGACGGCGGCGTCTCTGGAACGTATCGTGGCTCTCGGTACAGGGTTTTCTAGGATTAGATTAAGTAGGCAAGGGGCACCAGAGGTTCACACACCATATAGCGCCCGGCCGCGCCGCCTATGGGCCGCCTTTGGTTCTCCCTCTTCGTTCTTGGAACCCTCGTGTGGAAAATAAGACCGTGGGCTTTTGTTTCGTCCAATTCCGAGAATATTCGTAAACTAACTTTTCTGAAACCAAAAACAGAGAAAACAGGAACTGGCACTGCGGCATCTTGTTAATAGGTTAGTCTCGGAAAATGCATAAAAACATTATAGAGTGTGACTAAAACATGTTGGTATTGTCATAAAACTAGAATGGAACATAAGAAATTATAGATACGTTGGAGACGTATCAAGCATCCCCAAGCTTAGTTCATACTCGCCCTCGAGTAGGTAAACGATAAAAACAATAATTTCTGAAGTGACATGCTACCAACACAATCTTGATCAATACTATTGTAAAGCATATGAGATGAATGAAGTGATTCAAAGCAATGATTTGCTAACAAAAAGATAATGAGTAAACAACTGAATCATATAGCAAAAACTTTTCATGAATAGTACTTTCAAGACAAGCATCAAAAACACTTGCATAAGAGCTAACTCATAAAACAATAGATTCAAAGTAAGAGGTTTTGAAGCAACACAAAGGAAGATTAAGTTTCAGCAATTGCTTTCAACTTGTAACATGTATATCTCATGGATAATTGTCAACACAAAGTAATATAATAAGTGCAATAAGTAAACATGTAAGAATCGGTGCACACAGTTGACACAAGTGTTTGCTTCTAAGATAGAAAGAAGTGGATAAACTGACTCAACATAAAGTAAAGGGATTTCTATTTTCGTGCCCCTGGTTCATTAGTTGTACTCAGTTTTCCCCAGCCGCTTAACTTTTCCTCAGTTTTCCCCTCCCTCTAGTTTGAAACCCCTCGCAGGCGCTCGGACGGGAGGGTTGCCGTCTGGTCAGAGGCCTTGACCGTTACCGGTGACGGATAGGGAGCCGTGAATTTACCGTTGCTTTCGAACTGTGTTGACTGTTGACTGGAGGAGCTCACACACCGCCCCTCCGCCCGAGACTGGAGGAGCTCACACACCGCCCCTCCGCCGCCACGCCGTCCTGCCCACCTAACTTATGGCGTCGTCCGCCGCCGAGCCGCCCCCTCCCCCACCACCACCCCCGGGAGGCGGAGAGGGATCCGCCTCCACCAGATCTAGATCTACCCCTGTCGCGGTAGAGTTTGTATATCCGTCTGGTGTGCCGCCTCTTCCCGTCAGCCGCGGAGAAGATTGGGAATCGGAGGGATCTAACGCATGGATTCCATCTGGGTAAGCATCGTCTGCCTTGTGAATTAACAGTAGGCAGTTTTTGAGCGCGAATCGTTGTTGCTCAACTAACTGCGTTGCTTTTCGAATAGGATTGATCCAGCGCTGGCTTTTCGGCTGGTGGTTAGGCTGGATTCTAGCTTTACGCGTGATTCTAAACGCAGTACCAATGGTTTAACTTCCCTGCGGTGGTTGCAACCACCATCTCGTTGAGGGATTTGAAAGCTAACATCTGCGATAAGTACCCCTGGAGCCCTCGCGATGCAGTTCATTCCGAATATTTCAACAGCACGGAGCGAAGATTTGTTCCACTAATTTCCGATGACGATCTGGGAATTCTTTTTTCTTTGAATGCTTCTTGCCGTTTCGGTAAAATTCGTATCCATGTGGACAGGGGCCAGGCATCATCTGGTGTTGGGGCATCATCAGGTGGTCGGGCATCATGTCTCTCTACTGCTGCTGCCTCTGCTAATAGTGTGCGCCGCGGCGCTCCTTGTAGGTCCACAGCAGCACCATCTGTCCCCAGTGCGAGTGGTAGCCAGATCGTTCCTGTGGTCAATGTGGAGGACGATGCAGAGATTGGGGATCAGTCTCCTGAAGATGATGAGGATGAGTTAATGTTTCCTGAATTGGTAGATCGATGCAGTAAGCAGGCAATGGAGGATCAATACATGGAAGATATTGCTTTTGGTGCCAGATTTGATGAGACTGATGATGAAGAGAAGAATGAGAACGATGACAGCCTCGTTTTAGCCGATTACGAAGGTGAAGACTTGCCAACAATTGAGTGGAACAGGGAGGATCCTCAGCTTGCAAAAGGCACCGTGTTTCAAACGATGATGGACTGCCGTAATGCAATTACTACATATCACATTCTCACTAAGAATAACTTTGAGGTTATTAAAAGTGAGCCAGGTAGGTTCACAATTAAATGCCCATACCCAAGGTGTAGGTTTAGGCTGCATGCATCCACAATGCGCAGAAGCAGCTTGGTTCAGGTACTACGCCAACCAGTTGTGTATTTAGATCACGGTGTAAAATTTGTTATCTATTACTGACATCCCTTATCATTATGTTTCAGATAAAGAAGAATAAGGAGATCCATAGGTGTCCACCTCTAGGGGGAGAGCCAGAGCTGAAAACAAAGCTAGCGAAGACTAGGTGGTTGGCAGATATAATCCTAGATTGGCTGAGAGAAACTCCTTCACTTGGTCCAACAACACTCCAGAAAAAGGTGGCTGAGAAGTATAAAGGGATGCAAGTACCTTACATGAGGATGTTCTATGCAAAGGAAATGGCTCTTGACAAGATCAATGGTCCATGGAATGAAAGCTTTCAGTTGCTTTACACTTTCAAAGCTGAAGTGGAGATGGCTAGTCCAGGCAGTGTTGTAGCAATAGACAAGCATACAGTTCCCTACAAATTGAAAAGCGGGAAGGTAATGCACAAGGAATGTTTTAGAAGGGCTTTTGTTTGTTTCAAAGCTTGCTGGAAAGGCTTTTTGGACGGTTGCAGGCCTTATTTGGCCGTGGATGCATCAGCTCTTCATGGCAGGTTTAAAGGACAGCTAGTTGCTGCTACTGCAGTTGATGGACATAATTGGATGTTCCCTGTTGCTTATGGAGTTTTGGAGGTTGAGTCAGAGGAAAGTTGGACTTGGTTTCTGCAGAATTTGCGCGACCTTATAGGTCATCCACCAGGACTTGTTATCCACACAGACGCTTGCAAAGGTTTGGAGAGTGCGGTAGAAGCAGTATTCCCTGGAGTGGAGCATAGGGAATGTATGCGACACTTGGTACAGAATTTTACAAAGAAATTCAAGGGTAAAGTTTTTACTGACAACCTATGGCCAGCTTCATACACATGCAGCTCTAGGAAGCATATGTTTCATTTGGATGTGTTGTATAAACAAAAACCTGGGGTGAAGGAGTACTTGGATGAACATCATGGTAGGGTGTGGTCAAGAAGCCAATTCAATGAAATTTGCAAGGTAGACTATGTAACAAGTAACCTTGCGGAGAGTTTCAACTCAAAGGTCAAGTCATTGAAAGGGCTTATGCTGTGGCAAATATTTGATAAGATTAGGCAGATGATCATGATAAAGATCGATCTGCGTCAAAGAATTGCATCCACAAAATATGCTGGCCATCTCATGCTCCCATCTTTGATTAAGTCTTTGCATGACAGGGCAAAACAATTGAGGATGCAATGCGTCAGAAAAGGAATGGAGGCTGAGGTAACCTACACTGACAGTAAAAACATGCAGTGGAGGTATCCAGTGAGTTTGGTTGATAGGAAATGCCATTGTAGGGGATGGCAGATCCGTGGGATACCCTGCATACACGCATTGTTTTTCATGAGTGTTATAGGGGGTGAAGATGGTGAAGTTGATCAGTATGTGTCAGAGTATTTCTCTGTTGCCAAATTTAGGGCTGCATATGCTATGAATGTTCCTACCTTGTTGGGAAAAGACCAATGGATGAAAGTCGATCCAGGCTTCAAACTGTACTCTCCAGTATTGACTAGACCGGCAGGTAGGCCGAGGAAGAATAGGATCAGAGCTAGTGCAGAGGGTGGTGCACCGATTCGAAAACGTAAGTGCAAACATTGTGGAATCCCTGGACACATTGCTAGGCTTTGTAAAAATGGAGTTGACCCAGCTTTTGGAATGGAAGATCAGGCGGGAGCAGCAAATGCAGAGGAGAATGAAGCAGCAATTCAACTTGAGGAGATTGAAGCAGCAGTTCAACATGAGGAGATTGAAGCAGCAGTTCAACATGAGGAGATTGAAGCAGCAGTTCAACATGAGGAGATTGAAGCAGCAGTTCAACATGAGGAGATTGAAGCAGCAATTGAACATGAGGAGATTGAACCGATGGATCGAGAGCAGAGGGAACAGATGGATGTAGAATGGCTTCTACCGATGAGTCCAGAGGAGAAGGAACAGTATAATCGAGATTGCTACGACAGTACCTTTGCCCAGATTGCTGCTAACTTCGAAGAGCATATTCAAGAAGAAAAAGCACAAGCTTCGCAGAAGAAGAAGAACAAGAAAGAGGGCAAAAGGAAGGTAGACACCGGTAATATCCCTGGTAGGGTTACCCGGAGTAAGGTGGTGGCCCCAGCGAGTCACACCAGGAGCAAGAGAAAGATTTTATTCTGAACAACTAATTTGTATTTGTATGAACAATTTGTATTGGGGTTCCCTTTGTATTGGGGTTCCCTTTGTGTTGAACAATTTGTATTGGGGTTCCCTTTGTATTGGGGTTCCCTTTGTGTTGAACAATTTGTATTGGGGTTCCCTTTGTATTGGGGATGCCTTTGTGTTGAAAAATTTGAATTTGTATGAACAATTTGAATTTGAATAAGGGTTCCCTTTGTATTGGGGATCCCTTTGTGTTCAACAATTTGAATTTGTATTAGGGTTTAGAGTTTTAGGGTTTAAGGGTTTTAGGGTTTAGGGTTTTATTCAAAATAATTCAAAACATGGTGGAACCTTCCCATGGAGTCTTGTTATGTTACCTACAACCTAGAGAAATAATAATGGAAAAGGAAATATAGAGATATGAAGTTTTTATGCCAAAAGCTTCAAAACCACTTCCTAGTCCATGAGCTACTAGCTATGAAGATGCAGGGCTTTCTGCTCAATACACCTCCCAAATACCCACTATGCTTACAAACTTTGTCCAAATGAGTCCAAATTCTTCACACTTGTGTATCTTTGTATTGCAAACAATATCACGTCGGCCAAAATGTAATATATTGTTCAAATAACACAATTTTACAATTTTTATGCCAAAAGCTTCAATTTCCCTTAGTCCCTTTATTATTTGGGTGCCCCTGTTTTACTTAGTGTTACTCAGTTTTCCCCTCCGGGCCCACTTGTTTTACTCAGTCCTACTCAGTTTTGCCCTTTCGATAAACATTTCCTCACTTTTCCCCCTCTTAGTTCTACTCAGTTTTCCTCACTTGTACTCACTGGCTGATCTCTGATTGGTCGAGATGTATGTCACACGGATCTTGGTTGGTTGAAAGCTCAACGAACGCTTGCACCGTTCGATCATTTATGATCGGACGGCCTGTATATCTCTCTCTACCACGATGGACGCATACGGAGAGAAGAGCAGAGCACATACCTACCAACCCTGGCAGTCGCATATTCCAGTCGCATCTTCCTCTCTCCTATTTCCTCTCTTACTACGTCGGTCGCGGCGGCGCGGATCTAACCGTGCGTGCGGCGGCGTGCGGCGGCGCGGATCTAACCGTGCGGCGGCGTGGATCTAAGAGTGCCGGTGAGGATCTAACCCTCAGAAATAGTTGAAATGTCTCTCTCTGTCTCACTTTCGTTTCTCTTCTCAGATCTGTTGAATGATGAAGAGCACCAAGACGGCGGCAGATCATTGAAGCCATCTCCTACAACATCGCTTCGACGGCGCAGATCCAGCATTCAATGTCGGAGCCTGTTGATGTCTCACTTCTGTTGCCCTCCTCAGATCCGTTGCTGATGAAGGACACCAAGACGGCGGCGGTGCCGACAGTGGTCATCGATGCCACGAACATTGAAGCCATCACCTACAACATCGCTTCGACGGCGCAGATCCAGCATTCAATGTCGGAGCCTGTTGATGTCTCACTTCCGTTGCCCTCCTCAGATCCGTTGCTGATGAAGGACACCAAGACAGCGGCGGTTCCGAGAGTGCGAATCGATGCCAAGACGATTGAAGCCATCATCTACAACCGCGCTGCAAAGCCGCCGATCCAGCCCTCCGCAGATCCGTCGCTGATGAAGTACACCAAGACAGCGGCGGTTCCGACAGTGGTCATCGATGCCACGAACATTGAAGCCATCGCCAACAACATCGCTTCAACGGCGGATGGCGCAGATGACCACCCCTCAGCCGCCCGTCGTCCCGGCCTTTCTTGCCCATCGGTGCGCGGCCGTGTTCGACGCCGCAAATTGGGATAAATTATGATAAATTTGTATTTTTCAATTTCCAATTGGGATAAAATTGTTCGAACTACTACGTCCGTCTCAAAAAGAGCTTCTCCACGTTCTTGATGTGTCCATGTACATCAGTATGTATGATTTGAATTCTATCCCAACTTGATTGGGAAGATTTTGATATGTATTTGATTCGAGAGGCTGGTACATGCTTTCACTTTTGGGATTGTACGCCAAAATACAGTGGTTAGAGCCATCTACATGATTTGAATTGTACGCCAAAATACAGTGCTTAGAGCCACAACAAAATACAGTGGTTAGAGCCATCTACTGAATAACAATTCTATACTAAATCGTCTACCAGAACCACATAACTGCTAGGACAGGGATGACACCTAATAAAACTGCCCAGATGAATCTACTTTTCTCCTCTCCCATCACTTGAAGTTCATGTTCTAGATTTTCTACCACTTGATCAAATACGGCAAGATCTGTCTCAACTCTCAACTTCTCCTTGCGAATAAGCTCTGAATTCTTCTTTTCTTCCTCCACAATACGCTTCAGCTCGAATATCATCAGGTTTTTACGGGCCAATTCATCACCTAAATTGGCCACCTTCTCCTCCAAATCCATCCTCTGGCTACACCACTGGGTTGATTCATCTTGGTATGCAATGTACCATGGATCATCGGCTTGCCTGGCTAACTGTAACAATAATGGAAAAAAGAACAACTGAAATCACTCCAACAGGCCATGGCGGCACTTCAAAATCAATGTTAGTACAGAGAGCTGAAGCTAGATACCTGCACTTCCGACGAGGTAGGAGAAGTAGAACGTGGCCACGACATGATCGAATCCCCACCCTCGCCGGTGTACCCGCTACGACCAGACATTGAGGACTATTTCGCACCTGCAAACTCCAATAAATTACGGGAACCGAATCGATTAGGGGGCGGGGGAGGCAGAAGCGGAGGTCTTACCAAGCTATACTACCAATTGGTGCGCGGAACAAATCCCGGTCGTCGTGGGCGGCGGATCTGCTTGCGGCGGACTTTCCTGCGGTGGGTACAATGCGTGCGGACGAAACAAGTGCTGGAGCCGTGGTTGACTTGCGGCGTCGCAGTCCGTCCGACGCCGCCGGGGGACAGAGCCGGCGGCGCGACGAGGCGCCGGCGATGGCTGCTCCGTCCGACGGTGGGGAACGAGCTCCGGCGATGGCTGCTCCGTCCGACGGTGGGGAACGAGCTGCCAGCGGTTCTCCGGTGACTAATGATGGGTCTAGCTTATAAGAATAATTAATTAGCGAACTTGTTGCTTCTCTCTATGATATTCTCTAAATAAATAGACGACCCCACTGGTCATTGGCTGCGGCAGCCCCACAGAGCGGCAATATATGTCTTTTACTGAAAAATAGACGACCCCACTGGTCATTGGCTGCGGCGGCCCCACCGAGCTGCAATATATGCTTTTCTCTAAATAAATAGACGACCCCACTGGTCATTGGCTGCGGCAGCCCCACAGAGCGGCAATATATGTCTTTTACTGAAAAATAGACGACCCCACTGGTCATTGGCTGCGGCGGCCCCACCGAGCTGCAATATATGCTTTTCTCTAAATAAATAGACGACCCCACTGGTCATTGGCTGCGGCAGCCCCACAGAGCGGCAATATATGTCTTTTCCTGAAAAATATACGACCCCACTGGTCATTGGCTGCGGCAGCCCTATAGAGCGGCCCCATTTGTCATTGGCAGCACCGCGTATAAAATCATGAAATAAAACGGCCCACACGTCAGCGATAGATGGATGGCTGCTCCGACGTGTCTCCTGACCCTACCCGTCAGCACGAGACGGTCAGGGAGGAGCTGCCCCTCTGCGGCCCCACCCGGTCAGACTAACGGTCAAGGCCTCTGACCTGACGGCTACCGGCCGTTCCAGCACTTGTGCGTCTTCCAAACTAGAGGAGGGGAAAACTGAGGAAAAACTAAGGGGCTGGGGAAAACTGAGTACAACTAAGGACCCGAGGGCATGAAAATAGAAATCCCTAAAGTAAAAGAAAGGCCCTTCGCAGAGGGAAGCAGGGATTACTCATGTGCTAGAGCTTTTTATTTTGAAAACATGGAAACAACGGTAGTAATAATTCATATGAGTTATGCATAAAACTTCCTATAAGTTGCAAGCCTCATGCATCGAATACTAATAGTGCTCGCACCTTGTCCTAATTAGCTCGGATTTCCATGGATTATCATTGCATTACATATGTTTCAACCAAGTGTCACAAAGGGGTACCTCTATGCCACCTGTACAAAGGTCCAAGGAGATAAATCGCATTTGATTTCTCGATTTTGATAGATCTCAACTTGAGGACATCCATCGGGACAACATAGAAAACAGATAATGGACTCCTCTTTTTAATGCTTAAAGCATTCAACAAATAATATTCTCATAAGAGATTCTGAGGATTAATGTCCAAGCTGAAACTTCCACCATGATACATGGCTTTGGTTGGCGGCCCAATGTTCTTCTCTAACAACATGCATACTCAAACCATTCAACTCATGGCAAATCTCCCTTACTTCAGACAAGACGAACATGCATAGCAACTCACATGATATTCAACAAAGGTATAAGTTGATGGCGTCCCCAGAAACATGGTTACCGCACAACAAGCAACTTATAAGAACTAAGATACATAGCAACATATTCATTACCACAATAGTTTTTAGGCTACTTTCCCATGAGCTATGTATTGCAAAGACAAGGAATGAAATTTTAAAGGTAGCACGCAAGCAATTTGCTTTGGAATGGCAGAAAAATACCACATATAGGTAGTTATGGTGGACACAAATGGCATAGGTTTTGGCTCAAGTTTTATGGATGCACGAGAAGCATTCCCTCTCGTACAAGGTTTTGGCTAGCAAGGTTGTTTGAAGCAAACACAAGTATGAACAGGTACAGCAAAAACTTACACAAGAACATATTGCAAGCATTATAAGACTCTACACTGTCTTCCTTGTTGTTCAAACACTTTTACCAGAAAATATCTAGACCTTAGAGAGACCAATCATGCAATCCAAATTTCAACAAGCTCTACAATAGTTCTCCACTAATAGATTTAAACTACATGATGCAAGAGCTTAAACATGATCTACTTGAGAGCTCAAAACAATTGCCAAGTATCAAATTATTCAAGACAATATGAGGCATTTTCTGTTTCCAACCAAATAACAACAAGTACAAGTGCTGCGGCTTTCAGCTTTCGCCATGAATATTAAAGCAAAACGAAGAACACAAGTGTTCAAATGAAAAAGCGGAGCGTGTCTCTCTCCAATACAAGGATTGCTGGGATCCAAATTTATTCAAACAAAAACAAAAATAAAAGCAAACATACGCTCCAAGTAAAGCACATAAGATGTGACGGAATTAAAATATAGTTTCACTAGAGGTGACCTGATAAGTTTGTTGATGAAGAAGGGGATGCCTTGGGCATCCCCAAGCTTAGACGCTTGAATCTTCTTGAAATATGCAGGGATGAACCACGGGGGCATCCCCAAGCTTAGACTTTTCACTCTTCTTGATCACACCATATCATCCTCCTCTCTTGATCCTTGAAAACTTCCTCCACACCAAACTCAAAGCAATCTCATTAGAGGGTTAGTGCATAATAAAAATTCACATGTTCAGCAAGGACACAATCATTACCAACACTTCTGGACATTACTCAAAGCTACTGAAATTTAATGGAGCAAAGAAATCCAATCAAACACAGTAAAAGAGGCAATGCGAAATAAAAGGCAGAATCTGTCAAAACAGAACAGTCCGTAAAGCCGAATTTTTCTGAAGCACTTAACTTGCTCAGATGGAAAAACTCAAAACTAATGAAAGTTGCGTACATATCTGAGGATCATGCATGAATTTTCTCTGATTTTTTTATTCTTCTACAAAGAGAAAAACGTGAATTCGTGACAGCTAACAAATCTGTTTCTGCGCAGAAATCCAAATCTAGTATCAACCTTCTATTAGAGACTTTACTTGGCACAACAATGCATGAAAATAAAGATACAAAGGTAATGCTACAGTAGTAACAAGCACCTTGACTCAAATATAAAACAAAAATTGCAGAAATAAAATAATGGGTTGTCTCCCATAAGCGCTTTTCTTTAACGCCTTTCAGCTAGGCGCAGAAAGTGCAAATCAAGTAACATCAAGAGAAGAAGCATCAACATCATAATTTGTTATAATAATAGAATCAAAAGGCATCTTCATTCTCTTTCTAGGGAAGTGTTCCATACCTTTATTGAGAGGGAATTAATACTTAATATTTCCTTCTTTCATATCAATAATAGCACCAACAGTTCGAAGAAAGGTCTTCCCAAAACAATAGGACAAGATGCATTGCATTCAATATCCAAGACAACAAAATCAACGGGGACAAGGTTATTGTTAACCGTAATGTGAACATTATCAATTCTCCCCAAAGGTCTCTTTATAGAATTATCAGCAAGATTAACATCCAAATAACAATTTTCCAAAGGTGGCAAGTCAAGCATATCATAAAGTTTCTTAGGCATAACAGAAATACTTGCACCAAGATCACATAAAGCATTACAATCAAAATCATTGACTTTCATCTTAATGATGGGCTCCCAACCATCTTCCAACTTCCTAGGAATAGAAGCTTCAAGTTTTAATTTCTCTTCCCTAGCTTTAATGAGAGCATTTGTAATATGTTTTGTAAAGGCTAAATTTATAGCACTAGCATTAGGACTTCTAGCAAGTTTTTGTAAGAACTTAATAACTTCAGAAATATGACAACTATCAAAATCTAAACCATTATGATCTACAGCATTCTGAAAAATTTCAGCACTTTTATCACAAACAGTTTCAGCAGTTTCAGGCAATTTTGCACGCTTTGCAGTAGAATTAGAAACATTGCCAACACCAATTATTTTACCATTGATAGTAGGAGGTTTAGCAACATGTGAAGCATCAACATTACTAGTGGTGGTAATAGTCCAAACTTTAGCTATATTATTCTCTTTAGCAAGTTTTTCTTCTCTTTCTTCTCTTTCCCATCTAGCATGCAATTCAGCCATCATTCTAATATTGTCATTAATTCGAACTTGGATAGCATTTGTTTTAGCAAATGACTTAGTATCTTTAACTTCATTAGGCATAACTTTCAGTTTCAAAAGATCAACATCAAGAGCAAGACTA
The DNA here is from genome assembly GCA_030979885.1 of Lolium multiflorum. NCBI lineage: Eukaryota > Viridiplantae > Streptophyta > Magnoliopsida > Poales > Poaceae > Lolium > Lolium multiflorum. Next base: position 120,054,321 of record CM061749.1, on the reverse strand, counting down.
TCAACCTTAGAAGCAAGAACATCAATTTTACCAAACTTTTCCTCAACAGATTTGTTAAAAGCAGTTTGTGTACTAATAAATTCTTTAAGCATGACTTCAAGATCAGAGGGTACACTCTTATTATTGTTGTAAGAATTACCATAAGAATTACCATAACCATTACCACTATTAGAAGGATATGGCCTATAGTTGTTGTTACCAAAATTATTCCTATAAGCATTGTTGTTGAAATTATTATTCTTAATGAAATTCACATCAACATGCTCTTCTTGAGCAACCAATGAAGCTAAAGGAACATTATTAGGATCAACATGAGATCTACCATTAACAAGCATAGACATAATAACATCAATCTTATCACTCAAAGAAGAGGTTTCTTCAACAGAATTTACCTTCTTACCTTGAGGAGTTCTTTCAGTATGCCATTCAGAGTAATTGATCATCATATCATCAAGAAGCTTTGTTGCAGCACCCAAAGTAATGGACATAAAAGTACCTCCAGCAGCTGAATCCAATAGGTTCCTCGAGGAAAAATTCAATCCTGCATAAAAGGTTTGGATGATCATCCAAGTAGTTAGTCCATGGGTAGGACAATTCTTTACCAAAGATTTCATTCTCTCCCATGCTTGGGCAACATGTTCATTATCCAATTGCTTAAAATTCATAATGCTACTTCTCAAAGATATAATCTTAGCAGGAGGATAATATTTTCCAATAAAAGCATCTTTACATTTAGTCCATGAATCAATACTATTTTTAGGCAAAGACAGCAACCAATCTTTAGCTCTTCCTCTTAAGGAGAAAGGAAACAATTTCAGTTTTATAATATCCCCATCTATATCCTTATACTTTTGCATTTCACAAAGTTCAACAAAATTATTAAGATGGGCAGCAGCATCATCAGTACTAACACCAGAAAATTGCTCTCTCATAACAAGATTTAGTAAAGCAGGTTTAATTTCATAAAATTCTGCTGTAGTAGCAGGTGGAGCAATGGGAGTGCATATAAAATCATTATTATTTGTGCTAGTGAAATCACACAACTTAGTATTCTCAAGAGTATTCATTGTAGCAATAATAAAAGTAAACTAAGCAAACCGAATTAAATAAAGTAAAACAAGTAACTAATTTTTTTTGTGTTTTTGATATAAAGAAAGCAAACAAGACAGAAAATAAAATAAACCAAGACAATAAACAAAGTAAAGAGATTGGATGTGAGAGACTCCCCTTGCAGCGTGTCTTGATCTCCCCGGCAACGGTGCGAGAAAATAAGCCTTCTGTGGCGTGGAAGCAGCTTTCCTTGTGACGGTAAAGCATACGTCCGTTAGGAACCCCAAGAGGAAGATATGATGAGTACAGCAGCTAGTTTTCCCTCAGTAAGAAACCAAGGTTTATCGAACCAGTAGGAGATGAAGGTCACGTGAAGGTTGTTGGTGGAGGAGTGTAGTGCGGCGCAACACCAGTAATTCCGGCGCCAACGTGGAACCTGCACAACACAATCAAACTAATTTGCCCCAACTTAACAGTGAGGTTGTCAATCTCACCGGCTTGCTGAAAACAAAGGATTAAACGTATGGTGTGGAGAATTATGTTTGCTTGTAGAAAACAACAGAGAACAGTGATTGCAGTAGATTGTATTTCAGATGTAAAAGAACCGGGGTCCACAGTTCACTAGTGGTGTCTCTCCAATAAGATAAATAGCATGTTGGGTGAATAAATTACAGTTGGGCAATTGACAGAATAGAGATGCATATACATATCATGATGACTACTATGAGATTTACTTAGGGCATTACGACAAAGAACATAGACCGCCATCCAGCATGCATCTATGCCTAAAAAGTCCACCTTCAGGTTAGCATCCGCACCCCTTCCAGTATTAAGTTGCAAACAACAGACAATTGCATTAAGTATGGTGCGTAATGTAATCAACACAAATATCCTTAGACAAAGCATCGATGTTTTATCCCTGGTGGCAACAGCACATCCACAACCTTAGGGGTTGCTGTCACTCCCCAGATTCAATGGAGACATGAACCCACTATCGAGCATAAATACTCCCTCTTGGAGTCACAAGTATCAACTTGGCCAGAGCCTCTACTAGCAACGGAGAGCATGCAAGAACATAAATAGCACATATATGATAGATCAATAATCAACTTGACATAGTATTCAATATTCATCGGATCCCAACAAACACAACATGTAGCATTACAAATAGATGATCTTGATCATGATAGGCAGCTCACAAGATCTAAACATGATAGCACAAGAGGAGAAGACAACCATCTAGCTACTACTATGGACCTGTAGTCCAAGGATGAACTACTCACGCATCAGTCCGGAGGCGGGCATGGTGATGTAGAGCCCTCCGGTGATGATTCCCCTCTCCGGCAGGGTGCCGGAGGCGATCTTCTGAACCCCCGAGATGGGGTTGACGGCGGCGTCTCTGGAACTTTTTCCGTATCGTGGCTCTCGGTACTAGGGTTTTCGCGACGGAGGGATTAAGTAGGCGAAGGGGCAGCGCAGGGGGGCACCCGAGGGGCCCACACCATATGGCGGCGCGGCCAGGTGTGGGGCCGCGCCGCCCTATGGGGTGGCCGCCTCGTGGCCCTTCTCCGTCTCCTCTTCGGTGTTCTGGAACCCTCCGTGGAAAATAAGACCGTGGGCTTTTGTTTCGTCCAATTCCGAGAATATTCGTAAACTAACTTTTCTGAAACCAAAAACAACAGAAAACAGGAACTGGCACTGCGGCATCTTGTTAATAGGTTAGTCTCGGAAAATGCATAAAAACATTATAAAATGTGACTAAAACATGTTGGTATTGTCATAAAACTAGCATGGAACATAAGAAATTATAGATACGTTGGAGTCGTATCAACGACCTCCGCGCGGAACTTGTGCAGCATATGCCACATGTCTATCTGCGTGGGTACAAACTGTGGATCAATGGCCGCACACAATACCGCCGAAAACAGGAGAAGAAACCTACCGGCGCAATTGATGAACTTGTCGTGGGCGGTGCGGAAGGGCGGCGCAACCGGCAACATTTGGCCCCAAAACAGCCGGCAGATACGCGCCGGAGCCAACCCCGAGTACGATCCTGCTCTCCCGCGGCGACAACGCAGCCGATGACGAGTACTACAGCGCTGTGGCAGGATGGCGGCGGGTGGGGTTGGGGTGGTGCCGTCACACTAGGGAAACAAAGAAGGGGAAAAGGAAGAAAATCGAAACGGTCGATTTCGTTGTCCCTGACTTGCGGGGCTGGGTAAGAAAAGGAAGACGCTCAGTGCAACCGCGAAGCGTCCGCGTAGACGCAAACCTGGCGCATATTTGGGCCAGGTTTGCGTCGCCGCGGACTGCCTGGTCACTTTGCGTCGCCCCGGTGGAGCAGGGCCCGGACGCATTTCCGGTCACGGCGGATGCAAACTGTCGCTCAGCGTCCGTTTGCGTCACGCCGCTGGAGATGCCCTAAGTAAAGGAGCTCGGGTTGAGAAGTAACCGAGGCACGCAGAGACGAGGATGTATCCCGATGTTCACAACCTTGCGGGTACTACTCTCCTATGGAGCGGTGTGGAGGCACAAGGCACTCCAAATGACACCAAGGCGCACCGTATTCTCCTCCAGCCTTCCTACCAAAAGGGAAAACCTCGATCCACTAAGGGACCAGTGGTCATCGAACCCGTACAAGCTTGGAGCATACTCCCAAGTAAAATTTTTGAGGCAAACTCCACAACAATTGAAGGCTCTCAAGTAGATCCCGACAAAGGCTACAAGGCCACAAAGGCTACAACACGTCAGAAAAGTCTACAAGGCCACAAATGCTACAATGCCATAAAGGCTATAACGCCACAAAGGCTACAACACCGTCTAGGCTTCCAAGAACCCAAGAGGAAAAACCCACGAACTTTCACGAGAATGAATCTCCGTAGAGAACTCAAACCGATGCACCTAATGCAATGACAAGAATACCACTAAGATGCCCAAGTCCTTCACTCCCAAATTCCAACAAAGCTATTGGGGGAATAAGAGGAAAAAAAAATAGAGGAACACCAAATTTCTCTCCAAGAACTATATCTAGGAATTCCCACACGAAGAGGGGAATTTGATTATTGGCGTAGTAGATGTTTTTTTTCGAAATGGGGGCACCCCAGCTTCTGCATCCAAGGGATGCACACAACTTTTTTATTAGATTATTCACAACACCTTACAAGAGCAATACAAAAGATCAAACTCGAAGCCACCTCCCTAAACCTACAGTGGGATGAAGGGGGTGACAATACACCAACTCACATCATCCAAAAACCAAATGCCTTCCCAGGCTGCCCAATAGCAGAGGAGAAACACATCCAGTCAAGCAAATCTCACGCCGCACGCCAACGCACACGCCATAGAAGTTGCTACCGCCATCTTCCTCGACTACATCTTCAAGAGGGATCATCGCATTGACCTTGCCAGGCCTGCCATCGATGCCGCCACGGCGCCAGATGACACCGCCATCCTGCGTGCATCCATCACACTACGTCCGTCTCCAAGACACCACTTCACCATGCCGCGGAGACTCGATGACGCCGACACAGCAAAGAATACCGCTTGTCGAGGGTGCTCCTCGGCAATGCCCTCCGATAGGGGCTTTGGGTTGATGGAATCCTGCAAGCTGACACGAGACATCGGTTCACAGACAAACGGGGGAGCGATTTACCCAGGTTCGGGGCCCTCGATGAGGTAAAACCCTTACGTCCTGCTTGTCTGTTCTTGATTATGATGATAAATAGGTTACAATGGGGTGCCGAATAGTTCGGCTGAGATCTCGTCGAGATGCTAAGCTTAACGATGACCTAGCTCTAGGCTTTTGGTGGCTAAGATTGCTAAGATTGATTGTCCCCCTCGGCAGCCCCTCTCCTGGCCCTTATATAGGAGGCCAGATCTCAAGAGGTCTAACTGAGCACGAGTAGGTTTACGGTAGTTTTAGATCTAATATTTCCTTGTTTCGGCTGCTTCTTCGTCTTGCTTGCCAAGGAATCTTCCGGCGCACCGTCCAGATGGGCCGCTGATACGTCTCCAACGTATCGATAATTTCTTATGTTCCATGCTACTTTATTGATGATACCTACATGTTTTATGCACATTATATGTCATATTTATGCATTTTCTGGAACTAACCTATTAACAAGATGCCGAAGAGCAGTTGCTTTGTTTTCTGCTGTTTTTGGTTTCAGAAATCCTAGTAAGGAAATATTCTCGGAATTGGACGAAACTTTCGCCCAGGGTCCTATTTTTGCACGAAGCTTCTAGAAGACCGAAGAGATAACGAAGTGGGGCCACGAGGCAGCCAGGAGCTAGGGCGGCGCGGCCCAGCCCCTGGCCGCGCCGACCTACCCCCTGGGCCCTCGTGTGGCCCCCGCGTTGCCCTTCCGCCTACTTAAAGTCTCCGTCGCGAAAACCCCAGTACCGAGAGCCACGATACGGAAAACCTTCCAGAGCCGCGCCGCCGCGTCCCATCTCGGGATTCGGAGATCGCCTGCACCCTGCCGGAGGGGATTCATCTCTCGGAGGACTCTACACCGCCATGGTCGCCTCCGGAGTGATGAGTGAGTAGTTCACCCCTGGACTATGGGTCCATAGCAGTAGCTAGATGGTCGTCTTCTCCTTGTTGTGCTTCATTGTTGGATCTTGTGAGCTGCCTAACATGATCAAGATCATCTATCTGTAATTCTATATGTTGTGTTTGTCGGGATCCGATGGATAGAGAGTACTATGATTATGGTGATTATCAATCTATTGTTTATGTGTTGTTTATGATCTTGCATGCTCTCCGTTATTAGTAGAGGCTCTGGCCAAGTTTTTGCTCTTAACTCCAAGAGGGGTATTTATGCTCGATAGTGGGTTCATGCCTTCATTGACACCTGGGATCGTGACAGTAGGTTCTAAGGTTGTGATGGTGCCACTAGGGATAAAACATTGATGCTATGTCTAAGGATGTAGTTGTTGATTACATTACGCACCATACTTAATGCAATTGTCTGTTGCTTAGCAACTTAATACTGAATGGGGTTCGGATGATAACCTGAAGGTGGACTTTTTAGGCATAGATGCAGTTGGATGGCGGTCTATGTACTTTGTCGTAATGCCGGATTAAATCTCACTATATTTATCATATCATGTATATGCATTGTTATGCCTTTTCTATTTGTCAATTGCTGACTGTAATTTGTTTACCCAACATGCTTTTATCTTATGGGAGAGACACCTCTAGTGAACTGTGGACCCGGTCCTATTCTTTACATAGCATACAATCTGCAATTGTGTTTTACTGTTTTCTTTGCAAACATCTTCCACTCGATACGTTTAATCCTTTGTTACAGCAAGCCGGTGAGATTGACAACCTCACTGTTTCGTTGGGGCAAAGTACTTGGTTGTGTTGTGCAGGTTCCGCGTTGGCTCGGAATCCCTGGTGTTGCGCCGCATCACATTTCGCGACCATCAACCTTCAACGTGCTTCTTGGCTCCTACTGGTTCGATTAAACCTTGGTTTCATACTGAGGGAAACTTGCTTCTATACGCATCATTCCTTCCACTTGGGGTTCCCAACGGACGTGTGCATCTACGCGTATCAAGCTAAATTTCTGGCGCCGTTGCCGGGGAGATCAAGACACGCTGCAAGGGAGTCTCCACTTCTCAATCTCTTTACTTTGTTTTTGTCTTGCTTTATTTTATTTACTACTTTGTTTGCTGCACTAAATCAAAATACAAAAAAATTAGTTGCTAGTTTTACTTTATTTACTTTCTTGCTCTCTATATCAAAAACACAAAAAAAAAATTTACTTGCATTTACTTTATCTAGTTTGTTTTATTTACTGTTGCTAAAATGAATACCCTGAAAATACTAAGTTGTGTGACTTCACAAATGCAAATAATAATGATTTCCTATGCACACCTATTGCTCCACCTGCTACTACAGCAGAATTCTTTGAAATTAAACCTGCTTTACTGAACTTGGTTATGAGAGATCAATTTTCTGGTGCTAGTTCTGATGATGCTGCTGCCCATCTCAATAATTTTGTTGAACTTTGTGAAATGCAAAAGTATAAGGATGTAGATGGTAATATTATTAAATTGAAAGTGTTTCCTTTCTCATTAAGAGGAAGAGCTAAAGATTGGTTGCTATCTTTGCCTAAGAATAGTATTGATTCATGGACTAAATGCAAGGATGCTTTTATTGGTAGATATTATCCTCCCGCTAAAATTATATCTTTGAGAAGTAGCATAATGAATTTTAAGCAATTAGATACTGAACATGTTGCTCAAGCATGGGAGAGAATGAAAACTTTGGTAAAGAATTGCCCAACTCATGGACTGACTACTTGGATGATCATCCAAACCTTCTATGCAGGACTAAATTTTTCTTCGCGGAATTTATTGGATTCAGCTGCTGGAGGTACCTTTATGTCCATCATTGGGAGCGGCTACAAAACTTCTTGATGATATGATGATAAATTACTCTGAATGGCACACGGAAAGAGCTCCACAAGGTAAGAAGGTAAATTCTGTTGAAGAAACCTCTTCCTTGAGTGATAAGATTGATGTGATTATGTCTATGCTTGTGAATGGTAGATCTAATGTTGATCCAAATAATGTTCCTTTAGCTTCATTGGTTGCTCAAGAAGAAAATGTTGATGTGAATTTCATTAAAAATAATAATTTCAACAACAATGCTTATAGGAACAACTCTGGTAATACTTATGGTAGATATGAGGAAAGGATGCTAGAAATTGAAAGATCCACTAAAAACTTTATGCAATCACAATATGAGCAGAATCAATTGTTTACTAAAACTATGAATGAACAATCTACCTTGTTGAAAAATATAGGAAATCAACTTGAAAACTTGAATAGGGAGATTTCTGGTCTGCAAACTAAAATTTCAAATGCTGAAACCCGAATCTCATACATGTCCGCATCACAATCCTCTTTAATTAATAAAATGGCTGCTAAACCTGATGATATTGATAATAAGATTACTACTACAGCAAATGCCATCCAAGTTAGAATTAATGAGAATATAAGATTAATGGCTGAATTGCGTGCTAGGTGGGATAGAGAAGAAAATGAAAAACTAGCTAAAGAGAATAATGTAGCTAAAGTTTGGACTATTACCACCACTAGTAATGTTAATTCTTCACATGTTGCTGCACCTCCTACTATCAATGGTAAAATAATTGGTGTTGGCAATGTTTCTACTCCTAGTGCAAAGCGAACAAAACTGCCTGAAATTGCTAAAACTGCTGAAACTGCTTGTGATAAAACTGCTGAAATTTTTTCCAACCTTGGGAACAATGATCCCATTGCTGTAGCTCATAATGATTTAGATTTTGATGATTGCCACATCTCTGAAGTTATAAAGTTCTTACAAAAACTTGCTAAAAGTCCTAATGCTAGTGCTATAAATTTAGCCTTTACAAAACATATTACAAATGCTCTCATAAAAGCTAGAGAAGAGAAACTAAAACTTGAAACTTCTATTCCTAGAAAGTTAGAAGATGGTTGGGAGCCCATCATTAAAATGAAATTCAATGACTTTGAATGTAATGCTTTATGTGATCTTGGTGCAAGTATTTCTGTTATGCCTAAAAGATTTATGATATGCTTGACTTGCCACCATTGAAGAATTGTTATTTGGATGTTAATCTTGCCGATAATGTTAAAAAGAAACCTTTGGGGAGGATTGATAATGTGCATATTACGGTTAACATAACCTTGTCCCCGTTGATTTTGTTGTCTTGGATATCGAATGCAATGCATCTTGTCCTATTGTGTTGGGAAGACCTTTTCTTCGAATCGTTGGTGCTGTTATTGATATGAGGGAAGGTAATATTAAATATCAATTTCCTCTCAAGAAAGGTATGGAACACTTCCCTAGAAAGAGAATGAAGTTGCCTTTTGATTCTATTATTAGAACAAGCTATGATGTTGATGCTTCTACTCTCGATGTTACTTGATTTGCACTTTCTGCGCCTAGCTGAAAGGCGTTAAAGAAAAGCGCTTATGGGAGACAACCCATGTTTTTACCTACAACAATTTTTTGTTTTATTGAGTCTTGGAAGTTGTTTACTACTGTAGCAACCTCTCCTTATCATGTTTTTGTGCCAAGTAAAGTTTCTATGTCAAAGTTGATGTTATATTTGGGATCGCTGCGCAGAAACAGCATTGCTGTCTGTCACGAATCTGGGCACAGTTCTCTGTAGAAAATCGAAAAAATCTGCCAATTTACGAGCGTGATCCTCAGATATGTACGCAACTTTCATTAGTTTTGAGTTTTTCCATTTGAGCAAGTCTGGTGCCAGCTTTAAATTCGTCTTTACGGACTGTTCTGTTTTTGACAGATTCTGCCTTTTATTTCGCATTGCCTCTTTTGCTATGTTGGATTTATTTCTTTGATCCATTAATATCCAGTAGCATTATGCAATGTCCAGAAGTGAAAATAATGATTGTGTCACCTCTGAATAAGTGAATTATTAATTGTGCACTAACCCTCTAATGAGTTTGCTTGAAGTTTGGTGTGAAGGAAGTTTTCAAGGGTCAAGAGAGGAGAATGATATACTATGATCAAGAGGAGTGAAAGATCTAAGCTTGGGGATGCCCCGTGGTTCACCCCTGCATATTTTAAGAAGACTCAAGCGTCTAAGCTTGGGGATTCCCAAGGCATCCCCTTCTTCATCGACAACATCATCAGTTCCTCCCCTGAAACTATATTTTTATTCAATCACATCTTGTGTTCTTTACTTGGAGCGTCGGTTTGTTTTCGTTTTTGTTTTTGTTTGAATAAGATGGATCCTAGCATTCACTTTGTGGAGAGAGACACGCTCCGTTGTTGCATATGGACACATGTGTCCTTAGGCTTTACTCATAATGTTCAAGGCGAAGTTTCTTCTTCGTTAAATTGTTATATGGTTGGAATTGGAAAATGCTACATGTAGTAATTCTAAAATGTCTTGGATAATGTGATACTTGGCAATTGTTGTGCTCATGTTTAAGCTCTTGCATCATATGCTTTGCACCCATTAATGAAGAAATACATAGAGCTTGCTAAAATTTGATTTGCATATTTGGTCTCTCTAAGGTCTAGATAATATCTAGTATTGAGTTTTGAACAACAAGGAAGACGGTGTAGAGTCTTATAATGTTTACAATATGTCTTTTATGTGAGTTTTGCTGCACTTGTTCATCCTTGAGTTTGCTTCAAATAACCTTGCTAGCCTAAACCTTGTATCGAGAGGGAATACTTCTCATGCATCCAAAATCCTTGAGCCAACTACTATGCCATTTGTGTCCACCATACCTACCTACTACATGGTATTTCTCTGCCATTCCAAAGTAAATTGCTTGAGTGCTACCTTTAAAATTCCATCATTCACCTTTGCAATATATAGCTCATGGGACAAAATAGCCTTAAAAACTATCGTAGTATTGAATATGTACTTATGCACTTTATCTTTTATTAAGTTGCTTGTTGTGCGATAACCATGCTTCTGGGAACGCCATCAACTATTGTTGAATATCATGTGAGTTGCTATGCATGTCCGTCTTGTCTGAAGGATCTATCATTTTAGTGGTTGGAGCATGCAAAATTGTTAGAGAAGAACATTGGGCCGCTAACTAAAGCCATGAATCATGGTGAAAGTTTCAGTTTTGGACATATATCCTCAATCTCATATGAGAATAATAATCATTGCTACATGCTTATGCATTTAAGAGGAGTCCATTATCTGTTGTCCATGTTGTCCCGGTATGGATGTCTAAGTTGAGAATAATCAAAAGCGAGAAATCCAAAATGCGAGCTTTCTCCTTAGACCTTTGTACAGGCGGCATGGAGGTACCCCTTTGTGACACTTGGTTGAAACATGGCATGCAAAGATCCGGTAGTCCAAGCTAAGTAGGACGAGGTGCGGGCACTATTAGTATACTATGCATGAGGCTTGCAACTTGTAAGATATAATTTACATAACTCATATGCTTTATTACTACCGTTGACAAAATTGTTTCATGTTTTCAAAATAAAAGCTCTAGCACAAATACAGCAATCGATGCTTTCCTCTTTGAAGGACCATTCTTTTACTTTTATTGTTGAGTCAGTTTACCTATCTCCCTCCACCTTAAGAAGCAAACACTTGTGTGAACTGTGCATTAATTCCTACATACTTGCATATTGCACTTGTTATATTACTTTATGTTGACAATATCCATGAGATATACATGTTATAAGTTGAAAGCAACCGCTGAAACTTAATCTTCCTTTGTGTTGCTTCAACACCTTTACTTTGATTTATTGCTTTATGAGTTAACTCTTATGCAAGACTTATTGATGCTTGTCTTGAAGTACTATTCATGAAAAGTCTTTGCTATATGATTCACTTTTTTACTCATGTCATTACCATTGTTTTGATCGCTGCATTCATTACATATGTTTACAAATAGTATGATCAAGATTATGATGGCATGTCACTTCAGAAATTATCTTTGTTATCGTTTTACCTGCTCGGGACGAGCAGAACTAAGCTGGGGATGCTGATACGTCTCAACGTATCGATAATTTCTTATGTTCCATGCTACTTTATTGATGATACCTACATGTTTTATGCACATTATATGTCATATTTATGCATTTTCTGGAACTAACCTATTAACAAGATGCCGAAGAGCCAGCTGTTGTTTTGCTGTTTTTGGTTTCAGAAATCCTAGTAAGGAAATATTCTCGGAATGGACGAAACTTTCGCCCAGGGTCCTTTTTTTGCAGCTTCCAGAAGACCGAAGAGATAACGAAGTGGGGCCACGAGGCAGCCAGAGCTAGGGCGGCGCGGCCCAGCCCTGGCCGCGCCGACCTAGGCCTCGTGTGGCCCCCGCTGCCCTTCCGCCTACTTAAAGTCTCCGTCGCGAAACCCGCACCGAGAGCCACGATACGGAAAACCTTCAGACGCCGCCGCGAATCCCATCTCGGGGATTCAGGAGATCGCTCCGGCACCTGCCGAGAGGGATTCATCCCGGAGGACTCTACACCGCCATGGTCGCCTCCGGAGTGATGAGTGAGTAGTTCACCCCTGGACTATGGGTCCATAGCAGTAGCTAGATGGTCGTCTTCTCCTTGTTGTGCTTCATTGTTGGATCTTGTGAGCTGCCTAACATGATCAAGATCATCTATCTGGAATTCTATATGTTGTGTTTGTCGGGATCCGATGGATAGAGAGTACTATGATTATGGTGATTATCAATCTATTGTTTATGTGTTGTTTATGATCTTGCATGCTCTCCGTTATTAGTAGAGGCTCTGGCCAAGTTTTTGCTCTTAACTCCAAGAGGGGGTATTTATGCTCGATAGTGGGTTCATGCCTTCATTGACACCTGGGATCGTGACAGTAGGTTCTAAGGTTGTGATGTGCTGTTGCCACTAGGGATAAAACATTGATGCTATGTCTAAGGATGTAGTTGTTGATTACATTACGCACCATACTTAATGCAATTGTCTGTTGCTTAGCAACTTAATACTGAATGGGGTTCGGATGATAACCTGAAGGTGGACTTTTTAGGCATAGATGCAGTTGGATGGCGGTCTATGTACTTTGTCGTAATGTCCGGATTAAATCTCACTATATTTATCATATCATGTATATGCATTGTTATGCCTTTCTCTATTTGTCAATTGCCCGACTGTAATTTGTTTACCCAACATGCTTTTATCTTATGGGAGAGACACCTCTAGTGAACTGTGGACCCCGGTCCTATTCTTTACATAGCATACAATCTCTGCAATTGTGTTTACTGTTTTCTTTGCAAACATCTTCCACTCGATACGTTTAATCCTTTGTTACAGCAAGCCGGTGAGATTGACAACCTCACTGTTTCGTTGGGGCAAAGTACTTGGGTTGTGTTGTGCAGGTTCCGCGTTGGCGCGGAATCCCTGGTGTTGCGCCGCATCACATTTCGCGACCATCAACCTTCAACGTGCTTCTTGGCTCCTTTGGTTCGATTAAACCTTGGTTTCATACTGAGGGAAACTTGCTTCTATACGCATCATACCTTCCACTTGGGGTTCCCAACGGACGTGTGCATCTACGCGTATCAGCGCTTCGCCTCCAAGTGCCTTCATGGGCCTCCAGCCAAGAAATATAGGATAGGGCAACGTCGGTTACCCGAAGGGTAGTGCCCACGTCAGTAGCCCCCGAGTGTCTAGCCGAAGATAGTTTGGGTAGAGACTAAAGCATGACTTCTTCTAATGTCCTTTTTTCTTGATTGCCTTTGTTCTTCTTCTGTCGGGTGCGCATCAGCGCTCCCAATGGGAGTAGCCCCCGAGTCTAGGTACGGATGCTTGCAATCCGTGCGTAGACTCAAGTTGTACCACTCGAATATTGTTTGCTCTGCCGATGGTTTTCTACAAGTCTTCATAAGTCATCCGATACATTTCCTCATGCAAGGGATAATGAATAACGTGCCCAACTTTTGTTGGTTAACTGCCGATGGCAAAACAACGTTACCCTACACAGAATCAAGTCCCAGGGCATGATTCTGGAGTGCAAACTTTTATCGGGTGCACAGCCAGTGCTCCCGATGGGAGTAGCCCCCGAGGGACACGGCTTTACGTTGGTGCAGGAAGTCGAACATTCCATCCTCCTCTCCAAATATATCTTCGAGTCCTCATCCTTTCGAATGCGCAAGTCTTTTTATCGGGTGCGCGTCAGCGCTCCCGATGGGAGTAGCCCCCGAGTCTGGATACGAACGCTTTATGTTCGGGTGCAGACTTAAGCCTGAATATCCGAAGATTATTTATTTTCCTCCGATTGATTTCGATTCCCTTCATGATGACATTGATGACGTGTTGCTGCTGTGATGTGATTGACAAGACTTGACCTGACGGGCCCACCCTAGCTCTGCGCAGGCAGTTTTTAGGGAGTGACCGGCATCGCTCGCCGAGGCGTCTCCTCGATTTTCGCGCGTCGTGGGTTTAATGGGCCGCCGGTTCCGTTTTCCCCTTTACCGCCACGTGTACAGTCAGATCTGACCTGCTTCCCATGATGCTTGTGAAGTTATGGCCACGATCTCGTCTCATTTCTACGGCATAAATAGTGAGTCTTCTTCGCTTTCACTTTTTACGCCTTTCACTGCTCATCTTCTTCACCTGCCTTTTCCTGCTCTCTCTGCACTTTCTTCAAGAACTTCCAGCGCCATGGGCAAGAAGAAGAGCGCCAGCACCTCGGACGCGGCCAAAGTCAGCCGTGACTGGAGCGCCTCCGCCATCTCCAGCCGCGATATCAACAAGCTGCGCAACCTCGGCTTCATCTCCGGATCTGAGGAGGACATTCGTCTTCCAGGTGCGGTCACTCGCCCAAAGCCCCCAAAGGGCTTCACTGTCATGTTCGTTGCTTTTCTTTTCCGCGGTCTTTCTCTTCCAGCCCACGAATTCCTTCGATCTCTCCTTTTCTTCTATGGGATCCAGCTCTGGCAGCTGGCCCCAAACTCCATCCTCCATCTCTCCATTTTCATCACGGTTTGTGAGGCCTTCCTTGGCATTGACCCCCACTGGGGTCTTTGGAGGAAGATCTTCTATGTGAAGCGTCACAACGACAACAATGCCCCCCCCGTCGTAGGTGGCGTTGGCTTCGTTGTCAGGCAGGATGTCGATTACCTCGACTACCCGATGAAAGAATCGGTTCAAGGGTGGCGCAACAAGTGGTTCTACCTGCGAGACCCTGCGGTTTCTGGGCAGCGCCTGAACCTTCCCCCTTTTGAAGACAAGCTGGTGGCTAAGCCGAAGAAGTCCTGGCAAAATGCCCTTTCTCCCGAAGAAAGGGTGATAGCCGATAAATTGTTTGACCAAGTGGTCGCCCTGAAGAACACGGGGGGCTTGACGATGTGCGGCACTGAGGTAGTCTCAGTGTTCCTACAACGCCGAGTGCAACCGCTGATGTCTCGCCCCCACCAGCTGTGGCTTTACACAGGTAAAGATGATGAATCCAGGGTCAGCTCTGCCGACCTTTCGGCTGAAGACCTTCGGGACTAAGTTCGCCGCCTGACATGCCTTAGTGCAAAGGACAATATTGTCCTGGTGTCGGCTCGTTCCCCTTTCGATTCCCAACATCTTCCAACTGAGGTACACCTCCGCTGTTTCTCACTTGCATCCGATACTCCATTCTTGCTGTGCTTTTACAAACTTTCACTCGACAGGTCCCCGCCGTTGCTCAATGCTATCCTCCTATACTCGAGAGCGGTGTGGAACCAGAGGATGACAACGACAACTCCGAGGAGACCGAGGACGCGCAGCATCCCCTTGAAGACAGCGATGTCCGAGAGGAAGAAGCTACGGAGGATGATGCCTTCCTTAGGAGCAGGCGACGAAAGCAGATACATGAAGAGTTTATTACCACGGCCGAATCTAGTCCTAGTGGACAAGATAATGACGCCGCTGAAGCTGCTACGCCTCCTCCCGCCAGGGCAGCCACGACGAGCTTTTTCGCTCTTGAAGACGACCTGGACTTGTAAGCGTTTACATCCTTTCATAACTTATTTTTTGAAGTTGCCCATGTTGACTGTTTATTCTTCATGTATAGTTCTGACGACGACGATGAAGTTCCTCTTGCAAAGAGGGCCAAATCAACCCTTGGAAGAAAAGCACCAGTCCAGGAGCCGAAGCCTTCTCCTGCCAAATCAACGCCGCCCTCCCGAATGACTGTGGAAAAGATTCCTGTGTCACGGGTTTTTCCTGCTGGAAGTGCTCCCGCCTCATCTGCTGCCCGCGATCATGTAAGTGTTTTTGTATCGTCTTGATTTCTTTCTTGCTTCTCATCCAACTAATACTTCTCGGTTTTCTCTTTCTGCAGCCGATTTATGCCACAGTCGATGCTGTGGTAGATTTTGCTGAGCAGTTTACTCGACTGGAGGCTGACAACGCCCAGCTTCGGAAGACTGTCAAGTCTTCGGCTGATCAGGTGTTGGAAGCTAACAGGCTTGCCTCCGATGCCAAGAAGGAAAACGCCTTGTTGAAGGAAGAGGTGTCGAGGTTGAAGCAGCAGATGAAGGATGAGCAGGACGCCAGGCGCGCGGCAGCGGTTGCAGTCGATAAGAAAGAGGGCATCCTCCATGAATCGATTAAGGATTTATTAGGTAAAATCCATGGTACATTGTTTCTTTCTTGATGTCTCTATTACTGATTACTGATCTATCTTTCTTTCAGAGGTCGCCGACATAACTGTCACTCGACGTCATCAGCTTCGAGAGGACTCTACAGCCGATGCTTTGTCACTTGCCGCCGAGTCTAATGTCCAAGTCCTTGGTCTTTTGAAAAAGACCAAAGGAGGGCTGTCGAGCCTATACTCGATGATCTTCCCGAAAATGAAGCAGGACAAGACTCTCGACAAGATGGAAGCTTCTTTCCTCGTTGATCCTTCCGAGCCTGTGGAGGTACTGCGCCACGCTTGTTTAGCTGGAGCCTTACTTTCCAGTTGCTTATGCCACGGGATGGGGTCGAATTGGAGAAGTTGTCCGCCGCATTGCCTGTTGATGATGACAACCATTTAATTGACCTTGAGCCTTTCAAGAGATCGGCGGTAACTTGTGCCAATCAACTTCTGAAGCTGGTAGATGAAGCACAAGCCAAGCCCGAGTCCGCCCCTGGTTCATCATCAGCGAATCGTTGACTTTTTATTTGTCTTGTTGTAAATAAGATCAGCCGTAACTTTGACGTAGCCCAGTTTTATTTCGACTCTGTTGTCAATTCGAACATCCTTTTGAATCTGTCATATATGCCCAGTGCTCCCGATGGGAGTTTTCATTTTAATGCTAGTCTAAACTAGGGACTGTACTGCAGATTCCTTCGTCTTCTTCTCGTGCTGAGCTTTTTCCAAACCCTTCGAGTAATGATGAATCAAGCCTCGTTCGCCGCTTGCGTGATCAGGTGTCTAATCTGGACAGAGACATCACTTCTCTTCGTGCGATGGCGGCCTTGGTGAAGAAAAAGGGGGAAATAGCGACTGCTATCGAACAGTACGCTCTCGATGGCCTCTATGTTGCTACCGAAAGTTTGGGCTGTAAGTATTAGCTCATCTTCTGATTTCTGATGTAGCTTGAACGCTCATTTAACTAACATTCGTTCCTTTTCCAGTCGTAGTCTTAGATGCAACTGAGGAGAACAAAAAGATCCATGAAGAAGTTGAGGCGATGACAGACGTTGCACATCCGAAGCATGATTTATGGCTGCATCGTCCGAAGGCTGTCGTCATGGCGAAGTTTAAGTACCGGGTGGGGAAGGCGCATTATTACTTTGACAAGTTCCACGCTCATCTTATGATGGTTTGGAATACTTTATTCCCTCTAGATCAAGCACCAGAAACTTTGTCTGCCTTGTTCACCCGATTCAAGTCTCCCGAAAGGATTCGACAATTGGTGCGGAAAGAGCTCCTGGCTGGTGCTGAGCTTGCTTTTGCTTCGATATTGGCGTGCCATCCGTCTTTAGACTTGGGAGCCGTAGCAAACACCGAGAGGGATTTAGGCCAATACTATGATATTGCTAGAGGTCCTGCCCACACCATTGTTTCTCGAATGGAGTCATGCCTTGAGAAGGATTTGAAGGCCCACTGGGATCGGGGAGCCCGATCATGAATGTAATAGCCTTATACCTGCATAAGATGGTTTTGTACAAATTTACTGCGTACGTTGCACGCTATGTTAGTTTGATTGATATTTTATTGTCGAGGGCGGCTAAGTGATCAGTTCAACCAGCTCTCCCGACGACTTCGTTGAATTATGCAATGTTATTGCGAAGTCTTTATGTAAGTTTTGTAAGAGCGAGACCCGTCGACTTAGACGAGGGAATTATACGCTTGGCTTCGTCACGCGGTGCACCGGTTTGAGCCTTATTTTGTGATAATGTAACCATCGACTGCAGCACTCGCGTATTTTCTCGAGGCTTGGATTGGTTGTTTTCGTGTGTCACTAATCTTAGCTCCCGTTGAGAGTATTTAATTAATGACACTGTGTGTTTTCTAGGCCAGCGCTCCCGATGGGAGTAAGAGCCGAAGGTATGGGCCGCAGTCGACCTGTTCGGGTGGTAGGGCCTAAATTGAAGAAAAAGGTAGAAAACCTGATTAAAACTTTATTCATAACATAAAGCAGCTTTAAAAGCTATTGAATAATAAAAAAGACCGTGCCCTATGCATAGAACCATCGCAGATGTGCAATGTTCCATGGGTTCCCAACATCTTTTCCCGAAGTTGGGTTTTTGAGCCTATATGCTCCTCCTGGTATCACTTCAGTGACGATGTAAGGTCCTTCCCATGGAGACTCGAGTTTCGAGGGTCTCTTTTGCTTCAGCCGAAGTACCATGTCTCCAACGCTAAAGCATCGATTGCGTATTCGTCGGCTGTGGTAGTTCCTCAGCGCCTGCTGGTACACCGTGGTTCTGGCTAAAGCAATGTCTCGAGCTTCATCGAGGAGGTCTACGGCGTCCTCCAGTGCGATGTTGGAAGAAGATTCTGTGTAAGCCGTCACTCGAGGGGCTTCGAAGCGAACGTCGGCTGGCAGAACTGCTTCGGCTCCATGTACCAGAAAGAATGAGGTGTGCTGAGTCGACCTGTTAGTTGTGGTACGCAAGCTCCAAAGTACCGAAGGTAACT
This sequence comes from Lolium multiflorum, assembly GCA_030979885.1. NCBI lineage: Eukaryota > Viridiplantae > Streptophyta > Magnoliopsida > Poales > Poaceae > Lolium > Lolium multiflorum. Next base: position 120,035,665 of record CM061749.1, on the reverse strand, counting down.
CCTCGACCCAAGCTCCTTCCGCGCCTTTAAGATGTTTCTTGAGACCGTCCCCTATTAGACCGTTGATCCTTTCCACCTGGCCGTTGGTCTGTGGGTGAGCCACTGATGCAAATTTCAGCTTTATTCCCCTGTCGTCACAAAATTCTCGGAACTCTTTAGAGTCGAAGTTAGTTCCGTTATCTGTGATGATACTGTGAGGCACGCCGAATCGACATGTTATTTCCTTGAAAAATTGGACTGCTGTTTTTGCTTTCTGGTTTCGTCTGGTACTACTTGATCCACTTTGTGAACTTGTCGACTGCGACTAATAAGTACGTGTGTCCTCCAGGCGATGATCTCGGCAGTGGTCCAACTTGGTCGAGTCCCCATTGAGCGAACGGCCACGCCAAGGGTATTGTCATCAGATCGTCGCAGGGGCGTGTGGTTTTGGTGAGAATCGCTGGCAAGGGTCGCACTTCATGACCAGATCTCGAGCATCCGATGCCGCCGTTGGCCAGTAAAATCCTGCCCTGAAGGCTTTCGCTACAAGAGCCCTACTTCCCGCATGATGTCCGCAAGTTCCCTCATGTATCTCGCGCAACAGTTTTCTTCCATCGTCAATGGCAATGCACCTTTGGAAGATACCGGAAATGTTGCGCTTGTAGAGTTCACCGTTTACTATGGCGAAGGCTTTCGATCGTCTGACGATTCGTTTTGCTTCTACTGGATCCGCCGGTAGTTCCTGCTTCGTTAGATACGCTAGGAACGGCTTGGTCCATAGTGGCTCAAGAAGGAGGACTTGTTCGGAAGGGGGAGTTAGAGTTTCTTCGGCAGCTCGCTGCGGGCTCGCCTCTGTTTCTCCAGTCGATGGTTTTGGAGGTGTCGACGCCTTCTCCTTTATTGACCGCTGAGTGATTACCTCGTAAAACACTCCGTCTGGAATGGGAGAGCACATGGACCTGATGTTTGCTAAGGTGTCGGCTTCCTCATTGCTGGCTCTGCCGATATGTTTGAGCTCACATCCCTCGAATTTGGCTTCCATGTTTTGATAGAGTTGCCGATAAGAGATCATATTGTCGCTGACCGCGTCGCACGGATTCATCAACTGTTGCACTACCAAATTTGAATCTCCGTAGATTTCCAGGCGAGTTGCCCCACATGCCTTTGCCATCTTCATCCCGTGCAACAACGCTTCGTATTCCGCTTCATTGTTTGTCGGCAGGGAGAAGTTCATACGTAGTATGTATTTCATCTTATCTCCTTGTGGTGATATCAACACCACTCCTGCTGCCGCACCCGTGCTTCGTTTCGACCCGTCGAAATACATTATCCATGCTCCCGACATGTCGGGTGCTGCTGGCGTCTGTGATTGGATCCAATCTGCCACGAAATCTGGGAGGATTTGAGATTTTATTGCTGTTCGGTTGACGTAAGTTATGTCGTGTGGCGCTATCTCGATAGCCCATTGAGATACTCGTCTTGTGGCCTCTGGATTAGTCATTATGTTCTTCAGCGGTGCTTCGCTCACGACAACAATCGGGTGTTCTGTGAAGTAGTGCCTTAACTTGCGAGCTGACATCGCTGTATGCCAGCTTCTGATGATGGGGGTATCTCTGTCTTGCAGGTGTGAGCACTTCACTGAGATAATAAACAGGCCTCTGCACGCCATGAACTCTCCCCGCTTCTTCTCGTTCGACGACCAAGACGCTGCTGAAGACTTGGGCTGTCGCAGCTATATACATGAGCAATGTCTCTTTCTCACGGGGGGTCACAAGGACTGGGGATGTCGACATGATTTTCTTCAGATTGTCGAAGGATTCTTGCGCCTCCTGTGTCCACTCGAATTTTCTGATTTTTTCATCAAATTGTAGAAGGGTAAAGCTTTCTCCCCGGTTGGCGATGAATCTGCTGAGTGCCGCCAACCTGCCAACTGCTGCACTTGGTGCAGATTCTTGGCGTTTCCATGTCAAGGATAGCTTTGATCTTCAAGGGGTTAGCCTGTATTCCTCTTGCTGAGATGAAGTAGCCGAGCACTTGTCCTCCTGGCACCCGGAAGAAGCATTTCTTCGGGTTCAGCTTGATCTTGTAACTGTCTAGATTGTCGAAGGTTTCCCGTAGATCGTCGATGAGAGTGGCAGCGTGCTTTGTCTTTACCACGATATCGTCGATGTAAACTTCGATGTTCCTTCCGATCTGTTCTCCAAGGCAAGCCTGCATGCAACGTTGATAAGTTGCTCTGCGTTTTCAAACCGAAGGTCATGACGTTGTAATGAAAACGCCGTGTGGGGTGATGAACGCGGTTAGCTCTTGGTCTTCTTTCTTCAACTTGTATACCCAGAGTATGCATCTAGGAAGGAGAGGCGATCGCACCAGCTGTAGACTCGACTATCGATCAATACGAGCGAGAAGTGGTCCTTTGGACGGTGCTTGTTGAGGCCGGTGTAATCGATACACATGCGCAGCGGTGGTGTCCTTTTTTGGCACCATCACAGGGTTGGCTACCCATTCGGCTTCCTTGAGATCTCAAATAAATCCTGCTTTACGGAGTCGATTGACTTCCTCGCCAATTGCTCTCCTTTTCGGTTCGGAAAAACGGCGCATTGACTGCTGCACTGGTTTGGCTGTCGGGTCAACATTAAGGGCGTGCTCGCGAGTTCCCGGGGATACGGCATGTCGGATGGTTCCCACAAATATCTCCCGCCACGGAGGAACTCGATGAGCGCGCCTTTCCTATGTAAGGTCACCGACGTATTGACCGTTTTCTTGGTCGGGATGCACTGCAGCTTCTTGGCTTCCTTTGCAGCGTCGAACTCATCGGATCTTACATTTCGGTTGTCGGCTGGTGGTTGCGTGTGGTCTGTGGTAGCGTCGATTGCGTTGAGTTCTTCCCTGGTGCCGAATTTCGAGGCAATCTTGGAACTCTCTATCGCAAGTGTCGATCGAGCAAAGCTTCCATGGACGGTCACTGGGTCCCGTTGTTACGAGGCATCTTCAGTTTTAGGTACGCATAATGGGTACGGCCATCAATTTGGCAAGGCGGGTCCCGAGAATGGCGTGTCGAGATTCCCATCGACTACTTCAAACTCGATTTTCTCCTTCCGAAGTTGCTGGGTGTGAAAACTACATCCAGTGATATTTTGCCTAGAGAGTAGGCGGGCGAGTCGGTATGATGCCATGGAATCCTGTATCGGATTCTCTTAACATGTCGATGTTAAACCTTCATTGTGTTTGCAAACAACAAATTTAAGCCACTTCCACCATCCATGAACACCTTGCTCATGTTGTACCCCCCGATTTGTGCCTCCAGGACGAGGGCTGCATGACCTGGTCTAGGGACGGCCTTTGGGTGATCTGTCCTGTCGAAGGAGACGCTTTGTTCCGACCAGTCGATGAAGTCGGGTGTGTCGACCATAGCAACTTCCGCATACTTCACCTCTCACGAGAATTTCTTGATTTCCCTTTTTGAAAAACTGGTTTTATGGATCATGTTGACCTGCCCACATGGCTCTGGGAACACTTCGGTAGGTACATACTCGTCCTTTTCCATTGGTTCATATGGTTCTAGCACGTACGGTTCTGGTGGATAGCCGTAAGACCTTGTCCTCTTCTCCATTACGCGAACTCTTGATGTAGCTTCAGCTCTGAGATCATCACAGAACTGTCGAATCTCCTGGAAGTGTTGGCAGTTCCTCAGCAAATGGCTGGATTTCTCTCGCCCATCCTTCGGATCGATGTAAGAGTGGAGGTAGCATGGTGCCTCGAGTTGCTCCGTGGCCGATAGATATGGCGAACGGGCGCGGCCATAGATTGGCTGCACGTCCCCCTGTCCTCGTTCGGACTGGCGAGGGTGAGGCGCTGTACGTTCTTCCTCTCCACGGTGCAGGTCCTTCCGCCTTTTCTTTCGCCCCGTTGTGAGGTCGAAACTTCCCCGGCTGCCTCCTTGTACGCTTCTGGGCGGGATTTTCAGAGTTGCTGCCGAGGTGTCCTCTGCCAAAATTGAGGCCTTTGATCCAGATGTGTTTGTCCTAGGGAGGCGAAGAAAGCCTTCGGAGTCGATGATGAAGTGAACGCCTCCAAAAGTGGCGGTCATGCCGTCGCACGGTTCTGCAGGAATCGAGTGTGGCAGCTTGAGGTATGGTACGAACTCGAAGGACCCGCAGCGAATCGGGTCCATTGGATCTGGAGGTGTTGGCGACTCAAGCACGAACGCTGCAGATGTGACTGGTATTGCCGATGCCTTGCCTTGTGCCGACAGGTTCCCACAGACGGCGCCAATTGTCGAGGTGCTCCTCGGCAATGCCCTCCGATAGGGGCTTTGGGTTGATGGAATCCTGCAAGCTGACACGAGACATCGGACGACAAACGGGGGAGCGATTTACCCAGGTTCGGGGCCCTCGATGAGGTAAAACCCTTACGTCTTGCTTGTCTGTTCTTGATTATGATGATAAATAGGTTACAATGGGGTGCCGAATAGTTCGGCTGAGATCTCGTCGAGATGCTAAGCTTAACGATGACCTAGCTCTAGGCTTTTGGTGGCTAAGATTGCTAAGATTGATTGTCCCCCTCGGCAGCCCCTCTCCTAGCCCTTATATAGGAGGCCAGGTCTCAAGAGGTCTAACCGAGCACGAGTAGGTTTACAGTAGTTTTAGATCTAATGTTTCCTTGTTTCGGCTGCTTCTTTGTCTTGCTTGCCAAGGAATCTTCCGGCGCACCGTCCAGATGGGACGCTTCGCCTCCAAGTGCCTTCATGGGCCTCCAGCCAAGAAATATAGGATAGGGCAACGTCGGTTACCCGAAGGGTAGTGCCCACGTCACCGCTCCACCTCAGCACCACCACCATCCGTTGTCTGCTCCAAATACGATGCCCCCAACAGGTAGAACGGCGCTGCACGCCGCCATCGTCCGATCCGGGAGACCCGGGTCTAGGGTTTCCCTTGGAGCAGCTCATGCGAAGAACGAAGATTGCAGAGACAATGCCTTCAACAAGGTAACGACGAAACTGCACTGCCATCATCCGCCATGACCAAAGTCAGGGCCGGCTTTCACCGGCAGCTAAGCCTCACCATCGGGAGCTAGACGACGGATCGTGAGATCCGCCAAAGCTAGCCACACAACTAGCCGATCTCCTCTGGCGAAAGAGAAGACCACCACCGCCATGTCGGAGACTGTGTGGGATCCCAAGACCCCCCACCCCAGATCCCAACGAGGTCGTCCACCTCTGGAGAGGAGGTCGCCGCTGCCATGCCCCGGGCCGCCGGCCCGGCTCCCATGTGATGCGGGCGGAGCATCCTGTTGCGTGGAGGAGAAGGCGCAGCAGACCCGGCCGCCTCCAGGCCCCAAGGGCCAAGATCCGGCCACTCCACCACCGCCGCCGCCTCGCCTTCCGGCCACCGACACCGCGCACCACCACCACCACAAAAGAGATCAGGAGCGCCGCCCCCACCCCCAGGGTCGCGACCAGCTGCAATCCCCGCCGCCGTGCCGTGTGGGCTTTGCCCGGCGACACCTCCGGCGGCGGCGAGGGGAGGGAGGGGTTGGAGGGGGGCCGGAGGGTCAGTGAGGAGGGGCTCCCCGGTGTGGCGCGGCGCCGCCACCCGGGGGAGGGTTAGGTCGGGGGGGTACCAATGTCGTAGTAGATCTAGGTCTCCTCTTTCTTTTCCCTCAAAAGATTCAAGATTTTTTTGGAGTAATCAAGAGGAAAAACAAGTGGAAGAACCCAAAATTGCTCCAAAATCTTTTTTTTTTGAAACCTTGAACAGAGGGTGAGGGACCCTACTGACTTAATGCATTAAACGGGGGCAAAAACAGTTACATATGTACAAACAGGAGGGGGCGGGGGGAGTCTAACTAGTGGACTTTTACAGAGAATTGACTACAGAGATGATAAAGGGGTGAAGTTCTTGCTTAGTCCTATGAACCAGCGGATTAAAATCCTCTTTTGATTGGTCCAAAATCTAGATCCAAATGATTCCCTCACAAAGAGGATATTTTGATTGGTATCCGAAGACGCGGAATAGGTGATTCGAACTATGGGGATACTTCCCTGTTAGGCTTTGGGCCATGTGGGGGACAGTGCTTCGGTGACTTTGCCAGCCCCCAAAGTAATTGACTTTGAGTCACTTACAACTGGGGTCAAGTGAGACCCACATAATGAAGGATCCACATGTCAATCACACAAAGTCACTGCAAAGTCACCGAAGCTCAATCCGTAAATGGGTAGTGGCCTAGGGTAGCGAGAACAGACGATGTATGGAAGAACAGATATTCGGAGCTCCGCATCTCCTATTCTTCCTAAACTTCGTGCTCAGTCTCGATCCCTAATCCCATTTTCCTTCTCAATTCCCATTTCTAGCCACTTAGGCACACATGATCATGAGTTCTGTGACATGGCGTTACATTTGAAAATCCGAAATGCTGCGCAAAGAATAACGAGGATCCCCATGCTGATGCACAATAACTTGATCACGGACAAGAGATAACATAACGATAGGTTACTGACATACTTTCGCCGAAATCCCTAATCCCTTTAGTTCTGAGCCAAGACGGCGAACTGACCATAGCCATAAAATGTTAAGACTAAGAACTACTGACGTCTGAATTTAAACAGTGACAAGATAAAACAAGCAAAACGTTTCAGCCATGTCTTTCGGTTGACGAATGCTGCCCGCTAAGACGCCATTGTCGCCTGATAATATCGTGCATTACTTCCCCTAGTTAAGAGGTTAACCCCAGCTAGTGCATTCCTATTTTCGTCTCACAGAAGGAGTTGCTGCAGCTCGTCATTCACGCCATCATCTTCAGTCTCCTTTGCAGAACCTTCAAAGGACAGAGCACATTGTATTAGTCAAGGAATAAAGGCTTCAGCCCGTTGATCGTCTAAGGTTATACAAATATAACAACTTTGTAGTACTAAGGTATAATAACTGATTTATTATGCCTGTTCATGCCTACAGTTTATAACCGTGTCACATCAACTGAAATTGGACTGAATAAACAGAGAAGCATTCTGATGACATCACAACAAAACATTCTGGTACCTACTAGTAGTCTAGGTCTACAAACAAAGAGATGAAGATATAGATTGTAAGAATTCACACTCATAATAATGGAATCTGGTGAGAGTTTCAAATTCAAACAGTAACATCCCTACAAAATTCAGCTAGAAATTCCATATAGATATATATAGTGAATCACAACAACAGTCTCAAGAAACATAACCTGGCTTCAACGAACTGCACACAAAGAATTCCTTTGGCAATTGACTTTAATACGCTTGCTAAGCGTAGCACTTATGTCCAACAGCTGATTCACTATATATGCATATTTTGTCGGACGGTTTGCATAATAGCATGTCTTGTAAACTAAAATGGCACTTAATTGTAATAATAGCTAGAACGATGTACAAGTGACAGAGGATGAGCTATGCTTAATAAATAAGAAAAAGAGAAATTTATGAATCCGTAGAGACAGATTTCTATCGGAAATGTGTATGTATAATTGTATATACTATAGCAGCAACGGAGTGTATCTATGGAAACATTAAAAATCTATCTTCAATGCTGGAGGTACATCTGACTCAAGGAAATACATACTGGCTTAGCAAAGTGCTTTGCGAAAAAATTATTGGCAGTGTTAAATCAATACAAGTATCGATGACACAACTCCCTGAAAGTGTCACACTCATCCAGTTAATTAGCAAAGATCCTAACATGTTCCCCTTCACAATGGACAAGTTATCACATAGTAATAAAAACCATTCCAACTTGAGAATACTTGGGAAGTAAGCAGCCATCAATCCGAAGAGAGCAGTACAACCCAGAAAGATCTACAAGATCGAACATTACAAATGTCCATGGCAGACATACTATAGTTGTATAGGCTTTGTAAACAGTAACATGAAAAAAAAACTCAATAGTTCATATAGCAGTTAAGGATCTTATATTGCCATAAAGAGAAATCCAAAGCAAACACCCGACCATATTGACCTACCCATTTGATTAAGATAATTAGTGAAGGCTAAATTTTATACTGGAGTACATAGGACATATGCTTTGGGCAATTTTTGGCAGAATATGTAATTAGCATTAGATCTGCTTCAGTAAGAGGTAAGAGACCATGCATACATTGAAAATTTGAAATACAAGTGCTTTACTCTGTAAGCTTCAGTTGTAACCCTATACTTATCAGACATAAGCTCTCCTTATGAGTTGTAACCATGTTGATCAACAGAAAGATCCTAAACTAACAACGCAATTTCTATTTGGCAGCCGACCTTGATCGGGCTTTACAGCGAGGTCACTCGCGGTGCCGTGCGATCTCAATCTAGCGGTCTTTCTCAGCGCGTGGTGGAAGTGCGGCACCACAAGGAAACAAGGCCACACACGCATTCCCCGACCCGCACGCCCTCGACCGGTGCGCCGCCGCCGCCGCCGCCCGAGCTCTTGCTCCGCCGTACCGCGAGCTCCCGCGCCGCCCCCCACGAGATCTCGTTCCTCCATGCCTTGCTTGGCAACCCGACCCTCGCGTACGCCATCGAAGGCCACCGTCGTCGACGCGCTGCGCGATGCCGCGAGCTTGCTGGCGAAACCTCCACTTTGACCTTGCTCAGCTGTGACCCGCCAACCTCCACGTGCGCCGATTCGCCGACCTTCTCGGCCTCGCCGTCCGGGCCGATGTCTACAACGACGGAATGGCTCGGGATCTGGGGCGGTGGCGCTCCATGTTCGTGCTGCTCCGCCCGCATCCGCCGCCCGAGGGAGTTCTAGGCTGCGCCGCAGGGAAATAGGCATGTATTTCTGGTAGATAGGTGGTACTCGGGAGAAATTCCACTTCGTTTTGGTCGGATTATGGTCAGATTCAGGTAAAGAACTACACAAACCTGCTATGCGTAAATGATGATACAGTTTCTGACAGTGTTACACCCTATTTTTTTCAGGATGTAATGAATTTGTGAACTAGATGGTGCGGCCCCTTGTGTTTTAGTTTTATTTTTTTATGTAATGTAGATGCAAATCTAGAAAGGCTGACACATTCTGTTTTTGTGTTCCACCATGTTGTTAGATGTAACGTAGTGCTATTTTTAATTGTAAAACTAGATGAGAGTTTTAGCTAACGGTGGTTGCATCTTCGAGGTTTGGGATACATCTTCTCGGCGGAGGATTAATACTCACAGGGGCGGAGGTTGCATCATCCAGGATGCGACTACATCCCTCGACCAGGCAGCTGCAACTAGTTAGGGTGGATACAACCTCGTGGTGATGGCTACATCCTTTCGGCGTCAGCTACTTCCAGGTGTCACCGGCTACATCCACGAGTCGTCGACCACATCCACGCCTCGTTGGCTACATCCGAGCGGCTCCTGCTACATCTCTTTTTTCACAAGGTAAATAAGTGTTCTACGTTCGAACATCTCGATGTAGCAGTTTTGAGTAATTTTGTTGTGCATTTTAGGGTTCGGATTATTGATGTAGATGTAGCAGCGGGAGAGAGGGGGTGGTGGATACTGTGTTGTTGTGTCCGTTTGTGTGCTTTTGATGCTACTGATTTGTTGTTCTTGTAGATGTGAACCTAGTATCTGTGGCCTGGTTTTGTCTTTTTACTAGTAGATGTAACCAATAAATCCATAAAACTTAGCCCCTGTTATGTAATTGATATGCATCAGGTTAGTAACTCCTTCCATCAAGTAGATGTAGCCATTGATTTACTGCTTCCATCAGTGTTACTAGATGCCATCTATTTGTTTCAACCCCCTGTAACAGTTTTTTTTTTTGGCGATTCTGATGTGATCTATTTGGGCATGTTCCATCCACATCCATATTGGATGGAATCAACTCTTTTCAATCATATTAGATGGAATAGAACACATTGATGTGATTCATGAAGTAAGTTTTTCAGCTGTTATACATATGATGTAACAGATGTTCCCTCCTTTACATTGTCCGCATTATTTTTCCCCATGTTTTACTGTATATTACTTCTGATGGAACCTACTTTTTGTTCAGTATTCATGCCAATATAAAACTAGGATGTAACCGTTAGGACTAGGACAGACTAGGACAATCTGATGCATCAAGTGCATGATCTATTTCGTTCTGTTTTCCTTCAACTAATGCATTAGGATGTAAATAACCTAGCTTCAGATTTGATGTAAGAATATGGATGGGAGTTTTGCCATCGACACGATTGGTTTATGTTTTTGTTCTAGTATCGTTCGCCTTCTGAATCAAGAGGTGTAGTTAGTGTGACGGCAGGGAGAAAATTAGTAGTTACTGTTAGGTTCAATGGCAATAGGGATTTGATACACCGTGCTAGTATAATATTTGGTTATTTTTGGGGACTGATGACTACCAAGACATAGTGCTATTGATTCACTAGCATAATCTGGGCGCAATTTCAATCCCTATGTCGACCTAGTTATGGCTTACAGCGAGGTCAGGTCCTCGGGTAGTTTCCAGAGAAGCGAGCACTTGTATTCCCATTTCTTCTCCTCTCTTCCACCGCCGATCTGGTAACGACATGTCTGCAGCTCCGTCCGTGATTCACCGCCGTTCAGAGCGCTCACGTGCGCGTGGGAGGTGCTCTCTAGTTGCTCGGTGTCTGCCGGTTTGCCCAGCCTGGTTGAGATTGAGAAGCACCACGATTCGTCGGGAGACCAGTGGAGTGGTGCATCTCGCCGCTGCGGTGCTGCCGTCTGAACCAGATCGTTGCTGTCCCACATAGAACTTCCTGCCTCGGTGGAGCCAGATCGATGCGGCGCTCGCGGCCGGATCTCCGGCGACTGCATCAGGTAAGTATACGCCTGGTTTTCGTTGTGATTTTTTTTGTAGTTTCCCTAATGTAATCCCGTGTTAGCCGCTAACATGATGGTATTCCTCCTTGTCACGATACTAGATGTAATCCAGGCTATGTTGCCGAATTAGATGGGACTTATACATCCTATTTTCTTTTATAATGTAACAGTAGATGGAATTAGATGGGACTTATACATCCTCTTTTCTTTTATAATGTAACAGTAGATGGAATTAGATGGGACTTAAAAGAGTTACATCCTCTTTTATAATGTAACAGTAGATGGAACTGTTTATTTTTCTAGCTGTAACACATTAATTGGAACAGATTATTAGTATTTTGGAAGTAACACATTAATTAGGATGTACTCTGTTTTTCGTTGTGGATGTAACAGCATAACCGATTTTTTTTGGATGTACTGTTTTTCCTTGTCAATGTAAGCATAACCAAAAAAATTGAGGTTCATGATCAGGATATAACACAGTAAGATATTTATTCCATCTTGAACGGAGGGGAAGAGCAGAAAAAATCCGTTAGTAAAACAGTGGCTTGCACGGTCTTTCGTTGAAGAATGGGTTGAGAAATGTAAAAAGTTGGCTTGGCGTGGTTGCGGTATGGGGCAGGTTGCAGGTACAACCAGCTGGCTCAGGATTAATCGCAGGTCGCACGCGCTGACGCCCACCAGTTTTTGCCGTTTTTGGCAAAGATTTGTGGTCCACACGTTTCCTGTTTTAGAAATAAAATCTGGTCGGAGCGACCTTGTTGTAAGCTAGGATCTAAGTCGACCTCGTTGTAGCATGACCCAACTAACAAAGCCTGAAATTTCAATATTTGCATCTGACTCTAATCTTTCCCACAACTGAAATGCTGGGCGCGCGAAAGACATCGGGCACCATACATCTCCGATTTTTGTCACAATGTTACACAGAAACATGCAATTTCCGATCACTCAAGGATCTGCAGAGAAGGAAGAGTAGTATTACCTGAGCAGAGAGCCCGTGGCAGCTGCCAAGCGTGAACGAAACGGCTTGAGACATGCTCGTGAGGCGGCTCAACCAGCTCGTAGACCTCGCAGTGCACAACCTTGCGAGCACGCACGTCGACGCCGACCATGTGGTCGTCCAGGAAGAAGTAGAGCACGTCGGGGTTGGTGGGGTGGATGAGGGCAAGCACGGGGATCTTCCTCGGCAGACCGGCCGCCTTGAAGCTGGCGTCGTCGCAGATCTCCCCAAAGGTGGCCTCGTACTCCAGCGTCCACTCCGTGGAGTCCGGATCGGCGAGCGTCCACACGCTGATCTGCGCAGCGCCGGCGCTGTTGCGGCTCCTGTACATGTCGACGAACCTGAGCTTGCCGGCGCTGACGCCCACGCAGCGGTACTTGTCGAGCAGCCCGCCAGCTTCGCCGTACTGGAGCGCCTTGCCCTCCGGAAGCGGGACGACGGTGAGCACCGGCTTGTCGGCGAAGGGGTCGCAGGTGAGGAGGCACCAGGAGAGGTCGACCCACCAGAGCCTCCCGGAGAGCGCGACGACGCCGTTGGGGCTGAGCGGGCGGGGCGGGAGCGGGTAGGGGACGTCCTTGCTGACCCACTCCCCGGTGTGGGACGAGAAGCAGAGGAGGTCGGCGGTGTCGCCGCCGATGATCATCTGGAGCTCCGCGACCATGTAGTGGCCGTCGTCGGCGGGGGAGGCGACGAGGCCGAGGTGGCCCGGGTGCATGATGTACTTGGCGTTGGGGAGCGCGACGGCGGAGGCGGTCTTGGCGTCGAGGACGAAGTAGCCCGCGACGGTTGGGCGCCAGCTGAACTCCTGGCGGCCGGGGAGGTCGATGACGGTGGGGCCCGTGGCGGGGCCCTGGTCCGCTTTGAGGAGGAGGAGGCCGGAGGCGTCGACGGCGAGGATGGAGGGGAAGTTGTTGGGGGTGGTACGGCCGGGGAAGATGCGCGGGGGGATGGTGAGGAGCGCGACGCGCGGTGGCGCCGGCAGCGCGAGGGAGAGGTCGGCGCCCGGTGGGAGGTCGCCGTCGGCCGCTGTCACCCGCGGCACTCTGGCCATGATGACCCAGGACGGCGAAGCGGAGGATGCCATCTCGGCTAGCTCCAGCTCGGTGTTGTTGTTCCGGCGTGCGCTTGCGGCGTTTGGTGGTGGCGTTCCTAGGTGCTGGGGGTTAGGGTTTTAAGGAATATACGACGGAGCGGCCGGCGACTGCTCGTGTCGGGTCGCGCGGCAAGGCCCGTTGTAACGGCAGAGCAGCTGTCGGCTGCCGCAGCATTAGACCGCATCCAAAGATCGAAAGTGTGCGTCTTTTCTGTTCGTCGGCTAGTTTGATGCAGCACAGGAGTAGCAGAGAGGAATGGAGGCGTGTTTGACTGGAAGCTTGATCGATACCTTTTGCCATCCATCTTTTGAGATTGCAGTTCCGGTGATACGAAGCAGAGCAACTATATACATGAAAATGTTTGAGTCAAACGTCTGGTTGCAGATTTGCATGGATGAATGTGACGAGAATATGCAATCACAGAAATGACAGGTTACTCCCTCCTCCCACCAAAAATGTCTCAACTTTGTCAAAATTTAAATGTATCTAGACACTATCTCATTTGAATTTAATAAAGTTGAGACACTTTTGATAGGATGGAAGGAGTAGAAGTTTCACATTTACATGCGTATTTGTATGTGATTCTAAATATAGCACTCCTTCGGTCCATAATATTTGTCACTAAAACAAGTGAATATATACATTAAAATATGTCTACATATATGTGATTCAGTGACAAGTATATATTACTGATCTGATGGACTATATTTCTTTACTGTACAAATAAGTTGGAACTCACATTACATATATAGTTTTTGAATATAGTTGGTATCCATTTATAAGGGTATGTTTTTCAGATTTTTTTTACTCTCTTAGTGTTTTTTTTTTTGAGTTTAGGGCCTTTTTGATTCACATGATCCTCAAAATATTGGAATAGGAAAAGAACAAATGATAAAAAAAATCTACGTCCTTTTAAATCCCACATGATTGCAAAACTATAGGAGTTTGTCTCAACGAGTATTTGGCACCACATAAGAAACAAAGGAATTGTATAAAGACTGGTGCAAATTTTCCTCCAAAAATAGAGTACAAGGAATTCCTAAGAAATAATCCTAACGGCTCGAATCTTACAAATCAAACGACCTCCATATAGAAAATCCTTAGAAATTGTTTTCTCCGAAAACCTTATGAAATTCTTTTGAATTAAAGGATCCCTAACAGAATCTTTGGAGCCATTTCAGTCTTCCCCTCGTAGAGAACATTGTTCTCTTCCACTTGTGTCTTAGAAAGGTGATGAAATTTGACTAGTAAGTACCGTATTTTTATGTAATATTCCACTTGTGCATTGTTGCTTCGATTATGATTGGAGTTCATTGCTAGTTGGCTACTTCAATCGTGTGGTTTGGACTTTGGACTTTGATAGCTTTGGTCCCTTCTTTTGTTGATTATCGATGTCAATTACTAAACTATTGCTTGCTGCTTGGTTGAGTTTTTTTGTAGGATGTATCAGATGAATGCATCATCCCAAGAGGAGGATGTCCTTAAGAGAAAATTAGATGATGAAGGATGGGAGCATGGGAGTATAGTTGAACCTTCCAAGCTACATATGTGAAGTGTATCGTCTCTAACCATGTGAGCACTAGAGGTGTATGTTGTATGAAGAAGGATGTGGCTCATGTTGCTAATGTTATGGTGATATGCAAGAAATGTGTTGAGGAGGCATCTAAGAAGAAGAGAAAAAATACTGCCACTGAGCTAGAGCTTAGAGAAAATGTGGAAATTTCTCGTGTTTGCGATGATGAAGTTAAATGTGTTGGAAGCTCGTAACCACGCACAGGTTAGGTCCATTGACAACTGGACAGATCCTATTGATCCCAAATTAACTGAAGTTGAAGCCTTGCATCAGTAGAAGGTAAACAAGGAACTTTGAAAAAAGAGAACACGTGAAGTGCAACAGTATCTAGCTAGATGGGTGTACAAACATGGTGATGATTATCATCATATCTTCCATTTATTATTCAGTACTTTTCAATTTTAAATATTAAGTTACTTCCTTTGGCCCTTAGGACTTGTCTAGATTATTAAATACTAAATCTAGATTATTTGCAGCTATACGAGTCAACGCTTGTGATAATGATGACTTCAAGTTAATGTGCAAATCCATTGGGAGGTTTGGCCCTTTATTTGATCTCCCTTCTAAGCATGACATTCAGGAAACTTTGGTAAGTGAGGATCATGCAAGAGTGATGAGTTTGCTACATGAACGAGATGATGAAAAGATGAAGAATGGTTGCTCCAATATGACTAATGCTTGGTCAAATATGAAGAGGAGAAACATACTCAATTTGTACACATAATGTGCTAATGCAACAATTATCATGTCAAAGGAGATGTCAACTGTATCAAACACAAGTGGAGTAATTTTTCAACTCGTGGATTAAGTAATTGAGGAAATAGGCTCTAAAAATGTGGTGCAAGTAGTGACTAGCAACGCCTCAAACGATATGGGCGCAAAGAAGCTATTGTTCGAGAAGCGGCGAAACATGTTTTGGAGCTCTTTTTTGAAACACGCACCAATAACTTGATACTACAAGGAACTGACAACATTCCAAGATTCACGAAGGTACTTGACAAAGCCAAAGCATTCATTATCCTTTTATGTGGGCATAGACGAACCTTGAACTACATGGGGCACTTCTCTTCATGGAAAGAGATTATTAGACCATGGGTCACAAGATATTCTTCTACTTATTTAACCTTGGAAAGCCTTTTTTGACAAGAAGGATAAACCAAGGAAGTTGTGGTTGATAGTAGATGGGACATTTTAAGAGAAGTTAATTCAAAAAAAGTGAAAGGAAACAAAAAAAAGCATGATTATGAGCATGGATTTTTTGGAAAGATGTGAAGCTTTGCTTGAATATCTTTGAGCCTTTTGGAAGGGTCCTTCATTTGGTTGAAGGAGATTTTTATGGAGAAATAGTTAAGGAAAATAAATAGATCATGTTAGTACATGGCAATGTGGCATCCCATTACAAAGATGTGATTGATGTTGTTGAGAAAATGATGAAATATTGACTTAATTCCATTACGCTTGGATGATGTGGGACCCCTGGCAACTAGGGTGCCACGGACCTATGGTTGCTGGGCCCATGGTAGCTACTCGGAAACAATCACTCTGGGAGACTACTCCCGAGTGAGGCTCCACGAGGTATAAAACCCTCTTGGAGACATCAAACTGGAGCAGAAGATAGGCTTGGGGAGGAACTCCCTCGCGGAGGTTCCTGAGCCACAGACCCCTCCAAGTGGAGAGGCCCATTTGAGGACGATAATATCAAACAAGGAGACTAGGATTCCTTCTTAACCAAGCCTGCAGCAAGTACTAGCGGAGTGGGCTCCCAGGCTACAAGACAAGCAAGGCATGCGCCAAACACGACATGGTTGAGCTCAAAAGCTCCATCCCGAGGAGGCAAGATTCCATTGCCTCTTTGGTGATTAAAGCGGGCTCGATGAGGACCAGAAGACCAAGACCCTGCCCTTGCCTCTTTAGTGCAAGGTTGGGTGGATGGCACAAGCTGCCAGAGGAGATGTCATCAACGACCTCAGCATCTGCCATGCACCGGCACTTTAATCGACCATGGACTATTTCCATCCTGTAAAGGCGGAGAGTTTCCCGCCCTCGGTTTGGAGATGTGGCAACCCTTCCTCCTCAAGATATTTTGTGGGGAAGAGGACCAACTCCTCTATATAAGGACTAGCCTTGCTAGCGTAGAAGGGGACGATCCAGAGTGATCACAAACCCTAAGCATATGTACGGTCATCTTCTTCATTGTGATCTGCAATACATTCACAAAAGCATGACGTAGGGGTTTTACCTCTCCGAGGGCCCTGAACCTGGGTAACTGCGGTGTCTCTCTCTGCAGTGCCCACCTTCGGTAAGGCGACGACGTGATCTTGAGTCCCCTGTGTTCGAACCTTTCGGGTTCGGTGATACTCGTGTTCCTTCGCGGACACGAATCTCCGGCATTTGGCGCGCCAGGTAGGGGACTTAATCTGTCATCGTTCTTCTCCGACGACCTTCGGTTGTATCTTCATGGCCGATCCGGCGGGGCCTGCAACGCTAGCTGACCGTCGCTAGGAGCCGGTCGTTGAGACTGCTCTGAGGCTGACGCATGAGCTCCTCCGGCTCCGCCCGGAAGGAACGAGCTCCGACCAGTGGCTGGCCAGCATCTGCGGACTCGCGCATGCGTAGTCCAAGGTTGCGACGGTCGCTGGAGGGTCAGCAGATGCTGCACCAGAAGGCGCTCCGCCCGCCGGGCATCCCTTTCTGCCCCTCGCCAGAGGGCATTGGTGGTGCACCGATTGTTAATGGTGGTGGCGTTTCTAGGTGCTGGGGGTTAGGGTTTTAAGGAATTCGACGGAGCGGCGCGGCGAGGTCCGTTGTAACGTCAGGGTAGCTATCGGCTGTCGCAGCCTTGGATCGCACAGCAGAGTGGAATGGAGGCGTGTTTGACTGAAGCTTGATCGACACCTCTTGCCACCCATCTTTTGAGATTGCAGTTCCGATGATACGAAGCAGAGCAGGTCGGACTGGGAGCGGGCAGAGGAGCAGTCGAATCATGGAGACGGGAACATCGGCATTGTAGAATACAGGGTCTGGTAAAGTGTGCCGTGTATGTACCGTGGCATGCACACGTGAAGGGGCTGATTGGTTGCTCGCATCTCTGTTTTTCACGTTCGTTTGTCACAGTGACCAGAAACGTGAATTGAGCTAGCTTTGACACTACGTTTAGATGTTAATAGTTTCATTTCGGCTCGTCTTGAGAAACGGTAGGTACTTCGATTGGTTGGCTATTTGTTATGTGTGAAACGAGTAATGTGATAACCTCTTCCTCAAATGGTGAGAGGTTACCACCCCTTTGAGCATGAATATATTAAACTTAGGCCAAAGTACATACCACACATTAATAGCACATAGCAGATAATGTTCAGTACCACATAGCAGACATTGTTCAATGCAAACACATATTGTTCAACACGGAAATAAACATCGAAATAGACATAAAACACACAGATTCTTCACTCGTCGATGGTGTCAAGGGCTAGATCATGTTACGGGTACCTCTGGACAACCTCCGTCATGGTGTAGTCGAAGATGGTGAACTTGAAGACATCGCCCCTGAGCATCTTGAAGGCCAAGAAGTAGCCGATCTTGACCTAATGAGCAATGGCAAATCCAGGCCAGCCTTGATCGAGGCAGATGGTGCCTTTGACGTCCCTTAGCTTCACCATCCAGGAGCAACCGGTGTTCGTCTTGAGGATGATCATCCCGGGGACGGTGCCAAGCTAGGGATGGAAGCCTATTGGGATTGGGAGCATTTTCAACCCTGGAGACAACACTACTTTGGCGAAGTGGGTTGGTCCAACGTCGTCATGGAAATGCCCAACCTTCACATGCCTTCCCCGAAGCCTCTTGGTAGAGTTGCCTTCTCCAGCTGTTGTGTTGGAAGTGTCCTCGCAAAAGAGCATGCCAGTTCTACCCATCATCATCTTGGAGCAATGCAAAAAAGAAGAAACAATTTCAATGAGCACAAATAGATGCAGGTCCAGCCTCATATGATAGTATGTCAGCAAACTAAGTCTAGTGTCTAAGCAATGTTATTGCACATAGAACTAGGTATACAGCCAACCCCTTGCCTTTGATTGTGCCACATAACAATCATTGGCCAAAAGAGAAACAGGAGTCCAAGCGTGATGCAAGCAAAACTACAAGGCCTCAAATCATTGAACACCACAATTGATGCTTTTCAACCAAGTACAATGCACAAGGGGGAGTGTTTGTTCTTTTATACAAGGTTGGATAGCATCAAATGTAGTGTCATTTGGTTGATACTTCAAATCACTAGCCAAAAACAAGGCAGTCCTCATTTGGTTCACACATCATATCATAGGCCAAAGGAATGTAGTTTTAACGAAACAATGTTCACAGATCAAACAACAAATCATACTAGTTAGGATCATACAACACATCAAACATAAACAAGGTTCACAGTGCAAACAAAGGTCAATTGTCCTATATTACATGCTAGCTTATCTTTCATATCTTATTCAGTTTATCATTGTTTGCATAACCTAGTTTTATCCGATCATGCATGAGCCATGACATACTCTAACTTTTTCTTATCTACCTTAAGTGCCTCTCTTTCTTTCCCTCAATGCCTCTCGAGGTTCTCCCTCCCACTCATCCTTGCTAGACCTCAAGATTTGTCCTTGCGTCCTCTACACACTCTTCAGCATAGCTACCCGGTTCTTCAAATCGTCCAATTCATTTTGGACTCTGTTCTGAACAAGTGGATGAGATGTTTGATCGGAACCAATGGCATGGTCAAAAAACAAACTTAGATCATGGCACTAGGTTTTGACAAAAATCTCCCAGTTGCTTATCACTAGTGTCTAATCATTGGCATGAACAGTTAACCCCAATCAAACTACTAATGAAGCTAAAAAACTAGATCTAGCCAAATGAACCTACATGCATGATCTTTGTTGCGAAAACCAACTACACGAAGTACCGATCTACCTAATGGAAGAACTACCCAATATAACCGCTAAATACATAGATCTAAATGCATGCCCGAAATAAGCCAAAATCGAACATCGCAGAACCGTAGATCTATGAACATTGAAGTCTAAAAGGTTGGATTCGGGTCTTACCGCCATGGATGTCCTTGCCGAGCGGAGCTTCAACCGGAAAAGATGGGGTCTGTGCACGCGAGCTTGAACCGAGGAAGAGGGCGTCCCTGAATGGCTGCTCTTCAGTCCTGCTCGCGGTGGTCTTCGATCTACCAGCAGTACGTAGTACAACCGTCGGTGGTGAGAGGAGAGAGAAGGGAGAGGACGGGCGAGAGTGAGAGGGGAGAGGGCGGTGAGGGGATTTATGACATGCTTTACCGAAGTGTCGCGGCGTCTCCCGCTCTTCCCGACGCGCGCAACACTCCCCCCTCGCGCCCTGGCGCAAAAACAGTCGAACTAAGTGTTATTCTTGGGCCATGTTTTGCGTGCATCTGGTCTGCTTGGAGAACACATGGTATGCATGGAATCTTTTTCGTTGTGGCCTACCAACCATCCATTTTTTGGCCCAACTGATACGAGAAAGGCCTTTGTGAGCAAGGATTTGCGTCGCACGTCTGGTTGCAGATTTGCATGGATGAATGGTAGGAGAATATACAATCACATAAATGACTTGCAAGTTAGAAGTTTCACACTTGCATTTGTATTTTGCAATTCTAAATTCGTATGTATCGGGACAAGATGGTTGGTGAGGTGGGCACAAACACTTTTCATTCCAATCCCTATCGTTGTGTTTGGACCAGACTGCTCCTTCGAATTATTTTTCTATTCTATTGTTGCTTTCACAATCAATCACTAACTGCATTTTTGCAATTCATGTGCGGTTGGCATCTATTTTCTACTTTGCAAGAGTTGACTCGTCGGGCATGCTTGGCATTCTTGTCGTCTTCCTTTGTTCCTCTTCCTTCTGCGCAGATACTTTTGATCCACTCCTTTCCTATACCGCACCCTCTGCCTATTACGATCGATACCCAGAAAGTGGTTTCCTTAGGAGAAGAGGTAGTTCACAAACTAGTACTAAATAAGTCAAAATGTGCTAATCTCAAAGTGAAAATTCAAGCAGTTTACCTCAGTTGTTATGTCATATCCCCACCTAACCACCAACTGCCAAACAGTTGTTTCGTGAAAAACTGAAATTATCATAGCAAAGCAACATGAATTCAGAATATGCATCGTCACATTAATCAGAATTTTCAAAAGCAAGCTCAAAGTGATGCCCTGGCACAACAAGCTGAACTTGGTCAAAAGGACTAGATCCATCGTTCGATCCATAATATATAGACGTCATTGAAATAATTTAATAGACGCATTAAAATATGTCTACATACAGATACATGTGATCTAGCAGCAAGTATTATGATCGGATGGAATATATTTATTTAGTGTACAAGTAACTTGGAACTCATATTAAATATATGGTTTCTGAATATAGTTGGTATTTTACATTTATAAGGGTATGATTTTCTTATTTTTTTGACTCTCTTAGAATTTATTCTGAGTTTGGGGCCTTTTTGATTCACATGATTCTCAAAATAGTGGAATAGAAAAGATGCATGATTAAAGTCAATGTCCTTTTAAATCCCACATGATTGGAAAATTATAGGAGTTTGTCTCAACGAGTATTTGGCGGCACATGATAAACAAAGGAATTGTATAAAGACCGGTGCAAATTTTCCTCCAAAATAGAGTACAAATGATTCCTTAGGAAAAAAATCCCAACGACTCAAATCTTACAAATCAAACGACCTCCATCAAAAAAATAACTTAGAAATTGTATCCACCAAAAACCTTACTAAATTCTTTTGAATCAAAGGAGCCCTACTACATCATCTTTGGAGCCATTTCGGTCCTCTCCTCGTAGTGAAAATTATTCTCTTCCACTTGTGTCTTAGAAAGGTGATGTAATTTGACTAGTAAGTTTGATATTTTATGTTCTATTCAGCTTGTGCATTGTTGCTTTGATTATGTTTTGGGTTCATTGCTAGCTGGATACTTCAATAGTGTGGTTTGGACTTTCGACTTTGATAGCGTTGGTCCCTTCTTTTGCTGATTATCGATGTCAATTACTAAACTATCGCTTGCTGCTTGTTTGAATTTTGTAGGATGTCTCAGATGAATGTAGCATCGCAAGAAGAGGATGTCCTTAAGAGAGTTAGATTATGTAGGATGGGAGGACGAGAGTATGTGAGCACTAGAGGTGTATGCTATATGAAGAAGGATGTGGCTCGTGTTGCTAATGTTGTGATGATATGCAAGAAAATCTTGCATGAAGCTAAAGAAAGGTGCAAGAAATGTCTTGAGGAGGCATCTAAGAAGTGGAGGAAAAAGACTGACACTGAGTTAGAGCTTAGAGAATGGATATTTCTCGTATTTGGGATGATGAAGTTAACTGTGTCGGAAGCTTGTAAATACACAAGTTAGGTCCATTGACAACTGGACAGATCCTATTGATCCTAAATTAACTCAAGCTGAAGCCTTGCATCAGTAGAAGGTAATCAAGGAACTTTGAAAAAAGAGAACGCATGAAGTGCAACAGTATCTAGCTAGATGGGTGTACAACCATGGTGATGCTTTGCATCATATCTTCCATTTATTACTCAATACTTTGCAATAATAAATATTAAGTTACTTCCTTTGGCCCTAAAGACTTGTCTAGATTATTAAATATTGAACCTAGATCATTTTCACTTATACCATTCAACGCTTGTGATAACGATGACTTCAAGTTAGTGTGTGAAGCCATTGGGAGGTTTGGTCCTTGACTTGAACCCACTTCTAAACATGACATTCAGGAGACTTTGGTAATTGAGGAGCATGCAAGAGTTATGAGTTCGCTACACGAATGAGATGGTGAAAAGATTAAGAATGGTTGCTCCATTATGACTAATGCTCGGTCAAATATGAAGAGGAGAAGGATACTGATTTTGTGCACATAATATGGTAATGCAACAACTTTTATCATTTAAAAGGAGATGTCAACCGTATCAGAAACAAGTGGAGTAATTTTTCAACTTGTGGATTAAGTAATTGAGGAAACATGCTCATAAAATATGGTGCAAGTAGTGACTAGAAATGCCTCGAACGACAACGGAGCAAAGAAGCTATTGTTGGAGAAGCGTCCAAACATGTTTCGGAGCTCTTGTTTGACACACGCACCATTAACTCGATGCTACAAGGAACTGACAACATTCCAAGGTTCATGAAGGTACTTGACAAAGCCAAAGCATTCATCATCTTTATATGCAAGCACAAACGAACCTTGAACTACGTGAGGCACTTGTCTTCACGGAAAGAGATCATTAGACTAGGGGTCAAGAGATTTTCTTCTACTTATTTAACTTTGGAAAGCCCTTTTTGACAAGAAGGATAGACAAATGAAGTTGTGGTTGATAGTAGATGGGACAGTTTAAGAAGTTAATTCAAAAAAGTGAAAGGCAACAAAAAGCACGATTATGAGCCTGGATATTTTTGGAAAGATGTGAAGCTTTGCTTGAATATGTTTGAGCATTTTCTAAGGGTCCTTCATTTGGCTGATAGGGATGTCAAGTGATACGTTGCAAACATATCTATAATTTTTGATGTTTCATGCTTATTTTACATCAATTTCTATATGTTCTATTTACACTTCGTGGTATTTTTATGCATTTTCTGGAACTAACCTATTGACAAGATGCCAGAGTGCCAGTTCCTGTTTTCTGTTGTTTTTGTATTTTAGAAAAGTTGTATAGGAAATATTCTCGGAATTGGACGAAACAAAAGATGAAGTTCCTATTTTTCCCGACCCGAAGACGGAGTCCAAAGCAGAGACGGAGAAGAGCCAGGAGGCGGCCACACCATGCCTAGGTGCGCCCCCCTGTCCACGCCTAGGGGTGGTGTGGGCCCCTCGTGCGTCCACCGACCTTGCCCTTTCGCCTATAAATTCACATCCTCGGGAAAAACCTAAATACCCGAGCCTCCATCCATGAAAAGTTCCGTAGCCGCCGCCATCGTCGACCCTAGTTCGGGAGGGTTCTGAGCTCTTCCCGACACCCTGACGGAGAGGGAGATCATCACAGGAGGCCTCTTCATCACCATGCCCTCCTCCGAAGTGATGCGTGAGTAGTTCATCTCTAGACTATGGGTCCATAGCAGTAGCTAGATGGTTGTCTTTTCCTCATTATGCTTCATGTATAGATCTTATGAGCTGCCTATCATGATCAAGATCATCTTTATGTAATGCTACATGTTGTGTTTGCTGGGATCCGATGAATATTGAATACTATGGTTGAGTTGATTATAGACTTGTTTATATGTTATTTGTGATCTTGCATGCTCTCCGTTGCTACTAAATGCTTTGGCCAAGTATGTAAACTTGTGACTTCAAGAGGGAGTATTTATGCTCGATAGTGGGTTCATGCCTCTAGTAATCTGGGAGAGTGACAGTAACTCCTAAGGTTGTAGATGTGTTGTTGCTACTAGGGAGAAAATAACAATGCTTTATCCAAGGATAATTCTATTGTTTACTTTACACACTTTACTTAATGCAATAATCTGTTGCTTGCAACTTAATACTGAAAGGGGTGCGGATGCTAACCTGAAGGTGGATTATTAGTCATAGATGCAGTTGGATTACGGTCTATGAATCTTGTTGTAAGGCCCAAATGAATCGCATAGTAATCGTTTGTTTATGTATGATCTTTATTCTGTCAATTGCCCAGCTGTAATTTGTTTACCTAGCATGTTATTTATCTTAATGGAGAGACACCTCTAGTGCACTGTTCCTTTCTTTCACACCTATATGTGGTATTTCACCGCCACTCCAAAGTGATTCTGTGCTACCTTTAAACCATTCAAAAATTATTATCTGTTTTGTGTTCCTGTTTTAGCTCATGAGGAAGTGTTGGATACTTTATTGTCTCTTTCATGTTTATTTTGGCTTCACACCTTGACTAGCATGCATAATATGCTAGTCCCTAATATTTCAAAAAGAGCAGGCAAGCGGTGCCCAGCCCACTAAATATAAATAAACAAATAATCAAATAAATCTCCTAACACTATGGGCTTGAGAAATCATGAACTTAGCTTGTTCAAACGAAGGAGAAGAGGAAATTTATTGTTCTCTCTATGGGAGCTGCTCTTGAAGCCATTAAACATGAAAGGGTGATAGATCATTTGATGCCATACGTTGACATAGACATACATACCTCTCAAAATACATTTTCAACACCTCAGTTTTATTCAAATAAAAAGCTCTAGCGCATGAATATTCTTGCTTCCTTCTGCGCAGGGCCTTTATTTTAATTTTATGTTGAGTCTTCATCTTATAACTTTATGCACCAATTAAGAGAGCATAGTTGTCATTCTGAGTATAATGTGCATTGTCCCAAAATTTATTATTGATTGATTCATGATTATATTATTTCTTGTTCTCAAACTATTTGTATCTAGTCACCCTTTGAACTATAAAGGTGTCCTATGCATTTATGTTTTGCTATTCCATGAAGGACAAGCTGAATACCACTTTGCTATGTTTTATCTATGCTAAAAAACAAACAGTTGCACTATTATTCATAATCTTTTGTTTGAGTTACTTCTCATGTTGTAACATAGTTGCTAAGTTCTATTGTTATTATATCTATCATGCTTATGTTTAAAGTACTTTGATCTCAGCTTACAAGGCTTTTACAATAACTTGATCAAGATTGTGTTGGGTGCATGTCACCTCAATTTTTTTTTTGTTATCAGTTACCTACTCGAGGACGAGAAGGAGTTAAGCTTGGAGATGCTGATACGTTGCAAACGTATCCATAATTTTTGATGCTCCATGCTTGTTTTACACCAATTTCTATATGTTTTGTTTACACTTCGTAGCATTTTTATGCATTTTCTGGAACTAACCTATTGACAAGATGCCACAGTGTCAGTTCCTGTTTTCTATTGTTTTTGTATTTCAGAAAAGATGTACATAAAATATTCTCAGAATTGGACAAAACAAAAGCCAAAGTTCATATTTTCTCGACCCGAAGACGGAGTCCAAAGCAGAGACGGGGAAGAGCTAGGAGGCGGCCACACCATGCCTAGGCGCGGCCCCCTGGCCGCGCCTAGGGGTGGTGTGGGCCCCTCGGGTGTCCACCGACCTCACCCTTTCGCCTATAAATTCACATCCTCGGGAAAAACCTAAATACCCGAGCCTCCATCCACGAAAAGTTCCGTAGACGCCGCCATCATCGATCATAGTTCGGGAGGGTTTTGAACCTCTTCCCGAAACCCTACCGGAGAGGGAGATCATCACCGGAGGCCTCTTCATCACCATGCCCGTCTCCAAAGTGATGCGTGAGTAGTTCATCTCTGGATACGGGTCCATAGCAGTAGCTAGATGGTTGTCTTCTTCTTATTATGCTTCATGTTTAGATCGTGTGAGCTGCCTATCATGATCAACATCATCTTTATGTAATGCTACATGTTGTGTTTACTGGGATCCGATGAATATAGAATACTACGGTTGAGTTGATTATAGACCTATTTATATGTTATCTGTGATCTTGCATGCTCTCCGTTGCTAGTAGATGCTCTGGCCAAGTATATTCTTGTGACTCCAAGAGGGAGTATTTATGCTCGATAGTGGGTTCATGTCTCTAGTAATCTGGGAGAGTGAC
Organism: Lolium multiflorum; assembly: GCA_030979885.1. Classification (NCBI taxonomy): domain Eukaryota; kingdom Viridiplantae; phylum Streptophyta; class Magnoliopsida; order Poales; family Poaceae; genus Lolium; species Lolium multiflorum. Next base: position 120,009,601 of record CM061749.1, on the reverse strand, counting down.
AGTAACTCCTAAGGTTGTAGATGTGATGTTGCTACTAGGGAGAAAACAACAATATTTTATCCAAGGATAATTCTATTGTTTACCTTTCATACTTTACTTAATGCAATAATTTGTTGCTTGCAACTTAATACTGAAAGGGTGCAGATGCTAACCTGAAGGTGGATTATTAGTCATATATGCAGTTGGATTACGGTCTATGAATCTTGTTGTAATGCCCAAATGAATCTCATAGTAATCATTTTGTCATGTATGGTCTTTATTCTGTCAATTGCCTAGGTGTAATTTATTTACTCAACATGTTATTTATCTTTATGGAGAGACACCTCTAGTGAACTGTGGACCCCGGTCCTTTCTTCTACTGCAAAGCATTGTTCTCTTTATTTCACTGCAAACAAACATCTTTTTCCACACTATACGTCTCATCCTTTGTTTTCAGCAAAACTAGTGAGATTGACAACCTCACTGTAAGTTGGGGTAAAGTAGTATGGTTGTGTTGTGTCCAGGTTCCACGTTGTTGCTGATACTGGTAGTGCGCCCTGCCAAAGTCAGCCAGCAACACCTTCTGAGTGATTTATTTCTTCTACTGGTCGATTAAACCTTGGTTTCTTACTGAGGGAAAACTTGCTGCTGTGCTCATCATACCTTCCTCTTGGGGTTTCCCAACTGTGTGCTCTACACAACATCATCAAGCCATCAATGGAATTTTTATGGAGAAATAGTTAAGGCAAGGCAACAGATCATGTTAGTATATGGCAATGTGGCATCCCATCACAAAGATGTGATTGATGTTGTTGAGAAAATGATGAAATATCGACTTGATTATCCATTGCGCTTGGTTGCATACTAGCTGAATCCATATTATAGTTATGGTGCTTGTAGCAACATTTTCGATGATTTAAGGATTCATCAGCTGTGTGGTTTATAGTGGTGATGATTCCAAGCAAGATCAAGGTGTCAACTGGAATTGAGAAAAATCCATAATAGAGAAGGAACCTTTGCAAAACAAATAAAACTTGTGAGGACTTCTCTAAAGTTCGATTATAATGCAAGTATGTGTATTGTGATCACTTCGGTGAATTTGTTAGGCTTGCAATTTGTCATATCAAGTACAAAAAATGGAGCAACAATGCAGTTGTTGATGCCTTATCTCATTAGTGTGGCATCAATTTGGTGGCTATCATTTCCAAAATACTCCTCTCTAGATGGAGAATTTGCAAATTAGGTATGCATATGATTCTCATGCTCAACAACTGATCATTGTGTTAAGTGCAATGGCAACACTCTCTAATGATGATGGTTATGCTTATATTGATGGTTCTCTTCCACACAATGACATGATATGGGCAGGAAACATTGCCAACGCTCAAAACTATGTTTGTGCATGCATGGTTTTAAACCTTTTTTGGTTTGAAATTAACCCCCCGGCCATAATCAGCTTGTTTGGACAGTTTGGTCCTGCGGTTTTCATGGGTTGAAACTGTTGAAGTATAGCCGGCGACACCGGCGCCGCGACGGCCACCGGTCTTGCGGATTAGCTCAAGACTCGAGCTAGCTAACAACCAACAAAAGCGGATCAATCCAGCTTGCCGGCGCCAGAGGACTTGCCAAATCAATCAACAGAATTACATGATCGTTAGAGCATCTCCAGTCGCACGTGGGAGCTGAGTGAATTGCCGCGCGGCCACCGGCCCATTGGACTAAAATGGGTCTATAAGCTGAAGAAGAACCCCGCCGGCGAAGTCGTACGACACAAGGCGTGGCTAGTGGAGAAGGGCTACGCGCAGCGCGCCGGCATTGACTTTGACGAAGTCTTCACGTCGGTGGCTCGCCTAGACTCGGTGTGTGTGCTGCTTATTGTGGCTGCCCATGGCAGCTAGTTGTGTGTTGCTTGTTCTAAATGGCGTGCTCATGGAGGAGGTGTGTCTCCCGACCGCCCGGGTTCATCGCCGATGGCTTGCTGAAGAAGGCACTCTATGGGCTACGTCAGGCCCCACGCGCTTGGAATGCTGATACGTCTCCAACGTATCTATAATTTCTGATGTTCCATGCTTGTTTTATGACAATACTTACATGTTTTGCTTGCACTTTATAATGTTTTTATGCATTTTCCGGAACTAACCTATTAACGAGATGCCGAAGTGCCAGTTCTGTTTTCTGTTGTTTTTGGTCCAGAAAGGCTGTTCGGGCAATATTCTCGGAATTCGACGAAATCAACGCCGAACCTTATTTTTCCGGAACCTTCCAAAGTCGAGGGGACCAGGGGTGCCCCAGGGGCCCACACAAGGCGGCGCGGCCCGGGGAGGGCGCGCCGCCTATGGGGAGGCCGGGCACCCTCCGACTCCGACTCTTCGCCTATTTAAGCCTGACCTAAAACATCGAGACCAATTGACGAAACTCCGGAAGACTCCAGGCGCCGCCGCCATCGCAAAACTCCAATTCGGGGGACAGAATCTGTTCCCACGCCGCCGGACGGGGAAGTGCCCCGGAAGCCATCTCCATCGACGCCACCGCCTCCATCATGCTTCGTGAGTAGTTCCCCCATGGACTACGGGTTCTAGTGTAGCTGGTATTCTCTCTCCCCATGTACTTCAATACAATGATCTCATGAGCTGCCTTACATGATTGAGATTCATCGATGTAATCGGTGTTGTGTTTGTTGGGATCCGATGGATTGTTACATTATGATTAGTCTATCTATAAGTTTGTGAAGTTATTGTTGCTGCAATCTTGTTGTGTTTAATGCTTGTCACTAGGGCCCGAGTGGCATGATCTTAGATTTAAGCTCTATACTTATTGCTTAGATTGTATCTACAAGTTGTTTGCACATGTCTATGTCCTGAACCCGAGGCCCCAAAGTGACAAATTGGGACAACCGGAGGGGAAGGCTTAGATATGAGGATCACATGTTTTCACGGAGTGTTAATGCTTGCTCCGGTACTCTATTAAAAGGAGTACCTTAATTTCCAGATAGAGGCTCCGGGCCACCGGTTGGTAGGACAAAGATGTTGTACAAGTTTCTCATTGCGAGCACGTATGACTATATATGGAAAACATGCCTACATGATTAATAGGCTTGATGTTCTGTCTTAATGCTATTTCAATCCTATCAATTGCCCAACTGTAATTTGTTCACCCAACATTTGTTATTGGAGAGTTACCACTAGTGTAGATAGCTGGGAACCCCGGTCCATCTTTCATCATCATATACTTGTTCCTACATGTCATTGGAAGTAGTATCAACTATTTTCTGGTGCCATTGCTCTCATATTACTGCTTCGTCAGGTTATCATTGCTGCTCATATTACTTGCTTTCCACATCACCCGTGTTACTAGTGCTTTTCCAGTGCAGCTGAATTGACAACTCAGTTGTTAAGGCTTATAAGTATTCTTTACCTCCCCTTGTGTCGAATCAATAAATTTGGGTTTTACTTCCCTCGAAGACTGTTGCGATCCCCTATACTTGTGGGTCATCAAATGCCAAGCCCGACAGCACACTCTTGTCGCTCGGCTTCACGCAGTGCCCGTCGGAGCACGTGGTGTATGCCCGTGGAGAGGCTGGGCCACGTCTGCTCCTTGGCGTGTACGTGGACGATCTGACCGTCACCGGTGGCAGCACGCAGGAGATAGAAAGGCTCAAGCATCAGATGATGGTAAGGTTCAAGATGAGCGACCTAGGCAAGCTCACGTACTACCTCGGCATCGAGGTGACCCAGGGTGATGGCAAGATCACGCTCTGCCAATTGGCCTACGCCGGCAAGCTCTTGGAGAAAGCTGGTATGGGTGACTGCAATTCTGTGCAGGTGCCAATGGAACCTCGTCTGAAGCTAAGCCAGGACAGCGCACGCCAACCCGCTGGTGGACGTGACGCTCTACCCCTTGCTGGTTGGAAGCTTGCGCTACCTGGTGCACAACAGGCCAGGAATCGTTTTCGTCGTCGGCTACGTCAGTAGGTTCATGGAGAAGCCCGAGATGGAACACCTCGGGGCTGTGAAGCACTTGCTCCGCTACATCGCCAGGACAAAAGGCTATGGTTTTGTCTTCTCCAGCGCTGGTGCAACGCAAGCTCACTGGGTTCAGTGACGTGAACATGGACGGGGATTGATACGTCTCAAACGTATCCATAATTTCTTATGTTCCATGCTAGTTTTATGACAATACTCACATGTTTTATACACACTTTACATCATTTATATGCATTTTCCGGCACTAACTATTAACGAGATGCCAAAGCGCCATCCTGTTTGTGCTTTTTGGTTTCGAAATCCTACACAGAAATATTCTCGAATTGGACGAAACGAACGCCTTGGTCTTATTTTTCCACGAGCTTCCAGAAGACCGAAGGGGATACGAAGTGGGGCCACGAGGTGACGACACCACAAGGCGGCACAGCCAAGGAGGGGCCCGCGCCGCCCTATGGTGTGGGCCCCTCAGGAACCCCCCTGCTCTGCCCTTCCGCCTACTTAAACTCTCCGTCGCGAAACCCTATTACCGAGAGCCACGATACGGAAAGGTTACTATGACGCCGCCGCCAATCCCATCTCTGGGATTCAGGAGATCGCCTCGCACCCTGCCGGAGAGGGGAATCATCACCGGAGGGCTCTACATCAACATGCCCGCCTCCGGACTGATGCGTGAGTAGTTCATCCTTGGACTATGGGTCCATAGCGTAGCTAGATGGTTGTCTTCTCCTCTTGTGCTATCATGTTTAGATCTTGTGAGCTGCCTATCATGATCAAGATCGCCTATTTGTAATGCTACATGTTGTGTTTGTTGGGATCCGATGAATATTGAATACTATGTCAAGTTGATTATCAATCTATCATATATGTGTTGTTTATGTTCTTGCATGCTCTCCGTTGCTAGTAGAGGCTCTGGCCAAGTTGATACTTGTGACTCAAGAGGGAGTATTTATGCTCGATAGTGGGTTCATGCCTCCATTGAATCTGGGACAGTGACAGAAAGTTCTAAGGTTGTGGATGTGTTTGCCACTAGGGATAAAACATCAATGCTTTGTCTAAGGATATTTGTGTTGATTACATTACGCACCATACTTAATGCAATTGTCTGTTGTTTGCAACTTAATACTCGAAGGGGTGCGGATGCTAACCTGAAGGTGGACTTTTTAGGCATAGATGCATGCTGGATGGCGGTCTATGTTCTTTGTCGTAATGTCCCTGATTAAATCTCATAGTAATCATCATGATATGTATGTGCATCTCTATTTGTCAATTGCCCAACTGTAATTTGTTCACCCAACCGCTATTTATCTTATTGGACAGACACCACAGTGAACTGTGGACCCCGGTCCATTCTTTTACATCTGAAATACAATCAACTGCAATCTCTGTTCTCTCTTGTTGTTCTACAAGCAAACATCATTCTCCACACCATACGTTTAATCCTTTGTTTTCAGCAAGCCGGTGAGATTGACAACCTCACTTAATTAAGTTGGGGCAAAGTCATGATTGTGTTGTGGGTTCCACGTTGGCGCCGAATCCCGGTGTTGCGCCGCACTACACTCCTTCACCAACAACCTTCGTGTGGCCTTCATCTCCTACGTTCGATAACCATGGTTTCTTACCGAGGGAAAACTTGTTGTTGTACGCATCACACCTTCCTCTTGGGGTTCCCAACGACGTGTGCTTCACGCGTTATCAAGCTCTTTTTCTGCGCCGTTGCCGGAGATCAAGACACGCTGCAAGGGGAGTCTCTCACATCCAATCTCTTTACTTTGTTATTGTCTTGCTTTACTTTATTTTATTTTATGTTTTGTTTGCTTTCTTTATATCAAAAACACAAAAAAATTAGTTACTTGTTTTACTTTACTTAATTTAGTTTGCTTTACTTATTTTTATTACTGTTAAAATGAATACTCCTGAGAACACTAAGTTGTGTGATTTCACTAGCACCAATAATAATGATTTTATATGCACTCCTATTGCTCCACCTGCTACTACAGAGAATTCTATGAAATTAAACCTGCTTTACTAAATCTTGTTATGAGAGAGCAATTTTCTGGTGTTAGTTCTGATGATGCTGCTGCCCATCTTAATAATTTTGTTGAACTTTGTGAAATGCAAAAGTATAAGGATGTAGATGGAGACATTATAAAACTGAAATTGTTTCCTTTCTCCTTAAGAGGAAGAGCTAAAGATTGGTTGCTATCTTTGCCTAAGAATAGTATTGATTTATGGACTAAATGTAAAGATGCTTTCATTGGTAGATATTATCCTCCTGCTAAAATTATATCTTTGAGAAGTAGCATTATGAATTTTAAGCAATTGGATAATGAACATGTTGCCCAAGCATGGGAAAGAATGAAATCTTTGGTAAAGAATTGCCCTACCCATGGACTAACTACTTGGATGATCATCCAAACCTTTTATGCAAGACTGAATTTTTCTTCACGGAATTTGGATTCAGCTGCTGGAGGTACTTTATGTCCATCACCTTAGGGGCAACAAAGCTTCTTGATGATATGATGATAAATTACTCTGAATGGCACAAGAAAGACTCCACAAGGTAAGAAGGTAAATTCTGTTGAAGAAACCTCCTCCTTGAGTGATAAGATTGATGTGATTATGTCTATGCTTGTCAATGGTAGATCTAATGTTGATCATAATAATGTTCCTTTAGCTTCATTGGTTGCTCAAGAAGAGCATGTTGATGTGAATTTCATTAAAAATAATAATTTCAACAACAATGCTTATAGGAATAATTTTGGTAACAACTATAAACCATATCCTTCTAACAGTGGTAATTCTTATGGTAGATCTGTTTTGCCTAGTGAGGAAAAGATGTTAGAAATTGAAAGAGCTACTAAGAGCTTTATGCAATCACAATATGAGCAAAATCAATTGTTTACTAAAACTATGAATGAACAATCTGCCTTGTTGAAAAATATAGGAAATCAACTTGAAAATTTGAATATGGAAATTTCTGGTTTGCAAACTAAACTTTCAAATGCTGAAAATTGACTCTCATATATGTCTGAATCACAATATTCTTTAATTAATAAAATGGCTGCTAAACCTGAGGATAATGATAAAAAATTTTCTGCTACAGCCATACAAGTTCGAATTAATGAAAATATTAGATTGATGGCTGAATTGCATGCTAGGTGGGAAAGAGAAGAAAAGAAAACTGTGAAGATAAGCTAAAGTTTCGACTATTACCACCACTAGTAATGTTGATAAACCTCCTACTATCAATGGTAAAATAATTGGTGTTGGCAATGTTTCTACTCCTAGTAGAAAGCGTGCAAAAACTGCAAAAACTGTTTGTGATAAAACTGCTGAAATTTTTCAAAATATTGGGGACAATGATCCCATTGTTGTGAGATCATAATGGTTTAGATTTTGATGATTGTCATATCTCTGAAGTTATTAAGTTCTTACAAAACTTGCGAGAAGTCCTAATGCTAGTGCTATAAATTTGGCATTTACAAAACATATTACAAATGCTCTTATAAAAGCTAGAGAAGATAAATTAAAACTTGAAACTTCTATTCCTAGGAAGTTGGAAGATGGTTGGGAGCTGATACGTCTCAAACGTATCTATAATTTCTTATGTTCCATGCTACTTTATTGATGATACCTACATGTTTTATACACATTATATGTCATATTTATGCGTTTTAACCCACGACGAGATGCCGAAGGGCCATTGCTGTTTTCTGCTGTTTTTGGTTTCAGAAATCCTAGTAAGGAAATATTCTCGGAATCGGACGAAATCAACGCCCAGGGTCCTATTTTTCACGAAGCTTCCAGTCCGAAGGAGAAACGAAGTGGGGCCACGAGGTGGGGACACAGCGGCGCGGCCCAAGCCCTGCCGCGCCGCCTAGTGTGTGGCCCCACCAGACTCCTCCGACTCCTCTTCGCCTATTTAGTCGTCCCCGACCTAAATCCTCGACCCCGTTCGATGAAACCGAGAAACCTTCCAGCCGCCGCCATCTCCAATTGGGGGACAGGTCTCGTTTGCAAGACCCTGTAGGACGGGGAATTGCCGAGTCATCTCCACCGCCATCTTCACGCCATCGCTGCCTCCATGATGAGGAGGAGTATTCACCCCCGGGGCTGAGGGTTCTGGTAGCTATGTGGTTCATCTCTCTCTTTATGTGATCTAGTTGAATATCATCTATGTGCTACTCTAGTGATGTTATTAAAGTACTCTATTCCTCCTTCACGGTGTAATGGTGACAGTGTGTGCACCGTGTAGTTCTTGTCGTAGATTATGATTGTGATCTCTTGTAGATTATGAAGTTAACTATTGCTATGATAGTATTGATGTGATCTATTCCTCCTTTCGTAGTGTGATGGTGACAGTGTGCATGCTATGTTAGTACTTGGTTTGGTTATGTTGATCTGTCATGCACTCTAAGGTTACTTAAACATGAATATCGAATACTGTGGAGCTTGTTAACTCCGGCATTGAGGTTCGTAATCCTGTAATCCTAGTGGTGTTCATCATCCAACAAAAGAGTGTAGAGTGTTTTTATTATGTGATCATTGTTGAGAGTGTCCACTAGTGAAAGCAGGATCCCTAGGCCTTGCTTCCAAGCATCGAATCTCCGTTTGTTTCTGTTTTGTTGCATGTTTACTCGCTGCCATATTTTATTCAGATTGCTATTACCACTCATATACATCCATACTACTTGTATTTCACTATCTCTTCGCCGAACTAGTGCACCTATACATCGACAAGTGTATTTGGTGTGTTGGGGACACAAGAGACTTCTTGCTTTGTGATTGTAGGGTTGCTTGAGAGGGATATCTTTGACCTCTTCCTCCCCAGTTCGATAAACCTTGGGTGATCCACTTAAGGAAACTTGCCTGTTCTACAAACCTCTGCTCTTGGAGGCCCAACACTGTCTACAAGAATAGAAGCACTGTTGACATCAAGCTATTTTCTGGCGCCGTTGCCGGTGAGGTAAGGTAAAAGGTATTCACATCCTCCGACTACTAAGCTATTTCTAACACTGTTCCTGTGTGAGTGCTCGAAGCTATTTCCTTTAGATCCTGCAATTGCATCTTTTTGTTTCTTGTTCTTATTTTCACTAGTTAGGCATGATGGAAAACAAATAAAAAATGGTGAGCTTTTTAATATTTTTCCTAATTTAGAATTGTTTGATGCGAAAATTAAAAAACCTATGGAGCCTTATTTGCATGCTAGTAGCGATGTTATTAGTATGAATGCAATTACTGCTAATGCTATGGAGAAGTCTAAGCTTGGGGAAGCTAGTTTTTGTGATCTTTTTAGCTTCCCATCTTTAGGGAGAAAATTTACTCTGATAATACTTTATCTCCCATATGCGATAACTCTAATGATGCTTGTGATATTCTAAATCCACCTACTGAAAGTATTCCTTTCAAGATACCCATGAAAATTATTGAACGTGTTATGGATAACCGCTATGAAGGGGATGGAACTGTCCATCCTGGAGATCATTTACTGTTTTTGCATGAATTATGCGGGTTATTCAAGTGTGCAGTATCTCTATGGATGAAGTGAAGAAGAAACTATTCTCTATGTCGTGTCTGGTAAAGTGGCGCATTGGTATAAATGAAGGATGAGCATTCTCTTGATTGGAAGGATATTGTGCCTCTATTTTATTCTAAATTCTATCCTCCAAGTGAAATTCACAAAGACCGAAACCGAATATATAATTTCTGGCCTCATGATGGAGAGAGTATTGCCCAAGCATGGGAGAGATTGAAGTCTTTAATGCTCAAATGCCCCAATCATGAGCTTCAGGTAATATCATCATTGATAATTTCTATGCAAGACTTTCTTTTCAAGATAAGACCTTGCTGGATACTACTTGTTCTGGATCATTCACGCGCAACAAAGAAGAGTTTAAAAGGGACCTTCTTGATCGGATTAAGGAGAACGCTGAAGATTGGGAGAACGACAAAGGTAAAGAGTTAGGTATAAATTATGATTATGAATGCATTGAAACTTTTATGGATAGTGGTAAATTTCGAAATATGAGTGCTACTTATGGCCTTGACTCTCAAGTTGCTGCGAATCTTTATAAAGCTTTTGCCTCTCATTTTGAATTGCCTAGGAAGAATTTTGATAAGTATCATGAACCTTTTAAAGAGGCTTGTATGAAGGATGAAATTGTTGTTAATGATTGCAATAAACATGATCAAACTCCTAAGAATGCTATTTCCTATAAGCATGTTAATTTTTGTGGAATGCATAGACCTTGTGGAATTAATCAAATCAAAGATGAATATTGTATCCATCATATTAATGAAAGAACTAGAAAGTGGTTTAGGGCTCTAGATGATCTAGGTAAAAAAGTGTGTGCCCTTTATCCTTTTATTTGTGAACTTTGCCATGGAGTGGGTCATTTTAATTTTCAATGCTCCTCCAATGATAATTTGAACCCCATGAGTGCTACAAATTGGTATTGTGATGATGAAATTACTCCTAATCAGCATGATGAACTTACTTTATTTTTGGTGGTGTGAAGAGCTCTCAAGAAAATCTCTTTGTTACATATGAGTGATCTTGATATTGATGACGTCCTGCATGGGTGTTTTTCTTATTGCATTGATAATAGCCTTACAAATACTTACATACAAAATATTTTAGAAGATGACACCTTGCCAAAATATGATAGGACCGCTGTGTTTTGAACTAATTAATGAAAAGGAGGAATCCTCCCAAGTTTCTTCTATTGTTTCTAAAGTAAATCAGGTTATGCGGACAAGCCACCCTTCAAGCCTCTTCCTCCTAAAGAAGGGAACGTGAGGAGAAGGAAGGGAAGAAGAAGAAGGGAACGAAGAAGAAGAAGAAGAAGAAGAAGGAGAATAAAGAGAAAAAAGTAACGGCATATCCCCGCGTGTATGAGATAACGATAGGTAACCGTAAGTATGTTGCTCCTGATGATTATTATGATAATGAATCTGAGTACAATGATCTTCCTATACCCTTTACATATATTAGTGATCATGATTTGAAAGAGCACACTACTTTTTATATTGCAAATCTCTGGGAAACTAATTCTGAAAATGATGATGTTAATATTACCATAGTATCGCATATCCATGCTTCCTCCCATAATGATATAGAAAGCTCTAAGCTTGGGAAGAGGTGTTTGAAAATCCTTTTGCTATTGATCATTATGTGTTTGATACATCTCCTTCTAATAACAATGATGGTGGTGATAAACCGACTGTGAAAGATAACTATTCTATTTCTTATGATGACACTGTGCCTCCGACCTTTAATGATTATTATAAAGAATGCTATGATATAGGTTATAACTATCCTTATGAAACTTGTCATAGTTATGATTGGATTGCCAAAATAATTCCCTTAATATGCAACTTTTTTACCATGTTCAAATTCTTGATAATAATTTTGCTCCAATTACTATTAATGAGAAGAACTCTTCTTATGCCAAAATTAATGATACTTCTATGCATATGAACCATGATAAGAATGTTTTAAGTGATGGGTATATTGTGGATTTCATCAATGATGTTACTGAAAGTTATTATGAGAGAGGGAAAAATGGTTATAGGCACCTTAATAATATTAAGTTTCCTCTCTTTATGTTGAGAATCTTGAAGTTACTCGTGCTTTATCCTCTTATGCTTGTCACCTTGTTCTTCATGAATTCATTTGTGTACAAGATTCCTATGCATAGGAAGCATGCTAGGCTTAAATTTGTTTTGAATTTGTCTCTTGATGCTCCTTTTTGCTCCAAATACTATTTCTTGCGAGTACGTCATTAAAACTGCTAAGCCCATCTTAATGGCTATAAAGAAAGAACTTCTTGGGAGATAACCCATGTGTTTATTTTGCTACAGTACCTTTGTTTTATATTTGTGTCTTGAAGTTGTTACTACTGTAGCAACCTCTCCTTATCTTAGTTTTGTTGCATTGTTGTGCCAAGTAAAGTCTTTGATAGTAAGGTTCATACTAGATTTGGATTACTGCGCAGAAACAGATTTCTTGCTGTCACGAATCTGGGCCTAATTCTCTGTAGGTAACTCAGAAAATTATGCCAATTTACGTGAGTGATCCTCAGATATGTACGCAACTTTCATTCAATTTGAGCATTTTCATCTGAGCAAGTCTGGTGCCATTTTAAAATTCGTCTTTACGAACTGTTCTGTTTTTGACAGATTCTGCCTTTTATTTCGCATTGCCGCTTTTGCTATGTTGAATGAGTTTCTTTGTTCCATTAACTTTCAGAAGCTTTGTGCAATGTCCAAGTGTTAAGAATGATTGTGTCATTCTGAACATGTGAATTTTGATATGCACTAACCCTCTAATGAGTTTGCTTTAAGTTTGGTGTGAGGAAGTTCAAGGGTCAAGAGAAGAGGATGATATACTATGATCAAGAAGAGTGAAAGTCTAAGCTTGGGGATGCCCGGTGGTTCATCCCTGCATATTTCAAGAAGACTCAAGCGTCTAAGCTTGGGGATGCCCAAGGCATCCCCTTCTTCATCGACAATTTATCAGGTTTCTTCTCTTGAAACTATATTTTTATTCGGTCACATCTTATGTACTTTACTTGGAGCGTCTGTTTGTTTTTGTTTCTGTTTTTGTTTGAATAAATGCTTGTGTGGGAGAGAGACGCTCCGCTGGTTCGTATGAACACATGTGTTCTTAGTTTAATGTTCATGGCGAAGGCTGAAAGCGCCGTTAATTATTATATGGTTGAAAGGGAAATGCTACATGTAGTAATTGATAAAATGTCTTGGATAATTTGATACTTGGCAATTGTTGCGCTCATGTTTAAGCTCTTGCATCATATACTTTGCACCCATTAATGAAGAAATACATAGAGCTTGCTAAAATTTGGTTTGCATAATTGGTCTCTCTAAGGTCTAGATAATTTCTAGTATTGAGTTTTGAACAACAGGAAGACGGTGTAGAGTCTTATAATGTTTACAATATGTCTTTTATGTGAGTTTGCTGCACCGGTTCATCTTTGTGTTTGTTTCAAATAACCTTGCTAGCCTAAACCTTGTATCGAGAGGAATACTTGATGCATCCAAAATCCTTGAGCCAACCACTATGCCATTTGTGTCCACCATATCTACCTACTACATGGTATTTCTCCGCCATTCCAAAGTAAATTGCTTGAAGTGCTACCTTTAAACAATTCAAAAGCTATTATCTCTTATTTGTGTCAATGTTTTATAGCTCATGAGGAAGTATGTTGTGTTTTATCTTCGATCTTGTCATTTACTTACAGACTTTCACCAATGGACTAGTGGCTCATCCGCTTATCCAATAATTTTGCAAAAAGAGGTGGCAACGGGGTTCCCAGCCCCAATTAATTAACTTTCATTAATAATTCTCTTCACATGTTTTGCTCTGATTCATCAGTTAGCAACTTAATTTTGCAAATAGACACTCCTCCATGGTATGTGAAATGTTGGAAGGCACCCGAGGATTCGGTTAGCCATGGCTTGAGAAAGCAAAGGTTGGGAGGAGTGTCATCTCTAAATAAAACTAAAATAAAAGGCACTCCTTCATGGTATGAGATTGTTGGCAGGCACCGAGGATTCGGTTAGCCATGGTTTGTGAAAGCAAGGTTGGAAGGAGTGCCACCCAAAAATAAAAATAAATTACACTAAAGTACATGTGTAAACAAAAGAGAAGAGGGATGATCTACCATGGTGGTAGAAATAACGTCCTTCATGGGAGCCGCTCTTGAAAGTCTGGTTGATAAGGTAGTTAGAGTACCCGCTACCATTCGTTGACAACAACAAACACCTCTCAAAACTTTACTTTTATTCTCTCTATGATTTCAAAACTTGAAAAGCTCTAGCACAAATATAGCAATCAATGCTTCCTCTGGGCCATTCTTTTACTTTTATGTTGAGTCAGTTCACCTATTTCTCTCCACCTCAAGAAGCAAACACTTGTGTGAACTGCATTGATTCCTACATACTTGCATATTGCATTTGTTATATTACTCTATGTTGACAATATCCATGAGATATACATGTTACAAGTTGAAAGCAACCACTGAAACTTAATCTTCCTTTGTGTTGCTTCGATACCTATACTATGAAATTATTTCTTTATGAGTTAACTCTTATGCAAGTCTTATTGATGCTTGTCTTGAAGTACTATTCATGAAAAGTCTTTGCTTTATGATTCATTTGTTTACTCATGTCATTACCATTGTTTTGATTATTCATCTCATATGCTTACAATAGTATGATCAAGGTTATGATGGCATGTCACTTAAGAAATTATCATTGTTATCGTTTACCTACTCGAGGGCGAGTAGGAACTAAGGGATGCTTGATACGTCTCAAACGTATCTATAATTTCTTATGTTCCATGCTACTTTATTGATGATACCTACATGTTTTATACACATTATATGTCATATTTATGCGTTTTCCGGAACTAACCTATTGACGAGATGTCGAAGGGCGATGTCTTTGCTTTTGGTTTCGAAATCCAGTAAGGAAATATTCTCGGAATCGGACGAAATCAACGCCCAGGGTCCTATTTTTCCACGAAGCTTAAGTCCGAAGGAGAAACAAAGTGGGGCCACGAGGTGGGGACACAGTAGGGCGGCGCGGCCCAAGCCCTGGCCGCGCCAGCCTAGTGTGTGGCCCCACCAGGACTCCTCCGACTCCGCCTCTTCGCCTATTTAGTCGTCCCTGACCTAAATCCTCGACCCCGTTCGACGAAACCAGAGAAAACCTTCCAGAGCCGCCGCCATCGCGAAACTCCAATTCGGGTGTCGAGGGAGCTCCTCGGCAATGCCCTCCGATAGGGGCTTAGGGTTGATGGAATCATGCAAGCTGACACGAGACATCGGTACACAGACAAGCGGGAGAGCGATTTACCCAGGTTCGGCCCTCGATGAGGTAAAACCTTACGTCCTGCCTGTCTGTTCTTTGATTATGATGAAAACAGTTACAATGGGGTGCCGAATCGTTCGCCGTGATCTCGTCGAGATGCTAGTTGCTAGGGTAACCTAGTTCTAAGGCTAGTATTGCTAAGATTGATTGTCCCCTCGATAGCCCCTCTCGTAGCCTTTATATAGGAGGCCAGGTCCCGAGAGGCCTAATCGAGTACGACTAGGTTTACAGTAGATCTATCTCTTAACTTTCCTTGTTCGGCTTCTTCCAAATCTTGTACTTCAAGTAATCTTCCGCTGCACCGCCCCTGGTGGCCCACCTTGCCATCGGGTACCTTTATGGGCCTCCAGTTGGGCGTGTAGGGTAGAGCAACATCGGTTACCCGAAGGGTAATGCCCACGTCGCAGCCCCCGAGTGTCCAGCCGAACGTAGTTCGGGTAGAGACTAGAGCATGTCTTCTTCCGAAGTCCTTTTCCTTGATCGTTCTTGCATTTCTTCTGCCTTTCTATCGGGTCGGGCGCTCCCGATGGGAGTAGCCCCGAGTCTAGGTACGGATGCTTGCAATCCGTGCGTAGACTCAAGTTGTACTACTCGAACATTTTCTTCTGCCGAAGATTTTTCCTGCAAGTCTTTGTAGTCTATCCGATACATTTTCTTTATGCAAGGGATAATGAATAACGTGCCCAACTTTTGTTGGTTAACTGCCGATGACAAAACAGCGTTACCCTACTCAGAATCAAGTCCCCGGGCATGATCCTGGAGTGCGAAAAAAGTTTTATTGGGTGCGCATCTAGCGCTCCCGATGGGAGTAGCCCCCTAGTCTGGCACGGGCGTTTTTCGTCCGGGTGCAGACTCTGATCAAGTTTTACCTTCGAATATTTATTCTGTCGGGTGCGCGTCAGCGCTCCCGATGGGAGTAGCCCCCGAGCCTAGGTGCGGATGCTCGCAAACCTCGCATAGGCTCAAGTTGATCACCCGATACTTTCTTATCTCTTCGTATGCAATCAACAATGCTCATGACGTCACTATTGACACGCCGCCGCTGTGACCTGATTGACAAGACTTGACCTTCCGGGCCCACCCTAGTTCTGCGCAGGCAGTTTTTAGGTTTTGACCAATGCACGCGCAGCGACCGAGGCGTTTCCTCGATTTTCGCGCGACGTGGGATAATGGGCCGCCGGTTCCATCCTGTTTTCTAGTGCCACGTGTACAGCTGGATTCGCTCCACCTCCCACGACGCCCACGGAATTATGGCCACGATCTTATGTCAATCCTTGTGGTATAAATAGAGGGCTTCCTCATTTTTACTTTTTTACATCTCCTACTGCTCATCTTCCCCGCGCATCCTCTCCCTCTTCCTCGCATCGTTCTCAGAGCTTCAAGCGCCATGGGCAAGAAGAAGGGTGCTAGTACTTCGGAGGCGGCCAAGGTTAGCCGTGATTGGAGTGCCTCCGCCATTTCCAACCGCGACATCAACAAGCTGCGGGCCCTCGGATTCATCTCCGCATCCTGAGGACGATATTCGCCTTCCAGGTGCAGTTTCTCGCCCAAAGCCCCCAAAGGGCTTCACCGTCATGTTCATGCTTTCTTGTTCCGTGGCCTTTCTCTCCCAGCGCACGAATTCCTTTGCTCTCTTCTTTTTCTTCTATGGGAGCTCGCAGCTGACCCCAAACTCCATCCTCCATCTTTCCATCTTTATCACCGTCTGCGAGGCTTTGGCATTGATCCCCACTGGGGTCTCTGGAGGAAGATCTTCTACGTGAAGCGCCATAATGACAACAACGGCTCCCCCGTCGTCGGTGGCGTTGGCTTTGTTGTTAGGAAGAAAGTCGACTACTTTGATTACCCAATGAAGGAGTCCGTCCAAGGCTGGCGCAACAAGTGGTTCTACCTGCGAGATCCGCTGATGCCTGGGCGTCGCTTTAACCTTCCTCCCTTCGAAGATAAGCTGATAGCTAAGTGATGTCTACGGGTGCCTCTATTCTTGTAGACAGTGTTGGGCCTCCAAGAGCAGAGGTTTGTAGAACAGCAGCAAGTTTCCCTTAAGTGGATTACCCAAGGTTTATCGAACTCAGGGAGGAAGAGGTCAAAGATATCCCTCTCATGCAACCCTGCAACCACAAAGCAAGAAGTCTCTTGTGTCCCCAACACACCTAATAGGTGTACTAGTTCGCGAAGAGATAGTGAAATACAAGTGGTATGAATGAATATGAGCAGTAGTACGGCGCGAAAATAGCTTGCTTGCGGTTGATGGTAGTAATATTGCAGGAAGTAAACATGCAGAGTAATCGCAGTAACGCAGATAAAGAACAAGCGCGATAGCAAGATTTAGAACAAGGCCTAGGGAATAGACTTTCACTAGTGGACACTCTCAACATTGATCACATAACGAATAGATAAATGCATACTCTACACTCTCTTGTTGGGTGATGAACACATTGCGTAGGATTACACGAACCCTCAATGCCGGAGTTAACAAGCTCCACAATTCAATGTTCATATTTAAATAACCTTAGAGTGCATGAAAGATCAATACGACTAAACCAAGTACTAACGTAGCATGCACACTGTCACCTTCATGCTTATGTAGGAGGAATAATACACATCAATACTATCATAGCAATAGTTAACTTCGCAATCTACAAGAGATCATGATCATAGCATAAACCAAGTACTAACACGGATGCACACACTGTCACCATTACATCGTGCAGGAGGAATAAAACTACTTTAATAACATTGCTAGAGATATAAATAAGCACTTCACTATGCCATTCATAACAGTGAATAAGTATTCTGTGAAATATAGCCTAAGAGACCCACACGGTGACACACTGTCACCTTTACACACGTGGGACAAGGAGTCTCCGGAGATCACATAAGTAAAACTCACTTGACTAGCACAATGACATCTAGATTACAAGCATCATCATATGAATCTCAATCATGTAAGGCAGCTCATGAGATTATTGTATTGAAGTACATAGGAGAGAGATGAACCACATAGCTACCGGTACAGCCCCGAGCTCGATGGAGAACTACTCCTCCTCATGGGAGCGGCAGCGGTGATGAAGATGGCGGTGGAGATGGCAGCGGTGTCGATGGAGAAGCCTTCGGGGCACTTCCCCGTCCCGCAGGTGCCGGAACAGGACTCCCGTCCCCCGATCTTGGCCCGATGGCGGCGGCTCGGAAGGTTTTGCACCGTGGCTTCCTCTGTCGGGGTTTTTAGGTCAGACTTAACAGGCGAAAGGGAGCCTCGGAGGGTCACACCACACCATAGGGCGGCGGCCCCTTCCGGCCGCGGTGTGGTGTGGGGCCCCAGGCTTCCCTCTAGCGCTCTCGGGTGTTCCTGGATGGTTCCGGGAAAAATAGGAACCTGGGCGTTGATTTCGTTCGATTCCGAGAATATTTCGTTACTAGGATTTCAACCAAAAACAGCAGAAACAGGAACTGGCACTTCGGCATCTTGTTAATAGGTTAGTTCCAGAAAATGCACGAATATGACATAAAGTGTGCATAAAACATGTAGATATCATCAATAATGTGGCATGGAACATAAGAAATTATCGATACGCTGGAGACGTATCAGCATCCCAAGCTTAGTTCTGCTCGTCCCGAGCAGGTAAAACGATAACAAAGATAATTTCTGAAGTGACATGCCATCATAACCTTGATCATACTATAAACATATGTAATGAATGCAGCGATCAAAACAATGGTAATGACATGAGTAAACAAGTGAATCATAAAGCAAAGACTTTTCATGAATAGTATTTCAAGACAAGCATCAATAAGTCTTGCATAAGAGTTAACTCATAAAGCAATAAATCAAAGTAGAGGTATTGAAGCAACACAATGGAAGATTAAGTTTCAGCGGTTGCTTTCAACTTGTAACATGTATATCTCATGGATAGTTGTCAATGCAAAACAATATAATAAGTGCAATATGCAAGTATGTAGGAATCAATGCACAGTTCACACAAGTGTTTGCTTCTTGAGATGGGAGGAAATAGGTAGACTGACTCAACATAAAAGTAGAAGAATGGTCCTTCAAAGAGGAAAGCATCGATTGCTATATTTGTGCTAGAGCTTTGGTTTTGAAAACATAAAGAGAGCATAAAAGTAAAATTTTGAGAGGTGTTTGTTGTTGTCAACGAATGGTAGTGGGCACTCTAACTACCTCATCAACCAGACTTTCAAGAGCGGCTCCCATGAAGGACATTATCTCTACCAGCAAGGTAGATCATCCCTCTTCTCTTTTGTTTACACATGTACTTTAGTTTAGTTTTTTTTATTTATGGATGACACTCCTCCCAACCTTTGCTTTTCAAGCCATGGCTAACCGAATCCTTCGGGTGCCCTCCAACATTCACATACCATGGAGGAGTGTCTATTTGCAAAATTAAGTTGCTTACTGATGAATCAGAGCAAAACATGTGAAGAGAATTATTAATGAAAGTTAATTAATTGGGGCTGGGAACCCCATGCCAGCTCTTTTTGCAAAATTATTGGATAAGCGGATGTGCCACTAGTCCATTGTGAAAGTCTGTCAAAAGTAAATGACAAGATCGAAAGATAAAACACCACATACTTCCTCATGAGCTATAAAACATTGACACAAATAAGAGGTGATAAATTTTGAATTATTTAAAGGTAGCACTCAAGCAATTTACTTTGGAATGGCGGAGAAATACCATGTAGTAGGTAGGTATGGTGGACACAAATGGCATAGTGGTTGGCTCAAGGATTTGGATGCATGAGAAGTATTCCCTCTCGATACAAGGTTTAGGCTAGCAAGGTTTATTTGAAACAAACACAAGGATGAACCGGTGCAGCAAAACTCACATAAAAGACATATTGTAAACATTATAAGACTTTACACCGTCTTCCTTGTTGTTCAAACTCAATACTAGAAATTATCTAGACCTTAGAGAGACCAATTATGCAAACCAAATTTTAGCAAGCTCTATGTATTTCTTCATTAATAGGTGCAAAGTATATGATGCAAGAGCTTAAACATGAGCACAACAATTGCCAAGTATCACATTATCCAAGACATTTACCAATTACTACATGTAGCATTTTCCAATTCCAACCATATAACAATTTAACGAAGAGGAAACTTCGCCATGAATATTATGAGCTAAAACACATGTGTTCATACGAACCAGCGTAGCGTGTCTCTCTCCCACACAAGGATGAACTTATTCAGAGAACTAAGATAACAAAACAAAAATAAAAGCACACACAGACTCCAAGTAAAGTACATAAGATGTGACCGAATAAAAATATAGTTTCACTAGAAGAACCGATAAGTTGTCGATGAAGAAGGGGATGCCTTGGGAATCCCCAAGCTTAGATGCTTGAGTCTTCTTAAAATATGCAGGGATGAACCACCGGGGCATCCCCAACCTTAGACCTTTCACTTTCTCGATCACATTATATCACCCTCTTCTATTGACCCTTGAAAACTTCCTTCACACCAAACTTCAAGCAAACTCATTAGAGGGTTAGTGCATAATCAAAAATTCACATGTTCAGAGGTGACACAATCATTCTTAACACTTCTGGACATTGCACAAAACTTCTGAAAGTTAATGGAACAAAGAAACTCATTCAACTTAACAAAAGCGGCAATGCGAAATAAAAGGCAGAATCTGTCAAAAACAGAACAGTCCGTAAAGACGAATTTTAAAATGGCACCAGACTTGCTCAAACGGAAAAACTCAAAACTAATGAAAGTTGCGTACATATCTGAGGATCACGCACGTAAATTGGCATATTTTTCTGAGTTACCTACAGAGAAAACAGCCCAGATTCGTGACAGATAGAAATCTGTTTCTGCGCAGAAATCCAAATCTAGTATCAACCTTCGATTAGAGGCTTCACTTGGCACAACAAAACACAAAACTAAGATAAGGAGAGGTTGCTACAGTAGTAAACAACTTCCAAGACTCAAATATAAAACAAAGTACTGTAGTAAAAAAAAACACATGGGTTATCTCCCAAGAAGTTCTTTCTTTATAGCCATTAAGATGGGCTCAGCAGTTTTAATGATGCACTCGCAAGAAATAGAAGTTGAAGCAAAAGAGAGCATCAAGAGGCAAATTCAAAACACATTTAAGTCTAACATGCTTCCTATGCATAGGAATCTTGTAAATAAACAAGTTCATGAAGAGCAAAGTAACAAGCATAGGAAGATAAAACAAGTGTAGCTTCAAAAATTTCAGCACATAGAGAGGTGTTTTAGTAACATGAAAATTTTTACAACCATATTTTCCTCTCTCATAATAACTTTCAGTAGCAACATGAGCAAACTCAACAATATAACTATCACATAAAGCATTCTTATCATGAGTCTCATGCATAAAATAATTACTACTCCCAACATAAGCATAGTCATTCTTATTAATTGTAGTGGGAGCAAATTCAACAAAGTAGCTATCAAATATAGGAGGTATATTGTAATCATAATCAAATTTATCCTCCATAAAGGTGGTAACAAAAGACTACTATCATTATAATCATCATAAATGGGAGGCAAAGTATCATCAAAGTAAATTTTCTCCTCAATGCTTGGGGGACTAAAAATATCATGCTCATCAAAGCCAGCTTCCCCAAGCTTAGAATTTTCCATAGCATTGGCAACAATAGTGTTCAAAGCATTCATATTAATATGTTCCATGGGTTTTTAAATTTTCGCATCAAACCATCCATGTCTTAAATCAGGAAATAGAATAAAAAGGTCATTGTTGTCCATTATGCCTAACTAGTGTAAACAAGAAACCAAATGTCGCAATTGCAGAGTCTAAAGGAAATAGCTTTCGAGCACACACACAATGGCGCGGAAAGGTACTATTACTGAACCGGAGTATGAGTGCCTTTTACCTTTCCTCCGCAGCAACGCGCAGGAAAGTGCTTGATGTCTACGGGTGCTTCTATTCTTGTAGACAGTGTTGGGCCTCCAAGAGCGAGGTTTGTAGAACAGCAGCAAGTTTCCCTTAAGTGGATTACCCAAGATTTATCGAACTCGGGAGGAAGAGGTCAAAGATATCCCTCTCATGCAACCCTGCAACCACAAAGCAAGAAGTCTCTTGTGTCCCAACACACCTAATAGGTGCACTAGTTCGGCGAAGAGATAGTGAAATACAAGTGGTATGAATGAATATGAGCGTAGTACGGCGCCGAAAATAGCTTCGCTGGCGTGCGGTTGATGGTAGTAATATTGTAGGAAGTAAACAAGCGGTAACGCAGTGCAGTAGTAATGCGTAAAACAAAGAATAAGCAGCGATAGCGTATTTAGGAACAAGGCCTAGGGAATAGACTTTCACTAGTGGACACTCTCAACATTGATCACATAACAGAATAGATAAATGCATACTCTACACTCTCTTGTTGGGTGATGAACACATTGCGTAGGATTACACGAACCCTCAATGCCGGAGTTAACAAGCTCCACAATTCAATGTTCATATTTAAATAACCTTAGAGTGCATGAAAGATCAATACGACTAAACCAAGTACTAACGTAGCATGCACACTGTCACCTTCATGCTTATGTAGGAGGAATACACACATCAATACTATCATAGCAATAGTTAACTTCGCAATCTACAAGAGATCATGATCATAGCATAAACCAAGTACTAACACGGATGCACACACTGTCACCATTACATCGTGCAGGAGGAATAAAACTACTTTAATAGCATTGCTAGAGTAGCACATAGATAAATTGTGATAAAAAACACATTGCAATCATAAAGAGATATAAATAAGCACTTCACTATGCCATTCATAACAATGAATAAGTATTCTGTGAAATATAGCCTAAGAGACCCACACGGTGCACACACTGTCACCTTTACACACGTGGGACAAGGAGTCTCCGGAGATCACATAAGTAAAACTCACTTGACTAGCACAATGACATCTAGATTACAAGCATCATCATATGAATCTCAATCATGTAAGGCAGCTCATGAGATTATTGTATTGAAGTACATAGGAGAGAGATGAACCACATAGCTACCGGTACAGCCCCGAGCCTCGATGGAGAACTACTCCCTCCTCATGGGAGCAACGGTGATGAAGATGGCGGTGGAGATGGCAGCGGTGTCGATGGAGAAGCCTTGGGCACTCCCCGTCCGGCAGGGTGCCGAACAGAGACTCCTGTCCCAGATCTTGGCTTCGCGATGGCGGCGGTTGGAAGGTTTTGCGTACCGTGGCTTCCTCTCGGGGTTTTAGGTCGGACCTTTAAATAGGCGAAAGGGGAGCCTCGGAGGGGGGGGGCCACCACACCATAGGGGCGCGGCGCCCCCTCTGGCCGCGCTGTGGTGGTGGGGCCCCCAGGGCTTCCTCTGGCGGCTCTCGGTGTTCTGGATGGTTCCGGGAAAAATAGGAACCTGGGCGTTGATTTCGTCCGATTCGAGAATATTTCGTTACTAGGATTTCTAAACCAAAAACAGCAGAAAACGAGAACTGGCATCGGCATCTTGTTAATAGGTTAGTTCCAGAAAATGCACGAATATGACATAAAGTGTGCATAAAACATGTAGATATCATCAATAATGTGGCATGGAACATAAGAAATTATCGATACGTTGGAGACGTATCACTAAGCCAAAGAAATCTTGGCAAAACGCTCTCTCTCCCGAAGAGAGACTGGCAGCCGACAGACTGTTTGGCCAAATAATCATTCTAAAGAACACGGGAGGGTTGACAATGCGCGGTACTGAGGTTGTCTCAGTATTCCTTCAACGTCGGGTGCAACCATTGATGTCTCGCCCTCACCAGCTGTGGCTTTACACGGGCAAGGAGGATGAGTCCAGAGTTAGCTCTGCCGACCTTTCGGCTGAAGACCTCCGAGACGAAGTCCGCCGCCTGACATGCCTTAGCATGAAGGACAACATTGCCCTGACATCGGCTCGTCCTCCTTATGATTCTGATCATCCTCCAACTGAGGTAATTTTTGTCTTGTTTCTTTTCTTTTTCTGTTACTATTCCTTTATTCGCTATGCCTCACAAATTTCCTTTCCTTCAGCAGGCGCTCGCAGCTATCTGATACGCGTAGATGTACACGTCCGTTGGGAACCCCAAGAGGAAGGTATGATGCGCACAGTGGCAAGTTTTCCCTCAGAAAGAAACCAAGGTTTAATCGAACAGGAGGGAGCCAAGAAGCACGTTGAAGGTTGATGGTGGCGAAATGTGATGCGGCAACAACAGGATTCCGGCGCCAACGTGGAACCGCACAACAAAACCAAAGTACTTTGCCCCAACGAACAATGAGGTTGTCAATCTCACCGGCTTGTAACAAAGGATTAACCGTATTGTGTGGAAGATGATTGTTTGCAAGAAAACAAGTATTGCAAGATTGATGCGATGTAAAGAATAGGACCGGGGTCCACAGTTCACTAGAGGTGTCTCTCCCATAAGATAAAAGCATGTTGGGTGAACAAATTACAGTCGGGCGATTGACAAATAGAGAAGGGCATAACAATGCATATACATGATATGATAAATATAGTGAGATTTAATCCGGGCATTACGACAAAGTACATAGACCGCCATCCAACTGCATCTATGCCTAAAAAGTCCACCTTCGGTTATCATCCGAACCCCATTCGGTATTAAGTTGCAAAGCAACAGACAATTGCATTAAGTATGGTGCGTAATGTAATCGACAACTACATCCTTAGACATAGAATCAATGTTTTATCCCTAGTGGCAACAGCACATCACAACCTTAGAACTTTCTCTGTCCCGGTGTCAATGAAGGCATGAACCCACTATCGAGCATAAATACTCCTCTTGGAGTTAAGAGCAAAACTTGGCCAGAGCCTCTACTAATAACGGAGAGCATGCAAGATCATAAACAACACATAAACAATAGATTGATAATCACCATAACATAGTATTCTCTATCCATCGGATCCCGACAAACACAACATATAGTATTACGGATAGATGATCTTGATCATGGTAGGCAGCTCACAAGATCCAACAATGAAGCACAATTAGGAGAAGACGACCATCTAGCTACTGCTATGGACCCATAGTCAAGGGGTGAACTACTCACTCATCACTCCGGAGGCGATCATGGCGATGAAGAGTCCTCCGGGGATGAATCCCCTCTCCGGCAGGGTGCCGGAGGCGATCTCCTGAATCCCCGAGATGGGATCGCGGCGGCGGCGTCGGAAGGTTTTCCGTATCGTGGCTCTCGCATACTGGTTTCGCGACGGAGGCTAAGTAGGCGAAAGGGCAGGTCAAGAGGCTGCACGAGGGGCCCACACCAGGCGGCGCGCCGGGGCACGGGCGCGCCGCCTGTCATCCGCCACCTCGTGGCCCCACTCCGACTCCCCTTCGGTCTTCGGAAGCTTCGTGCAAAAATAGGGCCCCGGGCGTTGATTTCGTCCAATTCGAGAATATTTCGTTACTAGGATTTCTGAAACCAAAAACAGAAAACAATGGCTCTTCGGCATCTTGTTAATAGGTTAGTTCCAGAAAATGCGTAAATACGACATATAATGTGCATAAAACATGTAGGTATCATCAATAAAGTAGCATGGAACATAAGAAATTATCGATACGTTGGAGACGTATCACTATCCGATGCTATCCTCCTACACCCGAAAGCGGTGTGGTACCAGAGGACGATGACGAGGATTCTGAAGGAACTGAGGAGGCCCCGCATTCTCTTGAGGATAGTGATGTCCAAGAGGAAGAGGCTACTGAAGATGACGCCTTCATCAGGAGTAGGCGTCGGAAGCAGGTACATGATGACTTCATCACCTCGGCTGAATCAAGTCCTCACGGAGGAGATAATGATGCCGATGAAGCTGCCGCGCCTCCTCCTGCTAGGAAAAGCTCAACAAGCCTCTTTGCAGGCGAAGATGACCTTGACCTGTGAGTGTTTCTTACTCAGTTTTTGATTTATTTCCCATCACCTTGCATACTAAGTGTCCACTTTTTTCAAGCAGCTCTGATGATGATGATGATGAAGTCCCTCTTGCAAAGAGGGCCAAACTTGCTTCTGAGAAAGCTGCGTCGGCCAAAGAATCCAATCCCTCTCCCGCAAAGTCGACGCCTCCCTCGCGAACGGTTGTGGAGAAGGTTCCAGTGTCGACGGTTATTCCTCCTGGCGACATTCCTACTTCATCGGCTGGCCGTGACCACGTGAGTATTCAACCTGCTCCGTTTTTTCGAATTTTTCTTTATATCGACTGAATCCTCATGATCTTATCTTGCTGCAGCCAATTTATGCCACGGTTGATGCTGTGGTGGAATTCGCCGAAGAGTTTACTCGACTTGAAATCGAGAACTCCCAACTTCGAAAGACTGTCAGATCTTCGGCTGACCAGGTGCTTGAGGCCAACAGGCTCGCCACCGACGCCAAGAACGAGAATGTCTTGCTGAAGGAGGAAGTGAATAAGCTGAAGCAGCAATTGAAGGATGAGCAAGACGCCAGGCGCGCGGCGGCGGCCGCGATCGACAAGAAGGAAGGCGCTCTCTGCAAGTCTATCAGGGATTTGTTAGGTAAAATTCATAGTCCAGCGTTTTTCATCTTGGTGTTTCTACTATTAATTACTGATCTGTCTTCTTTTCAGATGCCGCCGATCTAACCGTCACGCGGCGTAATCAGCTTCGAGAGGATTCTACATCCGACGCCTTGTCGCTTGCCACTGAGTCCAATGTCCAGGTACTTGGCCTTTTGAAAAAGGCCAAAGGAGCGTTGTCGAGGTTATACTCGATGATCTTCCCGAAGATGAAGGAGGAAAAGACTCTCGACGAGTTGGCGGCTTCATTCCTTGTTGACCCTTCCGAGCCTGTGGAGGTATTGAAACGCCGCAACCGTTTATTCGGGGCAGTTCTTACTTTCCAATTGCTCATGGGCCATGGGATGGGGTCAGACTTGGAGGAGTTGTCCAAAACGTTGCCTGTCGATAGCGACAATCAACTAGTTAATCTTGAACCTTTCAAGCGATCGGCAGTTACTTGTGCGAATCGACTTCTGAAGCTGGTGGACGAAGCCCAAGCCAAGCCTGCTCCCGAATCTGCCCCTGGCTCGTCATCAGCAGACCCTTGAACTTTTCATTCGACTTGTTGTAAATAAGATCAGTCGTGACTTCGTTGAACCATGTTTTATTTCGGCTCTGTTGCCAATTTGAACATGTTTTTGAATGTATCTCATGTGCCCAGCGCTCCGATGGGAGTTTTACTTCGATATTAGTCTGAATTGAGGATTGCACTGCAGATTCCTCCATCTTCTTCTCGTGCTGAGCCCTTTCCGAATCCTTCAAATAATGATGAATCAAGCCTCGTTGCTTGCGTGACCAAGTGTCTAGTTTAGACAGAGATATCACTTCTCTTCGTGCGATGGCGGCCTTGGTGAAGAAAAAGGGGAGATAGCGACAACTATCGAACAGTACGCTCTTGACGGTCTCCATGTTGCTACCGAAAGTTTGGGCTGTAAGTACTAACCCATGTTTCTGCTTTCTGCAATAGTTTTGCATATTCCTTTAACGGGTTCTTATTCCTTTCCAGTTGTTCAGATGCGGCTGAAGAGAACAAGAAGATCCACGAAGAGGTTGAGGCAATGACTGACGTTGCGCACCCGAATCATGGTCTGTGGCTGCATCGTCCGAAGGCTGTCATCATGGCGAAGTTTAAGTATCGGGTGGGGAAGGCGCATTATTATTTTGATAAGTTTCATGCCCATCTCACGATGGTTTGGAACACCTTGTTTCCTCTGGACCAAGCACCTGAGACCTTATCCGCCTTGTTCACCCGATTTAAGTCCCCCGAAAGGATCGGCAATGGTGCGGAAGGAACTCCTGGTGGTGCGGAGCTTGCCTTTGCTTCAGATTGGCATGTCATCCATCTCTCGACTTGGGAGCCATAGCGAACACCGAGAGGAGCTTAGGCCAGTATTATGATGCTGCTAGAGGTCCTGCTTACACCATTGTTTCCCGGATGGAGTCGTGCCTTGAGAAGGATCTGAAGGCCCATTGGGACCGGGAAGCTCGACTATGAATGTAATAGCCTTAGTTCCTGCATAGGATTATTTTGTATAAATTTATTGCGTACGTTGTACGCTATGACAATTGTTATTTTATTTGTCGGGGGCTGAGTGATCAGTTCAGCTCTCTCCGACGACTTCGTTGAATTATGCAATGTTATTGCGAAGCCTTTGTGTAAGTTTTGTAAGAGCGAGACCCATCAACTTAGTCGAGGGAATTAAACGCTTGGCATCGTCACGCGGTGCACCGGTTTGAGCCTTATTTTGTGATAATGTAACCATCGACTGCATCACTCGCGTATTTTCTCGAGGCTTGGATTGTTTTTTTTTGTGTGTCACTAATCTTAGCTCTCGTTGAGAGTATTTAATTAATGACACTGCGTGTTTTATGGGCCAACGCTCCCGATGGGAGTAAGAGCCGAAGGTAGGGGCCGCAGTCGACCTGTTCAGGTGGTGGGGCCTAAATTGAAGAAAGAAGGCATAAAACCTGATTAAAACTTTATTCATAAGGAAAAGCAACCTTAAAGGCTAAAAAAAAAAAATCAATCTCGCCCTATGCATAGAACCGTCGCAGTGCGATATTCCATGGATTTCCTACATCTTTTCCCGAAGTTGGATTTTTGAGCTGTACGCTCCTCCTGGTATCACGGTGATGATGTAGGGTCCTTCCCATGGAGACTCGAGTTTCGAGGGCCTTTTTTGCTTCACGAAGTACCATATCTCCAACGCTAAAGCAACGGTTGCGTATTCGTCGGCTGTGGTAGTTCCTCAGCGCCTGCTGGTATACCGTGGTTCTGGCTAAAGCAATGTCTCGGGCTTCATCTAGCAGGTCTGCAGCATCTTGCAATGCGATGTTGAAGAGGGTTCTGTAAGTCGTCACTCGAGGTGCTTCGAATCGGACATCAGCTGGCAGGACCGCCTGCCCGTGTACCGAAAGAATGGGGTGTATTGAGTCGACCTGTTGGGCGTGGTACGCAGACTCCAAAGTACTGATGGTAATTCCTCGACCAAGCTCCCTCTGCGCCGTAAGGCGTTTCTTGAGACCATCCCCTATTAGACCGTTGATCCTTTCCACCTGACCGTTTGTTTGCGGGTGAGCCACCGATGCGAATTTCAGTTTTATTCCCCTGTCATCACAAAATTCTCGGAACTCTTTGGAGTCGAAGTTAGTCCCATTATCTGTGACGATACTGTGAGGTATGCCGAATCGACATGTTATCTCCTTGAAGAATTGAACTGCTGTTTTTGCCTTCTGGTTTCGTACCGGTACTGCCTCGATCCACTTTGTGAATTTATCGACTGCGACTAATAGGTACGTGTGTCCTCAAGGCGATGATCTCGGCAGTGGCCCAACTTGATCGAGTCCCCATTGGGCGAACGACCATGCCAGGGGTATCGTCATTAAGTCCGTTGCAGGGGCGTGCGGTTTTGGGGAAAACCGCTGACAAGGGTCGCACTTCATGACCAGATCTCGAGCGTCCGACGCCGCCGTTGGCCAGTAGAATCCTGCCCTGAAGGCTTTTGCTACGAGAGCCCTAGCTACTTCCTGCATGATGCCCGGAAGTTCCCTCGTGTATCTCGCGCAGCAGAGCTCTTCCATCGTCGATGGCAATGCACCTTTGGAAGATGCCAGAAATTCTACGCTTGTAAAGTTCACCGTTTACTATGGTGAAAGCTTTCGATCGCCTGACGATTCGTTTTGCTTCTACTGGATCCGCCGGCAGTTCCTGCCTTGTTAGGTATGCCAGGAACGGTTTGGTCCATAATGGCTCGAGGAGGAGGACTTGTTCGGCTGGGAGAGCTGGAGCTTTGTCAATAACTTGCTGTGGGTTTGCCTCTGCTTCTTCAGTCGATGGTTTTAAAGGTGCCGGCGCCTTCTCTTTTATTGATCGCTGAGTGATTACCTCGTAGAATACTCCGTCTGGGATGGGAGAACACATGGAGCCGATGTTGGCTAAGGTGTCGGCTTCTGCTGGCTCTGCCGATATGTTTGAGCTCACACCCCTCGAACTTGGCTTCCATGTTTTGATACAGCTGTCGATAGGCGATCATGTTGTCGCTAAGGCCGCAGATTCATCGACTGCTGTACCACCAAGTTTGAGTTCCCGTAGATTTCCAGGCGAGTCGCCCCGCACGCCTTTGCCATCTTCATTCCGTGCAGCAGTGCTTCGTATTCTGCTTCATTGTTTGTCGGCAGAGAGAAGTTCATACGTAATATGTACTTCATCTTGTCTCCTTGTGGCGATATCAGCACTAACCCTGCTGCGGCGCCTGTGCTTCGTTTTGACCCGTCGAAATACATTATCCATGATCCCGACATGTCGGGTGCCACCGGTGTCTGGGATTGGATCCAGTCTGCCACAAAGTCTGGGAGGATTTGGGATTTTATAGCTGTCCGGTTGACGTAAGTTATGTCATGAGGTGCTATCTCGATAGCCCATTGGGACACTCGACCTGTGGCTTCTGGGTTGGTCATTATATTTTTCAATGGCGCTTCGCTCACAACGACAATCGGATGTTCTGTGAAGTACTGTCGTAGCTTGCGGGCTGACCTCCATACCGCATATGGCTGATGGTGGGGGTACCTCTGTCTTGCAGGTGTGAGTACTTCACTGAGGTAGTAAACGGGCCTCTGCACACCGTGAACTCTCCCTGCTTCTTCCCGTTCAACAACCAAGACGCTGCTGAAGACTTGGGCTGTCGCGGCTATGTACATGAGCAGCGTTTCCTTGTCGCGGGGGGTTACAAGGACTGGAGATGTCGACAAGATCTTATTTAGATTGTCGAAAGATTCCTGCGCCTCCTTTGTCCATTCGAATTTTTTAGATTTTTTCATCAGACTGTAGAAAGGCAAAGCTTTTTCTCCCAGCTTGGCAATGAACCTGCTGAGTGCTGCTAAGCGCCCTGCCAACAGCTGCACTTGGTGCAGATTCTTTGGCGGTTCCATGTCGAGAATAGATTTGATTTTCGAAGGGTTGGCTTCGATTCCCCTGGCTGAGATGAAGTATCCTAGTACTTGCCCCCCTGGTACTCCGAAGAAGCACTTTTTGGGGTTTAAATTGATCTTATACCTGTCTAGGTTATCGAAGGTTTCCCGTAGATCGTCGACGAGGGTGGCAGTGTGCTTTGTTTTTACCACGATATCGTCGATGTAGACCTCGATGTTTCGTCCTATCTGCTCCCCAAGGCAAGCTTGCATGCAACGTTGGTAAGTCGCTCCCGCATTTTTCAACCCGAAGGTCATGACGTTGTAGCAGAAAATGCCGTGTGGGGTGATGAACGCGGTTAGCTCCTGGTCTTCCTTTTTCAATTTGATCTGATTATAGCCAGAGTAGGCATCGAGGAAGGAGAGGCGGTCGCATCCGGCTGTGGAATCAACTATTTGGTCAATTCTAGGCAGCGGGAAGTGGTCTTTCGGACAATGTTTGTTGAGGCCGGTGTAGTCGATACACATGCGCAGAGCGGTGGTGTCCTTCTTCGGTACCATGACAGGGTTAGCCACCCACTGATTCCTTGAGCTCTCGGATGAATCCTGCTTTGAGTCGATTGATCTCCTCACCAATTGCTCTCTCTTGGGTTCAGAGAATCGACGCATCGATTGCTGCACTTGGTTTGGCTCGGGTCAACATTAAGGGCGTGCTCGGCGAGTTCCCTGGGATACTCCGGCATGTCGGATGGTTCCCATGCAAATATCTCCCGCCACGGAGGAACTCGATGAGCGCGCCTTCCTATGCGACCGTAAGGTCAGCCGACATATTGACCGTTTCTTCGGGTCAGAGGGTGCACTTGCAGCTTCTTGGCTTCCTTTGTAGCGTCAAACTCGTCGGATCTTACGTTTCGGTTGTCGGCTGGTGGCTGCGTATGATCCACAGCTGCGTCGATCGCATTGAGCTCCTCCTTAGCGCCGAATTTTGAAGCGATCTTCTGGAACTCCTGTCACAGGTGTCCGACCGAGCAAAACTCCCGTGGACGGTTATTGGGGTTCCGTTGTTGCCTGGCATCTTTAGTTTTAGGTATGCATAATGAGGTACGGCCATAAACTTGGCGAACGCCGGCCTGCCGAGGATGGCATGATACTGAGACTCCCAGTCGACGACTTCAAACTCGATCTTTTCCCTTCTGAAATTGGTGGGCGTGCCGAAGACCACATCTAATGACGTTTTCCCAAGGGAGTAAGCGGGTCGGGTCGGTATAATGCCGTGGAATCCTGTATCGGATTCTTTCAGCATATTGACTGTTAGGCCCATCGCCTTCATTGTGTTGGCAAATAGTAGGTTTAAGCCGCTTCCCCCATCCATGAATACTTTGCTCATGTTGAACCCTCCGATCTGCGCCTCGAGGACTAGAGCTGCATGGCCTGGTCTAGGGACTGCTTTCGGGTGATCTGTCCTGTCGAAGGAGATACTTTGTTCTGACCAGTCGATGAATTCGGGTGTGTCGACCATAGCGACTTCTGCGTACTTCACCTCTCGCGTGAATTTCTTGATCTCCCTTTTCGAAAAGCTGGTTTTATGGATCATGCTGACTTGACCGCGTGGTTCTGGGAATACCTCGGCTGGTACGTACTCATCTTTCTCCATTGGTTCATACGGCTCTGGTATGTACGGCTCCGTCCGATAGCTGTAGGATCTCGCCCTCTTCTCCATCATGTGAACTCTTGATATAGCTTCACTCCTGAGGTCATCGCAGAACTGTCGAATCTCCAAGAAGTGTCGGCAGTTCCTCAATAGGTGACTGGATTTCTCTCGGCCGTCCTTTGGGTCGATATAGGAGTGGAGATAGCATGGTGCATCGAGTTGTTCCATGGCCGACAGGTGTGGAGAACGAGCGCGGCCGTGGATCGATTGCACGCCCTCCTATTCCCGTTCGGACTGGCGAGAGTGAGGTGTCGCACGTTCTTCTTATCCATAGTATAATTCCCTTCGCCTTTTCTTTCGCCCTGCCGCGGGATCGAAACTTCCTCGGCTGCCTCCATGCGTGCTCCTGGATGAAATTCCCGGGGTTGCTGCCAAGGTATCCTCTGCCGAAACCGAGGGCCCAAAACCGGACGGATCCGTCCGAGGGAGACGAAGAAAACCCCCGGAGTCGACGATGAAGTGGACGCCTCCAAAGGTGGTGGTCATGTCGTCACACGATTCCGCAGGAATCGGGTGCGACGTCTTAAGGTGAGGTACGAACTCGAAAGATCCGCAGCGAATCGAATCCTTTGGATTTGGAGGTGTTGGTGACTCGAGCACGAACGCTGCAGATGTGACTGGTATTGCCGATGCCCTGCCTTGTGCCGACAGGTTTCCCACAGACGGCGCCAATTGTCGAGGGAGCTCCTCGGCAATGCCCTCCGATAGGGGCTTAGGGTTGATGGAATCCAAGCTGACACGAGACATCGGTACACGGACAAGCGGGAGAGCAATTTACCCAGGTTCGGGGCCCTCGATGAGGTAAAACCCTTACGTCCCGCCTGTGTGTTCTTTGATTATGATGAAAACAGTTACAATGGGGTGCCGAATCGTTCGGCTGTGATCTCGTCGAGATGCTAGTTGCTAGGGTAACCTAGTTCTAAGCTTCGTTGGCTAGTATTGTTAAGATTGATTGTCCCTCGATAGCCCCTCTCCTGGACTTTATATAGGAGGCCCGTCTCCGAGAGGCCTAATCGAGTACGACTAGGTTTACGAGTAGATCTATCTCTTAACTTTCCTTGTTCGCTTCTTCCAAATCTTGTACTTCAAGTAATCTTCCGCTGCACCGCCCCTGGTGGCCCACCTTGCCATCGGGTACCTTTATGGGCCTCCCCGTGTAGGGTAGAGCAACATCTGTTACCCGAAGGGTAATGCCCACGTCATCTGGGACGAAGTCTGTTCACACCCGACGGGGGAATTGCCCCCGGAGTCATCTCCACCGCCGTCTCCACCGCCATCTTCACCGCCATCGCTGCCTCCATGATGAGGAGGGAGTAATTCACCCCCGGCTGAGGGCTCTACTGTAGCTATGTGGTTCATCTCTCTTTATGTGATCTAGTTGAATATCATCTATGTGCTACTCTAGTGATGTTATTAAAGTACTCTATTCCTCCTTCACGGTGTAATGGTGACAGTGTGTGCACCGTGTAGTTCTTGTCGTAGATTATGATTGTGATCTCTTGTAGATTATGAAGTTAACTATTGCTATGATAGTATTTATATGATCTATTCCTCCTTTCGTAGTGTGATGGTGACACTGTGCATGCTATGTTAGTACTTGGTTTGGTTATGTTGATCTGTCATGCACTCTAAGGTTACTTAAACATGAATATCGAATATTGTGGAGCTTGTTAACTCCGGCATTGAGGGTTCGTGTAATCCTACACAGTTAGTGGTGTTCATCATCCAACAAAAGAGTGTAGAGTGGTTTTATTATGTGATCATTGTTGAGAGTGTCCACTAGTGAAAGCAGGATCCCTAGGCCTTGCTTCCAAGCATCGAATCTCCGTTTGTTTAATGTTTTGTTGCATGTTTACTCGCTGCCATATTTTATTCAGATTGCTATTACCACTCATATACATCCATACTACTTGTATTTCACTATCTCTTCGCCGAACTAGTGCACCTATACATCTGACAAGTGTATTTGGTGTGTTGGGGACACAAGAGACTTCTTGCTTTGTGATTGTAGGGTTGCTTGAGAGGGATATCTTTGACCTCTTCCTCCCTGAGTTCGATAAACCTTGGGTGATCCACTTAAGGGAAACTTGCTGCTGTTCTACAAACCTCTGCTCTTGGAGGCCCAACACTGTCTACAAGAATAGAAGCACCTGTAGACATCAGGAGCCCATCATTAAGATGAAAGTCAATGATTTTGATTGTAATGCTTTATGTGATCTTGTTGCAAGTATCTCTGTTATGCCTAAGAAACTCTATGATATGCTTGACTTGCCACCATTGAAAAATTGTTATTTGGATGTTAATCTTGCTAATCATTCTATAAAGAAACCTTTGGGGAGGATTGATAATGTTCACATTACGGTTAACAATAACCTTGTCCCCGTTGATTTTGTTGTCTTGGATATTGAATGCAATGCATCTTGTCCCATTATTTTGGGAAGACCTTTTCTTCGATGTTGGTGCTATTATTGATATGAAGGAAGGGAATATTAAGTATCAATTTCCTCTCAAGAAAGGTATGGAACACTTCCCTAGAAAGAGAATGAAGTTACCTTTTGATTCTATTATTATAACAAATTATGATGTTGATGCTTCATCTCTCGATAATACTTGATTCACACTTTCTGCGCCTAGCTGAAAGGCGTTAAAGAAAAGCGTTTATGGGAGACAACCCATTATTTTACTTATGCACTTTTGTTTTATATTTGAGTCTTGGAAGTTGTTACTACTGTATCAACCTCTCCTTATCTTTACTTTATTGCATTGTTGTGCCAAGTAAAGTCTCTAATAGTAAAGTTCATACTAGATTTGGATTGCTGCGCAGAAACAGATTTCTACCTGTCACGAATTTGCGTAGATCTCTCGGTAGGATAATCAAAAAAATCTACCAATTTACATGCGTGATCCCCAGATATGTACGCACCTTTCATTAGTTTTGAGCTTTTTCATCTGAGCCTGTGCCTCTAAAAAATTCGTCTTTACGGACTGTTCTGTTTGACAGATTCTCGCCTTTTATTTCGCATTGCCTCGTTTGCTATGTTGAATGGATTTCTTTGTTCCATTAACTTTCGTAGCTTTGGGCAATGTCCAGAAGTGTTAAGAATGATTATGTCACCTCTGAATATGTGAATTTTTTATTATGCACTAACCCTCTAATGAGTTTGTTTTGAGTTTGGTGTGGAGGAAGTTTTCAAGGATCAAGAGAGGAGGATGATACAATATGATCAAGAAGAGTGAAAAGTCTAAGCTTGGGGATGCCCCTGGTTCATCCCCGCATATTTCAAGAAGACTCAAGCATCTAAGCTTGGGGATGCCCAATGCATCCCTTCTTCATCGACAACTTATCGTGTCACCTCTAGTGAAACTATATTTTTATTCCATCACATCTTATGTGCTTTACTTGGAGCGTCTGTTTGCTTTTATTTTTGTTTTTGTTTGAATAAACTCGGATCCTAGCATTCTTTGTGTGGGAGAAAGACACGCTCCGTTGTTTCATATGAACACTGGTGTTCTTAGCTTCACTTTTAATGTTCATGGCGAAAAAGCTGCGTTCATTGTTATTTGGTTGGAAACAGAAAATGCTTCATGTGGTAATTGGTATATTGTCTTGAATAATTTGATACTTGGCAATTGTTGTGCTCAAATAGATCATGTTTAAGCTCTTGCATCATGTACTTTGCACCTATTAATGAAGAACTACCATAAAGCTTGTTGAAATTTGGTTTGCATGATTGGTCTCTCTAAAGTCTAGATATTTTCTGGTGAAGTGTTTGAACAACAAGGAAGATAGTGTAGAGTCTTATAATGCTTGCAATATGTTCTTATGTAAGTTTTGCTGTACCGGTTCATACTTGTGTTTGCTTCAAACAACCTTGCTAGCCAAAGCCTTGTACTGAGAGGGAATACTTCTCGTGCATCCAAAACCTTGAGCCAAAACCTATGTCATTTGTGTCCACCATACCTACCTACTATGTGGTATTTCTCTGCCATTCCAAAGTAAATTACTTGAGTGCTACCTTTAAAATTTCATTCCTTGTCTTTGCAATATATAGCTCATGGGAAAATAGCTTAAAAACTATTGTGGTATTGAATATGTAGCTTATGTATCTTATTTCTTATAAGTTGCTTGTTGAGCGGTAACCATGTTTCTGGGGACGCCATCAACTATTACACCTTTGTTGAATATCATGTGAGTTGCTATGCATGTTCGTCTTGTCTGAAGTAAGGGCGATTTACCATGATCAAATGGTTTGAGTATGCATATTGTTAGAGAAGAACATTGGGCCGCTAACCAAAGCCATGGATCATGGTGGAAGTTTCAGTTTGGACATCAATCCTCAATCTCTTATGAGAATATTATCTGTTGAATGCTTATGCATTAAAGAGGAGTCCATTTATCTATTTTCTATGTTGTCCCGGTATGGATGTCCTTAGTTGAGATCTATCAAAAACGAGAAATCAAATGCGATTTATCTCCTTGGACCTTTGTACAGGCGGCATAGAGGCACCCCTTTGTGACACTTGGTTGAAACATATGTTATGCAATGATAATCCATGTAAATCCAAGCTAATTAGGACAAGGTGCGAGCACTATTGGTATTCTATGCATGAGGCTTGCAACTTATAGGATGTCTTATGCATAACACATATGAATTATTACTACCGTTGACAAAATTGTTTCTATGATTTCAAAATAAAAGCTCTAGCACAAAAATAGTAATCCATGCTTCCTCTGCGAATGGCCATTCTTTTACTTTATGTTGAGTCAGTTTACCTACTTCTTTCTATCTTAGAAGCAAACACTTGTGTCAACTGTGCATTGATTCTTACAGACTTGCTTATTTGCATTCATCATATTACTTTGTGTTGACAATTATCCATGAGATATACATGTTGAAGTTGAAAGCAACCGCTGAAACTTAAATCTTCCTTTGTGTTGCTTCAAAACTTTCTACTAAGAATCTATTGCTTGATGAGTTAACTCCTATGCAAGTCTTATTGATGCTTGTCTTGAAAGTACTATTCATGAAAAGTCCTTGCTATATGATTCAGTTGTTTAGTCATTGTCTTTACCATTGCTTCGAATCACTTCATTCATTTCATATGCTTTACAATAGTATTGATCAAGATTATGATAGCAGCATGTCACTTCAGAAATTATCCTTGTTATCGTTTACCTACTCGAGGGCGAGTAGGAACTAAGCTTGGGGATGCTTGATACGTCTCAAACGTATCCATAATTTCTTATGTTCCATGCTAGTTTTATGACAATACTCAGATGTTTTATACACACTTTACATCATTTATATGCAGTGGCGGAGCCAGGAATTGAAATGAGGGGGGTCGAAACTAAGCTCTAAAATTTTTTTTGACAGAAAAGATAAAATATATTCAACAAAAGAGGTCCAAACAGATTCAATTTGCATATTTCATCAAGTACAACAACAAAATGACTATAAAGAAGAAGAACAACAAAATAGAGCTACATTTTGATAAGATAGTATCATACCATTAAGTTGCATCTAAGCTTGGAAGACGAAAGCCCCGAGGAAGATGACCTCTATGGTTGCTGTAGGAATGGAAACGTAGCATAATCTTCTTGTCGTCAATTTTGGCAAATATATCTTTCTCGACATAGCAAATCATCAAATCATTGAGCCAATCATCCCCTATCTTGTTCCGAAGAGATGATTTTATAATATTCATCTCCGAGAAAACCCTCTCAACAGATGCTGTTGCCACAGGTAATGTCAAAGCAAGTGTAATAAGGCGGTATACCAATGGAAAGGTCTCATGGTATCTCTTCTGAACTAACTTGAGAGCAAGATCACTCAAACTGTCACAAGCTATGAAATCAGAACTTCTCTTCATCACATCAACATATATGTCCAGTTCATCAACCAATAGAGAACAATCATATGAAGAGAAATCAGCAGAGTACATGGTTGCAAACTCAACTAGCATTTCATTATCAAAGTTGCTGAATGAGTCTCTAGGATCAAGGCATGCAGTGCACAATAATAGGCGTGTAGAAGCTTCAGAAAATCTATGATTCATCTCAACTATGTTTCTATCAAGCACCTCATTAAAGATTTCTACCTTGTAATGATGCAAGCAAGTAACCATCTTGCGTGAGCTCCTTGGATAACCCCTAGCTGCAATGTTATCATCCATATTTGGTATTGTAATATTTCTTCCACCACAGAACTTAGTAGCAGCAAGCAATAGAGGCTCCCATCCATCATCTCTCAATTTCTGCAATGCATTTTTCACTGAGACAATCATATTCATGGTGCTCACTATATTCTGATCTTTGGATTGCAATGCGTTTGACAAACCATTTGTCAAACCAAGCAGTCGAATCATCAAATGCAAGATAATAACAAATTCAAAGGTTTCCATGTATATGATATAACCTGAAGCCACACCTTTCTCCTCGGCATCTGTCCCATCATGAGAAACACTGCATAGCGCTTCAATGACTGAATCCCACATTAGTTGAATACGAACTAGAGTTTTATGGTGTGATCCCCAACGAGTATCACCTGGTCTTGTTAAACTTGTCTCTTGATTTTGGCCTCTACCCGATGAATCTCCCCACTCTCTAGCTGTGCTACCATACGGTCATGATGCGCTTGCAACAATGCATCTTTCTTTCTACAAGAGGCACTCACCTACAAAATATGTGCATTTAGAAATTAGAATTGATACGTAGACAAACATTTGAAGACAACTATTTGCAATTGTGTACAAGCACTAACCATAAGAACAATCTTGTTCAAGTGACCAAAGAACTGACCAACTGGCAGAACATTTTTCACAACCGCCACAACAACCAATTGAAGTTGGTGGGCAAAACAATGCACATAAAAAGCATGAGGGTTGTCAGCCAATATCAATGTTTTCAAACCATGTAGCTCACCCCGCATATTAGAGGCACCATCGTATCCTTGACCTCTTAATCTAGACATTGACAAATTATGTTTAAGAAACATTGCATCTAGATTGCTTTTCAAAGAAGCCGATCTAGTATCAAGAACATGATCAACACCAAGCAATCTTTCCATGATCTCTCCTTTTTGGTTCACAAACCTACAAGCAATAACATATAAGTTTAGTTTGTGAGAGTATGATAATTGAGTTTGTGAGAGTATGATACTTGAGAAAAAACAGAATTTCCAAGCTCACCTCACCATCACAGCCATTTGCTCTTTAACCGATACATCACGAGACTCATCAACAAGTAGAGAGAAACCAGAATTTCCGAGCTCGCTCATAATGACTTGTGTAACCTCTTCTGCACATGCTTGCACTATATCTTTTTGGATTTCAGGAGATGTCAATTGACGATTGCCAGGAGCATTCTCATTAATCACATCGGCTACATCCTTGCATCTTGCACCATACCAATCCAACAACTCACGGAAATTGCCCTTGTTCAATGAAGTGCTAGACTCGTCGTGCCCACGGAAAGCTAGACCTTGTTCAAGTAGAAGTCTGACAACACCCAAAACAGCCCTCAAACGAATCTCATATTTAATATGTGATTGTTCTTCATGAGAAACAGTAGCATATGCCACACTTTGCTTCTTATTTCTGAAATCTTCACAACTATTTCTTGCATTGTTGTGAATGCTACTTGGTCCACCTATATGAGTCTTGAAGATTTCCGAGGCTTTCTTCCAATTTGAAAACCCCGTCTTTGTGAAAACATCATATCCAAAGTGGTTACTATTGCTTGAAGATTTGAAAAGAAAACAATGGAAACAAAATGCAGCCTTTTTCTCAACACTATACTCTAGCCAATCATACTTAGCATACCATGCATCTAGAAATGACCGCCTATCGGGACCTTTGGGAAAATTATGACCAATTAAACGATTGCGGCCTCTCGATAAATATGCCCATCTCATTTTATCTCTTATTTCAGGGGTACCAAATTCCTCAATTGGTCTACGAAGTCCAGGATCCCCAACAACATTTTCTAGATCAAAGATTTCAGGAATATTTGCCTACAATACAACATTGAAAACGAAAATAAAATGTGAGCATACTGCTAATTAGTAGACACATAGACAACAAAACTCAATATAGGGGAAAAATCAACCTCTGTGCGTGTCCTTTTCCGTGACTCCTCTTCGGCGTCCATGGGGAATTGGAGATGGAGGCGGAGCAGAGCGAGGCGTGCGGGGGGATGGAGCCACAGCGACCGGCGAGACGGGGAGGGGGCGACCGGCGAGACGGTGAGGGGGCGACCGGCGAGACGGGGAGGTGGCGACCGGCGAGACGGGGAGGGGGCGACCGGCGAGACGGGGAGGTGGCGACCGGCGAGACGGGGAGGTGGCGCGCGGGTCACCGCCGCGCCGGGATCTGCTGCCGGCGGCCTGGCTGCGCCTGGGCGGCGGCTTGGGCAACGGCCTGGGCGGCGGCTGGGCGGCGCGGGCTCTGGTCTTCTGGCCGTCTGGGAGACTCGGGGAGACGCGACTCTGAAGCCAGAGATGCGAGCGAATGAACGATTGGGCGTAGCTAAAAAAATTGCCAATTATTGAGCCGGGTCGGCCGACCTGGCTCGACCCACTGCTGGATCCGCCCGTGTTTATATGAATTTTCCGGCACTAACCTATTAACGAGATGCCGAAGCGCCAGTTCCTGTTTTGTGCTGTTTTTGGTTTCAGAAATCCTACAAAGGAAATATTCTCGGAATTGGACGAAACGAACGCCCAGGGTCTTATTTTTCCACGGAGCTTCCGAAGACCGAAGGGGATACGAAGTGGGGCCACGAGGTGGCGACACCACAAGGCGGCGCGGCAAGGAGGGGGCCGCGCCGCCCTATGGTGGGCCCTGGGCACCTCGCCCTTCCGCCTACTTAAACTCTCCGTC
The DNA here is from genome assembly GCA_030979885.1 of Lolium multiflorum. Classification (NCBI taxonomy): domain Eukaryota; kingdom Viridiplantae; phylum Streptophyta; class Magnoliopsida; order Poales; family Poaceae; genus Lolium; species Lolium multiflorum. The sequence continues at coordinate 119,968,211 of CM061749.1, read as the reverse complement.
GCGAAAACCCTATTACCGAGAGCCACGATACGGAAAAGGTTATTGTGACGCCGCCGCCGCCAATCCCATCTCGGGGGATTCAGGCGATCGCCTCCGGCACCCTGCCGGAGAGGGGAATCATCACCGGAGGGCTCTACATCACCATGCCCGCCTCCGGACTGATGCGCGAGTAGTTCATCCTTGGACTATGAGTCCATAGCAGTAGCTAGATGGTTGTCTTCTCCTCTTGTGCTATCATGTTTAGATCTTGTGAGCTGCCTATCATGATCAAGATCGTCTATTTGTAATGCTACATGTTGTGTTTGTTGGGATCCGATGAATATTAAATACTGTGTCAAGTTGATTATCAATCTATCATATATGTGTTGTTTATGTTCTTGCATGCTCTCCGTTGCTAGTAGAGGCTCTGGCCAAGTTGATACTTGTGACTCCAAGAGGGAGTATTTATGCTCGATAGTGGGTTCATGCCAATCTTGGACAGTGACAGAAAGTTCTAAGGTTGTGGATGTGTTGCCACTAGGGATAAAACATCAATGCTTTGTCTAAGGATATTTGTGTTGATTACATTACGCACCATACTTAATGCAATGTCTGTTGTTTGCAACTTAATACTGGAGGGGGTGCGGATGCTAACCTGAAGGTGGACTTTTTAGGCATAGATGCATGGATGGCGGTCTATGTCTGTAATGCCCTGATTAAATCTCATAGTAGTCATCATGATATGTATGTGCATCTCTATTTGTCAATTGCGCAACTGTAATTTGTTCACCCAACATGCTATGTATCTTATTGGAGAGACACCACTAGTGAACTGTGGACCCCGGTCCATTCTTTTACATCTGAAATACAATCAACTGCAATCTCTGTTTCTGTTGTTTTCTACAAGCAAACATCATTCTCCACACCATACGTTTAATCCTTTGTTTTCAGCAAGCCGGTGAGATTGACAACCTCACTGTTAAGTTGGGGCAAAGTATGATTGTGTTGTGCAGGTTCCACGTTGGCGCCGGAATCCCTGGTGTTGCGCCGCACTACATTCCTTCACCAACAACCTTCGCGTGGCCTTCATCTCCTACTGGTTCGATAACCTTGGTTTCTTACTGAGGGAAAACTTGATGCTGTACGCATCACACCTTCCTCTTGGGGTTCCCAACGGACGTGTGCTTCACGCATTATCACGGATCTGGACGACCGCAAGAGCACGACGGGCAGCCTCTTCCTCATCAATGGTTGTCTGGTGACTTGGCAGTCGTCCAAGAGGAAGGTGGTAGCCCTATCCTCATGTGAGGCAGAGTTTATCGCCGCCACCACCGCATCTTGCCAAGCTGTCTGGCTCCGTCGTCTCCTCGGCGGCCTGCTCAACCAGAGAGAGGAGGCGGGGAAGCTCTTCATCGACAACAAGAGCGCAATCCAGCTGTGCAAGAACCTTGTGTTCCACGATCGCATCAAACACAACGAAACATGTTTCCACTTCATCAGGGAATGCGTGGAGGACGGCAAGGTGGCCGTCGATCACATCGGCACCGCAGGTCAGCTCGCTGACATCCTCACTAAGGCGCTCAGGCGCGTTCAATTCCAGGATCTACGAACAAGGATCGGCGTCGTCGACATCTCCAGCAACTAAATTTAGGGGCAGTTTTGTTGAATAAATTCAGTTAGCTGTAGACAGTTTCAGTTAGCCAAACAATTTCAGGTTTCAGTTTCAGTTAGCGAAACTTTATGAGGATTGGGTCGTGTTTAGTGCGATCACCTCCACGTATGTAAGATCACCGTGAGCTCGTTCCGAGTCGTGGGATGCAAACGTTTGTAGGATCGCCGTGAACTCGTTCCGAGTCATGGGATGGCACGATTCTGTAGGGAACGTGGCGACAATCATGGCATGCTTGTATTCCCTCCGAATAAAAGGGAGAAGAAGAAGAAGAAAAGCAGCACGTTGTACGCTGCACCAAAAACCACGAAGTGTTCATCGTATACCTCTGATCTCTCTCTCTTTCGATCGTGACCACGTGTGTGTAGGGTTAGGGCTAACAAAGAAGAAAACAAATTCAGATAAAAAAACCCAATTCAACAAGCTAACACCGTCAAACATGGGCGGATCCAGTGCATTGCCAAGGGGGCAGCTGCCCCCCTCCCCCTCAAATATGTAATCCCTTTGTAAAATCAAGCTTAGACAGTTGTTTGCCCCCTTATTGAAGTATTTTTTCCTTAATAACATTCTTGCCCCCTCTCAATTTTGATGGTAGGTCCGCCCCTGCTGTCAAACCTTCACAATAACTCAATCACGGACAAAAGATAACATAACACAGATTATTGCCATAGTTTCACCGAAATCCCTTAGTTCTGAGCCAAGACGGTGAATTGACCATAGCCATAAAATGTTAAGACAAGAACTACTCACGTCTGAACTTAAACAGTGACAAGACAAAACAAGCAAAACGTCTCAGCCATGTCTTTCGGTTAAGATCGATAAGACGCCATTGCCACCTGATAATATCATGCATTACTTCCCCTAGTTAAGAAGGTAACCCCAGCTAGTGCATTCCTATTTTCGTCTCACAGACGGAGTTGCTGCAGCTCGTCATTCACGCCATCATCCTCAGTCTCCTTTGCAGAACCTTCAAAGGACAGAGCACATTGTATTAGTCAAGGAATAAAGGCTTCAGCCTGTTGATCGTCTAACGCTTGACTACCTGTAAGGGTTACATAGGTTATACAAATATAACAACTTTGTTGTACTGAGGTATAATAACTGATTCATTACGTGTATTCATGACTGCAGTTTATAACTTTGTCACATCAACTCAAACTGGACTGAATAAATAGAGAAGAATTATGATGATGTCACAAAAAAACATTCTGATACCTACTAGTAGTCTAGTTCTACAAACAAACAAAGGAAGATATAGATTTTAAGAATTCACACTCATAATCATGGAATCTGGTGAGAGTTTCAAATTGAAACAGTAACATCCCTACAAAATTCAGCTAGAAAATTCCATATATATATATAGTGAATCACAACAGAGTCTCAAGCAACATAACCTGGCTTCTACGAACTGCATGAAATGCACACAGAATTCCTTTGGCAATTAACTTTAATAAGTTTGCTAAACCTAGTACTTATGGCTAACAGCTGATTCACTATATAACTTTGTCACATCAACCAAAACTGGACTGAATAAACAGAGAAGAATTATGATGATGTCACAAAAAAACTTTCTGACACCTACTAGTAGTCTAGTTTTACAAACAAAGAAAGGAAGATAAAGATTTTAAGAATTCAGACTCATAATCATGGAATCTGGTGAGAGTTTCAAATTGAAACAGTAACATCCCTACAAAATTCAGGTAGAAGTTTCTATATATATATAGTGAATCACAACAGAGTCTCAAGAAACATAACCTTGGGTTCAACGAACTGCATGAAATGCACAAAGAATTCCATTGGCAACTAACTTTAATAAGTTTGCTAAATGTAGTACCCATGGGCTTATGGCTAACAGCTGATTCACTATATATGCATATTTTGTCGGACTGTTTGCATAATAGCATGCCTTGGAAACTAAAATGGCACTTAATTGTTATAATAGATAGTACTATGTACAAGTAAGAGAGAATTATGATATGCTTAAATAAGAAAACGAGCAAGGTATGAATCCCTAGAAACAATTTCTATCAGAAATGTGTATGTATGTAGTGCAGTAGCAACAGAGAGTGTCTTTGGAAACATTAAAATTCTATATTCAATGTTGGAGGCACATCTGACTGAAGGAAGCACATAAAAACCCATTGATGGAATACCTTGCAGCAATTCACTTATAAATATTGGCTTAGCAGAGTGCTTTGCGAAAAAATTATTAGCAGTGTTAAATCAATACAAGTATCTATGACACAACGCACTGAATGTGTCACACCCATCCAGCTAAAAGGAGGAAAATTAATTAGCAAAAAGCCTGACATGTTCTCATTTACAATGGGACATATTATCACACAGTAATAAAAATCATTCCAAAATGACAATACTTAGGAAGTAAGCAGCCATCAATCTTAAGAGAGCAGTACAACCTACAAAGAACTGCAAGATTGAGCATTTCAAATGTCCATGGCAAGCACACTGCAGTTGTATATGGGGCTACAACGCCTTGAATTTACTCTTGTAACGTATACAGTCTCATGTAACAAAAGCTTTGTAAACAGAAACATGAAAAGAAAACTCAATAGTTCATATAGCAGTTAACGATCTTATTACCTTAAACAGAAATTCATAGAAAACAGCAGAACATATAGACCTACCCGTTTGCTTAGGATAATTAATGAAGGCTAAAATTTATACTAGAGTTTTGGATATATGCTTAGGCAATTTTTGGCAGAATATGTAATTAGCATTAGACCTGCTTGTGTAAGAGGTAAGAGTACCATGTATATATTATGCAAGCTATTACCTCTGTTCCAAAAATATAAGCCTTTTTAGAAAGCTAGTTCATTTTCACCCTATACTTATCATACATAAGCTCTCTTTTTGAGTTGTAACCATGTTCATCAACAGCAAGATACTAACTAAACTAAGAAAGGTAGTTCATTTTCTCACAATGTTACACAGAAACATGCAATTTCCGATGACTTAACAAGCAACAAGAATCTACAGAGAAGGAAGAGTAGAAATTACCTGAGCAGAGAGCCCGTGGCAGCTGCCAAGCGTGAACGAAACGGCTGGAGACGTTCTCGCGAGGCGGCTGAACCAGCTGGTAGACCTCCCAGTCCACAACCTTGCGAGCACGCACGTCGACACCGACCATGTGCTCGTCCTGGAAGAAGTATACCACGTCGGGGTTCGTAGGGTGGATGAGCGCGAGCACGGGGATCTTCCTTGGCAGCCCGGTGGCCTTGTAGCTGACGTCGTCGCAGATCTCCCCGAAGGTGGCCTCGTACTCCAGCGTCCACTTGGCGGCGTCCGGATCGGCGAGCGTCCACACGGTGATCTGCGCAGCTCCGCCGCTGCTGCGGTTCCTGTACATGTCGACGAACCTGAGCTTGCCGGCGCTGACACCCACGCAGCGGTACTTGTCGAGCAGGCCCGAAGCTTCCTTGGGCTTGAGCGCCTTGCCCTCCGGCAGCGGGACGACGCGGAGCGCCGGGTTGTGGGCGAACGGGTCGCAGGCGAGGAGGCACCAGGAGAGGTCGACCCACCAGAGGCTCCCGGCGTGCGAGACGACGCAGTTGGGGCTCATCGGACGGGAGGGAAGCGGGTAGGGGACGTCCTTGCTGACCCACTCCCCGGTCTGGGACGAGAAGCAGAGGAGGTCGGCGGTGTCGTCGCCGACGCTCATCTGCAGCTCGGCGACCACGTAGTGGCCGGCGGCGTCGCCGGGGCGGGCGATGAGGCCGCGGTGGCCCTGGCGCCTGATGAACTTGGCGTTGGGGAGGTGGAGCGCGGAGGCGGTCTTGGCGTCGAGGACGAAGTAGTCGGCGACGGTGGGGCGCCAGGAGTAGTCCTTGCGGTGGGGGAGGTCGGTGTCGGCGGGGCCCTGGTCTGCTTTGAGGAGGAGGAGGCCGGAGGCGTCGGCGGCGAGCACGGACGGGAAGCTGTCGGCGGTGGTGCGGCCCGGGAAGATGCGCGAGGGGATGGTGAGGAGCGCGACGCGCGGTGGCGCCGGCAGCGCGAGGGAGAGGTCGGTGCCCGGAGGGAGGTCGGCGGCGGCGGCCGTCACCCGCGGCACTCTCCCCAGGATGGCCCAGGACGGCGATGCGGAGGACGCCATGTCGGGTTCGGTGTGGTGTGTGCGCAAAGGCGGCAGCTTGTGAAGTGGCGGTGGTGAGGTTGGGAATGTTGGTGGCGTGGCCTGTATAGAGGTGAGATGGGGTTAGGGCATCTAACGGCGGACGAATGGTCTGAGCGACCGTCGACAGGAGAATGCTCCTCGCTCCGGGCGACGAAGGGCCGTCGCGAGACGCAAACCGGCCCAATATGCGGCAGGTTTGCGTCGCGACGTGCGCGACGCGCCCTCCATTTCTTACCCGGTCCCGCAAGTCACGAGCAAAATCGACCGCTTAATTTCTTTTTTCACCCTCGTTGGTGCCCTAGTGCGACGCCCCGCCCCAATCCTCCGTCTGTCGAGCGCAGCCGGCACCGTTGTCGCCGCGCGGGAGAGCAGGATCGTACTCGGGGTTGGCTCCGGCGCGAACCTCGCCGGCTGTTTCCGGCGAAACGTTGCCGGTTGCGCCGCCTTCCGCGCCGCCCACGACCTGTTCGACCTATTGCGCCGGTAGGTTCCTTCTCCTTTTTCGGCGCGATTTGTGCGTGGCCATTGATCAACAGTTCGTATCGACGCAGATGGACGCGTGGCATATGGTGGAGAAGTTCCGCGCGGAGATCGTTGACTCCTCTTCGGACGACGAGTCCGATCACGGCGCAGACATTGGCAACTACCGGCCTCCATGATCCACGAGTTCACCTCAAACCCGGGCCGCAGCTCTGTGAAGGGCGCTCCAAACCTCGCCACAAGAGTGGCAGGCCCGCCTCCACAAGGACTACTTCCACCTCATCAATCCGATCTACCCGGAAAAGATGTTCCGGCGGCGATACAGATGTCAAGGGACTGTTCTTGGTCATTCTACGGGGCGTCAGAACTACGACCCCTACTTCCAATGCAGGCCCGATGCACAGGTGCGCTAGGCTTCACCTCCTACCAAAAATGCTCTGCGGCTATTCGCATGCTCTCATATGGAATGGTTGCTGATATATTCGATGAGTATCTTCGAATGGGTGAGAGCACCTGCCTTGAGTCCATGTACAGGTTTTGCCGAGCCGTGATTGCCGTGTTCGGAGAGTATTACCGTAGGGAGCCAAATGTTGAGGATACAAGGCGGCTCCCGTCTATCAACGAGTCTAGAGGGTTCCCAGGAATGATTGGCAGCATAGATTGCATGCAGGAGTGGAAAAACTGTCCTTTTGGATGGCAGGGTCAGTACAGCGGGCATGAGGAGGGACGGACTGTCATTCTTGAAGCTGTCATATCTCAAGATTTATGGATTTGGCATTCATTTTTTGGCATGGCCGGTTCCAACAATGATATCAATGTGTTGCACCGATCACCGGTTTTCGAAAGGCTCATGCAAGGCAAAGCTCCCCGGGTGAGCTATGAGATCAATGGAAATGCATACAAGCCATATTATCTTGCCGATGACCCTGACTGGGCCACATTGGTGAAGACTATCCGTAATCCAAACTCCGAGAAGACGAGGTTTGCCAAGATGCAAGAAGCTTGCAGAAAGATGTGGAGCGTGGATTTGGTGTGCTCCAAGCTCGGTGGGCAATTGTCCGTCACCGCAAGAACATGGTCGCCGAAGACCATGCATGAGGTGATGACATGATGCGTGATCATGCACAACATGATCGTTGAGAACGAGCGTCCTGATGGCCGCAATGAGAACCACTGGGAATTCCAAGGTGAGTTGGTTGCGCCAATTCCTGGAGCTTCTACTTGGGCGGACTATCTACATATGAATGTAGAAGTCACAAACGATACCGTCTCCAAACAGCTGCAGACGGATCTGATTGAGCATCAATGGACCATGGCTGGCCATGAAGATCATGCCTAGAGGACTAGTATCTTATTTTCATGTAGACTTTTCAAAAAAATTCAAAATTTAAATGTAATAACTATGACTTCGTTGAAATCCTATTTATTGTTTCAAAACTTCATATTTGATGCAAACGCGGAAATGCGTCGCGCCGCTGGAGCCACCCCAGGGTGCAAACGGACGCGCGGACAAAAACGGTCTGTCTCACGTTCGCCGCGCGACGCAAACAGACATTTCGAACGTCCGAAATGCGTCGCCCCGCTGGAGATGCCCTTAGGGTTTAAGGCGGGCGGCGAGGACAGCAAAGCGACCGGCGACAGGACAGCAATGGCTCGTTCGTACGGTCGTGTTCGTGTCGGTCATGGGACAACGGCGCTGCAACGGCAGCCTCTGGAACGTGCAACGGCAATGTCCAGTGCCGGCCAGATGAGGTGCAGAGCTTGGCCTGGCATGCATCCAGAGATCAAAAGAGGGACCTTTCTTTTTTGACAGGAGGAAAGACAAGCTTTTCAGTTCGTCGGTTAGTGGATGCAGCAGCAAAGCAAAGAGGACGGATGCGTGGTTTGACTGAAGCTTGATCGTGATCTTTTGCCATCTTCTTGGGTTTTCTGTTCCGGTGATACGGAGCAGCCGAGCAGTGCAGTGCAGGCGCATCAACCGAGACCTGTACCAAACCATCCAAGTGCCGTTGATGGACTGGTGGTGGTGGACTACACGGTCTGGCAGGCGCAGGGCCGGTCCATAGCACGGCCAAGAAAATGACGAAAGGTTCGGTGAAATGAAATGACCCTGAATTTAAATCCCTTTCGTTTGTACACTAAGTTTGATAATCCCGCTCTAAATCAGACTCTAGTGCTCTTTGGTGCAATAGAAAAATAGCAATCCCGACCGGGTTTATGTTCTTATCTCACTAACAGCAGGGCTCCACATGTCAGATCCATCCCATTCCCCTTTCCACACACACATGCACCACACCCCCCATCCATTTTGCCGGAGTGAACTACGTACGGTTCAACGCCGAGATGGCGCCGGTAAAGAGACCACTCGTCTGAAGAGGTCCCTATATCTCCGCCTCGCAGCTATGACCTACATGCATGAGAATTGACTTGAGATGCTTTGAATCGCGGACCGGGCATCGTCTTCCCCACAACTGGCTGACCGCCGCCATCGTGCACCGGCCTTCACCGCTAGTCCTCCGTGCTCCGCGGATTCCAATGTGGCGTGCAAAAGCCTCCTAGAGCTATCCATCGTCCCCAAGCAGCGCTTCCCGATCATGCTCTACTCCGGTCACCGTTGTCCATAACGTCGCCATCGAGCCTTCGCCAACCTTCTAGACCTTGAGAATGTACTTTTGGGGAGATCCTCCGTCCACAACCCTCCTCTTGGTCTTCCTTGCTCCCCATGTGGCTGTTCTGGTTACCGCCGCGCGCCACTATGCTTCCCAAGCTCCTCTCACCTCGTTTCGCTTCCATTTGAAAAAAAGAGTTTCCCGAACTACAACATGACACGTAGGCAGCGACAGCTTTTAAATACGTGAGGAATAGCTGCCTCAGGAAAACTACATAGCTGAATTTTTTCCTGAGAAACTTGGGGTTCGTCGCACGCTCACCTATCACAGCACCAAGCATATCCGCCTTGGTGTGTGGGTAGAAAGCGCAAAATTTGGTGTGTGGGTAGAAAGCGCAAAATTTAGTGTCATGTGTAGGAAAGGTATGACACATTATTTTTGTCGTGTTTCATGCACATTCGGCGGCAGAAAAGCTTAATCATTATAACTGCTAATAAATCAGTTCCTACATCCCATTCAGATTATAAATTTATATACATGTATTTAAATAAGATAATACATTCCAATTACACTATGGTGCAACTGCTTCTGATGTGATCCATTTAAATCTCATTAATCATTTCCTCTAAATCAAGCCAGTGTTGATTTTATTTGAACGAAAGAAGACATATTGAGCTTCTTCCGCCTCGTCTGTTGCCACTGCGGGAGCCCCCCGATTCGACCACACCGTCCACACCATGGTAACATTTTGTTCAGCTTGTTCTTCGAGTTCAATATAGTTTGGTTGATTTGGTTTGATGTAGGATTGTTGTAGTTGACTTCAACATTGAGTGTGGAGTTTCTTTTTGAATAGAGAGGAGCTGCAGCAAGGCTGAACCCGACTCCTTGGTCGAGGGTGTGGCCGAATCGGACCTCCACGCCGCATCAGAGACTTCCGCGGCAGAAGAACACCCAACTAGTACACGAGATTTTACCTGGTAGTGGAGCGGCGGGGTGCGGGGCATTTGGCGGTGGTGGGGCGTGGCCGTTGGCTACCGAAAATAATGGCGAGAGGAAGAAACGATGTATGAAGACAGAAGTGCGAGAGCTCGGGCAGGGTGGGGAAATTTCAGTCCAAATCCAACTATAGCCTATACACATATTCGAGACAACTTCAACACACACTTTCCGAGTATATTCTCTTATAGCATCTGCCTCGTGGCACAGCATGATCTCACCCAGCTTTTCTTGCACCTTGATCCCAAGATAGTAGATCAAGAAGGCTAAATAACTCATCTTGAATAGCTCCTTCATTTGTAGCTTAAACTTTGCAATCTCCTTCTCGTTTGTATCACGACGCCAACATCCGATGATGGTGTGGCCCGTGGCGGGACCCTGGTCTACTTTGAGGAGGAGGAGGAGGAGGAGGCCAGAGGTGCCGATGGCGAGGACGGACGGGAAGTCATTGAAGGTGGTGCGTCTAGGGAAGATGCGAGGGGGGATGGTGAGGAGCACGACGAGCGGTGGCGCTTGCAGCGCGAGGGAGAGGTCGGCACCGGGAGGGAGCTTGTCGTCGGCTGCCGACACACGTGGTATGAGGCCCAGGATGACCCTTGACGGTGACGCGGCGGAGTCGTCCATGTCCGCTGCCTCGGTCTGGTGGTTCGTGCTTCTCTCGCGTGCCTGACGGGCGCCTGCGCGTGTGGTTGCGGCGGCGAATGGTGGTGGGTGTTGTTGGGGCCGTAGGGTTTTAAGGCAACGAGAATAGCAGAGTAAAGCGACCGCGTGAGGCGAGTGGACTGAAACTGAAATGGCTCATACATGGTGGGTCGTGTTCATGTCGGGACAAACGGCCTACCGCTGTGACACGAGTTGCAGGCCTCCGTTTTCGAATGTGTAAAGTGCGCTTGCCAAAAAGTTCAAAAAAAACATTGAACTCGTAGGGGAAAACTAGGTCCTGGACTTTGAATTTCATGAATTTAGCACTCTAAACTATCAAGTTTTGGTCAGGGCCTGGTTTTGGTCTATTTTCAAGCCTAGAGTTGTTTTAGAACACGGGAAAATGACGAAACCCACTGAGATAACTTTACTCTCATTGACAATAAGGGCCCACCTGTCATATCTTTCTAGAATTCATCACAAAGTGGCCACGGAGGCCTCACCGACCACCCTGGCCTCGCCACTCGCCGGTGTAGCTCTGGCTTTGGCTCCCTTTTTCTTCGTGCCAACTAGCACATATGCTCTCCCTAATTGAGACAGTGGTGTGTTCGTCCGTTCGTCGAGAAAGCTGGTGTGCGGGCGAGCGCCCGAGCGGAGGCGACGTACAAGCTTGCGTGCGCCGGCAAGCTGCAGATGCTCCGGTTGCTGCTGAGAATTGTGTGAATGCGAGCTTGGAGGTGGCCAGAGCAAGCAGGCGGTGCTCGCGTTGGCCGATGATGGAGTAGTCAGAGGAGAGGAGGGAGTGCCAGTCGAGCTACAAGGACAGAGAGGCCACATCGGAGCTAGTCTTCGGAGGTGGCATGGAGCTTCGGGACGAGCTGGGCGAGGCGGCGCTTGGCACGCGTCGAGCAGGAGGGGATCCGGGCTGGAGCGAGATAGGAGAGGACAAGGCCTTGACGACAGAGATATTGTGGGAGAGACTAGACGCATATATACTGGTGGTGTTGAATACATGCCCGTCAAGGGCTATGCGAATCTTTTCCCTAAAGATGGAACATCGATTGACGACGATGGTGGTTTCTAAAGCGAGGGCATGAGGGGTCTCCTAAGAATCTGCTAGTCCATATGTGTGCTCATATCTCGTCGTAGGGTGACTCCGTGATACCTCTGCTAGTGAGGCATTATTTTGTTTTAGGGCATGTTACTTCTTCTATTATCAGACATGTTACTTACCCATCTAAAAAACGTGGCCATGTCGATCAATTAGAGTTGATTTGTTTTACTTAAGAATTTATTTTCTATAACAGGGTTAGGATTCAAAATAAATCGAAATTGATAAGTTAAAATTGCCGGTTTTGAAAATTAGAAATCGGAGGTTCGATTTAACTTTAACTTTTGACTACGGAGTACAAGCTTAAAGTTTGTTTTGGATTTTTGCCTTGGCGTCTCTCTTTTTTGACAGGAAAGAGAGCCTTTTCAGTTCGTCGGCTAGTGCATGCACCAAAGCAAAGTGATCCTGACCTTTTGCGATCTCTTTTTGCGGGTGCAGTTCCGGACTTCCGGTGATACGGAGCAGAGGGTGCAGCGCAGCGACCGAGACCTGTGCTGTGTGCTGTTCCAGACATCCCGTGGATGGACTGGTCGCCTAGACGGTCAAGTAGCGTGTCGCGTGGCGACTAGTGCGCGTACGCAGTTGTGTCGCGTCCATCTTGCGTCAGAGGCTGGTGCCTTGGTTGAGGAAATCTTCCATGGCTACAAGTTCAGTACTGCAGCGGTAATTTCTCGTTTTGCCATTTTGACCAACAAAAATACGTTTTTGCTCCGGGTGAAACAAAGCACAAATTTTCTTTCTTTAGCAAAGATGATGAAAGTATATAATCATACAAACGCCTCAAAACTTTTTTTACAATAATATTTGTTATGTATGTGTAAGCAATAGTATATTGGTTTATGTGTGTACAAAAATAACTCCGAATTCTTACAAGTTCTAGACGGTGATACAATTTATATTTTCACATAGCATTTTAACATTTACGTGAATATTTTGGTAATTGCATTTAACTTGAATTTTTTTTCTTTCCAACACATAAGCATGTGAACCTGGAACCATCTCGTCACTCTTCGCAAGTGTATTTTGACTAACGTATTCCTTGCTACGATAGAAAACACTTAGCGTTGCCGCACTTCCTGGGCAAAACTAACTACTGCTTAAATTGCAGGAACTCAAGACGTAGGTATAAGGGCATGAGCTACGGTGGCATATGCTTGTAGCTGCCTCACTACTTCCAGCTAGGTTCGGTAGTCTGAAACTACAACTTAGACTGAAATCTACCCAACGCTAGAAGTTAAAGCCACCACTTAATGGGTCCCATGGTCCAGATTTTTCGCCTCTGCCCATGAGCTATGACTGTAATCTTCACCTCAGCCCCAATCTGGCATCACGGGACTCCTCAACTCTGCCCCAATATTCATTCTTCCAGGCGAGCACCAAGCGAGGGCCAGCCCACGGCCGGAATCTCGAGCTGCTGCTGCCGGTCATGACCCAAGAGCTCCGGCTGGCCGGATTTCGGCCGCCATGACCTTGACCTTCAGCTGCCGCGGCCGTCCATGGACGCAGTTTTGGAGCTCGTGGCATCCTACTTTCTTCTACCTTTTCCCTCTTTTTCCTTGGTTCTTCTACCTTTTTCTGCTGAGGAAGCCACTTCCCCTGCAAGAGACTACTTGGCCTGCAGGGCAGCGAGTGGTAGGTTCGGTCTGACAACCGAGCCTAGAAGCCTGCGGAGCAGCGAGTTGAGGCTAGGCGTTGGCCATGCCCTAAGAAGGCCCCATGAATCGAGATGTCACGTACACTTATCATGGGTATCTATAGAACCAAACCATAAGAAAAGCTTCAAAAGTGTTTTGATGACAAGCACAAAAAACAAAGGAACATTACATAGCTTCAAAACAACAGTTTTGGAGGTTTGGTTTCCTTCAAAATTCCTACAGAATAGCCCATTCCAAAGAGATTTCAAAGGAACCAAGGATGAAAGTTCATTTATAGTATTCAATGGCTTTTTCTACATATGAGTTCTATCCTCTAAGATTTCTACTTTTTTCCTTAGTTCCAAAATGGCCTAATGAAAATATTTCAAGGAGTTGATAATAGCATGCATGATTAGTAAGGTGTCTAGGTGGAGGATCTATGGGTTGTTTTGATAGTGCCCATGCGAGAACCCTGCTAAATCGGGGCGTGCCAATTTTTTGGCGGAGGAGATTGCCTCCGCGGGACGGAATGAGTTTGCTCAAAAGTTGAATGGATGACCAAATATTTGGCGCATGATCCAAAATATTGGCTTCCAACCAAACACACGCCCACACCCTCAGTCAATGCTAAAAAGTTGTTCGGGCAGCCCCTAGCTACAACCCAAACACATCCCTAGGCCAACTTTGTATCAAGTATTGTAATTACGCAAGAAGTGAACCTAACTCACTTGGTTAGGAAAATGGATGTATAATGAGTCATGCAGATTCAAATCCTGACAGAGGCAGGTTCAAGTTCTTATTATTTCAAAGCAAATTGATGTAAGGGCTTCCCTACCTCCTTTCAAACAAATGTTGTAATACGGCTACATAATAGAAAAAAAATTCAGCTAATATATAGATGGAAAAATAGTCTACAGCCCGGGCCATCGCTTGGGTTGCTCGGGTGTAGATCAGGCCTGTGTCTACCAAGACAACACCATACAAGTAAGGGAATCCCCATTAATTTGTTGGAATATGGTCTAGCTCTATTTTTTCTCTAATTTTTTTAACAACATGATGGTTTTGCTCGCATGGAAAGTTATTACACAATTTTTACCAACATGTACAATCTTATGAATGCCACCGATTTCTTTTTTGAGAAACACAGTACAAATGCAGACGCTCATATAGACGCACATGCACTCACTCGTTGGAGTACAATTCATGTGTCTGATCTTGATAGATTATTTGTCATGATGTATATACTACTTTATTCGTGGGTTAAATATTTGAGAAAATTGTTCGCATATTCAAATGTTGATAAGAACATTGCACATAGCAGTGAACTAATAAGCAGAATGTCTTGTCAATTATAATCTACGTGGATTGCCTAGCCCTTTGCATTAGTTTGATATTTTTATTGTATTGGCTAGTGCGTGAAACTTAACAAAGTATCATATCACGAGGTCTTGAGTTGACTTTCACAATTTATTAAAAATTGGTTTTGTCCTGTTGTATCACGTATATATAGGCCTCTTGAGTCATCCCATTTGAAACTTTGGTTTCGTTAGCTAGTGCATGAAAACTTAACATTGTCCAAAAAATCAGAAGAATTCTTTTCAAAAGAAAATAGGCTAAATGTCTTCTCTCCACAAAATAAGCAGAATGTCTACCAACTCCAAGATGATTCTTAGGGAGTAAGTGAGAACCCTGCTGATCGTTACACACGTACACCTGAAGTAGTGAAGTCTGCGACATACCTCATTATGGTAGTCAAAAACATGGAATAAACATTTTAAGCATAATAAGTCTAGAGGTTGTTAATTAATTAATCCTGTCCACCTTGCAGACTGAAATAACTTGATGTGCTCCGTCCTCTACCTGAACCAAATTTGAAGATGACTGTTACAAGCTGTATAGGATTGCAGGAATAATGCAAGACAATACTCTGGAGTCTGGACAACTGGGCGATGCAAATCAGAGTGTGATTAACCTCACCTGGTAAGACAAGGCCGCCATACATCTCATCAGCTATGATTAGCTAGCACAGCAGAAGAGTCTTCATTCACACAACTGTCATTCTCACTAGGAACACCTTCAAAGTTCAAACACAAAGTGTTTTAATTAGTCAAAGCATACGATCTAGTACGCATAAATGATAGCATACAATCTAGTCTACCAGTATGATTTCGCTGCAGGCATTAAGGAATGTTAGCTGCAAGGAACTAGCAGCTTGATACATTACATATCTTTTGATTATTTGCTTCCAGAGATATTTACCTCCAACAACATGATACTACGGAGTATATATATTTTTTATTGGTAAGTTTATCGGGCATGCAACTTTCTTGTGTTACTTAAATTGAATAACATAACACAGAAACCATGATATCTACTTATCTATACCTCTACTTCAAAGAGAGAAATATAAACATAAGCAAATCACTTTTTTCATGGATGCCCAGATGACTAAGACCATCCTTTTTTTAGGAATCAACTGAGAGTATCTTCACCCAACTAGGTGAAGTACCGAACTACTGGATAACTCCTAGCTATATTCACTGTCCTAAAATGCACATACTTATATAACTTTGAAGATACATTGTCGCGATTTAGTCAAACAATGTCCTAAATTCGAAACAGTTCAGTTGATGAAATAGCTACAACTGGAGCTGCTGTACTAATTAATTAACACCTTACCGCTCGTAGGTTAATGAAACTACAGCGTCTTTTTAAGACAAGACCAGTTATGAATGTGAGGATCAATTAAGATCTTCAGAGACATGGACCAAGTTCAGTTAGGTCAATTACTTTCAGTACTTATTTTAGGAAACCTTCTTAAGGAAATACATGAAAGAGGCAACTGTGAAGTAGTACTCGTATTATATAGAGCTTATAGCATTATAGACAGTTGGAATAACTAGCTATAACACTATAATAAATGGGAACACTTCAGAAATATTATTTAGAAATGTACTTATAAAATTATCAAGATAAATGTTCAATACTATCCTAACTGGAGAAATTCTTTTATGGCAGTACAACTGCCACCCATAGACTACAGAATCAGAAACCAATTCATATCCATATCACACTGCAATTCGCCATCATAATCCAGACATTCTTATGTTGTACATGAGGGAAGTTGTTTTTTCAGGTAATGTAAGTTCATAAATCTAATCCTTGCAACAAGTTTACAAACGAGACACACACATTGTCCACTACAACAAATTCTACTACTAATTATGGTGAATTAAATGTATAAAATACTGTGCAAATTCGACAAGCACTGGAGCTGTACTGATTACCACATTAGCATTGGTAGGATCCCTATAAGAAGAGTCTACTGACGAATGTAGTTGCTTACTGTACAGCATCTCTATTTTTTAGGTTATTACAGCCTCTTTTCTACTACGCGGCCATACATGAGTATGAGGATGAACAATTTAACTATCCTTACGACAGAATTTTAGCATGTCCATAAAACTCTCAGGAGACAGCAGTATCTTGGGTTACAGTTACATGGATGGAATATGCATAATGTAGCTATTTCACAGTCCATATAGACATCAGGATTAGACATGCGCAGCATACGCGATCAGTGCAATAACTAACTTATCACCGTGAAATTGACAAAGTCATTAGCATCTCTCTATTTTTTTTGGAGGAATCAACTACGAGTATCTTCAGCCAACTATTTGAAGTAGCTACACTGGAGTTACTGGATATACATTGAAAATACATTGTCGCATTTTAATCAAACACTATCCTAAATTCAAGCAGTTCAGTACTTGCCGCCATAGGTACAAAGTGCACATCCATATCCACTATCTAGAATAAAATTCCACATCCATATTACAACAAATCACCTGATGGAATGGCTACCACTAGAGCTGGTGTATTAACATCTTAGCGCTGGTAGGTTTTGTATAAAAATATATCTACTGAAGGAATGGAACTAAACCCTCTTCTGAAGACAAGGCTAGATACGTATATGAGGATCAGTTAATGTCTTGATGTCTTCAGGAGCACGCAGCAAGTTCAGTTTAGATCAAATTCCTTCATCAACTTATTGTTTCTTGATTTATAAAGCCCAAGTTTTTTTTTTAAAAGATCCTTCTGAAGGTATTCATGAAAGTAGCAACTGTGAAGTGGAAGTACTCTATAGAGCTATACCATCATGCTGAAATGGAGCAGTTCAGAAATTAATTTGGAACATACTTATAAAACTATGAAGGCAAACGCTCAATACTATCCTAATTGGAAAGCTTCAGTAATTGCCAGCTTATGTCAGTACCACTCCCAACCACAGACTACAGGAACAGGAATCAATTTACATCTATATTATACTGGAATTCACCCTCAAATTCAGACATTCTTATGTTGCAGTGTTGCCCATGAGCAACTTTGTTTTTCCATGCAATGCAAGCCTATAAATCTAACCCTCGCATCAAGTTTACAGACACATGCGTAGTTTAGTTGTCTACAATAAATTCAACTAAATATGCATAAAAGGTGAACTATAAATCTAAAAACTGTGCAATTTCTGATGCACTGGAGCTGTGCTGATTTACACACACGCATTGGTAGGAACTTGTACAGAAGAATGTAGTTGCTTATTGTACCACATCTCTATTTTTTTAGGAACTACATCCTCTTCTTAAGACAAGTCCAGATATGAGTATGAGGATGAACAATTTAATTATCGCTACCATAGAATTTTGACAATGCACATAAAATTCTGAGGAGACAACAGTATGTGGTGCTACAGTTACAACCATGGGGCGCATCAGGATCAGATAATAGTAGGATCTTAACTACCAGAACAGCATGCTTGAGGTATAGCCATATGCGCGACCGATGCATAACTGACGTATCGACGCCAAATGGAGAAAGTCATTAACAGTGTTCTGAATACATTCTACTATATCCGCCTAAATGGAGGAATGAACATGTAAAAAACACTGTAAATTTTGATGGCTAGCACTTGAGCTGTACAAATTAACACATTAGCATTCGTAGGACCCCTGAAAGAATATGTACTGAAGAATGTTCGTTTCTTACTGTACAAAATCTCTACTTTTATAGGGAACAATCGCCTCTTTTTAAGACAAGGGCAGGCATGAGTAGTATGATGAACAATTTAACTAACGTTAGAGATAAAATTTTATCATATATGTGCGGTTACAGTTACAGCCATAGGATATGCATAATGTAAAACATTTCACAGTTCATATAGGCATCAGGGTCAGACGATCGTAGGGGTCCTAGCTACCAGAACAGCGTGTTTGAGGTATAGGCACATACGCGATCAGTGCATAACAGACGTACCAACGCGAAATGGAGAAATTCATTAGCAGTGTTCCGAATCATATGACCAACACCATCAAAGTAAACAGCAACAGAGGAGAGCAATGTGGATTATTACGGTACCTGCACGAAGCACTGCCGGCAGCTCCCATGCTCGGACGCAGCCGGAGCAGACATCTTTCCTGGCCGGTCCGACGAGCTTGTAGACCTCACACTCCACCACCTTCCTGGCGCGCAGATCGACGCCGAAGAGGTGCTTGCCGAGGAAGAAGTAGACGACATCCGGGTTGTTGGGGTGGAGGAGCGCGAGCACCGGTGCTTTCTTGGGCAGGCCGGTCTCCTTGTAGCTCTCGTCCGCCCAGATGTCGGCGAAGTTCACCCTGTGCTCCACCTTCCACTCCCCGGCGTCCGAATCGGCCAGCGTCCACATGACGATCCGTGGTGCTTTGCGGTGGCTCCGGGACTGGCTCTGCTGGAGCCTCATCCAGGGCCGGAACGCGACGGCCCTGCGCCGAGACCCGTGGTGGTCGCCGCAGGAGAGCTCCACGAGGCGGAACCGGCCAGCGCTCACCTGCGCGCAGCGGCGCGTGCTGAGCTCCCTGTCGGCGCAGTGGAGGCAGCCGATGCTGTCCCGGAGCCTGCCCAGGGGGAACTCGACGAAGTCCAGGACCGGCTCGTCCGCGAACGGGTCGCAGGAGAGGACGCCCCAGGAGAGGTCCACCCAGCAGAGCCTCCCGCCGGCGGCGACCACGGCGTCGCTGCACCAGAGCCCGCCGGACGGGGGGTACGCCACGTCCTTCTCCTCCCACTCGCCGGTCGCGGATGAGAAGCAGAGCAGGGTCGCCTCGTCGCTGCCGTTGAGCGGCTGCAGCTCGACGACCATGTAGTGGCTGGGGCTCGACGGGGACGCGATGACGCCCGCGCAGCGGTCGTCGAGGAAGCCGCGGCCGTAGTCGGGGAGGCGGGCGGCGGTGGCGGAGGAGGCGTTGCAGACGTAGTAGCCGTTGGGCGGGATGTCGGTGATGTTGAGCGTGACCGCGTAGTCGTCCTCGTCCTCGCCGTCGGAGACCCGGGGCGAGGAGGGAGGGGGAGGGCGCGCGATGTCGGTGATGTTGAGCGTGACCTCCTCGCCGTCGGAGTCGTCGGAGCTCGAGGCAGACAAGGAGGAAAGGCTCTGGCCGTCGGGGCTGGAGGGCCGCGGCGACGAAGGAGGGGGCGTGGAGAGGAGGATGAGGCCGGAGGGGTCGACGGAGAGGACCATGGGGTACTGGTCCGGGTCTGGCGAGACGCGCTGGTGCACGGTGAGCAGGGTGACGCGCGGCGGGACGGCGAGCGCGAGGGCGAGGTCGGCGCCGGGCGGGAGGTCGTCCGCGCCGGCGTCCGTGCCCGACACCCGCGCCACGTTGCCCAGGATGATCCACGACGGCGGCGGCGCCATGCTTGGACTCGGTGCGCTCGCTCGCTCGGCTCCGCTTCGCTGTAAAGCTCTGGAACGGGGTTAGGGTTTTAGAGATGAAAGCAGAGCAGATTTCAGATTTGTTGGTTCGTGTCCCAGTCCCTGCTGGTTCCCTGGTTTGAACGCTGTCTTTGCAGAGCGACGAGGACCAGGCTGAGCTGAAAGCTGCTTTTGTGCAGGCCCTTGCGTTACCGAGCGAGGCAGCACAACGCTTGGCACGTGAATGAACACGCGGCACTGTGTGCCTTAGAATTTGAAAAGTTACTTTAACAGATTTCTATTTGAATTCAAAATTGAGGGTTGACTTAGTCAAAATTGAATTAAAAATAAATTGAATCAACACTTAAGCCTTTGATTCATATATTCACACAACTATCTCAAACAATAGGTACCCATCTCAAATAAAAGGTCACGTACAATTTTATCCCTTAAAACTAATAACATAATTCAAAATTGGAATTTGAATTATACAATTGGAGCCAAATTCAAGTGTTCGTAATAAAATATCTAAAAATCAGAAAATATGAGCCAAAGATCAAAATCTTCTAAATCAATATAAAATACTTACAAAGTCAATTACAAGCTCAATATATGGAAATAAAATTCCAGGAAGATCCTAGTACAATCTACAAATTAAAAAATAAAAGCCTATCTAAAACCCTAGCTAGCCTATGTATCTTCACTTCTCGATCGTTACAATAGAAAAGGTGAATCCATTTTTGTTCAGAATCCAAAGGAATTACTTCGTGCAAAAACTCCTGAAAGCAAGTAGAAATATTTGGGGTTGTGTGCAAACAAAGACAACGTGGAATATTTGTAACACCCCAAAATTTCAAAACAAAGAAGAATCAATTTCCATTTATCAAAAATTTAGAGTCAACAAAAACTTGCCTATTTCAAAAATCTTTTCTATTAGGTGAATGAGGGAATGATTGCAATTGCCATGTTTGTTTTGCTAGATTGTGGAAAACCATTTTCAAACTCAAAACAATACCTTTTAGAGTAAGAGAAATAAAGCAAAAGAAAATAAAATAAAAAGAGAAGCATATGTGAGCTTTTGGCCATTTTTCAAATAGTGGCCTATGCCATATTTAATTTACCTAAATGGTTGGAAACCATTAATAAACTCAACCTAGCACTCAATCAACTCAAAAGAGTACAATTTGGTCAAAGAAAATCAAAACAAATAAAAAGAAAATGAAAAATGCAAGGCACGTGTGATAATGGTCACTTGTGACAATTTTAACATGATGCCCACTTTGAGCCCCTTTGGTTATTATTTTCTAAACCAAACCTTCTCATCTTTTTGTCCAGATCTATAGTACTCATAAAAGTGAACAACTTGGTGTTGACCAACCTTGCTGATTCAAATTCAAATGATTTTGAATGGCATCCAAAGTGGCAACATTGAAACAGATTCTAGATCATCTCAAATTTGATTTTCACCAAACCTTCTCCAATTTTCAAACCAAGGTCATCAATAGGTGCCAAACTTTAATTGAATCACACCCATAAAATATTTTGGCAAATTTCAAATTCAAAGTTCTTTCGGTCATTTCATCAAACACCTTATGTGCACAATCTGGTTATGTGCATACACCTCTTTATCCAACATGTATTAGCCTAAACCATACATGCTTTGTGATCATCATTGTCCTCTTGCATCCTCTGGACCAAGCCATGCTTTTGCACCTTTGTTCAAAGGAGAAAAAGGACCAAACTATGCCTATGTCACTCACATGCCAACCACCATGCCAACTCCCCTCTCCTCTCACCTCTGGCCTACCTCACCATGTCTAGGAGACGTGCCTAACTCCCCTGAGCACCACTGTACTCGCCCTGGTCGAAGAGGAGCACTGCAGCGCCTGGAACGCGACGTGCCCCGTGACGCCATGACGCGCCAGGACGTGCACGGCTACGCCCACGGGCACGCCAGAGCATCGCCACGCCCCATCGCTGTTGACCTCCCCTCGCTCTCTCCTCTCGCACACGCACCCACCACGACGCCAGCAACCTCCCAGACACGCCCATTTGGACCGGAGCGTCCTGTAGCCGACGCCACCGTCGACGACCTCCGCCGGACCCGTGACAGACACCAACATCGCCCGCACGCTCCCGTCCACCCCCTGCTGCGCCAGGACCACCATGACGAATGCAGTGACGCCGTGAGCCGTCCCCTGCCCTCGCCCATGCTCCTCCCCCTCTGTAGCACCGTCACCACCACCCACCTGCCGGTGACCTCCGCCCCTCTCGCCCGCTATAAAAGGAGCACGCCCCGGCCTCAAATCTTCACACCATTCCACTCCCCTCCTTCCTCTCGCTCTCCTCAACCACTTCCTCGTCCACATTGCCCCCGAAGCCGCCCCAATTTCACCGGAGTTCGCCGCGGCAGTAGCCAGAAGGAGGCGACGATTCCGACCACCTCCGCCGCTCCCACGACCCTTGTTCGCCTCGCCTTCGTCTTCCACGCCGATAGCCGCCAACGCTGACCCTCGCCGGAGCCCAGGTGAGCCTCCGTCCCCCTAGGTCCGCCGCGGCCAGGGTTTGATCCCGTCAATGACGACGACGAGCCTCGGTCGTCGATCCTCTATCTAATCCTACGCCCCCCTTTCAAACATACTGATTCGGGTTTTATGAGCCACTGACGCGTGGGTCCCGTTGTCAGGCCGCCCGCGCGTGCGAGATGCACTGCTGGGCCAGCCTGCTAACCCCCCCTCTCTGGCCCATTTTCATTTCCCGCCGAAGCCCACATATTCAAATTCTCTTAATTCGTTTAAATCAAATTCCAATACTGGTGCCTTATTCAAATTTGAATAAAAACAAATCTACAAATCCAATTTGGATGATTCAAATTGTGTGTGAAAGTAGATGAAAATGTCTATCCAACCCCACTGGTCTCAACCCTTGATTTATTACAGAACACATGCAATAAAATTAACAAGGCAGTACATTTTCAAACTTCAAACTTTTTTATAAAATCAACCATAATGAATTTTGAGGTGATTCCACCTCTCATAATTCTCATTTCAAATAATCTATTTGAATATGTAAAAATATGACATGGTTGCTTCATATGATTATGGGCTAGAGTAAAATAATGGCTATGTGGTTATTTCTATCCCATTTAAATTAATTAAAAATGGTAGTTAAATATTATGAGAGGTATCCTCTCATTTAAATCATCTTTCCAACTAATTCAATGTGAGGTGATGACATTAATCTACATGACCTCATATTTTATTACTTGAGAATATTAAATCTTTTCCAAAGTAGTATTAATTTGTATGAGATGTAGTATCTCATTTAAATCATTTTCCCAAATGGATAAATATGAAGTGGTGACTTTGGTCAACATGATCTCATACTTTATTATTTTATGAAATTAAATCTTAGTGATGTTCAATCAGAGGAAATTACTTTCAAAGAAAATAAATGGAAACCCTAGTAGGTATTAAATCATAGTATTTGTTTTTCAATGAGAGGAAATTATTTTTCTTAAAAGAAAACAAAGCCAACCACAATGTTAAAAATGGTGTGATGCTAGATCCTCTTATGTGAACCATTTGAGTGTTAGGTCTAGTAATTAAGTATTGTTTGGTGATTGTATACCTCATATCCGTGTATAGACGCTAGTACCGAAGGCTACGAGGAGGAGGAGGTCTTCTACGAAGAAGAGGAGGAAAACTTTGATCACTGTACCAATCAAGGCAAGCTATTTACCAATACAAGATGTTACCATGAGCAAGCTATTACCAATGCAAGCTCTACTAATACAAGCTATAATATTGCAAGCTACCCTTGCAATACCATTATGTTTAAGGATTTGTCCAAGCCCAAGTTTTTATCTTGCAAATCTTTTACTTTGATTATCAAGGTTTATTTTTATAGTTAACTTTGGTCTAGAGATAGAGTATTCCAAGAGCATCAAACTTAGCCTAGAGAGCTAAAACCTAGTTAGCACCCCTCCTGACTAGTTGCTAGTGCTAAAACTAAAATTGACTACTCTAGATGGGAACTTGTGAATCAAATGACTTTGAAAACCTTAGAATGATGAGTCATTCTATTGAAAGTTTTGAGGGTGAATATGACTTGTGAATGACAAGGTGAATTTGACAAAAACCGATGGTTGGGTTCGGATGCGATACCATTCCAACTTTAGAGTACCCCCACAATATCTGATAATGGGTAGGGCTTAGCTGGAAATTTATGTGCTTTAGTATGGGTTCCCTCTGAACAAGTGATGACCCACAAGTATAGGGGGTGTATCGTAGTATCTTCGATAAGTAAGAATGTCGATCCCAACGAGGAGCAGAAGGTGTTGACAAGCAGTTTCGATGAAGGATTCACTGTAAATGCTCACAGACAAGTATTCGGGGGTTTTGATGTAACGGATGAATAAAGTACGAGTAAGTAAAGTGCGAGTAACAATTGCAGCGAGTGGCCCAATCCTTTTAGCACAAAGGACAAGCCGGTTTGTTTACTTATAATGACCAAACGTTCTTGAGGACACACGGGATTTTAGTCTAGTGCTTTCGCTTATACTGATTAATCTTCATTGTTTTGATAAGTGTTGTGTGGGTGAACCTATGCTAATGTACCGCCCTTCCTAGGACTAATACATACTTGTGATTATACCCCTTGCAAGCATCCGCAACTACAAGAAAGTAATTAAGATAAATCTAACCACACCTTAAACTCTGAGATCCTGCTATCCCTCCCGCATCGATATACCAACGGGGCTCAGGTTTCTGTCACTCCAACCCGCAATTGGCAAACGAGTACAAGATGCATTCCCCTAGGCCCATAAATGGTGAAGTGTCGTGTCGACGTTCACACGACACCACTAGAAGAATAACACCACAACTTAAATATCATAACATTGAATACTACTCAACCATAATTCACTACTAACATTTAGACTTCACCCATGTCCTCAAGAACTAAACAAACTACTCACGAGACATCATATGGAACATGATCAGAGGTGATATGATGATGAATAACAATCTGAACATAAACCTTGGTTCAATGGTTTCACTCAATAGCATCAATAACAAGTAGAAATCAACACCGGGAGAGTTTCCCCTATCAAACAATCAAGATCCAACCCGAATTGTTACAGCGGTGACGAGGTGCAGCGGTGGAGATGGCGGTGATGATGATGGAGACGATGACGATGGTGATGGAGATGATGTCCAGCTCGATGACGGTGACGATGGCGTCGATTTCCCCCTCCAGGAGGGAATTTCCCCACGGATTCCTGCCCGCCGGAGAGCTCTTTCTCTCTGGTGTTCTCCGCCCCGCAGGCGGCTGTGACTCTTCGCGACTATCCTCTGGGGCTTAGGTTTTCGGGACGTACGCAAAGAAAAGGAGGCGAGAGGGGCTGTGGGCCCCTCCTCACGGCGGCGCGGCCAGCCTTGGGCCGCGCCGGCCTATGGGGTGGCCCACCTCGGGTCCCGGCTCCCCTTCGGCTCCCTTCGTCTTCCGGAAAAATAGGGTTTTTCATATAATTTCCGTCAATGATCTTCCGAAATATTGCATTCGACGGCGCTTTTTCCAGCAGAATCCCGGCTCCGGCGCGATCCCCAAATAATCATGAAACATGCAAAATACATGAAATAACATAAGTATCATCTCTAAATATGAAATATATCAATGAATAACAGCAAATTATGATATAAAATAGTGATGCAAATTGGACGTATCAACTCCCCCAAGCTTAGACTTCGCTTGTCCCCAAGCGAAACTGAGCTCAGTAAACAAGACCACATGTTTATGGAGTGAAGAGTCGATAAATAAAATACGGACAAGAAGCATCATATTAATTCACACAAGACATATTAGTGAACAACTTCCTCATATAATTCAACTTGAAACAAGTAAAAGGAAATCACAAGTAAAGGTGCATAGGAAATCATAATTGGTGATGGCAAACTTCGTTCTTGGTCAAAGAACAGTTAACAGATTATATTTATCTATCGAGCGGAGCTCTTATATTTAAAGCTTATATAGCACAACTTGCATACTCAATCATAATAATCTCCTCATAATCATTGATAATCTTCAAAGTTATATTCATCAGATAAAACTTGTACTAAACAAGGAAGAATAAAAGACATGATGAAGTAAATCACAATATAATGGTTTGATCACAACAACTCAAATGCTTGCTTAAGATGGAGGGGAATAGGTTTACTGACTCAACATAAAGTAAGAGACAGACCCTTCAGAGGGAAGCATGGATTACTATTTTTGTGCTAGAGCTTTTCATTTTGAAAACAAGAAACAATTTTGTCAACGGTAGTAATAAAGCATATGTGTTATGTATAAGACATCTTATAAGTTGCAAGCCTCATGCATAGTATACTAATAGTGCTCGCACCTTGTCCTAATTAGCTTGGGTTGACACAGATTATCATTGCATAGCATATGTTTCAACCAAGTGTCACAAAGGGTACCTCTATGCCGCTGTACAAAGGTCTAAGGAGAAAGCTCGCATTGGATTTTCGCTTTTGATTATTCTCAACTTAGACATCCATACCGGACAACATAGACAACATATAATGGACTCCTCTTTAATGCATAAGCATTCAACAACAATTATTATTCTCATAAGAGATTGAGGATTATTGTCCAAACTGAAACTTCCACCATGAATCATGGCTTTAGTTAGCGGCCCAATGTTCTTCTCTAACAGTATGCATACTCAAACCATTTGATTGTGAAAACCGCCCTTACTTCAGACAAGACGAACATGCATAGCAACTCACATGATATTCAACAAAGGTAAAAGAGTTAATGGCGTCCCCAGAAAACATGGTTACCGCTCAACAAGCAACTTACTAAGAAATAAGACACATAAGTACATATTCTTCACCACGATAGTTTTTAAGCTATTTGTCCCATGAGCTATATATTGTAGAGGTAAAGGATAGAAATTTTAAAGGTAGCACTCAAGCAATTTACTTTGGAATGGCGGAGAAATACCATGTAGTAGGTAGATATGGTGGACACAAATGGCATAGGTTTGGGTTGAGGTTTGGATGCACGAGAAGCATTCCCTCTCAGTACAGGTCTTTGGCTAGCAAGGTTAATTAGCAAGCACAAAAGTTGAGGGAAACAAACGAATATACATGTGATAGAAACAATCATGCATCTTTCTTGTAAGCACAAACAATTTTAACTTCAGAATAATAAGCTATGAGCTAACAAGAAAGGAAGACAATGAAACAACTATATATATTTCTCTTTTCTACTTAAACCTCAAGGTGTTGTTGCTATTGACCAATGCTAAGTTTGCCAAAACCAAATAGATTTACTCAATGCTCCCAAAGTGGTACCGATATTAAAATCAAGATCAATCATATAATAGAAATTGCAAACTAAAATAAGGTGTGCAATATGTAAATGATAAGACTTCTCATTAATATTTCATAACGATAACTCACCCCAAGGGATACATAGACAAACTAAAGGAGAGATACTTCCACACTGCAGCCATCTTATATGATAACTTCCCTACTCATGATATGACACTACTTGATAGTAAAAAGTAAAAGGTAGTGATGATGTGATACCGCGGCACTCCCCCAAGCTTGGAACAAACCAAGGGGATGCCAATACCGATGATGAATTACTCCTTCGGTGGTGATGGTGAATTCTTGACAAGCTTCTCAACAAGCTCCTGAAGCTCATCAATCTTGTACATGAGGTTGCGGATCATCTCCGAATTATGCTCGACGCGGTTAAGAAGTATGTCCGACGGCGAGTCCCAACTCTTGGAGTTATTTCCCACTCTTCAGTTTCAGGCTCCATCCTTCCTGCAGTGTTAGAACGATCTATATCCCAATTGCTAGGCAATGATGCCTTGGGAGTCCTTTCAATTTGATTATTGTAAATTAGATTGCGGAAGGGGTGATAAGTGCCTGGAGAAGATGTCTTTGGAGCTAGGTAGTGACGTGGAAGTCTTCCTCCGGTGCGAATTCTTGCGCTCTTCTTTGCATTAAAAGGGTTCTCCACCACCTCGATGCTTGCAATGGTAGCACGCGGGTATGCGCGCGAGTCTTCCTCCACTTCTTCTTCATCTTCTTCCTTGACGCTCTCGTCCACCTCTTTCCCCCCGGGATCTTGAATATCTTCCTCCATAGGCTCCTTGTCTTTGTTGTTGGAGACCATGATGCTTCTAGATCAAGAACAAATCCTGGCAGAAAACAGCTAGAAACAAAACGCGACGAGAAAACGATATACGGACCTCCAGGGGTCCGGGGGATTATATAGCAGGAATTTTTATGACAAACGGAAAGTACCAGGTCGAACCAGAGTCGGAAAGGGGCGACGAGGTGGCCTCCTCACAGGGCGGCGGTGGCCCGCGCCGGCTGTGGGGGCACCTCCTCGTGCGCCTCCTCCACTCCGTTCGATCTCGTAATTTTTCATATTTTCCAAAAACAGCAAAAACATTGTTCGGAAAGTGAATCGCGAACTTTTTATTACTGTATTGTTACCTATTCAAAGTCGAGTTCTGGGGGCTGTCAATTTGACCTTTGATGAAAGCCTCTGGTGTTTCCACTTGAATAACATCAACATCTACATTATAAGAATCACCTGAGATATAATGCTTGAGTCTTTGTCCATTCACCACTTGTGTGGCATTGCCTTGGAGGGAACTAATTTTAATTGCTCCTGAACGATACACCTCCTCAACAACATATGGTCCTTCCCATTTCGAGAGTAATTTCCCTGCAAAGAATCTGAGACGAGACCGATACAATAGGACTTTATCCCCAATATTAAACTCTCTTTTGATAATCCTTCTATCATGCCATTTCTTAACTTTCTCTTTAAAGAGTTTAGCATTTTCATAAGCTTCACTTCTCCATTCATCTAGAGAACTTAATTGCAACAACCTCTTATCACCGGCTAGTTTAGGATCTTTGTTTAGTTCTCTAACAGCCCAATAAGCTTTGTGCTCTAATTCTAAAGGTAAATGACAAGCTTTTCCATAAACCATTTTATAAGGTGACATTCCCATGGGGTTTTTATAAGCAGTTCTATAAGCCCATAGTGCGTCCTTCAATTTAATAGCCCAGTTCTTTCTAGTTTTATTAACAGTCTTTTGCAAGATAGACTTAATCTCTCTATTTGATAATTCTACTTGCCCACTAGTTTGAGGATGATAAGCGGAAGCAATTCTATGATTAATACCATATTTAGCAAGAGTTTTTCTAAAACCACCATGAATAAAATGAGAACCTCCATCTGTCATAATATATCTAGGAACTCCAAATCTAGGAAAAATAATATCTAAAAGCATTTTTAAAGAAGTCTCACCATCAGCACTTTTTGTTGGTATAGCTTCTACCCATTTAGTAACATAATCAACAGCGACAAGTATATGAGTGTTACCTTCTGAAGAAGGGAAAGGACCCATGAAGTCGAATCCCCAACAATCGAATGGTTCAATAACAAGAGTATAATTCATAGGCATTTCATTGCGTCTGGAGATATTACCAACCCTTTGACATTCATCACAGGATAAAATAAACTTTCTTGCATCTTTGAAGAGAGTTGGCCAATAAAAACCTGATTGTAGAACCTTTTGTGCAGTTCTATCTCCGGCGTGATGTCCTCCATAAGCACTACCATGACATTTACTCAATATCTCTTGTTGTTCATATTCGGGAACACATCTTCGCATAATACCATCCACTCCTTCTTTATATAAGTGTGGGTCATCCCAAAAATAATGCCTCAAGTCATAAAAGAATTTCCTCCTTTGCTGAGCTGAAAAGGTTGGAGGCAAGTACTTGGATACAATAAAGTTAGCATAATCAGCGTACCAAGGGCTATCTCGCGAATTCACCTTTATTACAGCCAATTGTTCATTTGGAAAACTATCATTAACAGGAACAGGATCATAAGCAATATTTTCCAATCTAGACAAATTATCAGCAACAGGATTATCAGCACCTTTCCTATCTACAATATGTAAATCAAATTCTTGCAACAGTACCCATCTAATAAGCCTTGGCTTAACATCTTTCTTTGTCATAAGGTATCTAATTGCAGCATGATCAGTATGAATCGTAACTTTTGAATCAACGATATAAGATCTAAACTTATCACAAGCAAAGACTACAGCTAACAATTCATTTTCAGTAGTAGCATAATTTCTTTGAGCAGCGTCAAGAGTTTTACTAGCATAATGAATAACATTCAGTTTTTTATCTACTCGCTGTCCAAGAACAGCGCCTACAGCAAAATCACTAGCATTACACATAATTTCAAATGGTAAGTTCCAGTCAGGAGGTTCAACTATAGGGGCAGTTGTTAAGGCTTTCTTTAGAGTTTAAAGCTTCCTTACAATCATCATCAAAAACAAAAGGTACATCTTTTTGAAGAAGATTAGTAAGAGGCTTTGAAATCTTGGAGAAGTCTTTAATAAACCTCCTATAAAACCCAGCATGACCAAGAACACTACGAATACCTTTAACATCCCTCGGATAGGGCATCTTCTCAATCGCTTCAACTTTAGCTCTATCAACTTCAATACCTCTCTCAGAAATTTTATGTCCCAATACAATTCCTTCATTAACCATAAAGTGGCATTTCTCCCAATTAAGAACAAGGTTAGTTTCTTCACATCTCTGCAAAACTTTATCGAGGTTTCGCAAGCAATTATCAAAAGAATTCCCATAGACAGAAAAATCATCCATGAATACCTCTACAATACTCTCGCAAAAACCATGAAAAATAGCAGACATGCATCTTTGAAAAGTAGCAGGAGCATTACATAAACCAAAAGGCATACGCCTATAAGCATAAGTTCCATAGGGACAAGTGAAAGTGGTTTTCTCTTGATCTTTAGTTTTAACAGCAATTTGTGAAAACCCGAATAACCATCAAGAAAACAAAAATGAGTATTTTTAGATAACCTTTCTAACATTTGATCAATAAAAGGCAAAGGGTAATGATCTTTCTTAGTAACCTTATTAACTTTTCGAAAATCAATGCACATTCTATACCCTACAACTACTCTTTGAGGTATGAGCTCATCATTATCATTAGGCACAACAGTCATTCCTCCTTTCTTAGGAACACAATGCAGGACTAACCCATCTACTATCAGCAATAGGATATATAATACCGGCTTCAAGGAGTCTTAATACCTCATTTCTTACCACATCCTTCATCTTAGGAATTAGACGACGCTGAGGTTCAACAACAGGCTTCGCATCATCTTCCATATTAATGGCGTGTTGGCAAATAGAGGGAGAAATCCCCTTCAAGTCATCAAGAGTGTAGCCAATAGCACCTCGGTGTTTCTTCAATATTTCCAATAACCTTTCTTCTTCAAACTCTGAAAGCTTAGAACTAATAATAACAGGATATATTTTCTTATCATCAATATGAGCATATTTAAGATTATCAGGCAATGGTTTTAAATCAAAGACAGGATCTTCCTTTGGTGGTGGTGTTGTACCTAGATCTTCTACCGGTAAATCATGTTTAAGAATAGGTTGACGAAGGAAAATTTCATCAAGCTCATTTCTTTCTTCCCTAAAGACTTCACTCTCACTATTCTCCAAATGTTGCTGCAAAGGATTACTAGGAGCAAGAGCAATAGATGCACACTGTTCAACTTTAAAATCACTATTAGGCAAATCAGCTTTATAAGGAGTTTTGGCAAATTTAGAGAAGTTAAACTCATAAGATTCACCAGCAAATTTAGTCAAAATTTTCTCTTTCTTGCAATCTATAATAGCTCCACAAGTATTTAGAAAAGGTCTACCAAAAATGATAGGACAATATTTACTAGCAGCAGAACCAAGTACCAAAAAGTCAGCAGGATATTTAATCTTACCACATAGAACTTCCACATATCGAACAATACCAATTGGAGAGATAGTTTCTCTATTAGCTAGCCGAATAACCACATCAATATCTTCAAGTTCACAAGAACCAATTTCGTGCATAATCTCCGTGTAAAGCTCATAAAGAATAGCACTAATACTTGCACCAATATCACATAAACCATAATAACAATGATCACCAATTCTAACAGAGCATAGGAACACTAGCTTTCCTAGACTTATTAGGATGTGAAACAATATTAGAAGCATCTTCACAGAAAATAATATGACCATCTTCCACATTTTCAGTCACAAGATCTTAAACTATTGCAACAGCAGGTTCAACTTTTATTTGTTCTTTGGGTTCTATAGGTTTCTTTTCACTTTTATGAACCGCACTATTTATAACAGAGTACTCCTTCATTTTAGCAGGGAAAGGAGTTTTTTCAATATAAGCTTCAGGAATAACATGATCAACAGTTTCAACTACAACACATTTATTTATAGATGAATCAATTTTATCTTTATACGGTTCATGATACTTATCAAAGTTCTTCTTTGGCAATTCATAATGAGAGGCAAAAGCTTTATAAAGATTTGCAGCGACTTGAGAATCAAGACCATAAGTAGCACTCATATTACGAAATTTATTAGTATCCATAAAAGCTTCAATGCATTTATAATCATAATTTATACCTGATTCTCTATCCTTGTCGTTCTCCCATCCTTCAGTATTTTCTTGGATCCGATTAAGAAGGTCCCTTTTAAACTCTTCCTTGTTGCGTGTAAATGATCCAGAACAAGAAGTATCCAGCAAGGTCTTGTCTTGAAAAGAAAGTCTTTCATAGAAATTATCAATAATAATATTACCAGGAAGCTCATGAATGGGGCATTTGAGCATTAAAGACTTCAATCTCCCCCACGCTGTTGGGCAATACTCTCTCCTTCATGAGGCCAAAAATTATATATGCGATTCCGATCTTTGTGAATCTCACTTGGAGGATAGAACTTAGAATAAAACCGGGCACAATATCATTCCATTCAAGAGAATCCCCATTATCCAGTAATTTATACCAATGCCGCTTTACCAGACAGCGATATAGAGAATAGTTTCTTCCTCACTTCATCCATAGCAATACCTACACACTTGAATAAACCGCATACATGTAAAAACAGTAAATGATCTCCAGGGTGGACAGTTCCATCCCCTGTATAACGGTTACCCACTACACATTCAATAATTTTCATAGGTATTTTGTATGGTATTTCTTACCTGGCGCCTCATCCACTACCTTTGCAGTAGTAGTAAATTTCCCAAATAAACACTCAAGAGAAGATCTCTCCATAATGAATTATAGCAGGCAGAAATAAAATCAGCACAAACAGTAGAAATTTCCCTTACCAATTCCACTTACCAATAGCGCGAGCTCCCCGGCAACGGCGCGGAAAATAGTCTTGATGACCCACAAGTATAGGGGTGTATCGTAGTATCTTCGATAAGTAAGAATGTCGATCCCAACGAGGAGCAGAAGGTGTTGACAAGCAGTTTCGATGAAGGATTCCGTAAATGCTCACGAGACAAGTATTCGGGGGTTTTGATGTAACAGATGAATAAAGTACGAGTAAGTAAAGTGCGAGAGTAACAATTGCAGTGGCCCAATCCTTTTTAGCACAAAGGACAAGCCGGTTTGTTTACTTATAATGACCAAACGTTCTTGAGGACACGGGATTTTAGTCTAGTGCTTTCGCTTCATACACTGATTAATCTTCATTGTTTTGATAAGTGTTTGTGGGTGAACCTATGCTAATGTACCGCTCTTCCTAGGACTAATACATACTTGTGATTATACCCCTTGCAAGCATCCGCAACTACAAGAAAGTAATTAAGATAAATCTAACCACAGCCTTAAACTGAGATCCTGCTATCCCTCCTGCATCGATATACCAACGGGGGCTCAGGTTTTGTCACTCCGGCAACCCCGCAATTGGCAAACGAGTACAAGATGCATTCCCCTAGGCCCATAAATGGTGAAGTGTCGTGTAGTCGACGTTCACACGACACCACTAGAAGAATAACACCACAACTTAAATATCATAACATTGAATACTACTCAACCATAATTCACTACTAACATTTAGACTTCACCCATGTCCTCAAGAACTAAACGAACTACTCACGAGACATCATATGGAACATGATCAGAGGTGATATGATAATGAATAACAATCTGAACATAAACCTTGGTTCAATGGTTTCACTCAATAGCATCAATAACAAGTAGAAATCAACACCGGGAGAGTTTCCCCTATCAAACAATCGAGATCCAACCCGAATTGTTACAGCGGTGACGAGGTGCAGCGGTGGAGATGGCGGTGATGATGATGGAGATGATGATGATGGTGATGGAGATGATGTCCAGCTCGATGACGGTGACGATGGCGTCGATTTCCCCTCCAGAGGGAATTTCCCGGATTCCTGCCCGCCGGAGAGCTCTTTCTCTGGTGTTCTCCGCGAGGCGGCTGTGACTCTTCGCGACTATCCTCGGGGCTTAGGTTTTCGGGACGAAGACGTACGCGAAGAAAGGAGGCGAGAGGGGCTGTGGGCCCCCTCCTCAGGCGCGCGGCCAGCCTTGGGCCGCGCCGGCCTATGGGGTGGGCCCACCTCGGGTCCCCTCGGCTCCCCTTCGCTCCTTCGTCTTACGGAAAAATAGGGTTTTTCATATAATTTACGTCAAGTTGATCTTCCGAAATATTGCATTACGACGCTTTTTCAGCAGAATCTGGCTCCGGTGCGCGATCCCCAAATAATCATGAAACATGCAAAATAGATGAAATAACATAAGTATCATCTCTAAATATGAAATATATCAATGAATAACAGCAAATTATGATATAAAATAGTGATGCAAATTGGACGTATCAACAAGCGTCATAGGGGTTATGTCGAGGCTGCCTTCGTAAAAAGTGAAATGACGTGAAATAGAGGTGAATGTCTTACCCAAGCCCTGTGCAGTTCCCAGGATGGCAGATTGCCATGGCTGGGAGGCCAAGCTCATAGGGGAGGTGCCTATATTAGGGTATGTAAGTGAAAGGTTAATGGTTGATGATCCGCATACTAAGTATGATTATTCAGGGCTATCCCTGACGGATGTAATCAAAATTTGTGGCACAAGTGTACAACCTCTGCAGTGTTAAACTATTCGAAATAGCCGCGTCCGCGGTCATGGAGTTGGATGGCCATACTGTTCCGTTGTCAGATGTTTTCTAAAAATGACTTGTGACTTGAAAGGTGAATTTGACTTGATCACAACAGAGTTGTGGGAATGACACTAATGTTCCCACTTGAGTCAATTTAGACAACTAAAGAGTCTTTGACTATTAAGTATTTATGAAATAAAACTAGCTTTGTGCAAATAAGCCTAGAAGCTTAGAACCATGATTAGAGCTATTAGTACTTCTATTAATGATAGTTTGCGAGTACTTTAAAAGTACTCATGGCTTTGTCCCTGGCTATTCAAATGGCCGACTATGAAGAGGAGCACCAGTACCAGGAAGATGGACATCAGGACGTCTATGATAACTAGGATCACCTCCCGATGTCGAGCGTTGCATGTGGAATGGACCGCTACTACGTTTCTTCCGCTATGTGTTTTGTATCTGATCTGTAGATCAGCTGTTGTTTTAAAATTGGATCATGAGATCCCTTGTTGTAAGACAATTATGGTTTGTAATGAATGATGTTCTGTGATATCAACTATTATGTCTCGCAAAAACAATATTCCTGGGATTGCGATGTATGGCATAATAGGCATTTGGAATTAAAAATCCGGGTGTTGACAATATTTCATCAAAAACACTTAAGGCAGCAGCATTGATCTCCACTAGATCATGTTCAACAAATCGTTAGGCAACATCAAATGCAACTCTTTGAAACTAGAGGATCATGATCAACATCATAGTGGGACAAGCAACATTATAGACAACATCTTAGGCAACAATAATATTTTAGGCAACACAAGTAACATATGAAATTGTCTATGAAAAACCATCTTATCAAGGAAACCAATAGGAGACATCCCCAAACATTTACTTGAATTCATAAGCCCACAGTGAAGAAAATGGACCAAATGAACATGGAAATGTTCATCACAACAATTGAGATTATGAACATCTTAATACATAAATCTTAAATATCATAAGCAAGCTAGCAAGATCAAATCTAAGCCCACCGATCAAGCCAGCAATTTCTTTAAGCCATTGAATTAAGCCAACACTTAAGCATCATAAATAAATATCACACATAGTAAAATCTAGTTGTCACTATCCAAGCTGAACCCTAGGTCAGAAAAACAATTACGAACCGACATGCCTAAGTAGGAAGGCCACAATAGACCAAAACTTTGAGTGAATTGACCACTGAATACATCAACCCTGGCACGTAAAGCAAACCTAGAGATGCGACATAGAGCAATTCAAGTAGCATAGTCACAAGCTGCATAGCAATGAGGTGTCAGCAGCACATTCACCAAGCAACACTATAAATAGCTGGGCTCCCAGACCCTAGAGCTCCCAACACACACTTCAGTTTCAGACTTAAAACACACTCACTATCTAGATAGAGTGAGATCGCCTATGGCGGTCACCTCAGTTTTGCTTGTTTTGAGAAAAACGCCCTGCCCCCGCATCGCTCCGGCTGGGGCGAGTCGGGCGGCGCCCAAAACCTAGCGCCGCCAGGCCCCCTTCCACCTTTCCCCCTCCCTTGCCGCCACCTGAGGTGACCGCCGGAAAGCCGCGCGGCTGCTGAGGACGGTGGCGGCGAGGATCTCGTCGCTCCGCTTCGCTGCGGAGGACTACAGGACTGGGGCGGCGGCCCGTCAGGCGAGGCGACGGCGCGCGTGGCAGGCGTCGGCGCGTGCGACTCTGGCCGTCGGCCGCGACCTCTTGGGAGGTTGTACCACGGCGGGTGGCGGCTGCGGCATGGGGCCCCCCTCTCCGTCAGATCGAGGTTGTTCCCCTCTTCTCTCTCTCTCCCCTCCCTAATTTCGGCCTTGCGGCGGCTTGCTGCTCGCTCTGGAATGTGGGGGGAGCTGGTGTGTGGCTCGGGACCGGGGGAAACCCTAGGTTGGCTGGCCCAGCCCGGCGGCGGCGGCGCCTACGGGCGCCGTTCTTCCTCCTTGGAGGCGTGGCTGAGGTCCCCTGTCTCCACCCCGATCAACCTCCCGGGTGAAACCCCAAAATATCTCAGATTGGGCGGCGTCGACGTGCTGCACGCCGTATCCTCCTTGGAGGCGTCACCTGGGGAGTGCGATGCTCGGTGAGGTTGAAGGCGGAAACTTTGGTCTCGTGCAGTTGCTCCTGGTGGCTTTCCTGCTTCTCTCTGGGCGTCCTTAGGCCGCGGCGGTTTGGCCGGTGTGGTGTGCTCCCCCTTCCTGGTGGTCGTGTTCTGGGGCTGCCTCGGAGCTCAAGTTCAGCACTTCCCTAGCTCTCGGGTGGGCTTTTCCCATGTCCGATGGTTCGACGCCTTCGAGCCAAGGCGAGAGGGTAGGGGCCCTCTTCGGTGTGGGAACCGGAATGTGTCTTGGTGCTTGCAGTTCAGGGGGCCTTCCTCGCTCATGAATCTCCATCCTGCTCGTTGGCAGTGCCTCATCGCGCCTTCGCTGCTCGTTGCCCTCGGTGCCGGAGAGTTGTAGTCTTCGCTTTGCAAGTCCCTTTGGTGCTTGCTTGTAGTGTTGAGTTATAAGCCTTTCAGGGTGTGCCCTTGTATCGTTCGGCCGTTGTGTTGTGTGGTGTGGTGTTGTGTGTGGGTGTTTGTTCGGTTCGCCTTGTGTAATCCCTGGCCGGTTGATGGCTTTGTTAATTCAAAGCTTGGCTCCTAGCGAGCCTACTGTTTAAAAAAAGATAGAGTGAGATTTGTGAGAGCAAGCAAGCAAGGAAGGAGAGGAGAGGCAAGCGAAGAAGCAAGTTGTTCTTCAACATCTATGAATAACCAGTGCCTAAGTCTTCAAAGGTTTTAATCTGATGAACAACAACTATGAATAAGCAGTGCCTAAGTCTTCAAAGGTTTTAATCTTATGGCATCTCCATCGGGCCGATGCAAACGGACGCAAAGTGGTCGTTTGCATCCGCGCGGACAAACAATGGGTCTGCCCCAGCCTAGTGGTCCGACGCAAACTGACATGATTGTTCGCAGAGGCACTGAGCGTTCGCGTCCATCTCCCTTGGTCCCACCTAGTAGTGATCGCGATGCCTGAATTCGATGCCCTTCTTGCGAGGCCTGAATCGATGCCCTCCCTACGCGGCCGCATCGGTGACTAGCTACGCGCCTGCTCGCTGCGGCACCTTCGCTGACACGCTTTGGCTTCAGCTGCTGCGTCAGTACTAGCGGGTGGCGGCTGGGCTTTCGCACCGCCATCAATGGCACGCACGTGGAAAAGCTGGGTAGGCATTCTTAGAGGCCGCCATGTCCCTCTTTAAGGAAGTCAACATTTGCCCTGCCATTGACACCAGTTAGCCAAGATCTCCACCACCGCTAGCCATCGCCCCCACAGAACAAACAGCGCAACCTCGGCCATGGGCAAGGAATGTCCATGGAGGAAGCCAAAGCATGACCCTGAGGCCGACTTGTCGGTGGCGAGGAAGAAGAAGACGAAGAAGCAGCACATCCGCGTGTCTCTCATCGTCGAAGTGGCTTGCGCCCTATACTATGATCGAACATCATGCGCCCCTGGGTGGACTAATGTCCACTTCCCCTCTGGCTGGCACCTTAGCCACTAGAGGGTTCCCATGTCTCTGGTGCCATATCAGGGGCGGGGGCGACGGCAGGAGATACCCGATGCAGGGCCTTTCTCCCACCAGACCTCCTCGGCTACCCGGCATTCGGCTTTGAGTCGCTGATGTGGGACTCCTTCGGCCACCTAGAATGAGATCTGAGGCGCCGAGCGGGGTTCCTTGGTGACGACGAGTACAACCACTCCGCTCCCCTCACGACAGTGAAGGATGAGGAGGAGGAGGAGGAAGAGGAAGAGGAAGAGGAAGAGGAGGAGAAGGACTACATCGATGACTACCTCAGATACCTAGCGCGAAGGAGGAGGGGGAAGAGGAATAGGAGGAGGAGGAGCTGGACTACACAGATGACTACCTCGTTGCCAGGGCTTGGCAGCGGCGAGGTGGTGGTGTTGGTGCGGTCTTGGTGGTGGAAGTTTGTTTCCACTTCGTTGTCGGTATACTCGGGTGGTTGGAGATGGAGGATCTTAGGAGAAATCCTTGTCCTGAATTTTGTCACGACAGATGAAGGTTACACCTGCGGGTGTTGTTGACTTTCTTGGAAGCATCGTTGAGGGCTCCTCTCCTCATCTCATGGTCTTGAATCTTGAGGGAAACATCATATCCCGGGATCTGATGATGGAGGCATCTCTGCGTATTTCTCCTTGTTAGGGGCATTGTCTTGGAGTTAGCTTCGACTTGGGGAGTAGTGGATGTATGGTTGCTGATACGGCCCGCTTAGGGGCGTTGCGGGCAGTTTAGCAACAATGATGTGTCGAGCAAAGCTTGGATCATGGCTTGGGCTTCATTAGCTGGTTACATGCTTGTT
Organism: Lolium multiflorum; assembly: GCA_030979885.1. Lineage (NCBI taxonomy): Eukaryota > Viridiplantae > Streptophyta > Magnoliopsida > Poales > Poaceae > Lolium > Lolium multiflorum. The sequence goes on along the minus strand of CM061749.1, from coordinate 119,928,774 downwards.
CGATGGGTTCTCCCGTGCTTCGATGTGTCGATGTGAAGTCAGAGCTGGTGGTTTGTGCCCCTACAACAATGATGACCGGCAACCGATGGCTTTGGTGGAGGATTTAGTCTACGCAAGCCCAATATAGATCTCTTGTGAAGCTCCTCGTCCTAGTCAGAGTTGTCCCTCGTTTACGCGTGTGGCCGACTGTTGGCATTTGGCTAGATCGATCGGTGGTTGTGCCCAATGTGATCGTGTACCATGACGATATTGGTGCATTTGTATCCGTTTTTGGCTGGTTACCCTCTAATTAGCAGGCTGTTTTCTTCTCTATCAATAAAAATGGCAAGTCTTTTCTAGTTTGGAAAAAAAACACATGGCAAGGAGAGACCGACGTATGATATATGGTCAACTAGAATGTTGATGCATCTACCTTTTAGAGAAGGAAAAAATATTTGTCATCCTCAATATTTAAGAAGTTTTTATAAGAAATGCTAGGACAAGAAGTCCGAGGTCTTTAAATTAATGTACTCTTCCAGAATTACATTACACAAGAATTTTGCGCCAGCTAAGCGCCACATAGCGGAAGATCGTAGGGGTTCACTCTTTCCAAACTTCCCAAGAAACAAAGATGAGCATTGAGGTCATATATCTTTGCGGGCATTTCCATCTCCTACGCCCATCTTGATCCACCAATCTTGGACAGTAGCCTCATTTGTTCAAAGGGAGGTGTCCAGATCTAGATGGCCAAACCAAGCTAAGATGGCATGCCAAATTCATACGGTGAACCGACGCTTGAAGAGAAGATGCGGGGTCTATTCTTGCACAAGGCAATTGCCACAATTCTGCCACCCTCTAATAATCTGCCACACTCTATTTTGCAATGTCAATTAAGCTGCAACGAGGGTCACTCCATGAGTTATGGAGCAGCAAGGAGCACCTAGAAGCCCAAACAAAGAGGCCCTGAGTTTTGGAGAAGCTGTGCTTACTGACTGTGCACTACTTGCAGCTGAACTTGTGAAGCAACCTGCGCCCACTGTGCACGGGAAACCAATGAGGCGGACGAACTAGCTAGCAAGCGTAGAGATCACATCCTCAAACGGGTTAGATGATCCTCCCAATTTTTCATGCATGTAAATGATTTAACTATCATCCAATAAGAAAGGTTGCTTTCAGCGTAAAAAAAAGGTCTGGTTGAGAATGCTACTGTCAGGGACCAAAGCTACTCCATTGACAGAACAGTAAAAACTCACGGAAAATAATTGAAGGACAACACCACCTCAAGATAATTGCTGAAAAGTGCAGTTATATAATCACAATATCAACAGAACTGTAGCTTAATAAGAGAATGACCAAACATCATTTTAAAATAGGAAAAGCCTTCCTATGACACGCTCAAATGGTAGTGTAGTAGGTTTAAACAACTGGGTTACATGTGCTTCATGTATTTCCCGACAAAGTTCTGCATGTAAAGTTAGGTACATGCACTGTTCATCACTTCACTTGAACACCTGATTTGAAATTAGATAAATGGATCTCAGTTTCCAAAACATCAAGATATTCAGTAGATAGCTGACCGCCCACCCCCAACCTCAGTAAACCTATAATGGATAAATTAGGAGGGTGGGAAGATCAGTAAAAGAGAACTGTAAATGAAGAACAGCTAGGTGTATGCTTAACGTTAAATGTGTGCAGCCTCCAAAAGATAATTATAAAAAGATATGCTGGAATAATATGGAAACACCTAGCATTCCAAAAAAAATAAACTGTGGACAGGCTGAAAGATTAGCAATAAACACTTATTAAAAGCTGATGGAGCTGAACTTTCAGCACTATTAATATCCAGGCAGCGATATTGAACCAACTGTTACATGTCATACCACTAACAAGGATCTCAGCAAACTTCCAGCCATACCATTAACAAGGATCTAAGCGAACTTCCAGCCATACATTACTCAACTGATGACAGCATGTCAAACACACAGCGCATAGTCTCGAATCCAACCCAATATCATCAACAAGATGCTACATGACTGTTACCACATTAAAGGACATAGTTGCACTCCGGTAGAGCTTAACTCAAGATTTGGCATGCTACCCAAATTGCCCAGAAAGGATAAATAACATTGTCCACATCCATTGTAAGGCTCATTTTTCGGTCTGGCAGCATCAACGATATTAGGCAGCCTGCCTTCTTTTTGCCCCAACACTGGGTACGAAGTTTTAGCTTGCTAACCTAATAACAAGGAAGCATAACAGCCTTGTGCATGCTGCACCTTGTGTACAGATGGATCAGCAGATGAGTATTAAGCATAGCCTACTTCAAGTTCATACTTATAATATGCGTCTCTGTTCGCATTAATCTCAGCTGCAAGACCTAACTAAAGCATTCAACATAGGTCCACAACCAACCAACTCAGCTAAATATTTGGTTGCAGCCACTCCTAAGGTAAAATTTCTTTTCTTGGAAGCTAGTGTCTTGCCATAATAAACTCAAAAGGTGTGACGCCCCGGAACCGGTACCCTGAGGATTCCAGCGAACCCGCTGAAATCCGCAAGATATCGATCCAGAGACGCCCTCCGACACGACGTGCGCGACGAATCACACACGTGATGCCAGAGGAATTAACACGAGCGGTAATATTACAACAGGATTACAATAGAGACCACAAGAAACATACATTACAACAACAACTCCAACGAGTTAAGATACAAATAGATACATACAAAGATCCAAATCATACAGAAGATCAAATACGTCCGAGTACGGACAAGATACAAATCGGACTAAGAGTCCTGAAGATAACCAGTGGCGTCCATAACCCTGCCCAGGCCAAGCCGGAAGGGTAACCTTGCTAACGTCGTCATCTCGTACCTGTCAAAGTCGGGCCATCGGTTGCCGACAAAAGGGAGGAAGCAAAGAGAAAGAGGAAAGCGAGCGTAAGTACCAAGGAACGAACTCCGGCACGTACTTAGCGAGACTAGAAATGGCTATGCTCGCCGGACGAATATATATATCGCCTGGGGCTATATGGTAGGTTTAGCGGCAGCAAAACTATAACCAATAGAGACACGCTACAACATCCGTCTACTCGGAGAAGATAAGAGAGCGCACAAGGTAACAGATAAATACTACACAAACATAACCCAGCCAAATACACATATCCCCTTTAACAAAGCGAAGAGGCAATGTAAAAGGCACTCAACGGTGGACAAGTTTTATTAGGTATCGGTTGTAGTAATGCTATATTACTAATCAAGTTATTAGCAAATTATTATCAACAATATAAAGGTGTAAGTTGTTCTATGATCGAGCTATACAATTCCAAGTCGTCCATAACCGCAGACACGGCTTATCGATAAGATGTACACCCTGCAGGGGTTGCCCAAATGTAACCATACGCATGCTCGACCCACTTACGACAGGTGGATGTCTCACAACAAGACCGTTCCCAGTTCAACAAGAAAGTCTAGGGGGGCCACCCAACTAAGCTACCCGTGACGAAGTCCGGCCGTACTCCGAGACGGACCCAGAGGTTGCGTAGGCGTCTAGGCGGGCACTAACCCAAGCACTAGATAAGTCGTCTATGCAGTGCAGTACAGAATATAAACACCCGAAGGCAACAGGAAGTAAACACCCGAAGGCAACAGTATATAAACATGCATGCGCCAAATAAAACCAAGGTTGTGGCCCCCTTTTCAACTAACTTGAGTAAAGGTAATGGGTGAGGGGGTCCCAGTGAATCCCCACGCATGAGAGCGCTCAATCTCGGAACAGATAACAAGAACTCGGGTCCTAGGGGACATTAGCGAGTCAAAGTTCCGATGCTTTCGCAAAGGGGCTCACAGATGCCTCTGCTTACAATTTTAGTTGTTAACAATTAAGTAAAGCATGTGTATCTCCAACAACTGATATAGCATGTGATAACCTCCCAACAACCCAACATATCCCGATAACAGATCGAGATAAACAACAGAGCCTAAACACGCCTACGACTCGCAAGGCTCAAACATCAAGCAACGGCTATGGGTAAGGAATGATACATATAGGAATATTATGGTAAACAAGTGGAATAGGACACGTGACTCAATAAAGAAGCGCAACATAAGGATAGCAATGCGAGGGAGAGTGTATAATATGTGAAGAGAGAGGGCTCGCATGTGAAAAGCTGTAGAAGAACTTGTCGTATCTCACAACACCACTTCGTGATCCTATCCGGGAAGAAGCAAATGCTGGAACACACAACGTATGCAAGTCTTACTACTACGGATAAAGAAGATCCAGCATGATCAAGATGATATGCATGACATGGCATGTATGATGCGATGCACTTATCCAATTTAAGCGGGATCGGAATCCCGAACAAACAAATTATGTTGGAGTTGCATTTTCTACCGGCAAAGTTAAGGGTTGAATAGCATGGCATAACATGGCAGGGGTGAGCTACTTCAAAGTTAAACGAAGCGGGGAAAACCAGTCGATATCCGAAATACTCCGCATATATGTTAGGTCAACATGCATAACTATCATCGGACGACATGATGCGAGATGCCAATAGATGTATGGATGACATATTCATGTTCCTTATGTTTTTATGATCTATTTTCATATAGAACACATTTTATTTCGAGTTATAGTTTGGGAGATATAATTTATACAAGATATAAGCATTTTCTGGATTTTCTGCAAAACAGAGAAAATGAAAGGCTTTTCTCACCCAGGCGGGACTAGCCTGAGCGGCTAACACGCGGGGCCAGGAGGAGCTGACGAGGCAGACGTGTCCGGTTGGAGGCTGACACGCGCAGGGGGTTAATCGCAAGATTCCCTGCAGATGAGAACCGCGGTTGAAAAAGAAAGTATCCAGGGGCCTTGATGCAAAAACTGAGATCCAGATCTGGGGAAGGGTTTTCTCACTGGGAGAAGGTCTAGCTGCAGACGCTGACGACAGGGCCCGCCGCGCCACGCTGGACGCCACGCGGCGCTGAGCTAGCGAAGCTTGTGCTGCTGTTGCATCTCTGTATCCTGACGAAACTGAAGAAAAGGAGGAGCCAGTGAGACTCGTTGGCGGGATGGGGACGTCGACCACCCCGTGGCGGTGTAGTGACGATGAAGGAGGAGAGGAACGGGGTAGGGACGGGGCGGCGCTCACCGGGGCGCGGGGAGGACGAAGGGGATCTGCTAGGGGTCGACGGAGACGAGGAAGAGGAGGCAGACGTGCGACGACCCGTGGCGGAGACGCTGCAGGTCCAACACGGACTGGCCATTCCCGAGCGGGACAGGGCGGGGAAGTGGTGCACGAGGATGCGCCTTGGTGCGCTGAGCTCGAAGGTGGAGGCGCCCTGTCGAGGGGGGCACCGGAGACACGCCGGCGATGAGAATCTGCGAGCGGTCGGAGGTGGTCACCACGATGGGAAAAAGAACCCGGAAGCAAAAAGGGGAAGGAATATGTCTAGCAGATGCGCGAGATTACCAGGAGCACGCCGGTGTACTCAGGAAGGGCGGAGGAAGATTAGCGGCGCCGGAATCGACGATGAACGACGGCGGCCGGCGATGAGGGCCTCCCGGAGCGATTCCTTGCACCAGGAGATGCGCGTTGACGATACGCGTCGAACGGTGGCGTCGGAACGGGTTGGGGTGGACGGAGACGACGACACGGTGAAGATCTCTGTGCGGCGGCCATGTTGTTTTCTCCCTTGCTTCTGGTTCTTCTTGGAGAGGAAGAAAGGAGGGGAGGAAGAGACGTGGGCGAGGAAGGGAGCCAGCTGGGATGCTGTGGTCCAGGAATAAAGATGAGGAGAGGGGAGGCTCACATGGGGAGGGTGGTGCGGTGGTTGAGATAGGGAGGATCACGCCATGGGGAAAAAGGATCACGCTTCCTGCGTGAAGGGGAAAAGCGACGAGCGACTCCGTCGCTTTGCCAAAGCGGTACGGGGCCAGGATAGGGAGTGGGCTCAGGCCAGAAGGGGGCCCGGGTTGGATCTCCAGGGATGCAGGGGCTGCTCGGGCTCAAAAGAGGGAGGAGAACCCAGGCCGGATTGGGCTGAGAGGAGGCAGGCCAAGGGGGTTAGGGGTTAGGTTTTTCTTTTCCCTTTCTTAAATAAACCATTTGTAAATAGATTCAATTCTGTTTTGAATTTGAAATAGAAAATAGAGTGAGGTTCAAAAACCAGTTTACAAAATATTTAATTTATTTGTAACCAAAACAAAACACATTTTATTTCCAAACCTTAATTGTTTTGAAAAATGCTTAATTATAAAATAGGGAGTAAGAGAGGGGTTAGGGTTTATTATAAAATCCATATGAGAGGGAGAACAAAATATTTTAGGGTTTATAAAATAATTTTATTTAGTTAAAACATGGATGATATGATGCATGATGTCATGATGATGCATAAAAGAAAAACAACAAACAAATCTAATAGGGGTGCTACCCTGGGCCGTTACAAAAGGTGCCAAGGTTCTTTTAGCAATTTTGAAGTGCACAATGATTCGGTTCAGCTATCATTTAGAAAATAAAGCAAAAAAGTTGTGTGGCATACAATTGCAACATTGACAGAACACCCAACTGGCAACAAAAGCAACAATGACCGAGGAGTTTACGAGGGAGGAGTATCGGATCAAGCATCTAAGAGTTCAAAGGAAGTGGCTAGTTGGGGTATGAGTAGCAACAGATTTTTATTATATAGAGGAGGTTCATGGTTTGCAGGTGGGCAAATTAAACTATTTCGATCAAGATCAACTTTTTCTGGTTTCACCATCAACCAGAATTATCCTGGCTGGCTTTATATTATAATAACAGACACAAAACTGTAAAATATGGACTATCCACGAGACTTTGAAGATTTAACTGATTAAATACGAAGTGGATAATTATGAAGTTAAAGTGATGGCAAGATGCTTGATCATGTACCAAGAAAAAACTATCAAATTTAACAAATGCAACAATGAAAATAATAATAATGGAAAACACTCCTTAACTAGAATCCATCAAACATGGTATAGTACAATGCAAATACAGAATTATTACTTACAAGAGACATTGCAGACAGTTTGAAGCAAACAAGCAGAGCCTGGAGAAGAATTGGGCAAACCAAGCAGGCCCTAAATATTCAACGAATATATTGTAAACAGAGAACCAAAGCCACTCAGTACTAAGCAACAGAGCCCGTGAGTGATGGGATTGTATCAATAGGTTCTGAACGCAGTGGTCCCACGCTCACCAAAACATTATACAGTAGTAAAAAGGCATGAATCAAACAACTGAACGAAGTGAGGAGCAGAAGTAAAACGACAGACCCGACAATATAGGTTAGAATATCGGCATACACAAAGATCTTGTCGGGCTAAGGAGTGAGGTTGTCGCTCGACTGCATCTCGATTCCGCTCAATTCCACACCCTGGCGTTGCCGCTTGGCCTCCTTGCCATCGGAGTCACCAGCAAAACGACGCCTTTGGACCGTCGAGTCACTCTGCGAATCGACGGGGCTCTTGAAGCCTGCATATTCATGAGTGGGCAATGAGAAACGATATCTGAAATAGAGATTATCTAGATCGTTTGTTCATAGAAGTAATGAGTTGTCGGGGACTACGTACTGTGGGGATTGCCGCTGAGGAGCTGGAGGCGGCGGCGGCTTTCCTCTGCCTTAGCCACGATCTTCATGATCTCAGTCTTCTCGATCACGGACATCCCCGCCCATTCCTCTTCCGTGATCAAGTCGTTCCAGTCGGACGGTAGGCGGAAGCTATTAGCTTCTGCTTCCATTGACGATGGCGGCGGATTTGGACGGTAGGGATCAGTGATTGGGGAGGATTTAGCGGATACCTCTTCGGATCGCCGCCACCAACCTATACGACGCAGAAGAGGCACGGTGCACAGGCGAATCCCTATTTATCGCCCACGTGCGGGAACAGGCCCCGCACGCACGGGGTGTTCACTTGGGCTGCGGCCCATTAAGTGCACCCTGGTTGTTTTTAGGCCGGTTCTTTCGTGGGCGCTCCTTTACACCGACCTGGTCGGCGCGAGTGTAGCTGCCGCACACCCCCGGTCGGACATGGGCTTGGCCCATTATCATGCAGCGCCTGCTATTTCCGTTCGCTGGTGTTTCGGTTCGCTGCACACCTCCGGCCGGACATGGGCTTGGCCCATTATCGCGCAGCGCCTGGTGTTTCGGTTCGCTGCTTGTATCGAATTTTTGTTCCAGAATTGACTTATGAATCTTTTTTTTCAATATGTTCAGATTTGAAATTTTTGAGTATTTTTAAAAAATGTTCAGATTTTTTTTTGCTTTTTTTCAAAATTTGAACATTTTCGAATATGAACATATTTCAAATTTCAACATTTTTTAATTTTTAATTTTTTATATTTCTTAAAAAAATCATTGTAAAATATGAACATTTTTCACGTTTGAACGGTTTAAATTTGAACATTTTCTCAATTTGAACATTTTTTATTTGAAGAAATTTTAAAGTAAACATTTTTTAGTTTGAACAAATTTTAAAATAAAACATTTTTTATTTGAACAAATTTTAAATTGAATTTTTTAAGCTTGAACATTTTTTAATTTGAACATTTTTTTAATTGAAATTTTTAAAAATATTTCTATTGTTCGAATCTGAAAAATAAAAGTAACAAAAAAGAAACAGAAAAAAAAACGAAAACAGAAAACAGAAAAAAGAAAACAGGACAAAAAAGAACAGAAAAGAAGAAACAAATAAGAAAAGTGAAAGATCGAGATGTCGCCTAGAGGGGGGGTGAATAGGCAATTACAAACTCTTTCGGATTTGTCTTGTAAGAATGCGGAATTAAACTATCGTTTAGTTTACAAGCACAAACCCTAGATATGCTAAGCTCAACTAGGTATAACAATAACAACTAGAGCTAAGCAAGATAGGCACAAGATATATGTAGCACAAGTGATAGCAAGATATATATATACTTCAAGCACGATGGCTATCACAAGGAAAGAGAGCTCGGGTATAGAAATAACCGAGGCACGCGGAGACGAGGATGTATTCCCGTGTTCCCTTGCTTTGCAACAAGGTACGTCACGTTTGGAGGAGTGGAGGTCCCACGAAGGATTCCCCGTGCCACGAAGGCTCACCCTATTCTCCGAACCACACCCACGAAGGATAATGGCCCTTTCCTTATGGTTAGCTTTTCCTCCGCTCCGGAGATGGCAAGCTCCGCAACCACTTCACAAGCTCCACGAAGGAGAAGCCCGGGCCCCTTCACAATCTTCACGAAGAGATCACCGGGACACCAACCAAGCCAACTAGGAGGTCACCCTCCAAGAGTAACAAGCTCACGGTCTCTCACTCGAACAAATCGTGGTGGAGAGCTCAACACTATGCAATGATGCAAAGCAAGAACACCGGAGGTGTTCAAGTCCTTCACACTCAAATCCCACCAAAGCAACGAATGCTAGGATGAGATTGGAGAGGAAAAACAAGGGGAAAAGTCAACCAAAGACTCCAAGATCTAGATCCCAAGAGATTCACTCACTTAGACAAGAAACGGTTTGGTGGAAGTGTAGATCTAGATCTCCTCTCTCAAATCCTCAAATATGAGCAAGAATGGTTGGAGGAATCAAGGGGGAGAGCAAGTTCTTCAAATAGCAACAATGGAGGTGAGAGAATGAGAAGAACTAACTTGCTCAAGGTGGAAGAAGGGCTATTTATAGCTAGGGAGCAAATATAACTGTTGGGGGAAAAACCAGAGAAAAAGACAAGAAAAACAGGCGAGAAAAGTATGCCCCGGCCCACCGGCTCCGGACGTGAGCAGGGAGTCGGCGCCGGCGCCGGCCCAGCAGCCGGGCGGGGCTGGGCGCGCGCTGTGCGGCCGATAAGGCTTGGGCGCACGGGCGAGCTGGGTGGGCGCGCGGGGGCGAGAAGCCCAAGCGGGGCCGGTCCGGCAGGCGGCGCCGGGCAGGCGGTCGGTGACCGGGCTGCGCGACCGGACTGGGCCAAAAGGCCCCGGGAGGAGGCCGGATGGCACCGCGCCGGACCCGGTCGCGGACCGGGTGGGCCGGTGGCTGGGCCGGTCGGCCGGCCGGCTCCCTCCCCTTTTTCTCTTTTTCTCTTTATTTTTTTTCTTTAATAACTTTTGCTCCCGAACGCCGAATGACATGAAACCAATTTTGTTAGAAAGATAACGACGAATAGAACCCCAACAAAAACTGGAAATATGGAGACTCCTCACAGGATATTTTTAGATGTTTTAGAGAGGAGTCTCCCACCGAAACGGTGAAGACGTCCAAACTCTAAAACGCAATAGAAGATGCATGCGGATTCCGTTTCGATGAACTTGGGCTTGTTGTAAAGCTAGCAACAAGCTCAAGAACCTCACACAGAGAAACACCAAGAAGCAATAAGTATATGCAAAGTATGCAAAGGGTTGAGCTCCCTAAGACGATGTGATCAAGTTACCCAACCGAAAGCCCCTCTTGATAGTGCGGCTATATATCCTATAATCCGGTCTCCCAACAACCACCTTGAGACCGGTAAAAGGAAAAACCTAGCAAGGTCATACCTTTCCTTGCGCATCCCGCTTGATCTTGATGATAGCTCTTCATGCTCCACTCAAGCCGGAATGCCTCACTTGACCAATGTTGCTTTGTGAAGACTCACAAATGCTCCCCCATACACTATGATGGGAAAGCTCCATTGATGCACATCTTCACATGTCCAATGTCACCAAATGGACGACACGCTTCAAGCATGTGATCCACTTGAGATGCTCATCTTGAACTTGCACGACTCAACCTTGTATCTTCTAACCGATGATCTTGATGCCAATACACAAGGTATATCTTTATCTTCATGGCATCCATACTTGAATCCAACATATGGAGTACAAGTAGTACCTATGGAATATTCCTTCATATAAACTCAATGAAAACATTAGTCCATAGGGGTTGTCATTAATTACCAAAACCACACATAGGGGCAATATACCCTTACAATCTCCCCATTTTGGTAATTGATGACAACCACAATAAGAGGGTTTATATAATGAATATTAGAAACAAGTACGCAACTTATCCGAGAATAAGTTGTATACAAGAGGTTGTATTTGATATGGTCAAGTAACACAAAGCTACTAGCCCATATCAAAACCAACTCTACTCACACAATTACAACTAATGCAAGGGATGTGAGTAGAACCAATATATATAGAGCAAACTCCCCCACAATGTATGCACGTGTGATGAACATGAATTCATTGCATACATTGTCATGATTAACCTTTGGGACAATTTCCACTATATATATACAACCATGCAAGACATATAAATATGGAATGCATGAGAGGCAAAACACTTAAGCACAAACCAAACTTAAGTATAAAACCATTCCCTTAAACCCTCTAAACTTCTCCCCCATTGGCATCGATTGTCAAAATGGGTGAAAAATTTAGAAAGCCAATATAATGTGAGTTCCTCCCCAAGGTGTGCACTTCTCATAATTTGAGTGGAATCAAATGCACATATCCAATGATGAATATTTGAAGGAAGTCAAACTATATTGAGGATCAAAGATTGCACAAGGATAACATGGTGAAGGAAGCTTTAACAAATAAAGCAAGCAATCAAAGATCCAATTGGACGAACAAAGATATCATGATAAGAGAGATATAGTGCTCTAAATAAAAATAAGGAAGCTCCCCAAGGTTCGTGCATAATTTATAATGTTTGCATTTGAATACAATATGCATAAACATGGAATCCTCACTCCCTATATATCATTTAGAACGCAACTAGGATAAAGAGAATATGCTTATCAAGAACAACTTTAGTCCAACAATTACGAGATATGAGTGCAAGAAGGAAAACAAATAAACCAAGCACTCATAAATCTCCTTTACCAACACCACTAAGAAACAAAGGATAAAAGATGGTTGGCAAAGAACAAAGATATCAAGGTGATGGATTAACGCTCTTATGTATATAAGTTTCTAAAGTGGACAAAATGATCCATAAAGAAACATGCACACACAAGAGGTTAACAAAATAAATAGGACTACATATCCAAAATGAAGTCATAAAATATACCAAAGGATGTTTGCTTAAAAGCATATATAGCCTATGGCTCCACTTTTCACTTATGGTATATAAATGAACTTCAACCAAATAAAATCTCAAAAACATCACAACTAACAATAAGGGAAGTAAGGCTAGTTGGAATGTTTTGAGAAAGGCAACAAGTATCTCAAATACGAATTTATTTCACAAATTCATCAATATTGCACACAAGAGCTCTTTGAGGAATTGATATGCAATAAATTGCTAGAGGGCATACTTGTGATGGGTGAATCATAAAATATGATATATATATATATAACCTATCATATGCATCTTCTCAAAATACTCAAATGTTCAATAAGAAATTTTCTTTTAAAAAGAATTTTCAAGAATCGCAATATTTTCGAAATAAATAATTTCATGCCAAGATGCAACCTACGTGAGGTTGGATGCTATAGGATAATGCATGAATAAGATACTTGTTACCAAGATAGCAATGGCATGATGTAGTAGATAAGAGTTCATTCATCATCCTAGCTTGACTCCAATTATCATATGGTGACAACACCTTCCTTATAGATGAGACAAGCCTCCATTGCATCTCCAATGTACCTAAAACAACCATTCAAGTACATCTTGGTCCCCAAACTTATTGGGTCCAAAATGGTTAGAATAACGACAATACATAGGACACACTCCATAAAAATATGTGCATATTTATAGATGAAATTTGAATTTCATGCACATCTTAGCCGTTTAGGATTTGATGGAGTATACCCTATATAATGGATCAAAGAAGGCAAGCACGCTACAAATGTAAACAAATTACATATAAGCATGCATAAAGACTTTAAAGATCCAAGAAAGATATACTTTGGACAAAACACCAAATGAATTTGAAGAAAGCATAAAGATGTGACCAAACAAATTTGTTGTCCAACATATATCAAAGACGCAAATCACAAAAGATTTGTTCAACAAAGTTCAACAAATGAACTAAGAGGAAACCTTTGAGCATAAAGGATGAAATAAAGCAAACATGCACAAAGATTTATCTCAGTCAAGCAAATAAAACATGTAAGAAGGAATGAGATAGCAAACTCCCAAAAAGAGCAAGGTTCGAACAAATAAACCAAACCCTTCTACACTTTTCACAATGGCATAATGTACCGTAAGGAAAAAGGTTTGTCTTCCAAAATAAACACTTGATATGAATCAAGAGAATTTATCAAAAGATTTTTCAAAGGGACAAAGAAGACACATGGGAGCAACAAATATTTCTTGGAAATAAAATAAGTAAGTAAGAAGCAATCCAAGGTGAAGATGATCCATGAATTCAACCACATACAAGGTTATCAATTGTCAAAGACAATGAGTATATTGGAAATAATTTCCGGTGGTGAATTGACAATGATAGTAAGGATCAACTTCACAATAAAAGGCATAGGATAAGCATATAGAATTAAGCACTATGCACGGATGAAGATTCTTGATAGCTTCAATTAGTCAAACAATCACGCACGGCAATGATTAGAATAACTTGAAGCAAACGGTGTCCCAAATAAGATATAGAGATATGTATTTGAGGAAAAACCGTACCAAGAATTTCTTACTCAAACAAGAATCTATAAGATGAGCCAATAAAAGTTTTTCAATAGAAATGGAGCTTGTTTGAGCAAACATGCCACCTAGAAAACAAGATAATTAAGAGCATCAACTCTAAGTGGCAAAACCTCATATGTTCACATTTTCTAGGCTTGTGATATGTACAAAACATATTACTCCCCCATAATGTGATAAAACATTTCTTCTAAACAAGAGGCAACTAAAATTCAACTAGATATGATTAATGGACATTTAGAATTTGAATTTCTCATGAGTATGGCATACCACATAGTGACTAGATAATCTTGCAATATCAATACTAGGTGGTGATACCCATGTACACACATTTTTAGAGAAAGAGAGATGCACAATGCATATCACTCCCCCAAAATGGGATATTCCATTAATCACTCAAAGAGAGCCAAATAAGATATCATCAAGATGCATTAGGCTCAAAACAATACACAAGTATATGATGAGACAAACAAACATACTTGAATACACAAGATAGTCAAGTAAGACTCAACACATACAAACACATATTTGATACAAAACCAAACATACAAAGGGGCAAGTAACTTACAATAAACATGAAGAGTTGAAGTATAAGTTACCGCAAGGAGGAACATTGGATATAAGATATAGATGATGATCCATATGACTTGGCTTGGTCAAAATATAATATATGAAGATCCCTTAATTCTTCATGAAGTAGCCAAATCTCCAATGACCTCCACATGCACCTATTGATCACGTTTGAGCTTGTTGGTCCCCAACCAAGTTGGGTCCTAAGAAGTTAGTCACAATAGGCTTGGCAACCCAAATGGTCCTTTTCTTGAGACCACTTTGAGTTCCAACAAATTTGGCAAACACATTGCCATCCTTATCCTTTCCTAGAGAATAATCATCATCAACAATTATAGGGTTAGATAAGGTACCACTTAAACATGAAGAAGCAAAGTGCCCCTTCACACGACATAAGTAGCAAGTGTTCCCCTTTCTCTTCTTTATTGATTTCTTCTCTTGGGGAACAACGTCTTGATTCTTCTTGGGAAGTGGCCTATCTTCAACTTGAGGTCGAGCATGAGCTTGACCTTGACCTTGTGGCCGTTTCCCTTGTTGTTTCTCACTCAAGTGCTTCTTCTTCTTCAATGGGCATGATTTAACATGATGCCCTTCAACCTTGCACTTGAAGCAAACCAACTTGACCGGATCCTTGACTTTGTCTTGGCCCTTCTTCTTGTTGCTCTTGCTCTTGGACTTGTTCTTGTTATTGGATATGAATCCAAGTCCACTCTTGTCATTGGGGGATTGTTGCATACTCAACATCTTGTCAAGTGCGGATTTCCCTTCATGACGCTTTTCCAAGTCTTTCTTCAAAGAAAGGACTTGGGCCTCGAGCTCTTTGATTTCCTCTACATGGTTAGTAGAAATACAAGTACTAGAGGAAGTAGAAGCTTCATTGTTAGAGAAACAAGGCAAAGCAAGTAATCCAACACAAGGTGTATCACTAGTTTGACTAGATGGACTACTAGGACTAGCACATGTCAATATAGCATTTGTAGTAGAGATTGTGCTAATGTCCACATGAGGCTCACAAGATGTTACCTTAGTGATACAAGCCTCATGAGCTAACTTTAGCCCATCATAGGAAATTAGAAGATCATTATGAGAGCTTGAGAGCTTTTTATGACTTTCTTCCAATTCCCTATAATTGCTAGTTAGCAACTCAAGTTGAGCCCTTAGCTCAACATTCTCCTCTAAGGTAGATGCTTCACAAGAATTAGAGTTAGTAGCACAAGCATCAATAATAGTTTTCTCATTTTCATGCTTATAGGATTTAAATTTTTGTGTGAGCATAAAATTAGTATGCTTCTCATCTTTTAGCTCATGCTTGAGGAGAGTGAATCTCATTTCCCCATTTTCAACATGGGACTCCAACTCCACTATGGTTTCCCTATATTTACTCAAGGTATCCATAGAGTGTTCGAGATTAGCACGAGCTTCTTTATTACCATGAAGAGAAGCATATACCATTGCCATATTATGCACCAAGATATTATATTCTTCATCATTATCATCATCATCACTCTCATCATTAGAGGAAGTGTTAGGAGTCAAAGTAGGAGATACATTTGATCCATTTGCCATAAGGCACATGTGCATACCGGAGGATGAAGATGAAGAAATTCTTGAATCCTCATTTGAAAACATGTCTTCATCCATAGAGTGTTCGGTTTCCTCTACATTGTTAGTCAACAAACAACTAGAGGAAATAGAAACATTTTGATTATGGGAGCAAGACAAGGCAAGCATATCATCATGGGATTTATGTAAGAAATTTGCACATGATATGCAAGAACTATCAACACAAGCATGTAAATTATTTTTAATGCTAGATGTGTTTAAGTCCAAAGAGGAAGTATTGCAATGAGATAGAGATGAAGAATCATCACTATTAAGCACAATATCAACAATGCGATATTCCTCACCACTCACCATATCATTACCTCGTGTCTTGCTACACGTTGGTGAAGTGGAAGAAGATGGGAACTCATCACGGCCGGAGGTGGAAGCAACTTGGAGCTCTTCATGATGTGAAGGGAAGAGAGCTCCTCGGAGTCACCACCAACCAAATGAGAAGTGGATCCACCAAACATTTCCTTAAGCTTGATCCACATCTCATGAGACGATTTTCGCTTTATATATATCAAGAACCTATGAAAATCTGGTCTCAAAGAGAATACAAGCTCATTAGATACTTGAGCTTCAAGATGTAAGTTTTTCTCATCCTCTAAAGATAGATTTTGAGGTCCATCGGAGGAGAAAAACCTACATCTAGAAATTGCTCAATGTTTGGACACAAGGTCCGAAGTTTGCAAAGCAAGCAATTTCGCCACAAAAGATAATTTGTGCCAACAAAGATAATTGTGTCATTGTGCACTAAGTTACTAGCCGACATCTTTACTCTCAAGGCGGTGAAGCCTTAAACAAGGAGAGACCTTGCTCTGATACCAATTGAAAGATCGAGATGTCGCCTAGAGGGGGGGAATAGGCAATTACAAACTCTTTCGGATTTGTCTTGTAAGAATGCGGAATTAAACTATCGTTTAGTTTACAAGCACAAACCCTAGATATGCTAAGCTCAACTAGGTATAACAATAACAACTAGAGCTAAGCAAGATAGGCACAAGATATATGTAGCACAAGTGATAGCAAGATATATATATACTTCAAGCACGATGGCTATCACAAGGAAAGAGAGCTCGGGTATAGAAATAACCGAGGCACGCGGAGACGAGGATGTATTCCCGTGTTCCCTTGCTTTGCAACAAGGTACGTCACGTTTGGAGGAGTGGAGGTCCCACGAAGGATTCCCGTGCCACGAAGGCTCACCCTATTCTCCGAACCACACCCACGAAGGATAATGGCCCTTTCCTTATGGTTAGCTTTTCCTCCGCTCCGGAGATGGCAAGCTCCACAACCACTTCACAAGCTCCACGAAGGAGAAGCGGGCCCCTTCACAATCTTCACGAAGAGATCACCGGGACACCAACCAAGCCAACTAGGAGGTCACCCTCCAAGAGTAACAAGCTCACGGTCTCTCAATCGAACAAATCGTGGTGGAGAGCTCAACACTATGCAATGATGCAAAGCAAGAACACCGGAGGTGTTCAAGTCCTTCACACTCAAATCCCACCAAAGCAACGAATGCTAGGATGAGATTGGAGAGGAAGAACAAGGGGAAAAGTCAACCAAAGACTCCAAGATCTAGATCCCAAGAGATTCACTCACTTAGACAAGAAACGGTTTGGTGGAAGTGTAGATCTAGATCTCCTCTCTCAAATCCTCAAATATGAGCAAGAATGGTTGGAGGAATCAAGGGGAGAGCAAGTTCTTCAAATAGCAACAATGGAGGTGAGAGAATGAGAAGAACTAACTTGCTCAAGGTGGAAGAAGGGCTATTTATAGCTAGGGAGCAAATATAACTGTTGGGGGAAAAACCAGAGAAAAAGACAAGAAAAACGGGCAGAAAAGTATGCCCAGCCGGCGGCCCAGCCGGCTGACCGGACCAGGCACTGGGGAGCCCGGTCGGCAGCCCGGTTGAGCCGGCCCAAGCCGCGGGGGCTGGAGCACGGCGGCGGACGGATGGGTGGGGCGGCGAGGCCTGGGCAGCGGAGGCAGCCGGCGAGGCCGGCGGCCGGGGCGGCGGCGCCGCGACAGGACGGGAGGCCCGGCTGGGCCGCCCGAGGCCGGCCCCGGACAGCCGCCGGACCCCCCGGTGGCCAGGCCGGTGGCCGGGGGCGGCGGGCCCGGCTTTCTCTTTTTCTCTTTATTTTTTTCTTTAATAACTTTTGCTCCCGAACGCCGAATGACATGAAACCAATTTTGTTAGAAAGATAACGACGAATAGAACCCCAACAAAAACTGGAAATATGGAGACTCCTCACAGGATATTTTTAGATGTTTTAGAGAGGAAGTCTCCCACCGTCAAGAAACGGTGAAGACGTCCAAACTCTAAAACGCAATAGAAGATGCATGCGGATTCCGTTTTCGATGAACTTGGGCTTGTTGTAAAGCTAGCAACAAGCTCAAGAACCTCACACAGAGAAACACCAAGAAGCAATAAGTATATGCAAAGTATGCAAAGGGTTGAGCTCCCTAAGACGATGTGATCAAGTTACCCAACCGAAAGCCCCTCTTGATAGTGCGGCTATATATCCTATAATCCGGTCTCCCAACAACCACCTTGAGACCGGTAAAAGGAAAAACCTAGCAAGGTCATACCTTTTCCTTGCGCATCCCGCTTGATCTTGATGATAGCTCTTCATGCTCCACTCAAGCCGGAATGCCTCACTTGACCAATGTTGCTTTGTGAAGACTCACAAATGCTCCCCATACACTATGATGGGAAAGCTCCATTGATGCACATCTTCACATGTCCAATGTCACCAAATGGACGACACGCTTCAAGCATGTGATCCACTTGAGATGCTCATCTTGAACTTGCACGACTCAACCTTGTATCTTCTAACCGATGATCTTGATGCCAATACACAAGGTATATCTTTATCTTCATGGCATCCATACTTGAATCCAACATATGGAGTACAAGTAGTACCTATGGAATATTCCTTCATATAAACTCAATGAAAACATTAGTCCATAGGGGTTGTCATTAATTACCAAAACCACACATAGGGGCAATATACCCTTACAAAAAGAAAAATCAAAAAAGGAGGCACCTAACTGGGCCGGCCCGTACCGCGCACGGGGTGTGCGGTGCGCGGTACGCGCCGACCTGGTCGGTGTATAGGGTTTGCCTTCTTTCGTTTCTTTCGTTTCTTCCGCTTTTTTACTTTTTTCCCGAGTTGCACTGTTTTCTTCCGTTTTGTATGGTTATTTCGTTTTTGTATCTTCTAAATTTAACAAAATTCGGATTTTAAGAAAATTTCGAATTTGGGCAAATTCCAAATTCGAGCAAATTTTGAATTCGAACAGCTATGGATTTGAGGAAATTTCAAATTCGAATTTGAGAAAATTCGTACGAGCAAATTTCGAATTCGAGCAGATTTGAATTCGAGTAGATTCAAATTTGAGCAGATTCAAACTTGAACTTTCTCAAAGTTTTTTTTTTTTGAAACGGAGGCAAAAGCTTTGCCTCATCCATTAATTAAGAAGAAAGTGCATAGTTTTTAGGAGAAAACCATGCGAAAACCATACAAAGACACCACGGGGCCAAGACCACACTCGCCACGCCACAAGAACAAACCCACTCGGACACACTGCTGATACAAGCGGACGTCGACACACTCGCCAAGACTAGCTTGCCATCCAACCAAACCGGAGCGAAGACGCCGTGCCTACTATGGGAGGAGCAGACACGGGACACTCCAACATAGCTGAAGAAGACGAACCTCTCGGAGAACTGCGCCAAAACGACCTTGTCGCCCTCGCGACACAAAGTCGATGTCCTCAACACCGTCAAGATGACGAACATTCGGAGCCGCCGCTCCGACATACCTCTGCTCCGTCGCGCCCTGCACGTCCACCAAGGCCACCACCTTCCGGGGCCGCCGCCCCGGCGTACCACCGCTCGCTCCCGAGCTGCAACGCCGCACGATTCGTCCACCCGCAACCCAAACTACAGGGCAAACGGCCGCAGACCACGGGCATCACACCAACTCATCCGGGGCCGCCGCCCCGCTGCGTCCGACCGTCCCGGGACGCATCCGACAGCCGACTGCCCTCGCCCACACGGCCAGTCGCCACCAGCTGTGGCAAGCCACATCCCCGCACCATAGAGATTGCCGCACCGCCTTCCGGGACCGCCGCCCCGGCACCACCCGAGGCCGCCGCCTGCATCCTCCAACGTAGACGGCAAGGCAACGCAGCCGACAAACAGGCCACCCTCGCCGAGCGAAGGTCATGCGCTCAAAACGACTCCAAGAAGGGAAGCGACGAGATCGCCGCCGTCGCCCGCTCCGGCCTAGGCAAGAGCTTGGGTTTTCACCGGAGAGCACGAAGGCTAGGAGAGGTAGGAGCTCCACGACGATGCCTTCAAGAAGGGGAACGGCGCCATGGGGCGTCGCCATCGCCGGCACCGACCAAGTCGGGCTGAGCTTTCACCCGGAGCAAGCCCCCTCCCGTCGAGGCCTCCTACACCGGCAGGGCAGCCATAGGCCTGCCCGCATACCATCGCCGTCGACCACCAACACTCCGCCTCCTCCGCATGCTGCGGAAGCCGCAGCACCTCAAG
Source organism: Lolium multiflorum (assembly GCA_030979885.1). Taxonomy (NCBI): domain Eukaryota; kingdom Viridiplantae; phylum Streptophyta; class Magnoliopsida; order Poales; family Poaceae; genus Lolium; species Lolium multiflorum. The sequence goes on along the minus strand of CM061749.1, from coordinate 119,908,409 downwards.
CCACGACTAGCATGCCGCCGCCCAAAGGGCAGCCAGCCGATCCGGGGCCGCCGCCCCGGCTTCCTCGCTGCAAGTCGCACGCAGCCAGACAGCAGCACCTCCTGCCGCACCCGGCACGTCCACCGCTCGACGCTGCAGACCGCCGCGCCGCCTGCCCCGGCCAGACGCGCCGCCACAGGGACCTCCACCAGCAGCCACGCCGCCCTGGAGCCAGCGCCAAGCCCCAGGCACGAGCCTGCGCGCGCCGTCCGCGGCCCTCCAGGCCCAGATGGGCCCCGAACAGGGCCGCCCCGCCGCAGCCCCAACGAGCCCCGTCCACCTCCAGCAGCCTCCGCCGACCTCCCTCCGCGCCGCACACCCAGCAGCCCCCAGCGCCGCCAGCTCGACCCGCGGAACCACCGCCACCTCGCCGCCTGCAGACCTTCGCGCGAGAGCCTCGGGAGGAGCAAAAAACGCGCCGCCGCCACCATCCTTGAAGCGCGCGCGGCTTCGCCGGCGCCCCCTCCAGCGGCGGCGAGGCGGGGGAGAGGAGGATGAGGACCGGAGCGACTGCGGCGGCGAGGTTCCCCGTGTCGCCCGAGCTCGGGCGACGCGGGGTTGGTGAGTCTTTTTACTTTCTCAAAGTTTTTCAAATTTAAAAAACTATTCGAAAATAATATAAAAAATAAAAGCTAAAGAAACCAACCCGCGCCCACCAAGGAGGCACCTTGCCGGAGCAAGCAGCGCCTCCGAGGCGATGCGTGTTCGCTCGATACGTCTCAACGTATCGATAATTTCTTATGTTCCATGCTACTTTATTGATGATACCTACATGTTTTATGCACATTATATGTCATATTTATGCATTTTCGGAACTAACCTATTAACAAGATGCCGAAGAGCCAGTTGTTGTTTTCTGCTGTTTTTGGTTTCAGAAATCCTAGTAAAGAAATATTCTCGGAATTGGACGAAACTTTCGCCCGGGGTCCTATTTTGCACGAAGCTTCAGAAGACCGAAGAGATAACGAAGTGGGCCACGAGGCGGCAGCAGGGCGGCGCGGCCCGGCCCTGGCCGCCGACCTAGCCCTGGGCCCCTCGTGTGGCCTCGCGTTGACCCTCCGCCTAAAGCCTCCGTCGAAACCCCCATCGAGCCACGATACGGAAAACCTTGCGAGACGCCGCGCCGCGTCCATCTCGGATTCGGAGATCGCCTCGGCACCTGCCGGAGAGGGATTCATCTCCCGGAGGACTCTACACCGCCATGGTCGCCTCGGAGTGATGAGTGAGTAGTTCACCCTGGACCATGGGTCCATAGCGTAGCTAGATGGTCGTCTTCTCCTTGTTGTGCTTCATTGTTGGATCTTGTGAGCTGCCTAACATGATCAAGATCATCTATCTGTAATTCTATATGTTGTGTTTGTCGGGATCCGATGGATAGAGAATACTATGATTATGGTGATTATCAATCTATTGTTTATGTGTTGTTTATGATCTTGCATGCTCTCCGTTATTAGTAGAGGCTCGGCCAAGTTTTGCTCTTAACTCAAGAGGGGTATTTATGCTCGATAGTGGGTTCATGCCTTCATTGACACCGGGATCGTGACAGGGTTCTAAGGTTGTGATGTGTTGTTGCCACTAGGGATAAAACATTGATGCTATGTCTAAGGATGTAGTTGTTGATTACATTACGCACCATACTTAATGCAATTGTCTGTTGCTTAGCAACTTAATACGAATGGGGTTCGGATGATAACCTGAAGGTGGACTTTTTAGGCATAGATGCAGTTGGATGGCGGTCTATGTACTTTGTCGTAATGCCGGATTAAATCTCACTATATTTATCATATCATGTATATGCATTGTTATGCCTTTCTCTATTTGTCAATTGCCCGACTGTAATTTGTTTACCCAACATGCTTTTATCTTATGGAAGAGACACCTCTAGTGAACTGTGGACCCCGGTCCTATTCTTTACATAGCATACAATCTACTTGTTTTCTTGTTTTCTTTGCAAACATCTTCCACTCGTACGTTTAATCCTTTGTTACAGCAAGCCGGTGAGATTGACAACCTCACTATTTCGTTGGGACAAAGTACTTGGGTTGTGTTGTGCAGGTTCCGTGTTGGCGCCGGAATCCCTGGTGTTGCGCCGCATCACATTTCGCGACCATCAACCTTCAACGTGCTTCTTGGCTCCTCTGGTTCGATTAAACCTTGGTTTCTTTCTGAGGGAAAACTTGCTCTGCGCATCATACCTTCCTCTTGGGGTTCCCAACGAACGTGTGAGTTACACGCCATCAAGCTCTTTTGGGAGCGCTTGGTGAAATTTGCAAGGGGAGTCTCCACTTCTCAATCTCTTTACTTTGTTTTTGTCTTGCTTTATTTTATTTACTACTTTGTTTGCTGCACCTAAACAAAACACAAAAAAATTAGTTGCTAGTTTTACTTTATTTCTTGTCTTGCTCTCTATATCGAAAACACAAAAAAATTAGTTACTTGTTTTTACTTTATTTGCCTAGTTTACTTTATTCTGTTATCATGAGTAATCCTGAAGTTGAAGTTCGTTCTTTTAAGCAACAAGGTGGAGAAAGTTTTAAAGATGCTTGGTATAGAATTAGTAATGCTCATCAAAGGTGCATTAAGAAACACTCCACCACTATCCTTCTTAGGAACTTTTATGTTGGTTTATCTAGTTGGAATAGATATGTTCTTGATACTCTTTCGGGAGGTAATTTTCTAGGTACTCCCGCTTTAGAAGCTAGTTGCATCATTGAGAGTCTAGTTGGAATACCACCTGTTAATGAAGTTAAAATTGAAATCTCTCTTGAAGATGTTATGAAAAAATTGGAAACCATAGAGAAAAATTTTCCAAGTGTTGAAACTAAATTGGGAATGTTATTTGACAAAACTTATGAACTTGATAAATCCTTAGGAGGAATTGATGAAAGAATTAGTGTCCTAGGAACTTGTGTTGTCCAGGATAATCAAACCAATAGGATTGACGAACTTGAAAAAGCTATGGGAACCTTGGGTTCAACCTTTTCTTCTCTCAAGTATAATGAGAAAGCTTATGTGGGTAAAGAGCAAAAATTCATGTACGCCTCTAAAGTGCCTAAACAAAAGAATTACTATAGGCCTAAAATTGCTAAAACCCCTAGCACCACCATAGAAAATTTAGATAATGGAGCACCTAAAGTACCCTCTGCAACAAGTTGTATTTGCATAAAAAAAAAAATAATAATGTTGATGCTTCTACTCTCGATGTTACTTGATTTGCACTTTCGCGCCTAGCTTAAAGAAAAGCGCTTATGGGAGACAACCCATGTTTTTACCTACAGCAATTTTTTGTTTTGTTGAGTCTTGGAAGTTGTTTACTACTGTAGCAACCTCTCCTTATCATGTTTTTGTGCCAAGTAAAGTTTCTATGTCAAAGTTGATGTTATATTTGGGATCGCTGCGCAGAAACAGCATTGCTGTCTGTCACGAATCTGGGCACAGTTCTCTGTAGAAAATTCGAAAAAATCTGCCAATTTACGAGCGTGATCCTCAGATATGTACGCAACTTTCATTAGTTTTGAGTTTTTCCATTTGAGCAAGTCTGGTGCCAGCTTTAAATTCGTCTTTACGGACTGTTCTGTTTTTGACAGATTCTGCCTTTTATTTCGCATTGCCTCTTTTGCTATGTTGGATTTATTTCTTTGATCCATTAATGTCAAGTAGCATTATGCAATGTCCAGAAGTGTAAAGAATGATTGTGTCACCTCGAATGAGTGAATTATTAATTGTGCACTAACCCTCTAATGAGTTTGCTTGAAGTTTGGTGTGAAGGAAGTTTTCAAGGGTCAAGAGAGGAGAATGATATACTATGATCAAGAGGGTGAAAGCTCTAAGCTTGGGGATGCCCCGTGGTTCACCCCATATTTTAAGAAGACTCAAGCGTCTAAGCTTGGGGATGCCCAAGGCATCCCCTTCTTCATCGACAACATCATCGGGTTCCTCCTGAAACTATATTTTTATTCAATCACATCTTGTGTTCTTTACTTGGAGCGTCGGTTTGTTTTCGTTTTTGTTTTTGTTTGAATAAAATGGATCCTAGCATTCACTTTGTGGGAGAGAGACACGCTCCGCTGTTGCATATGGACACATGTGTCCTTAGGCTTTACTCATAATGTTCAAGGCGAAGTTTCTTCTTCGTTAAATTGTTATATGGTTGGAATTGGAAAATGCTACATGTAGTAATTCTAAAATGTCTTGGATAATGTGATACTTGGCAATTGTTGTGCTCATGTTTAAGCTCTTGCATCATACGCTTTGCACCCATTAATGAAGAAATACATAGAGCTTGCTAAAATTTGATTTGCATATTTGGTTTCTCTAAGGTCTAGATAATATCTAGTATTGAGTTTTGAACAACAAGGAAGACGGTGTAGAGTCTTATAATGTTTACAATATGTCTTTTATGTGAGTTTTGCTGCACTTGTTCATCCTTGAGTTTGCTTCAAATAACCTTGCTAGCCTAAACCTTGTATCGAGAGGGAATACTTCTCATGCATCCAAAATCCTTGAGCCAACTACTATGCCATTTGTGTCCACCATACCTACCTACTACATGGCATTTCTCCGCCATTCCAAAGTAAATTGCTTGAGTGCTACCTTTAAAATTCCATCATTTACCTTTGCAATATATAGCTCATGGGACAAAATAGCCTTAAAAACTATCGTAGTATTGAATATGTACTTATGCACTTTATATTTTATTAAGTTGCTTGTTGTGCGATAACCATGCTTCGGGAACGCCATCAACTATTGTTGAATATCATGTGAGTTGCTATGCATGTCCGTCTTGTCTGAAGGATCTATCATTTTAGTGGTTGGAGCATGCAAAATTGTTAGAGAAGAACATTGGGCCGCTAACTAAAGCCATGAATCATGGTTGAAGTTTCAGTTTTGGACATATATCCTCAATCTCATATGAGAATAATAATTGTTGCTACATGCTTATGCATTAAAGAGGAGTCCATTATCTGTTGTCCATGTTGTCCCGGTATGGATGTCTAAGTTGAGAATAATCAAAAGCGAGAAATCCGAAATGCGAGCTTTCTCCTTAGACCTTTGTACAGCGGCATGGAAGTACCCCTTTGTGACACTTGGTTGAAACATGGCATGCAAAGATCCGGTAGTCCAAGCTAAGTAGGACGAGGTGCGGACACTATTAGTATACTATGCATGAGGCTTGCAACTTGTAAGATATAATTTACATAACTCATATGCTTTATTACTACCGTTGACAAAATTGTTTCATGTTTTCAAAATAAAAGCTCTAGCACAAATACAGCAATCGATGCTTTCCTTTTAAAGGACCATTCTTTTACTTTTATTGTTGAGTCAGTTTACCTATCTCCTTCCACCTAAGAAGCAAACACTTGTGTGAACTGTGCATTGATTCCTACATACTTGCATATTGCACTTGTTATATTACTTTATGTTGACAATATCCATGAGATATACATGTTATAAGTTGAAAGCAACCGCTGAAACTTAATCTTCCTATGTGTTGCTTCAACACCTTTACTTTGATTTATTGCTTTATGAGTTAACTCTTATGAAAGACTTATTGATGCTTGTCTTGAAGTACTATTCATGAAAAGTCTTTGCTATATGATTCATTGTTTACTCATGTCATTACCTTTGTTTTGATCGCTGCATTCATTACATATGTTTACAAATAGTATGATCAAGATTATGATGGCATGTCACTTCAGAAATTATCTTTGTTATCGTTTTACCTGCTCGGGACGAGCAGAACTAAGCTTGGGGATGCTGATACGTCTCCAACGTATCGATAATTTCTTATGTTCCATGCTACTTTATTGATGATACCTACATGTTTTATGCACATTATATGTCATATTTATGCATTTTCGGAACTAACCTATTAACAAGATGCGAAGAGCCAGTTGTTGTTTTGCTGTTTTTGGTTTCGAAATCCTAGTAAAGAAATATTCTCGGAATTGGACGAAACTTTCGCCCAGGGTCCTATTTTTCGAAGCTTCAAGACCGAAGAGATAACGAAGTGGGGCACGAGGCGGCCGGAGGGTAGGGCGGCGCGGCCCGGGCCCGGCCGCGCGACCTAGCCCCTGGGCCCTCGTGTGGCCCCCGTTGACCTCCGCCTACTTAAAGCCTCCGTCGCGAAACCCCGTCGAGAGCCACGATGGAAAACCTTTGAGACGCCGCCCCGCAATCCCATCTCGGGGATTCAGGAGATCGCCTCCGGCACCTGGGAGAGGGATTCATCTCCGGAGGACTCTACACCGCCATGGTCGCCTCGGAGTGATGAGTGAGTAGTTCACCCTGGACCATGGGTCCATAGCAGTAGCTAGATGGTCGTCTTCTCCTTGTTGTGCTTCATTGTTGGATCTTGTGAGCTGCCTAACATGATCAAGATCATCTATCTGTAATTCTATATGTTGTGTTTGTCGGGATCCGATGGATAGAGAATACTATGATTATGGTGATTATCAATCTATTGTTTATGTGTTGTTTATGATCTTGCATGCTCTCCGTTATTAGTAGAGGCTCTGGCCAAGTTTTTGCTCTTAACTCCAAGAGGGGTATTTATGCTCGATAGTGGGTTCATGCCTTCATTGACACCTGGGATCGTGACGGAGGTTCTAAGGTTGTGATGTCTGTTGCCACTAGGGATAAAACATTGATGCTATGTCTAAGGATGTAGTTGTTGATTACATTACGCACCATACTTAATGCAATTGTCGTTGCTTAGCAACTTAATACCGAATGGGGTTCGGATGATAACCTGAAGGTGGACTTTTTAGGCATAGATGCAGTTGGATGGCGGTCTATGTACTTTGTCGTAATGCCCGGATTAAATCTCACTATATTTATCATATCATGTATATGCATTGTTATGCCTTTCTCTATTTGTCAATTTGCCCGTAATTTGTTTACCCAACATGCTTTTATCTTATGGGAGAGACACCTCTAGTGAACTGTGGACCCCGGTCATATTCTTTACATAGCATACAATCTACTTGTTTCTGTTTTCTTTGCAAACATCTTCCACTCGACACGTTTAATCCTTTGTTACAGCAAGCCGGTGAGATTGACAACCTCACTGTTTCGTTGGGACAAAGTACTTGGGTTGTGTTGTGCAGGTTCGCGTTGGCGCCGGAATCCCCAGTGTTGCGCCGCATCACATTTCGCGACCATCAACCTTCAACATGCTTCTTGGCTCCTCGTTCGATTAAACCTTGGTTTCTTTCTGAGGGAAAACTTGCTACTGTGCGCATCATACCTTCCTCTTGGGGTTTCCAACGAACGTGTGAGTTACACGCCATCAGCTCCCGCTAGCGAGCAATAGGTAGGTGCACCCGGCAATTCCTATACACCGACCAGGTAGCCAGTTCCCGCGTGGTATGGGCCGCTTGGCCGGCCTAGTTCGCCGTTTAGTTCTATTTTTTGTTTTTCCTTTTATTTTCCTCTTCTGTTTCTTTTTTGTCTTTGTTTTTGTTTATTTTTCTCTTTGTTCAAATCTAAAAATTGTTCAAATTCGAAAATGTTTAAATCTGAAAATCGTTCAAATTTGAAATTTGTTCATATTCAAAAAAAAATTCAATTTCGGAAATTGTTCGAGTTAAAAATTGTTCATATTCGGGGGAAAACGCGGGAAATGTTCATGCACAAAAAATAAATAAAATTGGAATTTTTTCAAAAAATTTAAAAAGTTAAAATTTTAAATATGAAGACTATTCAAAATTTAAAAAATTATAGTTGTTCAAAGAAAGTTCCTTTTTTAAAATTGTGAAAATGCAAAAAAGGAACAAAAATAGTAGAAAAACAGAAAAATTAAAAAATGAATAAAAATAAAGAAAGATAAGATACATGCTTGTGTTGGGTTCGAAGCCCAACTAAGCAACGCGGGGGCGCAGATGTGCGGCGCCCGGTTGATCTGCCGACCAGGTCGGCATGGAGGAGCTCGGGAGGGCCTATTCCCCGCTTTAAGCGGGAGCAAGCCTAGCTCCACTTAAAGTAATCTGAGTTGGGCCAGGCCCGCTTATTCTGCCGTTGTTCCCTCTTTCTATTTTCGTGTGTGAGTGCCTGAGAGCAGAAGTTGCACAATTGTTCCGGTTTTCAAAATCTATACAAATTCAAAACGAAACAAATTTTGAAATCTATGAAAATTTGAAACGAAAAATTTATAATCAAACAATTTTCAAATTCGAACAATTTTCAAATTTTAAAATGTTCAAATTTAAAAATGTCCAAATATAAAAATCTAAATGTAAAACTTTTAAGAATAAAAAATTATTGAAATTTTTTAAAAAAATTGAAAATAGTTCATACTCGAAATATGTTCAGAATTAAAAATGTTCAAACTTAAAAATTGTTCAAATTTGGAAAGGTTCAAATTTGAAAAGTTCAAACTTAAAAAGTTCGAATTCAAAATGTTCAAAATTTGAAAAGTTCGAAAAAAACCGTTAGGCAAAACCAAGAAAACGGGGAAAAATCCCAGCAGAGAAAAAACATAATAAAACGAGATACTTAAGAAAAATACGAAGGGCAACCCCTGCCCTTAGTAATGGGTCGGCCCAGACCTATCCCGCTCTGAGCGGAGCGCGAGATAGCGCCCGGGAGCGGCTACCCATCGCTCGTTAGCGATGGTTTGTACGCATCGCTAAGCGGGGGATGCTTAATGGGCTTGGCCCATTTGGTTCGGTACGAAACATATCCGGAAAAAAAGATAGTAAGATATTTTCTATAGATTTATGTGATCCGAGTAATAACACACTGGTTTGAACCTTAGTCCACTACCTTTGAGACCCAAGCTCTGAATCCTTGTATGCACAACCATTTTTTGAATTTTACAAATTTGAGCAAAAAAATTCAATCAGAGAAAAAAAAATTGAACAAACTCCGAAAGTGAGAAAAAATTATTTTTGAACAAATTATGAATCTAAAAAAAATTAATTTTGAACAAATTTTAAATATGAGCAAAATTTGAATTTCTAAAAAAATCAAATCTAAGCAAAAAATAATTTTGAACAAATTTCAAATCTGAGCAACAAAATTTAAATAAATTTTGAATCTGAACAAAAAAATAACTTTAAGCAAATTTAAAATCTAGGGAAAAATTTCTCTAACTTAAAATTTTAACTTAAAAAGAAAAAAAACAACTGAACCATGAAAGAAACAAGGAAATAGAGAAAAACGAAAGAAAAAAAATCTGCACTGAAACTTCCTAAATCGGGTGAACCATAGCCAGCCCGTGCTATTGGGCCGTGGCCCATGAGCTGCCGCACGCGTGCGGGGTTAATACTCCCCGCAGCGGGGCGATGAATAGGATTTCCCATAGCGCCCGCTATGAGCGGCGAATAGGTTTCGCCAACGAGCTCCCGGTGCGCCTGGGAAAACCTATACACCGACCAGGTCGGTGGCTACAGGCCACCGCACACCCCTGGTCGGGTATGGGCCAGGCCCATTTATGTCTGTTTAGCTTGTAGTAGTTCGTTTTTCCTTTTCTTTTTTCCTTTTCTGGTTTCTTTTTCTGTTTTTCTTTTCTTTTTTCTGTTTTCGGTTTTGTTTATATTTTTTCAAATTCGAAAATTTTAATTTTTATAAATTGTTCAAACTGAGAAAATGTTTAAATTTAAAAATGTTTAAATTTGAAAACTGTTCAATTCTGAAAACCGTTCAAATTTGAAATCTGTTCAAAAAAATTCAAATGCAAAAATATAAATAAAATGTTTAAATTCAAAAATGTTCAAATTTGAAAACCGTTCAAATCTGAAAACCGTTCAAATTTGAAAACCGTTCAAATTTGAAATCTGTTCAAATTTGAAATCTGTTCAAAATATTTAAAATGCGAAAATATTGAAATTCGAAAAATGTTCAGACTCTGAATTTGTTCAAATTTTCAGAAAGTTTAGATTCAAATTTTGTTCATATTCAGCAAAACACAAATGAAATAGCAGAAGAAAAAAGAAAGAAAGGAGAGAAATGTTACTGGGCCGGCCCAGTGCCTCCCGCCTGAAGTCTGGGGACGACCCGCTTAATGGGCCGAGCCCATATAACCCCTGGAGGGTGTGCGGTGGGTTGCTGCCACCGACCAGCTCGGTAAATAGGAGCTCCCGTGCGCCTCGTCCACAGTTGTTCTCCGTTCTATCTAGCCAGGCCGGGCCGGGCCAGAATGTGATTGGGCCACCCAAACTTCAACCGACAGCCGCGCGCTAGCTTGATCCTAGGCAAAACTAGTTAGGTCAGTGAAGTCACCGCCGCCGGGCACCGTCCCCTACCTCACCCCGTCCTCCGTCTAGCCCTTCTCCTTCCTTGACTGTGAAACTTGAGACGTTAGTGCCGACTGCAGGAAGCCCAGCCAGTTTAGCGTCGTATTCCATGGGGAAGAGAAGCAAGAAGAACAAGGCCATCCTCGCACCGCCACTGCCGGATGTCGACGAAGAGGACATTGTCATCTCTGACGAGGATGTCTATTTCGTCGAGAATTACAGAGAGCAAAGCCGCTTGATCGCTAGGCTGGACAGAGCGCTCCTCGACAAGGTTGTCAGGAGGGTCGCCGACCACGACGATGACAAGGTCGAGCTCCTCTACCAGAAGCGCGAGCGCAAGAGGAGGGCGGCCGAAGCATTGCATCCCCAGAACGACGATGATCGCGAGGTGGAACCCGTCGACGCGCTCCCTGTCAAGCTGGAGGTGGAGTTGGTCTCCAGAACCGGTAAAATCATGCGCCATACAAGCTCCTGTTCTATTTGAGTTCGTTTAGTCCTGAATCCGGTGTAGGAGCGATTGGTAGTTGAATAAGGCTTTGGCGAAAACTGTGAACCGCATAGCAAATGCTTATACTACTAAACGATTCTTGGGTTTGAGTTTTTACTAAGTTTGATTGTTGCAGTCAGTAGGAAATCTACCACCCATGGTTTGTTCACATCCTATTGTTGTTGGTCCATGACTTTTTACTAAGTTTGATTATTTTTAGACATTGTCTGGAAATCGGACATTCTCCAAGCGAAAACTCATGTTCTACCTATGGTGCAGATAGGTGACGGTAATGTTTGTGCACTACTACCTTCATAGTGACATCGCTTCGGAGAACAATTCTTGAGGTCTAGTTGTCATCGTTGATGGTGGTTAGTTCATGTTGTTGTGAGACTCTGGTTAGACATTTCAATTTTTTTATTTCCTTTTTATTGTGTGCATCTTTGACTCCGGAGCACACCTCGTCTGTTATGCCTTACATCCTATCCTATTGTTGTTGCTCGATAACTTAGTAAGATCGTATTTAGACAGACTAAACAAGGTCGCGGGCTCAACACTAGCAATCGCTCTAAAACCCCTCATGTTTCTTCTTTTTTATACAAGCCATATCATGTAAGGGATGATACAGCTTGCTGCTCTTTTTTTCCTCCTTTCCAAGATTTTTTTATACATGATGAGATCGAGGTTGCGGCTTATGCCTTCACGGATGACCCCAGATACTGGGCACAATAGGGGCTGCTTGACTTCGGCCGTTTTTTTGTTTTTTGCCGCCTCTTGGGAGGCAATCTTGTAAATAATTTTCCTCTCATCTAATCGAATGGCAGTTGACTTAACCCTCATGGCTTTTGCTTCAGTGTAAGGGATGATACAGCTTGCTGCTCTTTTTTCCTTCTTTCCAAGATTTTTTTATACATGATGAGATCGAGGTTGCGGCTTATGCCTTCACATATGACCCCAGAGAGGCAGAGACCGGGCACAATAGGGGCTGCTTGACTTCGGCCGTTTTTGTTTTTTGCCGCCTCTTGGGAGGCAATCTTGTAAATAATTTTCCTCTCATCTAATCGATTAGCAGCTGAATTAACCCTCATGGCTTTTACTTTCAGCCCCCCCCCCCCCTCTCAAACTTTGCTTCTTGTAGATGGGCTAGCTAGGATCTCCTGATACCTCTTTGTGGGCTAACTTAGAAAAAAATCCACATAATCCCTACATGTTCTATGTTTTAAACATAGCATCCCTTCAAGTTAAAAGTGGCACACTTAACCCTCAACTTCCTAAAACCATGTTATTCACGCCTAACTCTGATAGTCAGTTTTGAAGAGCGGTTTTTCTCGAGGGAATTGTTCTGGGGTGACGTCATGGATCTCCTCTACCGCACGGTCCGCACATCAGGTCCACGACAACGAACAAAGGTGTGCACTTATGGGATGGTGCACGGAACGCCATGGACCTGGAGCTCGCCGAGACTTTCCATCGAGTCGCGTGTACAACACTTAGGTAAACGTCCGGCAATATGCGGACGTACAATCTATGCAGGCGAGCAGACATCCTAATGATCAACCAGATCAGCGTATATTATCAGATGCTAGCTAGCAAGTCCACACATAAAATTAGCCACAATGGGAGTATCATAGATAGTATCATGCATATCATGTAGGTAAAAATCTTATGTGGCACATCAATTAATGATGAGAGAGGTGAAATTAGTATCATAGGTGGATACGGTAACATAGCACGTAAAACTAGAAATTTTAATGGCGAACACATCATGTACACATATCTGCATTGAGATTCTACAAACATTAAATAGAATAGAACTATGATACTAATTCATCATACTATGCATTATTGGTGTTGTATCATAAACTAGTATCATATGCATGAGTGCACACCTTTGCATGAGTGCACACCTTTGTTCATACTAATTCATGGTACTTTTCATTGTGACTAGTCTAAGGTAGACCGGCGCACTTCCCCTCATAAAAGCTTGCAATCGCTACACGTGCCCTATGTGTTGTGGTGTTGCCATTTGCATAGCAATGCATTCAGTGTGTCAATAGTGAACAAAATGGACATGTAGACATTTTGGGAGTTCAAATTGAACTAACACAGCGTTTTATATTTAGGAACGTGAATCGACCGACAAGATGCGTACGGCACCATGGAGACTTGTGTGCTACTCAAGTCCAGCCCAAGTTCCAAAACAGAACCCGTTTCGTTGTTTCCGAACCCAATAATAGCCTTGTTTCTAGAACAGGTCGAGCGCCCACACTCCACATGCAGCAGTCGTTCAAATTTTTGCATGTGACCTTTTCGAGATGCTGATCGTGAAGACCAATCCAAACCCCAACGCCGTCGAGAATCGAGATTCAGAGGCGAGGAAGATGCAATCAGCGATTTGCGGCTACTCATGGTGAGAGTAACTTCACTAATAACTAAGTGTTCAACTCAGCAAATTTGCTTATGTAGCAATGAGTTAATGAGGAGAGAGAATGATGGAGTAACATAACTATTTACTGTAACATCACACTTCCCAAGATACAATGAGTCTATAAACTAATTAATAAACACATCTATGATACTACTTTAATGTTACTAACCACTATAAAGATAGTAACATAGAGTAGTAACATGTGCATGTTATTACTCTATGTTACTTCCCACTATGACTAGTCTTACCATTCCAGCCACGTGACACTGTCGTCTCCAGTACACGGCCGACAACACACTAATTAATTGGGTGCTTTCACCACAGCAACTTGGACTTCAAAACGATATGAAAACAAACATGGCGCCAAACTGTTGTCTCTCTGTGGCTCCAAGCAGCCAACAACTTGCGGACTGAAACTGTGCAAAATACAGCGATACTCCGAGAGAGAGGACACTGCACATAATTCAAGTTACATGTTCCTTCCAGACAACGGAACAGTCTCCAGTTACGTACCCCTCAACAGAATTCCAGGTGTACCGACGCTACGTGCAATCATTCAGAACCAACGAAAATCATACACTTTTATAGCTGGACCCTGCAGAAAAGGTTAAATACCTGGAGATAGCCGATGCAACCACCCATACCTGGGCCATGAGCATGGCGCAAACATTTCATTTCATCAAGAGAAAGCGAAAGCAGCGGGGTAGCACTAATCACACACCTACATTTGGATTCCGTTGGCATACTTTTGTCAAGGACAGAGGAGCCATCTGCCCTACCAGAATCAATGGCGAGGCCCCACACACAGCAGTACAACCAAGAACACCGCCTATGGCCATGCCCTAACTCCCACCCGTCCTCCGTCGCCCAATGATCACCGAAGAACGCAGCAAACTGATCCAAGTTACAGCGGTGTCGGAGGCGTCGGCGATGGTCAAAATCATCACCCTAGATTTACCCCATTAGAGGATCTTCCTACTACCTAGTATAGAGCTCCGCCGAGCCATGGAAGGAAGGGAGCTACCGTTACGCCTTCTGGTTATTACCTTAGACGCTGCTCCCTTGATCGGAGGTGTCGTCGTAGTAGTAGGGCTCCAGCTTCGGCCTCGCCTCAGCGCGCACCTCCTGCAGCATCTTCACCACCCTCCGCATCGCGGGGCGGTTGATCGGCAGGGAGCTTGCGCAGATGAGCCCGATGTTGAGGACCCTGCTGATCTCCTCCTTGAAGGACATGTCCAGCCTGCTGTCCAGGACAGGCTCTACCCCTTTCTGGTCGATCGTGCTGCACACCCACTTCACTAGGTCCTTCTCGCCGAACTCTGGGTCGACCGGGGGCTTCCCGGTCACCAGCTCCAGGAGAACCACGCCGAAGCTGTATATGTCGCTCTTCTCGTTCACACGGAGCGTGTACGCATATTCTGCACAAACAAGAACACCGACATCAGACTTACATGTAGTACAGAGCAAAGGACTATAACTGAAGTTCTGAAACATTCTGAAATCCTTACCAGGAGCAATGTAGCCACAGGAGCCGGCGATCACCGACATGGACTTGGGCGCGCGGCCAGCCGTCTCCACCACCTTGGCAACGCCAAAATCCGCGACGCAAGCGCTGAACTCCGCATCCAGGAGGATGTTGTTCGACTTTACGTCCCTGTGCACGATCGCCGGGACGCAGTCCTGGTGCAGGTACGACAGCCCCTCCGCCGCGTCCAGCGCGATCTTGTACCGCGTCGACCAGTCCAGCAGCCCGGCCTTGCTGCTATGCAGCACGTCGCCGAGGCTGCCGTTGGGCATGTACTCGTACACCAGCAGCTTGGAGTCGTCGTGCGTGCAGCAGCACAGCAGCTTCACGATGTTCTTGTGCCGAATCTTGCTGAGCGTCCTCACCTCAGCGTCGAAGCTGCTGTCGGCCGCCGCCGCCGCGGAGCCCTCGTTGTCGCCGTTGCTCCCGGCGTCGTCCTTCTTCTTCGGCGCCGCGCCCCATAGCTTCTTGACGGCGACCACCTCGCCGTTGCCGAGCACCGCCTTGTACACCTTCCCGGACGCGCCGCTGCCGATCACATTGTCCTCGTCGAGGCAGTCCAGGATGTCGTGCTCGCTGAACGACACCTTGTGGAACGATGTCAGCGTCCATTTCGAGCGCTCGGCGCTCAGCTTGGCCTTCTTGAAGCTCCGGTACCGCCAGTAGAACCACGCGACGCCGAGAACCAGAACGACGGCCGCGAATATGAATATCGAGCGCATCATCCAGACGAAGCCGGGGCGGTTCCCTGCCCTTCCACGAGAATCCGAACACAGACCGGCGATGTCCCCGCACAGCCCCGGATTGCCCAGGAAGCTGCCCCGGTATGCCTCGGTGGCGTACTGCGGCGGGAGCTGGCCGCTGAGCTGGTTGTTGGAGACGTTGAACTGGTTCAGCTTCAGGTTCTCCAGCTCAACAGGCACTTGGCCGGTAAGACGGTTGCCGGATAGATCAAGGTAGTTGAGCACCGGCAGATCACCCAGCTCCGGCGGTATGGCCCCGGTGAAGCCATTGTCCGCGAGGTTGAGCTCGCTGAGCTTCTTCCAGGAATGGATTCCCCGGAGCAGCTGACCAGACAGCGAGTTGTTGTGGAGCACGAGCCGGCCGAGCTCCGCAAGGCCGCCGAGAGAGGACGGGAGCGGGCCGGAGAGCATGTTCCCGTCCGCGGAGAACTCGTACAGCTTGGCCACGGACCCAATCTCCGAGGGGATGCGGCCGGTGAGCCGGTTGTTGGAGACGACCAGGTTGGACAGGTTGGCGGCGCCGGCGATGACCGGGGAAATCTCGCCGGTGAGCCGGTTGTCGTTGAGCTCGAGCAGCGCGACGTGCGGCAGGCCCCAGACGGCCCCGGGCACGTCGCCGTCGAGCCGGTTGTTGGAGAGCCGCACCCGCCGCAGCCTGTGGCAGCGGCCGAGCCCGTCCGGGATGCGGCCGGTGAGCGCGTTGTTGAGCATGAGCAGCTCCTCCAGCTCGCCGCGGTCGCATATGCCCCGCGGGATCTCGCCGGAGATGGCGTTGTCGGACACGTCCAGGCACACCAGCGGCGTGGCCCTGCCGAGGTCCGCGGGGAGGGTGCCGTTGAGCCGGTTCGCGAACAGCCGCAGCTCGACGAGGGAGGCGGCTTTCGCCGCGGAGTCTGGGACTGGGCCGGTGAGCGCGTTGGAGTAGAGGTGCAGGGTCTCGAGCTTCGGGGACTCGAAGAGGTCGGCCGGGATGGCGCCGGAGAGGCGGTTCATCGCGAGGTCCACGCTCCGGAGGTCCGCGAGCTTCCCGAAGCCGGAAGGGATTGCGCCGGAGAGCGAGTTGTTGTAGAGCTCGATCTGGACGATGCTTGTGAGGGCGGTGAGGGCTGGTGGTATGGGCCCGGTGAGGGAGTTGGTGGAGAGGTCGAGGTCGGTGAGGTTGCGGAGCCGGCCGAGGGACGGCGGGATGGGGCCGACGAGGTTGCAGCTGGCGAGCCAGAGCACGCGCAGCGCGGCGAGGCCGCCGAGAGAGGAGGGGAGCGGGCCGGGTGAGAACGGGTTGTAGGAGAGGTTGAGCTCGTGGAGGGTGGAGACTGAGCCGAGGAAGGCCGGCACCTCGCCGCCGAGCAGGTTGTTGACGAGGGAGAGGGACTGGAGCTTCCTGAAGGTGGCGAAGGACGGCGGGATGGGCCCGGAGAAGTTGTTGCCCTCGAGGCTGAGGTAGAGGAGGTCCGGGAGGCCGGCCAGCGCGGCGGGGAGCGGGCCGACGAAGGAGTTGACGGAGAGGTCGAGCCGGGTCAGCGCCTTGCAGCCGGCGACGGCGGCCTCCGGGCCGAGGTAGTTGGCGCTGAGGTCGAGGGACGCCAGGAGCGGGATGCGGCAGAGCGAGGCGGGGAACGGGCCGGCGAGGTTGGCGTTGGCGAGGGAGAGCGCGGTGACGGCGCCGGCGGCGTCGCAGGTGACGCCCGTCCAGGCGCAGGGCGTGGCGGAGGTGGGGTTCCAGTCCGCGAGCGCGCCGTCGGGCACGGTGAGCGCGCGCTTGGCGTCGAGCAGGTGGAGGCCGTCCTGGGTCAGGGCGTGCGACGGCGTCGGCAGCAGGCCGGCATTGGCCGCGACGGCGAGCAGCAGGAGGGGGAGGAAGGCGCCCATGGCGGCGGCGGGCGGGTTCTTTGTCTTGGCGCGCGCGAGGCGTGTGAGGTCAGGGTCAGGCGAAGGACGGCGACATGGTCGTCGGCATTGGGTGCGGCACGGCAAATGATGGGGCACGAGTCGTTGTGGGTGCTCTTATTGAGATGGGGATGGATCGGGGAGAAGACAAGCAAGTTGGGGTAGCTGAGCTGAGGTGAGCAGAGCAGAAGAAGCAGAGGCGAGCAGTGAGAGTGGAGTGGATGGAAGCTATCCAATTTTCTACTCATGGTTTTTTCGGGGAGGGCAATTGCAATTCCTCGGGGAGGAGAATTAAAAAAAAAACATGGCGGAGACCGGCGATTGACCTGTCTTGTTGGGCTCCGGATGATGTACGGCTCGGCGAGAGATGCTCTTCATGCTTGTGCTTGTGCCTCTGGTAACGTGGGGCCGGCTGCTCCTGTGCGGTCAAACGGGGGAAGAATCCGTCCAATCTGGTTCTGTCGGTGGGCAATTCGTTCTAGGTTTATTTCCCCTTTCTCCCTCCCTCCATTAATAGATGTCCCCTGATTCGTTTAAATTCGAATGTATCTATGCACTAAAATATATCTAGATATATTTGAATTTAAACAAACTTTAAACATCAAAAAATGGACAGAGGTAATATTAGTTTTCATCTCGTTTATTATTGCTACTCCCTCCTTTCGAGTTTTCCAAAATTAAGATCATATTAGTTTTTGTAAATACTAAGTATATATAAAAATATTTCTTTTTTTTTACTTTTCTAGCCTCAAATGTACTTATAATATGAAAACATATCTCGTGATGGTTCTTGTAACATTAAGTTAATGTTGTAGATATTCATATTTTTTCCATATATTTGGTCAAAGTTTACAAAGTCTAATTTTAACTAAAACTAATATGCATCCTAGTTTGGGAATGAGGGAGTACTTCAAAGGCACCACCACTTGGGCGGCCTAGTCCGCCCATGTCTGAATAGATCGTGGTAGACATATGTTGTAGCCCAACGCGGCAAATCATTTGATTCTCTATTCGTGTTTCCTCTCCGCGAGGGACCATTCCTAGCCCAAATCTGGTTCTCCGTGTCGCGTCTGTCTGTCCACCTCCCTGGAACTAGTTGTATGCATCACGGCGACCCATCATGGTCCTATTAAATGGGAGTGTGAGGCATCATTGTTCCCGCTAAAGAATATCCCACTACACCCACTCACCACTACAGTCGTCGATGGACACAAGCCCTAGCCACCATGGTCATGAAGGTGGTGGTTTGGGAGGAACGACCACGAGCCGTCGCCGCGCCCTTCCGCTTGGCCCCATCAGAGGTCAGGCATCGTATGAACGTTCCCACCAAGGTTCAGTGGGCAACCGCGGCGCTGTGGGAGGACGTGAGGAGCAGGGTTGCCATGATGAGGAGGAAGGCCATGACAAGGAGGGGGCCAACCCTCCATACCAGTTCTCTCTATGAGAAGAGGCGTAGTGGTTGTTGTGGCAGCTTTGCCCAAATGGTGGTCACTGGCGGACAGGACCCGCGAGCCGTCGTCATCAAGGTGGAGAGTGATGACGACCTTGATATGTGCCCCACCGACGACCGGTGGCCAACCCAAACCCCACTCAACTGATGATCTAAGCATAGTCATCAACATATAGAGATTTTGATCTCTTTGTGTTTCAATTTTAAGCGAGGGAAATTTAAACACCTTTTGAGATTCATGAATGTAGATAGACAAAATTCTAAAACTACCCCTCGTTTGGTCCTAAATGTTGGGTTGTTATAGTGGGCTTGACCTGGTTGCCGATCCAGAGGACCATGCCATGGAAGAAGATGATTGCCAGGACGACGATAGAGAGGTTGTCCTGCGCAGAGCCTTGCATGATGGGGATGGCGGCGGTGCATCCATGCGGGAGCCTTGCAGCGCAAATGTGGTGCACGGCGGCGTTGAGAATGCGCCCCGTCACTCCCCACCACCGCTTGTACCCCGCATGATTCTTTTTGTGCGGCGCGAGGGGGCCATCGCCGTGGCAGGTAAGCTCGAACGCATGCCGTTGGCGGAAGCATGATATTTGCAACGTCACAAATCACGGGTAGCTAGTTTTCAAAAGTAAGAGTATCGTATCCACGGTGGAGCTTGATTGCCTTTTGTTACCTTCCCTTAGAAGTACCTAAAGTTATCTTTAAATCCAAGGTAAAATAAAAGTGATAGTTTAAAGGGGTTATGGTAAATAAACTAAACGAGATGATGTGAACGATGTTAAAGTAATGAGAATCAATAGGGGTAAAGCGTTTCTTGGGAGTTTAGGGTCAACCACTTTCCTAGCTATGGTGATTAAGAATATCGATTTTATCTTTTATATATGTTTGTGTGTGGAAAGTTCCTTATATGGATGCTACGAGAAGCACTGTTTCACATCTCTCATCCTTACCACATTGCATACCGCGCAAGTACAGTAATTAAGGATCTCCCCGTGGTTATGGTTATAGGTATTGGTCCTTGTTATCCTCGTATACACATGATTGACAGAGGCCACGGATTGTTTACACATGTACGTTTGCGTACCGCCAATCACATGCAATGCTGATTTTTACCAACGCCCCTCGGGCAAATATTATGTGGTCGACAACACACAACATTGTAGATAAGAACTACAAACTTCGTAATTATTAGACAATCAACAAATTTTATTTCATCTCATAATTTTTCTAGTGATTTCTCCATCTCCCCAATAACAAATGGATCTACTCACACATGGAGGAAAATACCATCATCATGAATCTATGGATGAAAATGAAAGATCGAATGGATACAAATATGAATCACACTCAAGGTTAAGGATTGCAATGAGATGACCAATGGTGATGATGGCGGCGGTGATGGTGAAGATTGATGGCTTGACCTCCAATGATCCAAGCAGCGGTGATGATGGATCTGCTTCAGCGAGTCCCCCCTCCGAATCCTTCTCGAAGTTCACGTTTTGGTGTTTTATAGTGGTTCTGTGTCTCGCTTCTCAGACTCATATTCACGGGGTGAACATTTCACGAGACGGTGTCAGCAAAGGGTGGTGATGGTGGGCCTGACTGTACCACATGTCGTTAAAGCCTTTGTGAACGCCATTTCACGAGTTTTTGCTTGGCTTCGTGTGGGTTGTTGTTGGAAGGTCTTTAATGCTTAAAATCATCATTATTCCGCCCATATATGGTTCCTTATGCCATGAATGTGAATCCTCCTCATTATTTCCAAGATATTGTGAAACAAAAATAGAATAGGTACGCACCAACGAGGTATACTATGAAATTCCTAACATTACTTAGGCATTTAGGTGCTGTAAAATATGATGTTTTTTGCTCTCATGAAAGAACGACGCCTAGTGTTGCTCTTTGGTGGCCGCCCAAAGAGCTCTTTTCCGATCCTCCGGTGGAAGGGTTGCGCGGTGGGCGTGCACCTCGTGGATCCAGCACGTCGTCCCTTAGATGTAGCTCCGGTGTGATCCCAACACCGCCCGTCGAAAGCCTCATGTCGGGAGGCTTGCAGTACCTTTTGTGGCACAATGTCCACACCTCTTCAAGGATCAAGTTCCTCGACGCCAAGTTGTTAGTCACTATGCCTCCCTTCCGGCGTTCCATCACTACTAATGTCGCTGGGCTCTAGGGTTTTGGAAGGGGGCATTGTTCTAGGCGACGGGAGATCGTGTGGATGATACAAGCGAAGAGGCATCCGATTTACAGGCGAGAAGGACGATGTGTGATTCACGCCGATGCGTTCCCATAGATTGCATTGTGGGGAAGGCGCAACAACGACGAGATGCGTCGCATACCGCTGTCTGCGGAACCAACGAGTCTTACTTAAAGACGATTGTCGTCTTTATATTTGGTTCGCCGGCCGTTGTGTCTGTGACTGGGTCGGCCCACATACTAGTATCCAACGTGGCTTGGGTAGGGCATATGTCGGGCGGCCCAGCCCGCCCCCTGTGGGTCGGAGTTGGCATTGGGCGTTGAACACTTTGTTGGGCCACGTCGGCCTGAAATAGCCTTCATGTGTCTCGACTCGGCGCACTTTTTTGTCTGACGCTCCCAAACACTTTTGGGAGGGCATTGGGTACTCCGACTTGAGATTTTGTTATGTCCTTCCAATGTTGCGTATATTATCTTTAGTCCGTCTCCAACAGTCCATCTCCAACGGAGGACCCCAAATGGATAGATCCTATTCGATTATGTCTACGTAGACAAAAACCAGCACCCAACAGGTTACCACAAATGGACAACGGTCCATTTTTCTATCCGTCCAACCATATGCCGGGAGCAAATCTGGGCGCATCTGACCGTGGCACTCGAAATTGATTTTCTGAACTTTTGCAATTTTGCCATTTTTCTGCGCTACAAGTTATGTTATTTCGATTGTGAATTTGCACGGTAGCAACGTACACCCTTAGCTAGATGCAGATACTTTTCATTTTATTTTAAAAAATAGGGTGAATTGTTGGGTACAAAGATCACCCCAAACGGGTAGCTATTGTTTGTGTCCACGCGTCACCCTCGAACGGGAATGAAATTGAACACTTTTAGTGTCCAAAATACGAAATGGGAGGCACCGTTGGAGACATCCGCTATTTTTGTCGAAAACTTGATCTCCAGCTAAACAATTGATCGGGGCAGTTAACTTGCAGTCTGTATTTCTAGGTTTTCAGCGGGTGCCGATAGTAGGGTTCAAAGCTGTTTGGTGAGTCTGCGCAGCTAATACGCCCGACAGGCCGACACTTACGGTACAAGGGTTTTACTACCTAGGCACGTGTGCAGGTTATTGCTATGGCGCGTGGTGTAGCCACTGGCCAAAGTTGTGTTCAAGGCCGGGCCTGCACATCGCTGTGCTGGTCCATGCGTATCGCACGCAGCGATGGATCGGAACATGCTAGGTAGCTTCTGCCTGAGGCAACAGTCACCAGCTCGGTCCAACTAATGGTCCCACCGGGTTACACTTACACTGATGTGCTATTTTCACTGTTGATGTGCAGTGTATTCCTTGCAAATATCGTGATTGCAACTGACACCAGGCCACGTTAATTGAGCATGACACCGTAAACGTGAACCCTGGCAATCGATGCTCAATAGCTCAACTGTCACAGGTAGTAGTAAACAGTCCGCCCTTTGACGGTGTAAATACAGCTGCTCGAAAAACTTAGAGCATCTCTAAGGCGGAATAGATGTAAAGTTTATGCATCACCGGAAAGAGTTGGTTTTATAATCTTCTATGTAGTTTCTAGTTTTTCTGATGATGTAAAATAGGACACATGTACGACACAAGGTGATGTGAAATAGGGCACCTAGCACCGCAAGTCTTTCTTGGGCACTTCAAACTTTGAAATCAAAATCAACATCTCGGACTTTAATTTCGACCCTTCTAATTCCTTCCAACGGTTTGATACATTCAAACCCAACTCCGACGATATATAAAACCTAAATTTTGACACCTTTTTTTTTAGTTTGGTTAACCTAATGACTTTGATCTAAACTTCGACAATACCCTAAACTTCAACCCTTCTATCTAGGGATCGCCCCAGTCATTGTCTCAGAGGAGTTTCCTAGGTCGTTCCTGTAATCCGGGTCCAACTCGTAGGCGGAGTCACACGATACGATGGTGGTGGATGGGGCAGCCTCCGAATCCGAAATTTCCTTCTTCTTGGTGGCTTTACTCGCCATGTAGTACTCGACCTCGAATTCCATGGCCCCAGGTGCTCACACAATGGTCGCCTCGTCGAACTCGTGAGCCCTAATCTGCAAAAAGATGTGCGTGAGGTAAATATTTGTTTTACATCACCTGCCAACTGATGTATATTTACATAACCTAGCCCAAAATATGGTGGAGGGGTCCGGACTCCGACTCAGCTTCGGCCTTCTTCTTGGTGGTTTCTCTCGCCTCGTAGTACTCCACCTCGAGTTGCATGGCCCCGGGAGCTCACTCCATGGCCGCCTCGTCGAACTCATGAGCCCTAATTTGCAAAAAGACGTGCGTGAGGTAAAAATTATTTTACATCACATGCCAAGTGATGTATATTTTACATCGCCTAACCAAAAAATGTGTCATCTGCCCAAAAATATACATCATCTATATTGGAAACTCTTTATCTCCCTAAAACTCCCTTTGTTTTTTATTTACCCTGAGTTTTGGCTTAAGTCAAAGTTCTTAAAGTTTAACCAAAGCTATAGCAAAAAATATCAACATGTACAATTGCATATTTACATAATATAAAAGTACGTTTTAAGATGAATCTAATGTTACTAAGTTCATATTTCATATATTAATATTCTTTCCTATATTCGTAGACAATCTTTGTAACGCTTGACTTTGATTAAGGATGACAATGGGTAGGGTATGGGCAGGGTAGAGCAATATCATACCCGTACCCGTATAGTTGATGGGTACAAACTTCTACCCATACCCGTGTCCATGGGTATAAAACTTTACCCATACCCATACCCGGCTGGTACCCGTACCCATTGGGTACCCGGTGGGTAGGTTAAATTGTACACAATTTTCTCGTAATTTTGCATTTATGGATAATAAATTTGATTAAAAAATGAATTATCTCAACTCGATAATAGGTAGTTAAGTAAATAACAATTACAAAATATAAAAGCATCATTCTCATATAGTAACTCATAAGTCAACAAAAGTAGACATGTAACATAAAAAATTAACAATAAACGGGTAAGGTATGGGTATACCCGCGGGTACAAAGCTATACCCGTGCCCTACCCATGACTTAACGGGTAGGGTATGAGTACTACCCATGGACATAAGTGTATCCATACCCTGTCCATACGGGAAAGATATTCGCGGGTGTCGATACCCGTGGGTAAAATTGCCATCCTTAACTTTGATTAAACCTAGAATGCAAGATAATTATGATCGAGGTAGTATGATCTAAAAAAATCAGTTTTACTATATCATTACGCATATTACAGGTTATATAGTTAACTAGCACTTGACAGCAGCATGTGCCGGGTTCAACGCTGGATCGTATTCATGTCGATCGTTTCCGCAACACCAAATCGCTTCCGAGTCGCCGCCAATCAATTCTAAAAAAATTGTCCTGTCGTGTCGCACATGTCGTCGCGGATGACTGCTCTCCCAACCGTAGGCACGCTCGATGAATCAGCTAGCTAACCGATGGTGTTGAGACGAAGGAAGAATATTCCACAATAATAATCCCGTGACCGGGCATGCAGGTTGTTAACGAACCAACAGAAAAGGCGGCACCGGGAGAGCACCGTATCGAGCGGCCCACATGGCCGGACGGGGAGTGGAGGAGGCTCGGATCAGCTTCGGCGACGGCAGCGCCACCGCCCGGCACCGTGACATGGCATGTAGATTCCGGGCACATGGGCTTCGACCACCAACAGCTCCGGCAGTGGGTGGCTCTCCGGCGGTGGCGGTGGCGGTGGATGATTGCGAGAATGTTTGCCACTAGGATAGGATAGGATCGTGTCGCGCCGCATGTGCCACGTACGGTACGGAGGCGGCACCGGAGATTAGATGAGATGAACACGACGATCGCCGGTTGCAAGTTACTACAGGAGAACAAGATTCTGGTTGTACGTGAATGGAAAACTTCACCTGTGTATTTTTCTCCTTGGCAGGGCGCGACGTGAGTCGCTGATTCAGGACGGTCGCCTGGAATTACGGCCGATGGGAGCGCCTCTTGTCCTTGCATGCACTAGTAGCGTAACCACTTCGAACGTGGTGATTAACCTAGTGAACTGAAACACTCCGTAACCACTCGGGTAATACGAATTTCAGTCTCGGGTCAAATCAAACCACTAGCAGCGTCTTTTTCTTTCATGAATGTATTAATAAGGGAAAAGTCAATTTCAAACCCTGAACTTGTAGAGCTCCAGGGTTTATGGACCAGGATTCGATAGTTCAGGGTACAGTGATTTGAAATTCGGGGTTCATCTCGCCGAACTTCTACAAGTTCAGGGTTTGAAATAGACTTTTTCCTATTAATATAGAGAAGAATGGCCAAGACAACTGATACAACATCAAAAAAAGTTATAGCTCCACATACAACACGATAAATTGCTGAACGGGCAAGCAACACGCTCTCTACAAACCGGACGATAAACGATCCGCCTTACCCAACATCTAACCATGAGTGTAAAAAACTTTCAGGACGACGACACGTACCAAGCAAGACACCACCGGAACTTAACCTCCAATCAGACCAACATGCATCCCCTCATGCATTTACATGAGTCAACGAGAAGGAGACAGGGTTTCGACAAACTCAGGGAAACACTGACCAAGAACACATTGCCACCATGTCGTACATTGCACCCCCGAAGTCCAAGTCTAGGGCAACGGTGAACACTGCCAGTAGAACACATCACTTGTAGACACCAAATGCAACATCGGATTCGCCCTAAATGGCCAAGACAATGTTTTCAAGAATTTAACAACACTATGGCGCCGCCACCTAATCCGATGCAACAGACCTAGGGTTTCACCCGTCATCCGAGATGAGGGAAGGAAACGATGCCTGCAGGTGTCACCTTGGTCAGCATCGGCCGCAGCCGAGAACATGGCTTTCACTCCGGCCATTCATCGTGACGCTGATGTTAACGGGGCTAGATGGGGCACGAGGCTGAAAGCTGGAGCCATCAAAGCCGACAGTAGACGAACACCGATGAAGGAGAGGTGCATCGGCCACCACCGACATCGCCACAGCTACCGTCGCATAACCCGCCTCCGCCAGCACCACCACGGTGCCAAGCAGGAGCCTTAGCAAAGCACTGTCACACCACCTGCAACAATGCGGCCTCCAATCCATGTGCCGTCCCAAGCCTAGACGGCCCAGGACTGAACTAGATCAGATAGCGCCACCGTCCATAAGGGCAACACCTTCGAGCAGGAGAGCCACACCTCCACCATTGTCATGCCAAGGCCACTTGACCATCGCGACACCGTGCCGTCAAGATCCGTCCAGACCGTCGGCGATGTTGGGAAGTGGGGGCACCGCGCAGGGACAGAAGCCCCGCTACCGCTGTCTCCACCCCGCTGCTTGGGGGAGGGGGTTGGGCTCGCTGGGTTGGTTGCCCACCGTGTCGCTCAGGTTCGGCGTCGAGGTACACGAGGTTTAGAACTTAAAAAAAATAATTTGTGGTGCGGCGCAGATTGGTTAGATGAAATTACTACCAGGAAGTTGCATCTAATTGAGCAAATCAAGTAAATAAGGATTTTTTTTCGAAATAGAATGCGGAATTGATTAATCACTAGTGCGTCTATAGAGAGGCGACCACACGTACGTGCTGCCACACAAGCTTACATGTTTCTACTGATTATGTCACGAACCCCGTTCGGAGACCTGGACGCAAGGCACGAAAGTTAAAGGAGGCGGAGACGCTGAAGAGTGGGACCAGCGAGGCGGTGGATCAGCTGAGGAGATCAAAGCGTGAGCGAAGGCTGGCCGCCCGATTCAGCGGGCCAGAGTGGACTGCGTGATCCGACAGTCCACCGCGTCCTCACCACGTCGACAGCAGCGAGCAGTTTTCCCCTCTTAAGACACGGGAAGGCCATCCTGTTTTCTTGCTTTTGAAGCCACGAACTGGAGAAAACCATCTCTGTAGCCTCTCCCTCTGCTTCTACTTCTTCCCAGATTTCTCTAAATCTCCCTCCTGCTGCTACCTTACTTGTATCCTGGAGATTGTTGTCGTTGATTGGAACCTGTAGAGTGAATTTATGTAGCATCCATCAAGGTTCCTATCATTTGGTATCAGATTTGCCAGTGTTCCGTTTCCGATCCTTCTCAATCCCTCGATTCAATCCACGATCTACGGATCCTTAGCGATTTGGCGTTGATCTCTCACGGATCAACACAAAGTCCCTCTCGGGGGCGCCTGCGCTGGGCGGATTTGCATTTGGGGCGAAGGCGGAGCCGACACCCGTAAGCTGTTCGACACAAGGTCGAAACCAAACTGGAGACGGAGAGGGCGCAGACGAGGTGGGACACGTCCAAGCGCCTCGACAACATGGCGATGACACTAGATTCGCTCGCGAAGCTCATCGCGGATGGGGAGCAGCGCCGTGCTAGCGAGATGCAGGAGCTGCGCTCTACTCTGGCTTCGATCACGCCAGACCTAGAGTCGATCAAGGGCGCTGTTAACACCTTCCAGCCCGAGCTCGAGGAAATCAAGTCCACCCTCGAGTTGTGGAAGCCAGCGATGGAGACTAAGGTGGGAGACCTGAGCATGGCGGTGCGTGATCTTCGCCGCCAAGTTGATGCGATAGCGAAAGGAGTGGGAGTCGGCGCGTTGGGCTCACCGCCCGCGGGTATGATTCCACTGGCGGGCACATCTCCGTCAGGGCCGCCACCTCTGGCCGCGCACTCCGGGCAATCCGGCCACGGCGTCGAACTTCAACACCGGGGCGCGGCGGCGGGGTCTCTCGACACTCCACCGCCCACCCCGGTCACAGGTCTGAACAAAAATATGTCTATGGTTCCTTTTACTGCAACTGCCATTGCGATACCGGAGTTAGAAGCACCTAAACACAACACGTCTGGCACAAAACCACCCCCACAAGCAGATTTTCCCAAGTTTGATGGGGATAACCCTCGTTTATGGTGTCGTGCTTGTGAGAAGTATTTTCGAGTCTATTCAGTAGGTGAGGAGTATTGGGTTGAGTATGCAACGATGCATTTCACCGGGAATGCAGCGTTGTGGTTTCAGAGTGCGGAGGACAAAATGGGTGCCATATCTTGGAAATCGCTTTGTGACACTATAAACAAGCGTTTTGACAGGGGTCAGTACCAACACCTGTACCGTTTGTCTTTCCGTATAAAACAACACACCAGTGTCCTTGAGTATGTCGAGAGGTTTGATACCCTCATGCACCACATGCTTGCTTATAAGCCTGATCTAGATCCCACATTTTTCACCACACGCTTCATTGATGGATTGAGTACAAAATTACGTGCTACTGTTTTGATTCAATGTCCCGAGGATCTCGATACTGCCGTGTCTCTCGCATTGTTGCAGGAAGAGATTGGGGAAGATGTGGACAATATGCAGTCACCTCCCAGATCGAGTGGTTTTCAGCGCGGCAGCTATAAAGCGCAAGCTCATAAGGTTGCTGATGCTTCTCATGATCGAACCAAATTAATTGTGCAAGCTGAAGATCGCAGAGGGACTGATTCAGCAAGAGCAACAACTACTTCTCAGAAACTAGCTGCACTGAAAGCTTACAGACGAGCCATGCACTTGTGCTTTAAGTGTGGAGAAAAATATAGCCCACAACATCAGTGCGCCAAGACAGCTCAACTACACATTGTCGAAGAGTTGTTGGAGATGATCGAAGGACCAGACAGCCCTGAGTCTTATACCACAGCTGTCGATACTGTTCCTGAAGCTGACCAAGACCTGTTCTGTTTGTCTCAACAAGCAGTGTCAGGCACTGAGAACAGTGACTGTTTCAGGTTGCAGGGTGTGATACAAGGAAGAGACGTACTCATCCTCATCGATTCAGGTTCCTCGGGTAATTTTATCAGCGAATTGCTCGCTGACCAGTTGGATGGTGTGAAGCCTCTGCCAGTACCAGTTAAAGTTAAAGTTGCTAACGGAGGAATTATTTCTGGTACACACTATGTGCCCGACTGTCTGTGGTCATGCCAAGGAGCTCAATTCGTTACTGCAGTTAAGATTTTGCCGATACAGTGCTATGATCTGATTTTAGGGATGGAGTGGCTTAAAACACAGAGCCCGATGCATGTGGATTGGGAAGCTAAATGGATGGAGGTGAAGCAACCTTCAGGCAAGCACCAGTTATTTGGAATCTCTGCTGACACTTCTTCATGTCATGCCATTTCTGCTGATCAGTTGGCTCAATGGGATGCAAATGAAGCTCTGTTGTACTTGGTACAGTTGTGTCTAGTGGACGAGCAGCAACACAGCTCAGTGCCTCCTGAACTGACTCAACTTATATCTGAATTCGCCAAGCTATTTGAAGAACCAACCGGGCTGCCTCCTAAACGGTTGTGTGATCATAAAATCCCTTTATTACCTGGTGCCACACCAATGAAGCAGAGGCCTTACCGCTACAATCCTTTGCAGAAGAATGAGATAGAGAAACAAGTGGCGGAATTAATCAAGCAAGGTGTGCTGCAACATAGCTCTAGCCCATTTTCCTCCCCCGCATTACTGGTTAAGAAGAAAGATCTCACATGGAGACTGTGTCAGGATTTTCGACGCCTCAATGCAATGACTGTCAAAAATAAATACCCCTTGCCAGTAATTGATGAACTGCTAGATGAGCTGTCAGGTTCTCATTGGTTCACTAGTTTAGACCTGCGAGCAGGCTATCATCAGATCCGAATGTCTTCTGAAGATGAACACAAAACGGCATTTCAAACCCATCACGGACATTTTGAATATAAAGTTATGCCGTATGGACTGACAGGCGCACCAGCCACCTTCCAAGGAGTGATGAATGAAGTTCTGGCTGCTGGATTGCGAAAATTCGTCATTGTTTTCATAGATGACATTCTCATTTATAGCAAAACACTCTCTGATCACGTGCAACACGTCAGGCAAGTGTTTCAGATGTTGGATGATAACCAGTTGAAAGTAAAAAAGAGCAAGTGTTTCTTCGGCCAGAAAGAACTGTCTTATTTGGGACATGTCATCAGTGGGCAAGGAGTGGCCACAGATCCCAAGAAAATTGCACCTATAGTGGAATGGAAAGCTCCCCAAGATGCAAAACAACTTCGTAGTTTCCTTGGGATGGCAGGTTACTACAGGAAGTTTGTGAGAGGCTATGGCGTTATCAGCAAAGTGCTAACTGAATTACTTAGAAAAGGAGTTCAATTTATTTGGACGTCTGAGCATGAGTCTTCATTCCAGGCTTTAAAAATGGCGTTGACATCTACTCCTGTTCTAGCTCTTCCAGATTTCAACAAGAAATTCATTATTGAAACTGATGCTTGTGATAGAGGTGTGGGAGCTGTTCTTATGCAAGAAGGACACCCACTGGCATTTTTAAGCAAAGCTTTGGGACCGAGGCAGCGTGCTTTGTCAACTTATGAAAAAGAATGTTTAGCCATTTTATTGGCCGTGGATAAGTGGAGACCATACCTACAACATGGAGAATTCCTTATCAAAACTGATCAGAGAAGTTTGGTGAACCTCACTGATCAACGTCTATCAACGCCATGGCAACACAAAGCGTTGACTAAGCTGCTAGGCTTGCAATTCAAGATAGTTTACAACAAAGGTCTGGATAATAGGGTGGCAGACGCTTTGTCTCGCAACCCAGCCTTTTGTGGTGAACAACTGATGGCAATATCACAGAGCACCCCTGTGTGGCTAGAAGAAGTAGCAGCTAGTTATTTGAAAGATGAAAAATCTCAAAAACTCTTAGCCAAGCTGGCAATCCAATCTCCTTTTGAAAAGTTTTCATTGAAGGATGGTTTGATCAGATATAAAGATAGAATTTGGTTGGGTAATTCCAGTGCCTTACAAGCCAAAATCACAAAAGCTTTGCATGATGGGGCAGCTGGTGGCCATTCGGGATTCTATGTCACTTACCACAGGGTTAAAAAGCTGTTTGCATGGCCGGGTCTGAAATGTTTTGTTAAGACTTGGGTGTCTCAGTGTTCGGTCTGTCAACAAGCTAAGACTGAACGCGTTGCCTACCCTGGTCTTTTACAGCCTTTGCCAACTCCTAGTGGGGCCTGGGAAATTGTTACGATGGATTTTATAGATGGTCTTCCACGATCAGCTGGATTTAATTGCATCATGGTGGTGGTGGATAAGTTCTCCAGGTATGCACATTTTGTGCCCCTATCTCACCCTTACAGTGCTCTATCAGTTGCCAATGCCTACATGCAAAATATTTTCAAGTTACACAGTTTACCTAAAGCTATTGTGTCAGATCGTGATCCAGTCTTTACCAGTAAAGTTTGGAAAGAACTCTTTAGACAGTCTGACACTCAACTTAACATGAGCTCGGCCCATCATCCACAATCAGATGGTCAGACTGAGCGTGTAAACCAGTGCTTGGAAGGATATTTGAGATGCTATGTTCACTCTTGCCAAACAAAGTGGGTCCAATGGCTGCACCTTGCGGAATTCTGGTATAACACAAGTTACCATTCAAGTTTGCAGAAAACCCCTTTTGAGGTGTTATATGGGCACAGCCCCAGAGTTCTGGGAATAGATCGAGTTGAAGCTTGTGCCCTGCCCAATTTAGAGGAATGGCTTCGGGAAAGAGCTCTGATGACTAAACTGTTGCAACAACACTTGGAAAGAGTGCAACAGCGTATGAAAGCACAAGCGGATAAAGGGAGAACTGAACGATCCTTCGAGGTGGGCGACTGGGTCTTCTTGAAGCTGCAGCCGTACCTTCAGTCATCAGTTGAGCATCGCTCCAATTACAAACTCTCGTTCCGTTTCTATGGACCGTACCAGGTGGAGCAGAAAGTGGGGGACGTGGCCTACAAACTCAAGCTTCCTGAGACAAGCATGATCCACCCTGTGATCCATGTTTCACAACTGAAAAAGTCAGTGTCAAAAGACACCATGGTCTTCCAGGAATTGCCTATTGATCCACCAGCCTTACAAGTTCCTGAGAAGATTCTGGCTACTCGCACAAGGCAATTGGGGAATTCAGCTCGCAAAGAAGCATTGGTACGTTGGTCGGGACTAACTGATGCCCTTGCCACTTGGGAAAACATGCAGGTGCTTCGTTATCGCTTCCCGGATGCACCGGCTTGGGGACAAGCCGGCCCTGAAGAACTGGGGGATGTCACGAACCCCGTTCGGAGACCTGGACGCAAGGCACGAAAGTTAAAGGAGGCGGAGACGCTGAAGAGTGGGACCAGCGAGGCGGTGGATCAGCTGAGGAGATCAAAGCGTGAGCGAAGGCTGGCCGCCCGATTCAGCGGGCCAGAGTGGACTGCGTGATCCGACAGTCCACCGCGTCCTCACCACGTCGACAGCAGCGAGCAGTTTTCCCCTCTTAAGACACGGGAAGGCCATCCTGTTTTCTTGCTTTTGAAGCCACGAACTGGAGAAAACCATCTCTGTAGCCTCTCCCTCTGCTTCTACTTCTTCCCAGATTTCTCTAAATCTCCCTCCTGCTGCTACCTTACTTGTATCCTGGAGATTGTTGTCGTTGATTGGAACCTGTAGAGTGAATTTATGTAGCATCCATCAAGGTTCCTATCAGATTAGATGATTGCCCTCTCGATTATTTGTCATTCAGATATGATTCGATCTATGGATGCATTGCATCAAAAGAGCACCCCTCGCTATGTGCATTATGGCCATCGTATTGCAAGAAAATGAGAGGAGGCTTCCTTTATTCCCTCGCTCAAATGGCCAGCAAGCTTCCGTGCTGAAATGATCATAGGACCGTACAGTTAAGTGATCTGGTGGCCCCAAAAAATCTGCCACTTCATTCTGCCTAGCTAGATATTGGAGAACTGATCGAATCTTATCTGCACTTTGCATTATAGTTTGTACTACATGAAATTATTGGCACGTAGAACATAAAATGGCAGACGCTGAATTCTCGTATAGATTTGACTGACACGTTACTGTTATCCCAAAAGGTGCCGGTCGAGGACGCTATAATTCAGCAGCATAGATTGACCCATTTGTACGTGGAAATTAAATACTCCCCCCATCTAAAAAATGATGCCGTAGAATTATCTACATAGACATTTATCTATACGCTAAAACAGGTCAAGATATATACGTATATAGATGAGCCTATGATATTCTTTTTTCAGACAGAGGGAGTACAATTTTAGAGAGGAAAAAAAAGCGGCAGTAGCTCACCAATCTAGCTGAGCTGATCAGCCTCGTGCTTTGCTTTAAAGCTTCCGCGATTAATATTAAACCTGTACGGTCGAAAGCTTGGCTTTGGTTAGTCTTTAGAGCACGCTTAAAAGCAAATGTACAATGGCCGCAGCCAGGAAAAACGTGGCGCCCTGTATGTTCTTCAGCCAAGAGAAATTGCAAACTGCAAGCAATAAACATAGAACGAACTCGAGGAAATTGCCCCGTTCTTGATAATTACTCTGCCAGAGCATCATGTTTTTCCTGGCTGGACACATTGTCTATGCTCGTTGCTTCTAAGCGTGCTCTAAAAGGGTGACAGCACTATACATATGGTTCTTCTTCTTTTTTACATGCACATATACTTTGTACACTACTTTCTTTACACACTACGACTTGATGCACCCTTCTTTGGCCCATGAAATTGCAGCTGCAAGCAATAAACAGAGCACAAACTAGTTGAGCAATTGTTCAAAAAAAAAACTAGTTGAGCAAATTACGACACGCATCATGTTGTGTAAAGAAGAAGCAGCATGTGCGTAGTGCAGGCACCAATCACGCGTGCTCCACAAATGGAACATTCTAATACTGTGAAAGCCTGTCTAGTAGTATTATCAGAGCATAAACACCTAGTTGGGGAGAGAACAACTAGGGCCCCGGATGCATTAGCTAGCCACTGCTTAGATACCTTCGTTTCGATAAATAAGATGCACGTCCGTGAAACTTTGATCGAAAAAAGACTTTCTAATACGGAGTAATTCTAATTTTAATTTTATACCAACAATTTGTATATAGTTACAATATTTTTTTAGTAAGAAGAACATGAAAAACGAGCGCGCATAGCTCTATTCATTAAAATGGAAGGACATACTATGACCCTTTGTTGACTCCGAATCTAGGCAAAGCGGCCGGCATCGTTTTCGTGGGAGTGGGGAACGGGCCCGGCGATCGGTCCTTGTGTACGCATGCGTGCATGCTCTCCCGGCCGAGCGGTCGTCGCGGCGGTATCGGCACCAGGTACTCCCAACCGGGCCACGATGTACGAGAATGTTATTCCATCGTCTCTCATCAAGAGAAGAAGGAATCAGATTGGGAAAATTTGTGTGGAAGACAGACACAAACACGGGTTCACCATGACAGTATTTGTTCCAAGCATATATGGTTCCAAGGTTCCTACGGCCGGGATTTATCCGTCCATATGGCTAATGCCCCTAGCTTAACGGAACGGAACGGAATGTGATCCCGTCCACGTGTGTGAAATGCCGGGGCGAAGCGGTCAATGCTGGCTGCGGCTCTCCGACGAGGGATCGATCGAGTGCCTCTGAAAGCCAAATCGTGGTAGCCCCATCCATGGCTTCTGTCGCGACAGACGGCTGAGTGGCTTTGTCGATGGAGCGGTACGGACAATTAACTAAACTAGCCTGCTCCTTGTCACGGAGAGTAGCTACAATTATCCACTAGGTGCGTTGGTCCTTGTTCTGATGGCATCAAATTTCAACTCGCAGGCGAGCATGGGAATCATTAGATTCACTAGGAAGAACAACCTCATTTTATGGGTTGCTTCTACCTAAGAAATAAGAGTTTCTCCTGTTGTCTCCCCTAAACCCTCCCCAAAAGACATTTGAGGCACGCTCGACGTTTAACCGTTTCAGCCGCGCGCCCTAAAGCTCTCTTCGGTCCGGCGTGAACCAATAAGATGTTCGAAATCTTGAGCCTATTCTCGCTACACAGGGGACGCTTCAGGGTGTGTCAGACAGAACAAAAACCCACGTCGCGAGTGGTGGGCCTGCGTCAGCGACGCAGAGGCATGCAACGCTGTAGCTTTGCCTTAATGGCAACAACGGTTTCCAGGCGGTGCAGGTGAGATGTCCCATCAGCGCTGCGCCTGCGCCTGCTCCACGCGTCGCCGTCGTTCGCATTCTCGCGCTTGTTCGCACAACTTCTCCACCTCTTCCTGCGCTTTATCTCCACCTCTTCCTGTGCCGCTACCGGCTATAAAAGGCCGCTCCGCTCGCCATCGCTACCACAACCGCCCGCAAATCCATGCCTCCGCCTCCACAACACCATGCCTTGCCGCCTAGCCACCACGTACGCAATGATGAGCCGCACCGGCTGCGGCGGCAAGGCTCCTCCGCCACCGCCTCCACCTCCACCTCCGCCTCCGCAATCCACGATTACGAGGACGACGACATGGAGGAGGACCCAGAGCTCGCGGCGATGAACGGGTAGTTCATGGACGACGTGCACGGAATACGGCCGAGGAGAAGGCGGCTCACACGGCCTTCGACGCAGAGCAGCAACAACGGTGGGAGGCCGTGACCAACGATGGTGACGACTACTGGAGCAGGCCTAACTTGGAGGAGAAGGCGGCGGAGTAGAGGGCCACCCTTGTGTCCTTCGAGTCGTTGAAGAAGGCCGAAGATAACACCAATGAGGCGCTACAGCAGCATCGGCTTTTCCATTTGAACTTGTAAAATATAATCAAATTTAAATAAAAATTGTATATTTTTTATTATAAATTTTTTGGGGGTCTCGTTTGTGGGATACGGCTGGAAATAGACGTGCCCCAAAAACGGCACCACGCGGCGGCGTTACCTAAACGCTCGATCTGACGCTCAATCAGAACGAACGCTCTGTGGGAACGCGTCCTCCCAAAAAACGGTTGCGTTTGGTTCCAGACCAAAGGAGGGATGGGATGGGATGGTCCTAATTTTACATGTGTTTGGTTGTAAATCAACAAGGATGGTACTATCCACCTAACAGAATATACCTCAAAGATGCTGACTCATGTGATCCCTCTAAATTGGCTGGACCTCCTCATCCACATTTTTCCAGTTGGTGGACCGCTCCTAATCTCTCTTCGTGGCGCTAATAATGAACGACAGCCGCCCCATCGGAGCACAACGCCGCCGCCTCATCGGAGTTCAGCGCCGTCTCATCATCAGATGTCAACACCGCTGCCCCGAGCCACCACCCCATCCAAGTCCGATCTCCACTCAACAGGTCGTCGCTCGCCGATCCGCCGCCTCAAGCTCGCCTGCTCGCCTCAACCTCCGTGGTCGCCGGCCGATATTACGGCAGCCGCAGCCGGCCGAGACCAGGAAGCCGCCTATAGCCGGTAATAGGAGCGCTGCCACGCGAAGCTGCCTGCTTCAAGCTCGTCCGCCCCCGCCTCAACCTGCGTAGCCGCCAGTCAATTTTAGGGGAGACGCGGCCAACCGAGACCAAATCGAGAGTGGGGAGCTGCAGGCCACCAGGAATTGGAGAGCTGACAGCTGAAGCCGCCTACCTCAAGCTCGCGGATGCTCGCCTGGGCGTGACCGTCGTCCCGTCCAAGATTAGCAGCCACCCAGACCGGCGTTGTTGTTAATTACTCTTCTTAACCTTGTTTTTAGCTCGTCCTAACCACGTCCTGGTTCTTCCGAACCAAACAAACGCTGAAAATTGGACCATCCAAGATTCTCATGCTCCTAGTCTGGACGGTCCCATCCCATCCCTACGAAGCCATCAACCAAACGCACGCTAATAGATGAATCTACTCTATCTCTATATCGCATACTTCTCTACCAGTACGCATCAGTCGACCATCTCCGGATCACCCTGTTCCGAACACCTTAATGTTTCCGGTTTACGTGTACATGACTGACGTTTTTATTGTTTTACTTCAAGAAAAAAACTAAATGGCGCACTAACTGGGAACACAATTACTATGTCGTTGACAGGTTTTCCTATCGAATCAATCATCACTCCACTGATTTAAATTTCCTAAATTGGACGTGAAAAGAAAAAGGTGCAACTAAGACTAGCTATAGTCAGCTCGATGATCATACACCGCCGCCATAATGACGTAAAACGAGAGTGGACGAACAGAACCTGGCGACATATGAACCTGCGTCAAGTCGCTATGTGATTGGTGCAGAAATATGTGTGGGGTCTACAACTAAGGTAGGTATTCTCTGTACCATGAAAGTAATTAGAGCTGAATACATGAGTGTGGGCCTCGTTTGTGGGCAGAGAGTGTGTAAAAAAATGGGCAACAACCATACTGGTCCCCGCACGAGAATTCACTCGTGACACCCGTACGTCCCCTTCCCACCTCTCTGGCTCTCTCTCTCCCCGAGCTCTCGTCTTTCTCCACAACCGTAACAGTAACACTACATCAGGCTACTGCTCATCGCCCTGAGCTTCGAAAGCGGCAGAAGCAAGATCAGCCTGTCGATGCTCCAGTGATCTACCGATTGATTTTGCAAATCAGAGCTGGTAGTTGGCACAGCCGATCCGTGCCGCCCGTCGCAGGTCGCCTCCTCTGCGTCGCATCAGGTCAGGTCACGCGGTCACGCCGCCTCTCCTCCCGCGCGTCCGCGCACAACTGCTCCTCCAACGCGCCGGCGCCCCGCTCGCTGAAGAGGCTGTAGAGGGACTCGTAGGCGCCGCCGTCGAAGAAGAAGGGGAACTGCACAGAGAAGAGGATAGCGTCAAACAACACGTCGGTGTCATGTGGCTCCGTGCCTCCGTCCTTGGCCGCTTCGTGGCGCTGCCACCTGCTCAGCCTCGAACTTTGGGACGGGGATGGTGGGGTGCGCCGCGGCCTCATCGAACGCGGACATGCCCTGCCACGAGAAATCCGGCAGGGCGTCGCTAGACTGGGAGCTGTGGCTTGACGACGGACGACGCGTGCGCCGCGGCGACCTCTTCCTCAGTTCCTCCTCGTCGACGAGGACGACGACCGGTGTTGTTGCTGCCTTTGCAGCCGGACCCGCTTCAGCGACGGGAGGCGGCGTCGTTGAAGACGGAGGGTCGTCGACGCCCTTTTCCGCAGCGACGGGGAGAGTCGCTGTGGCGCGCGGCGTGCGCGAGCAGGTCGGCGCGGCCGCAGCAGAGCACCACGGCCTCCTGCTCGTCCAGCCTGGAAGGTGGCGGCGTGGGAAACGGAGGGTCGTCGACGGGGAGCTTCGCGGTGGCGCGCGGCGTGCGCGACCAGGTCGGTGCGCCCGCGGCAGAGCGCCACGGCCTCCTGGTCGCACCAGCTGACGGCAGCGCATCTGGTCGCGCGCTCCAGCGAGGACTGTGTGTGGTCCACGCCTCCATTCGCACGGTCCAGCGCCTCCGCGGTGCCGTCGCCGCCGCTTTGTACATACTCCGACGGATCTCGGGGCTCGAACGCCATGTCCGACACCGATGGCCGCGGGTTGGACGTCGCTGGCGAGGGAGAGTGCCTTAGCTAGTTAGCTGGTACGGGAAAACTGGTCCCCCCCTCGCGTCTCTCTCCTCTGTGATGGGTCCCATCTATGTGTATTCATGTCTGTATTGTTGACTTCATCGTAAAAATTCCAACCTGCTGTGGCAGGGCCCATCTCTGTGCTAGCCAATGGTAGAGCGAGTTCTGGCCAGAGCATATGCCAGCCGGTTCATCCGAGGATTTTCCAAAACCACCATGCTATAAACTCCACTTACGACAGCCACCATCAGAGAGTTAGGCGACCGCACCACATCTCTCTGCACAAAACAATTCTTCCCCATCAGAGCGACCTTGACACTAGCTTAAGGCACCGGTGGGCCGTTGATCTGTTTGGTCTGGTTTTTCGGTCTTTCAAAAACAAAGTGGATTCATAGTCGGACTCCAAATTGCACTTCTCGAATGGTTTGTTTGTGCAGAGATAAATAAAAATTAGGTAGCCGACTGGACCATAGGGGGCAAAATCCTACGATTACGTAGCCATCCATATTGGGTAATAAACTGCTTAGCCGTTTTCTCTAACCGTGTAAACATCTATGTAAAGAGGTCACTCTCCTCCAAGCGCTGGAGCGATGACCATAAACGGAGCAAAGCCATACACCAATAGATGACATGCATAAGTGAATAATTTTTATCGTTAAAAACCTTGTCATTCCTATATAGCTAAAGCAACCATATAAGTGCAATGGCTCCCACTCTGATAAGAACATTAAACCTATAATCGACCCTATTTAGCCAATTGCCAAAAATATTTGCAATGCTTCGTGGAGGATATAATGTAGAACCTATCTGAATGATTGACCATATAGACCAACCGCCACTGAAAAAAGATGTTTTATTGTCTTCTCTTCGTGATAGAAAATAGACTTCGTACATCCATGCCAGTTGCGTTTTACAAGGTTATCTTTAGTAAGTATAATGCCACGACGAATGTACCATGCAAAAACCTTAGTTTTCAATGGTATCGTCATCTTCGAAATGGATTTATTATTAATTACCGGCTTAATGGGTTCAATCAAAACTTTATACATGAACCCTACTGAGAATACACCATTTATTGCTTAGTCCCTAGCGGAATTCATCAGATCCCTGCACTAACTGGATTGAGGCTAAGCGCCGTAGCAGCTCATTCCGAGAAGCCAATCCAGATCCAATAAGATCACGTCTACAGAAGAGATTTTAATGATAGGTAGGTACCGCCGCGAAGTAGTCCCGTATCAACATCTCTGAGGCCATGGCTCTGTTGCGTGGGATGCATAGGCGGCCGATGGTTTATCCTTGCCACATCCTTTTCCGGTTCTCTTTGTTGTGGAGGCTCTGCACCGCCACCAGTAGCAGCATGTCTTCGATCTCGTCGTTATCAGATTCCCAATCAGAATCATCCGACAAACATGAATCGAAATACACACCCATGGACGCGCTCCATGCCGAACTCCACGATTCGTTCCATGAACTCATCTATTTCCACGAATCGGACCCGTCCTTTAACAAATCATTGATAAAATGTAAACAAAATCGAACACTAGGGGGAATCGTACCTTCGAAAGCGCGTCGACGCGGGAAGACGGGCGAGCTGCAACGAGGCGAATGAGCGTGGGCGGAGAGTGCGGACGGGGGCAATGACGGGAGCGCGAACAGGCAGAGGGGCACGGGCCACGGTGAGCGGCGGCGCTAGCGACTGAACTAGCAAGCGCTCGTAGGCTCCGGCGACGGTGGAAGGAGGGCGCTGCCGGTGGGTATGCTTCTGGACGGTCCGGTGAGGCCGGCACGTGCGAGATCTTGGGCTGGAGTTGCAAGCAGCGGTGGCGACGTGACGGTTCCGAGCTAAATGTTCAATGTGCGGCTGAGTTTCAACGCGATGGGGAAAACACCAAATTTCAACCGTGAATCCGAGTATATCAAGCATATGAAAGCGCGATGGGGGTTTGCTATAAAATTATTAGGGTCGGGCTTTTTTCCGCATCTGCGTGGGACCGGACGTGGTTTTGATGGGGGTTATATTTGAATTTTGTACCGTATAGGTATTTGCTAGAGATGCTCTAATGGGCTTGACAAGCCGAACCCTAAGCGGCCCAAAATTGCGCTTGTCGGCGGCCAAGGAACACCGCTCGCGACGCCACCAGCCCGAAACAAAGCCGTCGAGCCTCACCATCACAAGGACGAGACCCACCCTGTCAGGCCCTCCAAGTGTGTGTGTGTGTGGGGGGGGGGGAAGCATTGCCGCCAGCACCGCTTGAGCTTTTTCGACAGCGGGCCTGAGGCGGGGGAGGTGCCCTGATCCCCGGGGAGAGGGGGGGGGGGAGCGGAGGTCTTTTTTTTTTCTAGAACTCTGTATGTAGTTTTTCATTACTGTTTTTTAGTCCTTTAAAGGTTGAACTTCAAAAATGTGGTGCTAAGCGTGTTTGCTGAGTTTTCACGTCTAATAGGCCCGACATGCCGACACTTACGGTACTAGGGTTTTACCTACGCACATATGTAGGTTCTTGCTATGATGCGTACGTAGCCACTGTCCCAGGTTGTCTTCCTGGCCGGGTCGGCACTGCTCATGGTCCATACGTACACTCACGCGGCGATCGATCGATCGGAACCTGCTTGCCAGGTATTCATTCGTAGCAAATATCGTTATCGCAACTCACACGGGAAGTCGTTCGTTAATCGAGCACGTATACTGTGTACTGAACCTGGGAACGAATGCTCAACAGTCAGTCGTATGCACAGTACTAGGGCCTTTCACTGTCGCAAGTTGGGAGCTAAACAATGTACAGTGCAATGTGCTACTGCTCCAGCTGCTTAACTCGCACTAAAATAACAGCAGCATGTGCGGGTTGTATCGTGTCGACCAATCCCCCTACACCAAATCGCTTTCGAGTTGCCGCCAGCCAATCTTATCGGTACCACGCTAAATAATTGTCCTATCGTCGTCACACTCGCACACCTCGTCGCAGATGACTGATCTCCCAACCATAAGCATGCTCAGCTAACCGATGGTATTCAGATGGATGAAGAATCTTCCGCAATAATCAACGAACCAACCGGAAAGTCGGCACTGGTACAGAAGCGTATCCGGCGATGAACGATCCCACATGGCCGGACGGCGAGTGGAGGAGGCATCAGATTGATCACCTACGACGGCAGCGCCAACGGCCGGCACCGTGACATGGCGCGTAGATTCCGGTCACATGGGCTTCGACCACCAACGACTCCGGCGGTGGAGGGGGCAAGCGGTCGGTGGATGATGGCGAGAAGCCGAGAATGTTTGCGCCACAACCACCTGGATTGTGTCGAGCCGCATGCATGTGCCACGTACAGTACGGACTATGGAGGCGGCGCCGGAGATGAGATGAACAGTATTAGCAGTTGATCCTACAGGAGAACATGATTCCTCGTCGTAAAAAACATCCTCTTTGTATCTTTCTTCTTGGCAGGGCACGCACGAGTCGCTGATTCAGGATGGTCGGCTGGAATTACGGCTGATGCCAGCGCCGCTCGTCCTTGCATGCGCGGATCGAGCATCATGATTTAACCTGACGCATTGGAAGCTTGCAGCTTGGAGTATTTGTTTATCCGAAAACCATTTGGGTAACTTGTGCATTTTGAGGTTAGACTAGTCACAATGCATAGTACTCCCTCCTTTCCAGGGCTTAAGGCGTAAAAA
This sequence comes from Lolium multiflorum, assembly GCA_030979885.1. Classification (NCBI taxonomy): domain Eukaryota; kingdom Viridiplantae; phylum Streptophyta; class Magnoliopsida; order Poales; family Poaceae; genus Lolium; species Lolium multiflorum. The sequence continues at coordinate 119,866,363 of CM061749.1, read as the reverse complement.
AAATTCTGGTTTTTATTCAGGGCTTAAGGCGTGAGACAGGAACGATCGATCTCTTTCCGATATTACCCTTGCAATCCCACGGCCAGGCGCACGCGAACGGCTCCGTCTTCCTGAACTCCCACGCGCTCGGCTTCGTTCTCCTCAACTCCTGCGCTGAGAGATTACTGCCGTCGCCCCCATCTTGTCATCTGATCTTGATCTCCACCGTGCAAACTTAGGCTGATCCGTCGCACATCGTTCTGCCCAATCGATTTTCATCTGATTCCTCTCCGGTTGGGCAGCAAAATTTGCCATGGATCGACCTCTAAAAAAATCGCTGAGAGAGAGAGGGAGCAGGTCAACGAAGGAGGCGGCCTGAGGGAGAAACCGAAGAGGTTACGCTGCTCACGAGAAAATTAAGGAGGTGGGCGTGGAGTTACTCCTTCGGTCATGCAGGGGCAGAGAAGGAAACCTCCCCTTAATTTCTCTCCTGGTTAGGGATGATTCAGCTCTCCTTAAAAAGTGTGCAAATTTTTTTACGCCTAAAGCCTTGAAAAGGAGGGAGTATATCATATAAAAGTATCATGCATATGATACTACTATATGTTACTATATCTACAATACATGGTATCATGTACTAGTATCATAGTTCTCTTGTATTAATTGATTCGTAGAATCTCAATGTAAATCTATGTACAAGATGTATTTGACATTATATTTTCTAGTACTACATGCTATGATACAGTATCTACCTATGATACTACAATCGTCTCTCTCATCTTTAATTGCACTGCCACATCAGCTTTTTGTATGCATGAGATGCATGATACTACCTATGATACTCCCATTGTGAGTAGTCTTAAATCCTACTAATAGAGTTTTTATATATAAGAAGGTTACCTTGTGTGCTGCTGCTGCTGCCGCCACACATGTTTACATGTCTTTTCTGCTACACTTTTTTTCTGCCCTCAGGAACTGATGATTGGGCCTCTCGATCGTCTGCCATTTCAGATATGATTCGTTCATTGGATGTATTGGAGAAAAGAGCACCGGCCTTTGGCTCTGTCCATGGCATTATGGCGATCGCATTGCAAGAAAAGGAGAGGAGGCTTCCTTTATTCCCTCAAATCAAATCAAATGGCCAGCAAGCTTCCCTCCTCAAATGATCATAGGTCCCACAAAAATCTGCCACTTCATCCTGCATAGCTACATATCGGAGATCTGTTCGGTCGAATCTTATCTGCACTGCCTTGCATTATAACTCGTAGTACTACGAGAAAAAATGACATGGCAAATTATTGGCTCGTACTAGAACATAACATGGCAGATGCTGAACTGCATCTACATTTTACTGACACGACACTGTTGCCCAAAAGGTGCCGGTCGAGGCCTCTAGAATGCGGCGGCATAGATCGACCAATCTAGCTCAGCTGATGAGCGTCGTGATTTGCCTTAAAGGTTTGGCGATGAATATGAAAACCGTACCGGTCGAAAGCTTGGCTTTGGTCTTTTTTTTTGTTTTTTTTTTTTGGAAACGAATGCTAAAGCTTCCATTAATTAAAAAAGGGTGTCCAGTTAATTTGCGACGAAAAGCATACAACAAAACACGCTAGGGTCATGCCGACTCTCGCCACAAGGACAAGCACACTCCAAAGCACACTCGTCGAGACGAGCCGACCTCGCAGCCAAGCCGGAGAGAACACGCCGTGACTATTGTAGGACGAGCAGACACGAGGTGCTCCAACATAGTTGAAGAAGACGAACTTCGCCGAGAGAATTACACCAAATTGACCTTGTCGCCCACGCGACACGAGGTTAATGTTCCCAACACTGTCAACCTCTCGGGGCCGCCGCCCCGACATTCAACAACCCACCACGCCCACGCAGATCACCAATACCACCTTCTAGGAACGCCATCCCGACATACCACCACTCACACTCCGAGTCATGACGCCATACGACACGGCAACTCGCAGCCCAAGGTGGACAGAGGAAACCGCTTGCAGACCACGACCACCGCACCAACATCCGGGGCCGCCGTCCCGACATCCAATAACCCACCACGCCCCGCGCAGACCACCAACACCACCTTCTAGGACCACCATCCCGACATACCACTTCTCGCACTCAGAGTCATGACGCCACACGACACGGCAACTCGCAGCCCAAGCTGCACAGAGCAACCGTTCGCAAACAACGGCCACCGCACCAACATTTGGGGTCACCGCCCCGACATAATTAAACATCAAACCGCCTACTCTAAGGCGCGTCGACCGGGCCGGCAACCTCGCCGCACTAGCGACCAAGCCAGCTTTGGTCTTTAGAGTACGCTTAGAAGCAACGAGAGTAGACAATTGCGCATCCAGTGAAAATCAGGTTACGACCTCTATGGCTTGCATCAGATTAGGGATCATATCAATGAGTGGTGGATCTAGGAACTTTCGGAAGCCTTGGCAAACAAGGTTAAGCGGCAAATTTTGGATAAAATTTCTATACAAAATCCTAAATCGCAAGCTTTGTGTTGTTTGCCAAGCCGCCAGGGTTAGGGATGACTAGGTCCACGTCCACCCATGTATACAATCACTGCGCTCGTACCATATACTCGTATGCATGAGACATCGCACTACACGTGGAATGATGGACTCTAGTACTCTACCATCTATTGGAAACTTGAGCAGATCGCGCGTACATCAAGTCGTACTGGGTGAAGAACGCAATGTGTGCAAGTAGAATAAGAAGGTTTATAGTGCAGGCACCCATCAAACGTGGTCTACAAATGGAACATTCAGGGCCGGTCCTGACATTTCAAGGGCCCGGGGCCAAGCTATAACATAGGGCCCTAGAAGCATCAAATAGCAATTTTTTATATGTACAAATATTATGAATAAACATTTAATATTACAAAAGCAATATTGACACCAAATAACGAATATTGTCTTCCAAAATCCAAGGTTTCTAGATGAATAGTCCATTGCAATGGAATGTCAATATCTACCTAGCTTGTCGATTATCATGTTAACTCTTACTAGAACCATGACATGGCGATGGCCACCGATGTAGTGTAGTCTCCTCTCGACGAATATACATCATCATATAGGGATCTTTGAGGGTGAAACCTGCTACCCAGAGGGATCGTTGAGCAAATCTTTGATTTTCTTTATTTGTGCCTCGCTCTTCATGCCTAAACGAGAATTCTAGACTTTTCAAGTTGTTTTTTAACCTTGAATACTAATGAATTTTTTAATATATTAAAAATATCAGTGTTACATTTTTACACCGGCCCGCAAGGGAACTAGGGGTTAGGATATGTTTACATAAAAAGGTGAGGAGATGTTTTGGTCCTGTGGAACAATAGACAAAAATCAGCCTTAAACCATGTCTTCTAGGATTGAAGGGAATTTATTAGTTTGTTGAGCGTGACTTTACAAATTGATCTTCTTTTTTTGAGCGGATATTGATCTCCTGTGATGTGCCCATATTCTCGATGAAGAGTGTTAATTACTAGACCGGCCCCACCCACTTATAATATCCTTATAGCTAATTAATGGATAAAGGCCCAAGCTGACCAAGGAATAAAAGCCCACTATACCCAAAGGCAAAATTCTCTTTCAGCCCATGACGCAGCATACCGCTTCGTCCTAATCTCCTATTCGCCTGAACTGCACGAACGGAAAACTCAATATTCTCTCTAATGGCAGCCAGATTTCCTTCGCTGATGCTACTTTGCCTTGGCTAGCTGCACTTGGGGGCCCCTTAGTTTCGAGGGCCCGGGGCGGCCGCCCCTCCAGCCCCCCCTCAGGGCCGGGCCTGGGAACATTCTAAATTTCTAATGGTGATGGCGAGTCTGTTAGAGCATAATCTGAAGAACGTGAGGCGGCCCTGAAACTCATCTAGGTTTTGTCCCTCTCGCTAGCGACGTTGTTGGTTTGATCCGTCTCCGATGGCCTTGGCGCCTTGGAGGTGTGGCGGACGCAGCCTCTCGCCGGCAGGAAGGTTTCAATTCTTCGTTTAGTTTGTTTTCAGTGTCTTCTTCGAGATGGTGAGGCGGTGACTACTTCGTGAAGTCAGAATAAGGTTCTCTAATTCAATCCCTCGCTTCGGTGGTGCATCTAGCACCAGCAGAGGGCGCGTGGAGTTGTGTTTCCAGCGAATCTCCCGTGATCCGGTCGTCTTTCGTGTTCGATTGTGTGGTTTTAAGCCAGTCTCTTTCAACTACGGTTGTCATCATTATATTGACGATGATTGCTGCTCTGGTGCGCTGTTTCTTTGGACCTTAGCACAATGACTTTCCGTCTTTCTACAACAAGCTCTACTACGACAAACTTTGTCTGGCTGCGGTGATGGAGGGGTGAGAACGGCAGCGCGCCTTCGGCTCGCGCTAGTGTCTGTAGACGTCGCTAGGTGGTTTCAATGACCTATTTGTAGTTTTTATTAATTTTAGACATCTTTGTACCATTGTTGATGATTTTTAATAGATTGATGAATTTTTTGCAAAAAAAAGTATTAAAGCATTATGTGGTCTGGTAGGAAGTTGGCATGTCCGGTGTGGGAGACATAGCTAGTGGGCGAGAGAATAATTAGGGATCCTACACGAGCTAGCCATATACTATGAAATGCATTTTCCTGTCCTATACTATGACCCATTTCCTTGACTACGAATCTCGGCAAAGTGGCCATTGGCCAAGCATCGATCGTGAGAAAGGACAACGGGGTCGTCGATTAGTCGTTGTTACGCATCAACGTTGCCATGATTGCGTTATGTATGCGTGCATGCTCTGCCGGCCGAGCGCGGAGGCCGTCGCGATCGGAAGCCGAAGCCACGGCGGTATCGGCACCAGGTTCGGCCATCCGGGTCAGTGCCTACAAAATGTTCTTTCATCCAGAGAAGGAACCAAAGCTCCCAAAAAACGTGTGGAAGAAAGACGATAACACGTGGTTTCCATTCGATTTTGTTATACTGCCTACGTCCCAGATGGTTAGAGCATCTCCAGCCGCGTCCCCAAACCGTTCCCCAAACCGCACCGGATTGATCGTTTGGGGGATGTGTTCGTTAAGTGTGCGTTTGGGGGCGTCGCTCCCCATCGCGTCCCCAAACAAAATTTAAATTTTAAACTTAACTAGATTCGATTAGATTCGTCCAAACTTACATAGATTGAACGAAATTTGACTAACTTTAAAACTAAACCTAATCTAGAACCACATGCGCCGGAGGTGTCGTAGTACTTGAAGTTGTACATCTCGTCGGTGACGACCTCCTGCAGACGCGCTCGTCGACGGGCTCGTCGACGGGCTTGTCCTTCACCTGCCGCTTGGTCTGCCTCGCCGTCGTCGGTGAGGTCCACCAGCGGCTTGCCGGAGTCGGATGGACATGGCGATCGTCGCGTCCAGGTCGCCCCTCCCGGCGTCCTTGTCGTCCATGGACGCCAAGAACGCCGCCGCCGGCTCCCCGGGGGTCGTCGCTGCGGCCCGCCGTGAGCTGCCGCTCGTACTCCGCGCAGGCGCCGCTGCGACGCTTCCTCGGCTCCTCCTTCACCTCCGGATTCGGGATGAGGAGGGCGCCGCCGCGCGCCTCCCTTGCCTGCCGCCGCTGCCGCTACCGCCACGCCTCGTGTTGACGGCGTCGCCGGCTCCTCCTCGACCTCCCGTTTGGGGACGGTGTAGGGCGCCGACCGGTACGACGAGGACGGCGTCGATCGCGCCGGTCCCGGAAGAAGAGTGCGAGGAGGACGAGTACGTCGTCCTCCTCGGCTGCCATTGAGGAGACGGCGGCGGCGACGGCATCTCCGCCTTGGAGCGCCGTTGCGGAGGCCGCGGATGACGTTCTCGAGGTGCGCCGGAACGCCCCAACGGCGCGGCCTTCCCTGTTCCAGCTGTTGGGGCCGCCGACGAGGTTGTCGGTGCCGTGCATCTCGATGTCGTACTTCGCACGGAAGTACGTCGTCCACCGTCGTTGTCGTTGACCGCCCATGTCGGATCCAACCGCTCCTCGGCGGTGATTTGAGCCCGACGGGCCTTGATGGCGTCCCTCCATTGGTCCGTCTTCGGCTTCGGCGGCGGAACGCCAATGCCGTTCACGGCCATCTTCCACCGCCGCCGCCTTGGCGCATGTCCGCGGGGGGATACCGGCGTGGTACGGCGCCCACGCCGCCAGGCTGCCGCGGCCGACGCCGTTCGCCGCGGCGATCTTGGGGACGAGCTCGACATTTTTGAGCGGTGAGGAGAAGATCGGGAGGAGGCGGCGGCGACGAGAAGGATTATGAGCGGCGAGAACTGCAGGGCGTCTTAAAACAGCGGCGGCAGCGGGTGGTTGCACGCAATAACTCTGGCGCGGTCGGCCACGCGGCCATGCACGACGAGACGCGTCCCTGCGTCGCCTGGGAAAACAGGGACGCCATTAACGTCGCTTGACCAAAGGTAGGCGACGGGGTTTTAGCCTTCCTGTGCCGCTGACGGGTCGGCCCCGCGTCGGTTGGCCTCGCTTTTCGTTGTGTCCGGCGTCCGGAGCGTCCCCTGTGGGATGGGGACGGGCTCGGGCGCCGGACACCGCCCGCGCCGGACAAAAATGGGCTTTGGGGGACGCGGCTGGAACTCTTTTTTTGTCCGGCGCGCCCCAAATCCCTTTGGGGGGTGGGGACGCGACTGGAGATGCTCTTAGGCTTGCTTAATGTAAGGGCATCTCCAGCGGCGCGACGCATTTTATTGTCCGCGGGCGTCCGTTTGCGTCGCGCAATGACCCTCAAATGATCGTTTTCGTCTCGCATCCGTTTGCGTCGGGATTATCCGCGGCCGACGCATTTTTTTTTTTTTTGTTTCTCTTTTCCATTTGAACATAGTTCCAAATATTACAAATTGGAAGATTATTTTACACAAACTAATACATAGTTTGGAACAGGGTTTACACAAACTAATACATAGTTTGAACCATGGTTGACATAAATATAAATATTTTAAAAATAGAAACCAGTTGTGTTGATTTTCGTATGTTCGCTACCAAGAAAGAACATTCGAGGGCACACCCAACCACCCAAACTGGAAAATCCAGCGGAAGGCATGACGGTGCCCTTGTTGGTTCTACCGAGGAAGAACAGACAGAAACCTTCCACTACTGGCTTCGTCGGCCGTAGCCGATTAGCTGCAAAGAAAGAACACTCTACATTCTAACTATCGGTGTTCGAGGCGGATTCGCCGGTGTGGTAGTGCTGCGGCAGGCCGTGTCGTCGAACACCTTGACGACCATCTCACCGTCTCCTCGTGAGGAAGGTGAGCAGCCGGGCTCGAGCGAGGTCACGGCGAACTTGCCCCGCCGGTGTGCAGTACATCTTGCGATCAAACGGACCTCCACGGTCCAGGTGCGGCGGCCTCCCGTAGCGCAAATGCGCCGGCTCGACGCCATCGACGAACTCGGCGAACTTGTCAGGAGCCGCTTGATGCCGAGCGGGTAGTCGTCGATGCGGAGGAGGAACTCGCGGTCTGCGAAACGAAGAGGCGCGAACGACGGCGAGCGTGGGGCCGAGGCCCCACCCACGGCGCCGGCCCGGCCCCGGGGCCGCGGCCTCGGCCGCCGCCGCCACCGCCCCGCCGCCCCCGCCCCGGGCCTCGGCCTCGGGCGGCAGGCGAGGAGGCGGTAAGGAGTGGTGAGGGCGAGGGGCCCTGATGGCCGGCAGGCGGCGGCCCCGCGGGCCGCGCGCGCGACGCCATTAACGTGGTTGGCGGAGCAGCCGCGGCCGCGGCATCGCCATTAACGTGGCGCCGAGCTCGCGAGCGACGACGCCAGTCGCTGGGCGTTTGAGAAGACGCATCGACGCAGGGTCGCTGCCAAGCGGGCCCGACGAAACGTTCGCCAGATACGAGCGGACACTTTCGGCGTCCGCGCAGTGTCCGTAGAGACGCATCCGAGGCGCATATTGGGGCCAGGTTTGCGTCTCGGCAGACGGTCCGGTCACTTTACGTCGCCCCGCTCGAGGTGGTGCCAGACGCATTTCCGGTCACGGCGGACGAAAACGGTCGCTCAACTCGTCCGTTTCCCCGTCGCGCCGCTGGGATGCCCTAACGGAACGGAATGTGATGCCGTCCAGTGTGAAACGGCGGGGAGCTGCAGAATGCTGTCGGATCTGGGACACCAGTCAGCCAGTCAGTCAGTCAACCCAGCGTCAAACTCCACGGTAGAATACTCGAGGTTCAGCAAGCTGCAGAGAAAGCGACGACGAAGGAGAGCGGCCAACTGCGCACGCCCTGTCTGCGTCAATTCATCAATCTCCCCGCTCCGAAAATACTTCCACGCGCGTATGCCTTCGGATTGGGATCTCGCTCGCTCGAGACACCGCGATTTCTTTTTCCAGCCCAGAGCACAAACTGAACGAGCAGCTATGAAATTTTAGATTTCAAACACGCGTCGAGATGTTCGCGGCTGATGTCTTGCTGTGTTACTGCGTGAAAATAAACTGAAATTGCGCATTAACCGAGACTACCATGTGTTCTCTTTTGTGAGGCAGCACAATTACTGTGTTGTTGACGCCTTGACGGGTTGTTCCTATCGCATCAATCATCGAGCAGTTGATCTGAATTTCCTAAACGGGATGTGGAGAGAAAAGGTGCCACTAGGCAGACTGACCCTAGTCAGCTCGATGATCATATGTTACATCGCCATTATGGCCTTCTGGCGAGCTTTAGACAGCTCGGGACAAAGCAAAACCACCATGCAATAAGCTCCACTGACGACAGTCGCCATCCAAGTGTTAGGCGGCCCATCAGAGAGACCTTGATTTTTTTTTTCCAGGTAAGACTGACCTTGACTTAACTCCAGTCGCCGGTGGCCCGTTGATCTGTTTGGTCTGGTTCCTCGTTGTTCATAGTCGGACCCCAAAATCTTCTGCTCGAATAGTTCACTTCTGCTATTTTATAATTTTAACACTTTAACATGACATGCGTTTTCCCTTCCACACTATTTGTAATGATGACCGGGGTGTAACAGATGTAGATCATTGACCGCTCAACAGTAACTTGATGAAGGGAGAATGTGGCGTGCTTTGCTTACGTTCAGCAGCGTTTATGCACGTACTCTACTCCGTCACACATGTCGTCGCGGATCACTGCTCTCCAAGCCAAAGGCACGCGATCGATTAATCAGATAGCTAACCGATGGAATGTGTTCAGGTCGAGGAAGAATATTCCGCAATAATAATCCCGTGACAGAGCAGAAAAGGCGGCACTGACCGTATCCAGCGACATGAGGCCGAGGCATCGCATCGCAAATATTCACCTACAACGGCAGCGCCACCGCCCGGCACCGTGACATGGCATGTTGATTCAGGGCACATGGGCTTCGACCACCAACGGCTCCGGCGGTGGAGGGAGCAAGCGGCTGGTCGATCATTGCGAGAATGTCTGCGCCACAGCCACTTGGATTGTGTCGAGCCGCATGTGCCACGTACAGTATGGACTACGGAAGCGGCGCCGGAGATGAGATGAGCAAGACGAGCGCAGCTGGCTGCGAGTTAATCTTACAAAAGAACATTATTTCCTGGTTATGAAAATGGAAACAGCTCTTTGTATCATTCTTGTTGGGAGGGCAGGGTACACACGAGTCGCTGATTCAGGATGGTCGGCTGGAAACAGGGCTGATGCGAGCACCGGTTGTCCTCGCACGCACGGATCAAACGTGGTGATTAACTTAGTGAGCTGGAAGCTAGTTTGGAGTATTGTTCATCCGCAAACCATTCGGGTTACTTGTAAAGCGCACTAGATCATAGTGGCGTGCGTTGCCGCGCCCGTCCTTTTTGATATAGATGAATGAGATTTTCGCGAATATATGGGTAAAAGATATGGGGTTCCAAATTTTCAAATAATATAAGAAGCCATTGCTATCAGATATTCCCTTTGTCCCATAAAGAATAAAAAATAGCTTAGCAAGCTAGCGTTTGATAAATCTATGAACGGACTAAATCATTTGTTTATACCGAATAGACTTTTATTTTCCTCAAGAGCACACATTTTTTAAAGGATCAACACGAATTATCATTACTCAAGAAAATGAACAGCTAGATATAGAAATAAGATGAGCAATTGTCCCACAGAACATGATACAAAGATGAAAAATAATTTAGCTTCATTCAGAAACTTATCACTGCATTTAGCAGCAAGCTGTGGACATAACTATGTGAGGTAGAGGGTATGTTAATGAAACATGATTGGATTGCTAAACTGAGAGATTTCCATTTTAAAAAAATCAGATTATATACGTAGTTCAGGCTCGATTCGATCTCAGGATGGAAATGATTAAAAGAAAATTACAAGTGTCTTATTCTCAGCATAGCCCACGCTTCCTATATATAAGTAACAAGAGCTTCAGCCCTTAAATTTGTACTTGTACTAAATACAGAGCCATGAGTTAACTTGATGCCTTAGTTTAAATCTACTTTATATGCACACAATGAGTATTATGGCAGTGCTAAAAAGGTGCAGATACTAAAACTTTGGTTAACTCTAGCCAACTGAAATTAGGTCGGCTAGAAAATCCAAAGTTATAATTGGCAAACTGAGCTAAAACTGTGGATGTGATTGGGATAGCTGCTTCACGTGTGAGAGCAGATAAGTAGAATAAGTGTTCTGACCTGCAAACTCTTTGACTTGAGATGTAAATTTCAGTGAAGAATCATTAAACCGGCGACACAACTTCTGGGTATACCATAATTTGCATAACCTAGCTCCAGGTCTTTCCAGATGGAGAACATTATTCTTTCAAATGAAAGGAATTATCTTCACAGAATGAATCAACTTAGTATTTTCTGATAAACCTTCTAGTTACCAAGTGATATAAGTGGTTACTGATAAAATCTTAGGGAGATTATTCTGCGCCTGGCTACCATAAACAGTGCCCATGATATAAGGTAAAAAAAAACTATTAGCCCCTGAAACAGAAAACGATACAAGAAATGAAAGATCACACCAAAAAATTAGTATTAATATGAACGCAACAGTAGCGTTTGAAAAGAACCTTTCGTAGTGGACAAGACATAACTGTTCTTGGACCATGCTCATGGAATATCTCAACCGCCGTGATAGGTCAATAGCTCAGCTGCATGAGAACAAGCACCTCCATGTAAGAATTCAGTGCATTAACAATTCAAAAACTGCAAGTGGTAAGCAGCATTCTGCACAAGTAACCATATCATATAGGTTGTATCCATATCGATTTTAGAAACAATGTATACATTTTTCAGCAACTTGCTTGACATTATTTTTTTACAATGGAGGGAGGGGATAGTATACTTATAATAACACATACAACCTTGAGAAAAGATCCATTTAAGACTTAAGAGGGAACTTGAAACTGTCCTGAAATATTTTTGATGCCTCTGTCCTTTGGTACTGTACAATTTGTCACTGAAGATGATGATTCATCGATCATGATAGACAACCCAGGAGCCCAATAAGTTCACAAGATGTTCAGATATTTGACAGTAGCCATAGAAAAGATATTGTAGAATTGTCCATGAAACTTTTGGAACCAGCAATACATAGAACAAAAAATTATTTGCATAAGAGGAATAAGAATGAGTCTCGTGCCTTCCTTGGATCATTCTTTAAACTGCAAGCTTGGAATATTCTCATAGTTGGCCTTCTGATCGGTGAGAAGGAAAAAGAAACAAATCAGCTCTACGATGATCGCATTCTGTTGTACTCTTACCAAAGAACGAACCTTTCCAATTTGCTAGCAGAAAAAACCATGCAGTACGACAAGTTTGTAACCATACCACAGGCGGATTACAGAGAGCACCGGGGTACGTAGATAAAGAAAGGTGAGAATCCAGGAGCAGCGAGGCGTCATCGTGTTCTCTTGCGTTGGCAAACTGCAGCAGCGGCGCCCCAATATCCTCCTCTTCGCCTGCCCACTATCAAAAAGAAGGCCACGAAGACAATACGCTTCTCTACCAACGCCAGATCAGTGGCTTCGGCACAGAGCGAGCCTCCCCGTGATTAGCCTTGTCTCACCGGACTCATTGTCAGCGGTTGATTTTCTCATCTTGTGATTAGTCTCTGCAATATCTGCTAACAAAATTATGATAAATACGGTGCTCTTTAAAAAAATATGTTTTAAACAATTTTGCCCCACTTAGCCTGTTTCTTATATCTGTCAAATAATACATGGGTAGGCATTTTGTCGAATACTTGAAACTTGGATCTCAGGATCAAACCATAGGAAGGGAGCAAGTACAACATACGGCCGTCGGATCTGCACCAACGCATGAGGCCTGTTAATTAGGCAAAAAAAACATGGCTGCTACAGAAAGGATAAAATGGGGTGGATGGGGATCGAACCTCAGAATCAAATCCATGGGAGATTTGTGTTTCATAACTCCTTACTGAGATGGAAGTCATGGCCTCACTCCAGCCTCCCACCGCCGCCATGCTCGAACGTGTGTATGCAGAGCTCCGGCATTGACTACATCCCGGCGCACACCTACACGACTGCCCGGAGTGCCCTCATACCCACCGTCTCCGCCGCTTCGCAATCGATCGTGAGTCAGAGCTAGGGTGTTGGCCTTTGGGTCTAGTACAATCGTCATCGACCCATGAGAGAGAGAGATAGAGGGAAGCCAAACGATGATGAGGAGGAGAGGCCCCATGAGACATTAACGTACCTGCATTAATCGACCCGGCAATTGGCATACATCAGCGCTTTCTTGAATGCCAAATTCAATTACCCGCAGCGAGCAACTGCAAACTGCAGTTGCAGCGACGCTTCACCCCTTCCTATCGCACCAGGTTTGGATGCGGTTTGGATGCAAGGAGATTACATCGATCCGTGTAAGGCCCAAAATAGATCCGATTGCACTCGGCCTGAAAGAATTTCCAGCCCGATTAACTACAGAACTCCCAGATCGGCTTCGAGAGTAGCGGCCCATATAATGTTGGGCAGGCTTTTGACGTGAAGTAACGGAGGAAATTGGTTCCAGTGACCTCTCGGTGACCTGGGACGATCGGGTGCGTTGAATACATGAATCAGACGGTCCTCAACACCAAATCGCTGTGAGGGGTCCTAGCTAGACCCATTTTACTGTTTACTAATTTCATTTTTTAGGTTAAATCCTACTACCTTAATAGCGTTTATAAGGAGGTTACCTTGTGCGCTGCTGCTGCCACACAGGTTTACATGTCTACATTTTTTCTGCTCTCAGAAACAGATGATTGGCCCTCTCGATTATCTGTCATTTCAGATACGATTCGATCATTGGATGTGTTGGAGAAAAGAGCACAGGCCTCTGGCTCTGTCCATGGATGGCATTATGGCGAGATCGTATTGCGAGAAAAGGAGAGGATGCTTCCTTTATTCCCTCCCTCAAGTGAGATGGCCAGCAAGCTTCCCTGCTCAAATGATCATAGGACCCAACACTTGGAGTGATCTGCTGGCCCACAAAAATCTGCCACTTCATTCTGCCTAGCAACATATCGGAGAACTGTTTGATCGAATCTTATCTGCACTTTGCATTTTAACTTGTACTACATGAAAAAGACATGGCATGGCAAATTATTGGCGGATATTGAATAGCTACATTTTACTGGCACGGTCTGTTCTCCCAAAAGTATCCGGTCGATGCCACTAGTAGAATGCAGTGCAGAGGCGTACACCCATTTGCCCGTCAGAGTTAAATGGAGCACGATCTGATAAAAAAAGGGCAATGGAAACACGACTGCGACTGCACTTGTATATAGCAAATCTAGCTGAGCTGAAGAGCGTCGTGCTTTGCTTTAAACTTTGGCCATGAATATTAAAACGGTACGGTCAAAAGCTGGGGTTTGGTCTTTAGAGCACGCTTAAAAGCAACGAGAATAGACAAGGAAAAACATGCCCCCCTGTATGGCTTGCAACAGACTAAGGAGCGTATATGCAACATTACACATGAGACGTCCCACTGAACATGGAATGAACGCCTCTAGCTACCATGTGTTAACATTCGCACAATATAAAAGGAAAAGGTCCTTCTTCGGGAAGAAAAATTGCAAACTGCAAGCGATAAGAGCATCTCAAACAACGCTCCTAATAGCGAGTCCCATAGGTCTATTGGGGTTCTGGTCATAAAATAAACTCCCACCCGCTTCTTCCAAAAGCACCGGTACATTTTGGATCCCGCACAATAAGCGCCGAATCCAATCCGTGCGGGTCCCAGGGCCGGCCCTATGTTTTTCAGGGCCCATGGGCGAAGTCAACAAAAAGGCCCTTTAAGACTAACATATGTGTACGCATGACTAGATATATAACTATATATACGCCTACTTTTATTTCATATGCATATCTGATAGAAATAACAATAAAATGGTAGGAAAATATAAAAAGTATTTTCTACAAGTTTAATTACCTCAAATAAAACCAAGGACTCCATAAACAATTGCGCTTCAATGCTTCGCAAAAATGCTTCTTCGAAGCACCGAATATCATTGGAGAATACTTATTTAAAGCACCTCTTTGCGTTTCAATAAATTGATTATCCAGCTTTCTGTTGCCTGCCAAAACCCACCGGCGAGCAGTGGTTAAGCAACACGAAGAGCCGGGAGGCTTCCAAGACTATGGGGCCCCTGGTCCCTCGACGTCGCCGCAAATGTTCCGGCACACGTCCTAGCGGTTGCAAGGCGTGCCACCCGACCTATACCTGGTCGAAGGTGTTGGATTGCTTCGATTAGTTTCTGCATGGCGCACACGTAAACATTAAATACGAGCCCGATCGGCTCTCAGTTGCCCGTGGATCGGCTCAAAGAGCCGATCGCCCCATGGTTCACGTCGGGATAACGATGACATGGGGCTCCTGCTTGATCAATATAAAGCTAAACCAATCTACGACAGTGCTTTCACCGCATGATCGGAACATCCTACGCGTAGTTGAGCCTAATAGACACGAAAGATAATGGAAAACTACCCCTAAAAGAGGCCTAAAAACCAACATTAAGTTAATTCCCGGAACATCCCTCTTAGGACTAACAAACCGTACCTTACGTACTACCGGATCGTTCAACCCGTTTGCAAGGCCTAACCATACAGATATTAAACCAATCCTTGAAGAATCAAGGAGCAACTATACAGATTGGATCTACTAAATAACGAACAAAGGTGCTGCCCTTACACCTAGGTAGGTATAAGGGCAGCTAGATATCGAGGGACGGCATGGTTAAACAAATATGCATAAGAAACGCATCCATGCAAGCCCCAAAACATCTATGATAAATAGTGCTACTCGCCATCAACTACGCTTCAGCACGAGCAACACAAGGTAAACGAATAAACGTGTACTGCCTAGATCGCAAGATGCGATCTAGGCAGCATGATGCTTACCCGGAAGAAACCTCGAATGAAGGGGTGGCGATGCGCCCGATTTGTGTTTGTTGTGAACGTGATTGTCCTCCTTTTTCGATAACCCTAGGTACATATTTATAGTCCAAGGGACTTTCTAACTCGCGTGCACCTAACCGTGCACGGGTTAAACTCTATCTTTTAATTCTAAACTAAGATGCAATCTACTATATTTACAGATACACGGGCAATCTAGCCCAAAATTCTTCGTGCAAGGCCGCTTCAAAGACGCTCCACGTGTATATCCTTCAAGCTCATCTTCACTTACGACCCATCTCCTGATTTGGCCAAAATCTGGTGATAACACATGCCCCCCTGGTTTTGGCAATGATAATTTCAAAACCACTCTTTTTTCTTCGAAGGGTCATGTCGTGGCAGAGCAGAACGTCGCAGTATTCTTCATCATGATGCCTTGCCTTCTCAACTTCTCTGCACGATTTGACAGTTTTGGCACCACATCCTCGAAAATTGCTTGAGCATTAAATCTCCACTATATCTCCTTTTATTTAGCCGCACCCTGCAGTTCCCTTCGCATTAGCACTCCAAAAACCCTCCTCTGTCACCATGTCTTCTTCTTCTTCTTCCTCCTCCGCTTCATCGGGTCTTTCCGTCCAGTCCTCTGATGACCCACAAGTATAGGGGGTGTATCGTAGTATCTTCGATAAGTAAGAATGTCGATCCCAACGAGGAGCAGAAGGTGTTGGCAACAGTTTCGATGGAGGATTCACTGTAAATGCTCACAGACAAGTATTCGGGGGTTTTGATATTGATAAATAAAGTACAAGTAAATAAAATGCGAGAGAAATAATTGCGCGAGTGGCCCAATCCTTTTAGCACAAAGGACAAGCCGATTTGTTTACTTATAATGACCAAACGTTCCTGAGGACACACGGGATTTTAGTCTAGTACTTTCGCTTCATGTGGTTTAATAATCTTCATTGTTTTGATAAGTGTTGTGTGGGTGAACCTATAATGCACCGCCCTTCCTAGGACTAATACATACTTGTGATTATACCCTTGCAAGCATCCGCAACTACAAGAAAGTAATTAAGATAAATCTAACCACAACCTTAAACTCGAGATCCTGCGATCCCTCTGCATCGATATACTAACGGGGCTCAGGTTTTGTCACTCCGGCAACCCCGCAATTAGCAACCGAATACAAGATGCACTCCCCTAGGCCCATAAATGGTGAAGTGTCGTGTAGTCGACGTTCACACGACACCACTAGAAGAATGACACCACAACTTAAATATCATAACATTGAATATTACTCAACCATAATTCACTACTAGCATTTAGACTTCACCCATGTCCTCAAGAACTAAACG
Organism: Lolium multiflorum; assembly: GCA_030979885.1. NCBI lineage: Eukaryota > Viridiplantae > Streptophyta > Magnoliopsida > Poales > Poaceae > Lolium > Lolium multiflorum. The sequence goes on along the minus strand of CM061749.1, from coordinate 119,849,710 downwards.
AACTACTCACGAGACATCATATGGAATACAATCAGAGGTGATATGATGATGAATAACAATCTGAACATAAACCTTGGTTCAATGGTTTCACTCAATAGCATCTACAACAAGTATAGAATAACACCGGGAGAGTTTCCCTATCAAACAATCAAGATTTAACCCGAATTGCTACAGCGGTGACGAGGCAGCGGTGGTGATGGCGGTGTAGATGGTGGAGATGATGATGATGATGATGGAGATGATGTCCCGCTCGATGACGATGGCGATGGCGTCGATTTCCCTCCGGGAGGGAATTTCCGGCGGATTCCTGCCCGCCGGAGAGCTCTTTTTCTCTCTGGTGTTCTCCGCCCCAGAGGCGGCTGTAACCCTTCGTGAGGTCCTCTCTGTGGCTTAGGTTTTCGGGACGAAGGAGTACGCGAAGAAAAGGAGGCGAAAGGGGTTGGGGCCCCTGAGCATAGGTGGCGCGGCCAGGCCATGGGCCGCGCCGCCCATGGTCTGGCCCACATGGCTCCTCTATTCTTCCCCTTCTCTCCCTCCGTCATCTGGAAAAATAGGAATTTACGTGAAATTCCCTTCCAGATTGATCTTCCGAAATATTGCGTTCGACGGTGCTTTTTCCAGCAGAATCCTGGCTCCGGTGCTTGATTCTCCAATGATGATGAAACATGCAAAATAGATGAAATAACATAAGTATTGTGTCCCAATATGAAATATATCAATGAATAACAGCAAATTATGATACAAAATAGTGATGCAAATTGGACGTATCATCCTCCCCCCTCCGTGAGCCGACGCCGGAGTGGGTCCCAATGGCGGACCACATTCGCCGCGCCCTAGAAGACGGGGACGAGGCCAGTCACGACGTCTGGTCCGAGGACGACAAGTCCTCGACCGACGGGGAGAGTGACCTCCGCTTCCTCGCCGACGTGGAAACGGAGGAGGAGAGCGATGACGATCGCTTCTCCTGGGACGACTTCACCTCCTTCGAGGAGGAGGAGGAGGAGGAAGAGGATGAGGAAGACGACACCTCCTCCGACGAGCCGCCGACCAAGCGCTTCGCCCCGGCCGGAAACCTCGGCGACCGACGCCGACGATGACGCTGACGAGGAGGATGAGGACAACGAGGGCCCTGCCGGCGGCCGCGGCAGCAGCGACGACGAGTCCGCCAGGAGTAGTGCCGACAGCGGCGACGACGGCGACGATGAGGGCAGCGACGGCCCATAGCTAGGACCCTTAGCATAGGATCAGTAGTAGTAGATGGGGCAATGTATCCCCTGGTTCTTCCTTTTGAGAGCAATCAGCTCTTTTATGTAAGAAATCTCATTATCAATGAAGAACCTCCTTTAACTTGATTTTGCCGATTTCCTTTATGCTAATTTAGCCGATTTCCCCTCATACTGATTTTGCCGATTGTCACCTTGATCAATGGTCAATAAGCCGATGGCAACGCATCAGTCCTTCCCGATAAACCGCGAACCCTAGATCTTGGGCACACAAATCCACACTCCGCAGCGAACCAAATGGCGAAATCATCCAGCGCCAATGTCACGGTCCCTGGCCTGAAGGTAATCCTTAACCGCTCCAAATCACCAGGGCAAAGGCTTATACAGTCTTCCAAGCATCAAACGAATTCCTGAATGTGGTTAAGAACCCCAAGGAAGCATCAGGATGGTTCAAAACTTTTTACCAGGGCCTGGATGACCCTCTCGTCTTTCCTTATCAGGAGTCTGAAAATTTTGAAAATCTGGTCTCCTTCAGGTTTAGACAGCTTTGCCGATGATGACAGCACTCGGCAGTTATATTCCATCATATTCCGTCTCTGCTTCCTCCCAGTTGGCATGAGCACCTCAAACAGGATCATAAACCCTGGTTATGGATCTTCAAGGCCAGTTGCCCCCCGAGCCTCAGTCAGGGCGAGAACAGCAGTGAGAAAGGTGGCTACCAGGAAAACTTACGCACAAAGAGTCGATGCACCAAGAGGGCTCGGAAGGATCAGCAAACCCTTTCCTCGAACCAGAAGCTTCAAATGTAATGGCTCTCCAACTCCTCCTAGCTCAATTCTTGTGCTTTGCTGCTCAGATCGGCTCACCATCTTTTTCGCAGACTGATGAAACTTCCAGTGGGGATGTTGATGAAGTTCTGATGTCCTCCACAACTCTGGACGTAACAACCTCTAAAGGTGACATCGACCAAGTCGCCACCTTGGCCAAACCCCAGGAAAAACGCCACAGCCGATCGCTTCGTCATCGGCTGCTTCCATGGTCCTAGGAGAGGTATGCTCCCTTTGTTGGGCTCGCCCTTACCCCGATCTGCATGCTTATGCTGCTCTTGTTGTTTGTCAGGGTTGTGATCTCTCAGCTTGCTGTCGTTCGACCCTGAACCTATCGAGCCGGCCCCTCCACAGCATGTGATGAACCAAGTCCCAACGTCATCGCTGCCCAACACCAACGCCTCAAAGCTCTGCTTTTTTCACCCATTGAAACATTGGTCGAAAACTATGAGGAGGTGAAGAACATCTGACGTGGGCATTACCCTTCGGTTAACCAATATTGCTCTACCCTATACGGTCCAGGTGGAGGCCCATGAAGGTACCCGAAGGGAAGATGGGCCACTAGGACGGTGCGGCGGAAGATTACTTGAAGTACAAGACACGGAAGAAGCCGAACAAGGAAAGATTAGAGATAGATCTATTGTAAGCCTACTCGTACTCGATTAGACCTCTTGGGACCTGGCCACCTATATAAAGGCCAGAGAGGGGCTATCGAGGGACACGACCAATCTTAGCGATCTTAGCCAACAGAAGCTTAGAACTAGGTTACCCTAGCGATTAGCTATCTCGACGAGATCACAGCCGAACTATTCGGCACCCCATTGTAACATGTTTTCATCATAATCAAGAACAGACAGCAGACGTAAGGTTTTACCTCATCGAGGGCCCCGAACCTGGTAAATCGCTCTCCCCGCTTGTCTGTACCGATGTCTCGTGTCGCCGGATTCCATCAACCCTAAGCCCCTATCGGAGGGCATTGCCGAGGAGCACCCTCGACAATTGGCGCCGTCTGTGGGAACCCTGTCGGCACAAGGGGGCATCGGCAGTCACGTCCGCAGCGTTCGTGCTCGAGTCACCAACACCTCCAGACCAAAAGATCCGATCTACTGCGGGCCCTTCGAATTCGTACCACACCTCAAGCCGTCGCACCCGACCCCTTCAGAATCAAGTGACGACATGACCACCACCTTTGGAGGCGTCCACTTCATCATCGACTTCGGAGGCTTTCTTCGCCTCCCAAGGACAGATACGTCCGGTTTGGGCCCCTCGGTATCAACAGAAGATACCTGGGCAGCAACCTTGGAAATTCCACCCAGAAGCATGCATGGAGGCAACCGAGGGAGCCTCGATCACGCAACAGGGAGAAAGAAAAGGCGAAGGGAATCATACTATGGAGAACGGGAACAGGAGGGCATGCAATCGATCCATGGCCGCGCTCGTTCACCGCACCTATCAACCATGGAGCAACTTGATGCGCCGTGCTACCTCCACTCCTATATCGACCCAAAGGACGGTCGGGAAAAATCCAGTCACCTATTAAGAAACTGCCGACACTTCCTGGAAATTCGACAGTTCTGTGATGACCTCAGGAGTGAAGCTATGTCGGGAGTTCACATAATGGAGAAAAAGGCAAGATCTTACAGCTATCGGGCGGAGCCATATATCCCGGAACCGTACGAACCAATGGAGAAGGATGAGTACGTGCCAGCCGAGGTATTCCCAGAACCGCGCGGGCAGGTCAGCATGATCCATAAAACCAGCTTCTCAAAAAGGGAAATCAAGAAATTCTCACGAGAAGTGAAGTATGCAGAAGTCGCTATGGTCGATACACCTGAATTCATCGACTGGTCAGAGCAAAGTATCTCCTTCGACGGGTCAGATCACCCGAAAGCTGTCCCTAGACCAGGCCACGCAGCTATAGTCCTCGAGGAAGCGGCTTAAACCTACTGTTCGCCAACACAATGAAAGCTATGGGTTTAACAGTCGATATGCTGAGGGAGTCCGACACAGGATTCCACGGCATTATACCGACTCGACCCGCTTACTCTCTTGGAAAAACGTCATTGGATGTGGTCTTCGGCACGCCCACCAATTTCAGAAGAGAAAAGATCGAGTTTGAAGTTGTCGACTGGGAGTCTCAGTATCATGCCATCCTCGGCAGGCCGGCGTTCGCCAAGTTTATGGCCATACCTCATTATGCATACCTAAAACTGAAGATGCCAGGCAACAACGGAACCCCAATAACCATTCACGGGAGTTTTGCTCGGTCAGACACCTGTGACAGGGAGTTCCAGAAGATCGCTTCAAAATTCGGCGCTAAGGAGGAGCTCAATGCGATCGACGCAGCTGTGGATCATACGCAGCCACCAGCCGATAACCGAAACGTAAGATCCGACGAGTTTGACGCTGCAAAGGAAGCCAAGAAGCTGCAGGTGCACCCCACTGACCCGAAGAAAACGGTCAATATATCGGCTGACCTCACGGTCGCATAGGAAGGCGCGCTCATCGAGTTCCTCCGTGAGCGCTGGGAGATATTTGCATGGGAACCATCCGACATGCCAGGTATCCCCAGGGAACTCGCCGCTTAATATTGACCCGACAGCCAAACCAGTGCAGCAATCGATGCGTCGATTCTCAGAACCCAAGAGGAGAGCAATTGGTGAGGAAATCAATCGACTTCGTAAAGCAGGATTCATCCGAGAGCTCAAGGAATCAGAGTGGGTGGCTAACCCTGTCATGGTACCCAAGAAGGACACCACCGCTCTGCGTATGTGTATCGATTACACCGGCCTCAACAAACACTGTCCGAAAGACCACTTCCCGCTGCCTAGAATCGACCAGATAGTTGATTCCACAGCCGGATGCGACCGCCTCTCCTTTCTCGATGCTTACTCTGGGTATAATCAGATCAAATTGAAGAAGGAAGATCAGGAGCTAACCGCGTTCATCACCCCACACGGCGTTTTCTGCTACAACGTCATGACCTTCGGGTTGAAAAATGCGGGAGCAACTTACCAACGCTGCATGCAAGCTTGCCTTGGAGAGCAGATCGGACGAAACATCGAGGTCTACATCGACGATATCGTGGTAAAAACAAAGCACACTGCCACCCTCGTCGATGATCTGCGGGAAACCTTCGATAACCTAGACAGGTATAAGATCAAGTTAAACCCCAAAAAGTGCTTCTTCGGAGTACCAGGAGGGCAAGTACTAGGATACTTCATCTCGGCCAGGGGAATCGAAGCCAACCCTTTGAAAATCAAAGCTATTCTCGACATGGAGCCGCCAAAGAATCTGCACCAAGTGCAGCAGTTGGCAGGACGCTTAGCAGCACTCAGCAGGTTCATTGCCAAGCTGGGAGAAAAAGCTTTGCCTTTCTACAATCTGATGAAAAAATCGGAAAAGTTCGAGTGGACAAAGGAGGCGCAGGAATCCTTCGACAATCTAAAGAAGATCTTGTCGACATCTCCAGTCCTTGTAACCCCCCGTGAGAAGGAAACATTGCTCATGTACATAGCTGCGACAGCCCAAGTCTTCAGCAGCGTCTTGGTTGTTGAACGAGAAGAAGCAGGGAGAGTCCACGGCGTACAGAGGCCCGTTTACTACCTCAGTGAAGTACTCACACCTGCAAGACAAAGGTACCCCCATCATCAGAAGCTGGCGTATGCAGTATGGAGATCAGCCCGCAAGCTACGGCACTATTTCACCGAGCATCCGATTGTCGTCGTGAGCGAGGCGCCGTTGAAAAATATAATGACCAATCCAGAGGCCACTGGTCGAGTGTCCCAATGGGCTATCGAGATAGCACCTCACGACATAACTTATGTCAATCGAACAGCCATAAAATCCCAAATCCTCCCAGACTTTGTGGCGGACTGGATTCAATCCCAGACACCGGTGGCACCCGACATGTCGGGATCCTGGATAATGTATTTCGACGGGTCGAAACGTAGCACGGGCGCAGCAGAAGGAGTGGTGCTGATATCACCACAAGGAGATAAGATGAAGTATATACTACGTATGAACTTCTCTCTGCCGACAAACAATGAAGCAGAATACGAAGCACTGCTGCATGGAATGAAGATGGCAAAGGCATGTGGGGCGACTCGCCTGGAAATCTATGGAGACTCAAACTTGGTAGTACAACAGTCGATGAATCTGTGCGACGCAGTTAGCGACAACATGATTGCCTACCGACAGCTGTATCAGAATATGGAAGCCAAATTTGAGGGGTGTGAGCTTAAACATATCGGCAGAGCCAGCAATGAGGAAGCCGACACCTTAGCAAACATCGGCTCCATGTGCTCTCCAATCCCAGATGGAGTGTTTTACGAGGTGATCACTCAGCGATCAATAAAAGAGAAAGCGCTGGCACCTCCAAAACCGACGGCCGAGGAAGCAGAGGCAAACCCGCAGCAAGCTGCCGATGAAACCCCAACTCCAGCCGAACAGGTCCTCCTCCTTGAGCCACTGTGGACTAAACCGTTCCTGGCGTACCTAACAAAGCAGGAACTACCGGCGGATTCAGTAGAAGCAAAACGAATCGTCAGGCGATCGAAAGCTTTCACCATAGTAAACGGTGAACTCTACAAGCGCAGCATCTCCGGTATCTTCCAAAGATGCATTGCCATCGACGATGGAAGGGCATTGCTGCGTGAGATACACGAGGGAACTTGTGGGAATCATGCAGGAAGTAGGGCTCTCGTAGAAAAAACCTTCCGAGCAGGATTTTACTGGCCAACGGCAGCGTCGGATGCTCGAGATCTGGTCATGAAGTGCGACCCTTGCCAACGGTTTTCCCCAAAACCGCACGCCCCTGCAACAGACCTAATGACGATACCCTTGGCATGGCCGTTCGCCCAATGGGGACTCGATCAAGTTGGACCACTGCCGAGATCATCGCCTGGAGGACACACGTACCTATTAGTCGCAGTCGACAAATTCACAAAGTGGATCGAGGCAGTACCAGTACGAAACCAGAAGGCAAAAACAGCAGTCCAATTCTTCAAAGAAATAACATGTCGATTTGGCGTGCCTCACAGCATCGTCACGGATAATGGGACTAACTTTGATTCCAAAGAATTCCGAGAGTTTTGTGACGACAGGGGAATAAAACTGAAATTTGCATCAGTGGCTCACCCGCAAACAAACGGACAGGTGGAAAGGATCAACGGTCTAATAGGGGACGGCCTCAAGAAACGCCTTACAGGCGCAGAGGGAGCTTGGGTCGAAGAGTTACCATCAGTACTGTGGAGTTTGCGTACACGCCTAACAGGTCGACGCAGTACACCCCATTTTTTCTGGTACATGGAGCCGAAGCAGTCCTACCAGCTGATGTTCGATTCGAAGCACCTCGAGTGACGGCATACACAGAAACTTCCTCCAACATCGCACTGCAAGATGTTGTAGACCTACTAGATGAAGCTCGAGACATTGCTTTAGCCAGGACCACGGTATACCAGCAAGCGCTGAAGAACTACCACAGTCGACGAATACGCAATCGATGCTTCAGCGTTGGAGATATGGTACTACGGCTGAAACAAAAAAGACCCTCGAAACTCGAGTCTCCATGGGAAGGACCTTACGTCGTCACCGAAGTGATACCAGGAGGAGCGTACAGGCTCAAAAATCCAACTTCGGGAAAAGATGTCGAAAACCCATGGAATATCGCACACCTGCGACGGTTCTATACATAGGGCGCGATTGTTTTTATTATTTCAATAGCCTTTAAGGTCGATTTTTCTTTATGAATAAAGTTTTAATCAGGTTCTCTGCCTCCTTTTCTTCAATTTAGGCCCTACCACCTGAACAGGTCGACTACGGCCCCTACCTTCGGCTCTTACTCCCATCGGGAGCGCTGGCCTAGAAAACACGCAGTGTCATTAATTAAATACTCTCAACGGGAGCTAAGATTAATGACACACGAAAAGAAAACAACCAATCCAAGCCTCGAGAGAATACACGAGTGCTGCAGTCGATGGTTACATTACCACAAAATAAGGCTCAAACCGGTGCACCGTGTGACGATGCCAAGCGTCTAATTCCCTCGACTAAGTCGACGGGTCTCGCTCTTACAAAACTTACACAAAGGCTTCGCAATAACATTGCATAATTCAACGAAGTCGTCGGGAGAGCAGGTTGAACTGATCACTCAGCCGGCCCCGGCAAATGAAATATCAATCGAATTAACATAGCGTACAACGTACGCGATAAATTTATACAAAATAATCTTATGCAGGAATTAAAGCTATCACATTCATAGTCGAGCTCCTTGGTCCCAATGGGCCTTCAGATCCTTCTCAAGGCACGACTCCATTCGGGAAACAATGGTGTATGCAGGACCTCTGGCGGCATCATAATATTGGCCCAAGTTCTTCTCAGTATTTGCTACGACTTCCAAGTCTAGAGACGGGTAACATGCCAATGTCGAAGCAAAAGCAAGCTCCGCACCCGCCAAGAGTTCCTTCCGCACCAACTGCCGAATCCTTTCGGGGGACTTGAATCGGGTGAACAAAGCAGATAAGGTTTCAGGTGCTTGGTCTAGGGGAAACAAGGTGTTCCAAACCATCGTGAGATGAGCGTGGAACTTATCAAAGTAATAATGCGCCTTCCCCACCCGATACTTGAACTTCGCCATGACGACAACCTTCGGACGATGCAGCCACAAGCCATGATTCGGGTGCGCAACGTCAGTCATTGCTTCAACCTCTTCGTGGATCTTTTTGTTCTCCTCAGCCGCATCTGAAGCTACAACTGGAAAGGAATAAGAACCAGTTAAGGGAAATATTGCAGAAAGCAGAAACATGGGTTAATACTTACAGCCTAAACTTTTGGTAGCAATATGGAGACCATCAAGAGCATACTGTTCGATAGCTGTCGCCATCTCCCCTTTTTTCTTCACCAAGGCCGCCATCGCACGAAGAGAAGTAATATCTCTGTCTAAACTAGACACCTGGTCACGCAAGCGGCGAACGAGGCCTGATTCATCATTACTTGAAGGATTCGGCAAAAGCCCGGGACGAGAAGAAGACGGAGGAATCTGCAGTGCAATCTTTAATTCAGACTAAGTATCAAAGTAAAACTCCCATCGGGAGCGCTGGGTATATGTGATACATTCAAAAGCATGTTCAAATTGGCAACAGAGCCGAAATAAAGTTGAACTACAACGAAGTTACGACTAGTCTTATTTACAACAAGTCAAATAAAAAGTTCAAGGGTCCGCTGATGACGAGCCAGGGGCGGATTCGGGAGCAGGCTTGGCTTGAGCTTCATCCACCAGCTTCAGAAGTCGGTTCGCACAAGTAACTGCTGATCGCTTGTAAGGTTCAAGATCGATTAAGTTATGGTCATCATCGACAGGCAACGTTTTGGACAACTCCTCCAAATTTGATCCCATCCCATGACCCATGAGCAATTGAAAAGTGAGAACCGCCCCAAATAAACGGCTGCGGCGTTTCAATACCTCCACAGGCTCGGAAGGATCAACAAGGAAAGAAGCCGCCATATCGTCAAGAGTCTTGTCCTCCTTCATCTTCGGGAAGATCATCGAGTATAACCTCGACAGCGCCCCTTTGGCCTTTTTCAAAAGACCAAGCACTTGGATGTTAGACTCGGCAGCAAGCGACAAGGCGTCGGCTATAGAATCCTCTCGAAGCTGATGACGACGGGTGACGGTTAAGTCGGCAGCATCTGAGAAAAAGACAGATCAGTAATCAATAACAGAAACACCAAGACAGAAAACGGCGAATTACGGGTTTTACCTAATAAATTCTTGATGGATTCGCGAAGGGCGCCTTCCTTTTTGTCGATTACAGCCGCTGCTGCGTGCTTGGCATCTTGCTCATCCTTCAGCCGCTGCTTCAATTTCTTCACCTCCTCCTTCAGCAAGACGTTCTCGTTCTTGGCATCGGTGGCAAGCCTGTTGGCTTCCAGCACCTGATCAGCTGAAGATCTAACAGTCTTTCGAAGTTGGGAGTTTTCAATCTCTAGTCGGGTGAACTCTTCGGCGAACTCCACTACAGCGTCGACTGTGGCATAGATCGGCTGCGACAAGATAAGATCATAAGGATCCAACCGATAAAAGGGAATCCAGCGAAATGAAGCAAGTTAAATACTTACATGATCGCGACTAGCCGATGAAGCAGGAACGTCGCCAGGAGGGATAACTGTCGACACTGGAACCTTCTCTACGGCCGTTCGCGAAGGAGGCGTCGATTTTGCGGGTGAAGGATTAGATTCTTTTGCCGATACGGCTCTCTCAGAGACGAATTTCGCCCTCTTCGCAAGAGGGACTTCATCATCATCGTCATCAGAGCTACTTAAAAACAGTGCGCGGTTAGCATACGAGATGACAAGGAATAAATCAAGGAGGGAGTAAGAAACACTCACAGGTCAAGGTCATCTTCGCCTGCGAAGATGCTTGTTGAGCTCTTCTTGGCAGGGGAGGCGCGGCAGCGTCGTCGGCATCATTATCTCCTCCGCGAGGACTTGATTCAGCCGAAGTGATAAGGTCATCGTGTACCTGCTTCCGACGCCTACTCCTGACGAAGGCGTCATCTTCAGTAGCCTCTTCCCCTTGGACATCGCTGTCCTCAAGGACATGAGGGGCATCCTCGGTTCCATCGGAATCTTCGTCATCATCCTCTAATACCACACCGCTTTCGGGTGTAGGAGGATAGCATCGGGCAGCTGCAAGCGCCTTTCAAAGAAAAAGAGATTGATGAGATACAACAGAAAAAGGGATGACGGCAGTAAAAACAAACGAAGGATTACCTCGGTTGGAGGATGGTCGGCATCATAAGGAGGACGAGCTGATATCAGGACGATATTGTCATTCTTACTAAGGCACGTCAAGCGGCGGACTTCGTCTCGGAGATCATCAGCCGAAAGATCGGCAGAGCTGACCCTGGACTCATCATCCTTGCCCGAATAAAGCCACAGTTGATGGGGGCGAGACATTAACGGTTGCACTCGACGTTGCAGGAACACTGAGACAACCTCAGTGCCGCACATTGTCAAGCCTCCCGTGTTTTTCAGAGTAACTATTTGATCGAACAGCCTGTCGGCTGTCAATCTTTCGTCGGGAGAAAGGGTGTTTTGCCAGGATTTCTTCGGCTTAGCAATCAGTTTGTCCTCAAAGGGAGGAAGGTTTGAGCATCGCCCAGATACTGAAGGATCTCGTAGATAAAACCATTTGTTGCGCCAGCCCTGGACAGACTCCTTCATTGGGTAATCAAAGTAGTCGACCTCCTTCCTGACAACAAAGCCGACGCCACCGACGACGGGGGGGCCGTTGCTGTCGTTATGGCGCTTCACGTAGAAGATCTTCCTCCAAAGACCCCAGTGAGGGTCAATGCCGAGGAAGGCTTCGCAGACAGTGACAAAGATGGATAGGTGGAGGATAGAGTTCGGGGTCAGCTGCCAGAGCTGGATCCCGTAGAAGTAAAGAAGAGAGCGAAGGAACTCGTGCGCCGGAAGGGAGAGGCCACGGAACAGAAAGGCAGAAAACATAACAGTAAAGCCCTTCGGGGGCTTTGGGCGAGAAACCGCACCTGGAAGACGGATATCATCCTCAGATGCAGAGATGAATCCAAGGGCTCGCAGCTTATTGATGTCGCGGTTGGAAATGGCGGAGGCACACCAATCGCGGCTAACTTTGGCCGCGCCCGAAGTGCTAGTACCCTTCTTTTTACCCATGGCGCTTGAAGCTCCTGAGAGAACGATGCGGGAAGAAGGAGAGGATGCGCGAGGAAGATGAGCAGTAGGAGGTGTAAAAAAGTAAAAATGAGGAAGCCCTCTATTTATACCACAAGGATTGACATCAGATCGTGGCCATAACTCCGTGGGCGTCGTGGGAGGTGGAGCGAATCCAGCTGTACACGTGGCACTAGAAAACAGGATGGAACCGGCGGCCCATTATTCCCACGTCGCACGAAAATCGAGGAAATGCCTCGGTCGCTGCGCATGCACTGGTCAAAACCTAAAAACTGCCTGCGCAGAACTAGGGTGGGCCCGGAGGGTCAAGTCTTGTCAATCAGGTCACAACAGCAGCGTGTCATCAGTGACGTCATGGGCATTGTTGATTGCATACGAAGAGATAAGAAAGTGTCGGGTGATCGACTTGAGCCTATGCGCGGATTGCAAGCATCCGCACCTAGTATCGGGGGCTACTCCCATCGGGAGCGCTGCCGCGCACCCGATAGAATGAGGACTCGAAGAAAATATGTGACTCGAGTCTGCACCAGCGTAAACGCCCGTGTAGACTCGGGGGCTACTCCCATCGGGAGCGCCGGACGCGCACCCGACAGAACTTTTTTCGCACTCCAGGATCATGCCCGGGGACTTGATTCTGTGTAGGGTAACGATGTTTTGCCATCGGCAGTTAACCAACAAAAGTTGGGCACGTTATTCGCTATCCCTTGCATAAAGAAAATATATCGGATGGTCTACAAAGACTTGCAGGAAAAACTTCGGCAGAAGAAGATGTTCGAGTGGTACAACTTGAGTCTACGCACGGATTGCAAGCATCCGTACCTAGACTCGGGGGCTACTCCCATCGGGAGCGCTGACGCGCACCCGATAGAAGACAAAAGGAAAGCAAGAATGATCAAAGAGAAGGGCTTCGGAAGAAGATATGCTTGATACGTCCAATTTGCATCACTATTTTATATCATAATTTGCTGTTATTCATTGATATATTTCATATTGGGACACAATACTTATGTTATTTCATCTATTTTGCATGTTTCATCATTATTGGAGGATCAAGCACCGGAGCCAGGATTTTGCTGGAAAAAGCACCGTCGAACGCAATATTTCGGAAGATCAACTGTGGAAGGAAATTATACGTAAATTCCTATTTTTCCAGATGACGAAGGAAGCCGGAAGGGGAGCCAGCTGGACCCAAGGTGGGCCCAGACAACATGGCGGCGCGGCCCATGGCCTGGCCGCACCACCATGTGGTGTGGGGGCCCCACAGCCCCTCTCGCCTCCTTTTCTTCGCGTACTCCTTCGTCCCGAAAACCTAAGCCACAGAGGGTACCTCGCGAAGAGTTACAGCCCGCTCGCGGGGCGGAGAACACCAGAGAGAAAAGAGCTCTCCGGCAGGCAGGAATCCGTCGGGCAGGAATCCGCCGGGGAAATTCCCTCCCGGAGGGGGAAATCGACGCCAACGCCATCGTCATCGAGCTGGACATCATCTCCATCATCATCATCATCATCTCCACCATCTACACCGCCATCACCACCGCTGCACCTCGTCACCGCTGTAACTATTTGGGTTGGATCTTGATTGTTTGATAGGGGAAACTCTCCCGGTGTTGATTTCTACTTGTTATTGATGCTATTGAGTGAAACCATAGAACCAAGGTTTATGTTCAGATTGTTATTCATCATCATATCACCTCTGATTGTATTCCATATGATGTCTCGTGAGTAGTTCGTTTAGTTCTTGAGGACATGGGTGAAGTCTAACTGTTAATAGTGAATTATGGTTGAGTAATATTCAATGTTATGATATTTAAGTTGTGGTGTTATTCTTCTAGTGGTGTCATGTGAACGTCGACTACATGATACTTCACCATTTATGGGCCTAGGGGGATGCATCTTGTATTCGTTTGCTAATTGCGGGGTTGCCGGAGTGACAGAAACCTAAACCCCGTTGGTATATCGATGCGGAGGGATCGCAGGATCTCAGAGTTTAAGGCTGTGGTTAGATTTATCTTAATTACTTTCTTGTAGTTGCGGATGCTTGCAAGGGGTATAATCACAAGTATGTATTAGTCCTAGGAAGGGGTGCATTAGCATAGGTTCACCCACACAACACTTATCAAAACAATGAAGATTATTTAGCCACATGAAGCGAAAGCACTAGACTAAATTCCCGTGTGTCCTCAAGAACGTTTGGTCATTATAAGTAAACAAACCGGCTTGTCCTTTATGCTAAAAAGGATTGGGCCACTCGCTGCAATTATTTCTCTCGCACTTTACTTACTCGTACTTTATTCATCTGTTACATCAAAACTCCTTGAATACTTGTTTGTGAGCATTTACAGTGAATCCTTCATTGAAACTACTTGTCAACACCTTCTGCTCCTCGTTGGGATCGACATTCTTACTTATCGAAGATACTACGATACACCCCTATACTTGTGGGTCATCAAGACTATTTTCTGGCGCCGTTGCCGGGGAGTGAAGCGCTATTGGTAAGTGGAATTGGTAAGGAAAACCTTTACTGTTTGTGCTGATTTTATTTCTGCCTGCTGCTATAAGTCATTATGGAGAGATCTTCTCTTCAATTTCTATTTGGGAAATCTACTACTACTGCAACGGTAGTGGATGAGGCGCCAGGTGAGGAAGTGATACCATATAAAATACCTATGAAAATCATTGAACGTGTTATGGATAACCTCTATGAAGGGGATGGAACTGTTCATCCTGGTGATCATTTATTGTTTCTACATGAATTATGCGGGTTATTCAAATGTGCAGGTATTGCTATGAATGAAGTAAGAAAGAAACTATTATCTATATCGCTGTCTGGTAAAGCGGCGCATTGGTATAAATTACTGGATAATGGGGATTCTCTTGAATGGAATGATATTGTGCCCGGGTTTTATTCTAAGTTCTATCCTCCAAGTGAGATTCACAAAGATCGGAACCGCATTTATAATTTCTGGCCTCATGATGGAGAGAGTATTGCCCAAGCTTGGGGGAGATTGAAGTCTTTAATGCTCAAATGCCCCATTCATGAGCTTCCTGGTAATGTTATTATTGATAATTTCTATGCAAGACTTTCTTTTCAAGATAAGACCTTGCTGGATACTTCTTGTTCTGGATCATTTACACGTAACAAAGAAGAGTTTAAAAGGGACCTTCTTGATCGGATCCAGGAGAATACTGAAGGATGGGAGAACGACAAAGATAGAGAGTCAGGTATTATCTTTGATTATAAATGCATTGAAGTTTTTATGGATACTGATAAATTTCGTAATATGAGTGCTATTTATGGTCTTGATTCCCAAGTTGTTGCAAATCTTTACAAAGCTTTTGCCTCTCATTATGAATTGCCTAAGAAGAATTTTGATAAGTATCATGAACCGTATAAAGATAAAATTGATTCATCGTAAACAAATGTGTAGTGATTGAAACCGTTGATCATGTTATTCCTGAAGCTTATATTGAAAAAACTCCTTTTCCTGCTAAAATGAAAGAGTACTCTGTTATATCTAGTGCGGTTAATAAAAGTGAAAAGAAACCTATAGAACCCGAAGAACAAATTAAAGTTGAACCTGCTGTTGCAATAGTTAAAGATCTTGTGACTGAAAATGTGGAGGATGGTCATATTATTTTTTGTGAAGATGCTTCTAATATTGTTTCACATCCTAATAAACACAAACAAGATAGTGTTCCTATGCTATTTGTTAGAATTGGTGATCATTGCTATTATGGTTTATGTGATATTGGTGCAAGTGTTAGTGCTATTCCTTATGAGCTTTATACGGAGATTATGCACGAAATTGATTCTTGTGAACTTGAAGATATTGATGTGGTCATTCAGCTGGCTAATAGAGAAACTATTTCTCCAATTGGTATTGTTCGAGATGTGGAAGTTCTATGTGGTAAGATTAAATATCATGCTGACTTTTTGGTACTTGGTTCTGCTGCTAGTGATTATTGTCCCATCATTTTTGGTAGACCTTTTCTAAATACTTGTGGAGCTATTATAGATTGCAAGAAAGAGAAAATTTTGACTAAATTTGCTGGTGAATCTTATGAGTTTAACTTCTCTAAATTTACCAAAACTCCTTATAAAGTTGATTTGCCTAGTGATGATTTTAAAATGGAGCAGTGTGCATCTATTGTTCTTGTTCCTAATAATCCTTTGCAGCAACATTTGGAGAATAGCGAGAGTGAAGTTTTTAGGAAAGAAAGAGATGAGCTTGAGGAAATTTTTCTTCGCCAACCTATTCTCAAGCATGATTTACCGGTGGAAGATTTGGGTACAACACCGCCACCAAAGGAAGATCCTGTTTTTGATTTAAAGCCTTTACCTGATAATCTTAAATATGCTCATATTGATGATAAGAAAATATATCCTGTTATTATTAGTTCTAAGCTTTCAGAGATTGAGGAAGAAAGGTTATTGGAAATATTGAAGAAACACCGAGGAGCTATTGGCTACACTCTTGATGATTTGAAAGGGATTTCTCCTTCTATTTGCCAACATGCTATCAATATGGAAGATGATGCAAAGCCTGTTGTTGAACATCAACGTCGTCTAATTCCAAAGATGAAGGAGGTGGTAAGGAATGAGGTATTAAAACTTCTTGAAGCTGGTATTATATATCCTATTGCTGATAGTAGATGGGTTAGTCCTGTGCATTGTGTTCCTAAGAAAGGAGGAATGACTGTTGTGCCTAATGATAATGATGAGCTCATCCCTCAAAGAGTAGTTGTAGGATATAGAATGTGCATTGATTTTCGAAAAGTTAATAAAGTTACTAAGAAAGATCATTACCCTTTACCCTTTATTGATCAAATGCTAGAAAGGTTATCTAAAAATACTCATTTTTGCTTTCTTGATGGTTATTCTGGGTTTTCACAAATTGCTGTTAAAGCTAAAGATCAAGAGAAAACCACTTTCACTTGTCCTTATGGAACTTATGCTTATAGGCGTATGCCTTTTGGTTTATGTAATGCTCCTGCTACTTTTCAAAGATGCATGTCCGCTATTTTTCATGGCTTTTGCGAGAGTATTGTAGAGGTGTTCATGGATGATTTTTCTGTCTATGGGAATTCTTTTGATAATTGCTTGCGAAACCTTGATAAAGTTTTGCAGAGATGTGAAGAAACTAACCTTGTTCTTAATTGGGAGAAATGCCACTTTATGGTTAATGAAGGAATTGTATTGGGACATAAAATTTCCGAGAGAGGTATTGAAGTTGATAGAGCTAAAGTTGAAGCAATTGAAAAGATGCCCTATCCGAGGGATGTTAAAGGTATTCGTAGTGTTCTTGGTCATGCTGGGTTTTATAGGAGATTTATTAAAGATTTCTCCAAGATTTCAAAGCCTCTTACTAATCTTCTTCAAAAAGATGTACCTTTTGTTTTTGATGATGATTGTAAAGAAGCTTTTGAAACTCTAAAGAAAGCCTTAACAACTGCTCCTATAGTTGAACTGATGGGGTTCGTTGCATAGAAAACAAAAATTTTCCTACCGCAAAGCGAATAAAACCAACAGATCTAATCTATGGAACACCCAAGATCCAATCTACTAGATCTAAGCAACGAGGTGGAGATGAGACTAACCCTCGAAGATTCCAAAGCCTACGAGATTAATCTCGTTGTTGGTGTAGACGATCGTCCCCGGTGCTGCAATCCGGCAGCACTTCCGTACTCGGTCGCGCGTACGGTGTCGATGAAGCTCCTTCCTCTCCCGTTCCAGCGGGCAGCGGAGGTGTGGTAGATCTCCTCCAACGTCCAGCAGCACGACGGCGTGGTGGTGGTGGTGGAGGAAGAAAACTGCAGGGCTTCGCCTAAGCCCGGACAGCGTATGGTGGAGGGAGAGGCGGCCAGAGGAGGAGGCAATGGGGGGATGGTGTGGCCGGCCACCCCCTCCCCTCTTTATATAGGGGGCTGGCCGGCCAAGGTGGCCCCCCTTCCCATCTAGGGTTGGGGGGCGGCGGCCAAGGGGGGAGAGGGGCTTTCCCCTCCCCCAAGTTGATCCCCCCCAGGGAAACCCTAGGGGGTTGGCCGGCCTGGGCCTTGGGGGCCAAGTGCCCCTGGCCCATTAGGCCAGGGAGCATCCCCTCGGCCCACGGTGGGCCTCCCGGGTCGTGGGCCCCATGGTGGACCCTTCCGGAACCTTCTAGAACCTTCCAGTCAACACCGGAACAATCCCGAACATTTCCGAAAACCCAGAAATCAACTTCCCTTATATGAATCTTATTCTCCGGACTCTTCCGGACCTCCTCGTGACATCCTGGATCACATCCGAGACTCCGAACAAACTTCGTCTCCATACCATACTCAAATCTACTTATGCGACATCGAACCTTAAGCGCGTCACCCTACGGTTCGCGAACTATGCAGACATGGTCGAGACTCCTCTCCGAGCAATAACCAATAGCGGGATCTGGAGATCCATAATGGCTCCCACATATTCAACGATGACTTAGTGATCGATTGAACCATTTACATACGATGCCAATTCCCTTTGTCTCGCGATATTTTACTTGTCCGAGGTTTGATCATCGGTATCTCCATACCTTGTTCAACCTCGTTACCGACAAGTACTCTTTACTCGTACCGTGGTATGTGATCTCTTATGAACTATTCATATGCTTGCAAGCTAATTAGATGACATTCCACCGAGAGGGCCCAGAGTATATCTATCCGTCATCGGGATGGACAAATCCCACCGTTGATCCATATGCCTCAACTCACACTTTCCAAATACTTAATCCCACCTTTATTGTCACCCATTTACGCAATGACGTTTGATGTAATCAAAGTACCCTTTCAGTGTAAGTGATTTACATGATCTCATGGTCGAAGGATTAAGACAACTATGTATTGAAAGCTTATAGCAAATGAACTTAATGACTTGATCTTATGCTACACTCATTTGGGTGTGTGTCCATTATATCATTAAACTAACGACATAACCTTGTTATTAATAACATCCAATGTTCATGATCACGAAACCATGATCATCTATTAATCAACAAGCTAGTTATACAAGAGGCTCACTAGGGACTCCTTGTTGTTTACATAACACACATGTATCAATGTTTCGGTTAATACAATTATAGCATGATATATAAACATTTATCATAAACACAAAGATATTATAATAACCACTTCATTATTGCCTCTTGGGCATATCTCCAACAGTCTCCCACTTGCACTAGAGTCAATAATCTAGATTACATTGTAAGGTACCTAACACCCATGGCATTCTGGTGTTGGTCATGCTTTGCCCTTGGGAGAGCTTTAGTCAACGGATCTGCAACATTCAGATCCGTGTGTACTTTGCAAATCTCTACTTCACCATCTTCGATGTACTCGCGAATCGAATGAAAACGCAGCTTGATATGCTTCAGCTTCTTGTGTGACCTTGGTTCCTTTGCATTGGCGATGGCACCCGTGTTGTCACAATAAATGACTAGCGGGTCCAATGCACTAGGAACCACACCAAGCTCAACAATGAACCTCTTCATCCATACCGCTTCCGATGAAGCCTGAAGCCGCTATATATTCAGATTCTGTTGAAGATTTCGCCACCGTGCATTGCTTGGAACTGCTCCAGCTTACTGCCGCACCATTCAATATAAACACGTACCCAGACTGAGACTTAGAGTCATCAGGGTCGGTGTTCCAACTTGCATCGGTGTAACTGGTTACAACGAGCTCTTGGTCACCGCCATAACAAAGAAACATATCCTTAGTCCTTTTCAAGTACTTCAGGATATTCTTGACCGCTGTCCAGTGTTCCATCCCTGGATCACTTTGATATCTGCTGGTCAAACTAACAACATGTGCGATATCCGGTCTAGTACACAGCATGGCGTACATGATAGAGCCTACTGCCGAAGCATAGGGGATCTTGCTCATCCTTTCTCTTTCATCTGCCGTAGCCGGACCTTGAGTCTTACTCAAGACCTTACCTGGCAACATAGGCAAGAACCCTTTCTTGCTTTCATCCATTCTAAACTTCTTTAGAATCTTGTCCAGATATGTACTTTGTGAAAGGCCTATTAGGCGTCTTGATCTATCTCTATAAATCTTGATGCCTAAAATGTATGCTGCTTCACCAAGGTCTTTCATTGAAAAAGACTTATTCAAATAACCTTTAATGCTGCTTAAAAGTTCTATATCATTCCCAATCAATAATATGTCATCTACATATAATATCAGGAACGCTACAGAGCTCCCACTCACTTTCTTGTAAATACAGGCCTCACCATGAGTCCGTATAAAACCAAAATCTTTGATCACTCTATCAAAGCGTAGGTTCCAACTCCGGGATGCTTGCTTCAATCCATAAATGGAACGCTGAAGTTTGCATACCTTGTCAGCATTTTTAGGATCGACAAAACCTTTGGGTTGTACCATATACAACTCTTCCTCAATGTCACCATTAAGGAACGCCGTTTTGACATCCATCTGCCAAATCTCATAATCGAAAAATGCAGCTATTGCTAACAAAATCCTCACAGACTTTAGCTTCGCTACAGGTGAGAAAGTCTCATCGTAGTCAACTCCTTGAATTTGTCGGAAACCCTTTGCGACAAGTCGAGCTTTATAGATAGTAATATTACCATCAGCATCTGTTTTTCTCTTGAAGATCCATTTATTCTCGACAGCCTTGCGGCTATCAGGTAAGTCTACCAAAGTCCATACTTTGTTATCATACATGGATCCCATTTCGGATTTCATGGCTTCTTGCCATTTGTTGGAATCTGGGCTCATCATCGCTTCTTCATACGTCGCAGGGTCCTCATCATTGTTGTCCACAATCATGACATTTAGACAGGGATCATACCAATCAGGAGTGGTACGTTCCCTCGTCGATCTGCGAGGTTCAGTAGCTTCCTCGTTCGAAGTTTCATGATCATCATCATTTGCTTCCTCTCCTATCGGTGCAGGCTGCACAGGAACTTCTTCCGGCACTGCGCTACTCTGATCTATGAGAGAAGGTTCATCAACCTCGTCGAGTTCTACTTTTCTTCCAGTCACTTCTTTAGTGAGAAACTCCTTCTCAAGAAAGGATCCGTTCTTGGCAACAAAGATTTTGCCTTCGGATCTGTGATAGAAAGTATACCCAATTGTTTCTTTAGGGTATCCTATGAAGACGCATTTCTCCGCTTTGGGTTCTAGCTTGTCGGTTGTAACTTCTTTACATAAGCATCGCAACCCCAAACTTTAAGGAACGACAGCTTAGGTTTCTTTCCAAACCATAATTCATACGGTGTCGTTTCAACGGATTTAGATGGTGCCCTATTTAAAGTGAATGCGGCTGTCTCTAAAGCATAGCCCCAAAATGATAATGGCAAATCAGTAAGAGACATCATAGAACGAACCATATCTAAGAGAGTTCGATTACGACGTTCGGACACACCATTGCGTTGTGGTGTTCCCGGCGGTGTCAATGTGAAAGTATTCCGCATTTCTTTAAATGCATGCCAAACTCATAACTCAGATATTCGCCTCCGCGATCAGAACGCAGAAACTTAATCTTCTTGTTACGTTGATTTTCTACTTCACTTTGGAATTCCTTGAACTTCTCAAAAGTCTCGGACTTGTGTTTCATAAAGTAAATATACCCATATCTACTCAGATCATCCGTGAAGGTTAGAACATAACGATAACCACCGCGCGATGCTACACTCATTGGTCCGCACACATCGGTATGTATGATTTCCAATAAGTCTGTAGCTCGCTCCATTGTGCCAGAAAATGGAGTCTTAGTCATTTTTCCCATTAGACATGCTTCGCATCTGTCAAGTGACTCAAAGTCAAGTGACTCAAGAAGTCCATCGGAATGGAGTTTCTTCATGCGCTTCACTCCAATATGACCAAGACGACAGTGCCACATATAAGTAGAATTATCATTCAATTTAATTCGCTTAGCATCAATGTTATGAACATGTGTATCACTACTATCGAGATTTAACAAGAATAAACCATTCATCTCAGGTGCATGGCCATAAAAGACATTACTCATATAAATCGAACAACCATTATTCTCAGACTTAAACGAATAACCGTCTTGCATCAAACAAGATCCAGATATAATGTTCATGCTCAACGCAGGTACCAAATAACAATTATTGAGGTTTAAAACTAATCCCGAAGGTAGATGTAGGGGGAGCGTGCCGACGGCGATCACATCGACCTTGGATCCATTTCCAACGCGCATCGTCACCTCGTCCCTTGCCAGGCTTCGTTTATTCCGCAGTTCCTGTTTCGAGTTACAAATGTGAGCAACCGAACCAGTATCAAATACCCAGGCACTACTACGAGAACCAGTAAGATAGACATCTATAACATGTATATCAAATATACCTTCTTCTTGGCATGGCCGCTCTTCAGATCAAGTATTTGGTGCAGTTCCGCTTCCAGGCCCCTTCCCCTGGCAGTAGTAGCACACAGTCTCAGGCTTAGGACCAGCCTTAGGCTTCTCAGGAGGCGCTGCAACTTTCTTGCCGCCCTTCTTGAAGTTGCCCTTGTTAGGCTTGCCCTGCTTCTTGAAACTGGTGGTCTTGTTGACCATCAACACTTGGTTCTCCTTCTTAATTTCTACTTCAGCAGACTTCAGCATGGAGAAGAGTTCAGGTAACTCTTTGTTCATGTTCTGCATGTTGTAGTTCATCACGAAGTTCTTGTAACTTGGTGGCAGTGATTGGAGGACACGATGAATACCCAGCTTGTTAGGGATCACAATCCCCAAGTCACTGAGCTTCTTCGCATGTCCGGACATGGCGAACATGTGCTCACTAACGGAGCTGCCCTCTTCCATCATGCAGTTAAAGAACTGTTTCGAGGCCTCATAGCTCTCCACGGCTGCATGAGTCTCAAAGATAAGTTTGAGCTCACGCATCATCTCACATGGGTCGTGGTGCTCAAGATGGCACACTGAATTTCGGAGTACCGAGTTACCCGAGTCTCATAAACATTCTTTATGTCCTCGGACACTGCAGGAGGTGGTGGGGGACCTAGCGGTGCTTCGAGCACAAATTGCATGCTCACGCCAGTGAGGAAAATCCTCACATGACGGGACCAGTCAGTGAAGTTGCTACCATTGCCCTTAAGCTTTTCTTTCTCTAGGAACTGGTTAAAATTGATGGAGGGGGGCGCCATGATCTACAACATATTTGCAAAGAGTTTAGACTAAGTTTATGATAAAATGAGTTCAGTTTTAATTCTTAAATTAACTAGGTGAACTCCCACTCAAAACAACATCCCTCGCATTGTCTTAGTGATTACACGAACCAAATCCACTACACCAAGTCCGATCTTCACGAGAAAAGATGTAGTTTCAAAGGCGAACACTCAAAGTGTTCATCATATCATTCATATGACTCATGCTCTACCTTTCGGTATCCCGTGTTCCGAGACCATGTCTGTACATGCTAGGCTCGTCAAGGCAACCTTAGTATCCGCGTGTGCAAATCTGGCTTGCACCCGTTGTATGCACATGTAGAGTCTATCACACCCGATCATCACGAGATGCTTCGAAACGACAAGTCTTAGCAACGGTGCATACTAAGGATGAACACTTTATTATCTTGATATTTAGTGAGAGGGATCATCTTATAATGCTACCGTCGCGATCTAAGCAAAATAAGATGCATAAAAGGATTAACATCACATGCAATTCATAATGTGTGATATGATATGGCCTTTCTTCTTGTGCTTTTGATCTCCATCTCCAAAGCACGGACATGATCTCCATCATCACCAGCATGGCGTCAAGGTCAGTGGCGCCGCTTCATGGTTGTCCATCACTTATAGCTACTATAACAACTACTTGGAATAAAGCTATTACATGATGAATAGACACGCAGGTCTTTAACAAAAATTAAAGACAACCATTAGGCTCCTGCCGGTTGCCATAATACATCAATGAACATCTCATACATCGAATATAATCATCATCACATTATGGCCATATCACATCACCAAACCCTGCAAAAACAAGTTAGACGCCTCTAATTTGGTTTGCATCTTTTACGTGGTTTAGGGTTTTCGAGTAAGATCCAATCTACCTACGAACATGAACCACAACGGTGATACTAGTGTTGACAATAGAAGTGCAAATTACAATCTTCACTATGGTGGGAGAGACAGACACCCGCAAAGCCACTTATGCAATACAAGTTGCATGTCAAGCGTGGAGCAAGTCTCATGAGACGCGGTCATGTAAAGTTAGCCCGGGCCGCTTCATCCCACCATCCCGCAAGAAGCAAAGTACACAAACTAAAGCAACAAAAGCATCACCGCCCACAAACCATTGTGTTCTACTCGTGCAACAGATCTATGCATAGACGTGGCTCTGATACCACTGATGGGGTTCGTTGCATAGAAAACAAAAATTTTCCTACCGCAAAGCGAATAAAACCAACAGATCTAATCTATGGAACACCCAAGATCCAATCTACTAGATCTAAGCAACGAGGTGGAGATGAGACTAACCCTCGAAGATTCCAAAGCCTACGAGATTAATCTCGTTGTTGGTGTAGACGATCGTCCCCGGTGCTGCAATCCGGCAGCACTTCCGTACTCGGTCGCGCGTACGGTGTCGATGAAGCTCCTTCCTCTCCCGTTCCAGCGGGCAGCGGAGGTGTGGTAGATCTCCTCCAACGTCCAGCAGCACGACGGCGTGGTGGTGGTGGTGGAGGAAGAAAACTGCAGGGCTTCGCCTAAGCCCGGACAGCGTATGGTGGAGGGAGAGGCGGCCAGAGGAGGAGGCAATGGGGGGATGGTGTGGCCGGCCACCCCCTCCCCTCTTTATATAGGGGGCTGGCCGGCCAAGGTGGCCCCCTTCCCATCTAGGGTTGTGGGGGCGGCGGCCAAGGGGGGAGAGGGGCTTTCCCCTCCCCCAAGTTGATCCCCCCCAGGGAAACCCTAGGGGGTTGGCCGGCCTGGGCCTTGGGGGCCAAGTGCCCCTGGCCCATTAGGCCAGGGAGCATCCCCTCGGCCCACGGTGGGCCTCCCGGGTCGTGGGCCCCATGGTGGACCCTTCCGGAACCTTCTAGAACCTTCCAGTCAACACCGGAACAATCCCGAACATTTCCGAAAACCCAGAAATCAACTTCCCTTATATGAATCTTATTCTCCGGACTCTTCCGGACCTCCTCGTGACATCCTGGATCACATCCGAGACTCCGAACAAACTTCGTCTCCATACCATACTCAAATCTACTTATGCGACATCGAACCTTAAGCGCGTCACCCTACGGTTCGCGAACTATGCAGACATGGTCGAGACTCCTCTCCGAGCAATAACCAATAGCGGGATCTGGAGATCCATAATGGCTCCCACATATTCAACGATGACTTAGTGATCGATTGAACCATTTACATATGATGCCAATTCCCTTTGTCTCGCGATATTTTACTTGTCCGAGGTTTGATCATCGGTATCTCCATACCTTGTTCAACCTCGTTACCGACAAGTACTCTTTACTCGTACCGTGGTATGTGATCTCTTATGAACTATTCATATGCTTGCAAGCTAATTAGATGACATTCCACCGAGAGGGCCCAGAGTATATCTATCCGTCATCAGGATGGACAAATCCCACTGTTGATCCATATGCCTCAACTCACACTTTCCAAATACTTAATCCCACCTTTATTGTCACCCATTTACGCAATGACGTTTGATGTAATCAAAGTACCCTTTCAGTGTAAGTGATTTACATGATCTCATGGTCGAAGGATTAAGACAACTATGTATTGAAAGCTTATAGCAAATGAACTTAATGACTTGATCTTATGCTACGCTCATTTGGGTGTGTGTCCATTATATCATTCAACTAATGACATAACCTTGTTATTAATAACATCCAATGTTCATGATCACGAAACCATGATCATCTATTAATCAACAAGCTAGTTATACAAGAGGCTCACTAGGGACTCCTTGTTGTTTACATAACACACATGTATCAATGTTTCGGTTAATACAATTATAGCATGATATATAAACATTTATCATAAACACAAAGATATTATAATAACCACTTTATTATTGCCTCTTGGGCATATCTCCAACATGAACCTCCTGATTGGAACTTACCATTTGAAATTATGTGTGATGCTAGTGATTTTGCTGTAGGCGCTGTTCTTGGACAGCGAGTAGATAAAAAATTAAATGTTATTCATTATGCTAGCAAGACTCTTGATGCTGCTCAAAGAAATTATGCTACAACTGAAAAAGAATTATTAGCTGTAGTCTTTGCTTGTGACAAGTTTAGATCCTATATTGTTGATTCAAAAGTTACAATTCATACTGATCATGCTGCAATTAGATACCTTATGACAAAGAAAGATGCTAAGCCAAGGCTTATTAGATGGGTACTTCTTTTGCAAGAATTTGATTTACATATTATAGATAGGAAAGGTGCTGATAATCCTGTTGCTGATAATTTGTCTAGATTGGAAAATATTGCTTATGATCCTGTTCCTGTTAATGATAGTTTTCCAAATGAACAATTGGCTGTAATAAAGGTGAGCTCGCGAGAGAGCCCTTGGTATGCTGATTATGCTAACTTTATTGTTTCGAAGTATTTGCCTCCAACCTTTTCAGCTCAGCAAAGGAGGAAATTCTTTTATGATTTGAGGCATTATTTTTGGGATGACCCACACTTATATAAAGAAGGAGTGGACGGTATTATGCGAAGATGTGTTCCCGAATATGAACAACAAGAGATATTGAGTAAATGCCATGGTAGTGTTTATGGAGGACATCACGCTGGAGATAGAACCGCACAAAAGGTTCTGCAATCAGGTTTTTATTGGCCAACACTTTTCAAAGATGCAAGGAAGTTTATCTTATCTTGTGATGAATGTCAAAGAGTTGGTAATATCTCTAGACGCAATGAAATGCCTATGAATTATACTCTTGTTATTGAACCATTCGATTGTTGGGGATTCGACTTCATGGGTCCTTTCCCTTCTTCAGAAGGTAACACTCATATACTTGTCGTTGTTGATTATGTTACTAAATGGGTAGAAGCTATACCCACAAAAAGTGTGATGGTGAGACCTCTTTAAAAATGCTTTTAGATATTATTTTTCCTAGATTTGGAGTACCTAGATATATTATGACTGATGGAGGTTCTCATTTTATTCATGGAGGTTTTAGAAAAACTCTTGCTAAGTATGGTATTAATCATAGAATTGCTTTCGCTTATCACCCTCAAACTAGTGGTCAAGTAGAATTATCAAATAGAGAGATTAAATCTATTTTGGGAAAGACCGTTAATAAATCTAGAAAGAATTGGGCTAGTAAATTGAAGGAAGCACTATGGGCTTATAGAACTGCTTATAAAAATCCCATGGGTATGTCACCGTATAAAATGGTTTATGGAAAAGCTTGTCATTTACCTCTAGAACTAGAGCACAAAGCTTATTGGGCTGTTAGAGAACTAAATAAAGATCCGAAACTAGCCGGTAATAAGAGGTTGCTGCAATTAAGTTCTCTAGATGAATGGAGAAGTGAAGCTTATGAAAATGCTAAACTCTTTAAAGAAAAAGTTAAGAAATGGCACGATAGAAGGATCATCAAAAGAGAGTTTAATATTGGGGATAAAGTCCTATTGTATCGGTCTCGTCTCAGATTCTTTGCAGGGAAATTACTCTCGAAGTGGGAAGGACCATATGTTGTTGAGGAGGTGTATCGTTCAGGAGCAATTAAAATTAGCTCTCTCCAAGGCAATGCTACGCAAGTGGTGAATGGACAAAGACTCAAGCATTATATCTCGGGTGATTCTTATAATGTTGATGTTGATATTATTCAAGTGGAAACACCGGAGGCTTTCATCAAAGGACAAATTGATAGTCCGCCAGAACTCGACTTTGAATAGGTAACAGTACAGGTAATAAAAGTCCGCGTTTAGCTTTCCGAACAATATTTCTGCTGTTTTTGGAAAATATGAAAAATTACGAGATCGAAACGGAGTGGAGGAGACGCACGAGGGCGTGCCCCCATAGGCCGGCGCGGGCCCCAGCCTGGCCGCGCCGCCCTATGAGGACACCGCCTCGTTGTCCCCCTCCGACTCTTGTTCGACCTGGAACCTTCCTTTTGTTGTAAAAATATTTGCTATATAATCCCCCGGACCCCTGGAGGTCCGTATATCGTTTTCTCGTCGTGTTTTGTTTCGAGCTGTTTTCTGCCAGATTTGTTTTGATCTAGAAGCACCATGGTCTCCAACAACAAAGACAAGGGGCCTTGGAGGGAAGAGATGGATGAAAGGATCAATAAGGAGAAGGAGAAGATAGCATCAGCAAAAGGAGAGTGGGAAACTATGGAGAGTAAGCCAATCTTGGTGGGATCGGTTAACACTGGGCGTTCTTTTTCTCATAACTTGCAGGGAGTTCTTCCGCCTGCTCTGGACCTCGACTCTTTCCCTTGTGTGGAGGAAGCAATACGGGTTGCTGATGAGTTTTGTGATCAATATCGTGCTCTAAGAAGGGAAGTGGAGATACTTCAGGAGGAGAACCAGCGACTTCGCAGAATGCTGGAATATTACTCAATTCCCAGCACAAGGCCGTCACCGCCACATTCGGATAACAATGAGTCTCTTCAAGTTTTGGTGCAGAATTGCAAAACTGAGAAGCTGAAGCTGAAGGAGATCCTTAAGAAGCGCGAGAAGAATCCATCACCATCATCACCGAAGGAGTAATTCATCATCGGTATTGGCATCCCCTTGGTTTGTTCCAAGCTTGGGGGAGTGCCGCGGTATCACATTATCACTACCTTTATCTTTTACTATCAAGTAGTGTCATATCATGAGTAGGGAAGTTATCATATGGAATAGTTTTCAATGTGGAAGTATCTCTCTAGGTTGGTTATCTATGTATCCATTGGTGTGAGTTATCGTTATGGAATATTAATGAGAAGTCTTATCATTTACTTTTTGCACACCTTATTTTAGTTTGCAATCTCCATTATATGATTACTCTTGACATTAGTATTGATATCACTTTGGGAGCATCAAGTAAATCTATTTGGTTTTGGCAAACTTAGCATTGGTCAATAGCAACAACATCTTGATGTCTAAATAGAAGAGAGAAATACACTTAGATATATTACTCTATTATCTCTATGCTAATGAGTTTAGTATTCTGGAGTTAAAATTGCTTGTGCTTATGAGAAAGATGCATGATTGTTTCTATCATATGTATATTTGTTTGTTTCCCTCAACTCTTATGCTTGCTATTTAACCTTGCTAGCCAAAGACCTGTACTGAGAGGGAATACTTCTCGTGCATCCAAACCTGAACCCAAACCTATGCCATTTGTGTCCACCATATCTACCTACTGCATGGTATTTTTCTGCCATTCCAAGTAAATATCTCATGTGCTACCTTTAAACAATTCAAAACTTTATTACTCCTTATTTGTGTCAATGTTCTATAGCTCATGAGGAAGTATGTGGTGTTTTATCTTTCAATCTTGTTGGGCAACTTTCACCAATGGACTAGTGGCTTCATCCACTTATCCAATAACTTTGCATAAAGAGCTAGCAATGGGATTCCCAGTCCCAAATTAATTAACCAAAATAGACACTCCTCCATGGTATGTGATTGCTGGATGGCACCCGAAGGATTCGGTTAGCCATGGCTTGAGAAAGCAAAGGTGGGGAGGAGTGTCAACATAATTAAAAAAAGGCACTCCTTCATGGTATGAGATTGTTGGCAGGCACCCGAGGATTCGGTTAGCCATGGTTTGTGAAAGAAAGGTTGGAAGGAGTGCCACACAAAAACAAAATAAAATGGGAGCGCGCTTTTGAGAGTTTGTCCGGCAAGGGGGTTAGAGTACCCACTACCATTCGTTGACAACAACAAACACCCTCAAAACTTTACTTTTATGCTCTTTATATGATTTCAAAACTTGAAAAGCTCTAGCACATGATTTAATCCCTGCTTCCTCTGCGAAGGGCCTATCTTTTACTTTTATGTTGAGTCAGTAAACCTATTTCCCTCTATCTCAAGCAAGCAATTGGGTTGTTGTGAACCAACCATTTATGCTATGATCGAGCTAATTATGTCCTTTATACTTTCTTGTTTAGTACAAATTTTTTCTGAATGAATATGACTTTGAAGTTATGAATGACTATGAGGAGATTGTTATGATTGAATATGAAAGCCCTGCTATATAAGTTCTAATATGAAAGCCTTGCTTATTAAATAAGAGCAATCCGTTAGTAGTTCTCTGACCAAGAACAAAGTTTGCCATAACCATTTATGATTTCCTATGCACCTTTACTTGTGATTTCTCTTTACTTATTTCAAGTTGAGTTATATGAAGAGAATGTTTACTAGAATGTCTTGTGTGAATCAATATGATGCTTCTTGTCCGTATTTTATTTATCGACTCTTCACTCCATAAACATGTGGTCTTGTTTATTGAGCTCAGTTTCGCTTGGGGACAAGCGAGGTCTAAGCTTGGGGGAGTTGATACGTCCAATTTGCATCACTATTTTATATCATAATTTGCTGTTATTCATTGATATATTTCATATTGGGACACAATACTTATGTTATTTCATCTATTTTGCATGTTTCATCATTATTGGAGGATCAAGCACCGGAGCCAGGATTCTGCTGGAAAAAGCACCGTCAGAACGCAATATTTCGGAAGATCAACTGTGGAAGGAAATTATACGTAAATTCCTATTTTTCCAGATGACGAAGGAAGCAGAAGGGGGAGCCACTGGACCCAAGGTGGGCCAGACAACATGGCGGCGTGGCCCATGGCCTGGCCGCGCCACCATGTGGTGGGGGCCCCACAGCCCTCTCGCCTCCTTTTCTTCGCGCATCCTTCGTCCCGAAACCTAAGCCATAGAGGGTACCTCGCGAAGAGTTACACCGCCTCGGGGCGGAGAACACCAGAGAGAAAGAGCTCTCCGGCGGCAGGAATCTGGGGAAATTCCCTCCCGGAGGGGAAATCGACGCCAACGCCATCGTCATCGAGCTGGACATCATCTCCATCATCATCATCATCATCATCTCCACCATCTACACCGCCATCACCACCGCTGCACCTCGTCACCGCTGTAACTATTTGGGTTGGATCTTGATTGTTTGATAGGGGAAACTCTCCCGGTGTTGATTTCTACTTGTTATTGATGCTATTGAGTGAAACCATAGAACCGAGGTTTATGTTCAGATTGTTATTCATCATCATATCACCTCTGATTGTATTCCATATGATGTCTCGTGAGTAGTTCGTTTAGTTCTTGAGGACATGGGTGAAGTCTAAATGTTAGTAGTGAATTATGGTTGAGTAATATTCAATGTTATGATATTTAAGTTGTGGTGTTATTCTTCTAGTGGTGTCATGTGAACGTCGACTACATGATACTTCACCATTTATGGGCCTAGGGGGATGCATCTTGTATTCGTTTACTAATTGGGTTGCCGGAGTGACAGAAACCTAAACCCCGTTGGTATATCGATGCAGGAGGGATCGCAGGATCTCAGAGTTTAAGGTTGTGGTTAGATTTATCTTAATTACTTTCTTGTAGTTGCGGATGCTTGCAAGGGGTATAATCACAAGTTTGTATTAGTCCTAGGAAGGGCGGTGCATTAGCATAGGTTTACCCACACAACACTTATCAAAACAATGAAGATTATTTAGCCACATGAAGCGAAAGCACTAGACTAAATTCCCGTGTGTCCTCAAGAACGTTTGGTCATTATAAGTAAACAAACCGGCTTGTCCTTTGTGCTAAAAAGGATTGGGCCACTCGCTGCAATTATTTCTCTCGCACTTTACTTACTCGTACTTTATTCATCTGTTACATCAAAACTCCTTGAATACTTGTTTGTGAGCATTTACAGTGAATCCTTCATCGAAACTACTTGTCAACACCTTCTGCTCCTCGTTGGGATCGACATTCTTACTTATCGAAGATACTAAGATACACCCCCTATACTTGTGGGTCATCAATGCTTCAGTCTCTACCCGAACTATGTTCGGCTAGACACTCGGGGCTACTGACGTGGGCATTACCCTTCGGTTAACCGATATTGCTCTACCCTATACGGTCCAGGTGGAGGCCCATGAAGGTACCCGAAGGGAAGATGGGCCACTAGGACGGTGCGGCGGAAGATTACTTGAAGTACAAGACACGGAAGAAGCCGAACAAGGAAAGATTAGAGATAGATCTATTGTAAGTCTACTCGTACTCGATTAGACCTTTCGGGACCTGGCCACCTATATAAAGGCCAGGAGAGGGGCTATCGAGGGACACAATCAATCTTAGCGATCTTAGCCAACAGAAGCTTAGAACTAGGTTACCCTAGCGATTAGCTATCTCGACGAGATCACAGCCGAACTATTCGGCACCCCATTGTAACACTGTTTTCATCATAATCAAGAATGACAGCAGGACGTAAGGGTTTTACCTCATCGAGGGCCCCGAACCTGGGTAAATCGCTCTCCCCGCTTGTCCGGCACCGATGTCTCGTGTCAGCCTGCAGGATTCCATCAACCCTAAGCCCCTATCGGAGGGCATTGCCGAGGAGCACCTCGACATCCTTGAAGAAAAGCCCCACGTCCCAGTGACGCTGCAGTTGAAGCTCCGGCCGTCGTGACGTTGCCTGCTCAAGTGGCGTTCAAACTCTGTAATTCTAGAGTCGATGGCTGTGCATCGGTTTTTTATTCTTAAGTCGATGTCCGAGCATCGGCTGTGCTTAAAATTTTTCTATTTTCGATTTTTTATTAGCCGATCGATTTCATGAATCGGCTCCTCTGGTACATACTTCGTGGCCTCGTACCTTCTCTGTGTACCCCCCGAGCCGAATCCTTCAAGTGATTGAAGATATCGGCTTTCCAGCCAACTATAAGCCTGTCACACCACTCACCATGCTAAATAGCACAACGACTAGTAAGTGGTGAGAATGATTTTGGCCGATTGGAATCGGCCTCCTGCAGCTGTGACTCTTCTAGTTCATCGACGATGTAAACCCATACCCTGCCCCATCGCCTCGCTAAATCAATGCGAACACAAACAAGAAATGTTGAGGCTAATTTTGGCCGATTGCTAGAATCGGCCTCCTTTTCCATCGCAATGTTTAATGAGGGTTTACAACTTCTTGTTTCTCTGCTATGGCTACGTGACATGCTCGAGGTGAGATCCTTGCTTTTTATTTTTTGGGCCGATCGCAGGATCGGCCTTGCCACGTACGTCCATAGACTCGGATCTTGCTACTCTGTCAGTGTGGATAAGACCAGCCTCACCCCGTTTTTTGAAGCTTCGATGCGCTCGCGCCATCCAGATTGATTCCGAGAGCGGCTCTTGGTCGTTTGCTTCCCAGATGTTCATGGCGGCCAAAGAGATTTCGATCGAATCATCTGCATGAACAACCTCCACTTCATCTCCATCCCATTGTATGATGCACCGATGCATTGTGGATGGAATGCAACAATTAGCATGGATCCAATCCCTTCCTAGCAGGACAGCGTAAGTGCTTTTGTCGACGATGAAGAACGGCGTAGGGATGTTTTTCACGACCTAAGTCTACGTTCAGACACCTTGGCTTCGACGCTTGGCCGTTGAAATCGCTTAGTGTGATGTTGGTCTTGATCAGATCTTCATTGGAACGTCCCAAACGTTGCAACATGGAGTACGGCATTATATTGACTGCTGCTCCCGTGTCAACTAGCATCTTGCTGATAGGTGCCCGTTGATATAACCTTTCAGGTATAGGGCTTTCAGATCCTGTAGCTCTCTCTCGTGGCTTCTCAAAGATAACTGGTCGTGGACCGCAATCAAACTGTGCCACCGACACTTCCTCGTCTTGGAGCACAAACTCCGACGGAAGTATAAACACCATGTTTGTATCACCGATGCCTCCGCATCGGCTTTTGTCTGCTTGGGTCGCCACACTTTCTTTGGTGGGCGAGCTTTGTCTCCAATGTTTGCTGAATTTTCACAGCCAGATCGGGCCGTGCTTTCCTCAACGTGTACTGCGCCTCGGCTTCCTCCAAGTTACGTAGCCGTTGCACTCTTTGCTTTTGGGAGTGGCTGAGTCCATCAGGACACCACCTTGGCCGGTGATATCTATCTTCTTCCTCTGACTCCTTGAAGTCTTCATCTTGAGATGACTCCGTTTGTTCCGAGGTGGGAGAGGTCCTAGACGCTTGAACACCGAAACTTCATTTGTTCCCTTCCCTCGTCTACATTCGTTCTCGATTGTAGGCAATCGGCTCATTCCCGAGTCCCAGCAATGTTTGAAGAAAGGACAGTTCCAATGCCTATCCATGTCCTCTTGCTCTCTTGACCTCCCTCTAGCGTGACGCTCATACCCTTCATATCGACGGTATTTCCTGTTGTCTGCATCAGACCGACGATATCTATCATCGTCTACGTCGTAGCGCCGACGTCGGTCATACTGCTGCTCATACTTGTTAAGGAGGTGTGCGGAAAGTGGCCGTTGATACCGCACGCTTCTCACCTCTTCCTCAGTCAAATATCGTCTGTCATCATACTGGGGCCGGTCGCGTGGATCGGCCTCCTCTTTATCTTTGCCACAGGAGTGACTGCTCTCTTATCCTTGCCATGGCGATCTGCAAGCCCTGCCATGTTGACATCAAAAGAGAAACCTGGCTCGCGTCTTATGCAGTGGCTGAGATCCACCATGTTGACGTCCGGAAACGGCTGCGTGTCAACTCTCATGGCAACTGACCGAAGAGTAATCGGCCTTGTTCTATCGCCATTTGAATCGTCGCGCAAGACTTTGCAGTCGTTGGTGTCATGGGTGAACGTGTGATGCCATTTGCAGTATGGCCTGCGTTCATCTCTTGTAACGTGGGGATTTTGTGGCCTTCGGGTAACTTCAGCAAATCAAAAATCTGCTCCGTTTTGCTTAAATCAAAGTCAAACCCTTTTGCAGGCCCTGGTTGTTTCACCCACTTGCAGGACACGGGTTTTGCCCCCCGAGTCCATTCAGCCACGGCGACTTCCTGATCTTCTGCAGTCTTCATCTTCTTCCATCTCGATCAGGCGACGCGCTTGAACTTGTCCTGGTACAATTCTGGGTGGCGCTGTTCATACGATGTCAATTTCTGAACCATATGCCAGTGAATTGTAGTCCGCTTGGAAGGTCACGTCTTTGAGCGGCGCTGATGTGCCTGCTATCGCGCTCGATCGTTTCTTCTCGTATAAACGAACCGAATAACATCGGTTCCTTCATTCGAGACGCTGAATGTATTCGTACACGTTTCTCTCGCCTTTGCCGAACTCGGGTCAGATCGGCAATGCGCCTTCGTGGCTTCGAGTGATATTGTATGTGAACTGCTCTTCCAGCTGCTTCCATGTTCGAACCGAATCTGGTGGCAACGAGGTGTACCACCCAAAGGCTGGACCCGTGAGAGATTGTGAGAAGAACCTCACACGTAGCTCGTCTGAAGCTGAGACCATGCCCAACTGTGCCAAATATCGGCTCACATGCTCAATTGAGCTAGATCCTTCGATCCACCGAATTTTGTGAAGTCAGGGAGCCGATACTTAGGCGGTAGTGGGATTAGGTCATACTCGTTGGGATACGGCTTGGAATAGCCGATCATTCTCTTCTTCGGCAGGATACCGAACTGGTCTCTCAAGATTGCAGTAATCTGATCCACCGTAGGAGCTGCAGAGGTTGAGCTTTCATGACTTGTTCCGGTGGCATATTTAGCTAGCCACGCCTGTTTTCAAAGATCTGCTCCAGAATCCCCCCGCTCCAGAACTACTCCTGCTCCGGCGACCCCTCCCCGCCGTAATCTGATTCGCCTAGTTGTTGCAGTCCGGCCGCACGTACGTGCACACGTATCCATGTGGAATCTCCTTGGGCGGCTCGTACAGAATTGGTAATCGCCAGGATCACCTCCAACCTTGTAGACGACGTACGCTGGCGAACCTTGTTGCTGTGGAGCTGCCATCGTGTATGGCAGTGGTGGCCTAGTGTAGAGCGGTATTTCTCCCTGATGAGTTCCTAGAGCAGGTCCTGACGGAGAATACTGACGCTTCATGATTTCTTGCACCACATTAAGCGCAACACGCTCCAGAGTGTTCACAGGCTCTCAGAATGCCGATGAAGAGAATGAGCAACGGCATAGTTAATTTCCTGTCGCAGGGCTCTGGTACGTTCCTCCGAAGGGAGAGATAGATCTAGTCCTTCTAACGCGCCTTCGGGTTGGAACCCTTTGAACTTAATCCCGTGCGAACGGGTCTTCTCGAAAGAGCCGATGAGATCGGCTTCGAAGATGGCCTTGAGATCATCATATTTCTTCCTGTGCTCAGCAGATCTTCGTACTTGATCGGTTCTTCCGCCATCTCGGATGTTGACATGGTTGTTGCGGAAGATGATCCCACCGGCGTGCCGTAATGTGTTGTGCCAAAACCCACCGGCGAGCAGTGGTTAAGCAACACGAAGAGCCGGGAGGCTTCCAAGACTGCAGGGCCCGGTCCTCGACGTCGCCCCGCAATGTCTCCGGCACACGTCCTAGCGGTTGCAAGGGCGTGCCACCCGACCTATACCTGGTCGAAGGTGTTGGATTGCTTCGATTAGTTTCCCGCATGGCAGACACGTAAACATTAAATACGAGCCCGATCGGCTCTCAAGTTGCCCTGTGGATCGGCTCAAAGAGCCGATCGCCCCATGGTTCACATCGGGATAACGATGACATGGGGCTCCTGCTTGATCAATATAAAGCTAAACCAATCTACGACAGTTTAGGGTTTTCACCGCATGATCGGAACATCCTACGCGCAGTTGAGCCTAATAGACACGAAAGATAATGGAAAGCTAACCCTAAAAGAGGCCTAAAAACCAACATTAAGTTAATTCCCGGAATATCCCTCTTAGGACTAACAAACCGTACCTTACGTACTACCGGATCGTTCAACCCGTTTGCAAGGCCTAACCATACAGATATTAAACCAATCCTTGAAGAATCAAGGAGCAACTATAGCAGATTGGATCTACTAAATAACGAACAAGCAAGGTGCTGCCCTTACACCTAGGTAGGTATAAGGGCAGCTAGATATCGAGGGACGGCATGGCTAAACAAATATGCATAAGAAACGCATCCATGCAAGCCCCAAAACATCTATGATAAATAGTGCTACTCGCCATCAACAACGCTTCAGCACGAGCAACACAAGGTAAACGAATAAACCTGCCTAGATCGCAAGATGCGATCTAGGCAGCATGATGCTTACCCGGAAGAAACCTCGAAAGAAGGCATGCGCCTGATTTGTGTTTGTTGTGAACGTGATTGTCCTCCTTTTTCGATAACCCTAGGTACATATTTATAGTCCAAAGGACTTTCTAACGTGCACTAACCGTGCACGGGTTAAACTCTATCTTTTAATTCTAAACTAAGATGCAATCTACTATATTTACAGATACACGGGCAATCTAGCCCAAACTTCTTCGTGCAAGGCCGCTTCAAAGACGCTCCACGTGTATATCCTTCAAACCCATCTTCACTTACGGCCCATCTCCTGATTTGGCCAAAATCTGGTGATAACACTTTCTCTTTTTTCGCATCACGAAATAATTGTTTTGGCATTATAACACCTATAATTATGAAGAAATTTACATCAAATTAAAACTCCAGTAAAATAAATAAGTCATGGATTAGATGAAGAATTAGACAAAACATTTAATCATGAACTCACGGAGGCGCAGGACGGTAGGCAGGTCGGGCGAGGCGAGGCAATCTAAGAGACACAATCACATAGAGACGAGAGAGAAATAATGAGGCAGCAGGACAGTCGGGCTAGGCGATCGGCGAGACGAGAGACGAGCAGACGAGCGGTCAGGCAAGACTATCGTGAGAGACAAACAGACTAAACACTCAATCGACGACTATGTTTTTCAAGGAAATCGATTGAGGGAAGCAGCCAAGCAGTGGCCTCGTGGTCGTGGGAGACTGCAAATCGGAGTTGGATTGAACTGATCGGGACATGAGCTACTTTTACTTCTTGCATCTTTTCTAGTTGGCCTGTTCGCTTAGTCTTGTTTTATCGTTTTGTTTTCAGTCCATAGTAAACAAAAGCCCCAATTTTGACCCCCCCAACGGCCTGGGCCCTAGGCAGCCGCCCATGGCTGCCATGGGTCAGGGCCGACCCTGGCGGCTCCCCATAGCACATGACCTGCTATCAGCGCGCCTGATAGCTTGCTGCCGGCGTGCATGCCAGCTACTTTATAAGAGCTGCCGGTGGAGATGCTGTAACAGATGACAAACTTGAGAAGATTGCGCCGTGCATCAGCTCAATCGTAGTGCATGACAGACGTAGTGCATGACAGACGTAGTGTGCGTGGAATAAGAAGCTTACGTGCAGGGCAGATGTGTCCATCACGCACGCTCCACAATGGAACATTCTAATGGTGAATCTGGTCTTGGTGCGAAGTTGGCATGTCCGGTGTGCGAGAGAATAATCATGACCCTTTCTTGACTCCGACTCTAGGCAAAGTGGCCAAGCTTCCGTCTTATCGTTTTCGTATGAGGAGGGGAACGGGGTCGTCATCGCATCGACGTTGCCAATGGTACATCTTGTCCGCGCGCATGATCTGCCGGTCGGACGCGGACGCCGCTGGCATCGGCACCAGGTACGCCCAACCGAGCCACTGCGTACAAGAAATGTTCTTTCATCTAGACAAGGAATCAAGATACAGTGGACGGGTTTTGCGTTCTATGTTTCGTAGCCGATCGAACACAACATGGTGACAGTGGACGGGCCGATATGTTCTGGCAGTATTTGTTCCAAGATTCCTACGGCCGGGATTTATTCGTCCATATGGCTAGTGCCCCTCGCTTAACGGAACGGAAAGTACGGAACGGAATGGGATCCCGTGACTCCCGTCCACGTACGTGTGTGAACCGCCGGGGCGAAGCGGCCCACTGCGTTGCGTTGGTCCTTGTTCTGTTGGGAACTGGCATCAAATTCAACAGGCAGGGAATCGTTAGGATCGATTCACTCGGAAGAACAATCTCACTTTATGCTTGGCGTCTTCCAGAGAAAGAAATTCTCTACCCTCTAATTGGTCTTTACAAAATTAACGTATTAGAGCATCTTCAGCCGCGTCCCCCAAAACAGCCTCTAAAAGACGCCGGATTTATCGTTTGGGAGACGTGTTTTCTTCTGCCGCGTTTGGGGGACGTCGATCCCCAACCGCGTTCCTCAAACATGCCCCCAAAAGTTTAAAACACTATATTTTATTTTAATAGATAGAAAAAAATATGTACTAATATTAATGTACTAATATTCAAAGCTGTGCAACATCAACAAATTACATATAAAAACTTTGAAAAACATAAACAAATTACATATAGTTTTTTTAAACTACTTCTTCTTTGATGGGCCCGCCTCGTCGTCGTTATCACAGTGGCGCTTCCTACTCGTCACCTCTTCCGAAGAGGCGGTGTCGTCCTCCTCGTCGAAGGTGCTCGCTGGCTGCGCCTTGGCCTTGGCCTTCGCTTTCGCCTCCGCCTTCGCTCGGGCCGCCCCCGCCGTCGCCTCCGCAACCTCTTCCTCCTCCTTCTCCTCCTCCTCCTCCTCCTCCCCCTCCTCCTCCTCCTCCTCGGCCTCCCATTCCTCCCCGCTGTCTAGCGGCAGTGGGGAATCATCGCCACTGCTAGGCGTCGTAGCTCTGTCCCACCAATGGCGCCATCCCGGAGGCTTACCCTCGCTATCGGTGTCTGAGGGAAGCTTGGAGAGGTCGCTCATTGTGAGAGGTTTCGATGTATGATGACCGGTTGTAGATCGGCAAGCGCATAAGTAGGGGTCTTATTGAGCGCGGATGAACGGCGACCCAGATGTTGAAGAGAGCGGCGGTTGATCTTCTGCGGAGTTCGCGCTCCATTTCAGCGGTTCGCGCGTCGATTGACGCGGTTGCCAATGTGACGATTCCGCTTCCCGGCAACAGCACCGTCGTTACGTAGGCGGCGGTTGAGCGTCCGACCCGCTGACGTGTCAGTCCCGCCACTCCTCGCCTCGTTTTTTGTTGTGTCAGGCGCGCCCGAAGCGTCCCCTGTGTAGCGGGGACGGGCTTGGGGCGCCGGACACCGTATTAGGCCGCGCCGGACAAAAAAGGCATTTGAGGTGCGCGGCTGGAAACGATTTTTTGACCGGTGCACCCTAAATCTCTTTGGAGGACGCTTTGGGGAACGCGACTGGAGATGCTCAGTTAGGTACATTTGTCTACAATTGCATGTATCTAGACGTGTTTAAGAGCGTCGATAAATTATAAGCACAAATCTAGATAAATCTACAACACTTATTTCGAAATAGAAGAAGTTATATCTCAAGACACTAGGAAGATCAGGCCAACGTGCGTGCATGCAAAACCAATGTAGAGCATTTTTTGCAGCTTGGTTGATTGCAAATTTCGTCGGAAGCCCGTGACTTTGCTGGAGCAGGAGACAACTGCACATACATATGATAACCGATGTAAACATTTCACCATAAAACCCAAGTCTTTTTCCCTTCTATTAGGCCATGACAAACTATAGAGTAGATTAAGTACATCATCTCGTGCCTACTATGTTAGGCTAGGTAAGTTGGTGAGCTCTGCGGCAAGCTTGGCGTCCCGATCGATCTGTATTTATGTAGCAGGAGTAGATGTTTTGCCAGGGTAAACCACTCTAATTTTCACAAAACGCACACCAATTTAATACAGCAGAGCTGCACAAAGTTGTCCGACCTCGAACATCAGTCAACCCGGCGTCAAACTACACATTACAATTCTTAAGGTTCAGTACACCGTGAGTTGCTCAGGATTCGGAAAGCTGCGCAGAAATAGCCGACCTCGGATGCAGTGAGAAACCGATGATGACACCGGGTAACATAGAGTGAAAATACTGAATGGCGCACTAACACTGTTATGTGTGCTCTTTTGTGAGGGAACAAAATTACTGCTGTGTTGTTGACGGGTTGTTCTTATCAGATGAATCATCGGTTTGCTGATCTAAGCGCCTAAACGAGACGTGGAAAGAAAAGGTGCAACTAAGACTGACAATAGTCACCTCGAACGATCATACGCCGCCGTCATTATGGCGTTTTGGCGAGCTTTAGACAAGTTAGTACAAAGAAGAACCACCATGCCATAAGTTCCGCTTTCGACAGTCCCCATCCGAGTGTTAGGCGGCTGCACCACAAAACAATTCTTCTCCATCAGAGCGACCTTGACTAGCTGCAGGAACAGGTCGGTGACCCGTTGATCTGTTTTTATCTAGCTAGCTGAACGGGTGGATTCATAGTCAGACTCCAAATTGAACCGCTGGGATATATTTTATTCTGCTCTGTTGACACGACTTGTATGTAATTTTCTTTGTTTCATCATCCTACGAGGAAATGCGTAGGCCATAAAATCGATCATTCTTGCACACTAGTATCTAAAATGGGATCGCTTCGTAACAGATGCAGATTTTAGATTCTTCATTGCTCAACTCAAGTGACCGTGTGGCCAAGAGCCTCCGCAGGAGCCGCCCCACAGTAACTTGATCAAGGAGGAATGTGGTGTGTTTGGCTCACCCTGAGCAGCGTATGCGGACGTACGTACTCGACGACGTTGGAAGTTGGTATAGTACATGCA
This sequence comes from Lolium multiflorum, assembly GCA_030979885.1. Lineage (NCBI taxonomy): Eukaryota > Viridiplantae > Streptophyta > Magnoliopsida > Poales > Poaceae > Lolium > Lolium multiflorum. The sequence continues at coordinate 119,808,334 of CM061749.1, read as the reverse complement.
ACATATAGTATGGCCGCGTTTGGTAGCCTGCAGCAGTTTCCTGCACCGTCAGTGGGAAGAAAGGCCCTGCGCGTTTTAGATGGGCATGCGCCAGAAAAGCCACGTTGTTTGGTGGCCTGCACATAGTTTTTTTTGGCCCTGTGGAGATTTAGGTTCTACCCGTTTGGTAGGTCGGTTTTCAGCCCTAGTAGCAGCCCAAAACGGCATCCCAGTTGTTTGGTTGCAACCCAAAATCCGATTCTGGTTACCTCTTCCCTTCAGTTGTGAGGTTACCAGCGATCAACAACACAAGCAAAAACACAATCATAGTTCAGGCAAATTTAGCGTTGATCATAGACGATACAAGTTGGCGACACACCATTGTTCAGACACGATCATAGTTCAGGACACAGCGAACACGATCATAGTTCAGCACACGACACGAACATCAACTAGACACGACATGGTAGCAGCGACAAAGAACTAGGTAAGCTTCAAACATGATTTTCAAAGACTACACACCTAGTGGCATCGCCATGGTACAGGAACCTGCTCATCACCTTAGTGCAGGTGTGGTTGAAGATGACCACACTGTACTCAAAGGAGGACACCTTCTTGAATATGAGGAACTGGCCTACCTTGAGCTGATGGGCGATGACGAAGCCCGCCCAACCCTGGTTGATGTATGCGTCATCGCCTTCTCTCATCGTAGTCATCTTCTAGTTGCAGCCAGTGTTGGTGCGGACGATGATGTTCGAAGAGATTTCTCCAAACCACTTGATGAAATCTTGAGGGATCAGGAGCCGACTGAAGGTGGGCCTGAAGACGATGCGCATAAACTTGTTCGGCTCTACGTCGTCCTGGAAATGCTCGACGTTAGCCTCCCTTCGCTTCTTCGACGGTCCCTCGTCGGGGGTCTCAGTAGGTGACCAAAGCTTGAACTTCTTTGTCTGCCACAATAACACATGCCATTAGAGATGTGTGTGCTCACAAGTATAGATGAAAACGGACATTGAAAACATTAGTGAGGTCTCACACATTTGCTCACACGGCAGCAAGGAATTGCCCTCAAACTAAGTCTAGTGTATAAGTTATTAATGTCACACACACGACTACGTTTGAGGGCAGCATCTTGCCTTCCATTGTGCCATTGTTCAATCATTGGCCAATGCACTAGACAAAAAAAAGAGGCCTCATATATAGGATCACATGGCAGGCAAAGGGGTTGTCCGCAAACTAAGTCTAGTGCGCAAGTAATAAGGCACAAATGACTAAGTTTGAGCGCAGCACTCTACCTTCCGTTGTGCCATTGCTTAATCATTGGCCAATGCAGAACTGAAGAAACAGAAACATGCTAAGCTTGGTAGCAGAGGCCTCATAGTATGAGGACACATGGAGGAGATGTTTGATCAGAACAAATGGCATGGTCATGTTCAGTCATGCCATAGGTGCTGATCAATCATCTCCTCATACTATGATCACAAGTTATAATAATTGGCCTAGTTCAATCAGAAACAACACAAGTAACAGTTCAAATTGAGTACATTACGAGTGGTACTTAGGATACATTACAAATTCTACTTAGGATACATTATAAATTCTCCCTAGCTCAACCATCCGTAGGATCTCGTACAGTACATCCAGAACACATTCATCACTCATCAGTAATAGCCCTGATCCTCTTGAGCTTATCCTTCATTGCAAAATCACTTGGAGCAGATCGTATATGTCATACTCTAACTTTCTCTTCTCAGCCTCCAAAGCCTTTCTTTCTACCTCTCATTCATGTTTCTTAGCCCTCATCACTTGTGCTTGTGTTCTCTGCAGATTCTTGAGCAGAGCAACTTCGTTCTTCAAGTCCTTCCACTCCTTAATTTTTCGCACAGCATCACAACATGGTAAACCCCAGCATAAAAAACGTTTTCCCTCTTTTCATACATAGTAAAATATATCAGTTTCACCAATCCATAGTCCGATCTACGAAGGATCTACCGCAATTGGAGATTGGAGTAACAAATCTAAGCTAATCAAGACCGGGAACACCAAGAACTGGACAAGAACAACAAGCAATGGCGACGAACGCCTTGCAAACATATATCTGAACCCTATCATAATGGAAACCCTAGCAGATCTAATCTGCATGTCGTCGCAAATGCCCGAGCATGGCCTGTTCTGGCATCTTTTTGATGCAGAGGCTGGGGCACATCCCCCATTTCGAAAAAATGGCCTGTTCTGGCACAACGAGCAAGAAGGTGAGAAGAAGAGGTTGTTACCGCCATTGTTCCGGTTGAGGACGAGGTCGAGTTCACGGACGAACTCCAGATGCCGATGAAGACTGCGGAGCAGGTTGCAGCCGATGACGCGGTGCTGCTCGTCGACGTCTCCTCCTCCGGTACCGGTGCTCCTCCTTGTGGCGGTGCGGCGGATTGGTCGACGGGAGGGAAACCGCATGGTGATGTGACAGTTTAGGGGGGGGGGGGTGAGACCGAGGTCGCGAGTGAGAGGAAGGAGAGAGGGGAGCGGTGAGGCTAATTATGACACGTGTTTCCGAAGGGACGCGGCGTTTTCGTCTCTCTTCCCCACGTGTGCAACCTTCTGGCCACAACGGGTCTTACTCCAGAGAAACTGCCATTTCAGACGTAGCCTGTCCCAGAGGTGCTTTGAGAACCGGTTAATACAAGAACGCGACTGAGCCTAGACAATCAAATGAACCGAAATTTTTTTAGCCGATGCAAGCCAGGGTGTCCATGCTACAAACACGACCTATGCTGCCGGATAGAGATTTGGTGCACATGGGCACCAGTGATCTCATTTTTAAAATAAATTAAAAATCATATTTTTGAGTTTCAAAAAATTCTGAAAAAAATATCTGCATACAGCCAATAATGTATCCCACAAACGTGAACAATATCAATTTCAAATACTTTATATTTTAAGATACACAAAAAGACAAAAATGCAGATCTGGGTAGTCATTTTTAAATCTACAAAAACATGTCAGATTTGTTATTTTTGTCTGGCTCAAAGTAAAAACAATTTTGGGTTGAGATTTTTCATGATTGTGAAATATATCACTAAAAATCTACAGAATTATTTTTCAGATTTTTTGATAAATAATAAATATTTTTAATTTTTTTTTAAATGGCGAGAGCACTGGAGCTCGGGAGCCAAAAGCACTTTTCGCTATGCTGCCGCGATAACTTGAGCGGATCGATGCAAATCATTAATTCATTCCCATGCCGACGGCTGCACTCACCGGCAGGGTAGTGGTCGTCATTGGGCATGGGCGTAACGGATGCACGGCAAGTTTCCGAACCCGTGACATCAGTTGCAAACCGTCGCTGGAGGCTACAATCATAACACTGTACGTGAGCAGTCTGTGCCCGCGTCTGCATTGCACTAGTTTTTTTTTTTTTTTGAGGAGAAACGGTGAGCTTTATATATCAGTGCAATCAACAGAGTACAAGTCCTTCCGTACAAGCTCTCCGATCATGATCGGTATGTCAGTTCTCAAGACACGATCGCCAGAGGTTCTGGCTGTTTTAGCGAGCGCATCAGCAACCCGGTTGCATTCTCTCTTCGTTGGCTTGATGCTGTACTCCTGTACGTCCTTTAGCATTAGTTTAGCATCCTCATAGATAGTCCAGAGGTTTGATCTGTCTTGCTCTTTTGACTTAAGCGCTACGGCAACCGAGGAGCAGTCCACTTCTACTTCTAGATTCAGCTGCTGTAGGTGTGCAATAAGCTGGATGCCCATGAGGACCGCTCTCGCCTCTGCTTCTTCAGCGTCATGACAGTGGGGCAAAAAGGAACGGCCAGCCGCCACGATGTTGCCATTGTGATCCCTTGCGATGGCACCAGCACCTCCGGTTCTCGACTTGCAGTCGAAGGAGCCGTCAGTATTCAATTTGATCCAGCCTTGAGCGGGGGCAGTCCAAGAGGGTGTCGGTCTGCAGTCCTCACGAGTCGGGGTCTCTTGGATGGTTTGTTGTTTTCCTTTCAAATCACCCTTCAGGTTTGGATTTTCCCTTAGGTCGTGCCCGTAGGACTGAAGGAAGATAACTGACCCAGTAACAGAGGCCTTTCCATCGCTGTGAATGACATCGTTTCGAAGGTGCCAGGCTCGCCAAAGCATCAGAAGGATTCTTGCTCTCATGAGGTCGTCCGATTGATCTAGGATGATCTGCAGCCAGTCTGCTCCTTTGTATTCAAAGATACATTCTGGTGGCAGATCCCAGGATTTCCTTAGCTCGTGGCGAAGGGCTTTAGCTTTGGTGCAGGTGACAGTTGCGTGGAAAGCGTCTTCGTCCCCATTGCCGCAGATCGAGCAGCGACTGTCCACTTCCAGTGTTCTTCTCCACTTGTTCTTCTTCGTGGCGAGCGTGTCAGTAGCCACTCTCCACCCAAAAATGCGGATCTTGGGAGGAACATTGCTCTTCCAAATTGTGTTCCAGATTGTTCTATTCCCATGAGGTGCATTACTGGAGCTAGTATTGTCACGCTTCTGGGTCTTCAGGTCGTTGGCGAGGCGGTATGCGCTTTTGACCGTGAATAGCCCGTTCTTTTCGCAGTTCCAGGCCACACAGTCCACTTTACTTCTCTCTGGTATTTTGATTTGGCAAATAGCAGCAACATCATGCTCGTAGAAAAGCTCCCGAAGGAGTTCCATGTTCCAGGAGTTTGTGCCCGGAGTCATAAGCTGATTAACCCATCGCCTCCTAGAGTTTTTCTTCAGTTTCTCAATTCTGGTTCCACTACTTCTCGGAATCCATGAGTCTCTGAGGATCTGTGTGCGTCTACCATCCCCAATACGGTTGATGATGCCCTCTTTTAGAAGTTCAATGCCATGCTCTATGCCTTTCCAAGCAGGGGATGGGTTCGAGGCAAACACAGTGTCGAGGATGTTTCCATGAGGGAAATATTTCGCTTTGAGCACCCTGGCACAAAGGCTTGACGGTCGTTGAATTAAACGCCAAGCTTGCCTCGCAAGAAGAGCTTGGTTTAGAAGGCTGATATCCCTAAAACCAATCCCTCCCTTCCCCTTTGGTAAGATCATGTTCTCCCAGGCCATCCAATGCACCTTCCTCTGTCCATCCTCGTCACCCCACCAGAAATCTCGGATTAATTTTTCATATTGCTCACAAAATCCAGTTGACATTTTAAAAACCCCCATGACGTAACCCGGGAGAGCTTGTGCCACCGACTTGATGAGTTCATCTTTTGCCCCATGGGACATGAATTTCTCAGCCCAATTTGTCAGCCTTTTGGTGAACCTATTCATGATAGGTTGGAAGTGCTCACTTTTCATTCGACCCTCAGGGGTGGGCAGCCCCAGATATTTTTCTTCAAAAGTTGAACTACTAACTTTCAGAACTGCTTTTACAACATCCTGAGTAGCTGAAGGGCAGGCCTGGCTGAACAACACTGAACATTTGCTCTGGCTTAGAAGCTGACCTGTACCATCTTGGAACATGGTAAGGGCCCTATCCACAGCCGTAGCCTCCTCTTTGGTAGCTTTGAAGAAAAGGAGGCAATCGTCGGCGAAGAGCAGATTTGAAATGCCAGGTGCATTTCTTGCCACTTTGAGTGGTGTGATGCTCCCATTCTCAGTTTCTTTCCTGAGAATGGTGGATAGAGCCTCTCCCACGAAGAGGAAGAGGTATGGGCTGAGGGGGTCTCCCTGTCTTAGGCCTCGAGTTGGGGTGAAGTAGTCCAGGGTGGTGCCATTGATCCTCACAGCAAATTTCACAGAGCGGACACAGCTCATAACCCAGTTTGTCCAAATCTCACAGAAACCAAGCTTGAGTAGTGCCTTTTCAAGGAAGGACCAATCCACCCTATCGTAGGCTTTGGAGAGGTCCATCTTGTAAGCACAATGGGTATTTCTGGGGTTCTTGCTGTGTTGGATTTTGTGAAAGCCTTCGAAAGCAATAATCGCGTTGTCAGTGATCATTCTGCCAGGCACGAAGGCGCTTTGAGTTTCAGAAATGATGCCATCAAGGAGTGGTCTAAGCCGGTTAACCAAGCATTTGGAGATAACTTTGTAGATCACATTGCATAGGCTTATCGGTCTGAAATCAGCGAGTTTCTCCGGGGTGTTTCCTTTGGGAATCAGGATGATGACAGTGTCATTAATGCCCTCAGGCATGTGGCCGGTCCTGAAGAAATCTCGAACTGCCTGGATCACATCCCCTTTCATGACGTCCCAGTTTCTTTGGAAGAAGCGGGCAGGAAAGCCGTCAGGCCCAGGTGCTTTAATAGGACCTATCTGGAACAAGGCGTCCCCCACTTCTTCCTCCGAGAAGTCTCTGCAAAGCTCCTTGTTGATCTCTTCCGAAATAGGACTGTGCATCAGATTGACCAGCTCATCGGTGTTGACAAGTTTATCCTTCGAGTAGAGGTCCCGGAAGAAATTAGTGGCCATGTCGGCTATCTCGTTAGGATCATCAGTCCAAGTACCATTTGATCCCTTAAGTTTTTTTATTCTATTCTTTGTTTGCCTCCAGGTGGCTTGCCTGTGGAAATACTTTGTATTTCTATCGCCTTCTTTCAGCCATTTCACCCGCGAGCGTTGTCTCCACATCATCTCTTCCCTATGCAGAATCTCGTCAAGTTCAGTGTTGGTTCTGCGGATAGAGTCATCACGCCAACGTGACCTCGGTTTTTTCCATAGTGAGCTGAGCTTACTTCTTAGTTTTTTGGCTTGTTTTGTGACGTTGCCAAAATTCTTTACACTCCATGTCTTCAGGTGGCTGCGGGTACTGATCAACTTATTGGTCAAATCTTTGAGTGAGGAGCTGGGTGGGTTGCCATTCCACGCTTCCTCAATCACAGCAGACAAAGTTGGATCTCTCTCCCACATGTATTCATACCTCATGTCTTCTCTTGGAGTGTTTCTTGGCTGTTGTTTTTCATATTCGAGTAGAAGTGGAAGGTGATCTGACCGGCTGGAGCAAATGTGAGTTACTTTTGCATCCGGGAACAGGCGAGACCAACAATCCGAGGCAACAGCCCTATCTAGCCGCGCCTTAACATTCTTCTTGTCTTTCTGTTTGTTGTTGAAAGTCCAGGGGGGACCAGTGTATCCGAGATCATGAACGTTGCAGAAAGCTAACACATTTCTGAAATCTGCCATTCTTCTCTCCGACCTCTTCGTTTCGGAATAGTGCTCATCTTGCCACATGGTTTCGTTGAAATCCCCGATCAACATCCAAGGGTGATTAGCATCAGGTTTGATTTCTCTTAACTTTGTCCACATACGGTGCCTTTCAGAAGTTTTCGACTCACCATACACGAAAGTGCCCCGCCACCAATTGCCATTGGGGTCATCTCTGATCAACACATCAAAATATCTCGGACCTTGTGAAAGAACTTTTATTTCAACATGTTCATCCCAATACAACGCTATACCGGCGCCTTTGCCCTTGCCATCCTGCGTGATGCAGTTTTTGAGGCCTAGTCTCCATCTAAGATCTTTAATTTTATTTTCCCGTTGCCGAGTCTCGCTAATGAACACGATCTTGGGTCTATAGGTGCGCACGAGCAACACCAGTTCGTGAACCGTCCGGGATTGACCCAAACCCCGGGGGTTCCATCCGAGGAGACTCATGGCTCCTGACAGGCGCTTCCATCTGCGCCTGTCAGTTGACCAGCAGCCCCATGGCTGGTAGCTTCCTGTCCACCTACGGTCCCTGGATCCTCCTTCCACTGGTTGATGGAGAGTCTGATCTCTCCACCTTTCTTCTTTTTGTGGCAGTACGTGACATCAACAGTTTCCACCTGTGCCTCCTCCCTTAACCATCCGCGCTTGCCCAAATGTTTTAAGGGAATGAGGAGGACCGAGAGGAAATCTCCCACAGCAACGAGTCGAGTGCTGGCCAGCCCCTGGGCCATGTCGTTACTGATTATGGTGGGCGTCCTTTCTGCATGAGTACTTTCATTGCCGGCCAGATGCCAGGGAGGCCCAGCCACCTTGAGATTGTGCTTCCCAGAACCGGTTGGGTACTTTAGGGTGGGGGTGGCCAGCGCTGAAGCCTGACTGGTTCCTTTCAGCTCGCCCATGCTTGGCTTTTCCATGATCTTAGACAAGAAGCGATCGGATTGAACAGAGTACTGTTGCTTGCATTGGTGTATGGACGAGACAGCTCCAAGAGCTGATTTTATAGCCCAACCCGGATCAGGTGACGGAGGGATTTTAGGGAAGAAATCGCCGGCAATCATACCTCTCGAGCCATTATTGGCTGGCGCGTTTGAAACTTCTCCTCCGAGTACCTTGCGCCTGGTTGTTGCTGTGCATATCGGCCGCCCATAATTGGGCGTGTGTATAGCAATCGCCCCGAGATCCCCGCGGCAAGCCGATGTGTGACGTAGTGGCAGCTCATCAATCGCCCTGATGGCGGGCGCCGGGGAGCACGCCTTTGCCCGGTCCTCAACCAGGATCACGAGCTTGGGAGTGGGGGCATGGAAGGCAGCCGGACAGGGAGAAGGAGCGCCTCTCGGGGGCAGGGGAAACTGGGCGGGGGTTTGTGGTGTGGGGGTTTGAGTGGGAGTCGGGGGAGAATCTGATGGGTGAAGTCGATTGCTATCGGGGAGAATCAATGGTGAGAATTTGGCGCGGAGATGATCCATGCTCCTACGCGGATTCGCAGATTGAAAGATGAGGGAGCGCATTCTCTTCTTGAACTCGAGCGGCAGGAGGGATTCCTGTATGGTTTTTTTTGAGTGGGGGATCAGGGTGTGGGGAATCGTGGGCTCTATCTTGTGGGATTCATGTTCACTCATCCAGTCAGGTTGAACGGGATCGAATTCATGGATTTCTTGGCTGGGGCGATGGGGATCGCCTTCCGGGGGTCGAGAGAGGCGAAGCGACATAGAAGTGCCTCGCTGCATTGCACTAGTTTTATTATGGATTTCATAACATTTGGACAAGGCAGCATATCCTCCACGGATAAAATATGGCCTTTGAGCGGCCACGAGGCGACCCAGCCATTAGACATTACATGATCCCAAGCCATAGGATTGGTCTACTCTCTACTACTCCCTTCATTCACAACTATTACTTGTGTTCCGAAATATAATACTTTTTAGATAGGTAAATTAGCTTTTTAAGAGGCTTAGATTATAGAACGGAGGTAGTACTCGCGTTCTGGGTTTAGTCAATACCAAAATTTGTAAAACTTGACCAAAAAAAGAAGAACTCAACAATATCAAATGCATATAATTTAAAAATATACATTATGATGATTCCAATACCATAGATTTTATATTATAGATGTTGTTTCCTGAATATTAAGTCAAACTTTAAACTTTGAATTAATCCAAAACACGAGGTAATTGTGAACGGAGGGAGCAGCAACCATGTGATGCATGATCTTTACGAAATATGTAGGTGGTATGAAATATGCAATGTAAAGAACATGACAAGTGAAATTGCAAGTGGAGAGGGATGGATATTTTTTTTGAAACAAAGGTAACAGCTTTGTCTATGTCATTGATTATGAAGTTTTTAATTACAAATCGAGCCAAAAAGACATGACGTGGAGCGGGATGAATATGACTAGGTTTGAATGATCGAGGTGATGTGGAGGACAATCAACCTGTGGCCAAAACGATGGGTAATGTGCCATTAGGAGCGTAACTAATGTGTGAGAGGGTGAAAAGTTCCAACTTATTTTCTCATCCACTAGACAAATATCTTTTTGTACGGTCTAAGCGAATTTTACATTCCTCTGTGTTAGGTTTTATCATAGGTACATGGAAAACCAAAATTTATCATAGGATTCCACCTTAACTGTGTGCCCTGAAGCGCCCGTTTCTGGCAAAACCCTAATTGTTTGCTTCACAGGGTTTACCTCTTTGACGTGCTTCAAAAGAATGTGACATCGGGACTTTTTTGTTCATTTGTGTTAGGTTATGTCATAGATACATAGAAAGACAAAATTTACACCCAGTTTTTGCAAGATTCCTTCCGGTGTGCCTAGAGGCGTTTGTTTTGACGAAAACCCTGATCTATCTGCCCCGCAATGTCTACCCCTTTTGTCGTGTGTCAGTTTATGTGTCTTTGTTCCCGCCTTAAAATTTCCAGCTCTTTTTTCCCATTAAAATAATTTCCACATATTTTGCCCCGCCAATATATTCCCGCCCTTATATTTCCTTCTCTTTTCCCCACAGATGTTTTTCCCGCTCTTTTCCCAGCCGGCAACCTTCATCGTTACCGAGGAGGAGCGAATATGGTGGTACAAAACTATCATGGTTAAATAGGATGGTACCGTTACAAACTCCCTTGGGGATGACATATGATTCTTCTAAGAAAAATCAACATGGAACCCCCAACAGAGCTCCTACATTACCTATGTATTTGAGACTTAGCGAGCGGGGGCAACTGTCGACAAAAGAAAGAGTATGAAGGAAAGAGCTAGAAAAATACATGGTTTGTCGAGTGTTTTCTATAATACACGCAACAAACAATGGTAGGGAAACCATGCTCCGCGTTGGATGAGTGTCGACAAAACATGAAGGTTTGTTTGTTGACTATGTTCTGAAGGACAAATCGACAAACAATGGCGGGACAATGATTTCATGTGCGGGAGAAAAGAGCGTGAAACATGCACTTGGCAAAGAACCACTGCCGTAACGACGCCATTAACTGCGGCCGCCACCGCCACATGTCTCTGAATTTTGGCGTGCAGAGCTCTTTGGCGAGTGTGTTTTTCATTTCGTGTTCACCGAGTTTCTACATTTGGCGCGTTTTTTGTTGGACGGCTATTTGAATGGTACAAAGGTGAGTATTTGCGGAGTTTTAGGATAAAACACTCGACAAGTAGATTTGCTGTAAATGTTAGGGAAGAATAGCACATCCTCAATTCCACGAATCCAGGTTGGGTGGATGATGTGCTAGTAGTGCTTAATGGAAAGGTAAAATAAATTTCCAACGCAGTTGATTTGTACGTGTAGCTGCATTGCTCTTAAAATAGTGAAACAAATACTCCCATGAAGTATGTAAACACAATCACATGACGAATATTTGGTTGGCACACGCAAAAAATACTTATAACTTGAATTGAATTGGTTCCTCATGGCATTTTCATGATGATGGGAATCAGTTAACAGATCAGAGCAATTCATACTTTGAGTCACAATGTTGTAATCTCGCATATGTCACCCACCTGCCGCCAACGCGAAGTTGTGTGCTCTCAGTCGCAAACCCGTCACGAGTAGGATTGTAGGATGAACCTCGAACGAGAGGGAAAGTGCAAGATCGTCCCAATGGAATGTATAGAAGTTATTCTATAGGTTATTTGATCAGATGTTGCGTAAATGTTGAGAACCAACCTGAGGTTGGGTGGTTAGGAGGGTGGTTGTACCCCAGCCCACCAGAGTTTAAACCCCAGGTTTAACATCTATGTGTCTTATAAAGGCGGAATATTCATTCAGTGGGAGGCGACGTTCCCGTCGACAGCGAGGCGCATGTGGTGACTTCATCAATTTCAAGATCCGATCCGCCGGCTCAGTCTTTCGGAGGTGCTCATAGGGGTAGGGTGTGCGTGTGTGCGTTCAAGAGGTAAGTGTATGCGCGTGTATCTGAGCGTACGCGTTTGTACTATGTTTCTAAAAAAAAAAGATGATGCGTAAATGTTTATATGATGGTCATTTTTTCAAAAATTCTGGGTGGGTCAGGCCCACCCAGCCCACCCTCTAGGTCCGCCTCTGGCAGCCGCCACACATGTTTTTACATTTTTGTTTCTAATGAATAGAAGATTGGGCATCTCTATTATCTGTCATTTCAGATACAATTCGATCATTGGATGTATCAGAGAAAGAGCACCCCTCGCTACGCCATGGCGTTATGGCCATCGTATTGCGAGAAAAGGAGAGGATGCTTCATTTATTCCCTCAAGGCTCAAATTGCCAGCAAACTTCTTCGCTGGAGCTGTTTTCGATCAAAGGACCCAACAGCTCAGGTGTGATCTGCTTGCCCACTTCATTCTGCCTAGCTACATATTGTAGACCTCGTAGCCGAATTCATTCCCTTTGGACAGTGGCGGCATGGGCACCCCATCCAAGCTGAAGGCGAAGACCATTGACATCGTCGCTAAGGCAGCGTGAGGATGTCGTACTTGGCGAGCTCGGTGGCCTCGGCGTGCCATTTCACCCAAGGCCTATCCATGGCAACGATGGGAGAGAGAAGGGGGGAGGTGACGGTGGTGCTGAGTCGACGCGGTATTGGTTCATGGGATATATAGATGATATTTATAGTACGTGGGCGGGCGGTGGCGCTATTTAACTCCGGCATCTCGGAAGCCGATCTAGAAAGCATCTCAGAAGTCGATCCGGCCACCATTCACTATTTCACCCACCGTTAGAGCGGTCAGAGCGGCTGCCAAGTGGGCCTGAGGAAGCCAATCTGATGTGGTGCCGTTGCGCCTATCTTGCGTCCCGTATGTAGGGGCCGGGCCAGCACAGGATTGCCAACGGTTTTACTAGACTTGAAATCGTGCCCACGGATGTTCTAACATGACAGATGCTGAACTGCTACTACTAACACGTTAGTGTTCTCCCAAAAGGTGGCCACTAGAATGCAGTTGCATACATACACATATTTGTCCCTGAGACTAAAATACGATTCCAGAAGGGGAAAAACGGCAATGGAATTTATAGACTACTAGCTCTCATACTCACCAATCTAGCTGAGCGATGAGCGTCGTGCCTTGCTTTAAAGGTTTGGTGATGAATATTAAAACTGTACGGTCAAAAGCATGGCTTTGGTTAGTCTTTAGAGCACTCTTAAAAGCGACGAAATAGACAATGGACGCAGCCAGGAAGAACATTTTTTCGATAAAGAGCCAGGAAGAACATGACGCCCTGTATTGCTTGCATCAGATTAAGGAGCATATCTATACCTGAGATGTCCACTAAAGATGGAATGGTCGACTCTAGTACGGTCTAGTGCCTCCATCCACAAATAAGTGTATTTGTAGCCTTTATTCTAAGTTACATCTTATTAAATTTGATCAATTTATTGGGATTAACTTGCCTCGGTAAGAACCATATGAACCGGTACGTAAGGGGACGTACTCCAAGAGAGAGGCGATTGTGAAACCAATCTAGGGTATCCTTCCCTTGCCCGCGATGCCGTCTTCAGTGGCCTTAGCGCCTTGGAGGTGTGGAAGACCACGGCCCCTCACCGGCGGGAGGGTTCTCATTCTTGTTAGGTTGTTTCTTCAGTGGATTCTTACAGATGAGGCGGCCACTACATCCTGATGGCAGAATAAGATCCTCCTCGCTCAATCCTCGCTCTGTCGTTGGCTCTAGCGTCGGTGGAGGGCGTGTTGAGGTTTGTGTTCGGCGGATCTCCTAGGATCCGATCTGTTTCCGTATTTTTCTATGTGGTTAAAGGTTTGACTCTTCTGATCTATGATTCTCATCATTGGCGCAGGTTGCTGCTCTATTGCGCTGTCCCTTTGGAGTCTTAGCACGGCAACTTTCCGTCTGTTTACGAGAATAGGCTTTACTTCGACAAGCTTTCCCCGGCCCCGGTGATGAGGGGTTATGATGACGGCATGCCTTCGGCTCGCTCTAGTGCTCATAGTCTTCACTAGGTAGTCCAAAGATCTATTTATAATTTTTATTACCTTTGGTGTTCTTTGTATTGCGGTTGCTGCTGAGTAATAGATCCCTGGTCCCTTTCCCAAAAATAAAAAGGATTGATCAATTTATTTAAAAAGTAGCAATATTTATGACATTAAACTATTATGACTAGATTTATTTCGAAATGTAGTTTCATAATATACTAAGTACCATGTCACGTACATTTCAACATTTCTAAAAAATCGTTCAAATTTGAAAAAGTTTGAGTTAAAGATAAAAGCCAAACGCACACTTATTTACCGTCGGGAGGGAATACTTCTCATTTACACAGTAGCAAGAAGATCCTTCTCAGGGCAAGGGAAATCACAAACTGCAAGAAATAAACAGAGCACAAACAAATTGAGCAAATTGCGCCGTGCATCATGTTGTATTACGCAAAAATATAATTATAATGCGTGTGTTACAAGAAGCAGCATGTGTGTAGTGCAGGCATCCATCACGCGTGCTCCACAAATGGAACATTGTAATTGTGATGGTGCATGGGTCTACTAGAGCATAATTTGTTCAGACTTTGGCGATCGAGACCTACCTAGTGGGCGAGAGAATAATTAGTGTGACCCTAACCTTGACTCCGATTCTTGGCAAAGCGGCCAAGCTAGCCTCCGTCTTATTGTTTTCGTCGGAGAGGAGATCGGGGTCGTCGTCGATCGGTCGTTCTTACGCATCAACGTTGCCATAGTTGAGTACATTGTGTACGCGTACATGCTCTGCCGGCCGAGCGCGGCCACCGTCGCGATCGGACGCCGACGCGGCGGCAGTATCCGCACCAGGTACCGAGCCACTGCGCACAAACAATGTTCCTTCATCAAGACACTACAGGACCGGCCGGAGACGCCGACGGCCGGCTGCCCTCGGCGTAGCCACGCCAGGCCCTCGGCGTAGGATACGCCGATGGCAGCCCTCGGCGTATGTCCTCGGCGTTCAGCTCCCTCGGCGTAGGCTTCCGCGACGTCGGCGTAGGCCTGGCCGTCGGCGTATGCCGCCTACGCTGACTGTGCACCTTCACCCTCGGTGTCTCTGCCTTCGGCGTCTTGCCACGGCATGCCGTCGCCGTTAACGGAGCTTCCCAGACGCCGACGGCCTGCCCTCGGCGTACGGTAGCGGCCCGGCGACGAACGGGGCGACGTGGCGCGACGTGGTGCAGCCAGTCGGGCGTCTACGCCGAGGGCAACCCCCTCGGCATAGGGCCAGCGTTCCTGGCGACGAATGGGACACGTGGCGCGACCTGGTGCGGCGATCTACGCCGAGGGCAACCCCCTGGGCATAGACCTGACCATATGGCCCTATGCCAGGGTCTATGCCGACGGCATTGCCCTCGGCGTAGGCCTACCATTTTTTTTTTTTGCTGTTTCAGCCAAAATCCTGTTCCAATTCAATTGCAATGCAATTCAGCAGGTCCAATTCATCTAAATTCATCCAAAATCGACCAAATTCGCTATAATTCACATAAATATCATATAATCCACATAATACCATACATGGTGCACATAATAGCATACAAGCGGAGAGCGGAGAGTGCCATGTCATCCAAATACATAGTAGTAGCAAGCAAACCCTAGTTCTAAGCTGACTAGCGCATGAAGGACACGGGCGGGGTGTATCCGCCCTGGTCGTTGGCGAAACGAGCAGCCCGGGGTTGCGCTCCGGTAGAAGCTGCAGAAGAACCACCTGGAGAAGGACCGGGGGTACGCCCAGGAGAAGTCAACGGAGAGGCACCGGGAGTAGTCCCAGGAGTAGTCGACAGAGAGGCACCAGCAGAACGCCCAGGAGACCGACCACCTTCATGAACCGGTGTGACCTCACGCCCACCCGGCGAAGCCTGGTTCCCGGAGAATCCCGTTTCCTATGTGTTTCCTACATATTAGCAACTTGCGAGGCAAAGAAAAGTGGTAACTACCGGTTTGGCAAAGAACTTACCGGTGTGGATCCGTAGTAAGTCGCAGCGAAAGCTTCCCTCGATGGCATGATAGGAAGTTCCCCCGCAATGGAAACTTGAGCCGGTGGCGGTGTACCAGTAGACATAGAAATCATCATTTCATGCAAGATAGGTTACAAGTTAGGCTTTGCAGAAATAAAGCATCAAACTGAGACTTGTCATCTACTTGCGAGAAGAAAGATTCAGACTTACTCCTATATACACCATGTAGGTCGTATTCTGCCTATTCCACTGTGCAGCGGCCTGCTGATACGCTTCATTACAGGCTTCGAAGGCCTCCTCGAACTCTGGCTACAATTTCAGAAACAATGAATCTCGTCAACACTTAGCCATGTAGGAAGGAAAACCGGAAAGATGATGAAAATGAGGAAAACTTACATCGTAGGCGGGTGGACGAGCAGGCCGTGGACGAGGCTGGGGGCTGTCGGCGGTGAGGGTATGCTTGAGACGCGTGTAGCTCATGGCTGGGGTAGGCTTGACCGCCTTATTCAGAAAGGGGTAACGGCCATGCCTACGCCCGCTCCCCGACAGGACCAACGACTCCTCGTCGATCGGCATGCTCAAGGGGTCATCCACCTCCGGGTGACGAGACTTGACCATGTCGCAGTAGTCCTCCTTGGCGGCCTTGACATTGTCGTAGTACTGGGGCTGAGGCAATGCGGGATTTGGCTTCTGCTTCGTCCGCATCATGTCATATATATGGGCATCATGAAGCACCACCCCAGGTGCTGCCTCGGCCATCTACATCGCGAAAAGAAAAGTTATGTGTATCACAAATGTAACATGACGGGAAATGAAAGAAGGTCGTTCCATGTATATACATACCTTTTTTCCCTTGTAGCGGGTGTAGTTTCGGCTTCCCGCGCAGTGTGTGCCACCGGTGCCTCGGTTCTCCATGTTACGCCTCGACACGGCTGCAAACTCCTCGTCCTCCCTGAGCCACCTCGCCCTAATCAGCTCCTCCCATGCCTCCCTATGCTGCTCGGCCCACTCGGGACAAACCTGAAAACGCAATACTCAACTCAAGATAATCCAATGAAAACTTAGCAGCAATGTAGAATCTCATTGACATTTAACTCACCGACATGTACTCATCAATGGTCATTGCCCATTCCTCCGTAGGCTGGTTACCCACAAAGTACTCCTTCCTGACCCTCTTACCCTTGTTAGCCCAGAAGGCACTAGCGGAGGTGACCTTTTGGTTGTACCACTGCTGCGGTGTCAACCTCTCGCAAGCGCCACGCAAAGTGAGACGCGCCTTCGTATCAAGTTCCGGGTCCACGCGGTATAAGCACTTCAATCATGCATAAATCAGTTGTGAAAGTCATGAGTTAGTGACATGGGTATACTCTTTGGGTACCCATTATTGATATACCTGGATCGGCTCGGCCCAATATGGAGAAGGCCCAACAAGGCAACCCGTAGAAGTAGTTTACTAGGACTCTTGTAAAACCCTAGGCTGGTTGCATATATAAAGCCAGCTAGGGCACCCGATAGAAGGGGGCCAACAGATAGACAGAACATAGACAACATAGCTCCGCCTATGGCGGCACCCTGTAAACATATGATCATATACTGGATTGCTAGCAACATGTAGGGATCCTCCACTGAGGGGACCCGAAGCTGGGTACGTCGTGTGCCTAATCTCGTCCCCGGAATCTCCATCGTCGCTCTCTCCCGAAACCCTAGTCTACAATCCGTAGGCATTGGCGAGGTGATCCCTCGTCAATTGGCACCGTCTGTGGGAATCGCGACGACTGGATTTGGTATCCGGGCGGGATCCTTCGTTTAGAACAGCAACCAGATCGCATCGGATTTCTAATGTGCTTCCACGTTGTCGCCTCCGTCAACAATAAAATCGCTTGTATATGCATTAGAGCTGACGGAATCAGCGGTCGTCATCAACAATTGCCGCATAAATTTCCTCGACTACAACGATTCCATCATGATCGGGTCACGGCAACCATCTTCAACTCTAGCCGGAGTAGATCAAGATCGATTTGGGAACCCGACGAAGGCAAAAAAGCTGGCAGCAGGATGTGTGTACGCGGCCGCAGTTCCGTCGAGTACTACTAGGTGATGGCAATCTCCGTACCCGCTGCAATTCAACGGCTCAGATCGGATCAAGTCCCGAGGCTATTACCACATATTAATCAAGTACAGAGGAAAAGGATCCCACGAATTTACATTGAAGCTGTTTTCTCGAGAATCAAAACCAGAGATCATACATGAATCTAATCCGGACACAGCAATACACCTGACGGGCACTTTTGTTTGCCCCCGCGGCATATAGTCTTGCCGGCGGCTGGACAGACCAAAAGTAAAAAATTGGATGACTACCAGCGCATGACTCATTGTGATGGCTAGCTAGGTAACAATTGGTGCAGTCCAAGGAATTCAATAGCTCAGTACTACCATCGAGTTTCAAGAAGCGTATTCTTCAAAATCTGAAGATCCGATCATTATGCACTTCCAGAAAACAAAAGCTAAGTACTTCTGTAACCGTCTCTTACACGTATTTGCAATCTGCATTATTTGTTGTGTGATTCAACAACTGTTCATCTAGCGATAGCAGACAACACATCATCTTATCTGTAGTAAGAAAAATCACGGCATAGAAAATATAGATAGATCTTTACTCCGAATTTTTTTTCTAGTAATTTCAGATTCATCTGCAAACGATGACACTCAGTGGACTTATTTGGCCAACTATTTTTAGTTACCTACTCTTTGCAAAATTCATTTGGCCAACTATTTTCGGCTCGAGCTATTATTAGCGCCCGAGCTTGTGCACTACAATACAATTGCAGGTCGAAACAAATCTTCGACTACTCTGCCCGACCGACCGCGCCCGCCATTACGCACTCGCACACTCGGGGGCTCACCCGTCGAGGATCCACCACATTGACTGCGTCCTCTTTGTCGACTACGTCCTCTTCATCGACTATGTCGGCCACATCAACTATTTTCCGACCAGGCACTGCGCGACTACAACCGACTGTGTCCGTCGCACGACATGCTTACACGTCGGCTCCGTCGCAGCCGATAAAAAAGCTAAGTGTTATTCTTCAAATAGTCAATTATTATTTACTTTCGCCACACCCGAATACTCGGGGGTTGCGCCCTTACATTATTACATCAAATTCACCCAATACCGGGGGCTACGCCATTACTTCATTACAAATATAGTCGCGTACTTGGTGAATTTCTTTTCCTTCGGCTCTGGATATATCTTCTCCGGCTCAGTGGAATTATTTTCTCCGGCTCAGTGGAATTATTTTCTTCGACTTAGTGGATTTATCTTCTTCTTCTCAGTGGATTTATTTTCTTCGGTTTACTGAATTGGTTTTCTTCGGTTTCTTATTGGTTCACTTTTATACAATATTACCCGATGTGTTTCCGGGTCAACGGATTCATCTTCTATGGTTATTACTGGAACAATTTTCTTCGGGTCAATGGATGTATCCTCTATGATATCAACGGATTCATCTTCTATGGTTATTACTGGATTCTTCGGTTCAATGGATTCATCCTTTATGATATCGGCGGATTCATCTTCAATATATGCTTGATAGCATAATATTCAATATGGATTCATCTCAAATATTTCATCTTGGGTTCATCTACATTGACTTTATCTCTCATGGCGTAATCTTCAATGGCTTAATATTCAAATGGCTTTAGCTTCAATGGGGTCGACAATTTCATCGGATTCTCTAGTGGAAGTCAAAAATAGGCTACATATTCATGGAGCAAATACTCGGGGGCTCGACAACAACTTCGCCCCTGAGCATAATTACAACATATTCCAGGCGACCACGACTTCTTCATCAATGATTTGGAACCGTCATTACCATCAACCTCGATACATGCAGTATAACACTCGGGAGCTCGACAACGAATTCGTCGCAGGTCACAATTGCGGCACCGCGTCTAAGTAACAATCATGATATCACCACATCAGTGCTCGGGGGCTCGGCTATTTCTTTATAATTTGGCGGCGCCTACTTTTGTTATTTGGTGATTTCTATTTCGGATCGATTCCTTCGTTGCACTCGAAGACTTTATTGCGCGTCGACTCCGTCGTATCTAATAAGCTAAGTGTTTCTTTTTAATTTACATAAAGTTGATTATCATTTACTTTTGCCGCACACGACACTCGGGGGTCGTGCGGCATAAATTCACTTTACATATCGCTAAATCTGAGCATCTGACACCGCATGCGAAAAAGAGAGTCAAGGAAAAGATAGAAAAAGTTTGTTAATTTGTGCAGGAGAAAACAAATTTAAAAGTATGCAAGTACTTGAGCCTATGTTCGGATACGCGCACCCGACCATAGCCTCGGGGGCTACTCCCATCGGGAGCGCTGGCCGCGCACCCGAAGAAATTATCTTCAGAGAGAACCCGACGAAATCTTATTCAGGGAGGACCCGAAGAATTTGCCTGAAGAAGGACCCGACGAATTTGCCTCAAAAAGGACCCGAAAAATTATCTTCAAGGAGGTCCCGAAAAATTATCTTCAAGGAGGTCCCGAAGAATTATCTTCAAGGAGGTCCCGAAAAATTATCTTCAAGGAGGTCCCGAAGAATTGTCCTCAAGGAGGTCCCGAAGAATTATCCTTAAAGAGGATCCGAAGGATTATCCTTAAAGAGGACCAGAAGAATTATCCTCAGGGAGGACCCGAAGAATTGTCCTCAGGGAGGACCCGAAGAATTATCCTCAAAGAGGACCCGAAGAAATTTTCCTGAAGGAGGAACTCGACGAAATTTTCAGCAAGGAGGAACCAAAAAAAAAACAGTGGACAAATATTCGGGTCCATTGACTCGTCATTTGTTCCGATCAAGAACATCGGTGATATGCCTGACGACAATATAGAAGAACGCAATATATTCGGCTGACTCATCAAGCCCGAGAGAAAAATAGAAGAACCCGCAAAATGGGTCATTGCATCAGCCGAACAAGGCACTCGACAATATATTCTCAGAGCTAAACGTCGCGAATAATCCGAATGCCGCAAAACTCTGCGAAGGTAAGACCCCGGATCCGTCCTGTGCGGCGTGGCATCGCCAAAGACTGCGCTCTGCTACTTTTTTCCACATCAACAGATGTGAAGAAATATCCCGGCGGACGCGCTGTGGATCCGATAACATTACTGGAATTCGGATCATGGTAAGTCCTTAAGCGGCACGTGACGAATTACGCCAGGTCCCGAGATCATGTCTAGGGACGTGATCTTGAAGTACGTTCTTGTGGGATTGCCACAAGAGCAGTTAACTGGTACCTTATCCGTCAGATGAATCAGCCCCATTTACCATTATCCCTGAACAACATAGATAGCAACGGCCCGGAGTCGATAAAAAGAGGGGTTGCGCCCAGAAATATGGTTAAGTTCGTTATTGAGTAGTACAACTTGAGTCTATGCCGGCACCTGCCCATAGGCTCGGGGCTACTCTTCTCAAGAGCATTGTTCACCCTCTCAATAAGATACACGAAAGAGGAAAAATTGTGGAGTCGATTAAAAGCAAGTTGAGCCTACACCCAAGTGCAAACACTTGGCTGTAGCCTCGGAGGCTACTCCCATCGGGAGCGTGATACGTCCATTTTGCATCACTATTTTATATCATAATTTGCTGTTATTCATTGATATGTTTCATATTTAGAGATGATACTTATGTTATTTCACATATTTTGCATGTTTCATGATCATTGGAGAATTATTCACCGGAGTCAGGATTCTGCTAGAAAAAGCACCGTCAGGACACCATATTTCGGAAGATCAACAATTGACGGAAATTACATGAAAAATCCTATTTTTCCAGAAGACGAAGGGAGCCAAAAGGAGGGGCCGAGAGGGCCGCCATGGGCCCCCCATAGGCCGGCGCGGGCCCACCCTGGCCGCGCCGCCATGTGGGGAGGGGCCCTGACCCTCGGCCGCCTCTCCTTCGCGTACTTCTTCGTCCCGAAAACCTAAGCCAAGGGAGGACGGAGAATAGACAGAGCCGCCTCGCGGGCGGAAAAACACCAGAGAGAAAAGAGCTCTCCGGCGGGGGAACTGGGAAATTCCTCCGGAGGGGGAAATCGACGCCATCGCCATCGTCATCGAGCTGGACATCATCTCCATCATCATCACCACCATCACCATCATCATCACCGCCATCTCCACCGCTGCATCTCGTCACCGCTGTAACAATTAGGGTTGGATCTTGATTGTTTGATAGGGGAAACTCTCCTGGTATTGATTTCTACTTGTTATTGATGCTATTGAGTGAAACCATTGAACCAAGGTTTATGTTCAGATTGTTATTCATCATCATATCACCTCCGATCATGTTCCATATGATGTCTCGTGAGTAGTTCGTTTAGTTCTTGAGGACATGGGTGAAGTCTAAATGTTAGTAGTGAATTATTGTTGAGTAGTATTCAATGTTATGATATTTAAGTTGTGGTGTTACTCTTCTAGTGGTGTCATGTGAACATCGACTACATGATACTTCACCTTTATGGGCCTAGGGAGTACATCTTGTATTCGTTTGCTAATTGTGGGGCTGCCGGAGCGACAGAAACCTAAACCCTCGTTAGTATATCGGTGCAGGAGGGATAGCAGGATCTCAGAGTTTAAAGCTGTGGTTAGATTTATCTTAATTACTTTCTTGTATTTGCGGATGCTTGCAAGGGGTATAATCACAAGTATGTATTAGTCCTAGGAAGGGCGGTGCATTAGCATAGGTTCACCCACACAACACTTATCAAAACAATGAAGATTAATCACCTATGAAGCGAAAGCACTAGACTAAAATCCCCGTGTGTCCTCAAGAACGTTTGGTCATTATAAGTAAACAAACCGGCTTGTCCTTTGTGCTAAAAAGGATTGGGCCACTCGCTGCAATTATTTCTCTCGCAATTTACTTACTCGTACTTTATTTATCTGCTATATCAAAACCCCCTGAATACTTGTCTGTGAGCATTTACAGTGAATCCTTCATCGAAACTGCTTGTCAACACCTTCTGCTTCGTTGGGTTCGACACTCTTATTTATCGAAAGTACTACGATACACCCCCTATACTTGTGGGTCATCAAGACTATTTTCTGGCGCCGTTGAGTGAAGCGCTATTGGTAAGTGGAATTGGTAAGGAATTTACCGTACGTGCTGATTTTGTTTCGCCTGCGCTATAAGTCATTATGGAGAGATCCTCCCTTGAATTTCTATTTGGGAAATCTACTACTACTGCAACGGTAGTAGATGAGACGCTAGTGAGGAAGTAATACCATATAAAATACCTATGAAAATTATTGAACGTGTTGTGGATAACCGCTATGAAGGGGATGGAACTGTTCATCCTGGAGATCATTTACTGTTTTTACATGAATTATGCGGGTTATTCAAATGTGCAGGTATTTCAATGGATGAAGTTAGGAAGAAATTATTTGTTATGTCGTTATCTGGTAAAGCGGCGCATTGGTATAAATTGCTGAAGGATGGGTGTTCTCTTGATTGGAAGGATATTGTGCCTCCATTTTACTCTAAATTCTATCCTCCAAGTGAAATTCACAAAGACCGCAACCGTATATATAATTTCTGGCCTCATGATGGAGAGAGCATTGCCCAAGCGTGGGGGAGATTGAAGTCTTTAATGCTCAAATGCCCCATTCATGAGCTTCCTGGTAATATTATTATTAATAATTTCTATGCAAGACTGCTTTTCAAGATAAAACCTTGCTGGATACTTCTTGTTCTGGATCATTCAACAATAAAGAAGAGTTTAAATGGGACCCTCTTGATCGAATCAAGAAAATACCGAAGGATGGGAGAATGACAAAGGGAGTGTCAGGTATAAATTATAATTATGAATGCATTGAAACTTTTATGGATACTGATGAATATCGTAATATAAGTGCTACATATGGTCTTGACTCTCAAGTTGTTGCAAATATTTATAAAGCATTTGCTTCTCATTTTGAATTGCCTAGGAAGAATTTTGATAAGTATCATGAACCGTATAAAGATAAAGCTGATTCGCCTAAAGGTAAATGTATTGAAATTAAAACTGTTGATCATGTTCTTCCTGAAGCTTATATTGAAAAACTCCTTTCCCTGCTAAGATGAAAGAGTATTCTGTTATAACTAGTGTAGTTAATAAAAGTGCAAAGAAACCCGTAGAACCCGAAGAACAAATAAAGGTTGAACCCGTTGCAATAGTTAAAGATCTTATGACCGAAAATGTGGAAGATGGTCATATTATTTTTTGTGAAGATGCCTCTAATATTGTTTCACATCCTAATAAGTCTAGGAAAGCCATTGCTCTCTGTTCGAATTGGTGATCATTGCTATTATGGTTTATGCGATATTGGTGCAAGTATTAGTGCCATTCCTTATGAGCTCTACACGGAAATCATGCATGAAATTGGTTCTTGTGAACTTGAACATATTGATGTGGTTATTCGGCTAGCTAATAGAGAAACTATCTCTCCCATTGGTATTGTTCGAGATGTTGAAGTTCTATGTGGTAAGATTAAATATACTGCTGACTTTTTGGTACTTGGTTCTGCTGCTAGTAAGTCTTGTCCTATTATTTTTGGTAGACCTTTTCTGAATACTTGTGGAGCTATTATAGATTGCAAGAAAGAGAAAATTGTTACTAAATTTGCCGGTGAATCTTATGAGTTTAACTTCTCTAAATTTTCCAAAACTCCTTATAAAGCTGATTTGCCTAATGATGATTTTAGAGTTGAACAGGTGCATCTATTGCTCTTGCTCCTAGTAATCCTTTGCAGAACATTTGGAGAATAGTGAGAGTGAAGTTTTTAGGGAAGAAAGGGATGAGCTTGATGAA
The DNA here is from genome assembly GCA_030979885.1 of Lolium multiflorum. Lineage (NCBI taxonomy): Eukaryota > Viridiplantae > Streptophyta > Magnoliopsida > Poales > Poaceae > Lolium > Lolium multiflorum. The sequence continues at coordinate 119,783,941 of CM061749.1, read as the reverse complement.
ATTTTCCTTCGTCAACCTATTCTTAAACATGACTTACTGTTGAAGATTTAGGTGTAACACCACCACCAAAGGAAGATCCCGTATTTGATTTGAAACCATTACCCGATAATCTTAAGTATGCTTATATTGACGATAAGAAAACATATCATGTTATTATTAGTGCTAAGTCAGATATTGAGGAAGAAAGGTTATTGGAAATATTGAAGAAACACCCAGGAGCTATTGGCTATACTCTTGATGATTTGAAGGGATTTCTCCCGCTATTTGCCAACATGCCATCAATATAGAAGATGGTGCAAAACCCGTTGTTGAACATCAGCGTCGTCTAATTCCCAAGATGAAGGATGTGGTAAGAAATGAGGTATTAAAACTTCTTGAAGCAGGTATTATATATCCTATTGCTGATAGTAGATGGGTTAGTCCTGTGCATTGTGTTCCTAAGAAAGGAGGAATAACTGTTGTGCCCAATGATAATGATGAGCTGATTCCTCAAATAGTAGTTGTAGGGTATAGAATGTGCATTGATTTTCCAAAAGTTAATAAAGTTACTAAGAAAGATCATTACCCTTTACCTTTTATTGATCAAATGTTAGAAAGGTTGTCTAAAAATACTCATTTCTGTTTTCTTGATGGATATTCTGGGTTTCACAAATTGCTGTTAGAGCTAAAGATCAAGAGAAAACCACTTTCACTTGTCCCTATGGAACTTATGCTTATAGGCGCATGCCTTTGGTTTATGTAATGCTCCTGCTACTTTTCAAAGATGCATGTCTGCTATTTTTCATGGCTTTTGCGAAAAGATTGTTGAGGTATTCATGGATGATTTTTCTGTCTATGGGAATTCTTTTGATAACTCTTGCGAAACCTTGATAAAGTTTTGCAGAGATGTGAAGAAACTAACCTTGTTCTTAATTGGGAGAAATGCCACTTTATGGTTAATGAAGGAATTGTATTGGGACATAAAATTTCCGAGAGAGGTATTGAAGTTGATAGAGCTAAAGTTGAAGCAATTGAGAAGATGCCCTATCCTAGGGATGTTAAAGGTATTCGTAGTATTCTTGGTCATGCTGGTTTTTATAGGAGGTTTATTAAAGATTTCTCTAAAATTTCAAAGCCTCTTACTAATCTTCTTCAAAAAGATGTACCTTTCTTTTTTGATGATTGTAAGGAAGCTTTTGAAACTCTAAAGAAAGCCTTAACAACTGCTCCTGTAGTTGAACCTCCTGATTGGAATTTGCCTTTTGAAATTATGTGTGATGCTAGTGATTTTGCTGTAGGTGCTGTCCTTGGACAGCGAGTAGATAAAAATTGAATGTCATTCATTATGCTAGTAAAACTATAGACGCTGCTCAAAGAAATTATGCTACAACTGAGAAAGAGTTATTAGCCGTAGTTTTTGCATGTGACAAGTTTAGACCCTATATTGTTGATTCAAAAGTTACCACAGGTGGCTGATACGTCTCAAACGTATCTATAATTTCTTATGTTCCATGCTACTTTTATTACAATACTTGAATGTTTTATACATACTTTACAACATTATTTTACATTTTCCGGCACTAACCTATTAACAAGATGCCGAATGCCAGTTTTGTTTTTCTGCTGTTTTTGGTTTCAAACTAGTGAAAATTTCAAGACGAAATCAACGCCCAGGGTCCTATTTTTGCACGAAGCTTCCGAAGACCGAAGAGGAGACGAGTGGGGCCACGAGGTGGCCACACACCAGGGTGGCGCGGCCCCCGGCCCGCGGCTCGTGGTGTGGGCCCTCGTGCCGCCACTTGACCTACCCTTCCGCCTACTTAAAGCCTCCGTCGCGAAACCCCCTGTACCGAGAGCCACGATACGGAAAACATTTGAGAGGCCGCCGCCGCCAATCCCATCTCGGGGATTCAGGAGATCGCCTCCCACCTGCCGGAGAGGGAATCATCACCGGAGGGGCTCTACATCATCATGCCCGCCTCCGGATTGATGCGTGAGTAGTTCATCCTTGGACTATGGGTCCATAGCAGTAGCTAGATGGTTGTCTTCTCCGAATGTGCTTTCATTGTATTAGATCTTGTGAGCTGCCTAACATGATCAAGATCATCTATTTGTAATGCTACATGTTGTGTTTGGTGAGATCCGATGAATAGAGAATATTATGTTAAGTTGATTATCAATCTATCATATATGTGTTGTTTATGTTCTTGCATGCTCTCCGTTGCTAGTAGAGGCTCTGGCCAAGTTGATACTTGTAACTCCAAGAGGGAGTAATTATGCTCGATAGTGGGTTCATGCCTCCATTAAATCTGGGACAGTGACAGAAAGTTCTAAGGTTGTGGATGTGCTGTTGCTACTAGGGATAAAACATTGATGCTTTGTCTAAGGATATTTGTGTTGATTACATTACGCACCATACTTAATGCAATTATCTGTTGTTCGCAACTTAATACGGAAGGGGTTCGGATGATAACCTGAAGGTGGATTATTTAGGCATAGATGCATGCTGGATAGCGGTCTATGTACTTTGTCGTAATGCCCCTGATTAAATCACATAGTAATCATCGTTGATATGTATTGAATCTTTATTTATCAATTGCTCACCTGTAATTTGTTCACCCGACATGTTAGTTATCTTATTGGAGAGACACCACTAGTGAACTGTGGACCCCGGTCCATTCTTTACATCTGAATACATTCTCTGCTTTACTGTTCTTTGCAAACAAACACCATCTTCCACTCGATACGCTTAATCCTTTGTTTTCAGCAAGCCGGTGAGATTGACAACCTCACTGTTACGTTGGGGCAAAGTACTTTGATTGTGTTGTGCAGGTTCCACGTTGGCGCCGGTTTCACTGGTGTTGCGCCGCACTACATTCCTCCACCAACAACCTTCACGTGCTTCTTGGCTCCTACTGGTTCGATAACCTTGGTTTCTTACTGAGGGAAAACTTTCTGTGCGCATCACACCTTCCTCTTGGGGTTCCCAACGGATACTGTCGACACGCCACAAGACTTTTTCGCGCCGTTGTCGGAGATCAAGACACGCTGCAAGGAGTCTCCACTTCCAATATCTTTACTTTGTTTTTGTCTTGCTTTATTTTATTTACTACTTTGTTTGCTGCACTTAAACAAAACACAAAAAAATTAGTTGCTAGTTTTACTTTATTTACTGTCTTGTTCTCTATATCAAAAACACAAAAATTAGTTACTTGTCTTTACTTTATTTGCCTAGTTTACTTTACTACTGTTATCATGGGTACCCCTAAAAATACTAAGTTGTGTGACTTCACTAGCACAAATAATAATGATTTTATATGCACACCTATTGCTCCACGCTACTACAAGAGATTCTTTGAAATTAAACTCTTTACGAATCTTGTCATGGGAGAACAATTTTCTGGTGTTAGTTCTGATGATGCTGCTGCCCATATTAATAATTTTGTTGAACTTTGTGAAATGCAAAAGTATAAGGATATAGATGGTGATATTATAAAACTAAAATTGTTTCCTTTCTCATTAAGAGGAAGAGCTAAAGATTGGTTGCTATCTTTGCCTAAGAATAGTATTGATTCATGGACTAAATGTAAAGATGCTTTTATTAGTAAATATTATCCTCCCGCTAAGATTATATCTTTGAGAAGTAGCATAATGAATTTTAAACAATTTGATAATGAACATGTTGCTCAAGCATGGGAGAGAATGAAATCTTTGGTAAAGAATTGCCCAACCCATGGACTGACTACTTGGATGATCATCCAAACCTTTTATGCAGGATTGAATTTTTCCTCAAGGAACCTATTGGATTCAGCTGCTGGAGGTACTTTTATGTCCATCACCTGGGCGCCGCGACTAAATTACTTGATGATATGATGATCAATTACTCTGAATGGCACACCGAAAGAACTCCTCAAGGTAAGAAGGTAAATTCTGTTGAAGAAACCTCTTCTTTGGGTGATAAGATTGATGCTATTATGTCTATGCTTGCACATGGTAGATCTCATATTGATCCTAATAATGTTCCTTTAGCTTCATTGGTTGCTCAAGAAGAAAATGTTGATGTGAATTTCATTAAGAGCAATAATTTCAACAACAATGCTTATAGGAATAATTATGGTAACAACAATTATAGGCCATATCCTTATAATAATGGTAATGGTTATGGTAATTCTTACAATAATAATGAGAGTGTACCCTCTGGTCTTGAAGTGATGCTTAAAGAATTTATTAGTACACAAACTGCTTTCAATAAAACTGTTGAAGAAAAGCTTGGTAAAATTGATATTCTTGCTTCTAAGGTTGATAGTATTGCTCTTGATTTTGATCTTTTAAAATTGAAAGTTATGCCTGAGAAAGTTGAAGATGCTAGGTTTGCTAAAACAAATGCCATCCAAGTCCAAATTAATGATAATATTAGATTGTTGGCTGAATTGCATGCTAGGTGGGATAGAGAAGAAAAGAAAACTTGCTAAAGAAAATAATGTAGCTAAAGTATGGACTATTACCACCACTAGTAATGTTAATTCTTCACATATTTCTGCACCTCCTACTATCAATGGTAAAATAATTGGTGTTGGCAATATTTCTACTCCTAGTGCAAAGCGCACAAAACTGCCTGAAACTGCTGAAACTGCTGTTTGTGATAAAACTGCTGAAATTTTTCAAAATATTGGTGACAATGATTCCATTGCTGTAGAACATAATGGTTTAGATTTTGATGATTGTCATATTACTGAAGTTATAAATTTCCTACAAAAACTTGCTAGAAGTCCCAATGCTAGTGCTATAAATTTAGCCTTTACAAAACACATTACAAATGCTCTCATTAAAGCTCGGGAAGAGAAATTAAGACTTGAAGCTTCTATTCCTAGGAAGTTAGAAGATGGTTGGGAGCCCATCATTAAAATGAAATTCAATGATTTTGAATGTAATGCTTTATGTGATCTTGGTGCAAGTATTTCTGTTATGCCTAAAAGATTTATGATATGCTTGACTTGCCACCATTGAAGAATTGTTATTTGGATGTTAATCTTGCTGATAATGTTAAGAAGAAACCTTTGGGGAGGATTGATAATGTGCGCATTACGGTTAACAATAACCTTGTCCCCGTTGATTTTGTTGTCTTGGATATCGAATGCAATGCATCTTGTCCTATTGTGTTGGGAAGACCTTTTCTTCGAACCGTTGGTGTTGTTATTGATATGAGAGAAGGTAATATTAGATATCAATTTCCTCTCAAGAAAGGTATGGAACACTTCCCTAGAAAGAGAATGAAGTTGCCTTTTGATTCTATTATTAGAACAAGCTATGATGTTGATGCTTCGTCTCTTGATGTTACTTGATTTGCACTTTCTGCGCCTAGCTGAAAGGTGTTAAAGAAAAGCACTTCTTGGGAGATAACCCATGTGTTTATTTTACTACAGAAATTTTTGTTTTATTGAGTCTTGGAAGTTGTTTACTACTGTAGCAACCTCTCCTTATCATGTTTTTGTGCCAATTAAAGTTTCTATGTTAAAGTTGATGTTATATTTGGGATCGCTGCGCAGAAACAACATTGCTGTCTGTCACGAATTCTGGCATAAGTCTCTGTAAAAAATCGAAAAAATCTGCAAATTTACGAGCGTGATCTCAGATATGTACGCAACTTTCAATAGTTTTGAGTTTTTCCATTTGAGCAAGTTAAGTGCCCAGTCCAGATGCATCTTTATGGACTGTTCTGCTTTTGACAGATTCTGTCTTTTATTTCGCATTGCCGCTTTTGCTATGTTGAATGAGTTTCTTTGTTCCATTAACTTTCAGAAGCTTTGTGCAATGTCCGAAGTGTTAAGAATGATTGTGTCACCTCTGAATATATGAATTTGTGGTTATGCACTAACCCTCTAATGAGTTTGCTTGAAGTTTGTGTGAAGGAAGTTTTCAAGGGTCAAGAGAAGAGGATGATATACTATGATCAAGAAGAGTGAAAGGTCTAAGCTTGGGGATGCCCCGGTGGTTCATCCCTGCATATTTTAAGAAGACTCAAGCATCTAAGCTTGGGGATGCCCAAGGCATCCCCTTCTTCATCGACAACATTATCAGGTCACTTCTAGTGAAACTATATTTTTATTCCGTCACATCCTTATGTTCTTTACTTGGAGCGTCGGTTTGTTTTTGTTTTGTTTTGAATAAAGTTGGATCTCGCCATTCTTATATTGGAGATATTACGCTCCGCTTTTTCTTATGGAACACTTGTGTTCTTAATTGTGCTTTAATGTTCATGGCGAAAGCTTATTGCTTCGTTAAATTGCTATTTGGTTGGAATTGGAAAATGCTGCATATGGTTTGGCAATTTGGCAATTGTTTGAGCTCTCATAGATCATGTTTAAGCTCTTGCATCATGTAGTTTAATCTATTAATGAAGAACTAATGTAGAGCTTGTTTAATTTGGTTTGCATGATTCTCTCTAAGTCTAGATATTTTCGGGTAAAGTGTTTGAACAACAAGGAAGACAGTGTAGAGCCTTATAATGCTTGCAATATGTTCTTGTGTGAGTTTTGTTGTACCTGTTCATACTTGTGTTTGCTTCAAACAACCTTGCTAGCCCAAACCTTGTACTGAGAGGAAATGCTTCTCGTGCATCCAAACACCTTGAGCCAAACTCCATGCCATTTGTGTCCACCATATCTACCTACTATGTGGTATTTTTCGCCATTCCAAAGTAAATTACTTGAGTGCTACCTTTAAATTTCATTCCTCTACCTTTACAATATATAGCTCATGGGACAAATAGCTTAAAAACTATTATGGTGATGAATATGTAGTTATGTGTTTTAATTCTTATAAGTTGCTTGTTGAGCGGTAACCATGTTTTCTGGGGACGCCATCAACTTTACCTTTGTTGGATATCATGTGAGATGCTATGCATGTTCGTCTTGTCTGAAGTAGTGGATTTCATGATCAAATGGTTTGAGTATGCATATGTTAGAGAAGAACATTGGGCCGCTAACCAAAGCCATGTATCATGGTGGAAGTTTCATTTGGACATACAACCTCAATCTCTTATGAGAATATTAACTATTGTTGAATGCTTAAGCATTAAAAAGAGGAGTCCATTATCTGTTGTCTATGTTGTCCCGGTATGGATGTCTAAGTTAAGAATAATCAAAAGCGAGAAATCCAACGCGTGCTTTCTCCTTAGACACTTGTACAGGCGGCATAGAGGTACCCCTTTGTGACACTTGGTTGAAGCATATGTTATGCGATGAGAATCCGTGTTTCCGAGATAGTAGGACAAGGTGCGAGCACTATTGGTACTCTATGCATGAGACATGCAACTTGTAGGAAGTATTATGCATAGCACATATGAATTATTACTACCATTGACAAAATTGTTTCTATGTTTTCAAAACAAAAAGCTCTAGCACAAAAATAGTAATCAATACTTTATTGTTGAGTCAGTTTACCCATTCCCTTCTATCTTAGAAGCAAACACTTGTGTTAACTGTGTGCATTGATTCTTACATGTTTACTTATTGCACCGTTATATTACTCTATGTTGACAAATATCCATGAGATATACATGTTACAAGTTGAAAGCAATTGCTGAAACTTAATCATCCTTTGTGTTGCTTCAATGCATTCTACTTTGAATTTATTGCTTATGAGTTATCTCTTATGCAAGTCTTATTGATACTTGTCTTGAAAGTATTATTCATGAAAAGTTTTGCTATATGATTCATTTGCTTAGTCATTATCTTTGTTAGCAATCTTTTGTTCAGATCACTCCATTCATCTCATATGCTTTACAATAATGTTGATCAAGATTATGTTGGTAGCATGTCACTTCAGAAATTATTTGTGTTATCGTTTACCTACTCGAGGACGAGTAGGAACTAAGCTTGGGGATGCTTGATACATCTCAAACGTATCTATAATTTCTTATGTTCCATGCTACTTTTATTACAATACTTGAATGTTTTATACATACTTTACAGCATTATTTTATATTTTCCGGCACTAACCTATTAACAAGATGCCGAAGCGCGCTGTTTTTCTGCTGTTTTTGGTTTCAGAAATACTAGTAAGGAAATATTCTCAATTGGACGAAATCAACGCCCAGGGTCCTATTTTTGCACGAAGCTTCCAGAAGACCGAAGAGGAGACGAGTGGGGCCACGAGGTGGCCACACACCGGGCGGCGCGGCCCGCCCCGGCCGCGCGGCCCGTGGTGTGGGCCCTCGTGCCGCCACTTGACGTACCCTTCCGCCTACTTAAAGCCTCCGTCGCGAAACCCACCGAGAGCCACGATACGGAAAACATTATAGAGGCCGCCGCCGCCAATCCCATCTCTGGGATTCGGGAGATCGCCTCCGGCACCCGCCGGAGAGGGGAATCATCACCGGAGGGGCTCTACATCATCATGCCCGCTCCGGATTGATGTGTGAGTAGTTCATCCTTGGACTATGGGTCCATAGCAGTAGCTAGATGGTTGTCTTCTCCGCATGTGCTTTCATTGTATTAGATCTTGTGAGCTGCCTAACATGATCAAGATCATCTATTTGTAATGCTACATGTTGTGTTTGGTGAGATCCGATGAATAGAGAATATTATGTTAAATTGATTATCAATCTATCATATATGTGTTGTTTATGTTCTTGCATGCTCTCCGTTGCTAGTAGAGGCTCTGGCCAAGTTGATACTTGTAACTCCAAGAGGGAGTAATTATGCTCGATAGTGGGTTCATGCCTCCATTAAATCTGGGACAGTGACAGAAAGTTCTAAGGTTGTGGATGTGCTGCTACTAGGGATAAAACATTGATGCTTTGTCTAAGGATATTTGTTTTGATTACATTACGCACCATACTTAATGCAATTATCTATTGTTCGCAACTTAATACTGGAAGGGGTTCGGATGATAACCTGAAGGTGGATTATTTAGGCATAGATGCATGCTGGATAGCGGTCTATGTACTTTGTCGTAATGCCCTGATTAAATCACATAGTAATCATCGTTGATATGTATTGAATCTTTATTTGTCAATTGCTCACCGTAATTTGTTCACCCAACATGTTAGTTATCTTATTGGAGAGACACCACTAGTGAACTGTGGACCCCGGTCCATTCTTTACATCTGAATACATTCTACTACTGTTCTTTGCAAACAAACACCATCTTCCACTCCATACGCTTAATCCTTTGTTTTCAGCAAGCCGGTGAGATTGACAACCTCATCACGTTGGGGCAAAGTACTTTGATCGTGTTGTGCAGGTTCCACGTTGGCGCCGGTTTCACTGGTGTTGCGCGCACTACATTCCTCCACCAACAACCTTCACGTGCTTCTTGGCTCCTACTGGTTCGATAACCTTGGTTTCTTACCGAGGGAAAACTTGCTGTGCGCATCACACCTTCCTCTTGGGGTTCCCAACGGACGTGTCGACTACACGCCAGCACTGATCATGCTGCAATTAGGTACCTTATGGAAAAGAAAGATGCTAAGCCAAGGCTTATTAGATGGGTGCTTCTTTTGCAAGAATTTGATTTACATATTGTAGATAGGAAAGGTGCTGATAATCCTGTTGCTGATAATTTGTCTAGATTGGAAAATATTGCTTATGATCCTGTTCCTGTTAATGATAGTTTTCCAAATGAACAATTGGCTGTAATAAAGGTGAGCTCGCGAGATAGTCCTTGGTATGCTGATTATGCTAACTTTATTGTTTCGAAGTATTTGCCTCCAACCTTTTCAGCTCAGCAAAGGAGGAAATTCTTTTATGATTTGAGGCATTATTTTTGGGATGACCCACACTTATATAAAGAAGGAGTGGATGGTATTATGCGAAGATGTGTCCCAGAATATGAACAACAAGAGATATTGAGTAAATGTCATGGTAGTGTTTATGGAGGACATCACGCTGGAGATAGAACCGCACAAAAGGTTCTACAATCAGGTTTTTATTGGCCAACACTTTTCAAAGATGCAAGGAAGTTTATCTTATCTTGTGATGAATGTCAAAGAGTTGGTAATATCTCTAGACGCAATGAAATGCCTATGAATTATACTCTTGTTATTGAACCATTTGATTGTTGGGGATTCGACTTCATGGGTCCTTTCCCTTCTTCAGAAGGTAACACTCATATACTTGTCGCTGTTGATTATGTTACTAAATGGGTAGAAGCTATACCTACAAAAAGTGCTGATGGTGAGACCTCTATAAAAATGCTTGTAGATGTTATATTTCCTAGATTTGGAGTACCTAGATATATTATGACTGATGGGGGTTCTCATTTTATTCATGGTGGTTTTAGAAAAACTCTTGCCAAATATGGTATTAATCATAGAATTGCTTCAGCTTATCATCCTCAAACTAGTGGGCAAGTAGAATTATCAAATAGAGAAATTAAAGCTATTTTGGGAAAGACTGTTAATAAATCTAGAAAGAATTGGGCTAGTAAGTTAAAGGAAGCATTGTGGGCTTATAGAACTGCTTATAAAAATCCTATGGGAATGTCTCCTTATAAAATGGTTTATGGAAAAGCTTGTCATTTACCTTTAGAACTAGAGCACAAAGCTTATTGGGCTGTAAGAGAACTTAACAAAGATTTTAAACTTGCCGGTAAGAAGAGGTTGCTACAATTAAGTTCTTTAGATGAATGGAGAAGTGAAGCTTACGAAAATGCTAAACTTTTTAAGGAGAAAGTTAAGAAGTGGCATGATAGAAAAATTATTAAAAGAGAATTTAATGTTGGAGATAAAGTCCTATTGTATCGGTCTCGTCTCAGATTTTTTGCAGGGAAATTACTCTCGAAATGGGAAGGACCATATGTTATTGAGGAGGTATATCGTTCAGGAGCAATAAAAATTAGCTCTTTGGAAGGCAACGCCACACAAGTAGTGAATGGACAAAGACTCAAGCATTATATTTCTGGAGATTCTTATAATGAAGATATTGATGTTATTCAAGTGATAACTCCGGAAGCTTTCATCAAAGATCAAATTGACAGTTCTGCAGAGTCCGACTTTGAATAGGTAACAGTTTTAGTAATAAAAGTCCGCGTTTAGCTTTCCGAACAATATTTGCTGTTTATGGAAAATATGAAAAATTACGGGATCGAAACGGAGTGGAGACGCGCGAGGGCCCGTCACCATAGGCCGGCGCGGGCCCCCCCTGGTCGCGCCGCCCTATGGGGACAGCCCCTCGGCGTCCCGTTTCCACTTCGGCCTGGAACCTTCCTTTTGTCGTAAAAATATTTGCTATATAATCCCCCGGACCCTGAGGTCCGTATATCGTTTTCTCGTCGTGTTTTGTTTCGAGTTTTCTGCCAGATATTGTTTTCAGATCTAGAGCCACCATGTCTTCGTCGGAGCCTCCGAAGGACAACTTCTTTGAGAACGTCGTCAACCCGTACATAACGAGTTGAAGATGCATCCCAAGGAATTGCTGCTCGTAGATGGAGAGTTGCAGATAGAAGATGTTCGTGGACCTAAGGGAGAAGGAAGCTTGGAGGACAGGATGGAGAAACTAGAACAAGAGGTCTTCACCTACAAGAAGATGGCTGAGCGTGAAGTGGACATCTTCCACAGAATTGTGTCCGAGCTCATTGGTGAACACGAGAAGGAGACTGCAAAGCTGTGGAGCGATATCCTCTCACTTCACAACACTACCAACCAACTTCAGGCGCAACTTTATGATGCTTGGAATCAAAACTGTGAGTATGAAAACAGGTTTAAACGCATTAGCGATGCTGCTAGTTTCAGGATTCCCGAGACCAAGACATCGTTTGTTGATGGAGAGCCTCTTCCCTGGAAGTCTGATGACGAGAAGAATCCACCACCATCACCACCGAAGGAGTAATTCGTCATCGGTATTGGCATCCCCTTGGTTTGTTCCAAGCTTGGGGGAGTGCCGCGGTATCACATCATCACTATCTTTATCCTTTACTATCAAGTAGTGTCATATCATGAGTAGGGAAGTTATCATATAGAATAGTTTGCAGTGTGGAAGTATCTCTCTTAGTTGGTTATCTATGTATCCGTTGGTGTGAGTTATCGTTAAGGAATATTAATGAGAAGTCTTATCATTTACTTTTTGCACACCTTATTTTAGTTTGCAATTTCTATTATATGATTACTCTTGACATTAGCATTGATATCACTTTGGGAGCATCAAGTAAATCTATTTGGTTTTGGCAAACTTAGCATTGGTCAATAGCAACAACACCTTGATGTTTAAATAGAAAAGGGAAATACATGTAGATATATTACTCTATTATCTTTATGCTAATGAGTTTAGTATTCTGAAGTTAAAATTGCTTGTGCTTATGAGAAAGATGCATGATTGTTTCTATCACATGTATATTTGTGTGTTTCCCTCAACCTTTATTCTTGCCACCCAACCTTGCTAGCCAAAAACCTGTATTGAGAGGGAATGCTTCTCATACATCCATAACCGTAGACCAAACCCATGCCATTTGTGTCCACCATAACTACCTACTATGTGGTATTTTGCGCCACTCCAAGTAAATACTTCATGTGCTACCTTTAAATAATTCAAACTATATTACTCCTCATTTGTGTCAATGTTTTATAGCTCATTAGGAAGTATGTGGTGTTTTATCTTTCAATCTTGTTGGGCGGACTTTCACCAATGGACTAGTGGCACATCCTCTTATCCAATAATTTTGCAAAAAGAGCTGGCAACGGGGTTCCCAGCCCCAATTAATAACTATTAATAATTCTCTTCACATGTTTTGCCCTGATTTATCAAGCAACTTAATTTTGCAATAGACACTCCTCCATGGTTTGAGAAATGTTGGAAGGCACCCGAGGATTCGGTTAGCCATGGCTTGTGAAAGCAAAGGTTGGGGGAGTGTCATCCATAATAAAACTAAAATACATGTGTAAACAAAAGAGAAGGGGATGATCTACCTTGCTGGTAGAGATGACGTCCTTCATGGGAGCCGCTCTTGGAAGGTCCGTTTGGCAAGGGGGTTAGAGTGCCCACTACCATTCGTTGACAACAACAAACACCGCTCAAAATCTTACTTTTATGATCTTTATATGATTTCAAAACTTGAAAAGCTCTAGCACATGATTTAATCCCCGCTTCCCTCTGCGAAGGGCCTATCTTTTACTTTTATGTTGAGTCAGTAAACCTATGTCCTTCTATCTTAAGCAAGCAATTGAGTTGTTGTGAACCAACCATTTATGCTATGATCTAGTTAATCATGTCTTTTATGCTTTCTTGTTCAGTACAAATTTTATCTGAATGAATATGACTTTGAAAGTTATCAATGTTTATGAGAAGATTGCTATGATTAAGGATGAAAGCCCTGCCATATAATTCTGTTATGAAAGCTTTGCTTAGAAGATAAGTGCAATCCGTTAATAGTTCTCTGACCAAGAACAAAGTTTGCCATAACCAATCATGATTTCCTATGCACCTCTATTTGTGATTTCTCTTTACTTATTTCAAGTTGAGTTATATGAAGAGAATGTTTACTAGAATGTCTTGTGTGAATCAATATGATGCTTCTTGTCCGTATTTTATTTATCGACTCTTCACTCCATAAACATGTGGTCTTGTTTATTGAGCTCAGTTTCGCTTGGGGACAAGCGAGGTCTAAGCTTGGGGAGTTGATACGTCCATTTTGCATCACTATTTTATATCATAATTGTTATTCATTGATATATTTCATATTTAGAGATGATACTTATGTTATTTCACCTATTTGCATGTTTCATGATCATTGGAGAATTATTCACCGGGGATGGAAAGCACGCCTGACACCATATTTCGGAAGATCAACAATGACGAAATTACATGAAAAATCCTATTTTTCCAGACGAATCGCCGAGAGGGGCCGCCATGCCCCGGCCGGGCTTGCACCTCGCCGCCATGTGGGGAGGGGCCCACAACCCCTCTGCCGCCTCTCCTTCGCGTACTTCTCATCCCTCCTAAGCCAAGGGAGACGGAGAATGACGAGCCGCCTCGGGGCAAACAAGAGAAAGTCGGCGGGGAGAATCCGCCGGGGTCGGAGGGGAATGACATCGCCATCGTCATCGAGCTGGACATCATCTCCATCTTCATCACCACCATCACCATCATAGGCGGTGGAGATGGCGGTGATGATGGCGGTGATGGTGGTGATGATGATGGAGATGATGTCCAGCTCGATGACGATGGCGATGGCGTCGATTTCCCCCTCCGGGAGGGAATTTCCGGCGGATTCCCGCCCGCCGGAGAGCTCTTTTCTCTGGTGTTTTCCGTCCCGCGGGCGGCTGTCTATTCTCCGTCCTCCCTTGGCTTAGGTTTCGGGACGAAGAAGTACGCGAAGGAGAGGCGGCCAGGGGCGTGGGCCCTCCCCACATGGCGGCGCGGCCAGGCGGCCCGCGCGGCCTATGGGGGCCATGGCGTCCCTCCCCTCCTTTTGGCCCTTCGCCTTCTGGGAAAATAGGATTTTTCATGTAATTTCCGTCAATTGTTGATCTTCCGAAATATGGTGTCCTCACGGTGCTTTTTCCAGCAGAATCCTGACTCCGGTGAATAATTCTCCAATGATCATGAAACATGCAAAATAGGTGAAATAACATAAGTATCATCTTTAAATATGAAATATATCAATGAATAACAGCAAATTATGATATAAAATAGTGATGCAAAATGGACGTATCAGAGCGCTGGTCGCGCACCCGATAGAAAAATAACTTCGACAACATCTACGACAATCAAGCTTTGTAGACTCAACTCGATTCTACGATTCGAGTGGAGCCTACTCCCATCGGGAGCCCATGGATTTCATCAAGTCCTCCAGAAATATAGTTAAGTTCTTCATCGAGTAGTACAACTTGAGTCTATGCCCAAGTGCAAGCACTTGCCCATAGACTCGGGGGCTACTCCCATCGGGAGCGCTGCCGCGCACCCGATAGAAAAATAATTTCAAGAATCGTCGACATCATCTACGCTACACATGATCTACGACAGGGACCTCGCCTTTGGAGATGATTATGCTTGGAGTCTCTACGCAAGTCTTCGACTTCCCTAGACACTCGGGGGCTACTGACATGGGTATACCCTTCGGGTACCCATTATTGGTATACCTGGATCGGCTCGGCCCAATATGGAGAAGGCCCAACAAGGCAACCCGAAGAAGTAGTTGACTAGGACTCTTGTAAAACCCTAGGCTGGTTGCATATATAAAGCCAGCTAGGGCACCCGATAGAGAGAGGCCAACAGATAGACAGAATATAGACAACATAGCTCCGCCTATGGCGGCACCCTGTAAACATATGATCATATACTGGATTGCTAGCAGCACGTAGGGATCCTCCACCGAGGGGACCCGAAGCTGGGTACGTCGTGTGCCTAATCTCGTCCCCGGAATCTCCATCGTCGCTCTCTCCCGAAACCCTAGTCTACAATCCGTAGGCATTGGCGAGGTGAGCCCTCGTCAGTTAGCACATTAGGGCCATCAACAATGAACGGTGCTCGAGAAATATATGTCTTACCCAGAACTTGGTGGTCACAGCCTCAGCAGCTGTCGCGAAGCCTACGGCAGGGGCATCCTCATAGTCCGCCCAAGTAGTGGCTAGCTTCGTCTCGCCACCGGGGACCGTGCTAAGGGGAGTGTATCTGCCGGGCCAGAACTTCTTAATCAGAGCCCCAAGCAAGCTGTTAGGCACGCGGGCTGGCTTGACCTCCCATGTCCAGTTGCTGCAAATAAATCACACATTAGTACACATGCCAAATTGTTTATTATGACCAAGATGAAAATGCATGTTCGAAATTTCTAAAGTAGTACACTTACTCATCGCTCGAAGGAATGATAAGGGCCTTGTCATCATGGGTCTTAGGCTCCTTCCTCGCCTCGGGGACTCTAGCTTCTCCACGAATCTTCAAGGGCTTCGGCGCACCCCCACCCTCCATCACCTCCAACTCAGCCCTAGAGTCCGACTCGTGTGTAGACTCCGTCTCCATCTCCACCTCCCCACTAGACGGACCCTCTAGGAACAACTCAGGAGCCACGTCGCCAGAAGCGGAGGGTGGCTCGTCAAAGTCCATGTGTACCCCGCCGCCACCTTGTCCTCCACCTCGTCCTCCTCGTCCTCGTCCTCCACCTCGTCCTCCTCGTCCTCGTCCATCGGTACGTCCGTCTAGTGGGTCTAGGAATATTCCTCTTCACCTGCGCCAGCGTCTTAAGCAAGCTCTCGGAGTCTGCCTTGCCGCTGCTCATATTGTTCAGTCACCTGCATTGAGAAAAAGAAAACAGTTAAGCACAAAGACATAATAAAGTGAAGATACTAAGAATAAAAGGCACAATGCAATTAAGAAGCATGTTGACATAATAAAGTGAAGATACTAAGAATAAAAGGCACAATGCAATTAAGAAGCATGTTGACATAATAAAGTGAAGATACTAAGAATAAAAGGCACAATGCAATTAAGAAGCATGTTGACAAAATAAAGTGAAGATACTAAGAATAAAAGGCACAATGCAATTAAGAAGCATGTTGACAAATAAATACTAAGAATAAAAGACCCTCACCAGCCATCATCACTCTCACTCTCACTCTCATACTCCGTCTCTTTCTCTTTCTCTTTCTCTTGATCACTATCACTATCACTATCTTTTGAGTACAAAGTTGAAGGGTCGATGGGTGGAGGCTCATCATAATTGTCATTCGCCTCAAGTAACTTCTCGAGCATAGATATGTCCTTTAGATCCACCACTGACTCACCACGAGTTTCTGCATCGTTCCCGAGGTCCTCTTGAACAAACGGTTCTAAAATATATTCCCCGAAGTCCTGTTCCTCTTGATAGAAAATCCCCTCGTATGTCACGGGGTCAATGTTGTTGTAATCATCCTCAGAGGGAATCGGTAGGTTACCATGTGGCGATACCTGGAAGACGACTTCCCAACCCTTGAGTTCCGCTTTCTGGCATGGGTAGGGCAAATAATAAACTTGCTTGGCTTGGTGGGCCACAACAAAGACATCGGCTCCGCTATAGGTGGTTGAAGGCCTAACTTCAACTAACCCAATGGACTTATCACTTCTCTGTCCACCTATTGGGTCGAACCAATGACACTTGAACACGACGATATTGAGTTGCACGTTCGTACGATTGAATGTCAACTCGTATACACTTTGTAACCTTCCGTAGTAATCAAAGTTATTGGCTCCTTTGGTGAAGACCCCAGTATTTATCGTTTTGGGATTCGCCCGGCCCTTCTGGTGCGTCTCTGTATGGAAGCGAAACCCATTCACATCATACTTCTCATACTTGGTCACCTCACGGCTACAACCTTGGGAAACACATTTCAACTCATCTATCATATCAACGTTTCTCTCACGGCCCTACAAGAACATTTCAAATTTGTTGTGTGCATTAGTTACGTGTAATATCACCTCTTCATACCTAGACTGCTTACAGATGGGACAGTACTTGTCCTCCGCAAACTGTCTCCAAAATAGAACGCAGCCTTTGGGACAACAGTCTATCTTCTGATAATCCATGTTGAGGTCCTTCATCATTCTCCTCGTCGCGTGCAGGCTTTTAGGCAGACAATGATCTTTGGGCAACATGTTACCAATTGTTTTCAGATTTGCTTCGAAGCCCTCACGGGTGGTGTTGTACCGGGTCTTGTCGGCTAGACATTGGGAGATGGCATCGAGCTGAGAAATCGCGGCGCCCTCGTACAGAGGCTTCTTAGCCGCGGCAATCATATCATAGAAGGCCTTCGCGGTTGGCTCTGGTTCCTCCGGTTCTGGCGGCGCCTCCGGTTCTGGAGGTGGCGAATCCGGGACATCGGCATGGACGAGATCATCTAGAAAGTCTCTAATTCCATCGTACTCATTGCCATTGAGCCGCTGCCGCATCACCTCACCTCTGTCACGTTCGCGCTCATCAAAGTCGACTTCCGGGACGTACCCATGCATATACCCATATTGCAGAAGGTGTTTATACATTTCATCCTTTCCACGACGGAGACGCTTCACGCAGCGAACACAAGGGCAAAGTGCCCGAACCAGCCCCTTTGTACCACGCGCTAACTCATTCACTAGAAAATGGGTCTTCCTTGTCCACTCAGCTGTTTTCTCAGTCGCACTAACACGCTCATTGTACATCCATCCATTATCAGCCATCCTCTGCTTTATTGGGAGCCAAACCACAGACATAGCATTTATATCAAATAGGAAATTAAATGCATCATATTTTTATTTATTTTACCGGGCGAAACGCATGCATCAACCTACATCTCTACTAGGTGGGCTCCTAGCAGCCGCCGGATCCGTAGTTGGCTACGTTCTCCATGCTCTACCCCGGTCCAAGTCAGAATTTCGGCAGCACCTCCCCGCTGCTCTCCCGATACACGTCTCGGCAAAAAGCCGAGAGGATGTGCATCCGGAGAACAACGGGGAGGCGCCGCCGAAATCCTGACTCGGACCGGAGTAGAACATGGAAAACGTAGACAACTACGCATCCGCCGACTGTCCCGTAAATGCCGCAAGCGTTACGGTTCAAAATATGCTGACCACTAATGCATATTTATCCGCGTAACGCTCGCGGACGGGAAGTGACACCTAGGTTACGCAACTTGACTTGGAAAATGAATCTAGTGACATAAGAAAATGCGGAGAAGAAGTTGGAAATTTAGCTCACCCTCGGCTGTAGAGGAAGTAGTCGAACAACCGAGTGTCGATGTCGGCGACCATCGAGAAGCGCGTCAAGATCCAGGATCAACACGCCGGGGTGCTCATGACGAGACGGTCACCACACGGCCTATTTATATTTCAATCAAAACAAATTCACATTATTAGAACAAATTCACAAATTCTATTTTTATTTCCATTTTATTTCTTTTTCTATTTCCATTTCTTTATTAGAACAAATTCACAAATTCTATTCTATTTCTTTTTTCATTCAACATTTCCTTTTTAATTCTATTACACATTTCTATTTCTAACTAACTAACAAACTAACAAGTGCTACTAATAACTAACTAAATAACTAACAATTTATACTAACAAACTAACAAATGCTACTAATAACTAACAAATTAGCTAAGGAAAAATATATGCTGGAGGGAGAGGGGTGGGTGGCGCGGGAGAAAGGGCCGGGGCGCGCGGTGGGCTGCGGGAGGAGGGCGCGGCGCGTGAGGGGGAGGCGCGGCGATGGGTGGGAGCGCGGGCGACGGTGGTGGCGGGGGCGCGGCGGCGGGTGAGCACTAAGGCGGGGCGGGGGCTCGGGAGGCGCGGGGGAAGGTGGGCGGTGGCTCGGGAGGCGCGGGCGAAGGGGGCGACGGCTCAAGTGAGACAGGGGCGGGCCACGGCGGGTGGCGGTGGCTCGGGAAGGGGATGGGCTCAGGCGTTTAGGGTTGGGTGGCGTTGGGCGTGTGCGTGGTCCGGCTCGACCACTTGGTACCGATCCGGCGCACCCGCTCTATGCCGAGGGCCGGCTATATGCCGAGGGTGGCCCTCGGCATAGCCTTTTTTTTGGTTTGTTTTTTCTCTTATTTATTTTTCTGACTACATATACTAATATATATAATAATAGGTTCATATAAAAAATTGACCGCGTCGACGTTAAATCGACCGCGCAGTCCACCCCATTGACTGTGCGGTCTACCCCTTTGACCGTGCGGTCTACCCCTTTGTCTGGCCTCCAACGGCGCTGCCCCTATGAACTTTACTCTACCTTTGCGTTTGTTTGTGTCATAGGAACAACTAGTACGAATAATTATATCATCTTACCTCAAAATTCCCTCCAGTACATGAAACCCTAATTTTTGAGCCCCGTAGACGAGACCCTAATCGGGGGCCCCACAGATCTACCCCTTTGACCGGCCTCCGATAACAGTTGACCCATGGACTTTTCTATTACTTTGTGTTGTGTTAGGTCATTGGAACATGTAGTATCAATAATTACCCTATCTTACATCAATATTCCCTCCGGTAGACGAAACCCTAATCTGGGAGCCCCGCAGATCTACCCCTTTCACCGCGCGGTCTACCCCTTTGACTGCATCCCATCGGGGGTCCCCCGGTGGGCATATGCCTCCATTTGAGCTTGGTTAGGTCATAGGTACATGTGGAAACAAGGATCATCCCATATGATCTCAAGTTTCTCTCCGGTTCACCTCCGAGGGAGTTCCCCCTATACATGCAGAATCTGCCTAAGTGTAGGAACCCCTGTCCGAGAAGCCGGACACACCTGGGGTTAGCCTTGGATATAAAACAATCTCAAATCACTTGTGTGCATGCCATGTGGACACACACAAGTTTTGGGGCCATTCCCTAGATCCGATGCTCGATTACGACGAAACCCTTGTTCCGTTGACCGCGCGGTCTACCCCTTTGACTGCATCCCATCGGGGGTCCCCCGGTGGGCATATGCCTCCATTTGAGATTGGTTAGGTCATAGGTACATGTGGAAACAAGGATCATCCCATATGATCTCAAGTTTCTCTCCGGTTCACCTCCGAGGTAGTTCCCCCTATACATGCAGAATCTGCCTAAGTGTAGAAACCCCACGTCCGAGAAGCCGGACACACATGAGGGGGTAGCCTTGGATATAAAAACATCTCAAATCACTTTTGTGCTTTCCATGTGGACACACACAAGTTTTGGGGCCATTCCCTAGATCCGATGCTCGATTTCTGACAAAACCCTAGTTCTGTTGACCGCGCGGTCTACCCCTTTGACTACATCCCATCGGGGGTCCCCCGGTGGGCATATGCCTCCATTTTAGCTTGGTTAGGTCATAGGTACATGTGGAAACAAGGATCATCCCATATGATCTCAAGTTTCTCTCGTTCACCTCCGAGGAGTTCCCCCATACATGCAGAATCTGCCTAGTGTAGAAACCCCCTGTCTGAGAAGCCGGACACACATGAGGGGGTAGCCTTGGATATAAAAACATCTCAAATCACTTTTGTTCATTCCATGTGGACACACACAAGTTTTGGGGCCATTCCCTAGATCAGATGCTCGATTTCTGACGAAACCCTAGTTCTGTTGACCGCGCGGTCTACCCCTTTGACTGCATCCCATCGGGGGTCCCCCGGTGGGCATATGCCTCCATTTTAGCTTGGTTAGGTCATAGGTACATGTGGAAACAAGGATCATCCCATATGATCTCAAGTTTCTCTCCGGTTCACCTCCGAGGGAGTTCCCCCTATACATGCAATCTTCCTAAGTGTAGAAACCCCCTGTCCAAGAAGCCGGACACACATGAGGGGGCAGCCTTGGATATAAAAACATCTCAAATCACTTTTGTGCATTCCATGTGGACACACAATAGTTTTGGGGCCATTCCCTAGATCTGATGCTCGATTTCGACGAAACCCTAGTTCTGTTGACCGCGCGGTCTACCCCTTTGACTGCATCCCATCGGGGGTCCCCCGGTGGGAATATGCCTCCATTTGAGCTTGGTTAGGTCATAGGTACATGTGGAAACAAGGATCATCCCATATGATCTCAAGTTTCTCTCCGGTTCACCTCCGAGGGAGTTCCCCCTATACATGCAGAATCTGCCTAAGTGTAGAGAACCCCCTGTCCGAGAAGCCGGACACACATGGGGGGTAGCCTTGGATATAAAACCATCTCAAATCACTTTTGTGCATGCCATGTGGACACACACAAGTTTTGGGGCCATTCCCTAGATCCGATGCTCGATTTCTGACGAAACCCTAGTTTTGTTGACCGCGCGGTCTACCCCTTTGATTGCATCTCATCGGGGGTCCCCCGGTGGGCATATGCCTCCGTTTGAGCTTGGTTAGGTCATAGGTACATGTGGAAACAAGGATCATCTCATATGATCTCAAGTTTCTCTCCGGTTCACGTACGAGGGAGTTCCCCCCTATACATGCAGATCTGCTAAGTGTAGGAACCCCCTGTCCGAGAAGCCGGACACACCTGGGGGGGTAGCCTTGGATATAAAACCATCTCAAATCACTTTTGTGCATGCCATGTGGACACACACAAGTTTTGGGGCCATTCCCTAGATCCGATGCTCGATTTCTGACGAAACCCTAGTTCTGTTGACCGCGCGGTCTACCCCTTTGACTGCATCCCATCGGGGGTCCCCCGGTGGGCATATGCCTCCATTTGAGCTTGGTTAGGTCATAGGTACATGTGGAAACAATGATCATCCCATATGATCTCAAGTTTCTCTCCGGTTCACCTCCGAGGGAGTTCCCCCTATACATGTAGAATCTGCCTAAGTGTAGATACCCCCTGTCCGAGAAGCCGGTCACACCTGAGGGGGTAGCCTTGGATATAAAACCATCTCAAATCACTTTTGTGAATGCCATGTGGAAATACACAAGTTTTCACTACTAGGAAATGCCTTACCGCCGGCGACCTGAAATGGCTTACCGCCGGCGTTTTTGCATTCGCCGGCGATCACCTCGCCGGCAGGTGCCTCATCACGGCGCCTTCCAATTCGCCGGTGGTAAGTCCGTTCCGGCGTTTTACCCAATTCGCCGGGGGTAAGTCTTACCGCCGGCGTCTTCCCGTTTCGCCGGGGGTATCAGGTGTAGTCTGGGCTTTAAAACGCCAGGATACATGTACATTTCGCCAGTGGTAATATTAACAGGAGCCAAAAAATCCTCGAATTTCACGGTATATACACCAGAATTCAGCATATACACAGAATATACAGGCAAATACCAGAATGACAGCAAAATAGACATCAATAACACAACAGATATAGAAAGTATCCAAATGTTCATAATGTGCATGCATCAATAACACAACACATATAGAAAGTCTCCAACTAGCAAATATTACACAAATAGATACAGGCTTCTAGCTGCCTGCTAGCTGTGATACGCGTAGATGCACACGTCCGTTGGGAACCCCAAGTGGAAGGTATGATGCGTATAGAAGCAAGTTTCCCTCAGTATGAAACCAAGGTTTATCGAACCAGTAGAGCCAAGAAGCACGTTGAAGGTTGATGGTCGCGAAATGTGATGCGGCGCAACACAGGGATTCGGCGCCAACGCGAACCTGCACAACACAACCTGTACTTTGTCCCAACGAAATAGTGAGGTTGTCAATCTCACGGCTTGTTGTAACAAAGGATTAAACGTATCGAGTGGAAGATGTTTGCAAAGAAAACAGTAAAACAAGTAGATTGTATGCTATGTAAAGAATAGGACCGGGGTCCACAGTTCACTAGAGGTGTCTCTCCCATAAGATAAAAGCATGTTGGGTGAACAAATTACAGTCGGGCAATTGACAAATAGAGAAAGGCATAACAATGCATATACATGATATGATAAATATAGTGAGATTTAATTGGGCATTACGACAAAGTACATAGACCGCCATCCAACTGCATCTATGCCTAAAAAGTCCACCTTCAGGTTATCATCCGAACCCCCTCCAGTATTAAGTTGCAAAGCAACAGACAATTGCATTAAGTATGGTGCGTAATGTAATCAACAACTACATCCTTAGACATAGCATCAATGTTTTATCCCTAGTGGCAACAGCACATCCACAACCTTAGAACTTTCTGTCACTGTCCCAGATTCAATGGAGGCATGAACCCACTATCGAGCATAAATACTCCCTCTTGGAGTTAAGAGTAAAAACTTGGCCAGAGCCTCTACTAGTAACGGAGAGCATGCAAGATCATAAACAACACATGAACAATAGATTGATAATCACCATAATCATAGTACTCTCTATCCATCGGATCCCGACAAACACAACATATAGAATTACATATAGATGATCTTGATCATGTTAGGCAGCTCACAAGATCCAACAATGAAGCACAACAAGGAGAAGACGACCATCTAGCTACTGCTATGGACCCATGGTCCAGGGTGAACTACTCACTCATCACTCCGGAGGCGACCATGGCGGTGTAGAGTCCTCCGAGATGAATCCCCTCTCCGGCGGTGCGGAGGCGATCTCCGAATCCCCCGAGATGGGATTCGCGGCGCGGCGTCTCTGAAGGTTTTCCGTATCGTGGCTCTCGTACTGGGGGTTTCGCGACGGAAGCTTTAAGTAGGCGGAGGGTCAGCGGGGGCCACACGAGGGCCCGGAGGTAGGTCGGCGCGCCAGGGCGGGCCGCGCGGCCACCCCTTCGGCCGCCTCGTGGCCCCACTCGTTATCTCTTCGGTCTTCTGGAAGCTTCGTGCAAAAATAGGACCCTGGGCGAAAGTTTCGTCCAATTCCGAGAATATTTCTTTACTAGGATTTCTGAAACCAAAAACAGCAAAACAGCAACTGGCTCTTCGGCATCTTGTTAATAGGTTAGTTCCGAAAATGCATAAATATGACATATAATGTGCATAAAACATGTAGGTATCATCAATAAAGTAGCATGGAACATAAGAAATTATCGATACGTTGGAGACGTATCAGCATCCCCAAGCTTACTTCTGCTCGTCCCGAGCAGGTAAAACGATAACAAAGATAATTTCTGAAGTGACATGCCATCATAATCTTGATCATACTATTTGTAAACATATGTAATGAATGCAGCGATCAAAGCAAAGGTAATGACATGAGTAAACAACTGAATCATAAAGCAAAGACTTTTCATGAATAGTACTTCAAGACAAGCATCAATAAGTCTTGCATAAGAGTTAACTCATAAAGCAATAAATTAAAGTAAAGGTGTTGAAGCAACACATAGGAAGATTAAGTTTCAGCGGTTGCTTTCAACTTATAACATGTATATCTCATGGATATTGTCAACATAAAGTAATATAACAAGTGCAATATGCAAGTATGTAGGAATCAATGCACAGTTCACACAAGTGTTTGCTTCTTAAGGTGGAGGGAGATAGGTAAACTGACTCAACAATAAAAGTAAAAGAATGGTCCTTCAAAGAGGAAAGCATCGATTGCTGTATTTGTGCTAGAGCTTTTATTTTGAAAACATGAAACAATTTTGTCAACGGTAGTAATAAAGCATATGAGTTATGAAAATTATATCTTACAAGTTGCAAGCCTCACGCATAGTATACTAATAGTGCCCGCACCTCGTCCTACTTAACTTGGACTACCGGGTCTTCGCATGCCATGTTTCAACCAAGTGTCACAAAGGGGGTACCTCCATGCCGCCTGTACAAAGGTCTAAGGAGAATGCTCGCATTTCGGATTTCTCGCTTTTGATTATTCTCAACTTAGACATCCATAGGGACAACATGGACAACAGATAATGGACTCCTCTTAAATGCATAAGCATGTAGCAATGATTATTGTTCTCATATGAGATTGAGGATATATGTCCAAAACTGAAACTTCAACCATGATTCATGGCTTTAGTTAGCGGCCCAATGTTCTTCTCTAACAATTTTGCATGCTCCAACCACTAAAATGATAGACCTTCAGACAAGACGGACATGCATAGAAACTCACATGATATTCAACAATAGTTGATGGCGTTCCCCAGAAGCATGGTTATCGCACAACAGGCAACTTAATAAAATATAAAGTGCATAAGTACATATTCAATACTACGATAGTTTTTAAGGCTATTTTGTCCCATGAGCTATATATTGCAAAGGTGAATGATGGAATTTAAAGGTAGCACTCAAGCAATTTACTTTGGAATGGCGGAGAAATACCATGTAGTAGGTAGGTATGGTGGACACAAATGGCATAGTAGTTGGCTCAAGGATTTTGGATGCATGAGAAGTATTCCCTCTCGATACAAGGTTTAGGCTAGCAAGGTTATTTGAAGCAAACTCAAGGATGAACAAGTGCAGCAAAACTCACATAAAAGACATATTGTAAACATTATAAGACTCTACATTGTCTTCCTTGTTGTTCAAAACTCAATACTAGATATTATCTAGACCTTAGAGAAACCAAATATGCAAATCAAATTTTAGCAAGCTCTATGTATTTCTTCATTAATGGGTGCAAAGCATATGATGCAAGAGCTTAAGCATGAGCACAACAATTGCCAAGTATCACATTATCCAAGACATTTTAGAATTACTACATGTAGCATTTTCCAATTCCAACCATATAACAATTTAACGAAGAAGAAACTTCGCCATGAACATTATGAGTAAAGCCTAAGGACACATGTGTCCATATGCAACAGCGGAGCGTGTCTCTCTCCCACAAAGTGAATGCTAGGATCCATTTTATTCAAACAAAAACAAAAACAAAAACAAACCGACGCTCCAAGTAAAGAACACAAGATGTGATTGAATAAAAATATAGTTTCAGGGAGGAACCTGATGATGTTGTCGATGAAGAAGGGGATGCCTTGGGCATCCCCAAGCTTAGACGCTTGAGTCTTCTTAAAATATGCAGGGGTGAACCACGGGGGCATCTCCAAGCTTAGAGCTTTCACTCCTCTTGATCATAGTATATCATTCTCCTCTCTTGACCCTTGAAAACTTCCTTCACACCAAACTTCAAGCAAACTCATTAGAGGGTTAGTGCACAATTAATAATTCACTCATTCAGAGGTGACACAATCATTATTTTCACTTCTGGACATTGCATAATGCTACTGGACATTAGTGGATCAAAGAAATAAATCCTACATAGCAAAAGAGGCAATGCGAAATAAAAGGCAGAATCTGTCAAAAACAGAACAGTCCGTAAAGACGAATTTAGAAATGGCACCAGACTTGCTCAAATGGAAAAACTCAAAACTAATGAAAGTTGCGTACATATCTGAGGATCACGCTCGTAAATTGGCAGATTTTTCGAATTTTCTACAGAGAATTGTGCCCAGATTCGTGACAGACAGCAATGCTGTTTCTGCGCAGCGATCCCAAATATAACATCAACTTTGACATAGAAACTTTACTTGGCACAAAAACTTGATAAGGAGAGGTTGCTACAGTAGTAAACAACTTCCAAGACTCAACAAAACAAAAAATTGCTGTAGGTAAAAACATGGGTTGTCTCCCATAAGCGCTTTTCTTTAACGCCTTTCAGCTAGGCGCAGAAAGTGCAAATCAAGTAACATCGAGAGTAGAAGCATCAACATCATAGCTTGTTCTAATAATAGAATCAAAAGGCAACTTCATTCTCTTTCTAGGGAAGTGTTCCATACCTTTCTTGAGAGGAAATTAATATTTAATATTACCTTCCCTCATATCAATAACAGCACCAACGGTTCGAAGAAAAGGTCTTCCCAACACAATTGGACAAGATGCATTGCATTCGTATCCAAGACAACAAAATCAACGGGGACAAGGTTATTGTTAACCGTAATGTGCACATTATCAATCCTCCCAAAGGTTTCTTTTTGACATTATCAGCAAGATTAACATCCAAATAACAATTCTTCAATGGTGGCAAGTCAAGCATATCATAAATCTTTTTAGGCATAACAGAAATACTTGCACCAAGATCACATAAAGCATTACATTCAAAGTCATTGAATTTCATTTTAATGATGGGCTCCCAACCATCTTCTAACTTTCTAGGAATAGAAGTTTCAAGTTTTAGTTTCTCTTCTCTAGCTTTTATGAGAGCATTTGTAATATGTTTTGTAAAGGCTAAATTTATAGTACTAGCATTAGGACTTTTAGCAAGTTTTTGTAAGAACTTTATAACTTCAGAGATGTGGCAATCATCAAAATCTAAATCATTATGAGCTACAGCAATGGGATCATTGTTCCCAAGGTTGGAAAAAATTTCAGCAGTTTTATCACAAGCAGTTTCAGCAGTTTTAGCAATTTCAGGCAGTTTTGTACGCTTTGCACTAGGAGTAGAAACATTGCCAACACCAATTATTTTACCATTGATAGTAGGAGGTGCAGCAACATGTGAAGAATTAGCATTACTAGTGGTGGTAATAGTCCAAACTTTAGCTACATTAGCTAGTTTTTCATTTTCTTCTCTATCCCACCTAGCACGCAGTTCAGCCATTAATCTTATATTCTCATTAATTCTAACTTGGATGGCATTTGCTGTGGTAGTAATCTTATTATCAATATCATTATTAGGCATAACTTTCAACTTTAAAAGATTAACATCGGAGGCAAGTCTATCAACTCTAGAAGCAATAGTATCAATTTTATCAAGCTTTTCCTCAACAGATTTGTTAAAAGCAGTTTGTGTACTAATAAATTCTTTAAGCATGGCTTCAAGACCAGAGGGTACATTCCTATTATTGTTGTAAGAATTCCCATAAGAATTACCATAACCATTACCATTAGCAGGATATGGCCTATAGTTATTACCAGAGTTGTTCCTATAAGCATTGTTGTTGAAATTATTATTTTTAATGAAATTCACATCAACATTTTCTTCTTGAGCAACCAATGAAGCTAAAGGAACATTATTTGGATCAACATTAGATCTACCATTCACAAGCATAGACATAATCACATCAATCTTATCACTCAAGGAAGAGGTTTCTTCAAGAATTTACCTTCTTACCTTGTGGAGCTCTTTCCGTGTGCCATTCAGAGTAATTTATCATCATATCATCAAGAAGTTTTGTAGCCGCCCCCAATGTGATGGACATAAAGGTACCTCCAGCAGCTGAATCCAATAAATTCCGCGAAGAAAAATTTAGTCCTGCATAGAAGGTTTGGATGATCATCCAAGTAGTCAGTCCATGGGTTGGGCAATTCTTTACCAAAGTTTTCATTCTCTCCCAAGCTTGAGCAACATGTTCAGTATCTAATTGTTTAAAATTCATTATGCTACTTCTTAAAGATATAATTTTAGCGGGAGGATAATATCTACCAATAAAAGCATCCTTGCATTTAGTCCATGAATCAATACTATTCTTAGGCAAAGATAGCAACCAATCTTTAGCTCTTCCTCTTAATGAGAAAGGAAACACTTTCAATTTAATAATATCACCATCTACATCTTTATACTTTTGCATTTCACAAAATTCAACAAAATTATTGAGATGGCAGCAGCATCATCAGAACTAGCACCAGAAAATTGTTCTCTCATGACAAGGTTTAGTAAAGCAGGTTTAATTCCAAAAAATTCTGTTGTAGTAGCAGGTGGAGCAATAGGTGTGCATAGGAAATCATTATTATTTGCATTTGTGAAGTCACACAATTTAGTATTTTCAGGAGTATTCATCTTAGCAACGGTAAATAAAACAAACTAGATAAAATAAATGCAAGTAACTAATTTTTTTGTGTTTTTGATATAGAGAGCAAGACGGTAAATAAAGTAAAACTAGCAACTAATTTTTTTGTGTTTTGATTTAGTGCAGCAAACAAAGTAGTAAATAAAATAAAGCAAGACAAAAACAAAGTAAAGAGATTGAGAAGTGGAGACTCCCCTTGCAGCGTGTCTTGATCTCCCCGGCAACGGCGCCAGAAATTTAGCTTGATACACGTAGATGCACACGTCCGTTGGGAACCCCAAGTGGAAGGTATGATGCGTATAGAAGCAAGTTTCCCTCAGTATGAAACCAAGGTTTAATCGAACCAGGAGCCAAGAAGCACGTTGAAGGTTGATGGTCGCGAAATGTGATGCGGCGCAACACCAGGGATTCCGGCGCCAACGCGGAACCTGCACAACACACCCAGTACTTTGTCCCAACGAAACAGTGAGGTTGTCAATCTCACCGGCTTGCTGTAACAAAGATTAAACGTATCGAGTGGAAGATGTTTGCAAAGAAAACAAAACAAGTAGATTGTATGCTATGTAAAGAATAGGACCGGGGTCCACAGTTCACTAGAGGTGTCTCTCCCATAAGATAAAAGCATGTTGGGTGAACAAATTACAGTCGGGCAATTGACAAATAGAGAAAGGCATAACAATGCATATACATGATATGATAAATATAGTGAGATTTAATTGGGCATTACGACAAAGTACATAGACCGCCATCCAACTGCATCTATGCCTAAAAAGTCCACCTTCAGGTTATCATCCGAACCCCCTCCAGTATTAAGTTGCAAAGCAACGACAATTGCATTAAGTATGGTGCGTAATGTAATCAACAACTACATCCTTAGACATAGCATCAATGTTTTATCCCTAGTGGCAACAGCACATCCACAACCTTAGAACTTTCTGTCACTGTCCCGATTCAATGGAGGCATGAACCCACTATCGAGCATAAATACTCCCTCTTGGAGTTAAGAGTAAAAACTTGGCCAGAGCCTCTACTAGTAACGGAGAGCATGCAAGATCATAAACAACACATGAACAATAGATTGATAATCACCATAATCATAGTACTCTCTATCCATCGGATCCCGACAAACACAACATATAGAATTACATATAGATGATCTTGATCATGTTAGGCAGCTCACAAGATCCAACAATGAAGCACAACAAGGAGAAGACGACCATCTAGCTACTGCTATGGACCCATGGTCCAGGGTGAACTACTCACTCATCACTCCGGAGCGACCATGGCGGTGTAGAGTCCTCCGGGAGATGAATCCCCTCTCCGGCAGGGTGCCGGAGGCGATCTCCAGAATCCCCGAGATGGGATTGGCGGCGTCTCTGTAAGGTTTTCCGTATCGTGGCTCTCGTACGGGGTTTCGCGACGGAAGCTTTAAGTAGGCGGAGGGTCAACGCGGGGGCCACACGAGGGCCCAGGAGGTAGGTCGGCGCGGCCGGGCCCTGGGCGCGCCGCCACCCCCTTCTGGCCGCCTCGTGGCCCCACTCGTTATCTCTTCGGTCTTCTGGAAGCTTCGTGCAAAAATAGGACCCCGCGAAAGTTTCGTCCAATTCCGAGAATATTTGTTTACTAGGATTTCTGAAACCAAAAACAGCAAAAACAGAACTGGCTCTTCGGCATCTTGTTAATAGGTTAGTTCCAGAAAATGCATAAATATGACATATAATGTGCATAAAACATGTAGGTATCATCAATAAAGTAGCATGGAACATAAGAAATTATCGATACGTTGGAGACGTATCACCCACCAGGCTTCTCACTCCTCCGCTGGCTGCCGGCCAGCCTACTCGCTGAAACACCGCCGGCCAGCTCCTCCTCCTGCATGCTCGGACTCCGAAGCCGAGCTCCCTACACATGGAAGTATCATTATTGTTTGTTTAGTTCAACCGAAGAAAAAATCACATGAAAGAATTCCATGAGTTAGAACTAGTGTTAAGTATCATTAGCTCCCTACACATGGAAGTATCATTATTGTTTGTTGAGCTTCATACCGCAACGTTCTATCCTAGACACTTTATGTTGTTTGACAGTACTACTTGGCAATAAGCAACTGAATTAGATTTAATCTATATCGTTTGGAATCGGCAGCATAAGACTATCTAGTGATAATCAGAGACATCAATGTTAACAAACAAGCTTTGAATACAATGTGTACCTCAGGTTGGTTGTTTTAAGTTAAAAAAATATTGAGAGACAGTACTAACAAAGTATATGGGGTATAATTAAGCTGCTTAGCCTAGAGACAGTGTACTTGGAAAACGGGAGAACCATGCCACGCCATGTTTGTGACTAATTTAGTATGAATTAAATCTAATTAGCTCATACTTTCGTCATTGTTAAGATCTGTTATATATATTTCATGTACAGGCATAGAGGAATCACACTCCATGGGTCATTGGATCCAGAGTAGTTGTTTCATCCTGTTGTAAATTGTAGTTCAAAATATTATGTATCGATGATGGCAAGAAAGATGTCATCTTTATGTATATCTATCACTATCCACCTGACCCATGTGTGCAAGAAACATGAGCTAAGATTCATAGAATGGAAACGGTATGTACATGAGTACTTTTGCTATGATGTAACAAACTGAACAATGAGACTGCATCTTTTAGCTGGATAGAATCATTCTGAAATCTTTGCAAGATGAGTTGGGTGCTTCCTTCTACAACATCAACACATGGGCATTTTCTTTATGAAACTACTTTCCTTTCATTTTTCCTATGAATATGAATATATATCTAAACTTAATGTTCTACATCTTCCGCAGCAACGCGCGGGGTGTCACCTAGTAATTATATACAAACAAAAGCGACTAGCAGTTACTAGTTCATATCAACCTGCAGAGCAGCAGGCAAAACAAGTAAACTAGTACACAAGCAGCTGTATACTGCAATGCCACTTGCCACAGTAAGTATCCTATAAAGCCAGTAAAAAAATTGCTATGCCTGAGACCAGCTTTAGAGATTGCTATGCCTGATGCAAGGCAGCAAGATACATGGACAAATAAAATTCTTACCAGTCAAGTTACTTTCAGGATTATTCTCCAATTGATAGAAGTGCAAGTATAAAACTTAGCGAGACACTAGCGTATCCAGAAACATTACTTGTTAATCATTTTACTGAATTGCCATGTTAGATGCAAGAGAAGAAATTGAGAGCAGAAATTGACATCTCAACCGAAATGATCTCAATTAATCATTGCCTAGCACCAAGCCACCAACTAAGGCGCTACAAGTCAAACCTACGAACCAGCACCAAACAGACAGATTGTGACAAGCAATTGTATCCTCGCGTATTGGGCGTGTGCTGCAGATGGGAATGGTTGAATGAACACCTCAATTTCTAGGCATGAGCATTTATAAATTTCAGTGAAACCATGAGTGCGAAAATAGGATGCAACTGATGCAGGTATTGATCAGCACGGTAGTAAGATCAGACAGGATATCGAGCAGCACACGAATTCCATCCCCTTTAACTCTGTGGATATCGAGCAGCACAAAACACTAGGGTCTAAATCCTTGCAACCAGCTAATAAGAGAATGAACTAGCTCTCGCGCGTCCTCACCTTAATTGCGGTCGAGGAACTTGAGGAGGTCGAGCGGCACGGCGTGGTAGCGGTCGTAGATGGGGCCGACGACGGCCTTGACGGTCCCCTCGACGTGGTCGACGCCGGGGCGGAGCGGCCCCGCGTCCTGCTTGGCGTAGGCGTAGGCCGCGGCGGCCAGAACCACCGCCTGCGCGGCCGCCTGCTGCACGAACTCGAGGTACCTGAGCCTGGCCTCCTCCTCCTCCGGCGTCCTCTCCACCGTCACCTCCTCCTCCTGAACAAACAAAATCGCAGATCAGCAAACACTTCAATCAGAAACCACGGAATCGGAACAAGAGAGGGAGAGTCGGGTGAGATCCCGTTACCTCGGTGGGGTGGGTGCTGATTGGGGCAGCGTCGCTGCCGGATCGAGGGTGACGGAGGGCGATGGACGGCGGCGGGAGATGGCGACGGAGGGCGATGGATCGAGGGGACGGAGGGCGATGGATCGGAGGAGGCGCGGCGGTGGATCGATTTGGGATTTGGGGAGGGGCGAGTGTGTGTTGGGGACGGGGAAGGGGATGGTGCGTGTGTTGGGGACGGGAAAGGGGATGGTTGACCGAAGAGCTGAAACTACCACCGGCGAGAAGGAATGGGGAGGCCGGCGCTAAATTCGTCCCAAAAAGGCCCGGCCCAGTTCTACTTACCCCAGGCGGATTCGTTTTGTAACCGCCGGCGGTAGGACGGGTTACCCCCGGCGCTTTTGGCCCAAATCGCCGGCGGTAAGGCCAGGCCCAATTGGGAACCCGCGGCTGATTATATCGCCGGCACCTTCGTGCCCAACTCGCCGGCGGTAATGGACACACCCCCGGCGCCATCCGTTCAATCTCGCCGGCGGTAGGGTTAGGCCACCCTGGAAGGCTTTACCGCCGGCATCTTCAAATCGTACTTGCCGGTGGTAACAAGTGCGGCTATAAGCCTTTTCCTAGTAGTGTTTGGGGCCATTCCCTAGATCTGATGCTCGATTTCTGACGAAACCCTTGTTCTGTTGACCGTGCGGTCTACCCCTTTGACTGCATCCCATCGGGGGTCCCCCGGTGGGCATATGCCTCCATTTGAGCTTGTTTAGGTCATAGGTACATGTGGAAACAAGTATCATCCCATATGATCTCAAGTTTCTCTCCGGTTCACGTACGAGGGAGTTCCTCCTATACATGCAGAATCTGCCTAAGTGTAGGAACCCCTGTCCGAGAGGTCGGACACACCTGAGGGGGTATCCTTGGATATAAAACCATATCAAATCACTTGTGTGCATGCCATGTGGACACACACAAGTTTTGGGGCCATTCCCTAGATCCGATGCTCGATTTCGAAACCCTAGTTCATGTGACCGCGCGGTCTACCCCTTTGATTGCATCCCATCGGGGGTCCCCGGTGGGCATATGCCTCCATTTGAGCTTGGTTAGCTCATAGGTACATTTGGAAACAAGGATCATCCCATATGATCTCAAGTTTCTCTCCGGTTCACCTCCGAGGAGTTCCCCCTATACATGCAGAATCGGCCTAAGTGTAGGAACCCCTGTCCGAGAAGCCGGACACACCTGGGGGTAGCCTTGGATATAAAACCATCTCAAATCACTTTTGTGCATGCCATGTGGACACACACAAGTTTTGGGGCCATTCCCTAGATGTGATGCTCGATTTCTTACGAAACCCTAGTTCCGTTGACCGCGCGGTCTACCCCTTTGACTGCATCCCATCGGGTGTCCCCAGTGGGCATATGCCTCCATTTGAGCTTTGTTAGCTCATAGGTAAATGTGGAAAAAAGTATCATCCCATATGATCTCAAATTTTTCTCAGATTCACCTCCGAGGGAGTCCCCCCCTATACATGCAGAGACTTCCTAAGTGTAGGAACCCCCTGTCCGAGAAGCCGGACACACCTGGGGGGAGCCTTGGATATAAAACCATCTCAAATCACTTGTGTGCATGCCATGTGGACACACACAAGTTTTGGGGCCATTCCCTAGATTCGATGCTCGATTTACGACGAAATCCTAGTTCGTAGACCGCGCGGTCTACCCTTTGACTGCATCCCATCGGGGTCCCCCGGTGGGAATATGCCTCCATTTGAGCTTGGTTAGGTCATAGGTACATGTGGAAACAAGGATCATCCCATATGATCTCAAGTTTCTCTCCGGTTCACCTCCGAGGGAGTTCCCCCTATACATGCAGAATCTGCCTAAGTGTAGGAATCCCCTGTCCGAGAAGCCGGTCACACCTGGGGGGGTATCCTTGGATATAAAAACATCTAAAATCACTTGTGTGCATGTCATGTGGACATACACAAGTTTTGGGGCCATTCCCTAGATTCGATGCTCGATTTCTGACGAAATCCTAGTTCTGTTGACCGCGCGGTCTACCCCTTTGACTGCATCCCATCGGGGGTCCCCGGTGGGCATATGCCTCCATTTGATCTTGGTTAGGTCATAGGTACATGTGGAAACAAGGATCATCCCATATGATCTCAAGTTTCTCTCCGGTTCACCTCCGAGGGAGTTCCCCTATACATGCGAATCGCCTAAGTGTAGAAACCCTTGTCCGAGAAGCCGGACACACCTGAGGGGGTAACCTTGGATATAAAGCCATCTCAAATCAATTTTATGCATGCCATGTGGACACACACAAGTTTTGGGGCCATTCCCTAGATCTGATGCTCGATTTCTGACGAAATCCTAGTTCTGTTGATCGCGCGGTCTACCCCTTTGACTTCATCCCATCGGGGGCCCCCGGCATATGCCTCCATTTGAGCTTGGTTAGGTCATAGGTACATGTGGAAACAAGGATCATCCCATATGATCTCAAGTTTCTCCGGTTCACCTCCGAGGAAGTTCCCTTATACATGCAGACCGCTAAGTGTGAACCCCTGTCCGAGAAGCCGGACACACTGGGGGTAGCCTTGGATATAAAACCATCTCAAATCACTTGTGTGCATGCCATGTGGACACACACAAGTTTTGCGGCCATTACCTAGATCCGACGCTCGATTTCCCGAAACCCTAGTTCTGTTGACCGCGCGGTCTACCCCTTTGACTGCATCCCATCGGGGTCCCCGGTGGGCATATGCCTCCATTTTTGCTTGGTTAGGTCATAGGTACATGTGGAAACAAGGACCATCCCATATTATCTCAAGTTCTCTCGGTTCACCTCCGAGGGAGTTCCCCCCTATACATGCAGAATCTGCCTAAGTGTAGGAACCCCTTGTCCGAGAAGCCGGACACACCTGGGGGTATCCTTGGATATAAAACCATCTTAAATCACTTTTGTGCATGCCATGTGGACACACACAAGTTTTGGGGCCATTCCCTAGATCCGATGCTCGATTTCTGACGAAACCCTAGTTCTGTTGACCGCGCGGTCTACCCCTTTGACTGCATCCCATCGGGGGTCCCCCGGTGGGCATATGGCTCCATTTGAGCTTGGTTAGCTCATAGGTACATGTGGAAACAAGGATCATCCCATATGATCTCAATTTTCCCTCCGGTTCACCTCCGAGGGAGTTCCCCCCCTATACATGCGAATGCTTAAGTGTAACCCCTGTCCGAGAAGCCGGACACACCAGGGGGTAGCCTTGGATATAAAACCATCTCAAATCACTTGAGTGCATGCCATGTGGACACACACAAGTTTTGGGGCCATTCCCTAGATCCGATGCTCGATTTCTCGACGAACCCTAGTTCGTTGACCGCGCGGTCTACCTCTTTGACTGCATCCCATCGGGGGTCCCCGGTGGGCATATGCCTCCATTTGAGCTTGGTTAGGTCATAGGTACATGTGGAAACAAGGATCATCCCATATGATCTCAAGTTTCTCTCCGGTTCACTCCCGCCCTGCTACTTCTCTCCCGCCCTTTTTCCCGCCCACCCTTTCCCGCTGCTTCTCTCCCGCCTTTTTTCCCGCCATGATTTCCCGCCAAGTTTCCCCGCCCACCCTTTCCCGCTCATTCTCTCCCGCCAAGTTTTCCCGCCTACCCTTTCCCGCCCATTCTCTCCCGCCAAGTTTTCCCGCCGTTTCAGCCCCTCGTCGGCCTATATATAGCCATGTCTTCTCCACTAACAGCACCAGCAACATTTCTCCCCTCATCACTTCTCTCATCCAACAGCACCACAAAATCCTCTGAGTTGAGCTACCGCTGAGATGGCTCCTCGTCGCCGTAGAAACACGGGCTTCATCGGCGTTCGCCTGCGGCCTGCGGGACATTTCGCGGCTGAAATCACCGCCGGTGGAACGCGTGTGTGGCTCGGCACCTTCTACACGAAGGAGGCTGCTGCCGCGCATACGACGTTGCGGCTTGGAGGTTTGGCCGGCGCGTAGATGTACACGTCCGTTGGGAACCCCAAGAGGAAGGTATGATGCGCACAGTGGCAAGTTTTCCCTCAGAAAGAAACCAAGGTTGATCGAACCAGGAGGAGGCAAGAAGCACGTTGAAGGTTGATGGTGGCGAAATGTGATGCGGCGCAACAACAGGGATTCCGGCGCCAACGTGGAATCTGCACAACAAAACCAAAGTACTTTGCCCCAACGAAACAGTGAGGTTGTCAATCTCACCGGCTTGCTGTAACAAAGGATTAAACGTATCGAGTGGAAGATGTTTGCAAAGAAAACAGTAAAACACAATTGCAGTAGATTGTATGCTATGTAAAGAATAGGACCGGGGTCCACAGTTCACTAGAGGTGTCTCTCCCATAAGATAAAAGCATGTTGGGTGAACAAATTACAGTCGGGCAATTGACAAATAGAGAAGGGCATAACAATGCATATACATGATATGATAAATATAGTGAGATTTAATCCGGGCATTACGACAAAGTACATAGACCGCCATCCAACTGCATCTATGCCTAAAAAGTCCACCTTTAGGTTATCATCCGAACCCCATTCAGTATTAAGTTGCAAAGCAACAGACAATTGCATTAAGTATGGTGCGTAATGTAATCGACAACTACATCCTTAGACATAGCATCAATGTTTTATCCCTAGTGGCACAAGCACATCACAACCTTAGAACCTACTGTCACGATCCCAGGTGTCAATGAAGGCATGAACCCACTATCGAGCATAAATACTCCCTCTTGGAGTTAAGAGCAAAAACTTGGCCAGGGCCTCTACTAATAACGGAGAGCATGCAAGATCATAAACAACACATAAACTATAGTTTGATAATCACCATAACATAGTATTCTCTATCCATCGGATCCGACAAACACAACATATAGTATTACAGATAGATGATCTTGATCATGTTAGGCAGCTCACAAGATCCAACAATGAAGCACAACAAGGAGAAGACGACCATCTAGCTACTGCTATGGACCCATGGTCCAGGGGTGAACTACTCACTCATCACTCCGGAGGCGATCATGGCGATGAAGAGTCCTCCAGGAGATGAATCCCCTCTCCGGGCAGGGTGCCGGAGGCGATCTCCTGAATCCCCGAGATGGGATTCGGCGGCGGCGTCTCGGAAGGTTTTCCGTATCGTGGCTCTGAGGGGCGCGACGGAGGCTTTAAGTAGGCGGAAGGGTAGGTCGGGGGGGCCTAGATGAGGCCGCGCGGCCGGGGCCAGGCCGCGCCGCCCTGTGGTGGCCACCTCGTGGCCCCACTTCGTTATCTCTTCGGTCTTCGGAAGCTTCAAAATAGGACCCAGGCGAAGATTTCGTCCAATTCGAGAATATTTCCTTACTAGGATTTGAAACCAAAAACAGCAGAAAACAGCAACTGGCTCTTCGGCATCTTGTTAATAGGTTAGTTCCAGAAAATGCATAAATATGACATATAATGTGCATAAAACATGTAGGTATCATCAATAAAGTAGCATGGAACATAAGAAATTATCGATACGTTGGAGACGTATCACCGGCCGCCACGAAATGAACTTCCCGGAGGTCAGGTCTCTGACGGAAGCTCAGAGTCTCTCTACTGAGCCGCTACTTCGCTCACGGGGTGAAGCGCGGCGGTACAGGTCTGGCCGGCGGATTGATACCACCGAGGCGGACGAGCAGTTCATGGCACGGTGGCGCAGAGACCATCCCGGAGCCGTCGAGGCGAGCGCGCATTCGGAAGGAGAAGCGACGTACAGGAGAGAGAGGAGGGCGGGAAAGCAGCAGAGGAGGGCCGAATATGAAGCAGAGTCCGCCAAAGGAGAGGCGTCGACATGGGGGAGAATGATGAACGGTGGTTGTGGAACTTCTCAAGTACCGCTTCAGAGGACACCCCCAGCGAGGACGAATATTTCGACTTCTGGTTAATATGTGTGTGTGTCGAGTCCGTGTGTCTAGCGGGTCATGCGTCGATCCAGTGTTAAGTGCTTTGTTCGTGTGTGGGTGTAGTTCTTTAAATGTTTTGGTTCGTGTGTGGGTCTAGTTCTTTAAGTGTTTTGGTTCCTGTGTGGGTGTAAATCTTTAAGTGTTTTGGTTCCTGTGTGGGTGTAGTTCTTTAAGTGTTTCAGTTCGTGTGTGGGTCTAGTTCTTTAAGCGATTTGGTATGTGTGTGGGTCTAGTTATTTAAGTGTTTTGTATCGTGTATGGGTCTTAAGTTCTTAAATGTATCACTTTTGTGCCATGCCATGTGGACACACACAAGTTTTGGGGCCATTCACCTCTGAGGCTCGATTTCTGACGAAACCCTAGTTATGTTGATCGCGCGGTCTACCCCTTTGACTGCATCCCATCGGGGGTCCCCCGGTGGGCATATGCCTCCATTTGATCTTGGTTAGGTCATAGGTACATGTGGTAACAAGGATCATCCCATATGATCCCAAGTTTCTCTCCGGTTCACCTCCGAGGAGTTCCCCTATACATTCAGAATCTGCTAAGTGTAGGAACCCCCTGTCCGAGAAGCCGGACACACCCGGGGGTAGCCTTGGATATAAAACCATCTCAAATCACTTTTGTGCATGCCATGTGGACACACACAAGTTTTCGCCATTCCCTGCTCCGATGCTCGTATCTTTGAAAACCCTAGGGCGGGACCCCGCAGATCTACCCCTATAGCTTTCTCCGTGCGAGGGTTTACCAATGGACTTTTTACTTGTTTTGCTTTGTTTAGGACATATGTACATGGAAACCATAGGTTGGGCATACTTTACCATAAAATAGGCTCTGTTTGAGCCATGGCGGGAGTTTCCACATACAGATCATGGATTTTACCAAGTGCTAGCCCATGTATGCGGAAATCGTCAACGCCGGGTACATGCAAGGTTAGCCAAACCTTACATCATACTTGTACACATATGTTAGGGGCATATGCAAGTTTTCCAGCGATTCCGACGCTCCGATGGTCTGTATCTTGGGAAACCCTAGGGCGGGGACCCCGCAGATCTACCCCAAGGGTTAGGGTTAGGGTTAGGATCCGGGTGAGGTTTAGGGTTACCAATGGACTTTTTCCTTTGTTTTGCTTTGTTTTAGGACATATGTACATGGATAGCAGATGTTGTGCCTACTGGCTCCGGTTGACCCGTCTGCGAAGAGCGTCAACCCCGAAGAAAGATCAAGTTTATAGACGATACTAGACTGTATGAAACACATGGGTGTGGGACCTACATATGCCATCTACCAATTCCTAAAAAATAGAACCATTTTTCTATAATTTAGACTAATAAATAAATAATACAAACATAATAAAGTAAGATTTAAGAAAAAAAAAGCCTATGCCGAGGGTGGCCGTCAGCATAGGACGGGGAGGCGCTATGCCGAGGGTAGCCCTCGGCGTCTAGGCTAACGCCGTGGACACGCCGTCACGGCCAGGACGGAATGGGACGCATGCCT
Organism: Lolium multiflorum; assembly: GCA_030979885.1. Taxonomy (NCBI): domain Eukaryota; kingdom Viridiplantae; phylum Streptophyta; class Magnoliopsida; order Poales; family Poaceae; genus Lolium; species Lolium multiflorum. Next base: position 119,743,523 of record CM061749.1, on the reverse strand, counting down.
AGTGCTACGCCGACGGCCTGGTGGACGCCGAGGGCGGCCGTCGGCATAGCCGTCTCTACGCCGCGACATTGCTACGCCGACGGTCACGGTTTGGAGGTGCCCTGGCCAGGCCATACGCCGACGGCCCCAACATTTGGCCGTCGGCGTATAGTCTGGCCGTCGGCATCTCATCCCATCCCTGTAGTGAGAGAAGGAATCCGATTGGACAAATTGCGTGGAAGAGAGACACAAACACGGGGTTTCCACTCGAGATTAGAGAAGGAATCCGAAATGCTCTCGTCGTATTTGTTCCATGATTCCTATGGCCGGGATTCCTCCGTTCAGATGGCTAGTGGCCCTCGCCTAACGTAACGCAACGGAACGTGATCCAATCCCTGCGTCCACGTGTGATGTGATAATGTGAAATGCCGGGGCGAAGCGGTCAAGGACGGCGGCGCCTGCGCCCCCTGCAGCGGCACTACGACGAGGGATCAGCCATTGAGTGTCTGTGAAAGCCGAATCTTGGCTTCTGCTGCCGCACGCCGGCACACCGCTCCTGTCAGTGCGTTTGTCGATCGAGAAGTACGGAGAGCTAAATTAAGCCTGCTTGTCATGGAGAGCTTTTTTCGATAAAAAAGCTTTATTAGTTAACGATAAGTATTACATCTTGCTTTTTCATAAGTCCCTAAAGAAAATGCACACATCAGTTCAAAATATTCACGACAAAAAATGGTATGAACTAGAAAATCAACACAACTGAGACATAGCGACTGAAGGTGGACTAAATAGAAGGAGCCGCTATCCTACGATTATGCAGCCACCCATGTTGGGTAATAAACTCCTTCGTTGTATTTTTTAATCGTGTAAACACCTCCGTAAAGAGGTCTCAATTAGTCGTACGTTGCAGCGAGAACCATGAACGCAGCAAAACCGTACAGCTGTAAATAACTTGCATAAGAGAAGAATTTTTATCATTAAAAATCTTATCATTTCTACATAGTCAAAGCGACCATAAGACTTCAATCGCTCCCACCTGGATAAGTATTTTAAACCTAGGATCCACACCGTTGAGCCAATTGCCAAATATATTTGCAATGCCTCTTGGCGGGTATAAGGTAGAACCCATCTGAATGATTAACGATATAGACCTAGCGAATCGACACCGGAAGAAAATGTGTTTTATCGTCTCATCTTCGTGACATAAAACACATTTTTTACAACCATGCCAGTTTCGACGAGCAATGTTATCCTTAGTAAGAATAACACCACATCTAAGATACCATGCAAAAAATCTTAGTTTTTAAAGGTATCTTCATTTTCCAAATGGCATTATTGTTAGTAACCACTTAAACATGTTCAATTAGTGCTTTATACATCGAGTCTACCGACAAAATACCGTTCTTGGTAAGAACGTAGCGAAATTCAGCAGAGCTCTGCATCAATCGGACCAAAGCTAACCGAATAAGTAGTTCGTTCCAAGATGGCAATTGGGATCCAATAAGATCCCGGCTGAACGACACAGTTGGCGGCGATGTTTCCATCACTTTTTGCCAAAATATCACATTTGTGTTGCACGATGTTATATAACGCTGGATATTGTTCTCGAAGGCTAGTTGAGTCCAACCACTTGTCCTCCCAGAACCGTACCTCTGACCCTGTATTGGAAAAAGTGTTTTTTGTCGCCATAATGCTAGCCCGAAAAAGAGAGTCCCCGGATTTCCAAATAATCTGCGAAATTGCATTTGAGCCGACATACTTTCTCCGCAACAATCTTTGTCATACGCCATCCTCAATTAATAACTTAGCCAACCATTTCCCAAACAAAGTTCTATTTTTTACCTCAAGATCATGGACACCAAGTCCACCTTGATCTTTCGGACGACAAATGACACTCCATTTGGTCAACCGATATTTCTTTTTTTCACTATCTCATTGCCAAAAGAATTTTGATTGGAAATAATCCTATTTGTACAAGATTCCTTTAGGTAGCTGGAAGAAATATATCATATACAGTACCATATTTGTGAGCACTGAATTAATGAGAACTAGCATTCCGCCAAGAGAGAGTAATTTTATTTTCCAACTACTAAGGCGTTTCTGCAACCTAAGCTCAACGATTTTTCATTCAGCTAGTGTAAGTCTCCGATGATGGATCGAAATACATAGATATTTGATAGGAAAACTGCCAAGCCCGCATCCGAAAAGCTCGGCATACATGCTAGCATCGTCTTGGGCCTCACCGAAGAAGAACAATTCACCTCTTATGAAAATTAATCTTAAGACTTGTTCGGAAGCTGATAATATTAATTTCATATTTCTCGCCTTTTCCATGTCATGTTCCACAAAAAAATTTATATCATCGGCATATTGAAGAATAGAAAGCCCCCCATCAACTAGGTGAGGAAGCACTCCTCCAATTTGACCATCCTCTTTTGCACTCTCAATAATAATTGTTAGCATATATACAATGCTAAATAACATTGGAGATAGGGGATCACCTTGCATCAACCCTTTCTTGGTTTGGAAATATCTACCAACATCATCATTGATTTCAATGTCAACACTTTCTCCAAAAACAAAGTTATGAATTAAGGTGTGTCACTCATCAGAAAAACCTGTCATTATGAGCGTTTGTTGCAGAAAGGACCACTTAACCTTATCATAGGCTTTTCTAAAGTTGATTTTGAGGACAACCCAATTCAACTTCTTGCGGTGTCACGGAGAGCTGCTTACAGTTATCCACCGTGTTGGTCCTTTGTTCTTTTGGCATCAAATGTCAATAGGCAGACGAGCATGGGAATCATTAGATTCACAGGGAAGAACAACCTCACTTTATGCTTGCCATCTAGAGAAAGAACTTTTCAACCACCTAGTGATGACTAGTAGCACTTGAACGAGCCAAAGGATGGCCGCCGTCCTAGGCCCTCCCTTACTAGCGCCTGTCGAAACTTATCGTAGTAAAGCTTGTTGAAATAGAGTAATGAAAAGTCATTATGCTAAAGCCCAAAGAGCTAATGCACAAGAGAAGGAACACTGGCCAGAATCGATGAGATTCACCGGAGACAAACGTCTGCATTCCCTACAGGACGGGGGCTAGAGAAGGAGGATTTATTCCGTCCTCGGGAGTCGTCACCGCCACGACTTTCTGAATAGGACACAAACCCTAAGTATATTGAGTAAAATATCAGAAAACAGAGCCCTCCCGTTTAGAAGAACCGGGTTCCATTGCAAGGCGAGATATATCGATGGCGGCCGACAGGACGCAAGGAAGCCCTAAATTGTCTGGTCTCTATCAGAAACGAAGGTACGGTTTTAACCTACCCTAAAAAAGGGTACGGTTTTAACCTCTGTACTCTTTAGTTGGTCATATGTAGCATAAGGTTGGCGTGACTGACCAAGTACATATGTGCTTGTATACAAACATAGTTGAGTAATTATCTTGAACCGAAGGAATTTTCAAGATTTTTCGCACTTTGATTTCAAGTGTCGCCGGAAGCCGTGGCTTTGCTCAACAACTGCGCACACATCTGACACGCGAAGTCGGAATAGATCCTAGTGAAAAACATTTCGCCGCAAGATCCTACTTCCTTTCCCTTCTCTTACGTCATGACAAACTATAGATGCAAATCAATCTCACGATGCAAGTTATGTTAGAGTAGGTCGGTTGGTGAGTTGTGCGTCAAGCTTGCCACGCCGATCTGTATTTATGTATAGCCTCAGTTTTGGATGTTTCGCTGGGGGCAGCACTCTATTTTCCACACCCGCGGTACGGCCGGCCCAGTTGAGTACGGCGGAGGAAAGTTGTCGGAGCTGGGACTGCTCACCAGTCAGTCAACCCGGCGTCAAACTCTACTGTAAAATACTCCACGTTGGTTCAGTGCACCGCGAGTTTGCTCAGGATCCAGAAAGCTGCAGAGAAAGAGACGACCTTGGAGACAGAGTGAGAAAACGAGGAAGACACCGGGAAACAGACTACGCCCCCACCAATTTTCATCATCTCCCGCTCCGAAGATGCATCCACGTACGCATGCCTTCAGATTGGGATCTCGCTCGAGGACACCGTGATCTTCTTTTCAACCCGCAAAAAAAAAAATTTTGTTTCGGAATTTTCAAACACGCCTCGACATGTACACGGCTGATGCGTTACTGTACTACCTGGAAAATCTGAAATGGCGCACTAACATAACACTGTCATGTGTTCTCTTTTAGCAAAGAGCACACTTACTATGTCGTTGACAGATTGTTCCTATCCTGATCAAGCTCCTCCACCGCCTGCACAGCGCCACCGATGAGTCCTGGCCGCGTTGGGTCTGGATAGCGCAAGCCGGCCTCCCTCTGGAAATCGAAGGGGCAGCCACTACGCTCTTAGGCACTCACTGAACCTCGCTGCGCCGTCTTCTTCCTCTCTACCGCGGCATCTCCCGTGTCAGAGTTGGTGACGGGGTGCGGACTGCCTTCTGGCTGGATTGGTGGCTTCCCTGTGGCCACCACTATGCCCGAGCTCTTCTCCCACTGCTCTCTGCAGTGCGCTTCGGTTCGTCAGGTGCTGACGCACGGGCTCGACACCGTGCTTGCTCCGCCCCTGTCTGCCGTTGCCGCCGAGCAGCGTGAGGCCCTCCTGCTGCTGCTGTCGTTTGAACAACTCTCTAACAACGTCGACGAGCGCACGCTCCCGCTCTGCGGCAAGGCGGGCGGGAAGCTGAGCACCTCCGCCCTCTACAAGTTGTGTTCCTTCGGTGGGGTTCTCGATGAGCGGCACGAGTTCGTCTGGAACAACTACGCCTCGTCAAAGGTCAAGTTCTTCGGGTGGCTCGCTGTCAAGGACCGTATCGAGAGCCGCAGCAACCTCCTTCGCAAAAAGATTCTCACCGCCGGTGAGAGCGGCTGCCTCATCTGTGCGGTGACGCTGGAGACGGGGAGCCATATAATGTTCGGTTGCCGCTTCGCTCGTCAGTTCTGGAGCTCTATCGGATCGCAGCCAGAGGAGCACCGCCAGATCACGTCCACTGCGGCTTGCAGCCTCCCTCCGTCCACTCCTCCTGGCTCGGCCTCCACTTTTGGCCTCCTCTGCCTGTGGCACCTCTGGAAGCACCGTAACGATGTCGTCTTCAACGGGCTCGCTCCCTCCATTGAGCTTGTCTGGAAACGCTACCGTGACGACGCGGTTCTCTGGCGCAGTCGTCTCCCTATGGCGAAGCGAGCTGACGTCGATATTTGGCTTGTTTTTTCCTCCCCGGGCGCTGCCATGCTGCGGCGTGACGGTTTCTTCCCCCCGAGCACACGCCCCTCTTTCGCATTGGGTGTTGTCTCCCTGCCTCTCAATGAAATCCACTGCTGTAAAAACTCTTCGGGAATTCACCCGATCCTTAGATGAAATGAATACAAGCCATTCAGGTGGTGAGCCTTTGCGCTCGCCCCCGGTGAAAACTCAAAAAAAAAAAATCCTAAATGGGACGTGCAAAGAAAAGGTGCCACTAAGAGTAACCATAGTCAGCTCGACGATCGACATAAAATGCGGGCTTTGAGTGGCCACGAGGCGACCCAGCCATCCGAAGATATAGGATTGGTGATCTGCTAGCAACGAACGTGCAATGCACGTCTTTACACGATAATGTATACCGACGGTATGAAATACAGTATGCAATGGAATGTAGGGGGTAAATGAATTTACAAGCCGAGCAAGAATAATACTACCCATGTCTATAATAGACCTATAAGATTTGCCTATATCTATCTAGATACTATTTAGTATCTAAATACATCTAGATTTAGATAAACATCATGCACCTATTTATAGGCGAAGGGAGTACTACTCCATCTACGTGTCTAGTCTAGACTAATTAAGGCGGCCACGTGTCTAAACTTTGGTCTTCAATCATATTCAAGGGAAGCAAATAAAATGGCTCTATCTCTATCTCTATCTCTACTACTTATAAAGGCACGAAGTTGCGTAGGAAAATTAAATCCGGACCATTCATCTACTTGCATCTCTATCTCTATCTCTACTACTTATAAAGGCACGAAGTTGCGTAGGAAAATTAAATCCGGACCATTCATCTACTTGCATCACACGGTCCACAATGGTTCGTTCTCCCCTCCCGTCCACCCCTGAAATTAAGGTGCCTTCATATTGCTTAATTGCATTCAAAGAATGCCAGCCTAAACAACCTGGCTAATCACCTCCTTTAGTAAGATCCGAAAATTAAGCCATAAATCCCGCATTCACAACACACCTCAACGAAGCAGAACTAGCTGCCACATCTGTAGACGCCGCCGCCTCCTGCCCCTTGATCTCCACTCTGCAGCCACCACACGCAAACGACTAATGAGATCCAGTGAACCTTCGTCTTCCGCCCGCCACTCGCAGAAGCAGGTTGCCGTGGAGGCAAACCTACTTAGCCCTGTCTGGAGGTCCTCGGCGTTATGGAGATGAAAGCATCGCTGAGGATGGGGTCATAGCCCGCCGCAGCTCGCGTCGTCCTCTCCCTCCAATAGCGCCCCCTTTTCCCCGATCCAGTGCAGCCGACATCTCTACCCGACTGCCAAGGTCGTAACCGATGACGGCCAGAACGCGCCCAAGGGCGAATGCCTAGCTATAGTACCAGTACCTCGGCGCCTCGGCCCCATCCTTGTCCAAGACGGCGGGGACACCAGTCCGAACGGACTTGCTGGCAAACATCGACGACCAGGAGTCTAGCGCACCAACTCGACGGCGAGTGACACCTCCGGAGATCATGTCCAATCAGCCATGATGGTTATACTGTACTCCATCGTTACTGCAAAATGAAAATTCAGGTATTCAAATTCAAATGAAGAATACGGAGTATGAATTAGTGGTCCGCAGATCCATATTTATCATGACAACTTGTATGCAGTTATCCATGTACGGATAGATGTTGGAAGGACTAATCCACCACGCGGTATTCTTGGAGACCTCACCAAGAGAAGTTCTTAATTGTCTCGCTTAACACAAGGTAACTTACAGGTTTCAGCTATCGACAAACTGTTTACCTTGATCTGAGTTGTGCATTTCGGTTATCTTTGTGTTCCTATGAACCTGACTTTAATGTCTATATCAAAGATAAGTAGTGTTAACAAAGCCTGCTACTTCACAATGACAAATGTGCAATATCAACTCATTGATAATGAAGGATATAAAAATAGGTACATATAGATATAGTACATAAGTATAACCATGCTCCCAACTGATCATTGCATTGGAAAATGGAGAAGCAGACCTCGCCGTCGTAGTTCCTTGGATGCCGCCCCCTCTCACCCCTTGCGCTCCACTTTGCGGCCACCACACGCGGACGATTAATGCGAGTTGAGTTACTTCGTGGCTACATAATGACTTACCGGTGTCTAGCTTATTATCCTACTATATTTATTTATAGTTTGCTGAAGCTGACATGTTTTCATAAGGCTTGCATAGGTTAGAAGAGCTTGAAAAGAAAACCCACATGTTTAAGAAAATTCGTTTGAAATGTCGTGTGGCAGGCGCAAGTTTTGTACTGCTAAGTTCTGATGTTTGGAGTAAGAATGGAGACTAATTGATTTATTATTTGATAGCCTCTATAGATTCGTAGTATTGCACAGTTAAATGTAATAATCTCCAGAGTGGGGATTAAATGGTAGACCAAGTTAACCTTCGAAGTTATTGATGAATTTCTGCCGTGGAAGTTGAAATGTATTTATGCAGGTTGGAGCACACTGACGAAGTGGCACTTGTCCTGAGGTAAAGTTCCAATATTCGCATTGCAATTTGTTATGACCACCGGTTTATGGAATATTTGCTTCTTTGCAGCAATATACTTGATCTTCATGGACGTTTCTTATTATTTGAAGTAGCAACCATCATGTAATCTTGTTTTACATTTCTAATCAGTTATGGAATTGTGAACACCTTTTCTCATACTACCCCTGTAGTTTGTAGTTCTGTTATGATGATAGATGAGAAGATGCATGGCTCTTTACTGTTTCATATTGTTGTTACTTTTTCTATTTTTGTGCAACTGATTTACATTAAAGTATTTTTTAGCAACATGGATTCTAATTGCAACGTATTCCGTATATGATTGTGTCTGTCGATGGTAGGTTTGAGAAATTTTATGCTACAACAATCTCAGGACTTGGAGTTGGCTTGTTGCTTCCTGCCTACTGCCGGTGGCTTGGCTCTAACTTATGAAACCTTATCGAGTGATTTTTTTTGTTAGGATAATAAAGTAATTATTGATATCCGTATTAAACACGTGCGTTGCACGGGCACACTTACTAGTAGATAAAAATCATTGTAACTACAACGATGGCCCCCGCTACCGTTGTTGTGCTTAGTACTTTCATAAACGATGTAACAATTATCGATAATTCAGAGTCCTATTGTTTCACTAGAACAAATTGAGGTAGTACACTTTATTTTGAAATGGAGGATTAGACTTCCTGCCACTACATCAAAAAGATGCATATAACATTATATTAATTTATTCAACCAATTCAACCAAAGACGAACAAAGAACGTACATTAAAAATCCTGAAGCCTCCACACAACACCTACATGTCTAACAATGGTAAAGATCATGTTAGCAGGGCCTTCTGCCGGGAAAACAACGAAATTCCTCCATCAACTAGGAACTGGGAACAAATCGCTTATCCTGAGACGCCTTCTACGCGAAGCGAGAGTGCTCATCCGGTCTAGTAGACTCTTAGCAAGCACTTCATGTACATGCTATAGATGTCATCACCATCATTGAACCGCCAAGCAATCTTCATGGTTAAGATCTGCATAAACTTAGTCGATCCTGCCAATGATGCAACCATTGCATCAGACGGCACCTCGTCTCTACGCGCGCACCTCATCACGCGTCCTTCACCGAGACTTCACGACTCCCCGCCCCCAAGACCAACCGCCGTCGATGTGGTAAGAACCATGCCGCTCCACCACAAAGCATCTCCAGCCCGCATCCACTCTAAAAACAACGCCACCAAGCGGGAGAACGACGCTTGTACTCCCCACGATCCATGAAAGATGTCTTAGATTTTTCTAAATTTAGATGTATCCAGATTGAAAGTACTAAACATAATATATGGTTGCGCTAATTAATGTGGTCCGGAGAAAGTATTATCTTTGAATCATCGAGATGACCTGAGTAACAATCAAATTGGTGGTGAAAATTGTAGAGTGTGAGATTAGGAGCGTTATTCGTGTGTAAGTGAGGGTGCAAACTTCGAACTTATTTTCTCATCCACTAAACGAAAATCTTTTTGGACGGCCTAAATAGGTCGTGCATATCCATATGTTTATTTTAGTTTTTGGACTGCAAACTAAGTGAAATCGTTAAAAAAAGGCCGACCTTCGCGAAGGGAAGGCAACTCGCTCCGCACATGACAAGTGGCGCGCTGTGGTGCCAGAAAATCTCTGGGAAGTGGTATCCCTGTTCGCCACGTGTGGGGATGGGGGAGGAGAGAGAAGACTGGGTTGCGTCAATTTTTCTCTTTTTCTTCTAGATTCGTTTTTTTAAATAAAATATCTTAAGAACCGTAAGTCCAAATTGCGAACCGTTTTTACTTTTGAGATCCTCGCGTCGAGATCTTCATAACTAGATCCCATGTTGATAGGTTTGGAGATACTTTTTTTTTCGTACTTCCAATAATATTATGATTGTCGTGGTGTGTACCTAACTGTGTGTTCAACTGATAAGTACTTGTTTTTAGTGAATTTGGTGCAATTTTTCCCTTTACTCGCTAACTATACTCGGTGTGTGGTACTACCTGACTTACGCGCGACATACCTGCTCTTGCGCCACTGTACTTCTGTACATGTACTTGCTCGTGTTCACGATTGTACTTGTTCGTATGCGCGTTTGTACATGCTCGTGTGCGTGATCGTACTTTGTACTCGTGTGTTCAAGTGTACTGTGTTAGTGTGTACATGCTCGTGTGCACGACTGTACCTGCTCGTGTGCGTGACTAAGGATGGCAATGGGCAGGGTATGGGCAGGGTAGAGCAATACCATACCCATACCCGTATAGCCAATGGGTACAAATTTCTACCCATACCCGTACCCATGGATATAAAACTTTACCCATACCCATACCCGGCGGGTACCTGTACCCATTGGGTACCCGGTGGGTAGGTTAAATTGTACACAGGTCAATCAAAATTTTACATTTATCAATTTGATTAAAAAAATTAATTATATCAACTCAATAACAAGTAGTTGAGTACATAACAATTAACATAATATAAAAATAACATTCTCATATTCTAACTCATAAATCAACAAAAATAGACTTGTCACGTAAGATTTGACGATAAACAGACAGGGTATGGGTTTACCCACGGGTATGAGACTATACTCGTGCCCTGCCCGTGACTTAATGGGCAGGGTATGGGTACTACCCATGGGCATAAAAGCATACCTATACCCCGTACCCGTGGGTAAAATTGTCATCCTTATGCGTGACTGTACTTGTACTCGCCTGTGTGTTCAACTGTACTCGTGTGTTGTGCGTGACTGTACCTGCTCGTGTGCACGACTATATTCGCTCGTGTGCACGAATGTACATGTACTTGTGCGCGACTGTATCTGTACTCGCTCGTGTGTGCAGTTGTGCTCGTTCTTTGTATGCAACTGTACTCGTGTGTTTACTGAGCTGTACTCGTACTTTCGTGTAATCGAGTTGAATACGACAAGAGTAGAAGGAAAGCTAGCTACTTCATTTGCCGTGCATGCATCGCTACTTAGCTAGCCAAAACATGGGTGCATGCATCGCAAATATGTGGATTGAGCACAAATCGTATGCGGGGAGGAGTACCCACTCGGGTAGACGCTCGCGGGAGAAGTACAGGCTCCTCGCGGGAGAAGTACGCGCCCGCGGAAAGGTGTACTCGCGCGTATTCGTGCCGTCAGGGGCGGGCCTAGACTTTTGAGTATGGGTATTCAAGATTATAAAATATTTTAAATACGAAACTAACGATCACACATATATATAATATTTGAGTACAAACGAGGGAATATTGAATCTCACACATCTCATATTTTCTTGACAAAACCCCATAATGAGTGATACTTGCTTGAGAAACATATGAATTTACCAAAAAAGTGACTTGAATATGTAAATTCCTTACAAATTTCTAACAATTAGAGTGAACATGAAAATGTAAGTGTAAATAAGGATTAAAATGCGTGCACGGGATTTGAACTAGACACAGTGAACAAAACCCATTTGCCCTACGTCAACCTTCTTAACGTAGTACGACAGTTTTACTTTCTATACATTCCTTAGAACATTCATATATTGGTATATTTTTCAAAATATTTGGGTACTCAACTGAATACCCTTGAATTGAAGTGGGCCCGCCTCGGTGCCGTGGCGGTCGCTCGCGGAAAGGTACCCGGTCGCGTCACCTGGGTCTGACACGTGTGAGACGCTGGTGCGTTGCGCGGGGTGGTGTTTCCCTTTACGAAGGTTGGTCTCTAAGGGTCCGTTCGGTTCTGGGATAGACTGGAATGGAATGGAACCGTTCCATTCCTAGAACACATTCTTGCGTTCGGTTTGAGGATAGAATGGAATGGAACGGTTCCTCGGAATGGCATATTCCCTCCAGATGCGAAACCAATCCGTCCGTCCGATTCGGCCGGACCAAGTGGAACGGGTGACTGTCACACACTGATTAATTAAGTTTAGCAATAATTAACCAAGTTTAGCAATAATTAGTCAAGTTTAACACTACTTAATCAAGTTTAGCAAATAATTAATCGAGTTTAGAATAATTAATCGGGTGACTATCTCACCCATTCCATTCCATTCCATTCCATTATCATCCCATTCCAAAACCGAACACATGGATGGAACCGTTCCGTGACAATTTTTTTGTCCAAACCGAACACACAGATGGAACGGTTCCGTGACAATGGAATGAAATGGTTCCATTCTATTCCACCCCATCCAAAAAATGAACACACCCTAAGTAGTGGTACCCCAAACTAAGACTTCACCGAAAAACATAAGCAGAAGGTTGAGAGCATTGTCTAGGCCTATGTGTGTGTGGGCTAGGAATGTAATGCATGCAATAAGGCTGCGTTCGCTCTCAACAAAGAAAAAAAAACTAGAATGGGCTGCCTTCTCTTATAAGGAAAACACCAAGAAGGGGCTGCCTCTCTTTCCCCCCAAAATAAATAAATGGGCTGGATAATATCTTCGCGGCAGCTACAAATTGCGCAGGGCCCGTTGTTCCATGTTTTGCTCTGATTGCTGGCCTGATCTATCATCGGGCGTGCTTTATAGCTCTGGAGGTGGCAAAACCTATTCATCGCCTTGTGCTGGTGCTATCTTACGCGCCGCACAGGGCAGGAGGTTTTAGGTCTGCCCGTTAGTGAGGCGGTGAGGTTTTTTTTTCTGGTTTTGTTAGTCAGTTTTTCATTTTAATTTTTTAAAACCTGATTTTTTTTCAATTTTGAGTTTCAAATTTGAACTTTTTAGATTTGTATATTTTTCAATATTTAAATATTTTTCAATTTGAATATTTATCTTTATTTTAAAAATATTATTAGTTTTTAGATTTTAACATTTTGAAACTTAAACATAGAGAAAAAAAAAGTAAAAAAGAGAACCTTACCAGTATTAGGCTGCATTGGTGGACGCGAATTTTTGGCTCCTGGGTACGCCAGCACCTGATTTGAGCAAAAAAATCAAAACAAATACTAAAATTGAATTAAAAAATACGGCCTAAATCATGTGTGTGTAGTACGTATGTATGTATGTATGTGCATGTCAAGTTTGAACTTAAAATATGAAAGTATGTAAACTACACAAAAATAACAAAACATAGTGTTTATAATATAATGAGTAGACGTATACTACTATTCACAGTATAACAAAGTTTCATTTTCACTTTTTTGTGTGGGTCACATATGGCCGTATTTTTTGCTGAAAATTTGCACAGGTAAGTGCCAAGATGAGATTTACGTGAGGAAATTATTTAAACTTTTTTTGAAACATTTAAATCACGTTTTTCGAATTTTTTGAAATTAGGTGCGCTGGTACCCGGGTGCTCCACCATATTTCCCCTGCATTGGTGCGGTACATGAAGCAGCTATATAGCCAGCAGAGAGTGTGGAATAGGGGCTCCCCCGGGAGGTAGCAGTGATTATAAAATTTCTATTGCATCCTTTCTACTCTGTACATGTGCATAATGTGGATTTTTTTGTGTATTTCATCGTTGAGAAGAGCCATTTCCTAAGGCAATATCCGGGGCGAGGCAAATCGGAAGGCAAAATTAACCGGCTTTGTCCGTTTGTGTCGACCCGCGGATACCGAAATGGTCGTCAGGCCAACATTATTAGTTTGCGTCAGGAGACAGTCCCAGCGGGCCGACCCATTTCATCCGGCGGGGCCGCCTTATCTCTATTTTTAAGTAGAAAGAAAACATGTTTTTCATGGTAGACATGGAGTACACATTAGATAGACCTAAGGTTTCGAAATTAATGCAACATGTTAAAACAAACTAAACATAGAGAAACTACGAAGTAATATATTCAAACTAACTTTTAAACTAGCTACTTCTTCTTCTTCACGGACGCGCTTCCTATGTCGTCTTCTTCTTCACTGACTCGTTTCCTGCTGGTCACCTCTATGGAAGAGCTAGTGTCGGTCGATGCGTCCGACGAGGTTGTGTACCCCTCCGACGAGTACTCATTGATGTCTTCGTCATTATCGGTGCACGCATGTTGCGCATGTGCGTTCGCCCAGGCCCTTTGCTCCTTCTTTGGCGCCGCCGCCTCCTCGGCCGCTCCTCCGCCTCTAGTTGTCTCCACTTTGCATCTTCATCCTCTTCTTTTTCCTCCTCATCGTCCTGGCCGTCGTCGGCAATGGTGTCTCCCCCCTCATCATGGGCGTCGTTGGCGACGGCCTCCCCCTCCACGTCGTCGCCGTCTGTCGGCGGGGAGCTAGATCTGCTCGGTGGCGCAGCTCTATCCCACCAATGGCGCCATCCCGGCGGCTTCCCCTCGCTATCGGTGTCCGATGGAAAAAATAGGTTGCTCATGGCTCAGTCGTAGAAATGAATGGCGTGGGACGGTTGGAGATCCTTAGCGCAGACGCAGGGGTCTTACTGAGCGGGGATTAATGGCGGCGCATATACCGAAGAGAGCTGCAGTTTCTCTTCCGCGGCGGTTCACGCTCCATTCCGGCGGTTCACGCGTTGATCGACGTGGTTGCCACTCTGGCGGTTGCCCTCCCCGGCAGTTGTTGTACTTAACATTCGCGTCAGCTCGAGTCAGGGTCGCTGCCAGACGGGCCCGTGGGAGAAGCGAGTGGACGCTCGGCGCGACCGTGCAGCATCCGCGGAGACGCAAACATGCCTCATATTTGCGTCGCGTTTGCATCTCCACGGATGGCCAGAACACTATACGTCGCCCCGCTGAAACAGGGTGCATGCGTATTTTTCATCTGTGCGAACGTAAATAGTTGCTCAACATCCGTTTGCGTCGCCCCCGCTAGAGATGCCCTAAAGAGCTTGTTCATTTTAGTTGGGATCGATTGAAGTGGATTAAATCCACCGTAAGTCATAATCCTTCTAAATTCATCCAATTCACTCTACTCTACTTGGATAGGGATTAACCCAAAAGGGCGTGGGGTTATTCACACGAGGAGTTCAAATACAGTATACTTTTTCCGTCAAAATATTAGAGTACATTTTGTTTAGCCTACACACATACGCAGCCATGTAAGCTCGGATAATAGGCACCAAGGTTACCATTTTTTCGATAAAGAGAATATATAATATCAGAAGATATCAATTACATCCAGCTTCTGCAACAACGCAATATCGTAATGAAAGTATGGATGAACACAACCAAAAAAATAAAAAGACGAAACTAAGAAATAAAACCATCGCTATAGAATTCCAACACCTAGCAACATCAATACTATCACCACAACACCTGAATTTTAGACTCTCCAAAAGCGACGCCACCAAGTGGAAACAGTGCACCAACGCCGTCATCACTCGATCAAAGATCTTAGATTTTCATCCTAAAGATAGTTCCCAGTCTCAAAACAATGTTTTCAACAAGATCATTATCAAGCACAACCAATTAAGGTTAGACCTTGAATTTTTACCCTGAAAGGTATGACTCTGAACTTCATCTGTGTTGTCGCCTCCACTTTCGTACTATTGTTGCGAAGTCCGGAACACCAAGCAAGTCCCTCAACAGCATAGTGATACGTCTCCAACGTATCTATAATTTCTGATGTTCCATGCTAGTTTTATGACAATACCTACATGTTTTGTCCACACTTTATATCATTTTCATGCATTTTTCGGAACTAACCTATTAACAAGATGCCGAAGTATCAGTTCCTGTTTTCCGCTGTTTTTGGTTCCAGAAATCCTACACAGGAAATATTCTCGGAATTGGACGAAACAAAAGCCCAAGGCCTTATTTTCCACGGAAGGTTCCAGAGAGCCAGAGATGGGCCAGAGGGGAGCCAAGGGGGCCCACCCCACATGGCGGCGCGGCCAAAGGGGGGGGGCGCGCCCCCCTATGGTGTGGGCCCCTCGGGACCCCTCCGAGGCTGCCCTTCCGCCTATATATTATCTCCGTCGCGAAAACCTAAAACATCCAGTCATATCTCACGAAGAGTTCCGTAGCCGCCGCCATCGCGAAGAAAAGTTTCGGGGGACAGAAGTCTCTATTCCGGCACGTCGCTGGGACGGGGAATTGCCCCAGGAATCCATCTCCATCGACACCACCGCCATCTTCATCGTCGTTGCTGTCTCCCATGATGAGGAGGGAGTAGTTCTCCGAGCTGAGGGCTCTATCGGTAGCTATGTGGTTCATCTCTCTCTCCCATGGTGTGATCTTTATGTGATCATGAGCTTTGTATCACTATTAATCTATGTGCTACTCTAGTGATGCTATTAAAGTAGTCTATTCCTCTTCCATGATGTAAAGGTGACAGTGTGTGCATCATGTAGTACTTGGCGTAGGTTATGATTGTAATCTCTTGTAGATTATGAAGTTAACTATTACTATGATAGTATTGATGTGATCTATTCCCCCTTTCATAGCTAAAGGTGACAGTGTGTATGCTATGTTAGTACTCGGTCTAAATTGCAACGGTCTATTATGCACTCTAGAGGTTACTTTAATATGAACTCCGGATGTTGTGGAGCTTGTTTACTCCGGTTTGAGGGAGCTCTTGTAGCTCTACACAATGAATGGTGTTTGTTATCCAACAAGAGAGTGTTTGAAAGTAGCACAAGTGAGGAGAAGTTATTTATTTATTATGTGATCATTGTTGAGAGTGTCCACTAGTGAAAGTAGGATCCCTAGGCCTTGTTTCCAAATACTGCAAACATCGCTTATTTACTGTTTTACTGCATCTTTACTTCCTGCAATATTTACTTCAGATCACAATTACCGTTTATTACCATCTATACCATCTGCGTTTTAATATCTCTTCGCCGAACTAGTGCACCTATATATCTGACAAGTGTATTAGGTGTGTTGGGGACACAAGAGACTTCTTGTATCTTAATTGCATGGTTGTTTGAGAGGAATATCTTTGACCTCTACATCCCTGAGTTTGATAAAACTTGGGTGATCCACTTAAGGGAAACTTGCTGCTGTTGTACAAACCTCTGCTCTTGGAGGCCCAACACTGTCTACAGGAATAGAAGCGTGAGTAGACATCAAGCTATTTTCTGGCGGCGTTGCCGGGGAGGTAAGGTAAAGGTATTCACATCCTCCGACTACTAAGCTATTTCCTAGCACTGTTGCCGGTGTGTGAGTGCTCGAAGCTATCTCCTTTAGATTCTGCAATTTTATCTTTTTTTTCTTGTTTTTATTTTCACTAGTTAGGCTTAATGGAAAACAACAACAAAAATTAGAGATCTTATGAACTTTATCTTGAATTAGGACATGATGTGTTTGAAGAGAAAATTAAAAACCCATGGAACTTTGTTTGCAAAATAGTTGTAGCAATGTTATTAGCATGAACTCTTTGAACACTATTATTGCTAATTCTATGGAAGAATTTAAGCTTGGGGAAGCTGGTTTTGAGGAGCATGATATTTTTAGTCCCCCAAGCATGGAGGAGAAAATTTTCTTTGATGATACTTTGCCTCCCCTTTATGATGATTGTAATGATAGTGGTATTTTGGTGCCACCTACTATGGAGGATAAAGTTTATTATGATTATACCATGCCTGTAATTTATGTTGATTACAATGATGGTTGTGATAGTTTTACTCCCACTATTACTAATAAAATTGATTATGTTTATGTGGAGAGTAATGATACTTTTATGCATGTGGATCATGACAAGATTCTTGTATGTGATAGTTATATTGTTGAGTTTGTTCATGATAATACTGGAAATTATTATGAGAGAGGAAAACATGGTTGTAGGAATTTTCATGGTACTAAAACACCTCTCTACATGCTGAAAATTTTGAAGTTACTCGTGTTTTATCTTCCTATGCTTGTCACTTTGCTCTTTTTGAATTTATTTGTGTACAAGATTCCTATGCATAGGAAGCGGGTTAGGCTTAAATGTGTTTTGAATTTGCTTCTTGATGCTCTCTTTTGCTTCAACTCTTATTTCTTGTGAGAGCATCATTAAAATTACTGAGCCCATCTTAATGGCTATAAAGAAAGCACTTCTTGGGAGATAACCAATGTTTTTATTTTACTAATGTTTTGTTGTGTCTTGGAAGTTGTTACTACTGAAGCAACCTCTCCTTATTATGTTTATTTCATTTTTGTGCCAAGTAAAGTCTCTAATAGAAAGTTGATGCTAGATTTGGATTTCTGCGCAGAAACAGATTTCTTATCTGTCACGAATTCGCGTTTTTCTCTCTGTAGAAGAATCAAAAAAATCTGCTAAAATTCATGCGTGATCCTCAGATATGTACGCAACTTTCATTAGTTTTGAGTTTTTCCATCTGAGCAAGTTTAGTGCCTCAGAAAAATTCGTCTTTACGGACTGTTCTGTTTTGACAGATTCTGCCTTTTATTTCGCATTGCCTCTTTTACTGTGTTTGATTGGATTTCTTTGCTCCATTAAATTTCAGTAGCCTTGAGTAATGTCCAGAAGTGTTGGTAATGATTGTGTCCTTGCTGAACATGTGAATTTTTGATTATGCACTAACCCTCTAATGAGATTGCTTTGAGTTTGGTGTGGAGGAAGTTTTCAAGGATCAAGAGAGGAGGATGATAAGATGTGATCAAGAAGAGTGAAAAGTCTAAGCTTGGGGATGCCCCGTGGTTCATCCCTGCATATTTCAAGAAGACTCAAGCGTCTAAGCTTGGGGATGCCCAAGGCATCCCCTTCTTCATCAACTTATCAGGTCACCTCTAGTGAAACTATATTTTTATTCCGTCACATCTTATGTACTTTACTTGGAGCGTCTGTGTGCTTTTATTTTCGTTTTGTTATTTTCATTCTCTGAATAAAATTGGATCCTAAACATCCTTGTGTGGGAGAGAGACACGCTTCGCTTTTTCATATGAACACTAGTGTTCTTCGTTTTACTTTTAATGTTCAATGGCGAAAGTTGATCGCTTCACTTATTATTATTTGGTTGGAAACAGAAAATGCTTCATGTGGTAATTAGTATATTATCTTGAATAATTTGATACTTGGCAATTGTTTTGAGCTCTCAAGTAGATCATGTTTAAGCTCTTGCATCATGTAGTTTAAATCTATTAGTGGAGAACTACCGTAGAGCTTGTTGAAATTTGGTTTGCATGATTGGTCTCTCTAAGGTCTAGATATTTTCTCGGTAAAAGTGTTTGAACAAAAAGGAAGACGTGTAGAGTCTTATAATGCTTGCAATATGTTCTTGTGTAAGTTTTTGCTGTACCGATTCATACTTGTGTTTGCTTCAAACAACCTTGCTAGCCAAAGCCTTGTACTGAGAGGAAATGCTTCTCGTGCATCCAAAAACCTGGAGCCAAAACCTATGCCATTTGTGTCCACCATAACTACCTATATGTGGTATTTTTCTGCATTCCAAAGTAAATTGCTTGCGTGCTACCTTTAAAAATTCATTCCTTGTCTTTGCAATACATAGCTAATGGGAAAATAGCCTAAAAAACTATTGTGGTAATGAATATGTTGCTATGTATCTTAGTTCTTATAAGTTGCTTGTTGAGCGGTAACCATGTTTCTGGGGACGTCATCAACTTGTTACACCTTTGTTGAATATCATGTGAGTTGCTATGCATGTTCGTCTTGTCTGAAGTAAAGGAGATTTGCCATGAGTTGAATGGTTTGAGTATGCATGTTGTTAGAGAAGAACATTGGGCCGCCAACCAAAGCCATGTATCATGGTGGAAGTTTCAGCTTGGACATTAATCCTCAGAATCTCTTATGAGAATATTATTTGTTGAATGCTTGAAGCATTAAAAGAGGAGTCCATTATTTGTTTTCTATGTTGTCCCGGTATGGATGTCCTCAAGTTGAGATCTATCAAAATCGAGAAATCAAATGCGATTTATCTCCTTGGACCTTTGTACAGGTGGCATAGAGGTACCCTTTGTGACACTTGGTTGAAACATATGTAATGCAATGATAATCCATGGAAATCTGAGCTAATTAGGACAAGGTGCGGGCACTATTAGTATTCGATGCATGAGGCTTGCAACTTATAGGAAGTTTTATGCATAACCCATATGAATTATTACTACCATTGACACAATTGTTTCCATGTTTTCAAAATAAAAAGCTCTAGCACATGAGTAATCCCTGCTTCCTCTGAAGGGCCTTTCTTTTCCTTTATGTTGAGTCAGTTTACCTACATTTTTCTATCTTAGAAGCAAACACTTGTGTCAACTGTGTGCACTGATTCTTACATGTTTACTTATTGCACTTATTATATTACTTTGTGTTGACAATTATCCATGAGATATACATGTTACAAGTTGAAAGCAATTGCTGAAACTTAATCTTCCTTTGTGTTGCTTCGAAACCTCTTACTTTGAATCTATTGCTTTATGAGTTAGCTCTTATGCAAGTCTTTTTGATGCTTGTCTTGAAAGTACTATTCATGACAAGTTTTTGCTATATGATTCAGTTGTTTAGTCATTATCTTTTTGCGTAATGTCCCAGGTTTAGAGACGATCGAGGGGTAGATTTTAGAAAGGGATGTGCATTGCATTGCAAATTCTGGGGAAATTTTGCGCTTTTAAACAAAAACTGCATTGAAGGGGGACAAGTTTCTCTCTCGACACCTTACAGGTTAGGGTTTCGAGAGTGCGACAAACTTGCACCTCACTTAACTAGATTAGGTTTTGAGAAGAGAGGGGGAGAGATCACATCAAACTTAAGTTGCTTGGTTAAATTCAAAGTTAAGTTGTATGATTGAATTCAACTCAAAGTTGAATTTGAAATTCAAATTCAAACATAAAACAAATATCTCATAAATTAATTGTAAGGAAATTCATTAAGTAAATAATAAAAATACAAATTATAAATAATACACATAATAAATAAAGCTCATTAGAGAAAACCTTGAGCTTTATTGATCATCACACAATTTACATTGTCATTACAATATTCATAAAGAAAACAAATGAATAATACAACACATTACAAGAATTGCTTAAATAGAAAAAGAAAAAGAAAATTACAAGTAAGAAAAAATATATCCTAAGCTACAAGTTAATCTTAAGCTTGATGATCTTCATGTCCATCTTGATCAATTTCTTGATCCCTGCACACAAACAAAACAAACATAGCATTATGCCAAGTGGCAATGCCACTTGGCAGGTTAGAAATCAAATGAGATGGGAGAGGATATGACCAAAGGCCGAGCTGATCAGCTCACAGCCAAGACCCAGAGCCCAAGTGCAAAGCATCTGGTATACACACACACAGAGACTGCTCACTGCAAAGGTGCATGCAAAGACAACACACACACACACACACACCAACAGACTAGGCCTTGCTGTCGACCAGAGAAGCAAGAGCCAACCACATAAAAGATTTTCTCAGCCAAACCCTAGCTCATTCATCGACCAAGCAACAGGGTAAGTCACCAGGCACCAAGAACAGCCAAGAACACCAAGAACAGGTGAATAGCTAGAGCTGTTTCATCTATTTCCAATTACCAGAAATAAACCAAGCTTACAAGGAGGAGCAGGGCAAGCCAAGAAATCAAACAGCAGCTGAACCTCTACACCAACACCCATTTCTAGGAGCTGGAGTGAGGTATACCTATAGATCATGAGCAAGCAAAGTTTTGCTCATACAAAATCCTTCATATGCACAAGTCACAGAAGCAAAGTGGGTAGAAACCCTATATGTGAGTCATCATATGGCTACTAGCCAAATTGGTGCAAGTAAACAAGAGGAAAACCAATAGGAAGGCACCCTGGGAACATTGGCTATGCCAAACCAGTGGCATAATCAAAGACATCCAACAAGGGATGATCCTATCTAGCTAGCCAGATTCACTTAGCACCTATGGCCACAACACCATCAGACAAATAGACTATCAAGTGTCTATTCATGTTTGTCAACAGCAAAAGCATCTGGCAACCAAATATGGTCAAGCCAGAGGGAAATTGTCCATACATATCAAGCCAACAAAGGGTGGGAGCTTCCTGAACAGCAAGAGTTGCTATTGAGGCCACCTCAACCACTTAACCAATCCCAACAGAGAAGTCATGCACAGATATCATCACCCTGTAGGGTTCAAAAGGAGGGCTAGGGTACACAACCAGTGTTGGCATCCATCTAGCCCTACCAAACTCAATAAGATGATCATAACTGCAAGCAGTTCACATCATTTATCCACTTAGCCAAGCAAGACAACACAGATAAATGAGTACACAAGCACTTGATTGATCAGAGCCTTGCAGATGATCCACTGGATCATTGCAAGCAGCAACTGATACCTGAGCAAGCATCAGTACAGACTTTGGTGTCACACAAACACCAGGATAGCACTAGACAGGCACAGGCAGTAAATAAGCATGCAATCAACAAGCAAGTGATGATCATTTGATCACCAGAGCCTACTAGAGCATGCTAAAGCATGCTAGAATCAATCCTAGCACCAACATCTTAACAATATGAATTAATCAGCCACAGGACATGAACAAATATATCACAGATAATTAAATCAGTCATATACAGGAGCAAACCATCCAAGGATGGTGATATCTTGTAACAGGCATGCTCAAGGGAGCATGTCTATAAATTATAGCACACAGAAGAGCACACTGGGGCACTGGCTCTTGTAAATTTACAAGAATTGCACACTGCAAACAAGCCAGAACACCATAAATGAATACACTTGAGTAATTGGTGAAGATAGCATCAAGAACAGAGACACTGGCACTTGCATACTACAAGGATCATGCATAATGATCAAGCCAGGGTCAAGATTATGCACACACAGGATATCCTAGTGGCAGTAGTTATCACAGGAGCCAGCCAGTAGGCCATGAGCATCACTGGATGCTCATGAGCAATCACAGGAGGGCCACATTAGGAGTATAGCATACAACAGTAGTGTATAGAGCAAAGTTAGAAGAGCAGCAACAGCTAGCAATCCATGGCAGCAGCATAAGGCACAGCAGCATACGCACAGCAACAGCAAACACAGCAGCAACAGCTAGTAGCGCAGTAGTAGCAGCAAGGCATGGTCTCTCCATAAGGAGGAGGAGCCGCATCTCTAGCTAGAAGAAGGAGGAGGAACAGAAGAAAGAGAGGGCGAGAAGAGCACTTACATGCGAGCAGACAAAGGTCACGGCCATGGCGGCCACGGCGGCACACGCCGGGCGCACGGCAGCGCCAGGCCAGGCCAAGCCAAGCCCGGACCAGCGCCGCAGCACCCAGCACCACCACGGAGAGGCCACGGAGGGCACCGCAACGCCAGGGACGCCGGCGAGCGGTGAATCGCCGCGAACCCGCGCAACCCTAGTCGCAGTAGGGTTGGGGGCGAACAGGGAGGGCCTCCAATCGCAAATCGTCGCGGACCATCTGATGCGCCGTCGAAAGGCGAGTCAGATGCGACCGATCTCACCGCCGGAGCTGGCCGGAGACGGCCGGAACAATACGGCGACGGCGAGGGCGACACGGTCGCCAGAGAGGGGGAGAGGATTAGGGTTCGAGGAGGCGACGCGATGGGGAGTGGAGTGAGCGACCGCTCGGGTCGGTTGGACCCGAGCTGGTCTAACCAAACCCACTGGGCCGCCCTAACAGGTGGGCCCAGGGGCAAATTTGGTATTTCACAAATACCAATTAAACCAGAAACTTTGAAATTTCATAGAAAATTATTTATAGCTCTAAAAAATTAATTAAAAACATGAAAATTGATCAGCATAAAATTCTCTACCTGAATAAAATATCAAAAGGAATTTTTGAAGAAAATTAAGAATAAGTCTTAATTTGATGATTTAAATAATCATTTAAATCACACATATTATTTTCAATAATGAAAATAAGTCCATTAATGCCTTTGGACTATAAAAACACCTTGACAACATTTCAAGGTTGTATTTTACCCTAAACAGAGTATCCCTAAATTGTTCTTAGTATTAACCTTCCACATAAAATAATAAAACACCGGAAAGGGGGAAAACAACCCTAAAAGCTGAATCATGCATAATTGCTTCTTTAACCATTGCCCTTATCTGACAATGATGCTATTTTTCAGCAACAGAGGACAAGGGTCAGTCCACACCATCCAACTGCAACACTTTGCAGTGTTCAGGCAAGTTCATCGCTTGCTCATGTCATTTGAGTATTTTTATCAAATTACTTGCAAAGTACTATGTTTATCACTATTGCATAAAAAGCAAAACCACTATTTTCATAACTATGAATATGACTATGTGGTGGGCAATGGAACCATGGATCGTGTTGATATGGTGGAGGTTCCATTGCAAGGGTTTATATCCATCTAGGATTAAACAACAAATGTCGTCCATGATTCTTGTGCCGTAAAACTCGTGTTCACCATAAGACTGGAGTGGGACGGAGTAGCCAATTGTATTTCCACCTCGTACATCAACGAATGTGCTTACAGTAGCTGTTGTTCTTGCGGAGCAACTTGAGGGTGGGGAGCCCTTCTAATTCCCCACGGTATAGCAGTGCTTACCATAGCGGTTGCTTGCGGAACAACTTGAGGGTGGGGATCCCATTCTAATTCCCCACGTAATGTGGTCTATGATGGGTTGCAGCTGGCGAAGGAGTTTGGTTAACGAGTCCCAAAGTTGTCGTGGTCGGGGTCCATCCTTAATTGGTGTAAGAGGACCGACGAGGACCACGGTCGGGGTATGCAACAAAGGGTGGGTGTGCGAGGTAGCGGAGGAATATGAACGGCTAAGACCTTATACCGGGCCTCACACCAAAGGAAGTGTGGACGGGAAAGCTGCCCGGTTGGCACCAAGGTTAAGATCTCTTATGGGTAAAGAAACACACCTTCCAGTGTAACGAATAGTGACCAGTCACTCCTTGTTCCGGGTTTTGGAACTGCGAACGCTGAAAGGAACTCCATGAAGTTCTAGTCAACCTGAAGGCTGACGGACATAGTTCTTCTGAATAAAAGTAACCTTTTGTAGAAATGATTATCAAAACCTGCATGGTATCAGACTTTCTGGTCCGGTACCGTAGTTAGTGCATTAAACACCTCTTTCCTAATATGAACTTGTTGAGTACGCCGTACTCATACCACTCTTAAATCCCCCGCTTGTTGAACCATCCGAGGAGGACAACGACAACTCGAAGGAGCCGACATCATCGCTACGAAGAACCTCTCTGGAGGTGTTGAAGGTGTAGACTACCCGATAGTCTACGGAAACAGAGAGGGATCCGGAGGAGAACAATCCTAGACTCAGTAATAGTAGTAGTAGTGCCGAGCAGTCCGAACTTCTAGTAATTAACTGCTCGTTGGAATAAATGTATAGCCTCGTGAGACATCTATATTGTAAGTTAAGTTGGGTTCGCCTCGAACCCAGGAGTAACCATTTTAGGACCCAAGAGGAGCTCCGCGATGATATGTACATATGGTTTGTAATAATGTATGAATGAGTTATGGACCTGCTATGTTCTGTTGTACTACTCTGAGGGATGTAATATTTGGATTGGTACTTCGCGAATGTTATATCAACGACTGGCATACTACAACATGCAGTGGTATGCAGGGTCACCACATTTTGTTAGCAAACCATTGCTTCGAATCACTTCATTCATCTCATATGCTTTACAATAGTGTTGATCAAGATTATGTTGGTAGCATGTCACTTCAGAAATTATTGTTTTTATCGTTTACCTACTCGAGGCGAGTAGGAACTAAGCTTGGGGATGCTTGATACGTCTCCAACGTATCTATAATTTCTTATGTTCCATGCTAGTTTTATGACAATACCTACATGTTTTGTTCACACTTTATATCATTTTCATGCATTTTCCGGAACTAACCTATTAACAAGATGCCGAAGTGCCAGCTTTCGTTGTTTTGGTTCCAAATCCTACACAGAAATATTCTCGGATTGGACGAAACAAAAGCCCAAGGCCTTATTTTCCACGGAAGGTTCCAGAGAGCCGAAGAGGGGCCAGAGGGGAGCCAAGGGGCCCCACCCCACATGGCGGCGCCAAAGGGGGCGCTCCTATGGTGTGGGCCCCCGACCCTCCGAGGCGTCCTTCCGCCTATATTATCTCCGTCGCGAAACCCTAAAACATCCAAATATATCCCACGAAGAGTTCCGTAGCCGCCGCCATCGCGAAGACAAGTTTGGTCTGCTCCGCATGCCGCCGGACGGGAATTGCCCCCGGAATCTTCCTCCATCGACACCACCGCCATCTTCATCGCCGTTGTTGTCTCCCATGATGAGGATGGAGTAGTTCTCCCGAGGTGAGGGCTCTACCGGTAGCTATGTGGTTCATCTCTCTCCCATGGTGTGATCTTTATGTGATCTTTGTATCACTATTAATCTATGTGCTACTCTAGTGATGTTATTAAAGTAGTCTATTCCTCCTCCATGATGTAAAGGTGACTGTGTGCATCATGTAGTACTTGGCGTAGGTTATGATTGTAATATCTTGTAGATTATGAAGTTAACTATTACTATGATAGTACTGATGTGATCTATTCCCCTTTCATAGCTAAAGGTGACAGTGTATGCTATGTTAGTACTGGTCTAAATTGTAACGGTCTATTATGCACTCTAGAGGTTACTTTAATAGGAACTCCGGATGTTGTGGATCTTGTTTACTCCGGCTTGAGGGAGCTCTTGTAGCCCTACACAATGAATGGTGTTTTTTATCCAACAAGAGAGTGTTTGAAAGTAGCACAAGTGAGGAGAAGTTATTTATTTATTATGTGATCATTGTTGAGAGTGTCCACTAGTGAAAGTAGGATCCCTAGGCCTTGTTTCCAAATACTGCAAACATCGCTTATTTACTGTTTTACTGCATCTTTACTTCCTGCAATATTTACTTCAGATCACAATTACCGTTTACCACCATCTATACCATCTCGTTTTAATATCTCTTCGCCGAACTAGTGCACCTATACATCGACAAGTGTATTAGGTGTGTTGGGGACACAAGAGACTTCTCGTATCTTAATTGCAAGGTTGCTTGAGAGGAATATCTTTGACCTCTACCTCCCTGAGTTCGATAAACCTTGGGTGATCCACTTAAGGGAAACTTGCTGCTGTTCTACAAACCTCTACTCTTGGAGGCCCAACACTGTCTACAGGAATAGAAGCGTGAGTAGACATCACATAGAGAATTAAACCTCCCTTAAGTTATTCCTCCCATCTGGTCTTCATGATATTTTCTTCTTCTGACTTCACCATGGATCAAAGATGACAAACACAGAACAGAGCTTCGCGTCGCTCCCTCCAGAACCAAACGGTCGGAATAAAAGCATGAGTGTGCACGACCGAATACCACCCGATCCAGCAAACTCCAGGCATAATGTGCACTGTTACATTCGTTGACGGAGCCTTTCGGAACTCATCACTTTGGCCAGATCAAGACGGACATGCCTCAGAAGGTCTTCATCTTCACACAAGAGAGACCCAAAGGACCGCCACCATTATTCAAGTTGGGCCCAACGCCCCCGACCATCTCGGGCCGGCCGAGGCAAAGCAGCGACACCAAGCAAATGGGCAATGCCTTGCAGCCGGCCACCCTCCACCGGCGAAAACCAGGATGGCCATGCATGTGAACGTGCCAGTGCTCCGCCGTGGCCGCAATCATGGCTCGGCCATCGCGGGCTATCAAGCCTTCAGCCATGCCGCCGGGACTCGGTGACGGATCGTTAGACCCACCACACCGTCCTCTGGCCGGTCATCTCCGGAGAAGAAGAGGGCTGCCTCCGCCATCATACCCAGGGTTGCTACCCCAGGCGTCCTCGTGCCGCAGGCGAAGCCCAGGAGCACCACCTCGCGCCATCGGGAGGCAGGGAGATGCAGCAGGATTTGTGGCACAGATCGAAGACCTGGCCGCCTCCTACTGGCCATCGCCGCCAGCAGCCGTCGGCGTGCCGCTGCCCGAGGAGTGGATCGGCCCGGACGAGATCTGCATCGCAGAAGGCCGCTCGTCGCCCCACCCTCTGCCTCCAGCATCGATGCAGGCCCTGGCCGTCGTCGCCCCACGCAGCAGGAGGAGAACCGCCGCCACCGCCACGTGGGCTTTGCCTGGCGGCGCCATCGTCGGCGGCGGTGGGAGGGTCAGGTGCGGGAGGGTCGGGTCATCCGCTAAGTTTTTTATGACGAGATTAGCATAAGAGAGAAAAAACAAGGAGCGAGGGGTAACCACACTATTGGTTAGCTGGGGAGGGGCAATTACGTTTGGATTCTGGTCCTCTTAATTCGGACTGCTTTGTGGTGATTTTAAGTCACTCACATGCAGACACCACATATGATGGCCCTAGATTGCAGCGACTCAAAGTCACCTAACTGGGGATGGTAAATACTACTCCCTCCGTTCCTTTCTATAGTGCCTATTATTTTTTGGCACGGAAATTAGCGCGAGCCTTTTTTTTTACACAAAACCCCCTAGCAATATCATAGGGAAAATAGGAAATTGAAAACAGATCTTAGAAATACATGACTAGATCGTTTTCGAGATTTTCTGGGCTTGACTTGATCGGTGGAAGGGGTTCTTTGCAAAAAAAACATAGCTTTACTCTTATATTCTGAAACAAATGCGAAAAAACAATAGGCATTATAGAAAGGAACAGAGGGAGTATCTATCACGCTCCGATCGGAAGCCAAACATCGGACGACACCGATGCCGTCAATGGCTATTTGAATCGGACGCTCGGCTGGCCTCCAATTCTTTCACATTTAATTGACATGTTCCTTCCGCGTTGGCTCGCATACGCCGGTAATAACGCATCTCCCAATTCATCATACGCTAATTCAAAGCTCCCCAGATCTCACCACGCCGTTCCCCTCGCTAGCACCGACATGCCCCTGCTTCCTCTGCCAGTGCCGACTTGCCATGCTTCCTCCGCCGCCCCGGACCTGCCCTGCTTCTTGACGTCACCGATCTACTATGCTTCCTCCACCGGCCGCGCGCACACTGCTCCCCCGGATCCTCTACCTATGCATCTCGCGCACCGGCACGGATGTTGCTCCCGCGCGAGGAGATGTCGGCGGGGAAAAATTGACCGGCGGCCGGCAGACGTAGGTGTTGGAGATGTTGTGGGGGGCTTCTCCTTCGAATCAGTGGTTCATTGGTTGATTCCACCGCTCACGGGAGCTTCCAGAACAAGGTAATAGCAACTAAACTTTGGTCCAAGTGTCTTCTTTTTTCTGCAACTTTCGGTGCATCAAATCCAAGTATTCCTGCATATATGCAATTGTGAAATCAAATTTACCAGCTGATAAACTATATGTGGTCATCTCCTGCATCTGCTAGGTTTTAGATCTCTGCATATTTATTAACATTAGCAATGATCATGTTTGGGATCTACATTTTCTGCTTTTATGTATTGCATGTTTATGTTGTGTCAGATGTATTTACATGCTTCATGTTTTGCCATGTTTCAAAAAGTTATACACTGTTAATGATCATGAAATTGGGTACATGTCTAATAAGTTGGTGACAACCACTGTATATTATAATTTTCAAATATGTCCGCTTCTACATAGATTTTAACATGCTCCATACAAACAAAGTTAATGCTTCTATTTTCCATGCTTTCATATTAATATTGATATGTTTCATAACTAGTGAATGTTTGCTTCTACATAATTTTCTACAATCTCACACATCATCATGCTTTCGACATCTTTTTACAGCACAAATCTCCAAGATGATCAAGCATGCAAAGGCAACAAATGATTTGCTTCTACATAGTTTTCTACAGTCTCACACATCAACATGCTTCATCTTTTTGCAGCCCAGATCTCCAAAATGACAAGCATTCAAAGGAATCAAATGATGCTGATCCAGGTTATATGCTGAAGAGTCGTTTGCAGCAGCTCAACTGAGGTACATAGTACAAGGGCTTAAGGAACTTCGGAGAAAACTCATTATTGAGAAAGGATGCTTCCTTGAAAAACTAGGGCTGGTAATTGGAACTAACATATGTCTCGGTCTTAGTTTTACATCTCTGTAAAGTAACATAGTCAATGGTCTTAACTCCCATCATATATTAATGCATCCACATGATCAACCTGGTGGGATAACACTAATATTGAGATAATGTATATGAAATTCCTTTGCTTCCAATAGATATGATTTATGTTGAAATAGCACTAATATTTTTCTATGTACTGCACGTGAAAGGGTATATGAACTTTCCGTGGTTCCAGTAAATATGATTTATGTTGAGATAGCACTCATCATTGCTTCTAAATAAATGTGCTTCCTATCTACATTATGTTTATTTCTTTAGTCTAGATATTTTGCTGCCTATAACCATGATTCTCCCATTTTGATTTCTGGTATTGTCATTTTCAACACCATTGTAATTTAAATGTTCTCCTCATGCTACTAGCTATGTTTCAGGCTTCCAAGCTTCTATGTGGTAATAGTTAAGTTGAGATAGCATATCACTGATGCTTCCAATACATGTATGTGTTTCTTCATGAAAGTTTGCATAAAAATAACCATGCTTCCACATGTTTTTTTGCACTTGTTTAAATTGTAAGTAGCACCGTATTTTTAAAATTTCCCCATGCTTCCTATATTTCTCACATATGTTGCTCATGATTCAAGCCAACACATTACATATTACCTTTTTCTTTCCTAGTGTCTACTAGTGTCTGGGTACTACGAAGCTGACGATTAGCACGTCAAGATCAAGATTATGTTGGTCAACGTCTCTTGTTTGAAGCATAACTTGTGGGGCAAGCGACTTCTTCATGTTATTGGAAAAAGAGCGACGCGCTACTCCTAGTACCTCGGTGCATTACACGGCTATGCCAGCAGGTGTAAGCACTCCATGAGGCAGGGAGGGTTGTTAGTGCTGGCATTAGGTTGTTGCAGGTCATCGACGAGCCTCTGATGTTCCCCATCAACGTGCATGTGCCTTTACCACAAGAGGTAGACGGTGGCCATTTTGCCCGATGACACAAACCCCATTTCTGATTTTTTTTATCGTACGTAGAAATAAAATCTGATACTACTGGAAGCAGAAGGAATGTTATTTCGAAGAAAATTATGTCCGCCGTAGGTAGCAATGATGATAGAAACAAATTTGTTTCATTAGAAGCATAATACTATCTCCTTTGGGATCAAGTCATATGTTTATTTGAAACAAATGTTGATAGAAACAAATGTTTGTTGCAATGTAAGCAAACACTATTTCCTTGTAAGCAAATTATATTTTTTGTTGGGAGCAATTGTTATACAAATGAATATTTGTTTCATTTTTTATGGTGGAAATAAAAGACTACAAGGTAAAAACCTACTATACTACTTGAAGCAGTGAAGCTTACCAAGAGAAGCAAAATATTCTTCACAGGAAGCAATGTTAAGTTGCACTGAAAATAGAAATCGCGACGGTATAAACAACCGATGCATCGATAATGATTATTCCAAGGAAATACAAGAAAAAAAATCCCCAAAAATGGTGGTTCCAAACAGTGCTTTGAAAAACCATTAATTAATTCCTTGGATTTTATTCGTCGGAAACAACACATTTTTTAAAAAAATTATCTCAAAATAAAAGATGCCTAAAATATTGCTTTGGATAGATTGGACATGCATCATGTGAGGTTGGGAGCAGTTCAAAACGGAAGTATGCAATCCATGCCTAGAATCACGTAATGAGCCAGACAGGGCATTAACGCGCCTGCGTAAACGGAAGCATGCAGCTAGTACGGAATTAACGGAGATTGCCGCACAGCCTGGTAAGATCGTACGGTTCACCTGCTTGCAATCCTATGGCCATAGGCTGGTCCGATGGGAAGCAAGAAATCGGCATCTGATTTCTAGTGGTGCCCGGGATGGCAAAGTCAGCTCATATTTGCCCATTTCGTTTGCACACTTTTCTCTATCCTCATGCTTGTTCTGTGAATTTAGACTTAGTGGGAGCTCATAAAATAAAAAAAATTGGTGTGTGTGGCATCAAGCGCCCGAGATTGACCTTTTCAAATAATACTCAACGGGAGGATATCTCTTTGAAACAATCACATTATTAATTTGTTTCATGGAGACATTTGACTAGTATGCACATATTAACATAACCATACTTAGAAGAAAAGAGTGACCAAAAAGCTCTGCGTTTAACTGTGGGAAGAAAACGAAAATAAAATGACTAAATAGCAAGAAGTTTTTTATTATTTAAATCTATGGGGTTTTCTTACGAGTAAGTCGCAATCCGGATTCATTTAATTTTTCCATGCCGAAATTCGTGAAGTAGTGGGAGCCATTAAGTCGAATCACGACAATCACACAAACTTAAGGAATATTTGGTTCAAAGGAAATCGGTAGAATTTTTTGAGGATTCTTTCTAAGGCATTTTTTCTATAAAGTCTGTTTGGTTTGTAAAATTCAAAACCATAAGGATTCTTGTGCAAATTACTTTGGACTCAATTCAATAGATAAAATTCCATTAAGTCTTTACGCCAATCTTTCTTACGAGCTTACACATATTTTTTGATTTATTTGTTTGAATGATTTCATTTTACTTAGAATAACCGTTTGTTTACGCCACTTGATAAAATAAACCTGGTGTGTCACAATCGCACTAGCTATCCTAAAAACATTTTCATTTTGGTTGATACATACATAACATCAAAGCAAATGTTTACTCTTTCGAATCCGATGTCTGAAATAGTCAGCTGACTTTGAGTGGGTAACTGTCCCACGATGACTTACATTATAGGATACATAACACAAACCTTTCGAAAACTATGCAATACAAATATCCACGTGTACATCGTTTTGATGCAGAGGCCGAGGCATGCTCCCATTAGAAAAAAACACACCAACCTTCTAACGAACTAACCTTCAACAATGTGAATTCTGTCCCGCTAGTAGATAATACACACGCTAGTTGTGATGCTCTATGAATTGTGTCCCAAGAGGCTCTAAGCACACCAAGTAACCGATGCAAAAACTCACAATTTATCTAAAAAATGTTTGCTAGTTTTCGAGCAGGGGAATCCTGTGCAACAATCAAAAATTATCGTTACTATCCTACTCATGGTTTCGAATTTCTGTTTCGGAAAAATTTCGGCTCCTACTTGAATTCCACTGATTTTGGTTTTTATTTCCGTCAAAGGAGTGAACTTTTCTCTTGAAACCATCAAAAATATTCAAAATTTTGAAAAATGTTTTGAATTTTTTTTTTGGATCCAGGTGTGCTGCTGAAATGACTGAAATATTTTGACCAAAAGGTAATTATCAGAACTGAAAACTCAGTGAAAGTCAATTCCATGATCCTCCACTATTTTCCAACAGGAAAAGGAAAAGAATGCTTTGGGGTCTTCTCCAAAACATTGTTTCGACGCTGGCCGCAACTTCCCAAGCATCTCTGCACCAGCATCCGCATCGAACTCCCCCACAGAAAAATATCACCAGCTTGCCATTTCAGTCCAAACAAATATGCTTCCCGCAGCGGGCCGTGGACGGCGACGTCCGCCCGACCTCTCGTCCTCTCTTCTCTATCAGCAGCACGGGCGTGCTATCCTCCCCGCGCGCGTCTCCGCCACCCAAATCCCGCCCATCGCACCCATAAACTTATCCAAAACCACCCACCCCGATCCTCCTCCACTTTGCATCCAAACTCCAAGCTTCCCAGGCTGCTGCAGCAATGCCGGCGCTCGGGACGCTCTCCGCCGGCGGCGCCACCGCCGGCGTCGCGGGCCTGCTCCGCCTCCGCCGCGGCCCGGCCGTCGCCTCGCCGCTGCCGGCCGCCGCGCGCGCCGGCGCCGTGCACGACGGCGGCCAGCTCGTCTGGGGCCGCCAGCTCCGCCCCAACCTCCTCCTCCCCGCCGGCCTGCTCCCGTCCCAGGCCTCCAAGAGGCTGCCGCTCCGCCCGCCCGCCGCCTCCGCCTCCGACCCCGCCGGGTGAGTGCTGCTCATTCTGCTGGAAGCTTCTAGAACCCTCTGGCCGGCCGTCTTGTTTAGTTAGACACGTTGGTTTCCTCGCCCACCCCCACGCGCGGCTCGCATAAAAAAATCCACCTGCTAGCGCCACTAGGCACGCGCTCATTGCAGCCTCGGCACTTGAAAACATCTGGCCCCACCTGCAGCCGCACTGATCGCTGTTCAGTGGGGCTCCACCGATGAAATCTGCAAACTGCTTTGATACCCTGATACTAGGAAGTACAGTAGACTGGAGAGCAGTGGTGTGCTCTTGATAAATCATAAATTCTTTCTGACTGTGATTGTAACAGGGACACGAAGTCAGTAGGGCTCCTGGAGAAGTACCCTGCAATCACCACCGGATTCTTCTTCTTCATGTGGTACGTTTCTCTCCGCCTCCGTCTGGGTGGCTTGCCGAGGTACAGAAATGTTGCAGTGCTTTTCTTCAGCTAAACACTGCATTCTGGTGCAACTGGTTCTGCAGGTACTTCCTCAACGTCATCTTCAACATCCTCAACAAGAAGATCTACAACTACTTCCCCTACCCATAGTAAGCGTGTTTCGGGTGCTTCACATTGCTCTCAGACAGTGAACTCAGCAGGAGCTGAAGAGTCTTTGCTTTCAGTTTTATTGTTTGTGCTGCAATTTATATGAAGAATCTTTGCTTACAGCTTCGTGTCGGTGATCCATCTGCTCGTGGGTGTCGTGTACTGCCTCATCAGCTGGGCCGTCGGTCTCCCAAAGCGTGCGGTAATTTTTACCACCTGCCCCACTGTTGTGTTTTGTTTGAGAATTCACACAACAGTCAAAATGGTCTTCAGTTGATATGAATTATGAAACTTAGGCGCTATGAACAAGGTTTCGTAAGCTTTACAAATACTGTTCGATTGATAGGCTTCCTGTAATTTCAGTTTAAATAGTGTTCAACTGATGGAACATCTGTCACTGCCATGTTTAATACTACTATCTAAACAAAAGGCAAAAAATCTCACACTTTCTGGTTTGTGGAGGCTATAATGAAGTACGGGTGCTTGCAGGGGTACATATCCTTTATTTAAAACATAATGCAGATTTTCTGGTGTTTGTATGGCTCAAACTGAACTTGATTTACACCCTTCATTTTTTCATGCATTAGAAAAGTTTCTGTCTACAAAAGAATGACATTCCTCTTCCATCGAAATATAAGAGAATAGTGCATCACAAATCATCATTTTGTTTTATCCACGGTCCTGTTTTTTACGAGGAAACTGGCAACAAATTGACACAGAAAACTGCTGTCTTTTGTAGCCTATCAATTCTACGCTCCTGAAGCTGCTCTTCCCTGTGGCTTTGTGCCATGCTCTTGGTCATGTCACAAGCAACGTGTCCTTTGCTACAGTTGCAGTCTCATTTGCCCACACTATTAAAGGTGACTCTTTCATCTGCACATTTCATTGTGGAGTTCTGTTGCTCTTTTTTTGTGCTATATAAGCTGATTCTTTTCTGTGTCGCATAATTGCAATGCAGCTTTGGAGCCCTTCTTCAATGCAGCTGCTACCCAGTTTGTCCTTGGGCAGACAGTTCCCTTGTCTCTCTGGCTATCTCTTGCCCCCGTTGTGCTTGGTAATTTCTCAACTATTATCAGTTCGCTAGTTAAAGTCTAGATAGTATCAACAGCAAGATGGAAATGTGGGATACAGTGATTAAAAACTAATAATATCTTCATCTAAAAAACTAATAATATTTCCTTGACCATATGAGGTTCTCTAATGATACAGTTCCTTTTTCCAGTTATTGCTGTCATTTTTCACTTGATAACACGCCCTACTTACTATTTCTAGCTTCTTTGATCTCACTAGTACCGTGGCCATGTCATTTTCCTCTTCAACCTATTTAACTACTTGCATTGCATTACCAGGTGTTTCAATGGCATCCCTCACCGAACTTTCATTTAACTGGAAGGGTTTCATCAATGCCATGATCTCTAACATCTCCTTCACTTACCGAAGCATTTATTCCAAGAAAGCCATGGTTTGTGCTACATCATATCTTTTACTGCTCATTTGACGTTATCTGCCTCAACTCGTGCTTCTGAACTTTCTGTTTTTACTAATTTTATTTACTTGTTTTTGCAGACCGACATGGATAGCACCAACGTGTATGCTTACATCTCAATAATTGCTCTTATCGTCTGCATACCACCAGCAGTTATTGTATGTGTGATAAATTTAGCCCAAGTAAAAAAGGAAAATATTTGTGCATTATGCTTATGATTCTTTTTCCCATGATCTACCTTGCAGATTGAAGGACCCCAACTTATGCAGTATGGATTAAATGATGCAATTGCAAAAGTAGGAATGACAAAATTTGTTTCAGACCTTTTCCTGGTCGGACTGTTCTACCATCTCTACAACCAGGTAACCATTTTGATACCATGCAAACTGTACGCGTGCTCTTTTTGGCATAATAGGTGTAGTAGCACTAGTAGCTGTAGAATAACTGTACAGGCATTTCCTTCTTATGCAATGTTCATATCAACATTAAGCAGTAGTTAATGATGATGTTGCGAAATGGGTGCTTCCATTTTTTGATGGGCAACCTACCTTCCATCTATTATAATCTATATAACATGGCTAATGCATTATGCCACGGCAGCTTGCTACAAACACATTGGAGCGGGTGGCTCCTCTGACGCATGCTGTCGGCAATGTGTTGAAAAGGGTGTTTGTCATTGGTTTCTCGATCATCATCTTTGGTAAGTAAAATATTCTTGTTGTTTATGAGTGAATACTATTTGTTCCGTTCTCAGTTTTTGGACACTGCTGTGCCTAGCTTAACACTGGCTAAATCTTATGTTCAACAGGCAACAAAATTACCACACAGACTGGTATCGGGACGGTCGTTGCAATAGCTGGTGTTGCCACCTACTCATACATCAAGGCTAAGATCGAGGAGGAGAAAAGGGTAAGCTTTCACTCAATTATTACAATGTCTCCTAATCTGAGTACATGTAAAGCAGAACTGCTATGAGTAGTTTCCAACTGGAATATGGTTTTGCACGGCTCTGTTGACATTGAGTAACAAGTAACTTGATATTTTGTTGGTTAACCCAAGCAAGATAGCAATTATTCTTGTTTTCAGTTACCCAAGCAAGATTACTTACTCCGTAGTACTTGCTAACAATAACAATTCTTCACAAGCAATATGCATATTACAAATTGCTCCTCAGTAGCGAAATTCCTCAGAAGTCAAAAAGCCAGACATTTGAAAAATAGAAGCAATCGCAAGACAAGAACCATTCAATACTAGGATTGTTATGGTCAATGCTAACAATAATTATAGAGAAAATAAACTTGGATTTCTAATATTACATTTTCTATGATTCACGGCCAGTGTTATGGCGTCATCTCATTATCTTGCTTCAATCTTGCAGGCGAAGAGCGCTTGATGTGGTTGCTGTGAATATGGCCGGATGGTTCTGGTGCTCGACTTGCACTGTGCATTGGAGACATGGAGGAGAACCGTAGAGTCTCCTCTTCGTTATTTTGTTTTTGTTTTTATCTGCGCAACTGTTCCCGGTCTGAGGTTGAGCAGCAACATTGCAGATGGTATCCTTCATATTGTCACCAAGAGAGCTCAAATGTGCAGGAATAAGCGCTCGTACTTGTAAAGGCTTTTTGTTGTGTATGTGATAACGAGCATCTATATTCTTCCTTTTGGTTCTTCTGTTGTGCACGTTGGACTCAGGAAAGAAATCAACCAGTCTCCTTTGTGCTGTGAACCCTGCTGTGAACCCTTCGTCGGTAGGCCATTTGTGCACATAATGTGGCAACGATGAAGTCTAATACGGCGGAAAATGAATAGCCAAAGCTACTCTAATTCTGGAAACATCCGTCCGAGCCATCTTAACAAGAGTTTTTTTTTTTTTTTTTGAGATGGAACACCTCGATTCCATTATAAAACAGGCTCGGCAACATCGCCTGCCACAAGCGCTAATACAGAGTTTGGCACATCATCCAGCCACACCTGCCTGGAATGAGCCTGATTTGCACCCATCGCTGCAAGAGCGTGTGCAACTTTATTACAACCACGGGGGCGAAACTCAACCTTGACTAAATTAAAATTTAGACGAATAAACGCTCGAATGTCACGATAGATAACTCCTTCCGGGGCAAGATCGTAGTCTGATGTCTCGATGGCCTGCACCAGGATAGAGGAATCAGTCTCCACGATGACATTCAGAATGCCCCAATCTGACGCTGCGTGTAATGCCTCCATGCAGGCCACAGCCTCAGCCTGAGCTGCAGAAACAACAGCTTTTAGATGGCCCGTACCCGCTCCTCTAACTGTACTCTGGTTATCTCGTGCGATGAAACCCCAGCCACCATGATTGTCTGCTTGACAAAATGCCCCATCAGTATTAAACTTAATCCAGTCCTCCGCTGGGGCTGACCATCGAAGCTCTGCCCGTGGCTCTTCAGGTAGTTTGTCGGTAAGAAAGTACTGCTTAGATTCGCTAGTCCAATAGTTTATCTGTGACAGAAGCTCTTTTAACGTCATTTCTTTCTCCTTGGCGTTGATTTTATTTCTCCTCGTCCAGCAACACCACAGAGTGCATGCAACCAGTATTTTCTGCTCCTCGCCTAGACCAAGGAGATCTTCAACCATTGTTTTTGCACTTTGGTTCTGACACATGCGTTCATGAATTTCTTGAAGCCCCAGCTGTTGCCAAGCTTGTTTAACAACTTTACACTTCAAGAACAAGTGTGCCCCATCTTCATCCAATCTGCCACAGCACGGACATAGCGTATCACATTCTAATCCTCTCCTTTTAATATTCATCTTCAGGGGGAGACTATTATGTGCCAGCCGCCAAATAAATTGCTTAATCTTTGGCTGCACCGGTATCTTCCATATGGCCTTCCAGAACAGTACCTCCTGACTAGTATTTGAACTAGTAGCCTGTGGTCCATCTCTAATCTCTATGTACAGTTTGTAAGCAGATTTAACCGTGAAAACACCTTTGCTGTCATATTGCCAAGCTAGAAAGTCTTCAAAGTCCTCACAAATTGGCATCGCTAGTATTGTTTTAGCATCAATCTCCCAAAAGTTATTCCTGACTAGGGCCTCATCCCACTGGCCTGTAGATGGATCAATTAGTTCACAGACTCTGGTGAGTAGACTTCTTCCCCTTGGTGTTATGGGTCTAGCTGAACCCTCTCTCGCCAACCATGGGTCTGACCATATTTTTATGTCTGTTCCATCACCTACACGCCATACCACTCCTTGTTTCAACAGACCCAACCCTTTGAGGATGCTCCTCCAGGAATAAGACATACCTGCAATTGGCTTTGCTTCCAGAATAGAAGTATTGGGATAATATTTGGCCTTGAGGACCCGTGCACAAAGAGAGTCAGGTACAATTAGCATTCTCCACGCCTGACGGGCCAACATGGCAAGATTAAAACCATATAGATCACGAAAGCCAAGGCCCCCCTCTCTCTTTGGTTTTGTCAAAACCTCCCAGCTCAACCAATGCATCTTATTCTCATTCTCCTGCTGTGCCCACCAGAAACGACAGATCATCGAACTCATCTGTTCACACAGTGTTTGTGTCAAATCAAAACATGACATAGCAAAAGTAGGAATTGCTTGTGCACATGCTTTGATTAAAACATCCTTTCCGGCACGCGAGAGCATACGCTCCTTCCAACCTTGAATTCTCTTCCAAATTCTATCCTTCAAATACTCAAAAGTTTTAAAACGACACCTTCCCACATACACCGGTAGGCCAAGATACTTTTCTGTTTTGGCTTCTTCTCTAATATTTAGCTCCCTTAGAACCTCCCTCTTCCTTGTATTACTAGTGTTTTGGCTGAACATAACTGAAGACTTGTTAAAATTAATAGTTTGCCCCGAACACACCTCATATAGTTGTAGAATATTCTGCAGAGTCTTGGCACTTGCTTGAGAAGCTTTTATAAGCACCAACGAGTCATCCGCAAACAGTAAATGGTTGAAACTAGGGGCATTGTTACAT
The DNA here is from genome assembly GCA_030979885.1 of Lolium multiflorum. Classification (NCBI taxonomy): domain Eukaryota; kingdom Viridiplantae; phylum Streptophyta; class Magnoliopsida; order Poales; family Poaceae; genus Lolium; species Lolium multiflorum. Next base: position 119,704,006 of record CM061749.1, on the reverse strand, counting down.
ATCTTGATTCCTTGTAGACTTCCATCAAGCTCGGCCTTGTTCAACAGTGATGAGAAAGCCTCGGCACAAATAAGAAAAATGTATGGGGAGATTGGATCTCCTTGCCGAAGTCCTCTTTGAGGCACTATTACATCTGAACATGACCCATTTACTTTGAATTGGTACTTAACTGTAGATATACACATCATGATCAACTTTATCCATCTCTCATGGAAGCCCAACCTCCTCATCATCTTCTCCACGAAATCCCATTCCACTCTATCATACGCTTTACTCATGTCCAATTTTACCGCTGCATATCCTTCTAATCCACTTCTTTTATTCTTCATAAGGTGTGTACATTCGTAGGCCAACAAAATGTTATCTGTTATCAGCCTCCCGGGGACAAATGCACTTTGGTTAGGTGAAATAAGCTCCGGGAGAATTTTCTTTAGCCTATTAGCAAGCACTTTTGAGACGAGCTTATATACCACATTACATAAACTTATTGGCCTCAAATCTGTCATACTCTCCGGGTCCTTCACCTTAGGAATAAGAACAACACATGTTTCGTTCCAACTTTCTGGCATAGGACCTCCATTCAACACATTCAGCACCTCCTGTGTCACCTTCTCTCCCACTGTACCCCAGAACTTTTTGTAAAAAATAGAAGGCATGCCGTCTGGACCCGGGGCTTTGAGATCTCCAATACTGTCCAGCGCCTCCACCACCTCCTTTGCCGTGAACTCCTTGCAAAGCAATTCGTTCATTGGTTGAGTAACCCGAGGATCAATGTGACCCATGAGTTCCTCACCCCGAGTACCTGCATTAGATGTGAAAAGGTGTATAAAATAGTTAGTCACCACTTCTTTCATGGCCTCCTCTTCCTCCACCACACTCCCATCCTCCTTCTTCAACCGCTTTATTTTATTCATTTTTTTCCTTTCCGTCGCCACCGAGTGAAAATATTTGGAATTCCGGTCTCCCCCTTTCATCCAATGTACATGTGCACGTTGTCGCCAATAGGTTTCCTTCTGGTCCTCCAACCGGTTCAATTTAAACCGTAGTAAAGCTTCCCTCCTCACATGTGAATCGTCAATTGGTCTTCTTCTACAATCTTCCAACTCCTTTTTAAGTTTACTTATTCTTTTATCCAGATCCCCCAACACGTTCCTACTCCAGTCTATTAGATCAGTGAGAACTCCCTTTGTCGCTTCCGCCACATTCTCCTTCTGTACTTGCGATTTAAGCTCCCATGCATTTTTTACAAGTGCCTCACACTCATCTTCATCCAACCATTTTGCCTCAAATCTCGGCAAACAACCCCGGACTGGACCGCGCCTCGCTCTTTGCACTCCATGCGTGTCAATGATTACTGGCCTATGATCAGAATGGCGAGGATCACCATTGACCACCTTAAACCCCGGAAATCTGTCCTTCCAAGCTTGGTTTGCAACAGCACGATCCAACCTCTCCCTTATGTACTTTCCTGCATCTTGGCTATGATTACGCCACGTGAACGCATCCCCGGAGAAACCCAAATCATCCAGATGACAATCTTCCAGTGCCCCCTTAAATTTATCCATACAACTTTGTGGCCTCGGAGCACCTCCTTCTTTCTCCCATGCAAAAAGTATTTCATTGAAGTCCCCAACACACAACCAAGCTTTGTCATTTTGATGTCGGAGTGTTCTCAATAGTTGCCATGTTTTGTCCTTCTCCTCTCTCCTCGGTTCACCATAAATACCTGTGAACCTCCACACAAACCCATCCTCCTCCGTGATTTCAGTATCAATATGATACTTGGACATAAACCCTGTAAGCTTCACATCAATACCCCTCTTCCAGAAAATTGCTAACCCACCACTTTTTCCCACACATGGTTTCTCTAGCAAATGCGGCATTCCCATCTTCCATCTCAACCAGTCCAACCTCCCTTTCTCCATTTTCGTCTCTGAAAGAAACAAAACATCGGGGTCCTCCGTCTTCTGGAAATCCAGAAGTCCTCGAATGGCCGGGCCATTCCCGAATCCCCGGCCATTCCAGCCCGCAAGCTTCATTGGGACTTGCGGAGCTGTTCCGACAGCCCCGCTCCAACTTGGTTTGCACTAGCTTCAACACTTGTGTTGTTACCCACCTCACCTTTACTTTTTTTTGTTTTCACCGGTTCATCGACCTCCATCTCGTTCCCCCTTCTTTTCTTATTTCCATCATCATATACCTGACTTTTTGCACCATCATTCTTCCTCTCTCTTTTTTTGTATCTTTTCAGCTGTACTCTTCCATCCTCCCCATCACCCTTCTTCTCCTGATTTGGCATTAACATGGCACCCTTCTCAGCAATCCCTTCTTCCTTCTCCTCAATTGTCTTCCCCACATCAACCATCATCTGCACTACCTTACTATTTCTTTCCCCCTCATTGCTTTTTCCACTTAGTTGAAACTTCCCATCTCCACCGCACTGCTTTCCTTCTATAAGCACCATCTCATTTGTATCACAAACACCCCCACCATCTTCCTTACCATTACCAGCTGCGTTCTCCTGCTCCCTATCCATCACTTCTTTCCCAGACGTTAGCTTCAGAGGACTCGGCACCTCTCTCTCTACCCTTTCCTTCAACAGATTATTGTTCTTTGAGGTGCTGACTTCTTTCCGCCATGATGGAGCATCACTCCCTGCCCCACTCGTACTACTCCCAAACTTAAAATTTTTCCTTCCTCCGCCATCTGCCCCTCTCCTCCTATTTTCAACGAAATTATGTTTTTTTGGAGGAACCCATTTAAGCCAATTTCCGAATTGTGGTTCTTCACCTTTCCCAAGCTTGATACTGCACTCTTTATCCAGATGGCCAATCTTACCGCATATGTAACAGAAGTCTGGTAAATATTCATACTGTAGCGGACACCAGATTGTTCTCCCCGTTTCATTTATCTCCACCATGGTTCCTCTCATCAAAGGTTGCAATATGTTCTTCCTGACTTTGACACGTAAAAATTTCCCCACAGCCAGCCCATCTTCTATCCCTCCTGTCTCCATGTACTCTCCAATTTGATTACCTACAGATTCACCTGTAGCTCTATCCATCAGACCCAGCGGTAGTTTGAAAATACGTACCCAGATTGGTATGTGAGTAAAGGCATAATCATCCAAATTCTTTGATGGATCGTACTCTTCCAAAACCAGTAGTTGCTTATCAAACGTCCATGGACCCCCATCCACGGCCTTTTTCTTGCCTCCCGCCTGATGGAACGTGAACAGGAACAAATTATCTCCAAGATCTTTACAATCTATTCCCTTCATGGGGCACCACAGAGGTCCTAGAGCGTTCTCCATTGCTTCCTCATAAGCAGGTTTCTCTGCCATGAGCTTTCCGATTGCCTGCGATTCAGCAAGCACTCCCTTTCCTTCCCCCCGTCTTCCTCCGATCTTCACACCGCTCCTCTCCGCCTCCGACAGCCTGAGTCCCTTCATCATCCCCTCCACCCCTTCCATCTTTCAGACTTTCACCTGACCGACCTCCCCACAGAGAAACACGAAACGAACGAGAGACCTAGGTTGTTGTTTTACGATCGTATGCCCTAGGGAAACACACGAAAGGCTTTTGTGGCTAGGTGGTTTGTTGAGACACGGCGCAGGCACACAGCTAGGGTACCTGAGAAGGAGGCACACCAGCCAGCACAGATCGACGAAGGACTGGTTTACCGTGGACTTGTCGGCGGCTAGACGACGACGAAGGAGACCCAGGGTTGGATCGCCCCCAGATCGCCAATCAAGACGCCCTGAAAACACGGAACACTAACCGTCACCCAAGGGACGGACGGGACTATAATAGACCCGACATCTTAACAAGAGTTAATGATTAGCTGAAGATAGGGCAGTGTTACTCTAAGCTTCTGGAAACTTCTGTCTGTGCCATCGTAACAAGGGCTCCAATACTAACAACCATGACACTGAGTCACTGACAATGTAGACATTGCCCATTCCCTAACATTCTTGCTCAAAATTGTTCTAGTCCCTGTGCTATTCGTACAGGATAATAGTTCCAATATAACTAATTTTGAACAAAAGCAAAAACTCTCATGCACAGACACGGTGTAAAATCTCTTTAACCTCAAACCTACATGGGGCTTGTTGCCAGCAACCATCCTGGCTGCATATGTAAAAAGACTCGAGCAAATTATGGAGATAAAAACAACAACATTATCAATATAATTTTTACAGGCATGTTATGGGATACCCTCATTTAACTAATTCCACTCATTTGCCTCTTCAGGCAAACAGAATCTACCTAGCCACACGGTGGCAATATTCACAACCACTTTTGCTAGTCTATAGAATGCCATTTAAATCTAAGAACCCAAAAGCCTTTTGATCCCAGCCTTTTGATCAGACGTTAGCCTGGAAGGGAACTTGATACTGAACTTAACCCGCAGGTTTCCCTTCTTATTCGGCTCCTTGGGTATTGGCATGCCCTCTCCAGGGATCACCTCTTCATAGCTAGGATGGATCACTGAGCTAACGGGTACAGACAGAATACGCCCATCAAGCGTAGCAACACGCACAGTATATCCAGTCAGTGCTTCAACCAAAGAGATCTTCTCTGTCACGACGAGATCATTTCCTTCCCTAGTGAAAACTTCATGGGGCTTCTCTTCAATGATGAAAACAATATCAGCAGGTATCATGTTTGGAGCTTCATTTCCCTTCTCAGGAAAGGTGATCTTCGTCCCCTTCTTCCAACCAGGCTTTACATCTATAGTCAGAATTTCTTCTACTTGTGAGACTCTCCTGAAAAGATAAGTAAAATTAGAAAGCAGGCACCCAGTATAAGAAGTTTGCAAAGAGAGCATTGTCTTGGAAAGAAAAAAGCTCACAAGAAATGACAATCTATTTTTGTCACAGCATAATATCAGGTACCACAGCAGATGCAGATGAATAAAAGCATGGAGGGACTATGTCAAAAAATGCAAATATATACATACACCATCCCTAAAATAGGCCGGACACAAGCTACTAAAACAGAAGGAAATATCAGCACCTTGCACAAAATAATTTTTTGAATTGACTTCTAAAAGCAGCCTCAAAGCTAGGCCGCCAGCAGATGCTAGGGATTGCCTAGGTGAGACTGGAAGCTAGCCTCTAAAATGGTTAACGAGATGACCAATCCCGCACCAACACCAATTTGTTCTCAAAGTCAGACTGAAATAGATATGCAAACATGAGTTTAGAGGTTGTATAGCCCTTTTTTTACTGTTTCTACATTCACATTTTTACCAAAGCAGAACAGGACATATATGCAGATATGAATCTAGAGGTTGTACTTCCTCTGTCTAAAAATAGGTGACACCTATTTTTAGACGGAGGGAGTATATCTTTTTTTAGAATGTTTCCTACATTTCCATGTTAGCAAAGCAGAACAACTGGACAAAATTGAAAGGTAATCATTAGGGAAAGATGAAAAGCTACCCTAAAAAGGAAATATGAGATGGCAACGTGTCAGAAACCGGGTGTTATTTGGTGTGTCCAAAAAAATTTCCGAATCGGATACTCGAATCCGAGTCGGATTCTGACAATCAGATACTCGAATCCGAGTCGGATTATAACAAGAGCACGTGTATGGCTCTTGTTACATTATTTACAATATAAAGAGATGCTTGGCAAGGAAACAAGATGATTAACACACAGGACTTCTGTGGTTAATAATAGCCTGGTATCATCCCTGCGTTACAAAAAACTAAAAAATACCATATAATCTCTGGCTCTGGACAATCTCAAGTTCTCAACCCTGTCACGGAAGTATGAAGCCAAGTGCTAAGCAATTAAAATACATCACTATATATATACCTAAAATATGGACATCTTTCCTAGTTAGTTGACGACTATGAATTAACATAGCTATTTCTAATAGTTCTGTGGAAAACAAGTTATGTCCTTGAAGCAAAAAATGGGCACACACAGGCCATAAAAGAAAAAAAAAATTGCTCCAAGTAAAAGATTGTAATGCAGCTAATTCACAAAAGGAGAATTCATTTAAATCCCTATAGCCTATAGGGGAGCTTACACCCTGCAATTTCTCATAACTAACGTGCCAAGCTGAAAATTTACTGGAATATAGAGGAAGCTTACCCGGTGGCATCTATGACCTCTCTTGATATTTTCATCTTTTTGGCTACACCCTTGTACAAATCAGCAAGGGTAACTGGAAGCCGATTCTCAATGGATGCAGGCTTGTGTGATGGGCGCGGCATATGACTTGCAGAACTCTGCGCGCCAAATTGCGAGGAGAGGAACTCATTGCCAAAGTAGGATCTAGGGTCCCCTCTCATGCCGCCAGTGCCACCCGACATGCCACCCATGCCACCCATACCACCCATGCTTGAGAATGGCCCAGAGAATCCGAAGAACTCGGCAAATATATCATCTGCACTCCTCGGATTGAAGTGGAACGAGGTGGAGTGGGCACCACCTGGGTAAAAGGGAGATGCACCAGGACCTCCCGCACCTGGGGGAGGCTGTCCCTTCAACCCTTCTTCACCAAGCTGGTCATATAATGTGCGTTTCTGGGAATCGCTAAGGACCTGAAAGGTTAACGCATAGCATCAATGCACATTTATAATAAATTACTGGATAAAGAGTATTTAACGAACACAGGAAGTTGAACTTGCTCAACTGCAAGGTCTGGACTAAAAACAACGTTTCAAATTTTCTCTACCAGATAATACCAACTATATAGATTATAAGATTTTCAATTGTGTGAATCCTTGGGACTAAAAACGTAACAAAAGAGTGGATTAGAGTTTTGCATCAACAGGGAAGTTCCTTTCGGCTTTCGGCAGTTGTTTCCGCCTCCTGCATGACATTACTCCTAAATTGTGAACTCCAAACAAGGATGCAAATCACCCCTCCTACACATCAGTTACGCCCCTAATGGACACAGTAGCATCCAACGATATAACCAAAGGATTTGTGATGCAGTTCTACACATTTTCCAATTTAAAGCTTCATTTTTTTTTCAAAACATGCCAAGTCATTTGCCTTGATGCAGTAAGACCTACAAGCACAACATATATCATACAAATATCATGTAAAAAACTGGCCCTTAAACGAAACCGCTTCCTATCAGGACACAACACAATGGCAACGCCGATCTGAACTGGTTGCCTACACAAATACGCAAGGATCAAGGCGTCAGGTTTTCATGACTGGTTATTTAGGCTTATCTTCGATTCACGTTTTGTGTGCCGATAGAAGGGACATCTGGATGATTTGGCTAATCGGCAGGCGACGATCCAGGCGGAAGAACAAGAAAGAAGTAATCTTGGGTAGAGGGATGAGATCGAGAAAGAAGGGGCAACCTCGTATGCCTCGGAGATCTGCTTGAACTTAGCCTCCGCGTCCTTCTTGTTGGTGGGGTTCTTGTCCGGGTGCCAGCGCATGGCGAGCTTCCGGTACGCCTTCTTGAGGTCGTCGTCGCTGGCGCCGCGGTCGACGCCGAGGACCTTGTAGTAGTCGACCCCCATCTCCTTGGGCGCCTCGGCGGGCGACTCCTTGCGGCGGCGGCTGGGCCGCGTGGACGACGACTCCGGCGGTCTCCGCTTGGCTCCCCCGCCCCCTCGAATCTTGCCGGCCTTCTCGGTCCCTCGCCGGAAAAGGTCGGCTCGCTCTTGTCACCAGCCCGTGGGTGGTGGCCTCGGTCTCCGGTTCAGGTTCAGTTTCAGTTTGGTGCTTGTGACGGGAAAGGCGGCTTTGCCTCGGGTCGGAGGGTGTTGATAGCAAATTAGGGAGGCGTAGAAGGTTCGAGAAGGGATACGTGTACTCACGGACACCAGGTGCTGCTGGGTTTGGTCCCGGGTTGGGCTCTGCGGCGCAGCCCGTCCGGTCGGACATGTCACGTCATATTTTTGACCAACTTGTACGAGGTTAAATTGTTGGCCCAGTATAGGCCCGGTTCCCATGCATAACGAAAAAACATTATCAATCAAAGCATAAAGTGATATTATACAAGTTAAAAACTAAATAATCATAGAGGTTTTAGACTCTGTTTGTTTAAGCTTCTACTTCTGCTTTTCAAGCTTTTAGGATCCAAAAGCAGGCAGGTCAAACAAACAACAAGAATTACAAAAGCGCTTGTTGGAAGCACGGTGATGAAATGAACTACGAGCGCGGAAGCGAGTGGAGACCTGCTTCCCGAGCTTCCCCCGCTTCCCGAATGGCAAAGGACTCTAATATCCCCAACGCTTCATAATATTTACGGGGAAACTGCCATTCGATATAAGTGCGGCCTGCCCTCGCAAGGCCACCCAGCCCGACACCCCGTGCTCACATTGCCCCCCACATCACGTCCCGTTTCCATGGCAGCCTAGGGTTAGTGTTTCCCATCCTCCGCCGCCGCCGTTCCCGGCAGCCGTGGCCACCAACAACCGCCGTCGCCGTCCCAGCACTCATCCCCCACTCCATTCCCTTCCTCCTGGAGCTCGCCGCCATTCCCTTCCTTCTGAAGGTCGCACCATACCCGTCGGCCACCGGCGATTGGAGGCGTTCAGGGTGCCGCCAGCAATTGGAGGTGTTCGAGGCGCCGCCGTCCCTGTGAGCATCTTCTGTTCCTGTATTGGATCTCCGTAAGGCAACGGCCGCTGGATCTTGCTGTCTCAGATCTCCCGTCGATGTCTTGGATCTCCACAAGTCACAGACAGCCAGATCTACCCGTTTCAAAAAAAAAACAGACAGCCAGATCTTCTCCATGAATTCATATTGTGCTCGATGGATGTCTGTATGTACATGAGCTTTTCAGTTTTATAATAAAAAGTTCAGGTCTGTTGGTGGCTTGGTGCATGAATGGCTAGATGTTTGCACCAATTCTAAACATTTTGTACAGAATTTTTTTACATCAATTCTAAGAATGAAAATAGTTAAAAGTTGGCTAAATCAGGTTGGCTAATATGGACTTTTATTGACGGAGAAGTCGTGTAATATAATCGTCTCCTCCGGCACGTGCGTGGGGGGAGGGGAGGTTGCCATCCATGGTGGCACAGTCGACGGGCTAGATGGCGGTGGCACGGTGGCGGGAAAGGGAGAGTCGGCAAGGTGGGCACGGACTCAAGCTTGAAGAAAAAGGAGCGTTGGGGCGAGTGACGTGGAACGGAAAAATACTTTTCCATTTAAAATTATTGCAGCAAAAAAAGGTAAATTGAGAAAATACGATTATTAAATATGATAAATATATAATAAAAAGTTAGAAATAGCTAATCGTTTTAAATCAGCATTTATACAACATCTTCAGCACTGAGGGGCATTCTGGGTATTTCACTCCTAAAATCAACAGCAACCACCACAAAAAGCTATCCTGCCAAACATCAAATCTCAGCTTCCAACAGTTGCTTCCTGCAGCTGCTTTTTCACAGCCCACCAGCTAGAGCTGCTTCTCAAAAGCTGCAGCCCAAACAAACAGACCCTTAGTTGACTGGTCATAGTCATAACATGGTACTAGTATGCGCCAAGTCAACTCAATAAAGCAACAAAGAAGAAATATCACAATATTATGCTTATATGATGGAAACAACACATGATTCTTTCAATGACACATTATGTACTCTCAGCTATTTGAGACAAGTCATGCTACAACAATAAATACTAAGCATGTAATAAGAATAACATCCAACATAACATGCCAAAGTCTATGCCACAGTCTAGATAAGCTTTCTTTTGCATCACTATAAGCATGAAACATTTTACTCGTATCCAACACCAATCAATTTATTTGAAATAGCTCCCAGAGATGAAATACAATATGGACCAGAGAGATAATCTACATAATTAAAGAATACTAACGAGCTCTAAACAAAATTTAAGTGAAAGAACAAGAGCTAAACGTCGTAGTATAAAACTAGAACACTCGCAGAACAATTAGAGCGAAAACTAGAATGTTCTATGCAATAAAAACGGAGCGTGTCTCTCTCCCACACAAGAATGCTAGAATCCAACCATATGCTACAACAAGCAAAACAAAATAAAACTAAAAACAAAAAAAAAGATGCTCCAAAAACAACACATAGTATATGAAGCAATAAAAATATAGCGTATAGAAAGATGACCTGATGCTTTGTTGATGAAGAGGGGATGCCTTGGGCATCCCCAAGCTTTGACGCTTGAACCTCTTGGATATTTCTTGGGGTGGCAGGGGCATTCATCATCTTGAGATTTTGTCCATCCTTCATCTCATCACATCATTCTATTCTCCGTACACTTGAAAACTTCCTTCATACAAAACTTCACACAATTCTCTATTAGCAGCATTAGTACAATCAAAATAACAAATCCACTTGGGTTCAGTTATAACATATATCAAACATATATTAAAATATTAGCTACTGTAGCAACTCTTTAAAAAACTCTTTGATCAAAAAATCCATAAAGAAAGAGATTTAAGAAGCAAATGCAAATAGTGCAGAAATCTGTCAAAACAGAACAGAAGGTAAAGATCGATTTTTTGAAAATCTTATGTTGCTCATCTCGAAAAATGGTCAACTAACGAAAGTTTTATAATAACCTGGAGCATATGCGTAAAAAATGGCAGCTCAAAATTCCGCTCTGGCTATTTATACGAAGTTTTATGGTGACAGCACATAATCTGTTTCTGGACAGCAACTTTCCTAAACCTTACTTTCTTCCTATTAAAGGCTATTCTTGGCACATAAACGAAATAAAAATGATAATGAAAGGTTATTACAGAGGTAATAACTTCCAATACTTAACAAAAAAACTACAGAAATAAAACAATAGGTTGTCTCCCATAAGCGCTTTTCTTTAATGCCTTTTAGCTAGGCGTAGTAGTTTGAGAAGATGCTCACATAAGAAATATGAATTGAAGTAAAAGAGAGCATCAAGAATAAAATATGAAACAAATTCAAGTCTAGCCCACTTCCTATGAATAGGAATCTTGTAAGAAAATAAACCAAAGAGTCAGATAGTAACAAGCATAGGAAAGCAAAACAAGTGCAACTTCAAAATTTTCAGCATATAGAGAGGTGTTTTGGTAACATGAAAACCTCTACAACCATATTTTCCTCTCTCATAATAACTTTCAGTAGCATCATGAATAAACTTAACAATATAAGTATCACATAAAACATTGTTATCATGAGCCACATGCATAAAAGTATTACTCCCCACATAAGCATAGTCATTCTTATTAACTGTAGTGGGAGCAAATTCAACAAAATAACTATCATTATTATTCTCATCACCATAATCATCAAATATAGGAGGCATATTGTAATCATAATTACTTTTCTCCACAATAGTAGGTGGACTAAAAATAACATAATCATCATTGTAATCATCATATATTGGAGGCATAGTATCATCAAAGTAAAATTTCCTCTTCCGTGCTTGGGGGACTAAAAAAATCGTTTTCATAAAACTAGCTTCCCCAAGCTTAGACTTTTCCATAGCATTAGTGATGAGGTCTAAGACCCCGTGTGTGGCCCGATCTCGCGAATGACCCAAGAATCAAAGGGGGGAAGAGAGGGAGAGGCGGAAGAGCACGAAGAACGCGAAGAACGCAACGCACACCAACCCGATACAATCGATACTTACCCTCGTGGCTCGATGGACCACGCCAATAGAATCACCACGGGAGAGACTCGAGGTAGAATCCCGGAGTGAGAGATCGGTGTTGAGGATGGAGGTAGGTGAGGGAGAGAGAGTGGGCTACACTAGAATCTCACTCACATAGATCCAATCATCCAACATGGGGTGCCTTGATACAAAGGGGATGAAACCCTAGGGAGACAAAGCTCAAAGTCATGTTTAAGCCTAAATCTTGTCTAAAGAGGTAAGGGGCGAGCTGGGGTCTTATATAGGCATACAAGGCGACATGGGTCGAAAAGGTACAAGTTGGTGGGTCAAACCCGACGAATCCGGTCACAGGCCGCTTGGACCGGGTCTGGACCGCCCATCCGGCCCAAACCGGATCCCGACCGGCGCTGACCGGGGCTTCGGTGCCCCGGATGGTCCCGGATGGCACGAGCGTAGAATCCACAAACCGGCCGGCCGGTCAGGGGTCAACCGCCTGGACCGGTGGGCCGGTCATAGGGCCGGGATCGGTCCGGGACCGCCGCCTTCCTCCTCCCGCCTCTTCTTCCTCTTCCTTCCTTCTTCCTTCCTTCTTCTTCTTCTTCCTTCTTCCTTGCACCATGATGAATGGCTCCTCTTCCCTTCCTCGCTTCCTTGCACCATGGGTGTTCCTCCTCTCCGGTTCTTCGATGATTCTTGTACCTAATGATATGTAGCACACCGATATGAGGTAGCATTCCATTCAAGGTATGGACGAGGTCGAGTATCGAGAGGAAGGAGTTCACCTTGTCGCGTGTAGCGTGGTTTAGGGTTGAAGGTCCACTTGGGGGACTCTTTGGCCATGGTGTAGCGTCGACGATAGGCGGGGTTGCACTTGATGGTCTTGGTGCGGAGGTGTCCGAAAGCCACCCCGCATCATCTCCCCCTTGGGGAAGAGTCGTCCTCGACTCTGCTCCTCCTCACCGACGAGGTAGACGGGAAGGACTTGTATAGGTGCCCTTGTGTCCTTAGGGATGTCGTAGTGCAGGCGTCTTTGTTGTAGTCCATAACGGGTCTCCCATGTAGTGGTGGAGGGGCCAAGTCTCGGTCGAAGAAGAACAAGGGGAAAAACAACTTGCAAAAGGAAAGCTTGTGGATGCCAATTTGGTGACCGGCGAACAAGAGGCTCTCAATCAAAAACGAAGCATCAAGTCGTTTCTCCAAAAGGCATTGGGCAAAAATGGTGATCAAAAGAGTGTGGGTGTATCCAACATGTGGAAGGGCAAAAATTTGTGCATGTAAGAGTTGTATGGTGTCAAAAATGTGTGGTGTAGCCTTGTCCCAAGCAAATGGAACAAACAAAAGGCAAGTATCGGCGGCAAAATTTGGGGCAAAATTGTTATGTGCAATGGCAAAGCTATGGAGACTTCTAGCTTGGGAAAGTATGGTTGGCGTGAGCCGAGTATGGGTATCCTCAAGTATCAAAGAATCCATTGCAATTGCCAAAGATGAAATGAGAAATCCAAAGGAGAGCAACTTTTGGTGTGACATGTGGCACAAGGTGCATAATGTGTCTCTCACATGTATGACATGATCCTTGAGATTCTCGGAGTGTATGATGATATCATCAATACATACAACAACCATTGTGCCAACAAGATGTTTCAAGATAAGTTGCATAAGAAGCAAAAGAGGTGACGAGGAATTGGACCAAACCGGAAACTCGTCAAGACATGGCAAAAGAGGGCGAAAGTTTTTGGGGACATACCCTTTGGTGTGAATCCCATGGGTTGGAACATGTATCTCGTCCTTGTTGGGGTAGCTCTCAATTGCGCGTTTCGTGAGCTCATGCTCCGTAGCGGTGGAAGTGGTCGTCCGTGTACCTACACATGGAAGAAACAAGACAAAAAGCGTGTGTGCATGGTAGATGAATACATCATCCATCATGATGTTCCATGTCTTATGCACATCACCATTAGTGTCAAGCAAGATAGTATGAAATGCATGGCGATGGTGCATATGGCAAGAAGGTGCATTCATGGCATGTGGTAACTCATGATCATCAAAGATTGAGAAGGCTATGGGGGCCATCTCGTGAACAATGAAATAAGCATTCTTGCATACCAAGCATAAGAAAGAGCAATTGTTCGCAATCTTGGATGCAAGGATCATGGAATAGTGCAAACATGTGGGGCAAAGCATGCGGAAGTTAATTCCATCATTTTCAACATCATTGCAAGCAAGCGGAGCAAATATGAAACTTTCATAGCATGGCATGTTCATGGTATCACAATCAATCAACTCCACATGATCAACAATGTTATCAAGCAAAGTATCGCATGGGAAAATGAAAGTAGCATGTGACATAGCAAATATATCATCAAGGTCATGCATGCGCTCATAAGTCATCATGTCCACTAGTGGGATCATGGCATCATCAACACCTATGTTGTTACCTTTGAAGGCCGACTCATGTGATGTAGGTGTTGTGGAAGTAGGAGGATCCATGTGGTCGACATGTCCATCTTGGAGCAAGCATGGTGAGATATCATCGTCTTCATGCACCATGTACATCTTCTCCATGAGCGGGAACTCGTCCTCCGTGGAACCTAGTGCAACATAAGAAGACACAAACGAGGGAGAGGTTAAGGTGTTAGCAAATGCGATGTCCTCCATGGACCTATCATCTACCTCTCTCAACTCACTTTGTGTATCACTCATGTCCTCCAAATGGAAGCACTCAAACTCACATATGGGGTGGAAGTCACTCAACTCACTATCACTCTCGCTCAAGTGGGCTAAGTGGCTCTCATGCTCACATGGGATTGGTACCAACTCATCAATCAAGCATGTAGGAGTAGGTTCGACTTGCTCATCTCTATGCGCCTCCTTGGTTGAAGGGAAAATCCCATGCTCAACCATCTCAACTCCATGCGCCTCCGTAGGTGAAGGGAGAATCCCATGCTCACCATGCTCAACTCCATCGCCTCCTAAGTCGTCCTCAAGTGGTGGCATCTTGGAGACTTGTGCATTGAGCTCATCGAAGTAGAGCTTCTTGGCGCTTGGCGTTGTGCATTGCCATGCCACGTGACCCTTGGCCTTGCACACCTCACATAGGAGATTGGGACATTCCCGTGGAAGGTGGCCTTGTTGCTTGCACTTGTAGCATCGGAGTCCATAGGCATATGACGAGGTAGGGGCCATTGTGGTGGTGGCGCAAGAGGTAGAAGTCGCCTTATGAGAAAGGTCTTCATGTCGAGGCTCTCGTCTTCTTGCCTCATCACCATGTCTTGAGTGGTGTCGTCGAAGATCATGTGTGGGCGGATGTCGATGTAGACCATGAGGTGGTGGTGGCCGACGACGATCATGAGATGGTGTGAGTCGATGACGGTCCTTGCCATGCCTAGGTGATGGCTCATGTTGGGGGCGCTCTTGATGCTCCATATGATGTCCGTGATGTCGATGATCTTGTGCATAGGCACTCTCATGATGGCGCCTTGTGGAGCTCGGAGAAGTGTGTCGATGCCGAATATGTTGGGGACGCTCTTGATGATCCACATGATGATGCCATCGTGGAGGTCCTCGATCTTCATATGTAGCTCCATTGGCCAAGTAGGGGTATGTGGGAGCATCGGCGTTGCATCATGGGATCGATGTCGTCCTCGTCGTGGTGCTCCACCATGTCGTCCATGCTTGTTGAGCAAGTGTCGATGTAGATCTCGTCGATGTCGTCCATGTTGGCGATGCTCTCGGAGCCATAGTCGGTGTAGAGCTCCTCGATGTCGGTCATGTTGGCGATGCTCGCGGAGCCATAGTCGGTGTAGAGCTCCACATGTTCCTCCACATCCGCGGTGCTTGAAGAGGTATCCTCCTCGAAGTGCTCCGTGTACTCCTCCATATCTTCTTCGTCGCTATACATGTTAGCAAGACAATATCTATATGGTGTATGTTAGTGGAAGAACACTACCTCGCAATCTTACCGTGGTATGACAAGATTGGGGTGATCCAACAAAGCCGAAAGTTAGAACAATTGTATCGGGCACTCACACAAAGACACACGCAAAAGCTAGCAAATATGGTGTTAGGTGAGTGTGGTGGAAAGCCAAAAGATGAAATCCGAAATCAAGTTTGTTGTTAAGGGTGGGTAAGATCCAAAAACTCAAATGTCAAAGCGATGATCACTATAAACACGGAAAAGATGTGGAACTCACACACGGGATAAGCGGGGTTAGTGCGACCAAGGAATGAGCGGAAAAGTGTATGAAGCCCGAAAGCAAGGGTGGCTCGGTGTCACACTAACACAAGGAGAGGCAAAGCTTTGGTTGCAACATGAGAGACAACAAGATTCACACGCGGCCTCTCTTCTCTTTTCTCTCTTTTGCTTAAAAGCTTTTTCCTCTTTTTGTATTTGGTGGCACTTACACTCTTTGTGTATTTGTATGTATGATGGCACTCGCACACTTTTGCTCTATGGTGCACTTGCACTCTTTTTGTGTTTTGGCGGCTTTTTCTCGCACTATGTTAGCGTTAGCTCGCTTTTGCTATCTTGCCACACGAGTTTTGCTTAAAAGCTTGACTCCACACTACACACACACCTCACAATCGGGGCCACGTGCAATGTCTCGCAACACTAGATAAGCAATGCTCGATAGGATAGATCGCAAAAGAATAGGGGTTACAAGGTGATGCAAGTTATACCTAAGATGTTAGGCGGTGATGAACACACAACTTGCGATGATGGCGGTGGTGTCAAGAGTACGTTTGCAAGTCCGGGGTGCCGAGGATGTCGTCGCTTGCTTCGGAGCTGCGGGTTAGTTTCACAAACAAGGCACTCAAACCGGAACAAGCAAACACAAGTTAGCGGAAGAAAACGGTCAAAGTAGCTTGGCGGTGGTGGCGGTGGTAAGCCGGTGGTGGTGGTGTCGATGCTCTTGCGGATGCGGCGGTGTTTGTTGGGGCCGCGGTGGTGTTTGCCGGTGGTTGGGGATGATGGCGGTGCTTGCCGGCGGAGGAGAGGAGTGGCGGTGGTCGGCGGTGGAGGTGGAGGGGTGTAGCCCGGTCCAGGGGCCGGTTGGACCGGACCTGGGGCCGGCCTGGCCGGTCACACGGCCGGTCGACCGGGTTCTGGGCTGGCCCGGCCGGTCTGCAGCCCGGTTGACCGGATTTCTCAACCGGGACGCAGTTTCTCTCTCCTGTTCTTCACGAAAATCGACCAAATTGACCAAAACGGAGGGGAAACGATGGAATTGGGGGCTAAAAGTTGGGGAGATAGTAGATCAAGCACTCCAACACCAAATCCATGGACCAAAACCACTCAAAACGCAACCAAATCGCAGATCCATCCAAAGGCAAATTAGGGCTTTTTTTGGGGATTTTTGGGGAAAATTTTAGAGACGAAATTGGGTGGGTGGGGGTCAAATTCGCGGAAACCAAAAGCTGCTGATACCATATGATGAGGTCTAAGACCCCGTGTGTGGCCCGATCTCGCGAATGACCCAAGAATCAAAGGGGGAAAGAGAGGGAGAGGCGGAAGAGCACGAAGAACGCGAAGAACGCAACGCACACCAACCCGATACAATCGATACTTACCCTCGTGGCTCGATGGACCACGCCAATAGAATCACCACGGGAGAGACTCGAGGTAGAATCCCGGAGTGAGAGATCGGTGTTGAGGATGGAGGTAGGTGAGGGAGAGAGAGTGGGCTACACTAGAATCTCACTCACATAGATCCAATCATCCAACATGGGGTGCCTTGATACAAAGGGGATGAAACCCTAGGGAGACAAAGCTCAAAGTCATGTTTAAGCCTAAATCTTGTCTAAGCAGCTATGGGGGCGAGCTGGGGTCTTATATAGGCATACAAGGCGACATGGGTCGAAAAGGTACAAGTTGGTGGGTCAAACCCGACGAATCCGGTCACAGGGCCGGTTGGACCGGGTCTGGGACCGGCCCATCCGGTCCAAACGGATCCTGGACCGGCGCCGACCGGCGGGGCTTCGGTGCCCCGGGATGGCATCCGGATGGCACGAGCGAATCCGGTCGAACCGGCCGGCCGGCCGGTCGCCAACCGGGCCTGGGACCGGGTCGGTCATAGGGCCGCTGGACCGGCTCTGGGACCGGCCGGCCTTCCTCCTCCTTCCTCTTCCTTCCTTCCTTCTTCTTCTTCTTCCTTCTTCCTTGCACCATGATGAATGGCTCCTCTTCCCTTCCCTCGCTTCCTTGCACCATGGGTGTTCCTCCTCTCCGGTTCTTCGATGATTCTTGTACCTAATGATATGTAGCACACCGATATGAGGTAGCATTCCATTCAAGGTATGGACGAGGTCGAGTATCGAGAGGAAGGAGTTCACCTTGTCGCGTGTAGCGTGGTTTAGGGTTGAAGGTCCACTTGGGGGACTCTTTGGCCATGGTGTAGCGTCGACGATAGGCGGGGTTGCACTTGATGGTCTTGGTGCGGAGGTGTCCGAAAGCCACCCCGCATCAATTAGCAATAATGGTGTTCAAAGAATTCATAGTAATAACATTGCTACCAGCATGCAAGTAAAGTTTAATAGGTTTTTAAATTTTCTCTTCAAACACCTCATGTCCCAACTGAAGATAAATACTATAAAGCTCTCTAATTTTGTTGTTGTTTTCCATTAAGAAAATCATCCAACGGAGCATGGAAACCATTTCGGTGGCGGTAATGGCCTCCAGTAGTTTTCTATGCTAACTAGTGAAAATAAAAACAAGAAACAAAAAAATATAATTGCAGAATCTAATGGAAATAACATCGAGCACTCACCAGGAACTAAAAGACTTAGTAGCCATAGGATGTGAGTACCTTTTACCTTACCTCCCCGGCAACGGCGCCAGAAAAGAGCTTGATGTCTACGCACGCTTCTATTCTTGTAGACAATGTTGGGCCTCCAAGTGCATACGTTTGTAGAACAGAAGCAAGTTTCCCTTAAGTGGATCACCCAAGGTTTATCGAACTCAGGGAGGTAGAGGTCAAAGATATCCCTCTCAAGCAACCCTGCAATTAAGATACAAGAAGTCTCTTGTGTCCCCAACACACCCAATACACTTGTCGGATGTATAGGTGCACTAGTTCAGCGAGAGATAAATGCAAGTGATATGGATGAATATGAGTGGTAATAACAATCTAAAATAAATATGACAGCAAGTAAACATGCAGCAAAACAGTAAATAACGGCGATTCGATGTTTGGAAACAAGGCATAGGGATCATACTTTCACTAGTTGACACTCTCAACAATGTTATCATAAAGAAATATAAATATAAGCACTTCATTATGCTATTCTGAACTACTCTCCGGTTGGATAACGAACACTAATTCACCGCGTATGGCTGCAAAAGAAAACCTTAAAGATGTATTCTAAAGTACTAATGAACATCCCACACTGTCAATTTGAGCATTCATAGGAGGTACTAACACACCACAATTTCATAGAGACATCCAACTCTCAAATCATAATTTAGTGAACAAGTATTATATGAAATATAGCCTAACAGACGCACACGGTGCACACGCCGTCACCTTTACACACGTGGGACAAGGAGTCTCCAGAGATCACATAAGTAAAATCCACTTGAATAGCATAACGACATCGAGATTATAAAGCTCATGGTCACATAAAGATCACACCATGGGAGAGAGAGAGATAAACCACATAACTACCGATAGACCCTCAGCCTCGGGGGAGAACTACTCACTCCTCATCATGAGAGTCAGCAACGGCAATGGAGATGGTGGTGGGGTCGATGGGGATGGCTCCGGGGGCAATTCCCCATCCCGGCAGTGTGCCGAAACAGAGACTTTTGTCCCCCGGATCTCACTACAAGAAAAGTTCTGATAGACAACGTCCCAAAATCGTCAACTAAGGGGCATTTTTCGTCGCCTATGGGCCTAACCCGACGATATGGGTTCCGTTGTGGAAATCTGCAAAGTCCAACGACGATTTTTCGGTCCGTCGCGCTTAGCGCCCTTCCGCCACGGAAAATCGGACCGTTTGGAAGTGTTTTCGGGAGCCCGTTGACCGCCGACGCCATGCAACCGACACGTGGCGACGCCGTTAATCGGCAAGGCGTTAACCGCTGAAACCCCGTGGTAGATGGTAGGCCCACACGAGGCCTGCCACGTCTTAAGCGGCCGGCCAGATGACATAGTTTGACCGGTCAACTATATAGCTGGGCTGGTCCATTAGTTACGTGGGCCGGCCTAACCTCTAATGTTGAGTCAAAAGTTAAATGGGCCGCCCATTTAACATGTGGGTCCCCCTTACAGAAGGCCGCCCAAGAAGCAAGTGGCCGGCCAAGAACACGGGTCCCACTATCCTATTAAAAGGCCGCCCATTTGAAGTGGGGTCCACCATATAGCAAGTGGGCCCCAACAAGCTAGTGGTGGCCAAAACACATGGTGGGTCCCACTATCCTGTTAAAGGGGCCCATTTAGTATGTGGGGTCCACCATATAGCAAGTGGGCCAAAACACAGTGGGTCCCACCTTCCGCTAAAGGGCCGGCCCATTTAGTATGTGGGGTCCACCATATAGCAAGTGGGTGCCCACCAAGCTAGCGGGTCGGCCAAAACACAGTGGGTCCCACATTTCTTTTAATGGGCCGCCCATTTGGTATGTGGGGTCCACCATATAGAAAGTGGGCCGCCCATCAAGAAGCGGGCAAAAACACAGGGGTCCCACCTTCCTATTAAAGGGCCGGCCGTTTACCATGTGGGACCACCATATAGCGGTGGCCCAACAAGATAGCGGTCGGCCAAAGCACAAAGGGTCCCACTTTCCGTTAAAGGGCCGCCCAATTAGTGTGTGGGGTCCACCATATAGCAGTGCGCCGGCCCAACAAGATAGCGGGTCGGGCCAAAAACACAGTGGGTCCCACTTTCTCTTAAAGGGCCCATTTAGTATGTGGGGTCCATCACAAAAGCAATTGGGCTGGCCCAACTAAGTAGTGGGAGGGGTCCACCTAAAAGCAAGTGGGCCAGCCCAATTAGAGTGTGGGGTCCACCTTCAATCAAATGGGCTGGCCCAATAAGTAAGTGGGCCAGCCCGTTTAGTTGTTTATATGCCGGCATAATAGGCGCTATAGGAATTTGCGGGCAGGCACATATGTGATTTCGCTTAATTGGGCCGTTTAAGGGATGGGAATTCGTGATTTAGATACTGAGAATATTTACGCAGCATTGATTTCTGTCGGATAGCCTCACTTACCACAAGCACCAAAGAAAAAATGCGCGAAAGAACTATAAAAACTAACTAAATATTACATCAGCTGCAAGGCATTGAAAAAATATTACAGAACCCAGAGAAATTGAATGGTAATTAAACCTAGCAATACAAGAAGCGATCCGGCAATCTTTTAAGTTGTCCATGCAGCACCTATATCTGAAACAAAGACATTACAAGTTAAGACAGCAACAATGGAAAGGCAAAGACACTACAATATTGTTTGGCAAAGAATTTGGAACTCATCATTTCGTCGTTATAACAAGATCATTGTAATGCGCACAATAAGCAAACAAAGAGTGCATGCCGCATACCAACAGCCAATATAACAGAGCATGTTAGAATGAAACAGCAGACTTACTACTGTCGAGTCCCATGCAAACCAACATGTTCAGGGTGTACAAAATTGGCATGAACAACATAGTAGCAGGCTATAAATTTTGTAACAACGACTGAGCAAGATGAAGTTATGATGGCTACATCTACAGAGCAGGGAATGTAAACCAAAAATAGAAGTTACGATGGCAAAAGCTAAAGAGGAGGGAATGTGAACCAACATGTGCCAAGTGCAATTACTTCATTTTGGCCGTGAACTAAATAATACTCCTGAACTTATAGTGAAGGGGATGCAAATCAAGATGTTTCGGGATATAAACTTGTAATGAGCAACACATAGAGGATAGTTAATGCTGGAGCTTAGGATGGACCAGATACAGAATATAGTGGGATCACCTGTGAACTTGTATAAGAGGGAATGCAAACCAATATGTTCAGCTTTCCATATGTGAGCGTCATGCCAAGTCAGAGAAACAAGTCAATAATGCAGCTTTTGAAGAACAAGATGGCACGCAAAATTATTATCTAGTAGTATGACAAGTTTATTTGTACTACAGGCTAGATAGCAGAGTGATAGCATGCCAAACTAAGTCCTTACTTTGTTAGCTTACAATGAACTAGATACAAAACAATGGCATCACCTGTAGTACAGGGAATGCAAGCCAACATGTTCATGGAGTAAAAAATTGGCACAAACAACATAGTAGCAGGCCATAATTTTTGTAACAACGACTGAGCAAGATAAAGTTATGATGGCTAGATCTACAGAGCAGGGAATGTAAACCAAATATAGAAGTTACGATGCCAAAAGCTATAGAGCAGGGAATGCGAACCAACATGTGCAATTACTTAAAATTGGCCATGAACTAAATAATAGCAGGATGTTACTATAATACCTATAATTTTTGTAACAACGACTGAGCAAGATAGAAGTTATGATGGCTACATCTATAGAGCAGGGAATGCAAACCAAAATGTTCAATCGCTTAAAGTTAGCAATGAAGTAGAAAATAGCAAGATGTTACGGTCATAGCTAGGAATGAACTAAAAGAGCTTCAGACAAACAAGCATCTGAACCCAGAACATGGCGCTAAAACAAGGGACTTACATTAGGAGAAGCACTCTGTGGGAGTCACAGCAGATCTTCCTGGGGTTGATAGATCCGGTGATGAAGTACGCTACATGTGCTACTTGGGGTTGGAGAGACGGCCATTACACTTCATGGTTACTCATCTCATCTGCAAAAACGTAACGGCGCGTCGTTAGCACAAACAGATTCCCCCAAGATTAAACAAGAACTTGCAGGCAAGCAATAGAAAAGCGACAGTAGAAGAGTTTAGATCATGCACGGCGCCGGTGAAGCAGATCCGGTTCATGCACAGCGGTGTCGGTGAGCAAGATCCGATGCGGTGGACGACGGATCCGGCGAAGCGGCTCCGGTGGGGTGGACGATACCGCAGCTGAAGCGACTGCGGTAGACTGCTGGATGAGTATATGGTTTCGAGGTTCGGCGGGGATGATCCAGTCCGGTTGATGACGGCGTCGATGAAGCGGCTCCGGCAGGCAGCCGGATGACGAGGATCGCGAGGGCTCGGGTAGGCCAGGGAAGTCCGGCGGGGATGTTCCGGTGCGGTGGTCGTGGAGGTGGGAGAGAGAGGGACTTGGGAAGTTCCGGTGGGTGGTCTCAGAGGAGAGAGTGAGGGAAATGAATTTTTTTTCGGGGAGTTTCGGAGCTAGGGAGGTGGTGATCGAAAAAAATGACGGGTAGACCCCCCACCAACCGACTTATGCATGGACATTGTTGTCATCTTTACGAGGGTAGAATGGGAAGTTAGAGGCGTGTGAAATATTTGTATTTTTCGAGCGGGAAGTTTTGCCGCTGGAATGAGATTTCGAATTTGGCTATAGTCCAAGTAATACAAAAATATGAGACCGTACTAGTACGGTCAAGTGTCACATCAAGTCATCATCACGTTGAAAATCGGTTACCACGAGCATAATCATGATATATCTTGAAAATCAATTTTGAAAAGCCCTTCTGAAATATTTCGGGATTGGTACTAGGAGATTTTGCAGCTTGACTAAGTAATTTTTTTTCTTCGAAAAGGGGATATGACCCCAGCCTCTGCATCGTGGTGATGCACACGGCTTTTATTAATAATCCAGTCGCAACAAATGTATGTTTTTTTTTGCAAGGAGCAACAAAAGTATGTTGTACAGATGGTCCAAGTAATATAGACTCGTGATTGTAATATAAGGCCAGGGGTAGACCGGAACCATATCCTCTAACGTAGAGATGACAAGTCAGGTAAGCACAGTGCTTAAGTAGTGCAAAACGTAGAAGAAAAATCAGGAAAATGTAACAAATACTGTACGTATTTACTGTAGCAACCACTGTATATTTTTACTGTATAAAAAATCGTATAAGTATTTAAAAAAGATAGTCATAATTTTGATTGTTACTAATTATCGTAAATGCATATGGCTTACATATATTATGGAAGTTAATTTAGATCAAATTAGACGTAATCATGTAGATGTGGAGAAGGAAAATTAGAGAGGTGTAGCTTACCCGACTTGTCTATTGCACGTTAGAGGATCTACTTCCGGGGTAGACCATGCTACTTAGACTACTCATAGTGGGAGTAACTAAGGAGTATTAACATAGAGCTGGTTGTGGTAACTAGCTATGTTACCATAACACTTTTCAAGATAGAATGAGTCTACATACTAACTAAAACAATCATGCATGATAGTACTACATCTAAGTTACTATGCATTATGAAGGTAGTAACATAGAGTAGTGTCATATGCATGCGGAAATTCAATTTGGCTCCCGGGTGCATATGCTCCCTCTACCAAAAAATCATATTTTAAAATGTCGAAAAAAATTAGCAAAAAATTTACATGTACATATTCATAATATATGTTCGTTCGTCAAGTTTCACGAAAAACCAATATTTTTTGTGGTCTATGTAAAAAAGAGAAAACTTATCTTGTGAAAAGCATTATTTTTAGTACTGTGTTTTATCTTTTTACACACGTCACACGACAAGTCGCAACTTTTTAAGGGCGTAGCACGAGAAGATGTACATGCGAATTTTTTGTTTCATTTTTTTTGAAATTCAAAATATGTGTAAGATGCATTTCAAAATGGAGGGAGCATATGCTCCTATGTTTCAAAACACCAGTCCCGCATGCGCATGACACTACTATACGGTCACATCAAGTCATAATCACAACCAAAATCAGTTCCCATGTACAAATATTTTGGATTTTATTGGCGGGAGATTGTAGCGCTTGACAGATATTTTCAATTTAGCTGGCGCTAAAAAAATACTGTACTAGCAAAATTGGTAGCTTACTGTAGTACTGCCTCCTTTCAGGGATACAAGGACAAGGACCAATCAACTAAAATAATGTATGAAAATGGTCACCAATGGGCCAACTAATAGTTATACTTTTCCCATGCAGCGCAATATAAAAAATACTACAAATCAGATTAAACCTTGATTAAATATTGGTGCATCCAATCCATTCAGTTTTCATTTAATCCACATCACCAAGGAAACAACCACCAGGTACATAACAAGTGCAGATAGAAGCACCAACAAAATAGTTCAGCATCACAAACCCTTTCACACAACCAAGGGACACCTTTGACTGTCAGTGTTCACTGTGGTATTCAGCATCTCCCACACTTTCTCAGGATGTTGCCCAGGTGGGCTTGACTTGCTTCTAATCCTGCAGTTATACGGTGGATGACTACTCTTTGTGCAGCCACTATTGCTCGTTCCTCTTTGAGTAGTTCCTCGAGAACATAAAAAGACAATGACTTGGACCTCAACCTGCGCTTGGGCTTTGACTTGGACTTGGACCTCGACAAATTAGTTGTGAACCCAGCATTACGCAGGAATGTGTTGTTGGCTATACCATGACATTGTAGTACCTTGGAAAATGAATTCAGACATTCTTCCTGGGTTTTTTCTATACCATCTTTCTTTGGTTTTGCCAGCTCCACTTTCATGTCAGACTGAGGAGTTTTCAGTTGTTACACATGTGTAAGAGAAGAGATTATAATGTGAAGACATGTGTATGAACTACCTCTAATAATCCTACAAACTGGCATGGCTGATTACCGCATATACATTTTAGTAAGAGCATGTTACATCATATTGACATGTCTTCTATTGCTAACACGTAATAGCAGGACTATAAAAATATGCATGGATCCATGTGTAGAATTCGTAATGTGCATGATATTGCTGAGAAGTATATAAGTGAATTGTACTAGCCCTTTCCAGCAGTTCAGACATTTGGTTGTGTTGGCTAGTGCATGAAGCTTGACAAATATGACAAGATATTTCTGAATACAATTGAAAACCATAACTGACATTAGTAGAGAATACTTACAATAACACTCTGTGCAAAATGTCCAGTCAAACCATTTCTGCTCGTCTGGCACACCTTGAATTGCTCAAGTAGACTCATCTCTCTGTCTGTACTCTCACAGTATGCTTGCCTTGCCTTCTGATATTTTCGCAAGAGAAAATATAAATTAGTTTCACAACCACGTCACATGCCGACATGCGACAATTGAAAGTTTTAAAAATAAAACAGAGACATCAATTTACGATGTATATTGTGCATCTATAAATTCTAAATGATTTACTAATTTAAATATAGTTGTACAGATAACATTCCTTACCATACAGTAGAGGTGTCCAATCAAGCTACGAGATCCTGTACGCTGTTGTAAACGTACATTATTACGAGCACGCATGTTACTTCGAGCGATGAACTACAAATGAAGACTTGTGAGACACATGCTTAAAAAGGAATCAGTAATGTGATCTTGTCTCACTGTCTTCACAGAACATACCAAATTCTTTTGAGCAGACCAATACTCAACAAGATCACACCATTGATCATCAGTCATCTGTAGTATAGGAGAGGTTGTTGGAATATCGCTAGGAGTCCTCCCAGCAAAGTATCTCATCTTTAGCCTATGGCGCTCCTGGCGCAACGCTGAAGAGAATATGCTCCTGATAACAGTGATTACATTCTTCATGTCATCATCAAACTCAAGACATGTCTGTTTACAACAATGGGAACCGTTCATGTGTTAGATAGCTAGCCAACAGAAAGCTAGAGGGAATGTGAACGAGCAACATGGTATTGTTTACGAAAATGACTTACATGTAACATGTGCAGTAAACCTTCAAAATGAGAAGGGGTGTTTACGTGTTGTTTCCATGATGGAAAGATAGGAATTTGAGTCCTGACAAAAACGCCTGTGATCGATGCTATATTAGATGATTCTTGTGGATCCAGTGGCCTTCTGATACCTGCTATAACTGATGTGATGGGAAATCTTGTTCCCATTCGGGCAATCTTATTTTTAAGTGATTTCAAAGTCGTTGGCCCCCTTCGTTTTCTTGGTCGTGGTGGAACTGCAAATTTAAGCATTACATCAAGCTATCAAGGTATTTATGTAACGGAGCATGTAAGGGAACACGTACCTAATTCGGCCCCACCATCATCTTTAAGGAAGAAGTTGTCTCTGGCAGGACTAAATGTCAGCGGGCGATCGTGATTAGTTAGGTGTTGAGAACCTGCTGTTGAAACTGGGTCTGCTGTGAATTGTTCTTGGGTAACTGGATTGGCAACAGGTGGCTGGGGAACATGTGGTTTGGTATTTGCTCCGTCTACAGCTTTTAGACCAACCGATGTGGGGTTAGGTCGAAGCTTTTTATGTTGGTGTTTCGCATTACAATATTTTTTTGCCTGGTCATCATTTTCAACTAGATTAGAGTGACTCTGAGTCTGAGACCTTGTTTTTACTCTGTTCACTGCATTTGTTTGTGATCTGACATGACCAGCTTGAACCCTTTTTATTTTTAGGTGAGCTGTCAGATATTGATCTTCCTGTTGAACTATGTTCTTCACCTTGTTGGTATTTGAAACGTCCTTACGTGAAGTCCCTGATGCCTGCCAGAGATAAACGGTACTTCAATCAACAAAATCATATACATGCTTGATACGATTATGGAACATAAGAACAGCAAGCCAAGACATGATGAAACATATGTTATTATTATGTGTTAACTGAGCAGATGATAATGCTATAACTTGGGCTGGGTTGGACAGATACATCACAGTTATTGAAGATGCAACAATAATGCCAATGAAAAGAGCGAGCAATCACCTTGGGTGGTGGAGTAGGGTGCTTGACAAGGGCATCCTCTTTACTCAGGTCTCCCTCAGACTCTTGTTCAGTAGGATCAAGTTCTGAATAAGAAAATGATTGTTATCGATGGAGACAGGAGAGGTGTTTGATTGTTCACTGGTGATGCCTATATTTTCTCTCCGGCCCTCTTTGTACTCTACTACAGTATCTTTAGCATGCATTAGAAAAAAATGCTAACGAGATTTATCATGGAACTTTGAGTAGAGCAGTAGAAGGGCAAATTAGTAGTAGCAAGTAGATGATAGCTCAAAAAGGAATAAAGCGTAGATCAAAAATAAATGATTTCCCTGTGCATGCCAATTGATGATTACAAGATTTATAAACATGCAGTTTAATAATGTCGACTAATCACTCTGCAGGCTTGACTTCTACTACAGTCATACCAGATAGCACCAAACAGATTGTAGGAAAAGTAAACTTGAAACCCCAGATCGCACGAAACTGATGTTCGGAAATGAAATGCATAACGGAAGCGGCTAAACACCAACCTTCGCATGGGGAGTGGACGGCTTTACGCTTTGGTTTCGCGCGGTGGACCGGTTGGGCGCGGGGTCTACCCATTTCACCGTGCGGTAGACCAGGGAGTCGGGAAGCAGATCCGACGCAGCGGCGGAGGTGGACGGCGTCCCTGAGCAGGATCCGGCGCGGTGGGCGTCGGCTACGGTGGAGCACAAATGGTGCGGTGTGCGCCTTCGTAGGGGAAGCGGCTCCGGCTTGCTTGACAACGTCTTCTCGGACACTACAGCGTCTGGTCAGGAGGCTGTGGTGGCGAGGTGGGACGGTGGTGCACTGCCGTCGTCGGGCGAGATGCTCCGATTCGGTGTGTGACGCGTGAGAGATGTGGGATTCGGCGCCTGTGCCGGTGGTATGTTTTAATGGCTGGGGTGAGATTGGCCTTGGCCAAGAGAAGAACCGCTGGGGACGTTTTTGATGAAAGGATAAGATCGGAAATTCGAACATTTGAAAATTGGAGGCGGCAACCCGAGCTATTTTCGCCGCTGTTTTGGCGCTTCGTTGAAATGGTTTGGTGGATGCGCGAAAAAAAATGGACGCGGTCCGACCCCATCAAGGTCTCATTTGTAAGCATGGGCGGTACGGCAGCCATCCTACCTTGATTTTTAGTGAATATCCATCCATTCATATATATGTGTTTTTTTCTGAATATTTGAGTACTTAAAACGGACTTCATATGACAAAGTTGCGCCTATTTTAGTGAACACTGCGTGGAGCCGATTTCGAAAACAAAACATGGACTAGGTACCAAAAAACATATATAGACTCGTTCTCCGCATTAAAAAGATTGATGTATCATGGATCTTAGTATATGTAAAATAACCTTGAGCTATTCATTATCATACGCGTAGAATTGAAGACTTCAGATATTTCTTTATATTTGAAAGAAACGCCATGTTTCATCCGACAACATTTATCATCTCATTGAGTTGGCGCTGATTTTATATGTGGTGACGAAAACAACTGAGGCTCCTTTGATTTATAGGATTTAGATCCTACGGGAATTATTCTACACTATTGGTTATATTCAAAGGGAACATATCCCATATGAATCTTGTACTACAAATCCTATATGAACAAAACATTAGGTCATCCCTCATGGAAAAATCCCTTTGGTACAATCAAAGAAACTCATATTCCCATAGGATTCAAATAGACAAGATGTACATACGTTTTTCCTATCCTATGACTTAAAGGACTCCTGAAATGGCTCGACAACAAAGATCATAAATTCCGAGTTGTGCATCGAGCAAAAGATATTGAAAAAATTCTTGATCGATCCAATTACAAAATGATTTTCAAAAGAACTAAAGTTTTGCCATTGATCACATAATTGGTATGTATATAGGTTCTACTTATAATAAAATATGTTTTGGTTTATTGGGATTGCGTTAGAATTACATGCATCACAATGTCTCGGGACTATTTCGGTATTTACCTCTTCTTTTAGAGTTCGCCCTATCTAAGATTATTTCCGACATTCGCCAATGTTTGCAAGGAATGGCATGCAGTCGATTCCCACCCTGTTTCAGAAAAAATGAAGAAAAAAAAGTGAACTTGTGGCTATAAAATGATAAGCTTGAATTTTGATATGTTTTTTTTAAAAAAAACTAGCTTCAAAATATGGCCTACCATTTTATATAAAAAACCATGGGTCTTAACAAAAATGCCCAAGGTAAAATGTGCATTAACATTTTGGGGAAAGGTGCAATAAGATTTCATTTTATTGTGGGAAACAAATTGTTGTTGTTTTTTTGCCTTTTCTGAATAGCTAAAAAGGTGTCATCTTTTTTCCATACATTCCATAATGTCATAGAACATAAGCATCCGGTGTCCAGATATAGCAACAATTCAGTATAAGACAATACTAACATAGTTTCCATAAAGTACTGCTAACACATAAGAAAACAAAAGATCTAGATGATGACCCAAGAAACATCCTTGTATATAATAACAATCTATTGACCATATGGCGGCTTTTGCATCACCCTATCAAAATCATCTGCCTTCAAGCACGAGAGCAGAATGTCGACACGTGCT
This sequence comes from Lolium multiflorum, assembly GCA_030979885.1. Taxonomy (NCBI): domain Eukaryota; kingdom Viridiplantae; phylum Streptophyta; class Magnoliopsida; order Poales; family Poaceae; genus Lolium; species Lolium multiflorum. The sequence goes on along the minus strand of CM061749.1, from coordinate 119,674,093 downwards.
TCAACATGTTCCAAGATCCTCTTGATGATCTCATGGATATCTGCATCAGCCGAATAGGAATCAAAGTTGTCAGCCACTAGCTTCTGATAGAAAGAAACATCAGTGTTGAAGGCGTCGATCTTAGGAGTCCCCACATTTCATTACTTGCAAGACCAAGATGATCAAATTCCCTTTACTTCATAAGAATGTCTGGATCGCTGACACGATCGAAATCTTTGCTAGTACCCTCCTTTGGCCGAATTCAAATTTGCATCAGATCTTGGTGCCCATGCCTTTGGTACATGCGGGTAATTTTTTGCCAATATGTCGTGCATTGCACATAGCGTCCTACTGTACAGGGGTATTTCTACATATCTTCTTCCAAATATAATTTAATTTATTTCGGGTTGGATTCAATTTGTTTCAAAATTGTCTGATATACCATTTGTATTGGTAGGAGATGCAGCTTTGAATTTTAATCATTGTTTCTAGGTGCCACACTTGCAGGGTACAGTCAAAGATTTTATCCAATGTTTCATGTCTTGACAAATCCTTTTCGTAATGGAAGTTGAGACCCCCAGCCTCTGCATCAAAATGATGCACATGGAATTTTTTAGTATGGTATTCAACAAAATATGATAATATGCAAAAATCAAACCTTGGACAAATATGACACATGCTCACTTGGGTAGAAAGCCAATCAAACTGATACAAATTACATTGCAGAGTCCTTGCATGTTAAACTATATATTGCCAAACACCACATATATTAAGGGATACATATTAATTTCGATACTACTACTTTTACGATAGAAGATTTGTAACTACAAACGTTGTGGGTTGTGGCTGCCCTCCTCAATCTACTCACTTGTCTCATCGGCAACCGTCTCCACCTCTCTACATGCACATATGGGTACAACTTCTTCACACCCGAAGAAGATTACTTGTTTCCTGTCATGCTCCGCCACTTGTAGTAGGTGTGCTCCTTTTTCAGAGATGAATTCTCTTTTAGGATGGAGATGTTCTCCTTTTTCAGAGATGAGTTCTCTTTTAGGATGGAGATGTTCTCCTTCGTTAGAGACCCGTTCTGATTTACCATGGAGAGGTTCTCCTTCGATAGAGATGAGTTCTCCTTTGATAGAGATGAGTGCTCATTCAAGAGTACGGCATACTCATTCCATAGCTTCATAGCACGGTTTACCAGATGTGCGTTCACATCTCGGAGCTTGGACGCATGGTCAATCAACTCGCGCGACTCATCCAGGAGCGACCGCCGGATTACTTGCAGAGACGCTTCATGTTGTCGTCCTTCATTAGATGGTAGATTCACAGAGCGACCCTGTGTGACACATGATATTATACTAATAAAGTGCAAGAGTGTAACTTCAATAGTAAAAATATAGTACTCCGAAAGTTTGCAGGACTTAAACTTCAATACTCATAGTAATATGTACAAGACTAACTTCAATAGTAATTGTAATATGTATAAATTTCAATTGCAATACTGTAGTAATATGAGTACTCCGGAGCTTGGAGTAATAAAGTTTCAAACTAAGAACGAAACATGAACTAATAAAGTTTGCCCTATGCATCAATCGATGGAGAGGCTGGATCTCAAGTTCGAAAGGGGGAAAAAGACTGCAGTGAAGTTTCAAGTTTGCATTGAAGTTCGAAAGTGGTAATGCAGCTAGTATTAGTGCAGTAGAAATCCCTTGTGCCTTGTTTGGTTGACGTGTTTTCACATGGTTCAGTGAGTAATATCTGGGTCTTTCTTAATTAGAACACATTTTATCTGTTTGGCAGAAGAGTATTGGACAGGATCAGAGTCGCGGGGATCCTCAGGAAACACTTCCGCGCACGTCGGGTGGACGTGGAACCGCAACACCTCTATGCTCTCGCGTTTCTGGTCGTTCCGCATACGTGCTCCGATTGCTGCTTCTCCTTCCAGGCATCCACCCCGTTCCAGCATGGATCAGGCTGAGGGATTGATTCCAATGCAAAATTACAAGTCCTGAGGCCTGCTGGCATGGATTACGTGAATAGAAATTGGACGCTTCACTAATAAGGCCCGAGGAACCCCTCAAAAAAAACTAATAATGCCCCAGGACAGGCTATCTCTCAGGTTGTCCTGATCTGCCGCAAATACTCACGCCAAAACATGGTGAATGAAGTATTTTGCATCAAATCCCCTCCGAATAATACTCAGTAGGGGGCTAACTAGTTTTAAACCAATGATTAAACTACATTAACCACTGACCTCGAAGCTCTCCTCCTTGGAGAGGACCGACTCCCCGGCGACGGCGAGGTTGTCTTGCAGCTGCAGCAGGACTGTCACGTCTGAGCCCACGGAGAGGTCGTTGATCCGCTGCCGCTTGGTGGGCACATCAGACTCAACGGCGAGGCCGCCATGCGCCTGCTGCAGCAGCTGTAGGGGGGCGTGCGAGTTGGCGGCGAGGTCCTGTAGTTGCTGCTGGGGGATTACGACGGTGGGCCGCACACCTAACAGGCCCCCTTGTCCACTCGTGGGATTCATCGCCGGAAGATGGGGGTGCAGGGAGGCGCTAATACAGAGGTTGTGGATGGTACAGCCGCCGACGAGCACTGTACAGGTTGGGGCTATAGGATTTTGAAGATGAATGGGGAGAGGCGGCAGGGGCCTATATAAATCGAGAGGAGTGAGGTAGCGAGAAGTGAAGTGAATGGGGAGAGGCGGCAGGGGCCTATAAATCGAGAGGGCTATAGGTTGGGACATGATTTTTACGCAATATTTAAATTTAGATTTAAGCCGCATGTCACCAGGTGACATGCGAAAGGTGCATGTCACCTGATCTCTATCCGTGAAGGACACAGGTCACTCGCAACACTGTACATGGTGTACTGTAGGGACGCGAAACAGTATTGTTCACTGTTCGTAGTGTTTTTCATTTTTCTGATTTTTTTGAATTTTATGCCCATTTGAATCTTTTGGTCAAATCCTAGGTTTGACAAAGATTTAAACAAGTTTAAAATATATGAAAAGGTAAGCATGGATCCTTCTTAGTCACTCTAAAATGAAGCTTTTGGGATGTTCTTGAAATTTCCATGCTTGACTTCATAAGACAGAGTTTAGGGTTAGGGTAGATATATACATGATTTGTTTGGTTTGAATATGTCTAGACCTTGTTTATCAACTTTAATTCTTACTATATGACATAAGAAAACTATTTGCTTTGGTTTTTCATTTTTCTGATTTTTTTGAATTTTGATGCCCATTTGAATCTTGTCAAATCCTAGGTTTGACCAAGATAATTTAAACAAGTTTAAAACATGGAAATGAAAAGGGAAGCATGTATCCTTCTTAGTCACTCTAAAATGAAGTTTTTGGGAGGTTTTTGAAATTTCCATGTTTGAAACCCAAAACCACTTCTCTTCATGCTTGACTTCATAAGACAGAGTTTAGGGGTTAGGGGTAGATACATGGTTTGTCTAGTTTGAAACTTTGAATATGTCTAGACCTTGTTTATCAACTTGAATATGCTTACTATATGACATAAGAAGACTATGTACTTTGGTTTTTCATTTTTCTGATTTTTTTAATTTTCTACATTTGAATCTTGGTCAAATCCTAAATTTGACCAAGATTTAGACAAGTTTAACACGTGAAAACGAATAAGTAAGCCTGGATCCTTCTTAGTCACTCTAAAATGAAGCCTTTGGGAGGTTCTTGAAATTTCCATGTTTGAAACCCAAAACCACTTTCTTCATGATTGACTTCATAAGATCGAAGATTAGTTTAGGGTTAAGGGTAGATATATACATGATTTTTATGGTTTTAATATGTCTAGACCTTGTTTATCAACTTGAATGCTTACTATATGACATAAGAAAACTATTTGCTTTTGTTTTCATTTTTCTGATTTTTTTTGAATTTTGATGCCCATTTGAATCTTGTCAAATCCTAGGTTTGACCAAGATAATTTAAACAAGTTTAAAACATGAATATGAAAAGGGAAGCATGTATACTTCTTAGTCACTCTAAAATGAAGTTTTTGGGAGGTTTTTGAAAATTCCATGTTTGAAACCAAAAACTTCTCTTCATGCCTGACTTCATAAGATAGAGTTTAGGGGTCAGGGGGTGTAGATACATTTGGTTTGTCTAGTTTGAATATGTCTATACCTTGTTTAACAACTTTAATGCTAACTATATGACATAAGAAGACTATGTGCTTTGGTTTTTCATTTTTCTGATTTTTTTGAATATTGTGCCCACCCATTTGTATCTTCATGAAATCCTAGGTTTGACCAAGATAATTTAAACAATTTTAAAACATGAATTGAAAAGGGAAGCCTGGATCCTTCTTAGTAACTCTAAAATGAAGCTTTTGGGAGGTTCTTGAAATTTCCATGTTTGAAACCCAAAACCACTTCTCTTCATGATTGACTGAGTTTAATTAGGGTTTTAGGGGTAGATATATACATGATTTTTCTGGTTTTTCATTCTTTTGATTTTTTTCTGAATTTTTAGGGCCATTTGAATCTTGGTCAAATCCTTGGTTTGACCAAGATTTAAACAAGTTTAAAACATGAAAATGAAAAGGGAAGTCTGTATCCTTCTTAGTCACTCTAAAATGAAGCTTTTGGGATGTTCTTGAAATTTCAATGTTTGAAACCCAAAACGACTTCCCTTCATGCTAGACTTCATAAGATCGAAAGGGGGTAGATACACGATTTGTCTGGTTTGGATATATCTAGACCTTGTTTATCAACTTGATTGCTTACGATATGACATAAGAAGACTATGTGATTTGGTTTTCCATTTTTCTGAATTTTTTAATTTTTTGCCCACCCATTTGTATCTTCGTCAAATCCTAGGTTTGACCAAGATAATTAAAACAAGTTTTATAAAACATGAAAATGAAAAGGAAGCATGTATCCTTCTTAGGCACTCTAAAATGAAGCTTTTGGGAGTTTTTGAAATTTCCATGTTTGAAACCCAAAACCACATCTGTTCACATGCTTGACTTCATAAGACAGAGGGGTTAGGGTATAGATACATGATTTGTCTGGTTTGAATATGTCTAGACATTGTTTATCAACTTTAATGCTTATATGACATAAGAAAAATAATGTCATGTAAATGAGTTAACTTGGATTTCCTACCCTTGAATCCATAGGAAACTTTGTTCTAATGCACTATAATAATCAACCGAGTTTTTACACCAACAGGTCTGTCACTTACGTGTGGTGCCCACGCGTGAGGTCCCACACTTCAGTGAGCACAAGTCACGTGCAATAGGTACGCAAACTCCCACCATCTTCTTTGTCAAGAGAAGACGATCAGATGCGTATTGGAAGTCCTGGGTCCTTCGATCCTTCTGTCCCTCTCACACAAAAACAAATCTCTCTCATTCTCGGCCTCGCTCGACTCGCTCGCTCGCTCGCACCTCCTGCGCACTGACAAACCCTGCACAAAAGTCAACATCATCACCCGAAAAAGGGGAGACACCATAATTCTCTCCCTTCTTCTCTCCTTCCGAGTGATCCTCTTCCTCCGAGTTTCACTCGACGGGCAAACACACTTTTTTAATTTTCTGCCATTTGAATCTTGGTCAAATCCTAGGTTTGACCAAGATTTAAACAAGTTTAAAACATGAAAATAAAATGGTAAGCATGGATCCTTCTTAGTCTCCCGAAAATGAAGTTTTTTGAAATTTCCATGTTTGAAACCAAAAACCACTCTTCATGCTTGACTTCATAAGACATAGTTTAGGGTTAGGGGTAGATATATACATGATTTTTCTGGTTTGAATATGTCTAGACCTTGTTTATCAACTTGAATGCTAGCTTACTATATATGACATAAGAATGCTATGTGCTTTGGTTTTTCATTCTTTTGATTTTTTCAGAATTTTATGCCCATTTGAATCTTGGTCGAATCCTAGGTTTGACCAAGATTTAAACAAGTTTAAAACATGAAAATGAGAAGGGAAGCATGTATCCTTCTCAGTCACTCTAATTAAAATGAAGATTTTGGGAGGTTTTTGAAATTTCCATGTTTGAAACCAAAAACCACGTCTCTTCATGCTTGACTTCATAAGATATATAGAGTTTAATTAGGGGTTAGGGTATAGATACATGATTTGTTTGGTTTGAATATGTCTAGACCTTGTTTAACAACTTGAATGCTTACTATATGCCATAAGAAGACTATGTACTTTGGTTTTTAATTTTTTTGATTTTTTAAAATTTTCTGCCAATTTGAATCTTGGTCAAATCATAGGTTTGACAAAGATTTAAACAAGTTTAAATTGTGAAAATGAAAAGGTAAGCATGGATCCTTATTAGTCACTCTAAATTAAATCTTTTGGGAGGTTCTTGAAATTTCCATGTTTGAAACCCAAAACCACTTCTCTTCATGATTGACTTCATAAGAAAGAGTTTAGGGTTTTAGGGGTAGATATATACATGATTTTTCTGGTTTGAATATGTCTAGACCTGGTTTATCAACTTGAATGCTTACTATACATATGACATATATAAGAATGCTATGTGCTTTGGTTTTTCATTCTCTTTTGATTTTTTTTCTAAATTTTTATGCCCATTTGAATCTTGGTCAAAATCTTTGGTTTGACAAGGATTTAAACAAGTTTAAAACATGAAAATGAAAAAGGGTAGTCTGTATATCCTTCTTTTAGTAACTCTAAAATGGAAGCTTTTGGGATGTTCTTGAAATTTCCATGTTTGAAACCGAAAACAACTTCCCTTCATGCTAGCTTCATAAGATCGATTGGGGGTAGATACATGATTTGTCTGGTTTGAATATGTCTAGACATTGTTTATCAACTTTAATGCTTACTATATGACATAAGAAAAATAATGTCATGTAAATGAGTTAACTTGGATTTCCTACCCTTGAATCCATAGGAAACTTTGTTCTAATGCACTATAATAATCAACCGAGTTTACACCAACAGGTCTGTCACTTACGTGTGGTGCCCACGCGTGAGGTCCCACACTTCCTGAGCACAAGTCACGTGCAATAGGTACGCAAACTCACCATCTTCTTTGTCAAGAGAAGACGCATGATGCGTATTGGAAGTCCGTGGTCCTTCTGGATCCTTCGGTTGTCCCTCTCACAAAAAACATCTCTCTCATTTCGGCCCCGCCTCGCTCGCACTCGCACTCTCTGCGCACTGACAAACCGTGCACAAAGTCAACATCATCACCCGAAAAGGGAGACACCATAATTCTCTCTCTTCTTCTTCCTCCGAGTGATCCTCTTCCTCCGAGTTTCACTCGACGGGCAAACACACTTGTGCTGCATAGTAATAATAAAAAGGTATAGAAAAATCAACCTACTAATCTATAATTAAATAGGTTAGTAATAATAAAAATGTAGAAAAATCAACCTACGAATCTATAATTAAATAGGTTAAACTAGGGTTTTGCCCACTACTACAGATCAAGGTTCAAACCTTGTTTATCAACTTGAATATGCTTACTATATGACATAAGAAGACTATGTACTTTGGTTTTCATTTTTCTGATTTTTTAAATTTTCTGCGCATTTGAATCTTGGTCAAATCCTAGGTTTGACCAAGATTAGACAAGTTTAATTAACACGTGAAAACGAATAAGTAAGCCTGGATCCTTCTTAGTCACTCTAAAATGAAGCATTTTGGGATGTTCTTGAAATTTCCATGTTTGAAACCCAAAACGACCTCTCTTCATGCTACACTTCATAAGATCGACCGAGTTTAGGGTTAGGGGTAGATACATGATTTGTATGGTTTGAATATGTCCAAACCTTGTTAATTTATCAACTTGAATGCTTACTATATGACATAAGAAGACTATATGCTTTTGTTTTTCATTTTTCTGATTTTTTTTGAATTTTATGCCCATATATTTGAATCTTGGTCAAATCATATGTTTGACAAAGATTTAAACAAGTTTAAATTGTGAAAATGAAAAGGTAAGCATGGATCCTTATTAGTCACTCTAAATTAAATCTTTTGGGAGGTTCTTGAAATTTCCATGTTTGAAACCCAAAACCACTTCTCTTCATGATTGACTTCATAAGAAAGAGTTTAGGGTTTTAGGTGTAGATATATACATGATTTTTCTGGTTTGAATATGTCTAGACCTGGTTTATCAACTTGAATGCTTACTATACATATGACATATATAAGAATGCTATGTGCTTTGGTTTTTCATTCTCTTTTGATTTTTTTTCTAAATTTTTATGCCCATTTGAATCTTGGTCAAAATCTTTGGTTTGACAAGGATTTAAACAAGTTTAAAACATGAAAATGAAAAAGGGAAGTCTGTATATCCTTCTTTAGTAACTCTAAAATGGAAGCTTTTGGGATGTTCTTGAAATTTCCATGTTTGAAACCGAAAACGACTTCCCTTCATGCTAGACTTCATAAGATCGACAGGGGGTAGATACATGATTTGTCTGGTTTGGATATATCTAGACCTTGTTAATTTATCAACTTGAATGCTTACGATATGACATAAGAAGACAATGTGATTTGGTTTTTCAATTTTCTGATTTTTTTGAATATTGTGCCCACCCATTTGTATCTTCATGAAATCCTAGGTTTTACCAAGATAATTTAAACAAGTTTAAAACATGAAAACGAAAAGGGAAACATGTAACCTTCTCAGTCACTCTAAAATGAAGTTTTTGGGAGGTTTTTGAAATTTCCATGTTTGAAACCCAAAACCACTTTCTTCATGCTTGACTTCATAAGACAAAGTTTAGGGTTAGGGGTATAGATACATGATTTGTATGGTTTGAATATGTCCAAACCTTGTTTATCAACTTGAATATGCTTACTATATGACATAAGAAGACTATGTACTTTGGTTTTTCATTTTTCTTTTTTTTTATTTTCTGCACATTTGAATCATATCTTGGTCAAACCTAGGTTTGACCAAGATTTAGACAAGTTTAACACGTGAAAACGAATAAGTAAGCCTGGATCCTTCTTAGTCACTCTAAATGAAGCTTTTGGGAGGTTCTTGAAATTTCCATGTTTGAAACCCAAAACCACTTCTCTTCATGATTGACTGAGTTTAATTATATAGGATTTTAGGGGTAGATATATACATGATTTTTCTGGTTTGAATATATATGTCTAGACCTTGTTTATCAACTTGAATGCTTACTATACATATGACATATCTAAGAATGCTATGTGCTTTGGTTTTTCATTGATTTTTTTCTGAATTTTTAGGGCCATTTGAATCTTGGTCAAATCATTGGTTTGACCAAGATTTAAACAAGTTTAAAACATGAAAATGAAAAGGGAAGTCTGTATCCTTCTTAGTCACTCTAAAATGAAGCTTTTGGGATGTTCTTGAAATTTCAATGTTTGAAACCCAAAACGACTTCCCTTCATGCTAGACTTCATAAGATCGAAAGGGGGTAGATACATGATTTGTCTGGTTTGGATATATCTAGACCTTGTTTATCAACTTGATTGCTTACGATATGACATAAGAAGACTATGTGATTTGGTTTTTCATTTTTCTGATTTTTTTGAATATTGTGCCCACCCATTTGTATCTTCATGAAATCCTAGGTTTGACCAAGCTAATTTAAACAAGTTTAAAACATGAAAATGAAAAGGAAGCATGTAACCTTCTCAGTCACTCTAAAATGAAGTTTTTGGAGGTTTTTGAAATTTCCATGTTTGAAACCCAAAACCACTTCTCTTCATGCTTGACTTCATAAGACAAAGTTTAGGGTTAGGGGGTATATATAGATACATGATTTGTATGGTTTGAATATGTCCAAACCTTTTGTTTATCAACTTGAATATGCTTACTATATGACATAAGAAGACTATGTACTTTGGTTTTTCATTTTTCTGATTTTTTTAATTTTCTCGCATTTGAATCATATCTTGGTCAAATCCTAGGTTTTACCAAGATTTAGACAAGTTTAACACGTGAAAACGAATAAGTAAGCCTGGATCCTTCTTAGTCACTCTAAAATGAAGCTTTTGGGAGGTTCTTGAAATTTCCATGTTTGAAACCCAAAACCACTTCTCTTCATGATTGACTGAGTTTAATTAGGGTTTTAGGGGTAGATATATACATGATTTTTCTGGTTTGAATATATATGTCTAGACCTTGTTTATCAACTTGAATGCTTACTATACATATGACATAAGAATGCTATGTGCTTTGGTTTTTCATTCTTTTGATTTTTTCTTGAATTTTTAGGGCCATTTGAATCTTGGTCAAATCCTTGGTTTGACCAAGATTTAAACAAGTTTAAAACATGAAAATGAAAAGGGAAGTCTGTATCCTTCTTAGTCACTCTAAAATGAAGCTTTTGGGATGTTCTTGAAATTTCAATGTTTGAAACCCAAAACGACTTCCCTTCATGCTAGAAAGGGGGTAGATACACGATTTGTCTGGTTTGGATATATCTAGACCTTGTTTATCAACTTGATTGCTTACGATATGACATAAGAAGACTATGTGATTTGGTTTTCCATTTTTCTGATTTTTTTAATTTTTTGCCCACCCATTTGTATCTTCGTCAAATCCTAGGTTTGACCAAGATAATTAAAACAAGTTTTATAAAACATGAAAATGAAAAGGGAAGCATGTATCCTTCTTAGGCACTCTAAAATGAAGCTTTTGGGAGTTTTTTGAAATTTCCATGTTTGAAACCCAAAACCACATCTCTTCACATGCTTGACTTCATAAGACAGAGTTTAGGGGTTAGGGGTATAGATACATGATTTGTCTGGTTTGAATATGTCTAGACATTGTTTATCAACTTTAATGCTTACTATATGACATAAGAAAATAATGTCATGTAAATGAGTTAACTTGGATTTCCTACCCTTGAATCCATAGGAAACTTTGTTCTAATGCACTATAATAATCAACCGAGTTTTTACACCAACAGGTCTGTCACTTACGTGTGGTGCCCACGCGTGAGGTCCCACACTTCAGTGAGCACAAGTCACGTGCAATAGGTACGCAAACTCCCCGCCATCTTCTTTGTCAAGAGAAGACGCATCGGATGCGTATTGGAAGTCTCTTCTGGATCCTTCGGTTGTCCCTCTCACACAAAAAACAAATCTCTCATTCTCGCCTCGCCGACTTTCGTTTCGCTCGCTCGCTCGCTCGCCTCCTGCGCACTGACAAACCGTGCACAAAAGTCAACATCATCACCAAAAAGGGGAGACACCATACTCTCCTTCTTCTCTCCTTCCTCCGAGTGATCCCTCTTCCTCCGAGTTTCACTCGACGGGCAAACACACTTGTGCTGCATAGTAATAATAAAAAGGTATAGAAAAATCAACCTACGAATCTATAATTAAATAGGTTAGTAATAATAAAAATGTAGAAAAATCAACCTACGAATCTATAATTAAATAGGTTAAACTAGGGTTTTGCCCACTACTACAGATCAAGGTTCAAACCTTGTTTATCAACTTGAATATGCTTACTATATGACATAAGAAGACTATGTACTTTGGTTTTCATTTTTCTGATTTTTTAAATTTTCTGCATTTGAATCTTGGTCAAATCCTAGGTTTGACCAAGATTAGACAAGTTTAATTAACACGTGAAAACGAATAAGTAAGCCTGGATCCTTCTTAGTCACTCTAAATGAAGCATTTTGGGATGTTCTTGAAATTTCCATGTTTGAAACCCAAAACGACCTCTCTTCATGCTACACTTCATAAGATCGACCGAGTTTAGGGTTAGGGGTAGATACATGATTTGTATGGTTTGAATATGTCCAAACCTTGTTAATTTATCAACTTGAATGCTTACTATATGACATAAGAAGACTATATGCTTTTGTTTTTCATTTTTCTGATTTTTTTTTTGAATTTTATGCCCATATATTTGAATCTTGGTCAAATCATATGTTTGACAAAGATTTAAACAAGTTTAAATTGTGAAAATGAAAAGGTAAGCATGGATCCTTATTAGTCACTCTAAATTAAATCTTTTGGGAGGTTCTTGAAATTTCCATGTTTGAAACCCAAAACCACTTCTCTTCATGATTGACTTCATAAGAAAGAGTTTAGGGTTTTAGGGGTAGATATATACATGATTTTTCTGGTTTGAATATGTCTAGACCTGGTTTATCAACTTGAATGCTTACTATACATATGACATATATAAGAATGCTATGTGCTTTGGTTTTTCATTCTCTTTTGATTTTTTTCTGAATTTTTAGGGCCATTTGAATCTTGGTCAAATCATTGGTTTGACCAAGATTTAAACAAGTTTAAAACATGAAAATGAAAAGGGAAGTCTGATCCTTCTTAGTCACTCTAAAATGAAGCTTTTGGGATGTTCTTGAAATTTCAATGTTTGAAACCCAAAACGACTTCCCTTCATGCTAGACTTCATAAGATCGAAAGGGGGTAGATACATGATTTGTCTGGTTTGGATATATCTAGACCTTGTTTATCAACTTGATTGCTTACGATATGACATAAGAAGACTATGTGATTTGGTTTTTCATTTTTCTGATTTTTTTGAACATTGTGCCCACCCATTTGTATCTTCATGAAATCCTAGGTTTGACCAAGCTAATTTAAACAAGTTTAAAACATGAAAAAAAGAAGCATGTAACCTTCTCAGTCACTCTAAAATGAAGTTTTTGGGAGGTTTTTGAAATTTCCATGTTTGAAACCCAAAACCACTTCTCTTCATGCTTGACTTCATAAGACAAAGTTTAGGGTTAGGGGGTATATATAGATACATGATTTGTATGGTTTGAATATGTCCAAACCTTTTGTTTATCAACTTGAATATGCTTACTATATGACATAAGAAGACTATGTACTTTGGTTTTTCATTTTTCTGATTTTTTTTAATTTTCTGCGCATTTGAATCATATCTTGGTCAAATCCTAGGTTTTACCAAGATTTAGACAAGTTTAACACGTGAAAACGAATAAGTAAGCCTGGATCCTTCTTAGTCACTCTAAAATGAAGCTTTTGGGAGGTTCTTGAAATTTCCATGTTTGAAACCCAAAACCACTTCTCTTCATGATTGACTGATTTATAGGGTTTTAGGGGTAGATATATACATGATTTTTCTGGTTTGAATATATATGTCTAGACCTTGTTTATCAACTTGAATGCTTACTATACATATGACATAAGAATGCTATGTGCTTTGGTTTTTCATTCTTTTGATTTTTTTCTGAATTTTTAGGGCTATTTGAATCTTGGTCAAATCCTTGGTTGACCAAGATTTAAACAAGTTTAAACATGAAAATGGAAGTCTGTATCCTTCTTAGTCACTCTAAAATGAAGCTTTTGGGATGTTCTTGAAATTTCAATGTTTGAAACCCAAAACGACTTCCCTTCATGCTAGACTTCATAAGATCGAAAGGGGGTAGATACACGATTTGTCTGGTTTGGATATATCTAGACCTTGTTTATCAACTTGATTGCTTACGATATGACATAAGAAGACTATGTGATTTGGTTTTCCATTTTTCTGATTTTTTTAATTTTTTGCCCACCCATTTGTATCTTCGTCAAATCCTAGGTTTGACCAAGATAATTAAAACAAGTTTTATAAAACATGAAAATGAAAAGGGAAGCATGTATCCTTCTTAGGCACTCTAAAATGAAGCTTTTGGGAGTTTTTTGAAATTTCCATGTTTGAAACCCAAAACCACATCTCTTCACATGCTTGACTTCATAAGACAGAGTTTAGGGGTTAGGGGTATAGATACATGATTTGTCCTGGTTTGAATATGTCTAGACATTGTTTATCAACTTTAATGCTTACTATATGACATAAGAAAATAATGTCATGTAAATGAGTTAACTTGGATTTCCTACCCTTGAATCCATAGGAAACTTTGTTCTAATGCACTATAATAATCAACCTAGTTTTTACACCAACAGGTCTGTCACTTACGTGTGGTGCCCACGCGTGAGGTCCCACACTTCAGTGAGCACAAGTCACGTGCAATAGGTACGCAAACTCCCAGCCATCTTCTTTGTCAAGAGAAGACGCATCAGGATGCGTATTGGAAGTCTGGGTCCTTCTGGATCCTTCGGTTGTCCCTCTCACAAAAAAAAACAAATCTCTCATTCTCGGCCTCGCTCGACTCGCTCGCTCGCTCGCACCTCCTGCGCACCGACAAACCGTGCACAAAAGTCAACATCATCACCCGAAAAAGGGGAGACACCATAATTCTCTCCCTTCTTCTCTCCTTCCTCCGAGTGATCCCTCTTCCTCCGAGTTTCACTCGACGGGCAAACACACTTGTGCTGCATAGTAATAATAAAAAGGTATAGAAAAATCAACCTACGAATCTATAATTAAATAGGTTAGTAATAATAAAAATGTAGAAAAATCAACCTACGAATCTATAATTAAATAGGTTAAACTAGGGTTTTGCCCACTACTACAGATCAAGGTTCAAACCTTGTTTATCAACTTGAATATGCTTACTATATGACATAAGAAGACTATGTACTTTGGTTTTCATTTTTCTGATTTTTTAAATTTTCTGCGCATTTGAATCTTGGTCAAATCCTAGGTTTGACCAAGATTAGACAAGTTTAATTAACACGTGAAAACGAATAAGTAAGCCTGGATCCTTCTTAGTCACTCTAAAATGAAGCATTTTGGGATGTTCTTGAAATTTCCATGTTTGAAACCCAAAACGACCTCTCTTCATGCTACACTTCATAAGATCGACCGAGTTTAGGGTTAGGGGTAGATACATGATTTGTATGGTTTGAATATGTCCAAACCTTGTTAATTTATCAACTTGAATGCTTACTATATGACATAAGAAGACTATATGCTTTTGTTTTTCATTTTTCTGATTTTTTTTTTGAATTTTATGCCCATATATTTGAATCTTGGTCAAATCATATGTTTGACAAAGATTTAAACAAGTTTAAATTGTGAAAATGAAAAGGTAAGCATGGATCCTTATTAGTCACTCTAAAATCTTGGGAGGTTCTTGAAATTTCCATGTTTGAAACCCAAAACCACTTCTCTTCATGATTGACTTCATAAGAAAGAGTTTAGGGTTTTAGGGTAGATATATACATGATTTTTCTGGTTTGAATATGTCTAGACCTGGTTTATCAACTTGAATGCTTACTATACATATGACATATATAAGAATGCTATGTGCTTTGGTTTTTCATTCTCTTTTGATTTTTTTTCTAAATTTTTATGCCCATTTGAATCTTGGTCAAAATCTTTGGTTTGACAAGGATTTAAACAAGTTTAAAACATGAAAATGAAAAAGGGAAGTCTGTATATCCTTCTTTTAGTAACTCTAAAATGGAAGCTTTTGGGATGTTCTTGAAATTTCCATGTTTGAAACCGAAAACGACTTCCCTTCATGCTAGACTTCATAAGACATGATATATTAGACCTTGTTAATTTATCAACTTGAATGCTTACGATATGACATAAGAAGACAATGTGATTTGGTTTTTCAATTTTTTTTTGAATATTGTGCCCACCCATTTGTATCTTCATGAAATCCTAGGTTTTACCAAGATAATTTAAACAAGTTTAAACATGAAAACGAAAAGGTAAAATGTAACCTTCTCAGTCACTCTAAAATGAAGTTTTTGGGAGGTTTTTGAAATTTCATGTTTGAAACCCAAAACCACTTCTCTTCATGCTTGACTTCATAAGACAAAGTTTAGGGTTAGGGGGTATAGATACATGATTTGTATGGTTTGAATATGTCCAAACCTTGTTTATCAACTTGAATATGCTTACTATATGACATAAGAAGACTATGTACTTTGGTTTTTCATTTTTCTGATTTTTTTATTTTTTACATTTGAATCATATCTTGGTCAAATCCTAGGTTTGACCAAGATTTAGACAAGTTTAACACGTGAAAACGAATAAGGATCCTTCTTAGTCACTCTAAAATGAAGCTTTTGGGAGGTTCTTGAAATTTCCATGTTTGAAACCCAAAACCACTTCTCTTCATGATTGACTTAATTATATAGTTTTAGGGGTAGATATATACATGATTTTTCTGGTTTGAATATATATGTCTAGACCTTGTTTATCAACTTGAATGCTTACTATACATATGACATATCTAAGAATGCTATGTGCTTTGGTTTTTCATTCTTTTGATTTTTTTCTGAATTTTTAGGGCCATTTGAATCTTGGTCAAATCATTGGTTTGACCAAGATTTAAACAAGTTTAAAACATGAAAATGAAAAGGGAAGTCTGTATCCTTCTTAGTCACTCTAAAATGAAGCTTTTGGGATGTTCTTGAAATTTCAATGTTTGAAACCCAAAACGACTTCCCTTCATGCTAGACTTCATAAGATCGAAAGGGGGTAGATACATGATTTGTCTGGTTTGGATATATCTAGACCTTGTTTATCAACTTGATTGCTTACGATATGACATAAGAAGACTATGTGATTTGGTTTTTCATTTTCTGATTTTTTTGAACATTGTGCCCACCCATTTGTATCTTCATGAAATCCTAGGTTTGACCAAGCTAATTTAAACAAGTTTAAAACATGAAAATGAAAAGGGAAGCATGTAACCTTCTCAGTCACTCTAAAATGAAGTTTTTGGGAGGTTTTTGAAATTTCCATGTTTGAAACCCAAAACCACTTCTCTTCATGCTTGACTTCATAAGACAAAGTTTAGGGTTAGGGGGTATATATAGATACATGATTTGTATGGTTTGAATATGTCCAAACCTTTTGTTTATCAACTTGAATATGCTTACTATATGACATAAGAAGACTATGTACTTTGGTTTTTCATTTTTCTGATTTTTTTAATTTTCTGCGCATTTGAATCATATCTTGGTCAAATCCTAGGTTTTACCAAGATTTAGACAAGTTTAACACGTGAAAACGAATAAGTAAGCCCGGATCCTTCTTAGTCACTCTAAAATGAAGCTTTTGGGAGGTTCTTGAAATTTCCATGTTTGAAACCCAAAACCACTTCTCTTCATGATTGACTGAGTTTAATTAGGGTTTTAGGGGTAGATATATACATGATTTTTCTGGTTTGAATATATATGTCTAGACCTTGTTTATCAACTTGAATGCTTACTTACATATGACATAAGAATGCTATGTGCTTTGGTTTTTCATTCTTTTGATTTTTTTCTGAATTTTTAGGGCCATTTGAATCTTGTTCAAATCCTTGGTTTGACCAAGATTTAAACAAGTTTAAAACATGAAAATGAAAGGGAAGTCTGTATCCTTCTTAGTCACTCTAAAATGAAGCTTTTGGGATGTTCTTGAAATTTCAATGTTTGAAACCCAAAACGACTTCCCTTCATGCTAGACTTCATAAGATCGAAAGGGGTAGATACACGATTTGTCTGGTTTGGATATATCTAGACCTTGTTTATCAACTTGATTGCTTACGATATGACATAAGAAGACTATGTGATTTGGTTTTCCATTTTTCTGATTTTTTTAATTTTTTGCCCACCCATTTGTATCTTCGTCAAATCCTAGGTTTGACCAAGATAATTAAAACAAGTTTTATAAAACATGAAAATGAAAAGGGAAGCATGTATCCTTCTTAGGCACTCTAAAATGAAGCTTTTGGGAGTTTTTTGAAATTTCCATGTTTGAAACCCAAAACCACATCTCTTCACATGCTTGACTTCATAAGACAGAGTTTAGGGGTTAGGGGTATAGATACATGATTTGTCTGGTTTGAATATGTCTAGACATTGTTTATCAACTTTAATGCTTACTATATGACATAAGAAAAATAATGTCATGTAAATGAGTTAACTTGGATTTCCTACCCTTGAATCCATAGGAAACTTTGTTCTAATGCACTATAATAATCAACCGAGTTTTTACACCAACAGGTCTGTCACTTACGTGTGGTGCCCACGCGTGAGGTCCCACACTTCTGAGCACAAGTCACGGCAATAGGTACGCAAACTCCCAGCCATCTTCTTTGTCAAGAGAAGACGCATCAGATGCGTATTGGAAGTCTGTGGGTCCTTCGGATCCTTCGGTTGTCCCTCTCACAAAAAAAAACAAATCTCTCTCATTCTCTACTCGCTCGACAAGTCAGCTCGCCGTCACGACCTCCTCTCACTGACAAACCGTGCACAAAGTCAACATCATCACCCGAAAAAGGGGAGACACCATAATTCTCTCCCTTCTTCTCTCCTTCCTCCGAGTGATCCCTCTTCCTCCGAGTTTCACTCGACGGGCAAACACACTTGTGCTGCATAGTAATAATAAAAAGGTATAGAAAAATCAACCTACGAATCTATAATTAAATAGGTTAGTAATAATAAAAATGTAGAAAAATCAACCTACGAATCTATAATTAAATAGGTTAAACTAGGGTTTTGCCCACTACTACAGATCAAGGTTCAAACCTTGTTTATCAACTTGAATATGCTTACTATATGACATAAGAAGACTATGTACTTTGGTTTTCATTTTTCTGATTTTTTAAATTTTCTGCGCATTTGAATCTTGGTCAAATCTAGGTTTGACCAAGATTAGACAAGTTTAATTAACACGTGAAAACGAATAAGTAAGCCTGGATCCTTCTTAGTCACTCTAAAATGAAGCATTTTGGGATGTTCTTGAAATTTCCATGTTTGAAACCCAAAACGACCTCTCTTCATGCTACACTTCATAAGATCGACCGAGTTTAGGGTTAGGGGTAGATACATGATTTGTATGGTTTGAATATGTCCAAACCTTGTTAATTTATCAACTTGAATGCTTACTATATGACATAAGAAGACTATATGCTTTTGTTTTTCATTTTTCTGATTTTTTTTAATTTTATGCCTATATTTGAATCTTGGTCAAATCATATGTTTGACAAAGATTTAAACAAGTTTAAATTGTGAAAATGAAAAGGTAAGCATGGATCCTTATTAGTCACTCTAAATTAAATCTTTTGGGAGGTTCTTGAAATTTCCATGTTTGAAACCCAAAACCACTTCTCTTCATGATTGACTTCATAAGAAAGAGTTTAGGGTTTTAGGGGTAGATATATACATGATTTTTCTGGTTTGAATATGTCTAGACCTGGTTTATCAACTTGAATGCTTACTATACATATGACATATATAAGAATGCTATGTGCTTTGTTTTTCATTCTCTTTTGATTTTTTTCTAAATTTTTATGCCCATTTGAATCTTGGTCAAAATCTTTGGTTTGACAAGGATTTAAACAAGTTTAAAACATGAAAATGAAAAGGGAAGTCTGTATATCCTTCTTTTAGTAACTCTAAAATGGAAGCTTTGGGATGTTCTTGAAATTTCCATGTTTGAAACCGAAAACGACCTCCCTTCATGCTAGACTTCATAAGATCGACAGGGGGTAGATACATGATTTGTCTGGTTTGGATATATCTAGACCTTGTTAATTTATCAACTTGAATGCTTACGATATGACATAAGAAGACAATGTGATTTGGTTTTTCAATTTTCTGATTTTTTGAATATTGTGCCCACCCATTTGTATCTTCATGAAATCCTAGGTTTTACCAAGATAATTTAAACAAGTTTAAAACATGAAAACGAAAAGGGAAACATGTAACCTTCTCAGTCACTCTAAAATGAAGTTTTTGGGAGGTTTTTGAAATTTCCATGTTTGAAACCCAAAACCACTTCTCTTCATGCTTGACTTCATAAGACAAAGTTTAGGGTTAGGGGTATAGATACATGATTTGTATGGTTTGAATATGTCCAAACCTTGTTTATCAACTTGAATATGCTTACTATATGACATAAGAAGACTATGTACTTTGGTTTTTCATTTTTCTGATTTTTTTAATTTTCTGCGCATTTGAATCATATCTTGGTCAAATCCTAGGTTTGACCAAGATTTAGACAAGTTTAACACGTGAAAACGAATAAGTAAGCCTGGATCCTTCTTAGTCACTCTAAAATGAAGCTTTTGGGAGGTTCTTGAAATTTCCATGTTTGAAACCCAAAACCACTTCTCTTCATGATTGACTGAGTTTAATTATATAGGATTTTAGGGGTAGATATATACATGATTTTTCTGGTTTGAATATATATGTCTAGACCTTGTTTATCAACTTGAATGCTTACTATACATATGACATATCTAAGAATGCTATGTGCTTTGGTTTTTCATTCTTTTGATTTTTTTCTGAATTTTTAGGGCCATTTGAATCTTGGTCAAATCATTGGTTTGACCAAGATTTAAACAAGTTTAAAACATGAAAATGAAAAGGGAAGTCTGTATCCTTCTTAGTCACTCTAAAATGAAGCTTTTGGGATGTTCTTGAAATTTCAATGTTTGAAACCCAAAACGACTTCCCTTCATGCTAGACTTCATAAGATCGAAAGGGGTAGATACATGATTTGTCTGGTTTGGATATATCTAGACCTTGTTTATCAACTTGATTGCTTACGATATGACATAAGAAGACTATGTGATTTGGTTTTTCATTTTTCTGATTTTTTTGAACATTGTGCCCACCCATTTGTATCTTCATGAAATCCTAGGTTTGACCAAGCTAATTTAAACAAGTTTAAAACATGAAAAATGAAAAGGGAAGCATGTAACCTTCTCAGTCACTCTAAAATGAAGTTTTTGGGAGGTTTTTGAAATTTCCATGTTTGAAACCCAAAACCACTTCTCTCTTCATGCTTGACTTCATAAGACAAAGTTTAGGGTTAGGGGTATATATAGATACATGATTTGTATGGTTTGAATATGTCCAAACCTTTTGTTTATCAACTTGAATATGCTTACTATATGACATAAGAAGACTATGTACTTTGGTTTTTCATTTTTCTGATTTTTTTAATTTTCTCGCATTTGAATCATATCTTGGTCAAATCCTAGGTTTTACCCTATGACATAAGAATGCTATATATGTGCTTTGGTTGTTCATTCTTTTGATTTTTTCTGATTTTTAGGCCCATTTGAATCTTGGTCAAATCCTAGGTTTGACCATGATTTAAACAAGTTTAAAACATGAAAATGAAAAGGTAAGCATGGATCCTTCTTAGTCACTCTAAAATGAAGCTTTTGGGATGTTCTTGAAATTTCCATGTTTGAAACCCAAAACGACTTCGATCTCTTTATGCTAGATTTCATAAGACTGAGTTTTAGGGGTTAGGGGGTAGATACATGATTTGTCTAGTTTGAATATGTACATAGTACTCCCTCTATAGGAACTTGGAGAAAGCAACTGTTGTGCCACACAATTTTGTTGTTTTCCTATTTTTCTTTCATGAAGCTTTACGATGTGGTTCGTGTGTGGGGATCAAGCTCGTAATCTCGTTTCAATTACACAACCAACTACTCTGCTCATCCTTGCATGTAATTAACCAATATAGGAATTTGATTCCACGGAACTTTTTCAGTACATAAGTCTCCTCCTTAACTCCTCTAGTCTCTACCAAGCCGGCCGCCTCGCTACTTCCCTAGCTTCCTCCCTACAGCACACCTCGCCCCCGTACGCGAGCTAGGTCCAGCCGGAGATGGGGCACAGCCGCCCCCGCTGGAAGAATGCTCAGAGGAAGTCCGGGCAGGAGGACAAGGGTGACGCCATCCCGGATGAACTTCTCGGGCTGGTGTTCCTGCGCCTCACCTCGCCTCTGGATCTCGTCCGCGCCGCGTTCGCCTGCAGGAGCTGGCGCAAGGTCATCGCGGCGGAGGACTTCCGTGTCCTCTCCGCTCGCCACGGCGCGCCATCCTCCATAGTCGCCGGCCACTACCACATCAGCTTCTCCCATTGTCACTATCGGCCGTCTGGCTTGCTGCCCCACTTCGTTCCCTCTTCCTCGTCATGTTGGGCCGGGGTCGCCGCAAATAATCTCGCGCTCGACTTCCTCCCACGGGCGCCAAACGGCGACCTCAGTTTGGAGCTCGCCGACTCTCGGGGCGGCCTCCTACTCCTTGCGGACTTCGACCACACCGAACACGGAAAGCCTTTCGAGCAGCCTTCACGTCTCGTCGTCTGCGATCCCCTGGCAGGTCAGTACGTGACGGTCCCTCCACCCCCTGCTGTTTCGCACACAACATTCGTAAGCTTGTTCCTGGGCGCCGCCCTCCATGGCGAGGACGCTGCGGCGCGCATCAGTCTGTCAAATTACAGGGTGACGTGCCTGATCTATCATGACGGCATCTGCAAGACCTGCGTGTTCTCGCCTGGCCCTGGTGGCCACGCTTGGACCTCCTCCGGCGCCATCGTGCCTCTCC
Source organism: Lolium multiflorum (assembly GCA_030979885.1). Classification (NCBI taxonomy): domain Eukaryota; kingdom Viridiplantae; phylum Streptophyta; class Magnoliopsida; order Poales; family Poaceae; genus Lolium; species Lolium multiflorum. The sequence continues at coordinate 119,651,919 of CM061749.1, read as the reverse complement.
ACGCCACGCACACAGGCCGGTCGGATATCCTCTTTGTGGGGTGCAATGCCCGTTTCTTCCAGTGGTACGTGTTCGGTGGGCTCGGAAACTTCATTCTTGCTCTCGACAGAGAATCCGGCGAGCTCTCACGCTTCGAGAGAGCTCGAGACGAGGACTGGCTTCACACCGTGCCGATTGAGATGCTGGGCGGGCCCTCGCGCGTGCTGAATTGGTACGTGCTAGAGCTTCCGTGGCCACCTACCTTCCGAGCTTGCTTATCCTAGGATTCTGGCTTCCTGGGTTGGATTAGTGTCGGCCATGGTGTCGTCGACATGGTCTGGAGGTTGAAGACGAAGGGCATCTCTAGGATTTTGTTGTAATTTCGTTTTTTTTCAGGTGTTTTGTACTATTTGATGTTTCTCTTAATGCCAGAGGGTTTATTTGCACTAGTCATACTTGACATAGCTGTACGTTTTGAAGATTAACTTGTTCATCATGATCCGAACTTCTCATACTCTTAATGCCAGAGGGTTTATTTGCACTAGTCATACTTGACATAACTTCGAACTTGTTTTGAGTAATACGTAGTATGGTATACTAGAATAGGAGGAGTAACACTTTTCACATTTGGGCCAAATATAAAGTACTACCTCCATTTCAAGGAATAAGGCGCACGCGTACTCCAAGACGTATCTTTTGGTCAGATTACCTTGACCATTGAATTGACAAGACAACACACAGAGCATTGGGGCGTGCTCGATGGTGCTAGCTGCGGCTATACAGACATGTGATAGGCATCGCGGAAGCGTCGCAAATAGAAAACAAATCATATTTTTTGGGGAGGATGTTTTGGCTCCTGGTTGCGTATGCTCCCTTTAGTTTGAACTGCAACATCTATATATTTTGAAATGTAAAAAAAATCCAAACAAAAAATTAATCTTTTCATCTTCACATGCTAAGAGCGCATAAAGTCTTTCCATAAAAAACTAAATTGTCGTTTGGGCTATGTAAAAAAGATAAAATTTATTGCTAAAAATAAAGCTGTTTACATCAACCACAAAAAATATCGGCTTTTCACGAAACTACACGAACACACATAGATTATCGAGAAGTACATGCGGATTTTTTTGTTAGAATTTTTTGAAAATTAAAAATATGTTTTTTTGGGTCGAGGTAGCATATCCGCCCAATAGCCGAATTAAATTTCCGATTTTTTTGGACTGACAATTTCATCGGGAAGACATGGATGCGCGCAGACGGCGTGCAAGGCAAGGCATCGATTTGACCGGACGTACTTAGGGCAGGTCAGGCTGCCAGCGTACTTATTCCGGGCAGGTGAGGTACTAGAACTCAAAGTCCTCCTCAGCGTCTCTCCTCTCTCTCTGTCTTTATTGAGTGTACTAGCGCGCAGGGACTCAAAGTCAGGGAAATGTTTGAGATGCAAAGTAAGAGAATATTTACCAGTATAATTGGTTGATTAGAAGATTAAGTGGTGAAATCACAACAGATTGGAGCAGTACATGGTGGAAACCGCAAAATATCCTTCCAAATGGTGTTTTTGTGCAACATACGAAGTATGAGGTGGTGGAACTTGAGGCCAGTGACTTTACTTACTCCAAAATGCAACTTTACGTACATGAGCCATCGGATCAAGATCCAACGGACACAGTTGATCCAGAATTTGTAGTCACATTTTAAGTTGCTCGAAAAAAATCGAAAACATTACAGTAAGATATATATCTTTCTTAAGTATTCTGGTAAAGTTTTACTTCATTTGAAAATTGAGTTTAATTTTAAGTTTAAAATTTGGATCAACCATGTGCGTTGGATCTTGATCGAATGACTCACGTACAAGTCGCCAGTGAAGTTACTGGATCTCGTTCCTTGGTGGAATCTGCAATTCCCTCCCCTATATATACTATACAAGTCGAAGACTACGACCCTCTATCCCTATCTCCTTCACATCCTCTAAATTCATATTCCCATTTAGAATCGTTGGGCATGGAGGTTCCCCCTGGTAGCTTTAGATCGAGCTTTTGTCGACGATGCTAATTTGAGAAGACTGCTCACCTACGGTTTGTGCTCTCAATCCGCACAACCTCCATTTTGGTGGGTTAGTACTTTCTTCACTAGGTTCATCAAGATGTATTTTAATTTGGGCTAACAGTCGTGTTAATTTCCTTGTATTAAGCAGTGCTGTTCGTGCAAGAAGGTTGCATGCGACAGCTGCGCTAGGAACCTGCCCGGTGGCGCGTGCCCGGGATGCCAGGGCGTCTTCCAAGGTGAAAGTCCTCCATCTGAAAGCATGTACTTTTCCCGTGAATGTGTTATGGAAAAGAATGTGGTGAGAAGAACGTTCATCTGCGGTTTGTGCTCTCAAATCGCACGACGTCCACTATAACGGGTTAGTACTTTCTTCACTAGGTTCCACCCAACTATATTTTTCTTTGGGCCAACAGTCATGTAAATTTCCTTGTATTAAGCAGTGCATTCGCATGGGGGAGGGACATCACATTGCATGCGGAAGCTGCTTAAGAAACCTACCCAGTCTCGTGTGCCCGAACTGCGATGGCATCTACGAAGAGGATGAGGATTTAAGTAGATTTGCCTCCTTGTTTAAGGTGGATTGCAGCAACGATGGTTGCGACATGAGCGGCGACTTGCTCGAATACTTTCAACATGAGGCGACGTGCCCGCATGCGCCAACGAGACGGTAGGTGGTTGATCTTGCCGGTCTCGATGGAGAAGATGATCACGCTTTGAGGCTAATCTGAGCTCGGTGGAGAAGGACCGGATGGAGTTTCCTTTTCTAGAACTAGAGTTCTTTTTGTACTTTTTGGATGTCTTGTCTGTAGTTTCCTTTTACTTGGAGGGTCCTCCTAGCTTGCAGTCTGTAATCCCACCGTCATCATAATATAAAAGCAGTGTCACGAGGTCCTTCGGGACATTTCTGTGTTCAAAAAATGTATGATTTTAGACATGTCGTCTATTTATGTGTGCGATGTTGTATCATCTATTACCGTGATTAGTTTGAACGTGTCCATGTCCTAGAACAAAACTTCGGCATGATGTACTTGTATGTTTAATTGAATTCGACCAAGTATAATGTGGAACCGATCATTGCGAGCATATGGAGATTGCGAACCGGTAATTGACAGGTGGTACATGCTCTATCTTAATCTTGTTTATCTAATGGTAATTGCAATTTATGCGGTACTGAAATAATTAGTTTTAGTTATAAACAGGGACTCTTCGGACGGGGGCTCCTTTTCAAACAAGACCGGGGAGATTTATGAAGTGCTAGAAGGGAACAAATTACTACATGAGTGTTTTGCGTGAAATGGTTAAAATTTGTAGTGGCAGATTGCCGCCAATGCAATTTTTCATGTGGTTGATATGGTAGGATGGACATTTCAAAATTTCACGAATTATTTCGGTTTGTGACCATATATTAAATTAGTTCTGGGCTCATTTCCATATAATTTGAAATTTCAACGCGAAGTACACGAAGTACAATTAAAAAAGGGGAAACTATATATACGTGATGTGCACTAAATGTGTGGTACCCCCCAAAAAATGACCAAACATATGCGTTGCATCCAAGTACGTAACACCCATATGGCAAACGAAAGCATTGAGTAGTTGTTTGTGATGTAAGTAATCTACATATATATCAAAATACCAAACATGGCACACCAAAATATTTTTTAGAAGAACTTACCAGATTTTGGCACCATGCATGTTGGAGTTTTTTTTTTTGACAGAATCCATCTTGGAGTTCGCATGGCTCTCTTCCGAAGTGAGAGGTGAGTTGGTTAATGCTAGAACCATGGCAAACTTCCGAATGTTAGTAATTTATCATGGATTCATCATTTGTGATGAAATACCTAGGAACAATGCCAAACATGACCTACCTATGTTCTTGAGAATATTCCCTTTCACCGATTTTGGCACCATGTGTGTTTTTAAGTACGTTTGCATGCCTTCTTGATTGGTTATTAAAATACCATGTCAAACTGTCGATACATGGAAAATTCCTTTGCTACAATCAAATAAACTTCGGGCTCCTTTTATTCAAAGGAATATGGAGGGCGTAGGAATATGAAAGGTGCATGATTGGAATGTTATGCCAAGTTGAATCCTATAGGAACATGATGTGTCTTTGATTGTGGCAAAGGAACTTTTCCATGAGGTATTAGCTAATGGTTTTTTCCTATAAGATTTGCACTACAAGATTCCTATATGAATAGTTCCTATGAATCAAATGACTTGTATAGGAATTTTTCCCATAAGAACCGAATCCAACATAATTCCTATGACAATCATATGAATCAAAGGAGCACGATTCCCATAGGATTGAAGTAGACATGACATCCCAATTCTATGATTTTCCTTTTCCTATACTTTCCATTTCCTATGAACCAAAGGAGGCCTAACTAGTTGGCCATACTGAAACAATTGCCAAATAAATGCCGTGCATCCTATGGCCCCCGTGAGTTTGACCTAAATTTGAAATCATGGTAAAAGGTGCTTAAAATAGGCAAATAAAAGCATGTAGTCAATTTTTTTTAGGATGTAGTACTACCTAGGGAAAATACCAAACATGCCATAATGCAAACTGTGTTTTAGAGAGTAGCCCTTCAAAAAAGTTGGCATCCACTTGTTGATTTTGCTATCGACATGACAAAATAACTGATCAGATGACCAAGTGGTAAAAATTGCAACAGATTAGACCACCACATGGTGGAAACTGCTAAAAATCATGAAAACTGCGAAGAAAAAGTTAAAGTGGTGGTTTGTGCAGCATATGGAGGATTGAGTAGTACAAGTTGGATGTGCACTACCGTGTGCCCGTGGTAAATGTTCGCCTATTATGATGATGGCAAGAAAAAATGATGTTTTCTCTGCTGAAACTGTCCCGAGCTGATTTGACGAGACAAAATACAGCTACACGGCGTGCAAGGGACGGCTATACAGTACATTAGCTTCTTCTCGGGTCACACGCCTGCACCACAGGTGCAGTAAGTGCAGCAGAGACCAGAGAGAGAAGGAACGCCCGTATTATATTTGATTTCAATTCATATTGTTTTTTTCCTTGCCTCTCCGTCTTCTTCACCGCCATCTTCTCGGTGTTTTCAAGAGTGATTATCAAGTGGAGAGACAATTGCATTGGGAAAGTCTCTCCACTTGATAATCTCTGTTGAAAAACTCGCACGTCTTGTGAAATGTGAAGGCTGCACGCGTGGGGAAGGGAGACGCAAACGCCGCACCGCATCATTAGTAGTATACCTTTCTCTCCTCAGGCACCCCGGCTGGCCGCCCGCCGCAATAGTTCCTTGCATAGCGCTTGCCGTCTCCTCCAAAAACCCCCAGCGCACTTGCATCCGCCATCCACCTAAATCCACCGCCGAGTACCTTTCTGTCCTCACCACCGCCGCTGCGCCTATTCCCCTGTCCAGCAGACGACTGCGGCGTTGCGTGTGTCGCCGCCGTGTCAGATGGAGGCGGAGCCGCTCAACTCCCGAAGGCGGGTCGAGCCAGATCGGGAAGAGCCTCCGTCGAGCCTCGACCTCATCAGCCGCCTCCCCGACGAGATGCTGCACATCATCATCTCCCTCCTGCCCATGATATCCGCTGTAAGGACAACATTGCTCTCCAAACGGTGGCGCCACCTCTGGCGCTCCGTCCCACTTAACCTCCTCGTCGGCGACAACGACCTCATCAGCCGCCTACCGGACCAGATTCTCCACATCATCATCTCCCACCTGCCCACTGTATCCGCTGTAAGCACAACCTTGGTCTCCAAACGGTGGCGCCACCTCTGGCACTCCGTCCCACTTAACCTCGAGATCGACGACGAACTCGCCAAGCAAAACCACAAACGCATCGCCGCGGTCTCCAGTATCCTCGCCGCTCACCCTGGCCCCGCCAGAAGCGTGTCAATCGACCCCTTCAGAACCACTTGCAAGGTCGACACCACGCTCGACAGCTGGTTCCGGTCCAGCACCCTATCTTGCGTCGAGAACCTCAGATTCGATGCTGGAACTGTGATGCGCTCCTTCCCGCTGTCCGCGTTCCGCTGCGCGCCCACGCTGCGCATTGTCAGCATTTCTACTTGCTATTTGCCCGAGATTCATGCCAACTCCATGCTTCTTTTCCCCCAACTCAAAAGGCTCTTGCTCTATGACGTCTACATCTGTAAGGCGACGAACATCGACCGCCTGTTCACCCGCTGTATTGTGCTCGAGGCACTTCACCTTGAGGGGGTCCACGGGTTCACCCAACTCAACATTCAAATGCCAAATCTTCGTACAATTAGTGTGGCTAGCTATTGGAAACGCAACACCACCGAACTTATTCAGTTAGACACGGTGCAAATTATGGATGCATCTTGCCTCGAGAGATTGGTCATATGCGTTGATGATGTTCCACTACTAATCCAGGTCGCCAACGCACCAAAGTTGATGGTGTTGGGCTTTGCGTCGTACCCTGGCTGCCAACTTGTTATTGGACGCATAAACTTTTTGGTAGAACAGCCTTCTTCTTGTTGAATTAACTCACATTTTTGTTATTTTTTTTGACATATGTACCATTGTCCTGTAGAGGATGATGCCCATAAGCTTGGAAAATTCTCTGTGCACAGTGAAGAACTTGGTTCTAAAATCTGACGGCCCTCGTCTGGATCAACTACTTGCATTTCTTAGATGCTTTCCCTGCACGGAGAAGCTATATATCCAGGTAAATTCGTTGTTGTTAACTGTTTACCACTATGAGCAAAAACTGTAGAGTTACATGGAGTTAACCTGTTATTACTTATTAGCCTAGATCAGTTGAACAATTGTACTAGAAGAACATCCACAATGGAGTTATATTATGTTGGTTCAAAACTAAACTTCTTGTCATACAATGTGTTGTATCTTGTGCATCTGTGAAGTTTCATATAAACACATGATAATATGTGATCTGTGTAAAAAAGAGAAGACATATGTAAATAGTGTGACTTACTATTTACACATCATTTGTTCTTTTTTTGTGTAGATCACATATTATCATATTTTTGGATGAAACTTCACAGAAGCACATGATAGAACACAATGTATGTCCAGACTTTTAGTTTACATTTTTTTTGGAAACTTGGAAGTGTCAAAAGAAAAATGGGGTGCACCCGCAACTAGTTGCGGATTGGAGTTTCCCATGTTGGTAACCTTTCCCCAACTTTACAATGACAATAACAGATGTAAAAAAGTGCATCTATCAAATTGGAACGTGTCAGGGGATTATGTTGTTCCACGGTCCTCAATTAACACATGATTCAACTCACCTGAGATATTCATTAGTTGATAGCTATGAAGTACTTTGTTATTGTACTGACTACTTAATTTGACTTCTTTGCAGTTTTATAGAACCGGCAATAAGGTTCATGTGCTGCATAATGAGCCAGCCTGTCCCATTGAATGCCTTGATCTCCACCTCAAAGAAATTTCGATTTCTGACTACCGAGGAAGGAGAAATGATGTTATTGTCTCCAGGTTCTTTATACAGAACACTAGAATGCTCAAAGTAATGAATTTTGGTGTAAGATATCATCACAAGGAGATCTGGTGGGATACCCAGTTCAAGCAGCTAGACCTGAAGAACACCGCTTATAGAGATGTTGATTTTCAGTTTGGATATTTACCATCCTTAGATAAGTTCAGCTCGGACGGTGTTCTTAGCTGGTTGGTACATGACTTGTCAGTGGTTGATCCCTTTGCTAGAGGGATATATGCAAGAGAAGGGCCAATTTCTGCATAGTGTTAGTTTAACTCCCTATATTTTGTACTGGTCTGAACAATATATTTTATCACTCTGTTAATGTAGTTCAGACTTGATGTTATTCTTGTGAACATGGTCTAATATTCTAATGCTTTCGCGATGTATGTACTACTAGTGATATTTACAGAAGCTAGCAATTGGTTGACAAAATTTACTAAAAAAAGCCTGTAACGCATGTTCACATTCAGTTCGTCAATGCTAGTGTTCACAGAGGAAAGGTTTATTGTTCACAGAGGCTGACATGTGGGGCCCATGAGCCAGCAGAGTCCTCAACGTTTCAAAGGCGGCAGGGAATCAAAAAAAAATGAAGTAGCCACAAATTAGGGTAAAAAATAACTCCAAGAAAGGAAACTTCTTTTGTAAATAGAGGACGACATGCGGGTCCCATTTTGCACGGGATCGAAAGAAAAAAGGCAAGTGACCAAATATCAGGAGCCAAAAATAATCCACGAAAAGAAACTTTTATTGTACATAGAGGATGACATGTGGGTCCCATTTTGCAATAGCGGTCTCATAGTTTCCAGGCGGCACAGGATCAAAAGAAAAAGGAAGTAGCCAGAAATCAGGGTGTCAAAAAATCCATGAAAAGAAAGATTTCAATTGGGCTGCATCTGGACATCTGGGCCTTCGAACTATCGTGCTGGAAGCCTTTTGACTCGTACAATTTAAGCCCACTCCAAAACAGGAAAGTCCTATGCTTGGCAAAAACAAAAAACAAGGAGATTCAACATATAAGTTTGTTTATGTAAAAACAAAGATTTAATTTATCCCTTTGAAATAGCTCAGAGCGAAATACACTGTTTATTGTCTGCAAAATAATCAAGATATCACATGTTTCTTGTACGGGGAGGCTGACATCGGGGACCCATGAGCCAGCAGCGTCGTCAACGTTTTAAAGGCGGTGGGATCGAAAGAAAAATAAACCAAAAATCAGTTGGTAAAAATCCAAGAAAATAAACATTTATCGTTCTAAGAGGATGACATGCGGGACCCTTGAGGCAGCAGATCCTCAACCTTTGCATAAAGAGGATTTGCAGTACGGGGAGGCTGACATTGGGGACCCATGAGCCAGCAGCGTCGTCAACGTTTTCAAGGCGGCAGGAGATCGAAAGAAAAAATAAGCCAAAAATCAGTTGGTAAACAAAACCAAGAAAAGAAACAATTACCTTTCTGAGGGGATGACATGCGGGACCCATGAGGCAGCAGCATCCTCAACTATTCTAAGGCGGCAGGGGATCAAAAGAAAAAGGAAATAGCCGAAAATCAGAGGGTAAAAAATAAATCCAACAAAGGAAACTTTTAGGATTTGCTAAGAAACAGTCGACTTATTCTTTTTTGGCCATCAGTCGAATTTCTGTCCAACCAATTAGGCATCGCGATTGTGGACTTGCACGTGTTTCTCTGAGCCACTGTGTACCGTACTTAGCCATCTGCTATAGCTGCACACGTTTGTGTGGGGAGGTTTTGGATGTAAAACGCGTGCATGACTAAGTCAGCGGATAGATATTTACTGAACTTTTTGTGTAAATTTGTATATGACGAATTACAGTCCATTACACTGGTATTTACATGATTTGGAACATGTAAAATTAGGCAAACAAGTCTGTAATTTTACTTTCAAATCATGTAGACGATTTTCTTTCAGTTTCCCCATCTCACAGTTTACAGTCCATTACAACTATGTTTACATAATACAAAACATGTAATTTTCGCCCAACAACGTTTTAAGGTCTTTAAATCATGTATTATGGATTTTTTTTCTGTTTGCAACTTGTTTGTCTGTTGCTAATTATAGGGATTTAGCCCACATACAAGGCTTGGTAAAATTCTTTTTTTATGGGCTTGACTGATTTTTGCCTATGCCATGTGCCGTCTTATAATTTGAAGAAAAACTGACTTACGCTGAATTGAAAATCAGTCAGCTGACAAATAGACATCCCCAACTTTTATTGTTCATAGAGGATGACATGCGGCACCCATGAGCCAGCAGCCTCAACGTTTCAAAGTCGGCATGAGATCGAAAGAAAAAGGCAAGTGACCAAATATCAGGAGCCAAAGATAATCCAAGAAAAGAAACTTTATTGTACATAGAGGATGACATGCGGGTCCCATTTAGCAGCAGCTGTATCAACGTTTGAGAGGCGGCAGCGATCGAAAGAAAAAGGCAAGTGACCAAATATGAGGTGCCAAAAAAAATCCAAGAAAAGAAAGTTTTATAGTACATAGAGGATGACATGCGGGTCCCATTTAGCATCAGCGGTATCACCGTTTGAGAAGCGGCAGGGGATCAAAAGAAAAAAAAGGAAATAACCAGAAATTAATTAGGGGTCAAAAATAAATCCACCAAAGGAAACTTTTATTGTTCATAGAGGATGACATGTGGGACCGACCTGCCAACAGCGTCCTCATCGTTTCAAAGGGGGCAGGGGATCAAAAGAAAAAGGCAAATATCCAGAAATTAGGGGTAAAAATAACTCCAAGAAAGGAAACTTTTATTGTTCGTAGAGGATGACATGCGGGACCCATGAGCCAGCAGAATCCTCAACGTTTCAAAGGCGGCAGATCAAAAGAAAAGGCAAGTGACCAAATATCAGGAGCCAAAAATAATCCAAGATTTATTGTACATAGAGGATGACATGCGGGTCCCATTTTGCAGCAACGGTCTCAATGTTTCAAATGCGTCTTGAGATCAAAAGAAAAAGAAAGTAGCTAGAAATTAGGGGCTCAAAATAATCCAAGAAAAGAAAGTTGATGGACATAGAGGATGACATGAGGGTCCCATTTAGCAGCAGGTTCCTCAACGTTTCAAACGTGGCATGAGATCGAAAGAAAAAGGCAAGTGACCAAATATCAAGAGCCAAAAATAGTCCAAGAAAAGAAACTTGAATGTACATAGAGGATGACATGCGGGTCCCATATAGCAGCAGCTGTATCAACGTTTGAGAGGCGGCAGGACGATCGAAAGAAAAAGGCAAGTGACCAAATATGAGGTGCCAAAAAAAAATCCAAGAAAAGAAAGTTTTATAGTACATAGTGGATGACATGCGGGTCCCTTGAGCCAGCTTACTCAACGTTTCAAAGGGGGCAGGGGATCAAAAGAAAAGGCAAGCCAAAAATCAGAGGGTGAAAAAATCCAACAAAGGAAAGTTTTATAGCACATAGAGGATGACATGCGGGTCCCATGAGCCACAGGTTCCTCAACGTTTCAAACGTGGCATGAGATCGAAAGAAAAAGGCAAGTGACGAAATATCAGGAGCCAAAAATAATTCAAGAAAAGAAACTTGATTGTACATAGAGGATGACATGCGGGTCCCATGTATCAGCAGCTTACTCAACGTTTCCAAGGCGGCATCAAAAGAAAAAAGGAAATAGACAAAAATCAGAGAGTGAAAAAAAACCATAGAAAATAAACTTTTATAGCACATAGAGGATGACATGCGGGTCCCATGAGCCAGCAGGTTCCTCAAAGTTTCAAACGTGGCATGAGATCGAAAGAAAAAAGGCAAGTGACCAAATATCAGGAGCCAAAAATAATCCAAGAAAAGAAAGTTTATTGTACGTAGAGGATGACATGCGGGTCCCATTTTGCAGCAGCGGTATCACCGTTTGAGAGGCTGCACGGGATCGAAAGAAAAGGCAAGTGACCAAATATCAGGAGCCAAAAATAATCCAAGAAAAGAAATTTTATTGTACGTAGAGGATGACATGCGGGTCCCATTTTGCAGCAGCGGTCTCAACGTTTCCAAGGCGGCACAGGACCAAAAGAAAAATGAAGTAGCCAGAAATCAGGGGGTGAAAAAAATCCAAGAAGAAAGATTTCAATTGGGCTGCATCTGGACATCTGGGCTTTCGAACTATCCTGCTTGGCCTTTTGACTCGTACAATTTCAGCCCACTCCAAAACAGGAAAGTTCCGAATTTTCTAAAAAAACAGGAAAGTCCTATGCTTCGCAAAGACAAAAAAACAAGGAGATTCAACATATAAGTTTGTTTATGTAAAAATAAATATTTAATTATCCGTTTGAAATAGCTCAGAGCGCAATACATTGTTTATTGTCTGCAAAATAATCAAGATATCATATGTTTCTTGTACGGGGAGGCTGACATCGGGGACCCATGAGCCAACAGCGTCGTCAACGTTTTAAAGGCGGCAGGGGATGGAAAGAAAAAATAAACCAAAAATCTGTTGGTAAAAAATCCAAGAAAAGAAACATTTTCGTTCTGAGAGGATGACATGCGGGACCCATGAGGCAGCAGCATCCTCAGCGTTTATTGTTCATAGAGGTTGACATGTGGGACCCGTGAGCCAGCGGCGTCCTCAACGTTTTAAAGGCTGCAGGTGATCGAAAGAAAAAATAAGCCAAAAATCGTTTGGTCAACAAAATCCAAGAAAATAAACATTTACCGTTCTGAGAGGATGACATGCGGGACCCATGAGGCAGCAGCATCCTCAACGATTCCAAGGCGGCAGGGGAAATATCCAGAAATTAATGAGGGGTTCAAAATAAATCCATCAAAGGAAACTTTTATTGTTCATAGAGGATGACATGTGGGACCGACCTGCCAACAGCGTCCTCATCGTTTCAGAGGGGGCAGGAGATCAAAAGAAAAAGGCAAATAGCCAGAAATTAGGGGTAAAAAATCCAAGAAAGGAAACTTTATTGTTCGTAGAGGATGACATGCGGGACCCATGAGCAGCTTACTCAACGTTTCAAAGGCGGCATGAGATCGAAAGAAAAAGGCAAGTGACAAAATATCAGGAGCCAAAGATAATCCAAGAAAAGAAACTTTATTGTACGTAGAGGATGACATGCGGGTCCCATTTAGCAGCAGCGGTCTCAGCGTTTCAAATGCGGCTTGAGATCAAAAGAAAAAGAAAGTTGATTGTACATAGAGGATGACATGCGGGTCCCATGAGTCAGCAGCTTACCATACGTTTCCAAGGCGGCAGGGGATCAAAAGAAAAAGGAAATAGCCAAAAATCAGAGGGTGAAAAAAATAAAGAAAATAAACTTTTATAGTACATAGAGGATGACATGCGGGTCCCATGAGCCAGCAGGTTCCTCAACGTTTCAAACTTGGCATGAGATCGAAAGAAAAAGGCAAGTGACCAAATATGAGGAGCCAAAAATAATTCAAGAAAAGAAAGTTTTATAGTACATAGAGGATGACATGCGGGTCCCATTTAGCAGCAGCATCATTTGAGAGGCGCAGGGGATCAAAAGAAAAAAGAAATTGCCAAAAATCAGATGGTGAAAAAAACCAAGAAAATGAACTTTTATAGTACATAGAGGATGACATGCGGGTCCCATGAGCCTGCAGGTTCCTCAACGTTTCAAACGTGGCATGAGATCGAAAGAAAAGGCAAGTGAAAAAATATCAGGAGCCAAAAATAATTCAAGAAAAGAAAGTTTTATAGTACATAGAGGATGACATGCGGGTCCCATTTAGCAGCAGCGGTATCACCGTTTGAGAGGCGGGGATCGAAAGAAAAAGGCAAGTGAAAAAATATGAGGAGCCAAAAATAATTCAAGAAAAGAAAGTTTTATAGTACATAGAGGATGACATGCGGGTCCCATTTAGCAGCAGCGGTATCACCGTTTGAGAGGCAGCAGGTGATCGAAAGAAAAAGTCAAGTGACGAAATATGAGGTGCCAAAAAATCCAAGAAAAGAAAGTTTTATAGTACATAGAGGATGACATGCGGGTCCCATTTAAAGAGCGGTATCACCGTTTGAGAGGCGGCAGGATCGAAAGAAAAGTCAAGTGACCAAATATGAGGTGCCAAAAAAATCCAAGAAAAGAAAGTTTTATAGTACATAGAGGATGACATGCGGGTCCCATTTAGCAAGCAGCGGTATCAACGTTTGAGAGGCGGCAGGGGATCAAAGAAAAGTCAAGTGACCAAATATGAGGTGCCAAAAAATCCAAGAAAAGAAAGTTTTATAGTACATAGAGGATGACATGCGGGTCCCATTTAGCAGCAGCGGTATCACCGTTTGAGAGGCGGCAGGGGATCAAAAGAAAAAGGCAAGTGACCAAATATGAGGTGCCAAAAATAATCCAAGAAAAGAAAGTTTTATAGTACATAGAGGATGACATGCGGGTCCCATTTAGCAGCAGCGGTATCACCGTTTGAGAGGCAGGGGATCGAAAGAAAAAGGTAAGTGACCAAATATGAGGTGCCAAAATAATCCAGGAAAAGAAAGTTTTATAGTACATAGAGGATGACATGCGGGTCCCGTTTAGCAGCAGCGGTATCACCGTTTGAGAGGCGGCAGGGATCGAAAGAAAAAGGCAAGTGACCAAATTTGAGGTGCCAAAAATAATCCAGAAAAGAAAGTTTTATAGTACATAGAGGATGACATGCGGGTCCCAGTTAGCAGCAGCGGTATCACCGTTTGAGAGGCGGCAGGATCGAAAGAAAAAGGCAAGTGACCAAATTTGAGGTGCCAAAAACTCCAAGAAAAGAAAGTTGATTGCACATAGAGGATGACATGCGGGTCCCATTTAGCAGCAGCGGTCTCAACGTTTCCAAGGCGGCAAGGGATCAAAAGAAAAAGGAAGTAGCCAGAAATCAGGGGGTCAAAAAAATCCAAGAATAGAAAGAATTTTGGTTCATAGAGGATGACATGCGGGACCCATGATCCTGCATCGTAAACGGCTCGATCGGAGAACGTTGAACGAGATGGCGCGATGTAGAAAAAAACAATGCCAGAGAGGCTGCCATCTGGGCCCTACATCCCTCGGCGGTGCGGATTTGCGTTGACTCGGCCGGCGAACCCGAGATTTCGAGATGCACCACGTCCCGGGCCACCATACGCCACGTTTTGGCCGCTTTCGTCGGGCTAGGTGGCCTCAAAAACGAGAAAAAAAGTTTTGACATGCACCACGGAGGGACCAAAATCGTCGGCCATGGTACACCAGCAACCACGGCGCGACTTCAACTTCGTCGGCCATGGCAACTTTTCTTGTAGTGTCTTGTCTATGATGGCGGCGGAGCTACGGAACTTTTCGTGGGCGGAGGCTTGTATATTTAGGGTTTTTTTTGCGTCGGGAGGTATTTATAGGCGAAAGGGCGAGGTTGTTGGAGGCCTGGTGGCCCCACACCACCCCTAGGCGCGGGCTAGGGCCAAGCCGCGCCTAGGGTAGGTGTGGCCGCCCTGCGCCTCATCTTCGTCTCCCCTTTGTACTCTGTCTTCATTACGGAAAAAATATTGACTTTGGTTTTTGATTCTTCCAATTTCGAGAATATTTCCTGTACAACTTTTCTGAAATACAAAATAGCAGAAAACAGGGAACTAGCACTGTGACATATTGTTAATATGTTAGTGCTGAAAAATGTATAAAAGTGCAACAAAGTGTAAACAAAACATATAGCAATTGGTGTAAAACAAGCATGGAGCATCAAAAATTATAGATACGTTTGCGACGTATGGCGACTCTCCAACTTCGTCTCGCCATCGGATTATTTTTAGAGTTGAATAAATACTATTATGTACCCGCTTGAGTATGAACATTGTGAGCGGATCTTGTATTATGGAAGATCGTTATTCGTTTAAATGTGAGACAAGTTGTTGATCGATTTTTAAGGATAATGTATTCTATGTTTGTGCACCAGTTCTGGTGGTTTATTTATACTTGATCTTGATTTTAATGAAATACATATCCATAACATTGATGCCAAAAGATTAAAAAAAGTAACGATAATTCCATGACTATGTGGCATTGCCGTCTTGGTCATATTGGACATGAGCGCATGAAAAGTTTCACGCAAGTGGACTTTTGGAGTCAATGGATAATGGATCCGTTGACAGACGTGAGTCATGTCTAATTGGCAAAATGACCAGGACACCGTTCAATGGTGTGATGGAACGGGTAGATGATCTTTTAGGAATCATATATATATACATACTGATGTGTGTGGACCCATGAGTTCGTCAACGCGCAATGGGTATCACAATTTTGTGACCTTTACTTATGGGTTGAGTAGATATGGGTATATCTATTTAATGAAACATAAGTCTAATTTTTTTGAAAAGTTCAAGGAATTTTAGAATGAGGTTGAAAATCAACTGAACAAGAAAATCAAGCACATTCGAT
This sequence comes from Lolium multiflorum, assembly GCA_030979885.1. Taxonomy (NCBI): domain Eukaryota; kingdom Viridiplantae; phylum Streptophyta; class Magnoliopsida; order Poales; family Poaceae; genus Lolium; species Lolium multiflorum. The sequence goes on along the minus strand of CM061749.1, from coordinate 119,636,023 downwards.
CTGATCGAGGAGGTGAATATTTGAGTTTTGAGTTTGGCACACATCTGAAGAATTGTGGCATTCTCCAACAGCTTACGCCCGTTGGAACACCTTAGAGAAATGGTGTGGCCGAGCGGGTAATCGCACTCTGTTGGATATTGTACGTTATATGATGTCTCTATCCGATTTGCATGTATCCTTTTGGGGCTATGCACTAGAAACTGCTTCTTACATTTTAAATAGAGCACCTTCCAAATTCGTGAAGACAACTCCTTACGAGGAGTGGTTTGGCAAGGAGCCAAATTCTCTTATTTAAAAGTTTGGGGATGCGATGCTTATGTCAAAAAATTCAACCTGACAAGCTCGAACCCAAAGTGGAAAAGTATGTTTTTGTAGGGTATCCAAAGGAAAATGTTGGGTACATATTTTATGATAAATCCGAAGGCTTTGGTTGCCAAGACCAGATTCTTTCTTGAGAAGGAGTTTGTCGAAAAGGGTGTTATTAATAAAAAGATTGATTTAGACGAAATAATAGAGCCTTCACTCCATGAGCCGAGTGGCACAATGGAAGTTGTTTCGGAGGCGTCTTCAAATGTTGAAGAGGAAAATAATGTGGATTATAATGATGATGGTCTAGGAGATGCTAATGAAAATGTCCGCGGATCAAAAAGGGTTTGTAATCAGACAAAGTGGTTTGGTGATTGATGCGCGTAGATGTACACGTCCGTTGGGAACCCCAAGAGGAAGGTATGATGCGCACAGTGGCAAGTTTTCCCTCAGAAAGAAACCAAGGTTTAATCGAACCAGGAGGAGCCAAGAAGCACGTTGAAGGTTGATGGTGGCGAAATGTGATGCGGCGCAACACCAGGGATTCCGGCGCCAACGTGGAACCTGCACAACACAACCAAAGTACTTTGCCCCAACGAAACAGTGAGGTTGTCAATCTCACCGGCTTGCTGTAACAAAGGATTAACCGTATTGTGTGGAAGATGATTGTTTGCAAAGAAAACAGTAAACAAGTATTGCAGTAGATCGTATGCGATGTAAAGAATAGGACCGGGGTCCACAGTCACTAGAGGTGTCTCTCCCATAAGATAAAAGCATGTTGGGTGAACAAATTACAAGTGGGCAATTGACAAATAGAAAAGGGCATAACAATACATATACATGATATGATAAATATAGTGAGATTTAATTGGGCATTACGACAAAGTACATAGACCGCCATCCAAATGCATCTATGCCTAAAAAGTCCACCTTCGGTTATCATCCGAACCCCTTCCATTAAGTTGCAAGCAACAGACAATTGCATTAAGTATGGTGCGTAATGTAATCAACAACTACATCCTTAGACATAGCATCAATGTTTTATCCCTAGTGGCAACAACACATCCACAACCTTAGAACTTTCGTCACTGTCCCAGATTCAATGGAGGCATGAACCCACTATCGAGCATAAATACTCCCTCTTGGAGTTAAGAGCAAAAACTTGGCCAGAGCCTCTACTAATAACGGAGAGCATGCAAGATCATAAACAACACATAGGTAATAGATTGATAATCACCATAACATAGTATTCTCTATCCATCGGATCCCGACAAACACAACATATAGTATTAGAGATAGATGATCTTGATCATGTTAGGCAGCTCACAAGATCCAACAATGAAGCACATAAGGAGAAGACGACCATCTAGCTACTGCTATGGACCCATAGTCCAGGGTGAACTACTCACTCATCACTCCGGAGGCGATCATGGCGATGAAGAGTCCTCCGGGGAGATGATTCCCCTCTCCGGCAGGGTGCCGGAGGCGATCTCCTGAATCCCCCGAGATGGGATTGGCGGCGGCGCCCGGAAGGTTTTCCGTATCGTGGCTCTCGCACCGGGGTTTCGCGACGGAGGCTTTAGTAGCGAAGGGCCCCACACACCCGGTCGGCGCGGCCGGCACCGGCCGCGCCGCCTAGTGTGGCGGCGCCTCGTGGCCCCACTTCCTTTCCCCTTCGGTCTTCTCGTGCAAAAATAGGACCCTGGGCGTTGATTTCGTCCAATTCCGAGAATATTTCGTTACTAGGATTTCTGAAACCAAAAACAGCAGAAAACAGCAACTGGCTCTTCGGCATCTTGTTAATAGGTTAGTGCCGGAAAATGCATAAATACGACATATAATGTGTATAAAACATGTAGATATCATCAATAATGTAGCATGGAACATAAGAAATTATCGATACGTTGGAGACGTATCAGCATCCCCAAGCTTAGTTCTGCTCGTCCCGAGCAGGCAAACGATAACAAGGATAATTTCTGGAGTGACATGCCATCATAATCTTGATCATACTATTGTAAACATATGTAATGAATGCAGCGATCAAAACAATGGTAATGACATGAGTAAACAAATGAATCATAAAGCAAAGACTTTTCATGAATAGTACTTCAAGACAAGCATCAATAAGTCTTGCATAAGAGTTAACTCATAAAGCAATAAATCAAAGTAAAGGTATTGAAGCAACACAAAGGAAGATTAAGTTTCAGCGGTTGCTTTCAACTTATAACATGTATATCTCATGGATATTGTCAACATAGAGTAATATAACAAGTGCAATATGCAAGTATGTAGGAATCAATGCACAGTTCACACAAGTGTTTGCTTCTTAAGGTGGAGAGAGATAGGTAAACTGACTCAACAATAAAAGTAAAAGAATGGTCCTTCAAAGAGGAAAGCATCGATTGCTATATTTGTGCTAGAGCTTTTATTTTGAAAACATGAAACAATTTTGTCAACGGTAGTAATAAAGCATATGAGTTATGTAAATTATATCTTACAAGTTGCAAGCCTCATGCATAGTATACTAATAGTGCCCGCACCTTGTCCTAATCAGCTTGGACTACCGGATCATCGCAATACACATGTTTCAACCAAGTGTCACAAAGGGGTACCTCCATGCCGCCTGTACAAAGGTCTAAGGAGAAAGCTCGCATTTTGGATTTCTCGCTTTTGATTATTCTCAACTTAGACATCCATACCGGGACAACATGGACAACAGATAATGGACTCCTCTTTAATACATAAGCATGTAGCAACAATTATTATTCTCATATGAGATTGAGGATATATGTCCAAAACTGAAACTTCCACCATGATTCATGGCTTTAGTTAGCGGCCCAATGTTCTTCTCTAACAATATGCATGCTCCAACCATTAAGGTGGTAGATCTCTCTTACTTCAGACAAGACGGACATGCATAGCAACTCACATGATATTCAACAAAGAATAGTTGATGGCGTCCCCAGAAGCATGGTTATCGCACAACAAGCAACTTAATAAGAGATAAAGTGCATAAGTACATATTCAATACCACAATAGTTTTTAAGGCTATTTTGTCCCATGAGCTATATATTGCAAAGGTGAATGATGGAATTTTAAAGGTAGCACTCAGGCAATTTACTTTGGAATGGCGGAGAAATACCATGTAGTAGGTAGGTATGGTGGACACAAATGGCATAGTGGTTGGCTCAAGGATTTTGGATGCATGAGAAGTATTCCCTCGATACAAGGTTTAGGCTAGCAAGGTTATTTGAAGCAAACTCAAGGATGAACCGGTGCAGCAAAACTCACATAAAAGACATATTGTAAACATTATAAGACTCTACACCGTCTTCCTTGTTGTTCAAACTCAATACTAGAAATTATCTAGACCTTAGAGAGACCAAATATACAAACCAAATTTTAGCAAGCTCTATGTATTTCTTCATTAATGGGTGCAAAGTATATGATGCAAGAGCTTAAACATGAGCACAACAATTGCCAAGTATCACATTATCCAAGACATTTAGAATTACTACATGTAGCATTTCCGATTCCAACCATATAACAATTTAACGAAGAAGTTTCAACCTTCGCCTTGAATATTATGAGTAAAGCCTAAGGACATATTTGTCCATATGCAACAGCGGAGCGTGTCTCTCTCCCACAAAGTGAATGCTAGGATCCATTTTATTCAAACAAAAACAAAAACAAAAACAAAACAAACCGACGCTCCAAGTAAAGAACATAAAATGTGACTGAATAAAAATATAGTTTCAGGGGAGGAACCTGATGATGTGTCGATGAAGAAGGGGATGCCTTGGGCATCCCAAGCTTAGACGCTTGAGTCTTCTTAAAATATGTAGGGGTGAACCACGGGGCATCCCCAAGCTTAGAGCTTTCACTCCTCTTGATCATAGTATATCATACTCCTCTCTTGACCCTTGAAAACTTCCTTCACACCAAACTTCAAGCAAACTCATTAGAGGGTTAGTGCACAATTAAAAATTCACATGTTCAGAGGTGACACAATCATTCTTAACACTTCTGGACATTGCACAAAGCTACTGGACATTAATGGATCAAAGGAATTCATCCAACATAGCAAATACGGCAATGCGAAATAAAAGGCAGAATCTGTTAAAAACAGAACAGTACGTAAAGACGAACCTGAAAGGCACCAGACTTGCTCAAACGGAAAAACTCAAAACTAATGAAAGTTGCGTACATATCTGAGGATCACGCTCGTAATTTTCCAGATTTTTCGAATTTTCTACAGAGACTTATGCCAGAATTCGTGACAGACAGCAATGCTGTTTCTGAGCAGCGATCCCAAATATAACATCAACTTTAACATAGAAACTTTACTTGGCACAAAAACATGATAAGGAGAGGTTGCTACAGTAGTAAACAACTTCCAAGACTCAACAAAAAAAAATTGCTGTAGTAAAAACATGGGTTGTCTCCCATAACGCCTTTCAGCTAGGCGCAGAAAGTGCAATTCAAGTATTATCAAGAGATGAGGCATCAACATTATTATTTTTCATGCAAACACAACTTGTTGCAGAGGGTACTTTAGGTGCTCCATTATCTAAATTTTCTATGGTGGTGCTAGGGGTTTTAGCAATTTTAGGCCTATAATAATTCTTTTGTTTAGGCACTTTAGAGGCATACATGAATTTTTGCTCTCATACCCACATAAACTTTCTCCTCAATACCCGGAGGGCTAAAGAGATCATTTTCATCAAAACCGACCTCCCCAAGCTTAAATTCTTCCATAGCATTAGCAACAATGGTGTTCAAAGCATTCATACTAATAACATTCCCATTAGCATGCATAAGTTCCATGGGTTTTTTAATTTTCTCTTCAAACACATCATGTCCTAATTCAAGATAAAGTTCATAAAGTTCTCTCATTTTGTTGTTGTCTTCCATTAAGCCTTACTAGTGAACAAGAAACAAAAAGATGCAATTGCAGGATCTAAAGGAAATAGCTTCGAGTACTTACAACGGCGCCGGAAAATAGCTTAGTAGCCGAGATCCGGAGTGTGAGTACCTTACCTTTCCTCCCCGGCAACGGCGCCAGAAAAATGTGCTTGATGCGCGTAGATGTACACGTCCGTTGGGAACCCCAAGAGGAAGGTATGATGCGCACAATGGCAAGTTTTCCCTCAGAAAGAAACCAAGGTTTAATCGAACCAGAGGAGCCAAGAAGCACGTTGAAGGTTGATGGTGGCGAAATGTGATGTGGCGCAACACCAGGGATTCCGGCGCCAACGTGGAACCTGCACAACACAACCAAAGTACTTTGCCCCAACGAAACAGTGAGGTTGTCAATCTCACCGGCTTGCTGTAACAAAGGATTAACCGTATTGTGTGGAAGATGATTGTTTGCAAAGAAAACAGTAAAACAAGTATTGCAGTAGATTGTATGCGATGCAAAGAATAGGACCGGGGTCCATAGTTCACTAGAGGTGTCTCTCCCATAAGATAAAAGCATGTTGGGTGAACAAATTACAGTCGGGCAATTGACAAATAGAAAAGGGCATAACAATGCATATACATGATATGATAAATATAGTGAGATTTAATTGGGCATTATGACAAAGTACATAGACCGCCATCCAACTGCATCTATGCCTAAAAAGTCCACCTTCAGGTTATCATCCGAACCCCTTCCAGTATTAAGTTGCAAGCAACAGACAATTGCATTAAGTATGGTGCGTAATGTAATCAACAACTACATCCTTAGACATAGCATCAATGTTTTATCCCTAGTGGCAACAACACATCCACAACCTTAGAACTTTCCGTCACGTCCCAGATATCAATGGAGGCATGAACCCACTATCGAGCATAAATACTCCCTCTTGGAGTTAAGAGCAAAAACTTGGCCAGAGCCTCTACTAATAACGGAGAGCATGCAAGATCATAAACAACACATAGGTAATAGATTGATAATCACCATAACATAGTATTCTCTATCCATCGGATCCCGACAAACACAACATATAGTATTACGATAGATGATCTTGATCATGTTAGGCAGCTCACAAGATCCAACAATGAAGCACATAAGGAGAAGACGACCATCTAGCTACTGCTATGGACCCATAGTCCAGGGGTGAACTACTCACTCATCACTCCGGAGGCGATCATGGCGATGAAGAGTCCTCCGGGGAGATTCCCCTCTCCGCAGGGTGCCGGAGGCGATCTCCTGAATCCCCGAGATGGGATTCGGCGGCGGCGTCTCTGGAAGGTTTTCCGTATCGTGGCTCTCGGTACTGGGGGTTTCGCGACGGAGGCTTTAAGTAGGCGGAAGGGCAACGCGGGGGCCACAGGGCCCCACACACCGGTCGCGCGGCCAGGGCTGGGTCGCGCCGCCCTAGTGTGGCGGCGCCTCGTGGCCCCACTTCCTTCGGTCTCTGGAAGCTTCGTGCAAAAATAGGACCCTGGGCGTTGATTTCGTCCAATTCCGAGAATTTCGTTACTAGGATTTCTGAAACCAAAAACAGCGAAAACAAAGCAACTTCGGCATCTTGTTAATAGGTTAGTGCCGGAAAATGCATAAATACGACATATAATGTGTATAAAACATGTAGATATCATCAATAATGTAGCATGGAACATAAGAAATTATCGATACGTTGGAGACGTATCAGTGATCCTGTTTTGACTGTTATGTTAATGGAACATGGTGAGCCATCAACCTAGAAGGAAGAAACGGGGGGCCTGAGTCCGAGAAATGGCTGGAAGTCATGAAATCCAAAATGGGATCCATGTATGAGAACAAAGTATGGACTTTCGTGGATATTCCCAATGACCGCAAGGCCATTGAGAATAAATGGATCTTTAATAAAGCAAGACTTTTTGCAAACCTCACCATTTATAAAGCAAGACTTTTTGCAAAGGGTTTCTGACAGATTCCAGGAGTGGACTACGATGAGACTTTCTCTCCCGTAACGATGCTTAAGTCTATTCGGGTTTTTCTAGCAATTGTTGCACATTTCGATTATGAAATATGGCATATGGATGTTAAAACCGTCTTTCCTAAGGGAAACATTGAGGAAGAGTTGTACATGGTACAAACGGAAGGTTTTGTTGATCCTGAGGATGCTGGTAAGGTATGCAAGCTTCAGCATTCCATTTATGGACTGAAGCAACCGTCTCGGAGTTGGAATCTTCGCTTTGATGAAGTGATCAAAGGTTTTGGATTTATCCAAAATTTCGATTAATACTGTATTTATAAGAAAGTAAGTGGGAGCAGTGTGGCATTCCTAGTATTATATGTGGATGACATATTACTAATGGGAAATGATCTGAATCTTCTAAATAGCATAAATGAATATTTAAACAGTAAATTTTCCATGAAAGACCTCGGTGAAGCTGCATATATATTGGGCATAAAAATCTATAGAGATAGATCTAGGTGCCTAATAGCATTAAACCAGGCTATCTACATTGACAAGATGCTAAAGAAGTATAGCATCGATGGATCAAAGAAAGGTACTTTGCCCATTGTCAAAGGTAGGAAGTTGAGCAAGGCTCAATGTCCAGTGACGGTGGAAGACATAGAGAAAATGAAAGATATTTCCTATGCTTCAGTCGTGGGCTCCATCATGTATGCGATGTTGGGCACGCGTCCTGGTGTAGCACTGGACATCAGCATGGCAGGTCGATTCCAAAGTAATCCTGGAAAGGAACATTGGATCACTGTCAAAGGTATTTTGAAATACCTAAAGAGAGCTAAGGATATGTCCTTGGTTTATGGAGGAAATGAGGAAGAAATTGCCGTAATGGGTTACGTTGATGCAAGTTTTGACTCTCATCCAGATTACTCTAAGTCTCAATCTGGATACGTTTTTATGTTGAACGGTGGCGCTATGAGCTGGAGAAGCGGGAAGCAATCTTCGTTAGCTCAATCTACAATGGAGTCGGAGAATATGGCTGCATATGAAGCATCCAACGAGGTTGTTTGGCCAAGGGATATTGTTATTGAACTCGGTGTGTTCACTAGCATGCGTGACCCTGTGGACATCCTTTGTGACAACACGGGTGCCATTGACAATGCAAAGGATCTAAGGAACCACTCCATAGCCAAACACATACCCCGTCATTACCATGTCATCAGAGAGCATGTACAGAATGGTAAAGTCAAAATTAGCAAAGTAGACACGGATCAAAATTGTGTAGATCCATTGACGAAACCTCTCCTGCGTGAGAAACATGAGCAGCATCAGGAAGCGACATGAGATCGTGTATTACCTGATATGAATATGTAAAATTAGATTAATATGTACTCTAGTGCAAGTGGGAGACTGAAGGAGATATGCTCTAGAGGCCATCATAAACGTGTATCATCTTGGGTGCCTGAAAGGAGTAGGTTGATGAGATTGATCAATAGTGGAATTTGTCCGTCCATGTGAAGGATAGATACTCTGGGCCCACTCGGTGGAATTGTGACCATAACCATGCAGGTGCTTGACGGGCTCACGAGGTCGCAATTACACATAATGAGTAAACATGGTTCTTCGCTAAAAAGGTTGAAAGAAGGTATGAAGATACCGGTGATCGGACCTTGGACGAATATGGTATTGCGAGACAAAGGGAATAGTTATGTAAACATTTAATGGTTCAGCGATGATAGTCGTGAAAACATAGGGCTCAATTATGTGGTGTTCAGACTGCATAGTTGATCATTGATCGGAAAAGTGTCTCGATCATGTCTATGTGTTTCTCAAACCGTTGTTGAAGCAAGCTAGCGAGAAAAGATTTATATGGTTGATTTAGATCGAAGGATAAAAGAGAGAACGTGTTTCAAGGAGAAACCGGAAGTTGTTTCGGAGTTCCGGAGTGTCTAGAAATGAGAGATATGTATTTGATATATTGAATATTTATAATTAAATGTAATTATGTATTTATTAAATAATTGAATAAAGTTGAAAAGGTATTGGGCCAATTTTCGGCCCAATAAGGTGACTCCACCTAAACCCCCAAGTAGGGAATGGGCTGGGGGCCTTGGAGGGGGGCGCCGGCTGGCCCCTTTCCCAAACCCTAGGGCGGTGACGGCTGGGGGGAGGCGCACGGGATGGGGCCAAGGGCTCCCTCCTGTGCCTATATAAACCCCTCCCCCTCCTCCTCTCTCATTCACCCCAAGGCCTCAAGCCTCTCTCCCCTCTCCCTCTCCTCTCCAGAGATGTTCCGTAAGATTGGAATCGGCGTCGGTGCTGGAGGACTTCGGATCCGCTTCAACCTCTTCCGCTGCTCCACTGATCCGGAGGACTGAGGGGGGAATCTTCTTCGCCGCTAGCCCGTGAAGCCTCGAGGTGATGCACATGTGGCACTTGTCATTAGGCTGATCGACAACTCGGCCTCGACGTCAGCGACGACTTGTCTTCATCAACTAAGCTTGCACGAGAGTGAAACCCCGTGTACGGTCTTCAAGGGTATGATTCCGTACTTATCTCTGTATTCGTATTTATACATCAGCATAGCATAGCCTGTGATATGTAATACCTTATAGGAATTTTTGTTTTCTATTACGATTCCCTTCACGGAGGACACTCAATGGCAGCGACAATGTGATATTGCGCCATTTTGTTGATAATTGTTTTTTTTTCACGAAGTCGAGCTGCTCTGCTTTGAACTCCATCTCGACTTGGTGGGGGGGGAGGGCATTATTCATGACAATACAATTTTCATTTTTCTTTCTCTATCTCATTCTGTCTTGCTTGATAAGTGTATATGCAGCAAGTAATTGCCTACGAAAATATGGCAGGAAACATGTCATGATTTGTCCATATAAAGTGTGTGTCTCTAGGGCAACCTTTTTGTCACCAACAGCACTCGTTTAGACGGAAAATTTGCATTGTTTTTCTCTCTAATCACAAGTTCACAACTCCTTCAGAACATGCATGCGTATGTGTGCGTTTGACACCGGCCTGTCGTCGAACATGGCTCTGGCTCATCCTGTATGCTTTTTTTTTCTACAGGCGATGACAAAAACACGAGGATGGCATTGTTGGGTGGTGACATGGTGTTACCTTCACGCACCTCGCTCTCGATGGTTACCTTGACGACAAGGGAGGTCACTACTGATCGCACACCACGGAGCTGCTGGGCGGCTACTCGCTGATAGAATCATAGGCAACCAGGAACTCACCGATGATGTATGAGGCCAGATGGTGCTACAATGAGCTGCGGATATGCCAGTGTATGTGTGCATGCACACGTACTCTCAATTCGAGCCCAAAGCTCTTTGCACACAATCATGTGGACATGCAGGCGTGTTATAGACAGTTCATGTTACGATTGGAAGCCTCCACATGGATATTTTCGACCCACCAAACACAAAATGGATATATGTCTATGCCTCATTCTACGTGTATGGGTGTAAAAAACACATCCTATGTATCCAGTCTTCCTCCCTCTATATTTCCGATATCAATCCAATGAGATTGATGACTTCAATACTATGCTTATCAGAACATATAATTTTATTCATTTATTGGCATTAGTATACTGATAAATTACATGCTCGGGAAATCATTCATCGGAATTATTGAATTCCATATGCTGATAATCTCCGTCGCTCTCATTATTTTATCATATGAGGTGGTGGTGGTGGTTATGGAATTTGGTGAGGTGGTGGTGGTGGTTGTGTACAAAGTTTGAGACAACAGCACTCGACGTGGCGATGATGATGATGCCAATGACAATAAGGAAGGAAATGATATTTGTCATAGCCTCTTTGATTGCAGTCATAACTACACGACCCAATACCGCAGCTCTCCAAATGTTTGCACGACTCTTTAGGAACTACAATACATCACAGAAAAAGCAATTTAGTAATATAGTCCAAAGAAAAAACAGATAGTACTTTGGAAATTTAGAAATTGCAGGTGAAATAGAAAACATTGCTGCCTACCACATTGGCAGGACGCCAACGTTGAACACACGATGGCCATGAGCATGAAAGCAATAAAATCCAAGTTTAACTTTGGGTTGGTTTTGATGAACGCCATGGGGAAAATAGATGACTTTTGCTTGGTGTATCGTTGTGCGTGTTTATATAGGCACATGATGCAATTTTATATACAATTGATCATTCTCGTGCATTTGTATATCTATCTCTTCCAATTAATATTAGGATATCACACAAGTTTTGCATAAACACCACATCATTTATTTTGCAGTGCAATTATTTATCTCATCATTATAACCTGGTGTTCAATACTGGTGATTATACATAGAACCATAATGAAATATTTAGATATCAGCATTGCATTTATATATGTATCCATCGGAATTAATATCATGATATCCTGCTATTTTTTGCATAAACAACACAGCTTTTATTTTGCAAAGAAATTATGTATCTCATCATTATGGCCTGGTTTTAATATTGGTGACTATACATAGAGCCATAATAAAATATTTAAATATTGGCACTACATTTATACACGTATCTCTCCCAATTAATATGAGCATATCTTGCTATATAAACACCATAAATTTTATTTTGCAAAGAAATTATGCATTTCATCATTATGGCTAGGTGTGTAATATTGGTGATTATACATAGAACTATAATAAAATATTTAGATATTGTAGTTGTATCTATAAATGCATATCTCTCCCAACTAATATTAGCATATCTTGCTGGTTTTACACAAACACCATAGCAACATTGATGATTCTGGATAGAGCTACATTAAAATTTTGTAGATATTAATTGGCATTACATTTACATCTCTATTCGAAATTAATTGGGAGATGCCGCGGGGCCCTGCAGACATCGGTACACAAGAAATGCTCGATGTGCACACACATGTGCACACTATATGTTCAATTCTCCACATTGCTTCATAATGGTGAACTGGGGCCCTCTTCAGTATTTTGGCTATAACTTATGAATAGCGACGTCCTATTGGGCTCACTAGTAGAAAACTGGCCTTCTGTCCGGACCTTTTGTCCCAACCCAGTCTGGAGCCGGGATAATGGCCAGGTCATGTCGCCCCGAAACCAGCGGGCACTACATCATGGTAGGGTTTTAGGGGCACATTTTTGTGCCCTTAAATGGATATTATGTGCCCCCAAAACTTTTGAAGGCACAAAAATATGTGCCAAATTTACTTGCTACTCGGAAAGTATTAAGGGCACTTCAAAAATGTGCCCTTATAGGTATACCTTTTAGGGCACATTTTTGAATGCCCCGAAAAGTTTTGAGGGCACATCCAATTTATGCCCCGAAAAGTTTTAAGGGCACATTTTTGATTGCCCCGAAAAGTTTTAAGGGCACATATTGTAATATCCCAGTATTTGGGGTTACAAAAATAGAGGAAATAGATGTGTGCATTGCATTCATGCATAGAAAATCCAGGGAATTTTCGCGCTTTAAAGTAAAACAGTCACAGTAAGTGAAGTTTCACTTGACCTTGGTGGAATTGAAGTAGCTCATCAAGTCAACCGGTATCGATAATTTCTTATGTTCCATGCCACTTTATTGATGATATCTACATGTTTTATGCACATTATATGTCATATTCGTGCGTTTCGGAACTAACCTATTGAGATGCCGACACTTTTCTCGCTGTTTTTGCTTTCAAAATCCTAGTAAAGAAATATTTTCAATCGGACGAAATAAAGACCGAAGACCTTATAATTCCCTGAAGCTTCCAGAGCACCGAGAGGCGAGAGGGGCAGGGGCCCCACACCACACCCCGGCGTGGTCCCCCGTGGCCCCTCCGACTCCACTCTCTTCGCCTATTTATTCGTCCCTGACCTAAAAACACCGATACGAAGAGAGACCCGAGAAAACCTTCCAGAGCCGCCGCCATCGCAAATCGGGGGACAGAAGTCTCTGTTCCGGCACCCTGCCGGACGGGGAATTGCCCCCGAGTCATCTCCACCGCCGTCTCCACCGCCATCTTCACCGCCATCGCTGTCTCCATGATGAGGGAGTAATTCACCCCCGAGGGGGCTTACTGAGCTATGTGGTTCATCTCTTTATGTGATCTAGTTGAATATCGTCTATGTGCTACTCTAGTGATGTTATTAAAGTACTCTATTCCTCCTCCATGTGTGTAAAGGTGATAGTGTGTGCACCGTGTAGTACTTGGCGTAGGCTATGATTATGATCTCTTGTAGATTATGAAGTTAATTATTGCTATGATGGTATTGATGTGTATTATTCCTCCTACATATGCATGATGGTGATAGTGTGCATGCTATGTTAGTTCTTGGTGTAATTATGTTGATCTATCTTGCACTCTAAGGTTATTTAAATATGAACATTGCATTGTGGAGCTTGTTAACTCCGGCATTGAGGGTTCGTGTAATCCACGCAATGTGTTCATCATCCAACAAAAGGGTGTAGAGTAGTCCTATTATGTGATCATTGTTGAGAGTGTCCACTAGTGAAAGCAGGATCCCTAGGCCTTGCTTCCAAGCATCGAATCTCCGTTTATACTGTTTTGTTGCATGTTTACTCGCTGCCATATTTTATTCAGATTGCTATTACCACTCATATACATCCATATTACTTGTATTTCATATCTCTTCGCCAAACTAGTACACCTATACACCTGACAAGTGTATTTGGTGTGTTGGGGACACAAGAGACTTCTTGCTTTGTGGTTGCATGAGAGGGATATCTTTGACCTCTTCCTCCCCGAGTTCGATAAACCTTGGGTAATCCACTTAAGGGAAACTGCTGTTCTACAAACCTCTGCTCTTGGAGGCCCAACACCTCTACAAGAATAGAAGCACCCAGACATCAAGCACTTTTCTGGCGCCGTTGCCGGGAGGAAAGGTAAAAGGCACTCATACTCCGATTCCAGGTAATAGTACTTTTCTAGCGCCATTGTGTGTGTGCTCGAAGCTATTTTTAGACTCTGCAATTACATCTTTTTGTTTCTTGTTTACTAGTTAGGCATAATGGACAACAATGACCTTTTTATTCTATTTCCTGATTTAAGACATGGATGGTTTGATGCGAAAATTAAAAAACCTATGGAACCTTATTTACATGATAGTAGCAATGTTATTAGTATGAATGCAATTACTGCTAATGCTATGAAGAAGTCTAAGCTTGGGGAAGCTAGTTTACATAAAAATAATCTTTTTTGCTCCTCCGCTTTAGAAGAAATATTTTGCTCTGATGATGCTTTATCTCCCATATGCGATAACTCTAATGATGCTTCTGATATTTTAAATCCACCTGCTGAAAGTATTCCTTATAAAATACCTATGGAAATTATTGAACGTGTTATGGATAACCGCTATGAAGGGGATGGAACTGTCCATCCTAGGAATCATTTACTGTTTTTGCATGAATTATGCGGGTTATTCAAGTGTGCAGGTATTTAATGGATGAAGTTAGAAAGAAATTATTTGTTATATCGCTATCTGGTGAAGCGGCGCATTGGTATAAACTATTGAAGGACGGGCGCTCTCTTGATTGGAAGGATATTGTGCCTCTATTTTATTCCAAGTTCTATCCTCCAAGTGAAATTCACAAAGATCGAAACCATATATATAATTTTTGGCCTCATGATGGAGAGAGTATTGCCCAAGCATGGGAGAGATTGAAGACTTTAATGCTCAAATGCCCCAATCATGAGCTTCCAGGTAATATCATTATTCATAATTTCTATGCAAGACTTTCTTTTCAAGATAAGACCTTGCTGGATACTACTTGTTCTGGATCATTCACGAGCAATAAAGAAGAGTTTAAAAGGGACCTTCTTGATCGGATTAAGGAGAACGCTGAAGATTCGGAGAACGACAAAGGTAAAGAGTCAGGTATAAATTATGATTATGAATGCATTGAAACTTTTATGAATACTGATAAATTTCGAAATATGAGTGCTACTTATGGTCTTGACTCTCAAGTTGCTGCAAATCTTTATAAAGCCTTTGCTTCTCATTTAGAATTGCCTAAAAAGAATTTTGATAAGTATCATGAACCTTTTAAAGAGGCTTGCATGAAGAATGACATTGTTGTTAATGATTGCAATAAGCATGCTCAAACTCCTAAGAATGCTATTTCCTATAAGCATGTTAATTTTTGTGGAATACATAGACCTTGTGGAATTAATCAAATAGAAGATGAATATTGTATCCATCACAGAAATGAAAAAACTAGAAAGTGGTCTAGAGCTCTAGATGATCTTGGAGAAAAAGTGTGTGCCCTCTATCCTTTTATTTGTGAACTTTGCCATAGAGTTGGTCATTTTAATTTTCAATGTTCCTCCAATGATAATTCAAACCCCATGAGTGCTGCAAATTTGTATTGTGATGATGAAATTATTCCTAATCAGCATGATGAACTTACCTTATTTTTGAAGTGTGAAGAGTTATCAAGAAAAATTTCTTTGTTAAATATTAACGATCTTGATATTGATGATGTCCTGCATGGTTGTTTTTCTTATTGCATTGATAATAGCCATACAAATACTTACATACAAAATATTTTAGAAGATGACACCTTGCCAAAATATGATAGGACCGCTGTGTGTTTTCAACTAATTAATGAAAAGGAGGGATCCTCCCAAGTTTCTTCTATTGTTTCTAAAAGTAAATCAGGTTATGCGGACAAGCCACCCTTCAAGCCTCTTCCTCCTAAAGAAGGGAATGAGGAGAAGGAAGAGAAGAAGAAGAAGAAGAAGGGAAGAAGAAGAAAAGAAGAAGAAGAAGAAGAAGGAGAATAAAAAGAAAGAGGTAACGGCGTATCCCCGCGTGAATGAGATAACGCTAGGTAACCGTAAGTATGTTGCTCCTAATGATTATTGTGATAATGAATGAATACGATGATCTTCCTATGCCCTTTACATATTAGCGATCATGATTTGAATGAGCACACTACCTTTGATATTGGAAATCTCTTTGGTACTGATTATGAAAGTAATGATGATAGCATTATTCATGTCCCCTTAAACGATGATATTGAAAGCCCTAAGCTTGGGGATGTTGTGCTTGAAGATCCTATATTTGAGACCTCTACTTTTAGTGAAAATGATGATATTACATACTCTGGTTTAGATAATTGCTATAGAGATGTATATGACACATGTTACAATTATCCTTATGAAACTTGTCATAGTTATGATGGGCTTGCCAAAAACCATTCCCTTAGTATGCAACTTGTTTACCATGTTCAAATTCTTGATAATGATCCTGCTCCAATTACTATTAATGAGAAGAGTTTTTCTTATGACAAAAATAATGATACCTTTATGCATATGAACCATGATAAGAATGTTTTAAGTGATGGTTATATTGTAGATTTCATCAATGATGCTACTGAAAGTTATTATGAGAGAGGGAAACATGATTATAGGCATCTTAATAATATTAAGTTTCCCCTCTTTATGTTGAGAATCTTGAAGTTACTTGTGTTTTATCCTCTTATGCTTGCCACTTTGCTCTTCATGAATTCATTTGTGTATAAGATTCTTTCACATAGGAAGCATGTTAGGCTTAAATGTGTTTTGAATTTCCTCTTGAAGCTCTCTTTGCTTCAAATACTATTTCTTGCGGGTGCATCACAAAATTGCTGAGCCCATCTTAATGGCTATAAAGAAAGAACTTCTTGGGAGATAACCCATGTGTTTTTTGCTACAGTACTTTGTTTTATATTTGTGTCTTGGAAGTTGTTTACTACTGTAGCAACCTCTCCTTATCATGTTTTTGTGCCAAGTAAAGTTTCTATGCTAAAGTTGATGTTATATTTGGGATCGCTGCGTAGAAACAGCATTGCTGTCTGTCACGAATCTGGGCACAGTTTTCTGTAGAAAATTCGAAAAAATCTGCCAATTTACGAGCGTGATCCTCAGATATGTACGCAACTTTCATTAGTTTTGAGTTTTTCCATTTGAGCAAGTCTGGTGCCAGCTTTAAATTTACGGACTGTTCTGTTTTTGACAGATTCTGCTTCTTTATTTCAGACGTTCTTTTGCTATGTTGATTCATTTCTCAATCATTAATGTCCATAGTTACAAATGTCCAGAAGTGGAAAAGAATGTTTTGTGTCACTGAATATAATTGATTATGTACCAACCCTCTAACATTTGCTTGAAGCTGGCGTATGGAAGCTTTCAAGGTCAAGAGAGCATGATATATCACATCATGAAGAACGTGTAAGTCTAAGCTTGGGGATGCCCTAGCACCATCCCATATTTCAAGAAGACTATGATCAAGCTTGGGATGCCTATGCATCCCTTCTTCATCGACAAAGTATCAGGTTCCTTCTGAAACTATATTTTTGTCTCGTTTCACATCTTATATAATGCATTTGGAGTTGTCTGATGTTTTTGTTTTGTTTTTGTTTTGTTTAACAGATTGTTGAGATGACGCCTCCGTTGTCTGTAAGGAACACATGGTGTTCTTAGCTTTTAGTTTTCATGGCGAAGGTTGAAACTCTGTCATGACTGTTATATGGTTAAACGTAAGAAATGCTTTATGACAGTGGGACCACATGTCTTGAATAATGTGATACTGGCAATTGTTGCCTGAGAGATCTTGTTTGTCTTGCATCATGTACCTTGTAACCATTAATGAATAATTACATAGTTTGTTTTTAAAATTTGTCATGATTGGACCCCTCTAAGTTCAGATATTTTCTAGTTATGCTTGAACAACAAGAGACAGTAAAGTCTGTATAATGTTTACAATATGTTTATATGTGAGTCTTGCTGCACCATTTTATACTGAGTTTGTTTCAAATAATCCTGCTAGTTTGTTTGCATCGAGAGGGAATTACCATGCATCCAACATTTGAGCCAATATTCATTCCATTTGCGTCCACCATACCCAGTACCTACTACATGGTATTTTCCTGCCATTTCAAAGTAAATTGTTTGAGTGTTTACCTTTAAAACAATTCAAAATTTATCATCTCTTATTGGGCCAATGTTTTATAGCTCATGATAAAGTAGTAAAAGTTTGCATTTTCTCATCTTGTCATTTTATTTCTAGATGACTACAATGGACTAGTATTAACTAAGCATTCAATAATCTTGCATACAAGAGGGCCATGAAGGGGTCTCAGCCCCAATTAATTAATCCCACTAATAATTCTCTTCACATGTTTTGCTCTGATTCACCAGCAAGAAGCAACTTAATTTTGCAACAGACACTCCTTATGGTATGTGAAAGGTAAGGCACCCGAGGATTCCGTTAGCCATGGCTTGAGAAAGCAAAGGTGGGAGGAGTGTCATCATAATAAAATTAAAATAAAGGCACACCTTCATGGTATGAGATTGTTGGTAGGCACCCGTTGGAATCTAGTCATGGTTTGTGAAACAGGTGTTGGAAGGAGTGCCACCCCACTGAAATACATGTGTAAACAAAAGAGAAGAGGGATGATCTACCACGGTGGTAAATAACGTCCTTCATGGGAGCCGGCTTCTTGGAAAGTCCTGCTGAGGAAGGTAGTTAGAATTGGCCATCGAGTTCATGGACAACAACAAACACCTCTCAAAACTTTATTTTTATGCTCACAGGTTTTCAAAATCAAAGCTCTAGCACAAATATAGCAACCGATGCTTTCCTTTGAAGGACCATTCTTTTTACTTTATTGCTGAGTCAGTTTACCTATTCTTTCTATCTAGAAGCAAACACTTCTGTAAATTGTGCATTGATTCTTACAAGTTTACTTATTGCACTTATTATATTACTCTAAGTTGACAATTATCCATGAGATATACATGTTAAAGTTGAAAGCAAACTCGTTAAAACTTATATCTTCCTTTGTGTTGTTTCAGCTTTCTACTAAGAATTTATTGCCTTATGAGTTAACTCTGCGCAAGACTTATTGATGCTTGTCTTGAAAGAATTATTCATGAAAAGTCTTTGTCATAGATTCACTTGTTTACCCATGTCATTACTTTTGTTTTGATCACTGTCATTACATATGTTTACAACAGTATGATCAAGATTAGATGGCATGTCACTCAGAAATTATCTTTGTTATCGCTTTACCGTCGGGACGAGCAGAACTAAGCTTAGGGATGCTGAGTCTTCGTCGTATCGATAATTTCTTATGTTCCATGCCACTTTTATTGATGATATCTACATGTTTATGCACATTATAGGTTTATATTCAGCAAGCCCAACTAACCTGTTTATAGATGCCTGAAAGGCCAGCTGTCATGCTTTTCTCGTTGTTTTTGGTTTCAGAAATCCTAGTAAAGAAATATTTTCGGAATCGGGACGAGCCAAAGACCAAGATCTTATAATCTCCGGAAGCCTGCAGAAACAATCGGAGAGGGACGAGAGAGGAGCTGTGGGGCCCCACACCACATTCCCAAGACGTGGCCGTGGGGCGCCCCGTGGTCTGGCACCGGCCTCCTCCGACTCCATCTCTTCTCGCCTTATTTATTCGTCCCCACCTAAAACACCAGTACGGAAGACGCAGACCCGAGAAAACCTTCCGTGAGCGCCGCCATCGCGAAATCAAGATTCGGGGACAGAAGTCTCTGTCCCCCGGACGGGGAATTGTCCCCGGAGTCATCTCCACCGCCATCTTCACCGCCATCGCTGCTCTCCATGATGAGGAGGGAGTAATTCACCCCGGGGCTGAGGGCTCTGCCGTAGCTATGTGGTTCATCTCTCTCTTTATGTGATCTAGTTGAATATCGTCTATGTGCTACATGTTATTAAAGCACTCTATTCCTCCTCCATGTGTAAAGGTGATAGTGTGTGCACCGTGTGAGTACTTGGCGTAGGCTATGATTATGATCTCTTGTAGATTATGTAGTTAATTATTGCTATGATGGTATTGATGTGTATTATTCCTCCTACATATGCATGATGGTGATAGTGTGCATGCTATGTTAGTTCTTGGTAATTATGTTGATCTATCTTGCACTCTAAGGTTATTTAAATATGCATTGCATTGTGGAGCTTGTTAACTCCTACGATTGAGGGTTCGTGTAATCCTACGCAATGTTCATCATCCACCACAAAGATTCCTATCTTCCACGTCAACTGCACGCCAGCAAGCATTTTCTGGCGCCGTTGTCACTGTTTGTTTACTGTTCCACTGCATGTTTACCCGTTGCCATATTTTATTCAGATTGCTATTACCACTCATATACATCCATATTACTTGTATTTCACTATCTCTTCGAACTAGTACACCTATACACCTGACAAGTGTATTTATGTTGGGACACAAGAGACTTCTTGCTTTGTGGTTGTGGTTGCATGAGAGGGATATCTTTGACCTCTTCCTCCCGAGTTCGATAAACCTTGGGTAATCCACTTAAGGGAAACTTGCCGTTGTTCTAAAACCTCTGCATTTGGAGGCCCAACACTGTCTACAAGAATAGAAGCACCCATAGACATCACTCATCAAGTCAAGTGCTATAAACCTCAATGTGACCTTTGTTAAAACCTTGTTTTGTGTAGAGATGATTGATCTAAGGGTTTAGATCAAATGGAATTAAAACCAACACAACAACACTTTAATCAAGGATTAATTACTTGATATTATAAAATATCATAAGATGGTAATATTTGCCATAACATATGAACATCCATTTAATTGGAAATCAAGTAACAATAATTGGAGAAACTATTCTTCACTTATCTTCTCCATGTCTTAAACTAATCCATGTTCTTATCATAAACCCTATGATATCCATTCTACTTTAATCTTGGAAACAAGACAAGGAGATCCAACTAAGGAATATAATTCTTCTCTATTCCAAATTATTATGCATCAAATCTAGAGAGGTGAGAGTTCTATTATTAGAGAAGCAATAACAAACCTTGAGATAAACCTTGGATATACATCCAAGTATTCAAATCATCATCTTCAAGAGGAACCCTTGAGTATTTTTCAAGTCATTCCCAAATGAGAGAGACCACTCATACTAATCCTAGCTTTACCTATTAATGAATAAAGGACAACCATTGAACCAAAGTATTAATTTGTAAACCATTTCCATTTAGAGTGGTGAGATAACCTAATATCAAATCAAATAAGATCATTGATACGTCGAAAACGTATCTACTTTCCCGAACACTTTTTCTATTGTTTTGCCTCTAATTTGTGTATTTTGGATACAACTAACACGGACTAACGCTCTTTTCAGAGAATTGCTCTCGTGTCTCGTTTTTGTGCAGAATCCAACTTTCAGAAAACCCCTAATTTATACTTAAGGCCCTATTTTCCTGTGAAGACCCACTTGAGCCGAAGGGCAAGCCGTGTGGGGGGGGCACGGGGCCCCTACACACTAGTCGGCGCGCCCAGAGGGGCCCGCGGTTCCCAGTGTGTGGCCCCCGGCTGGCCCTCGGACGCCCTCCTTCGGACTACTTATCGCCTCGACCTAAAAACGCACGGGAGAGAAGTCAAGTCACTAAACCCTCCAGGGAGAGCCGCCACATCGCAAACTCCTCTCGGGGAGCCGTAAGTCTCCGTCTGCACTCACGGACGGGGAATTGAGGATATCTTCACCGCCATCACCGCCAACGCCTCCATCGACCAGCCATGTTTCCCATCCATGTGTGTAATTCCCCCGCCGTAGGCTGAAGGGGATGGTAGATTGATGAGATTGGTCATGTAATAGTCATAAGTTTGTTAGGGCATAGTGCCTGGTATCCGTAGATGTCACTTTTATGATATTGTTGCAACTTGTGCTTGCGTTTAATGCTTGTCACTAGGGCCCGAGTGCCATGATCTCGATCTGAACATGTTATTGATTCATGAAGATATTCGTTGTTTGTGATC